>CM057482.1:30717500-32055000 GCA_030035585.1 Dugong dugon | reverse complement strand
CTCTGTGCCAGGCACTCCCCAGGCGCCTGACCGCGCTGAGGAGTGGGGTAGCAGCTCTGGGCCCCCCAAACCCAATGGGAATGCAGGGACCACTGAGGGGAAGATGACACGCCTCCAGGACTTGGAAGTCTGGGCCTTCCAGTAAAAAAACCAGTTGCCACGGAGTCGACTCCAACTCATGGTGACTCCACGTATGTCAGAGTAGAACTGCGCTCCAGAAGGTTTTCACTCGATGATTTTTCAGAAGTAGATGGCCTGGTCTTTCTTCCAAGGCACCTCTGGGTGGGGTCAGACTGCCAACCTTTCCAGGAGCAGCCGAGCAGGTGAGCGGTTGCACCACCCAGGGACTCCTGACCCTCCGATAGGACCCCTCAGTGGCGTCCTCCTTCCTCCTGCGGTTCAGCTATTTGTAGTCGGACAGGAAACACCAAGATGGCTGGGGCTCAGGTAGGACTGAGGTAGAAGAACAGCACCAGCCAAAACCTGTTACCACGAAGCAATGACGTACCGAACCACAGCAAGAGGCCCAGTGGATAATATAAATATATTTTGGAAGCTGCCTGTGTACTCCCAGTGAAGAACCAGCAAAGAGGTGCCCTCCCCCAACCCAGCACCCTATCTTCTCCCCAGAGAGCACCCCACCATCTCTGTCTCTTTCTAGGCTTCAGCACAAGGGTCAAGAGAGGTCTCCAGGGAGATAAGGGGAGAAGTGTCTGGGGGATAGGTGGCCTCTGGTCTCGGTGGGGGTTGGGTGGAGGAGTGGAGGCCTTATCTGCAGCCTGGTGCCTCGGGCCTTCCCCTGGAGCATGGGGATGTGTTGTGTGGAGAGGGGCTGGGGAAGACACAAGGCCCTCCTACAGTCTACCAGTGCCTGGGACCAAGGAAGTGGAAATACAGGGAACCCACACCCTCTCCTGAGCCCCTACCGTCCACCCTGGACCCACTCAACTCCTACAGTGCCTACGAAAACACAGTGGCATGAGAGAGTGGACTCACCCCGCCCCCAGGCCCTGTGGGAGGTGAAGGGTCATAATGAGGGGAGGGAGGGAGGCGTAACTGCCCGGTGGCGCCTCCTCTGACACCCCAGCCCCTCCCCACCCCTGCTCTGGCTACAGTTAGGAAGAGGTGAAAGGGCACTGCGGCCCACTGAAGGGGAGGAGAGGGAGCTGGTCCTCCCCACATCCTCACAGCCTGTTCAGTCCCTCCACCGAGCAGCAGGGTGGGCTACAACATGCATCCCAGCAGCTCCACACGCAGGGTGATGCGGTTGTGCCAGGCGACGGGCAGCACACGGATAAAGCGGGCCTTGAAGGGCGTCTCAAACATGTTCTTCTTGTGCGAGTTGTTGTCCGAGTTGCCGCGGAAGATCTGGAAGCAGTAGGGGCATTAGGAGGCCCCAGGTAGGCCCCTGGGCACCCAGGAGTAGCAAGGGGAGGGCAGCAAGACAGAGAGACACTTACCCTGCTGTCTACGGCCCCACGCTCCTTGTACTCGGTCCAGTTCACACCATCGTCGCTGTAGGCCACTTTGTAGGCTGCCACATACTGGATATAGCCAAAGTCGCGGGCCCCCTGGGTGATGATCCCTGTCACCTGCCTCCGGGAACCCAGGTCAATCTACAAGAGACCAATTTCTTTCCCTGGACCATCTCCATTAAGGTGGAAAGGGGCAGACACATTGGGGCTTGAATCCCAGCTACTTCACTTGGCTGAGCCTCAGTTTTCTCATCTCTAAAAAGGGCATAAATAACACCTCCGACTTTGCCAGACATGGTGCTAGGCACTTCACTGCAGGTAAGGCTCAGATTTCAGAGCCTGGGCCCTTGCCAACTCTGCTCCCCACCCCCCCCACCTCAAACCTGCACTAGGGTATGATGGGAACACCGTCAGGAGACGCCACAAACCTATAGTGGAAGTAACTGCTATAGAGGCCCCTTGCAGGGCTGTCCCAAGCCTTACACTGGTGCTGAGGGAGCCCAAAGGCAGGTAGCTCACAGAACCCAACTCTGCAGTGGGCTCCTGGGGGCCTAGAGACAGACCTCCCACCCCCAACCTCAGTCTCTAACATCCCTTACCACCGTGTGAAGCCTGCCAGCTGCCCCCGCAGACAGTCCCAAGATCCAGGTTCCAAACCCAACTCACTGCCAACCAGCACGTAAGCCCCGGGCAACTCCTAATCCTGCTGGGCCTCATTTTCCTCATCTATAGAACAAGTTTTCCACTACTCTTGTGTGTGTCCAGTTTCAACCAAATCCAAGGGCTGTCTTACTTCTGATACTCAACACTGCGTCAGAACATCTGCTCTTTGCTCAGGCAGAAGCCCTGAGATGCCTGGGCCAGGTTTCCCTCTTCCACCCCATCCTGCTGGTCTTGGGCTGAGCGTTCTCAACCTTAGGGCAGCTAATGGAGGTGGCTGTACCCCTAACCACACACACACACTCTCTCTCTCCCCAGCTCAGAGGCCTGGCGGAAACAGCACTGCACCCTCACCTCACTCCCTCTGGTTACAGGATCAGGAGAAACGTGGGGCACGTGGGAGGAAGAAAGAGGAAAGTCAGAGAAAAACAAGGCTTTTCAGAAACTCTCTTAGTGAGCAGAAGCCTGGGCTGGGCAAAGGTCAAAGGTTGGCAGCCCCAGCAGACCCCAGTCCTCAACCCCAGCCCTACATCCCAGAGGGCCTGGCCCCACCTGCAGCCACTCAGAGGCACTGTTCCTCTCGGCTGTCCAGGCGTTGAACTTGCCCTGCATGTCCAGGCGCGCATAGGAGGGACGCCAGCTGAAGGCATTCAGGCCGAAGGTCTTGAAGACACTGGAGGCCGTGATCTGCTGGTCGTGGATGGTGTTGTTCTTCAGGCCCAGGGGATCAGAGCATCCTGCTAGCAAGAGGAGATGTCACTAGACCTTGGGATCCACAGGCTCCCCAGGGTGCGAGCACAGGGCATGAAAGGGAAGGAGCTCTGTATCCTGATCAGCCTCCGGCATCTTCTGGGACAACAGAAAGACACTCCCACCACCTCTCACAGCCAATGGTTCTGCCTGTCCCACCAACTCCCTCTGTCCTCTCCTCACCTCAGCCAATGGTCTCAGGTCCCACCCCCAACAGGCCTCTCACAGATCACCCAAAACTTCTCACCCACCACTCTTCTCCCTCAGCACCAAGGCAGCCCCTGCTCCACCACCTCCCACCTTCCTTCAAGGCTTGACTTATAAGACACCTCCTCTGGGAGGCCTGTCCTGATCACCTCACTTGGCCAGGACTTCTCCCTCCTCTCGACTCACAGCACTTCCTCTATGGTGCAGTTGTGTTTATACTGCTGCATCTGAAGTGTCGTTAAGAACTTTAATAGCAAGCGAAAACCAAACCCATTGCTGTTGAGTGATTCTGACTCACGGTGACCCCATGTGTTACAGAGTGGAACTGAGCTCTACAGGATTTTCAATGGTTGTAATCTTTTTTTTTTTTTTTCCCCATACAAAAATTTATATGTACATTGTTATGTGACTCTAATTGCTCTCCCCATACTGTGACAGCACACTCCTCCTATCCACCCCTGATTCCCCATGTCCATTCAACCAGCTCCTAACCCTCTCTGCCTTCCCATCTCACCTCTGGACAGAAGCTGCCCGTTTAGTCTCTTGTATCTACTTGAGCTAAGAGGCACACTCCTCACAAGTATCACTTTATGTCCCACAGTCCAGTCCAATCCCTGTCTGAAGAGTTGGCCTCGGAAATTGTTTTAGTTCTGGGCTGACAGAGAATTCAGGGGCCATGCTTTCCAGAGTACCTCCAGTCTCAGTCAGACCATTAAGTCTGGTCTTCTTACTAGAATTTGAGTTCTGCACCCCACCTTTCTCCTGCTCCATCCGGGACTCTCTGTTGTGTTCCCTGTCAGGGCGGTCATTGGTGGTAGCCTGGCACCATCTAGTTCTTCTGGTCTCAGGCTGATGAAGTTTCTGGTTTATGTGGTCCTTTCTGTCTCTTGGGCTATTACTTTCCTTGTGTCTTTGGTGTTCTTCATTCTCCTTTACTCCAGACGGTTGGGACCAATTGATGCATCTTAGATGGCCGCTTGCAAGCTTTTAAGACCCCAGATGCCTCTCACCAAAGTAGGATGCAGAGCATTTTCTTAATAAGCTTTGTTATACCAATTGACCTAGATGTCCCCTGAAACCATGGTCCTCAGACCCCTACCCCTGCTACTCTGTCCCTCAAAGTGTTTGATTGTATTCAGGAAACTTCTTAGCTTTGGTTTAGTCCGGTTGTGCTGACTTCCCCTGTAGTGTGTGCTGTTCTTCCCTTCATCTAAGATAATTCTTATCTACTATCTAGTTAGTAAATAACCCTCCCCCTCCCTCTCCACCCTCGTAACCATCAAAGAATGTTTTCTTCTGTGTTTAAACCTTTCTTGAGTTCTTATAATAGTGGTCTTATACAATATTTGTCCTTCTGTGACTGACTAAATTCACTCAGCATAATGCCCTCCAGATTCCTCCATGTTCTAAGATGTTTCACGGCTTCATTGTTGTTCTTTATCATTGCGTAGTCAGTTGTTGTAATCTTAACGGAAGCAGATCACCAGGCCTTTCTTCCACAGTGCCGGTGGGTGAATTCAAACTGCCAACCTTAGCAGCCAAGAGCAAACCATTTGCCCTACTCAGGGACCTAAAACCAAACCCACTGCCGTCGAGTTGATCTGATTCATGGCAACCCCAACCACTTGTTTATTCAGTGCTAACTAAAATCATTTAATCTGCCACAAAAATGGTTAAGCAGATATTACTAACCCCATTCTACAGACGAGAAAACTGAGGCCAAGAGCCATTAAGTGCTGTGCCCAAGTTACACACACAACTTCTAACCACCACGCCACACCTCACCTTGATGTCATCTCCACCATCCATGCACTCCACCCCCACATGTGAAGGCCTGCCTGGTGGTGACCCAGCAATGACAAGGATGCATTCCTGCCCCCAGTAGCTCCCAGTCCATACAAGTGAGAGAAGTGCTGGGACTCAGGATCCTGTGTCTGACCTCAGCATCCCCCTCCCTCGGTGTCTACCAGAGGGCTTCACACACGCAGCAGACCTTTTTGGGGTGCGGGAGACCTGTGAGGGCTGCTCCTGAGGAGCTGACCTTCGTTTCACTCCGGCTCACCCCAAACACTCAGGAATGGGCCTGCTGCTCTGCACTACTCATCTGCACCTGCTAAGTGGCCACAGCTGGGCAGGAGAGAAACCTCCCAGGAGAATGACGGGTGTGTTTCACACCTGGCAGAATCCCCACTCCATGACTGTGTGTCCCCTTGGGAATTTGGGGGGCGGGTCCTAGGAGCAGGCACTATTACATGGTGTTTATCTCACTGTTTTCCTGGATGCTTGCATCCCTGCCATTAATGACATTTGCCTCCTGTGTGCTGATGATGCCTGCCAACGGCACCACCAGTTGCTGGTGACAACACCGCACCAGGTAACCACCACCTTCCTCCCACAGAGACTGGCTACTGGGCTGGGAGGTGGCTTGTCTCTTGGCTCCAGACCTGGGAAGGCCTGCGGCAGCCGAAAGCCTGGGGCAGCTTTGCAGTGGACAATGTCAGCCCTGCAGCATTTGCTCCAGGTGGGCCCTTCCACAGATCATTTGCTTCAGCAGTTCATTCCCCCGCCATGCTGGGCTTCCCCAGGAAGTTGGATGTCGTTCCAGGTAAAATGCAATTGGGAGGGGTACCGGGGCAAGGGCCAGGACTCCCAGCTCCAGGCGGCCTCCAGGACTCACTACGTGCCCCTGGGAAGTCCCTTCTCCTCAAAGGCCTTCAGTTTCTCCATCTGTAAAATTAGGAGGTACTATTGCAGTGCTTATCACAGATCACCTGGGGGTCTTGTCAAAATGGGGATTCTGTTTCAACAGATCCAGGATGGGGCCAGGAGTCTGCATTTCTAGCAAGCTTCTGGGTGATGCTGGTCTTGCTGGCCCATGCACACACGTGGAGTAGAGGACTCTAATCCACCTACCCTGATCCAAGCCAGCATCACCTCTGGGATGGATGACTATGGAACTTTTCACAGGTCTCCCCTCAGCCCCATTCTCCCCACACAGCCTAAAGGAACTCTTCTAGACCCGAATCTAATCAAGTCCTACTAGCACTCCACAGACAATGGCTACCACTTGTTTCAGGATAAAGACACAAATCTTAAAATGGTCCATAAGACCCCACCTGGTCTGGCCCCAACCACCTCTCCAGCCTCATCACCCACCAAACTCCCCTTGCTCTCTAGGCTCCAGCCCCACTGGCCTTCCTTCTATATATGTATGTGTATGTGTATGTATATGTATGTGTATATATGTACCAGAACCCTACAGGACAGAGTAGAGCTGCCCCATAGGATTTTCAAAGCTGTAATCTTGATGGAAGCAGACTGGCAGACGGCCACATCTTTCTCCTGTGGAGCCACTTGATGGGTTCGAACCACTGACCTTTTGATTAGCAGCTGAGTGTATAAGCACTTCCCCAGCAGGGCTCCTTGATTGGGCACAGAATTACTGGAAGTATTAAATATTGCCTTACAGACTTTCTTTCAGATGGGATTTCCTCTCTAATCCCATAATGGGAGCCAATGGCTAAGTAGAATTAACTTTGCAGAATTTTTCATAATGAAACTTTATTAGAGTAAGTAATCCGGTACTTTCTAGCCTTCAACGCACCCCAGGGCCTTTGCATTCACTGATTCCTTTGCCTGGAACACTCTTTCCAAGCTTCTCACATGGCTGGCCTCACCAATCAGCCTCCACTCGAAGGCCATCCCAACAGAGTAGGCCCTGTGCCACCTCTTCTAACCCACTTCCCAGCCCCACAGTCACCATCTAGGTTTTCCTTCATAGCCCTTAACCTGTCTGATCTTTTGCTTATTTGCTCCATGACTCAAGTCGTTCTCCCTCACTAGAATGCAAAACATGGGGTCAGGGATCTCTCCTGTATTGTTCCCTAGAGCTGGGCACTCAGTAGGAGCTTAATAAATATCTTTGAATTAAATAATCAATTCACCAAGGACACTGTGGCTGGGAAGACGAATTCTGGTACAGGCCACCAGTGCCTCTGTGGATTCCCACGAAAGCCCAGACCTCTGCCCCACACATGTGCATGCATGCATGCGTGCACCCACATGCATGCACACAACACACACTCTCCAGCCAGCTGGAATGCCTACTTGGGAAGGGAAAGGAGGCAGCCCAGTCCTAGAAGGAAGTAGGCAGGGCGGCTTCACTTCCTCACTTTTCCGATGTTCTTCCACTCTTGGCCTTAAGAGGGCGCCAGTTGTGATAGGGTCATGCAGGCAACACAGCCAAAGGCTTCAGACCACCATAGTGGGTGGCACAGGCCTTCAGGGAAAGGAACACAGGGTGGGCTCCCACAGACCTGGCTCTGTCCTTTACCAAACTCATTGCCAGTTCTGACTCATGGCAACCCCATGTGCTACAGACTAGAATTCCTTCATACGGCTTTCTTGGCTGTAATCTTTATGGAAGCAGTTCACCAGGCCTTTCTGCTGGGTGCGTTTGAACTACCAACCTTTAGGTTAGGAGCTGAGAGCAACATGTTTGTGCCACCCAGGGACCTTTACCACCTGTTGCCATCAAGTCGATTCCGACTGATAGCCACCCTACAGGACAGAGTAGAACTGCCCCACAGGGTTTCCAAGGCTGTAATCCTTACGGAAGCAGACTGCTGCATCTTTCTCCCGTGGAGCGGCTCGTAGGTTTGAACTGCCGACCTTTCAGTTAGCAGCCAAGTGCTTAACCAATAGTTGCCTAAAAGTCCCTTTAGCAGAAGGCAGTCTTTTACTCGCCATTTAAACGATAAAGCTCAAAAGGCAGTAAGTCTAGGAGAGGGAACACATGAAAACACTGACTTAAGTTTATACACACACACACACACACACATACACACACACACACACACACACACACACACACACAAAAGACTAAATCCAGCCAAGCAGAGACCTCAGCTCTGATGGTACTGGGTGGTCTCTGAAACGGGAAAACAGAGGGGAAAAAGGGGACACAGGAGGGCAGGTCTTGGCTAAGACAAACAAGACAGCGAGCCACCTCCCTGCTATACAGCTCTGCTCAGTGAACCCGACAGTTCCACCTGTGGCCAGGAGGTGGCACTGTGGCTGCAAAGCAAGGGAACTACGCAGCCCTCAAGAAGAAAGCTGAGTTGAGTGGGGATGGAGCAGAGTTGCTGGGACACCTTGGCCTCCCCTGCCCCTTTGCTCTGGAGTTAGTCAATGTTGAGATTTTTCTGGCTCAGCTGAAATCTGTTCCTGTCTGCTTCTCCCATCTCTTCATCAGAGATCTCCCTGGAAAGGGCAGCCGAAGCACCAGTTCCAGACCTATGGCCCTAGAAGCCTCCATGTTTCTCTAGAATGAAGACTACAGGAGGTTTGGGGGATAAAGCACTGGAAGGGTGAGTGTTAGGAGCCCGGGGAATCTAGTCAAAGCTTTAATACCTACCAACTGTGTGCCCTCAATAAACAAATTATCCAAGCCTCAGTTTCCTCATTCATTCCTCACTCATCAAATATTTATTGAGCACTTCTGTAGATGCTGGAGCCCTGGCGGCACAAGTGGTTAAGCATCTGGCTGCTACCCAAAAGGTCTGCAGTTCGAATCTACCAGCTGCTCCTTGGAAACCCTATGGGGCAGTTCTACTCTGCCCTATAGGGTCGCTATGAGTCGGAACTGACTCGACAGCAATGGGTTTGTTTGTTTTGGTATGGATATTAAAGGAGTCACTTGGTAGCACAAGTGGTTAAGTGCTTGACTACTAGCCAAAAGGCTGTTGGTTCGAACCTGGCAATGTGCTTGCGAAAGGTCACAGCCTTGAAATCCCTATGGAGCACAGTTCTACTCTGCACATACAGGGGGACGCCATAAGTCAGAAATCAACTCACGGCAACTAACAACTAACAGATATTGAGCCAGGCACTGTTAGGTACTTGGAATACAGCAGTAAATAAACTCCCTGCCCTCATGGAGCTAACATCTGTAAAAGAGAACTAATGCTAGTTGTTCTAGAAGCTCAAAGACCTAACCAAAGAGAGTGAAAATGCTTTAAAAACTGTAAAACATCCCACCGAGGCAATGTCTTTCTCCCTCTACCAACTACAATGCTCAGGGCCACGGGTTGGCAGAGGGCAAACCCCTGAGCAAGACCACTGATGGCCAGGTGAGCCCTCTAGTGTGTGTCTCCTGCCTGTTGCCCTGGGCCTTGCTGCTGCCTGCCCAGCTAAACTTGGCTGAAAAAAGAGGGAGCAGGGAAGGGCCACTTCTTAGAACTGGCCACAGCCCCCAGCACTCACCATTCAACTCACAGCCAAGCAGCTCGAAGCGGACAGTGCAGCCCCGGTGGCAGATCACAGGGACCAGTCTCACATACTGCGCCTCCAAAGGGGAGTCAAACAGGTTGGTCTTCAAGCCATTGTTGTCCACGTTACCCACAAACACCTAGGAGGGAAGGGCAGATTACAGGAACCGGTCAGTGTGGGCAGTCCCACTTCTTGAGGTTGCCTTGCCTTCCGCTTCAGTTCAGGGATAAATAGACGAGGTTGGGAGAGACTTAGCAAAGCTAGCAGGAGCTTGGATATTAGCCCTTCCTTCAGCCCCCAACACAGATTCCCCTTCTTATACCCTTCTTGGTCATCATGGGGTCCTAGGCATAAGGCCCTGTCTTTCACACAGACCTACCTCTAACCTATAGGGTGCCTCTATGCAAATTAGAAAAAGGCATTCTTTGCTCAAGATACTTTATTTATGATGACAATTTTCTGAAAGATTTAAGTATATAAACATGCGATGTCTACATTGTAAACGGTGCCTACTTGCTAATGGCATCCTTGAACAGTGTACAACCTATACAACTGTACCCGGCAGCCCTGGAAGCTCAGAATGCATCCCAGCTCTACCACCGCCCTTAACAGGCCATTTCACCTTTTTGAGTCTCACTATTCTTATCTCTCAACCATAGCACATGGGCACAACCTGGGTTTCCTAACTTCCGATTACCAAGGCACACCTGAAGGCCCACCTCAAGGCAAACTGCCCCTCACTGGGGGCCCTCAGACAGCATTAGATCCCCAGGGGGTGCTAACCACTGCCCTTCTTTAGGGCCCCAACAAGCCCCACCTTGTCTCGAAGCCCCTCTGCATCCTGGATAAACTGGAACTTGCGCCCATCATGGCTATAGGCCACCTTGAAGGTCTTCAGGTACTCCGCACTGCCCACACGGCTGGCACCCTGCGTCACCACGCCTGTCACTCGCATCTTCCGCAGCAGGTTCACCTGCACAGGGGGCACAGAGGGCAGTGCCCTCATCTCCCAGGTTCTTTCTGTCTGAGGTCCAGGCCAACCCACTCCTGTCACTCCCCCAACTCAGAGCAACACAAGCAGGACAAAGGAGGGGTGGGCTGTGCTCTCCCAGGGAGTGACAGGCGTAGCGTGTTGCCCGGGCAAGGGACTTTTTCATCTGGTCCTCGCAGGGCTCTGGGCCCAGTGCTCATGGAGGCACACAAGGAAGGGCAAGGCCCCACTCCAGGGCAAAGAGTCCCTGCCACCACAGACTAGGATCTGCTCCCCTACCTCCAGGTCCCCCAAGGCTGCCTTCTACTTACTGACACGTACACCCCCTCCCTTCACCTGGGGGCACCTGCTACCTTGCTACCTGGACCCCAGTTATGAACCCTCCCTTGGTGGGCCCCCAGTGCAGGCCCGCTCATCCCACCTTCTCCCCTCCACGGCCAAGCCCTTCGCCACCCAGCCCCAGGGCCATTCCTCCCAGGCCCTGGCAGTCACTTGTCCACACCTGGATCCAGGGGTTCTTGTCATAGTTACTGGCCGTCCAGGCATTGACGATGCCCGTGCGGTGCAAGCGGGCCAGCTCTGGGGCCCAGCGCTGCAGACCCATGAAGCCAAAGTACACCGAGGAGGCAGAGATCTGTGAGTCAGCAATGGCACCATGCTCCATGCCCAGCGGCACGGTGCAGCCTGAAGGAGGAAGACGACAGTTAGGCGGCCACTGGCAGGTGCCAGGGCCAGCGGGGACCCAGAGGACAAGAAAGTAAGGCAGTGTGGCCTCTCTTGGACCCAGAGCCAGAGAGAACCTCAGAGCCTACACCTAGAGCAGGGACCACAAAGGGACAATGAGGATAATGCACAAAAGGGGGACAGGTGAGGGGGCACAACAAGGCTGGGCTGGGGATGAGAGATAGAGAGGTCAAGCACAGAGGCACAGAGGGGTGGGACCCAGGGCTGCTGGGAGGAGGTGGGCCAGGCCGGCATTCATGGGACTGCCAGGACTGGCCAGTGGCGTCTCATTCCTACAGGACACCGGCAGCATTATTCTGGCGTAGGGGGGTGGGCTGGTGGGAGAGAACACCAGTGTGAGCTCCTCTTCCTCGCCTCCCCCTACTACCAGCCCCGCCCTGGCTTCCACATGAGCAGGGGGCTGCAGGAGAAGGGGCGTCTCAGACAGCAGTGAACAGTATATGAACTGTACATAAAGCAATAAGAAAATCTGCCTAGTGTTCTCTAGAATCCACGGGCAGGAGTTTTCCGGTGGGGCGTGAATATCATTCTGTTCTCCCTAGTACCCTCTGCTCTTCTACCTGCTAGTCCTGGCCCAGCCATCTGTGGCTGTCACCCTCACCACTACCCCAGTGATGTGGTACCAGGTTGGGGGAAGGGTTTCAGGCCAGCTACCAGGCCTGCCAAAGGGCCGAGCCTCCTCTCTCGTCTCCCAGGGATCCCTTCCAGGCAGAGAGCCAGGGGCAGATGGCTCTTGCTGAGCACGTCCCACAGCCCAGGCTCATGCAGAGGGTGAGACACAAGGAGGTAAAGCCAGATGCGCAGGAGCAGAGCCACTTGGGGCTGAGCAGAGAGCTGAGCCCAGTCTGCCTCCAAGATTGTCCTCACACCCTGGGCCTACACAGAGGGGGCCCAATGTGCAGTATTTGGACCTGTGGGATCCTTGTTGGCTCCAGGGAGCACTCCACACATCCAAGGTGGTCCCTCTGGGGGACCCCCTGCCTGTGTGGTCGCCCCCTATCTTCTGACCAGGTGCCGCCATACCCAGCCTGGACAGACCCTGGGCCAAGGAGCCTGAAGAGGGCTTAGTGGGTAATTCCAGCTCAGGTACACCCATGGTTACCCCGGCTCCCAGCACAGTAATTAGTCTGCCCACCTGGCCCCACCCTAGGCTCTGTCTACTGTAGCAAGCCCCCTACCGCTCCCACACACACCCACCCACCCACCCAGGATCTCAAACACATCTGGCCTCAGCCCAGAGCCCAAGGCATAGGCCCTCGGCGCTGCCTCCTCTGAGGGCAACGGCATCGCAGGCCCCTTACCTGCTCTCCCCCAGGGCCCCGGCTCCCACCCAGCCAGCCCCAGCCAGCCCTCCTCCTCCTGTAGCTCAGCAAACCAGAGTCCGTCCCCACATTTGCCTGGAGGAGGGCTGCCTGGCCCCCGGTCTGACATGCCTAGGGCCTGACCCACTGGACTTCGGGAACCTGGGACCCCATCCCCGACTCCACCCACCCCTGGGCCCAGATGTGGACCCACCCACCCCAGAGCAGGCTGGGAAGAGTCCTGTTTGGATGGGAGCACAGGGTGGGAGGGGCTCCAGTGAGGCCGGGACAGAGGACTGCATGGAGAGCCACTGCTGGCCATGTTGGCTGGGGACCCACCCAGGGCAATTTTGTGTCCAAGTGTATAGTGAAGCAGGGTCAGCCCCTCTGCACACACTGGGCCTCTGACAGGCCAGCCACTGCCCAGGCCGCTCCCTCCTCCCCCAGCTCCATGAGGAGGCCACAGTTCAGATCTGGGCCAGGAAGTGTCAGATCCCAAGGACTAGCCTGATTTACTGACCTCCTGGGATCTGAAGGATTAACAGTGTGTTTGTTTTCCCCTCTTGCTAGAAAAATCCAAAGACTTCCAGAGCTCTGTGTCTAGCTCAGGCTGCCCCAGGAAACAGCACTCCCATGGCCTCTGGGGGTCCCCACACACCCTCCTCCCCTGAAGCAACATGAGGCTTAGCCTGCAGTCCCAGGAGAGAGGTCCAGGCAGAGAGACACTGGGGAGGGACAACAGGATCCCGTGTCCTCCCTTGGCCTCACTGAGGCTCTGCCCCATCCTCACCCAGAGGAGACCTCAACACAGGAAGTAAGGCCAGCACATGGCCTGTGCCACCAGGACTGGGGCTCAGGGTCTGCCCCTACAAGTAGACACCCCGATACTCACTGGTCTCACAGTGGATGCCTGCATAGCCCTGAGGGCACTTGCAGATGTACTGGGTGAAGACGTCCCCTCGGCGCGAGTCGTTGGTCACCTGGCATTCGGCATTGTGTTGGCAGGGGTTTGGCAAACAGGGACCTGGGGAGGCAGGTAAAATGGAAAGGTGGTCAGGCAAGTGCTGGGGACAGAGATGGGGGCAGCAGTTGTGTCTAGTCCAAAAGGACACACCACCAGAACTCAGTCCACTGTCCACTTCTCCCCTCACCCCAATCTGCCTGATGGACCCCAGCAAAGGATGGTCACATGTAGGTGAATCAGTCTAATAAGGGAAGCACCTAGCTTCCCAAGTGGCCTGGGAGTTTCCAGGGTACATGCTGGCCAACAAGAGAGGGTGTTGAGGGCCACTGCCCACTTTAGGAAGAGCCCAGTAGCCAAAGGGCCCTACAACTTGGAACCCGGGCTCTTGAGCGGCAGGCAGGGCAGGTACCTGTCTCAGTCTCATTGCACGTGGGGCCCGTAAAGCCTTCGGAGCAGAGGCAGTAGAATGGGCCATTGTCCAGGCCCGTCAGGCAGATCCCATCATTCAGGCACACGTTAAAGTCACAGAAGTCACCTGCAATGGCAGCTCTGACTCAGGGGCAGCAAGTCATTCATTTGATAAACTTTTTGGCGGGCCAATTACCATGTATGTGCTGGGCCCTGAGACAGAAATCGGGCATAGTCCAGGTCTCAAGAAGCTATCGGGAAAGAAGTGGGCAGGTCAACACCTCACGAAGAGGCACCACATGCCTTAGCAGAAGCAGCCTGCACAAGGGGCAACTGTAAGTATGATTTCTGCCAAGGAGATGGAAGTTCTTGCAGAGGAGAGGACATGTGAGCTGGGTCTAGAAGACAAAGTGTGAGTATGCCAGGCTGGGGAGCAAGAAGAGAACATTTTGAAGACTAGCAGAAGTATGGAACAGCATGGTGTGTTAGAGAACAGTAAGACACAGCTAGAAAGGCGGGCTGGAGACAGACTAACAGAGACCTTATGAATGACACATTTAGACTTTTCATCCTACAAACCGGTGTTTCTTAACCTTCCTTCAGCCTCGCCACCATTGTCCACCAAGAAAAAAAATCAGAGATTTTCAAGTGTGAGGTGAGAGTAGCGAGGCCACTTTCAATTCTAGCAAGGAGAATGTTGGAAAAAAGCCCATCTGCAGAGATGCTGATGGGCTCCTCTATGGTCGGGAGGCATCCTGTAGCTGCAGCAAGATCCCTCTGGCTGCTGGGTGCAATCAGATTGGAGGGGGTGAGGTGGGAGGCCCAGAGAACGTCAAGGAAGCCGTCACAGGCGTCTGGTGAGAGAGGAGGGCCGGACTGGAGAGACACATGCAGGAAGGACTACAGAGGAGGAAGGAGGGCTGGAGGACACCGAGGCTTCTGGTTGGGGGCCGGGGTGACAGATGTGCTCTACTAGCCACAGTGGGAAACACAAAGGGAAGAGCAGGAGCACGCTGGCCGTAAGTTACGCATTTGGGTTTTAGAGTCAAATGATGGTATGTAGGGTGGCCAAGGGGGCCCCAACCCCACACTCAAAAATGAGTCCCTTAAAGGCTGTGCTTGAAGTCCACCTCACTCCAGCCTGTCCCCAGTCTCCTGACTCTGGTACCCACCAGTGAACTGCAGCCCACTGTGTCTGCCAGGCTAAGGAGGATCCTCTAGCTGATCTTAGCACCCCAGAAAGGCTATCCCAGGCGCCAAGCCCAAATCAGTCATTTGGGGCAAGACATGAGCAATCTTTTCTCCTCACCCCCAGAGTCCCCCCATTCCAGGCTGGAGGGCCCTCCTGAAATCCCAAAGCCCCAGAGAGCTCAGGCCACAGCTCCAGGGAAGAGAGCACCATTAATGAGGCATCAGAGCTCCACCTCAGCCAGGGCCTCAGGAGCTTAAGGCCGCTCCCAATGAGCTATTAGTCACTGGCTTTAAATAGCAGGTTAAATCCCTCCCCTGACCTGGGAGGCGGCGACACTGCCAAAGACAGAGGCTTGAGAATGGTTAGAGTCCTGGACTCCTGTCCTAACATGGTCCAACTCCTCTTCCTCTCCCTCCCAGGCTCACGTTGCACCCCCCACCATACCCCCAGCAGTGCAGCAGGAAAAACGGAAAGTGAAAGGTGTCTGGGACCTGGCCAGACCTTATACTGACAAGGGCTAGGCCACCTGTGCAGGGCACATGAGATGCTTCCCCTTTCCAGGAAAAGCCAGATCACCCTCTGCAAAACCTCCTTTGGGGTTTCAGGGTCCTGCTCTTTGAGAAGAGTTCCCCAGGGACATTTTACCAGGGCTCAAGCCGTGGAGACAGAGAACAGGAGTGGAAGGGGACTTTGAGGACTGAGCTGTCTTTCAGGGTTGCTGGGGAGGGCCAGAAGCTCCCAAGTCTGTGGGAGATTGGACTGGCCTTAAGGCCTCAGCTCCAGACCTGGGGGCCACACTGGCTACAGGATGCAGAGCCAGGACCCAGCTGTGAGCCCCTCACCTCAGCCAATCCTGTTTCTGTGAGAAAACAATGGAGGGGGTGCCTGAAGAGTTCTTGCCCTCACCAGGCAAAGGGCACCCCTTTCCCAGCCCTGGCGGGGATGATAGGGCATTACAGTGAAGGGGGTGGGGCAGTAGGTGGGCCCTCCAGCCCGAGGCAGCCCCACCAGCAGGCTACAGGAGGCCCAGCTGTGGCCGAGGGCGGGGGAGGACCAGGGAAGATAAAGCTCTGGCCAAGGCTTCAGGAGGGAGTCAGGAGACTCCCCAGCAGGAGGGAGCCCTTTTCCAAGCGCCTTCCCGGCTGTTAGCCCCTCCAGAGTCCCACCTAGAGCCCACGCTCACTCTGCCCCATTCCACAGGATCCCCAGCCCCTCCCTAACTGACCAGACACCTCCAAGTGGGCGCAGAAAAAACCGTCCAGCGGGGAAGGGGCTGAGAGGGGGTTGCTGGCAAAGTTGGCTGGAGAAGACTTAGCAATACAAGAGTCCTGGAATCTTCCAGGTAGAAGGGGTTGTGAGTCAGGCACAGTTCAGTGGCCTTTTACAGATGGGAAAAGAGAGGCCCAGCACAGCGGATTCCTTTGTTGTGTGTAAGCCACATCCCTGAGGGCGGCAGAGCTGTCACCCATTGTCCCGGGTCCTCGCGCCTCCATCACTGCTCAAAACACACTGGCGCAGACACAGGAGAGGCGGCGCCCGTCCCTCCCTCCGCACATCCCCCAGCGCTTTGCAGAAGTTTGGAAACAGTGGAGGTGGAGGAGGAACCCTGGCGGCGCAGCCGTTAAGTGCTCGGCTGCCAACCAGAAGGTCAACGGTTCGAACCCACCAGCCGCTCCTCTCCCCTATAGGGTCTTTATGAGTCGGAATCGACGGCAATGGGCTTCGGTTTTGGAGGTGGAGGGAGGGCGCCCTGGCGAACTTCCGAGCGGCGCGGAGAGCAGAAGCGCGGGCGCGTGGCGGGATCCACTCACCAGAGAAGGCGAAGAGACCGGTGGCGCAGAGGAGCGCGCCGCAGAGCGCGGCCAGCAGGCGAGGGCCTGGCATGCTGCGGAGACACGGGCGCGGGACCTAATAGCTCAGCTGATCGGACTGGCGAGCTCTGACTCCTCCTCCGGGTCTGGAATAAATCAAGCAGCGCCGCCCCGCCCACCCGACCACGCACTCCGCCCAGGCCGGCGGGAGGCGGACTCGAGGCGGGGCTCTGCGGCGGGGAAGGAAAGGGGTGAATGGAGCGGCCAAAGGCTCCCGCCTCCTGCCCGCCCACAGCCGGCTTCGTGCGTCGCCCGGGCGGCCAGGCCCTGGTCCCGCGTTAAAGACTGCGGGTCCTCAGTCGACCGCGCAGGGAAGGGCTCAGGAGACAGGAAGTTTTCTTAGGAGTTTAAAAAACAACAACTTTTAGACTTAGAAAAAGATCCTAAACCTTGTTCATAATAAGAGAAATGGCAAATTAAGACTACAATGAGCACCATGATTCAGTAACCAGATTGGCAATAGCAAGTTATTAGCGCACTGTGAGTGCGAGGCTGTGGGGGAACAGGCTCAAGCTTGCCTTGTTGGAAGGAGTGTGAATTGCTTCAACTTCTCTAAAGGACTATTCGGTAATGTCTATCAAAATGACAAATGCTGAGACCTCAAGACCTAGCAATTCCACTTAGAGGAATTCGTTCTACGGAAGCTCACATGTGCAAAATGACATATATACACGGATATTCATAGCAGTATTGTTTGTAATGGTAAAAGACTAAAAAAAAACAAGTGAGGCTTTACTGGCCTAACAGAGCCCTGGTTGCGCAGTGGTTAAGTGTTTGGCTGTTAACCTAAAGGTCAGCAGTTCGAACCCACCACCCTCTCCCTGGGAGAAAGATGTGCAACTCTGCTTCTGTAAGGATTTACAGCCTTGGAAACCCTATGGGGGAAATCTACTCTCCTCTAAGGTTGCTATGTGTCAGATTGACTCTAAAGCAATGGGTCTGTTTGTTTGCTTGCTTGCTTTTACCAGCCATAAGATCTCTGCAACTACTCACCTCTGTCCTGGTAGCTGGAAAGCAGCCATAGACAACTGGTAAAAAAAAGTGAGCATAGTGGTTGTCCAAGGGCAAGGAAACCAGGAAGCTTTCCCAAATTCAAAATTTACTACAAAGCTACCGTAATCAAGATGATGTGGTACTGGAATAAGGATAGACATATGGATCAGTGGTATAGAATTGGGAGTCCAGAAGTAAACCCATACATCTATGACCAACTGATTTTCAACAAGGTAGCCAAGTCCATTCAATGAGGAAAGAATAGCCTCTTCAACAAACGGTGCTAGGACAACTGGACCTCCACACACAAAAGCATGAAGTTGGCCATGCACAAAAACTAACTCAGAATGGATCAAAGCCCTAAATGTAAGAGCTAAAACTATAAAACGTTTAGAAGAAAACGTAAGTGTAAACCTTTGTGACCTTGGGTTAGGCAGTAGTTTCCTAGATAAGACATCTAAAGCATGAGCAACAAAAGAAAAGGTAGGTAAATGGAACTTCATCAAAATTAGAAACTTTTGTGCTTCAAAGGACACTATCAAAAAAGTGAAAAGAAAACCCACAGAATGGAAGAAAATATTTGCAAATCACGTCTGATAAGAGTCCAATGTTCAGAGTATATAAAGAACTCTTACAAGTCAACCACAAAAAGACAACCCAATTGAAAAGTGGGCAACAGATTGGAATCGACATTTCTCCAAAGAAAATATACAAATGAACAATAAGCATATGAAAAAAACGCCCAACATCATTCGTCATCAGGGAAATGAAAATTAAAACCACAATGAGATACCACTTCACATTCACTAGAATGGCTATAATCAAAAAGACAATAACAAGTGTTGGTGAGGACGTGAAGAAATTGGATGACGTTGCTGGCGGGAATACAAAATGATGCGCGGCTGTGGAAAACAATTTGGCAGTTCCTCACACAGTTAATTAAACAGAACTATCATATAACCAATAAGGAGCCCTGGAGGCACAATGGTTAACAGCTCAGCTGCTAAACAAAAGGTCAGTGGTTTGAGCCCACCAGCAGCTCCTGCACCTGTAAGATTAACCAAAAAAAACCAAACCTGTTGCCACTGAGCCGATTCCAAATCACAGTGACCCTATAGGACAGAGTAGAACTGCCCCACAGGGTTTCCAAGGAACAGCTGGTGGATTCAAACTGCCAACCTTTTGTTTAACAGCCAAGCTCTTAACCACTGTGCCACCAGGGCTCCCTGTAAAGATTATAGCTTAGGAAAACCCTATGGGGCAGTTCTACTCTGTCCTATAGGGTCACTATGAGTCGAAATCAACTCAACAGCACACAACAAGCATATAACTAAGCAATTCCACTCCTAGGTATAGCCCCAAGAGAACTGAAAACATACATTCATGCAAACGCATACATGAATGTTCATAGTAGCATTATTTATAATGGGCAAAAAGTGGGAACAAAACAAATGCCCATCAACTAATGAATGGATAAACTAATGAATGTATATCCTTACGATGAAATATTACTCAGCCACAAAAAGAAATGAAGTATTGATACGTGCTACATCGTGGATGAACTTTGGAAACAAGACACAAGACAATATACTGTATGATTCCATTTATGTGAAATGTCAAGAACAGGTAAATCCATAGAGAGAGAAAGTTGATCAGTGGTTGCCAGGAGCTGGAAGGAAGGAGAAATGGGGAATGACTCCTAGCAGGTACGGGGTTTCTGTCTGAGGTGATGAAAATGTTCTGAAATTAGATAATAGTGATGGTTGCACACCTTGTGAATATATGAAAAATCACTGAATTATACACTTCAAAAGGGTGAATTTTATGGTATATGAATTTTATCTCAATTAAAAAAATATACCACACTTCAGAAATCCACCTCTGAAGCAGAAAACCTCTGCAGATAGAGAGGGCTGCAAGCATGGTGCCTTGACAGTTAACGCCACCTACTCCTACAGAACAAAAATTCCCGATCCTCTCGTCAGCTTTCCTCCACCCACCCGGCACAAGTGCACAGTTACCCAGTTAAGAGACATTCGATCATTGATTTATTCAACAAGCATTTATTGAGCACTGACTGTGGGAGCATTGTGGCTGGAAACCCTAGCTGCACATTAGCATCACCTGATCAGCATTTAATAAATACAGATGACTAGGCTTCATCCCAAAGCAATTAAATCAGAATCTCTGGAGTGGAGCCTGGGCATCAGTATTTTTTCAAAGCTCCCCAGATGTGAATAATGTGCAACAGTCTGAGAACCACTGGTTAGACTCACTGAGAAGAGACCTTGGTACCTGGAGCTGACAGAGGATTTTGATGGAGGAGAGAAAAGGTAAAGAGGGAGGTGATTTTCTTGTATGATCTGGCCTTTGTAGGATTCAGTGGAACAGCATCTTCTTCTCCTGAACATTTTCTTACATAGTACTAGAGCATCGTAGCATTACAAGATTTGATTGACTTTTTCTAACAACAGTTATCCCATCATGATACTGGTAGTCCATTAAAAACTTTCAGATTTTTGTTCATATAAGTGGCAGGAAATCAGGTGCACCTTCGTTTTTTAGTCATGCCCCTACACAATCAGAGAACATACTTTGCCTCCCAGAGACTTAACAAAAAATCAGTTAAATCAACAAAACCCTAAGTCAGTGGGGTTGTGGGAAATAAATACATTTACACCTAATTGGTGGAACTACAAGTTGATTCAGTCTTTCTGGACTACAGTCTGACTGTTTGTAGCAAGACCTACAAAACTTGACCTGGTAATACTGCTTAGGGCGAATTCTCCAAAAGGAAATTAACCAAATAAAAAATCATGTGCAAAGATGCACATGGCGCCACAATTTATGGTTTTGAAAAACGGAAAACAGTTCAAAATGCCCAGAAATGGAAGAGCTAAACTAACTTGTTATGACAGACCAGGGTAGAGCTATCAAGACTAGAAAGGATGTGGGAATCTGCACGTGAAAGAAGGTGAATTGGCACAGTAGAAAACCCCTCTCAAGCTTCCATGGTTATCAACAGCATGGCTATGCAAAAATACCTCTGCGTGAAAACTAAAATCAAAAGAGAACTGAATTATTTCACCAGCTTTCTCTGAGCTAGGCACTATTCCAGGTACTAAGGGAACAGCTCATTAAGTCCCTGTTCACGTGATCTTGTATACGTAAGAAAAGAAGATAATTTCAGGTTGTGATAAGTGCCCCAAAGACAATACAACAGGATGATATGGCGGGCTAGAACGTGAGGAAGGGCAGAGAGGCCAGTTTAGATAAGGGTGGCCAGCAAAGGCCTCTTTGAAAAGGTGACGTTCACCCTGAGACCCTGAATAATAAGAAGCCAGCCTTACAAGGACTGAGAAAGCAAAAGCCCTAAGAAACAGGACAGCCCAAAATAGACCCCCACCAATACTGTCAATTGATTTTTTTTGCAAAGGTACCGTGGCGATTCAGTGGAAAGGGGATAGTCTTTTCAACAGATGGTACTGGAACAGTTGAATGCCTATATGAAAAAAAAAGAAAGAAAATCTCACACCTTAAACAAAACTTAACTCAAAATGGAAACGCAATTCAATTCATAGTGCCCACTCTAACCATAAAAAAAAAACAGACAAACTCAAATTGAGGGCAATTCTACAAAATACTAACCCAATATTCAAAACTGTCAAGTTCATTGAAAAATATGCAGTGCTCGGCACAAAGACGAAGCACCCTTAAAATATTTGTTGAATGAATGAAATGACTCTCTCCAGTTGGCAGAACCAGAACCAGTGTTTGGAGGTGATAGAGAAGTAGATTGTCTACAGGATAAAGAGGTACTCTCCAATGATCAGAGCTATGTATCCAATGAGGTAGGCACTGACATAGTGGGGTGTGGGGTGAGCTCCCTGTGACTAGAGGGAGTTAAGCAGAAGGCATGTGTCAGGAGGACAGTGTATGAGAGGGGTAGTGAGGGCAGGTGCCCCCTGAAATCTACTCGATCTCTAGGATGCTGATTTATGATTATTGTCAGCACTGCCCAACTCTATTGATGCCATAGGCAGAGAAGGGATACTTCGGATCCAGCCCCTCCTCCTCTGATTTCTAGCATTCGTGAAATCAGGGATCACACGAGCTTGAGCAGACCAGCACAGCATCCCCATGCTCACACCCTGAAAACACACACTGCCTTTCCCAAACCAGGTGCTCTGAGCACACACCACAGTCTTTGAGCAAACATCCCAGCCCAGGACAAAACAACCCCCTTTTGTTTCTAAGCCAGAGGCCAAGGACCAGGGGCCGGTGCTGGGGAATAAACGTGCCCTCAGTTTAAAAATGTAAAAGTGCTTTCTTGCTGAAACTGAATGGCCTGGTCAAATTCTGAGGTTTCTTCATGTGGTTTTCCATACTTGAGTTGGGCTCCTATTGACCACTGTCCTCCACTGACTTCTCTGACAGCTCCCTCCCATCCTGACCCTAATTTCCCCTTCTCTGAACACCTCAGCCCTGACACTAGGAACAGCCAACAGTCTCCTATTCACATTTGTCCTGATATGTCTCGTCTGAAACCAGGCAAGTGGGTGTTGTACGAAAGATTTAGAGCCTGGGACCTGGATTCAAGTCCCACCGTCACCTTTTAACTGGCTAATAGTCTTTGCCAAGCTACTGGTAAGGCACATTTTTTTTTCCTTTATTTAAAAACCCCTCACCGTAGCTACCACTTATCTATTGTCTATTTAGTGTTTTTCCATTCCCACGCCTCCCCTCCCCTCCCTTGTAACCATCAGAGATGATTTCTTTTCGTGTGTAGACTTTTTCAAGAGTTTTTAAAGTAGCGGTCTTATACAGTGTTTGTCCTTTTGTGATTGACTTGTTTCACTCAGCATAATATGGTAAGGCACATTTAATTTATTCATTGAACAAATATTTAATGAACACCTACTATGTGTCAAGCATTGAGCCAGGAACTGGTCATTAATTGTTGTTGTTAGTTGCCTTCAAGTCAACTTCAACTCATGGCAACCCTATGTATAGCAGAATGAAATCGGTCATCATCATGATCGTTAAAAAGTATGTGGCATCTTCCAGCACTATATCCGACAATGTTCTGTTGTGATCCACAAGGTTTTCACTGGCTGATATTTAGAAGTATATTGCCAGGCCTTTCCTCCTAATCTATCTTAATCGGGAAGCTCCCCTGAAACTTGTCCACCATGGGTGACCCTACTGGTATTTGAAATACTGGTGGCATAGCTTCCAGCATCATAACAACACACAAGCCACCTAAGCACGACAAACTGACAGATAGGGTGGTAGGTAGGTGTATACATTAGTAAGCAATAAACCACACCTGGTTCCTGGCCTCATAGAGCTCAGAGACTAGTTGAGGGGACAGAATATAAAAACTAACAAACAAATATAAATTTTCAAGTTATGATAATGAAAAGGAATGAAGAATAGGATGCTAAGGAAGAATAACAGAAGAGACATACTTTTAATTGGGTGAACTGGAAGCCTTCTTCGGGGAGGTGATGCTTAAGCAGAGATGGTATAATAGTTTCCTATTTCTGCTAAAACAAATTATTGCAAATTAGTGGCTTAAACCACACAAATTTATTATCTTACACTTTTGTAGGATACAAGTCCAGCACGGGGCTCACTGGGCTAAAATCAAGATGTTGGCAGGGCTGTATCCCTTTCTGGAGGCTCTAAGGGAGAATCTGTTTCCTTGCCCTTTCCAGCTTCTAGAGGCCACCCACATTCCTTGACTCCTGGCTTCCTTCCTCCATCTTCAGAGCCAGCAACTTTGCATCTCTGTGCTTTCTCCCATAGTCATTTTCTTCTGACTCTCTTTTGCTTTCCTCTTCCAAATTTAAGGACCCCAGGACCCTATAATTACATAAGGAGTCCTGATGGCACAGGGGTTAAAGCGCTCGGCTGCTAACCAAAAGGTTGGTGATTTGAATCCACCAGCGGCTCCACAGGAGAAAGATGTGGCAGTCTGTTTCTGTAAAGATTTACAGCCTTGGAAACCCTATGGAGCAGTTCTACTCTGTCCTACAGGGTTACTATAAGTCAGAATCAACTCAGTGGCAGTGACTTTGGTTTTGGGGTTTCATATTTAAGGACACTTGTGATTACATAGGGAGCCCTGGTGGCACAGTGGTTAAAGCCAACAGCTGCTAACCAAAGGGTCAGTGGTTCGCAATCGACTTGATGGCAGTAAGTTTGGTTTGGGGTTTTTGATGATATTGGGTCCCCCCAGATAATCCAGGATAATCTCCCTATTTAAAACCAGCTAATTAGCAAACTTAATTCCATCTGCAACCTCATTTCCCTTTTGCCACGTAACCTAACATGGTCACAGCTTCTGGGGATCAGGGCATGGACATCTCTGGAGGCCATTATTCTGCCTGCCACAGATATGAAGAAACCGGTTATGCGATGGGGGAGATAGTTCTAGGGAGAGAAAACAGCTGGAATGGAGGTCCTAAGGCAAGGGTTTTTGGAGCTGGCAGGAAGCCAGTGTATCAAGAGTGAGAGCATTAGAAGAAAATCAGACGAGGCTGGAGAGACAGATCACGTAAGAGCTGGTATGTCATGGGAGGCATTTGCAGTTGACTCTAAGTGCTGTGAGAAGCCATTGAAAGGCTTTGGCAAAACCCAATTTGATTAAAGTTGTTAAGATCACTCAGGCTGCTGTGTGAAGACTGGATCACAGAAGATAATGAATGGGAAGGCTCTTTGAACAGGTAAAGCAGTGTGCATATTTAATGGAAGTGGATTTTCAACTGTCAAGTGAGGAATCAAAACATTTTCTGTATTGCTGCATGGCCATTTGTTCAATGCTCAACAAATGCTAGCATTGGAGGCTGTTACTGAATTGAGTAGTTTACTAGTAGCTGATGGTGACCTCTCTGACCTGGGGTCAGCTCCTGTGGCATACCAGTTTGCCGTAGAGTTGACCCTAACTCGTGGCAACCTACGTGTGTGAGGATAGAACTGTGCTCTTAGGGTTTTCCATGGCTGATATTTTGGAAGTAGATCACCAGGCCTTTCTTCTGAGGTGTTTCTGGGTGGACTCAAATCTCCAAGTTTTTGGTTAGCAGACAAGTGCATTTACTGTTTGCACCACCCAGGAACTCTTCCCGTGATATTACCCCCTTATCACCCTCCCCCTTGGCCTCGAGTGGATTCCAACTCATAGTGACCCTGTAGGATAGAGTAGAACTGCCCATAGTGTTTCCAAGGCTGTAAATCTTTACAGAAGCAAACTGCCACACCTTTCTCCCGTGGAATGACTGATGGGTTCAAACTGCCAACCTTTTGGTTAGCAGCCAAGCGCTTAAGCACTGCACCACCAGGACTTTTGTTTCTCCCATGGCATAGGTAGCCCAAACCAGGTCCCAAAGATGCCTCAGGGTGGTAGGGGTGGACCCCTACTCCTCACTCCCCAGCCTGCCTAAGTGGTTGAATGGAGGTAGTGGGTAGGAGGGTGTTATATTGAATTGTGTTCCCCTAAAATGTGTATCAACTTGACTAGTCCATGATTCTCAGTATTGTGTGATTGTTCACCATTTTGTCATCTATGTGATTTTCCTATATGTTGTAAATCCTACCTATATGATGTTAATGAGGTGGGATTAGTGGCAGTTATGTTAATGAGGCACAACTCAATCTACAAGATCAGGTAGTGTGTTAAGCCAATCTCTTTTGAGATATAAAAGAAAGAAGTGAGTAGAGAGACACGAGGACCTCATTCCTCATGAAACAAGAGCCAGGAGAACAGCGTGCCCTTTGGACCTGGGGTCCCTGCACTGAGAAGCTCCTTAACCGGGGAAAATTGATGACAGGGACCTTCCCCCAGAGCCGACAGAGAGAGAGGGTCTTCCCCTGGAGCTGGCACCCTGAATTTGAACTTCTAGCCTCCTTGACTGTGAGAGAATAAATTTCGCTTTGTTAAAGCCATCCACTTGTGGTATTTCTATTATAGCAGCACTAGATGACTAAGACAGAGGTAAAAGGAGTCTGTATGGACTCAGGGGGTGAGTGGTCTCTGAAGCAGGGCATGCATCGAAGAGAGGCTTCTAGGAGGCTGCATCTATTTTGGAAAGGCAGCACACCCAGGCTTAGGTGCAATATTTGGTCTGCAGAGCTACTAACAAGGATGTGGAAGAAACAGCATAGAAAGATCTATTTTTACAGGGCTCTTCTCAAAGCCTTTCTAACCAGGCCAGCTGGACATCTGGACAACCCATCTCATGCCTGAGTCCAGAGCAAGACACTTCCGGAAGAACATCATGTCCTTCCTCAGAAATCAAATCCAGGGAGGGCTGGAGCCAGAGTCCCAGATTGGGCTGGATTAGGGATGGTCAGTGAACCACAGGTCCACGAGGACTTTGTGCTAGCTAATCCCTCCCTTCCCCCCATCCCCCTTCTCACTACTCTCCCTGTCCCCTATCCCCTATCCCCTATCCCCCTCCTGCTCCAGCCTCTCCAGTTCCTCTCTGTCACCAGGGCTCCATGCCTCTATCCCTTAGGAAGGATCATTTCGGAGCCTTTTCTATGAAAGATCCCTGACCTGCTTAGGAGCTGTGTGTCTTCTTTTTCCTACTCACTACTTCCCCTTTCAAGTCAGCAGCCCAGGAGAAGAACTAGTCAGACACTCCTTTTTCCATTTCTTCCAAGGAAAAGTCAACCCTCTCAGTGAACAGAGTAGCCGATTTGGAATTTCTGACTTCTTGCTCCAAACCTACTGCTAACTTTGGCCTCGAAACCTCTCAGAACTCAACACCTGAGCTGTAGCAGACATCAGGAAAGCAGAGTTGCCAGGTGAGCAAGGTGGTTGGCCCAGCCTCCACCGGCTTCCAGATATGTCACTGCGCCCAGGGAAACCAGCCTGGCTGTGTGGGGCAACCTCTTCACCAAGGACGAGAATCCGTACTTCATCTGCTACCCAAATCCTTGTGCCACGTGCTTGACCATCAAACAACAGCCTCTCTACCTAACCTCTAATGTGCTTATTCATTCTTTCACTCAAAAATATTTACTGAGCAACTGCTAAGCTGTGTGGTATGTACTGAATCTTTTACCTTCCAGTTCTCAGCAGGGTCTGAGCCCCTAGCCCCTCACCTAGTGCTGCCAACCTCTTGATCATGCAGCCCTTGGGGATGTCCCAGTTCCTAGTCTTGCCCCTCTCCTGTCCTCATCTCCAAGTGTCTCCTAACTTCAGCAGAAGAACTTGCCTGGATGTGGGCCTCGAGTCAGAGTTCACCCCCTCCTCAACACATTCCCCAGGTCTAAGCTATTTATCTCTCTAGAGCCTACAGTCTAGAGTCTCTCTGTCTTCCTAGAGTCTAGAGCCTCTCTGTCTTCCTAGAGTCTAGAGCCTCTCTGTCTTCCTAGATTCTAGAGCCTCTCTGTCTTTCTAGAGTCTAGAGTCTCTCTGTCTTTCTAGGTTAGTGCCCTAGGGGCCCCTGCCAGGCAATGTGGTGGCCTTTGGCCAAGGGAGCTTTGGCTCCCAAGTCCAGATTCTTTCAAAGGCTCACCAACAAAGTGAATTCCAGAAAAGCCTCTTCATTTTCCCAATAATCCAGTTTGTAATTGTTGAATCAGATAACTCCCATATTTCCAAAGGGCAAATATTAATTCTCAGAGATAGTACCACCTAACGCTTAAGGAGGAAAGGGGAATTTTCCTAAGGACCCTATAATTTGCAAGGCTGCCTCTAGGATGCTGACTCAGTACTTCATACCACCCCTCCCCTACTCCCTTGGGCCTGCCAGGATTAAGAAAGGGTCCTTGAGTATTCATGTATACTGGTATATGTAACTACCACTCACATTTTCTGCCTCTGGGATTTATAGGTATGCTTTTATAACATTTTTAATATGTGCTGGCTTAGGCACAGGGACTTCTGTAACTGCGTAAAACGAAAGGAAGTTCGTGGGCGCCATGTTGTGCTGAGAAGTTATTGTAGGAGGTGCTGCAGCCAGTAGGAGTGACTGTGAGTGACTTCAGTCTCTTCTTCCTCTGTACACAAGTACATGTAAGTACCAAGCACATTTTTTGGCCCTTTGGAATTCTGAACAAGTTAAGCCTTGTAAGGATATTTACAGTTTTATTTGTATTATTGGGTAGGTGTGGTTTTGGGGATTAGGTAATATTCATGTGAAAAGTTTATTTTTAGGAGAAATACAGTATAAGCACATGTTGTAGCATCCTTGATGTACTGTACGTACTTTTTGTGCAATTGTCAGGGACATATTTTCTGGTTTCTGAGCTGTAAGTATTTGTCTTGCAGTAAGAGGTAATTTACTGTGGTAGTAATGTTCCCACAACAACATTTCCTTTGGGGGCCTTAGTTTTTCAAGAGGCTGGAATTATGCAGTGCCTCACCTTGTGTATTCTCATACTGGTTTGGAGGTACAGTATTTGTATTACCAGCCTGTTGTGATGGTTCAGGTTGCATGTCCACTTTGCTCAGCCATGATTCACAGTGGTTTGGCAGTTATGTAATAATGTAGTTTGGCATTTATGTAGTGATGTAGTTCGGCAGTTATGCCATGATATAATCATCCTCCATGACATGATCTGACGTGATCAGCCCGTCATCTGTGAGGGGGAGTTTCCTCAGGGGAGTGTGGCCTGCATCCAGTATACATATAGACATTCTGGCAAGGCTTCCTTGCTCTGGATCCTGCATCCAGTTTGTCATCATCTGAACACTGGTTCTTGGGACGTGAGCCAGCAGCCTATTGGCTAACCTACTGATCTTGAGTTCGTTAGTCTCTGCTATCACGTGAGCCAGGAAAAGCCTCCAGCCTGAGCCTGGAATTACCTTTTCCTAAAACACTCCTCTTTTTCAGAAATACCTAAATAGATGCCTCAACAACTTCTAGAATATTTATTTTCTCTACTCAACAATGAGAGTGATTCTGGAGAGGAGGGTGGTTCTGAAGAAGAGAATGTCCAAGATGCCTCAGAGGACCTTTCCCTTCCCGTGGAATCTGAAGCTCATTGCACTGACGACAACAACAACAGGGACGTGGTATCAGAGGATGCTGAAGCAGTTGATGTTACACAAGAAATGGGTCAACCAGATAATAATGGCCATGATGACAGTGAAGAAAACAAAGGGGAATGTTGCAAGGATGTCCCCTACTTTGAACAGATAAAGAGCTTGCTTCAGCAAGATGCCAAAGTTTACCCGGGCTTTACTCATGAAGATACTGAAGTAGATTCTTTTTGTCCATCTTTACAGAAGAGATGTTGGAAATTATAAAGGACCAAACGAATCTGTATGTGACCTAGGAGTGCACAATCCAATACAGAGAGGGCAGGAGACTGGAATGCCAATTAGAAACTAGCAGCCTATAACCGTCAAGGAGATAAAGGCACTCATTGCTCTGCGTATACTGATTGGCATATGCATCTTGCTAGAGATCAGACATTCCTGAAAGGGGCTGCGTGGGAATTTCACATTTATTGTCCGCTATGTAGGCCTAGCGTCTCGGGTATTGTGGTCTTGTTAATGCATAGCTTGCGTAGTTCACTTCTGCATGCTCCTATGATTCTGATTTATTTTCCTTCTCTCTTCCCTCCTGTTTTCCCATGATTTCATAAAACTTTAACATTAACCTAAGGTCCTCTTTGGGAGGAAGAAGAACAAGTGATAAAGTCTGAAGGCAAGATGACTGAACAAAGGAACCATCTTGTGACTGAAACCAGGATGACACCAGACGATCTTCAAGAATACCCGCAGAAGGGCAACATGTCTGGAACAAGGTCATTGTGCCCACCTCAAAGGGGAACAAACACTCCACAGATTTTTTGGACCCTGACCCTGTCCTGATAAAATCCTCTGATCGGCCTCCAGAGTGGGAGGCAGATTCTGAAGGAGCTCATTCTCCAATGTCTTGTATATCGATACACAGTAAAACACTCTTGCTGCTCACCTCATCCCTGTCTCAGTATTGGCTTTTGTGGCAGGCGTCTCAGACGTGCATTTTGCGGTAACATTACTGGTCCAGTGACCCCCTCTTTGCTGTTACTGCCATGCCAGACCCTCCCACTATAACAAGATTCCAGAAACTGGGCAAGAACATAGACTGCAGTGACGATTCAAAAGCCATGCCCAAAGGAGAACCTGGCTATAACCGGCTCCACAAAACTCGCTCTGTTATTGACACTCTTCGGTAGCCTCCTAAAGGAAGTGTATGTGCCAGCAGGTATCATGGCAGTTGATGAAAGCATGGCGCCATTCAAGGGCCATTCATCAATGAAGCAGTACATGCCAATGAAGCCCGTAAAGCTCGAGTACAAAGTTTGGTGCTTGGCTGACTCACGAACTGACTTTGTAAGTCACTTTGAAATCTATTCTGGAAAAAAAAGCAAGGACAATGACTCCTTTTGCTTCTTCGGAGAGAGTGTTGTGCTTGAACTATATCACTCATGCAACCATTCTCATAGGCTCATTGCCTTCGACAATTGCTTTTCCTCCTATCACTTGATGGAAACCATGAACGACAGGGGACTGTATGCTGTAGGCACAGCACATGCCAGCCGAAAGGGCTTGCCAGAAATTATAAGCAGTAAGGATGGATTGTTGCACGGAAAATCTGTTTTCGTACAAAGGGATGTGTGTCGACAATCAAGAAGCAGAACAATAAAGCTGTCACAGTTTTGTCAATGCTCCACAATCCAGAGGATATGACTAGTGTCAGAAGAAAGAACAAAAATGGTACTAACTTAGTAATCCCTTGCCCAAGCGCAGTTGTAGAATGCAACACAATTGCGGGAGGAGTGGACCGCTTTGACCAGAGGCGAGAAAGGTACACAATCGTAAGGCCCTCCGTCAAGTGGTGGCATCGATTGCTGTATTTCATAATTGACTGTGACATTGTAAACAGCTTTACAGTGTGGAACTGCAACCATGGGGACAAATGTGACCAGTTGTCCTTCAGGCTCACTCTCATTAGGCAGCTTTCTGAGGGCTGAGAAATCAAAAGAAGACGAAGATGCTCCTTTTGTGTCAGGAACAAGCCAGAGGTCAGCAGAGTTCCAGATGATGTCTGCCTCCGACAGGTTGGAGATCATTTACCTGTCAAGACAATCAGAAGGCGACAGAGAGACTACAGCACTAAGAAGCAGACTCGAACAACAATTACGTCCAGCCAGTGCAGGGTGCCTTTATGTGTTACCCTCTATTTTCAAAAGTCCCACACAACAACAACAACAACAAAAAATTGATCCAAAAAAAACCAATTCTTTCCCTGCTTCATTCCACCTGTCTGACCTCCCGAGTTCACTGGTATACACGTGTACCACATAATAGTAATAAAAAACCATATTACATAAGAAAAGATTACCAACACTCGAGGTGTGTTGGTACAAACATAAAATAATTCACTCATGAAAAGGTTAAAGGCTGCTCTCAGCTTTGAAATGACCACTTGTAAAGGCTCAACTGCATTCTTAGCCAAGGGTGGCCCTCTTCCTCAGCCACTATCTCTGTGTGTGTGTATGAATTTCTTTCTTCTGGTGATCTTTGTGTTTGGGCTTTTAAAGTCCAGGTGCCTGAGGCATCCATGCAATTGGAAATAAAGCCCTCGAAGCAAGTTGATCCATACATTTAAAAAAAATAAAACCAGTTCCCATCCAGTTGATTCTGACTCATGGCAACCCCGTGTGCGTCAGAGTAGAACTGCTCCATAGGGTTTTCAGTGGTTGACTTTTTGAAAGTAAATCTCTAGGCCGTTCTTCCAAGGCACCTTTGGGTGGACTTGAACCTCCAACCTTTGGTTAGCAGCTGAGTGTGTTAATGATTTGCACCATCCAGACACACTGATCCATACAGGCAAATGGGGAAATTGTCCCTTCAGAGGGAGCCTGGCTTTCAGGCTTCTGCATCCCTGGGGTGACAGTCCCCAGCCTGCTTCCCCAGCACCTCCCTGTAACTCTGCACACTAACTGCTGCCCTGGACTCTCCCCGACAATTGACAGCCTCCAACTTAACACACTCCCACCACCCCAACCAGTTTCCCTGCTGCCGCTATGGAGATCCCCAGCCTGGGCCCCTCCACAAGGCTGCCACCAGCAACCCTCTGTGAATAGGCTCTGATTCACTTCTTGCTGCTCAGTAGGGCCTGCACCTACATCCTGAGCACTGGGTGCCCCTCCTTGCCATTCCCCAAAAGACAGACCCATTGGTGAAGATGCCCTGGGCCGTGTCTCTCCTCCTCCCAGCCAAGTTTGCCCAGGGGATGAGTATGGACCTCAACTGTCATGGGTTGAATTGTGTCCCCCAAAAATGTCTGTCAACTTGGCTAGGTCATGATTCCCAGTATTGTATGATCATCTACCATTTTGTCATCTGGCATGATTTCCCTGTGTGTTGTAAATCCTATCACTCTGATGTTAATGAGATGGGTTAGTTATATTGATGAGAGCTACAAGATTAGATCGTGTCTTGAGCCAATCTCTTTTGAGATATAAAAGAGGGAAGTGAGCAGAGAGACGGGGGGCCTCATTCTACCAAGAAAGCATCTCTGGGAGCTGAGCGCGTCCTTTGGACCCAAGGTTCCTGTGCAGAGAAGCTCCTAGACCACAAGAAGATTGATGACAAGGACCTTCCTCCAGAGCCAACAGAGAGATAAAGCCTTCCCCTGGAGCTGGTGCCCTAAATTTGGACTTGTAGCCTACGAGACTGTGAGAGAATAAATTTATCTTTGTTAAAGCCATCCACTTGTGGTATTTCTGATATAGCGGCACTAGATAACTAAGACACGAACTGTCATGGATTGAGCTGTGTCCCCCAAAAATTTGTGTCAATTTGGTTAGGCCATGATTCACAGTACTGTGTGGTTGTCCTCCATTTTGTGATTGTGGGTTTCCTATGTGTTGTCAATCCTAATCTCTGCCTGTGGTTAACGAGGCAAGATTAGATTATGCTAAAGAGAATTAGGGTGGGATTGTAACACCTTTACTAGGGTCACATCCCTGATCCAATGTACAAGGAGTTTCCTTGGGGGGTGACCTGCACTACCTTTTATCTTACAAGAGATAAAAGGAAAGGGAAGCGAGCAGAGAGTAGGAGACTTCATACCATCAAGAAAGCAGCGCCGGGAGCAGAGCGTCCTTTGGACCCATGGTCCCGGCGCTGAGAAGCTCCTAGACCAGGCGAAGATTGATGACAAGGACCTTCCTCCAGAGCCAACAGAAAGAGAAAACCTTCCTTTGGAGCTGACGCCCTGAGTTTGGACTTGTAGCCTACTAGACTTGAGAGAATACATTTCTCTTTGTTAAAGCCATCCACTTGTGGTATTTCTGTTATAGCAGCACTAGAGAACTAAACCACCAAACAACACAAAGCCCTCTCCTTCTCCTACCCACAGGTTGTTGTTGTTATGTCCCCTGGAGTCGACTTGACTCATGGTGACCCCATGTATGACAGGACAAAATGTTGCCCAGTGCTATGCTATGTTCACAATACTTGGTATACCAGAGTCCATGTTACCACCACTATGTATTTTGAGTGCTTCCAACCTAGCGAGCTCATCTTCCAGCACTATATTGGACAATATTCTATTGTGATCAATAGGGTTTTCATTGGCTAATTTCAGAAGTAGATGGTCAGGCCTTTCTTCCTAGTCTGTCTTAGCCAGAAAGCTCTGCTGAAATTTATCCACCATGAGTGACCCTGCTGGTATTTGACATACAGGTAGCATAGCTTCCAACATCACAGCAACACACAGGTCACCACAGTACAGCAAACTGACTGGTGGCAAACCCCAGAAGGTCCCTCTATTTCAGCCGTTTTAGCAAAACTCCGAGTAGAGACTTGGATGCAACCTGACCCTCTCCCTGCTTCATTTGGACCCCCTCATCCTCATTAAATCTTCTTATTGTGCCCATTTCACAAATGGGAAGATGAGGTACAGAAAAATCTATTTGCTCAGGGTTGGCTGTCCTGGACATCTTCCCTGGGAGCCCAGGCTCTGCGGGCAAAAAGAGCAGATCATAGCTTTGTGCACTGGCTTCTCCAGGGAGAAAGCCCTCTGGAGCTGTCAGCAGTGGGCAGCTACCCAGGCTCCCAGCACTCCCCTGGAGCCCAGCTTCCCATCCCGAGTTGGCACCCAGGGATGCAGCATGCAGCGCAGCACCAGAAGCCACCTGCAGCCTTCCAGCAGACCTTTCAGACGGAGCTGTTTTTGAGAAAAAGAGAGCCTGGGGGAGAGCAGGTGACAGGGAGGCCACAAACGGGGCTTTTTGAAGGGAAAAGCATAAATACACATTAAAGTACCAATGACACTTCCTCATTAGCCTGGGCTGGCCAGACCTCCGTGCCCCCAGCCTCGCACCAATCCCTAGAGTCCGGTTGGTGTGGAGTGTGGGCACAGAGAGTTCTTCCCATAGCACAATTAGAGGCAGACATGGAAGCAGACGCACATTCTCAGGGAGGCCAGGAGCAGGCCTTGGCAGCGACTCCACAGCAGCCCATCTCCATCAAGGCCCTCAAAAAGAGGTGAGGCGTGGGAGCCAGCCTTTGAAGGGGGCTGCCACAGGGTCCACCAGGTGGCCATCGGCTCTTGGCAGGAAGAGAAAACATTTTTGCTCTTACAGAGAGTAAAGAGAAAGCCAGCATGACTGGGCAGGCCAACTTCTGCCAGTCTTCAGGGGGTGGAGAACAAAACCCTTTTTTCTCTGGATGCTCGAACCCTCTGCCAGGCCAGACCATTGGTTAGTTCTTTCCCAGCTCCCTTTGGCATCCAGAGGTGTGGTGAGCAGAGCTGCCGAGGGCCCATTGAGGAAAGGCCCTGAATGGGTATGTCCAGAAGGCCTAGGCCAGCTGACAGAGCCTCCCCACTTAGGGCAGCAGGGCACACTGCAAAGAGGGCAGGTTTGCATTCAGGGGGACCTGCATTCACCATCCCAGCTCATAAACTTTCTGCACCTCAAGGTCCTCTTCTTTAAAATAATGGGGATGGGATATATGTCAAGTGAAAAAGGCAAGGTGCAGAATGTGTATAGTCCATGTGAGGAGACAAGTGGGGGTGGGGAGAGCAATATGTATACCCATTAGCTTGTGTGTGCACAGATTGGCTCTGGAAGGATGTACCAAAAAAAAACATGCAGCTTGATTTGCCTCTTGACAGGCAAATTGGGTGGCTGAGGGAGTCCCTTGGTGCCGCAAACAGTTAACACACTTGGCTGCTAACCAAAGATTGGTGGTTCGAGTTCACCCAGAGATGCCTCAGAAGAAAGGCTTGGTGATCTACTTCTGAAAAATTAGCCATTGAAAAACTCTATGGAACACAGTTCTGTTCTGATACATGTAGGGCCACCATGAGTCAGAATTGACTTGATGGCAATTGGTATACTGGTTCTTGAGGAACAGGGGAGGGAGGGAAAATTTTCAAAGTCTACCTTTTATAGCTTTAAAGTTTTGAACCCTTTAAATTACTATATACTTTAAAAAAAAAAAAAGGAACTTTAAAACATCAAAAAAATCAGGAAAAGTCAAGTACCTCTCGGTTGCATTAGGATGAAGTAAGTTGACGTAGACACAGTGCCAGCCGGCACCTGGCAGGCCCTTAGGATATGGTGTTGGAGCCTTGGCATTCCCAGAGCACACACACACTAGCTTGTTGCTTCTTCTCCTCAGCTGGGCCAGGAAGAGTGCAGGGCAGGTAGGGTGGTTCCTGCTATGCATGTGGGACCCTGAGGTCTAGGAGAGAAGTATGACCTGCCCAAGGCCACACAGCTGGAAGTGATGGATGATGTGCCTTGGACCAGAATCCTGTTCCCAGGGGCCTGGGAACATCTGTAAAAGCTAGAAAAACTACTAAGATCTTTGGACCTGTGAGAGTCAAGTGGAAATCAGACCCTCCCAGGATAAGATGATATCTAAGCTCAGCCTTCAGAAGAGCAAGGGGCCCAGTCCTTGAGTGAGCAAGACAGGGCCTTTGGGCTGGGACTTGAGACCAGTGAGGCTGGATGTCAGAATCTAGTCTCATGCCAGAGCCACCTAAGGGGCTCATTTGCAGAGGTATCACATGCTTTTATCTCTGATTCCTTCTCAAGCTTAGCATCAGCTGGAAATGAATCCCTTTCCAAAATGCCCCAGCTCCTCCCAGGCCCAGCAGACATCTTCTCCACTGACACTGCATACCCACTCTGTGCTAGGCGCTCAGCCAGCCCATGGAGACACCAAGAGGCCTAAGGGACCTCTCCAAGCTTCTAGTAACTGGAAGATAGGTCAGGCACAAGATAGGTTAAGAGCAGACACTGGTGTCGGATAACTTGGATTGGATTCTTTAGCTGTGTGCCCTCAGGTCAGATACTTAACGGTCATAGCCTTGGCTTCCTTATCTGTAAAATAGGCATGATAAAAGCAGCTATCTCACTTGTTTTGAGAATTAAATGAGATTATCCATATAAGGTACATAAACAATGCCTCCCATGGGAAGTCCATAGGAAGAGCCTAAAGATAAAAGGGGAAACGAGGCATTTCGAGATGGAAAGGACCAAAGGCTGGGTGTATGGTATAGATCAACACTGGACTATAGAGATTCCCAAAGGGAATCCTGAGGTAGTCTCAGAGGGCCTTGTGGGGAGGTGGAATTTGTACCGGGCCTTGAAACAGAGAGAAAAGGAGAGGGCCTTCCAAGGAGGAGGAACAGTGAGGGTGGTACAGAGATGGAAATAAGCCCAGCATGTACAGGGTCCTAGTTCACTAGAGCAGGGGTTTGCATGGGGACATGGTGGGAGAGGAGGCTGAAAGCCTGGTGTTGGAGGGGACTTGAGGGCCAGGCAATGAGAGCCATGAGTGGTTTTCAAGCAGAGAAGGGCTATGTGCAAAGCTACATTGAAAGGAAGGTTCATCTGATGGTCTTTGGTAGGATGGGTTGGGAAGGGTCAGCTAGGGAGACAAAGGACCAGCTCAGATGCTAGTCAAGTAATAAAAATAAAGGGAGCAAGGCTGCCCAGGCTAACTCAGGGAGGGTGCTCTGCAAAGTTTGGCCATCAGGGTGGTTCTGACTACCTTACCCCGACCTCCCCAACCCAATGGCTCCCCTACTCTGCCCTAGGCCTAGTGGGATATTCCTTTCCAGGGGTGATGGCCATGAGACCCACCAGGTCAATTCCCACTCACCCCAAGGCAGCTGCAGAGTGAGGGCTGAGGAGCTGTGGTCTGGACTTGGGAGCACAGTGCCATGGGCAGCCAGAACCACACTGTGGGCCCAGCTTGGGAGACCAAGACAGCAAGCTCTGTCTTCTAAGAATTAGACCTTGTCCTCCAGATGAGAACACCAGGGTCTGAAGCCAGCCTCTGAAGTCCTTCCCTGGCAGTGTCCAGGACTGGCCAGAGACCTCCCAGAGCTCCTGCTCTCCACTTATTGGTTTCATTTTTCCTTCTCCCTCTGGGTCCAGATGCCAAATCCAAAGTCCAAGAGCTGTGGGACTCTGGATGTGCCACTCCCACCCCTGAGCAAAGCCAGGGCTGTGAGTACAGGTGACCTGACCCTATGGTTGCAGGGAGTGTGGCTGCACATTAGTCAGTCTCTTCTTGGCTTGGGGGGGGGGGTCAATCAAACTGAACACCATATTTTCATAGTAATAAAGAAACCAATTGCCATCAAGTCGATTCCAACTCATGGAGATCCCATGTGTCAGAGTAGAACTGTGCTCCACAGGATTTTCAGTGGCTGATTTTTTGGAAGTAGATTGCCAGCTTTTTCTTCCAAGGCACCTCTGTCTGAACTCGAACCTCCAACGTTACTGTTAGCAGCCAAGGTCATTAACCATTTGTACCACCCTTTCACAGTAATACATGCTCATTGTTAGAAGTTTAGAAAATACAGAAGCATTTAAGAAGGAAAGAACCAAGAACTTAATCCTCCAATCCAGAAAGAACCAAAGTTACCATTTCAACATGTGTTGTCCTTCCCACTTTTGACCTTTGCATGCAGTTTTTAAACTAAGCAAACCAAAAAGGGAGCCCTGGTGGCACAGTGGTAAGGGCTCATTTGCTAACCAAAAGGTCAGCAGTTCAAATCCACCAGCCGCTCCATGGGAGACATGCTATGTGTGCTAGGCAGCCTTCTAAAATAGCTTTCAATGATCCCCGCCCCCTGCTAGTCACACCCTTGTGTAATACCCTCCCCTCGAGTGTGGGTGGAACCTAGTGATTTGCTTCTAATGAATAAAATAGGCAAAAGTGATGGGATGTCACTTTCAGGATTAGGTTGTAGAAGATTGAATTCTATCTTGCTGGCATTCTCGCTCTCTGGCTCTTCTCACATGCTTTCCTTGATAGAGAGGACCACCTGGAATGAGGGCAACCTCATTCCAACAGCATGGAGGAGCTGAATCCTGCCAGCAACCATGTGAGTGAGCTTGGAAGCAGATCCTCCTCCATTCAAGTCTTCAGATGAGATTGCGGCCCTGGCCACACTTTGACTGCACCCGTCTGAGAACATGAAGAAGAGGACCAGCTCTCAAATTCCTGACCCACAGAAACGAAAGATAATAAATGTGTGTTCTTTTAAGCCATTATGTTTCAGGGTAATTTGTTATTCAGCAATAGATAACTAATATGTTGTTGTTGTTAGCTGCTGTGGAGTTAACCCTTGACTCATGGTGACTCCATGCACAATGGAATGAAACCCTGCCTAACCCTGCGCCATCCCCATGATCAGCTGTGGATTAAACTTTTGAGATCCATAGGGTTTTCATTGGCTGATTTTCTGAAGTAGATCACCAGGCCTTTCTTCCTAGTACATCTTAGTCTGGAAGCTCTGCTGAAACCCGTTCAACACTGTAGCAGCACACAAGCTTCCACTGACAGATGAGTGATGGCTGCGCATGAAGTGCATTGGCTGGGAATCAAACCCAGTCTCTCACATGGAGGGTGAGAATTCTACCACTCAACCACCAATGCCCCAATAAGTAACTAATATACCATATGTGTAATTTAATAAACTATTTTATATAAACTATATAATAAATGTAAATATTCTCTGTGTTATTAAAACTTTTTCTAAACATCATGTTTGCTTGTTGCCCAGTGCTTCATCTGTGATTTGTTTAACCATACTGGTACTGCTGAACATTTGAATTATTTTCCAGTTTTCACTGTGTGGCTAGCATTTTTGTACATAAAGTGTTTTCTTTATTTAAGATTGTTTTTTCAGAGAAGATTTCCATAAGAATTATTGGATTAAAGAGTATGCTGTATATTATTCAGCAATATGAGTTATGATAAACTTACCACCCTATCTCTTTAGGGTATAATTAAAACCTGTTGCCACTGAGTTGATTCCAACTCATAGTGACCCTATAGGACAGAGTAGAACTGCCCCATAGGGTTTCCAAGGTTGTAATCTTTACGGAAGCAGACTGCCACATCTTTGTCCCATGGAGTGGCCGGTGGGTTTGAACCACTGACCTTTTGGTTAGCAGCTCAGTGCTTAACCACTGCACAACCAGGGCTCCTTAGAGTACAGTTATCCCCTTTTAAATCCTGGTTCTATGGAACTGGGTACTTGACAGAGCTGCCAGAGAAGTGGGCTGAAAGCCAAGGATTTGGATGGGGTTAAAGGGCTAAGAAGGAACCCTGGTGCCGCCATGGTTAAGACATCGGCTCCTAATCAGAAGGTCAGCAGTTTGAACCCAACAGCTGCTCCACGAAAGAAAGACATGGCAGTATGCTTCCATAAAGATTTCAGCCTTGGAAACCCCATGAGGCAGTTCTAATCTGTCCTATATGGTCACTATGAGTCAGAATCGACTCTTCTGCCAAAGATGTAGGCCAGATTCCATTTTTGCTGTTTACTGCTCATTCTTTGCTAACTTTCAAAACTCACTAGCCAGAATGCCTCAGGAAGCTCTCAAACTGTCCTCCCCTCCTCTCACAGAACACTCCCAGGAAGGGTATTCACTCAGGATGTCCCACAAAATATCCATAGATCAACATGAAGTTAACTGTTTCAAACTCTATGATTAACTAAACAGTGCTTAAGAGAGCTTGCGATTGTCTGTTACCTGTTGAATCATAATTTTGTAATTGCCAACAATCACAATTTTTTCCTTGTAAGTTCTTAGATTTTCAGTACTTAAATTCTGTGAAAAATCCTTTCACTGGAGTATTTTGGTGAATCCTCACAAAGTGCTGCCCAATCCAGATGGCTCTGTTCCTTCAATAAATCTCTTTGCTTTAATTTTAACTGAGGCTCTAGTCTGTTCTTTGACATTTCTTGATAACTGGAAATGGGAATTCAAATGTGCATTGCCTGCAGTGACCCCCTCCCCACCACCAAGGACACAAGGATCGAGCTTTGGTACCAAAGCAGGGCTGTTTGGGCTCACCATTCTGCAAACTTCTCAGGAGTCACTGCCAGGTAAATAACCTCTGAATTTTGAGCTCCACATTTTTGTGTTGAGCTCTTCGAGACCTATTCTAGTTTTGTTTTATCCTTGTCTGTTTTGTTTTGTCTTGTCTGTTTTCATTCTGGTCTTGTCAGAATTTTTGCCAAATTTTGCCTCTTCTAGTGGCAGTAGTGTGAGGTTCTGGGCAATTTCTTGTCCTAGAAGTTTTCGAGTTTGTGGAATCTCAGGATCCATAAACCACAAAGAAAACCAAGGGCACAGAATGGCCAGTAAAAGCCAATACTGGTTCACTTGCTGCAGAAGTGGTGAAAGTCTCCTATGATAGGATAAGCTGGTTTGTGGGACAGGCCAGAGCGTTAGGTTACCTGCTGGCCAAAAGCAAAAACTCATGCAATGAAAGGAACATATTGGTTCAAGCAAAATACTGTCCAAACCCCACAGCATATCCCATCAGGATTTTGTTGTGTCTGACGGTCCTAAACTTTGAACAAACTTAAACCTTCTTTGAAAATGGGAAATGTCTTATCTAGGGAAATGTGGAATTCCCTTCTGGGACTCCTGCCTGATATATGGACAAGCACTATGTCTCTGCTACCTGATCGTACCTATCTGCTTAGCATCATCTCACTAAGGATAGTCTGGAAAATGTGCAGCCACTTTCTGGTTCTTTTGAATTATCTAAATTGAATTTCCTGCACAATTGAATTTCCTGCACAGCAAATTAGAAAAGAAACGGCTCCCAGATTAGGCAGAAGCAATGGGACGCTTTTTTAAACTGGTATTTTGAAGCTTCTAGAAGACATTATGAGAGGAAAATCGCTTCCTTACAAGATAATGTTTCTAAATTAACTAAGCAAAATAAGGAATTGCAATTCCAGATTTCTGTTGCAACTGACCAAGCTGTGCTGGGACCATCTGCTCCTTTGCTGGCTGCCTCTCTTTTGTATCCTCTTCTGCCTTCTTATCCTCTGATGCTGCTAAAGAGTCTTCTACTAACACTTTGTCTGAAGTCCCTCTTTTCCCTATCCCTGAAATGCCTTTTAAAATCTATCCCATTGCAGATATTGAGGATGCTCCCCACCTTACTTTTAATCCTTTAATGCTTTCAGAATTACACAAAATTGCTAAAGTTTTCCCCAAGCTGTGGGAGGATCCTCACATGTTTGCTGAGGAATTTACAATCCTTGTTGAAGCTTACCAGCTTGGATTCCCTGATTTGTATCAGATAGTCCACATGATAACCAGGCCATGGGAGGCCCACCTGTGGTTATAACAGGCTGAATGGAGAAATCCCAAAGAAAGTTTACCTCTAGACCTAGATAAAACAGCTGCCCAACTGTTAGAAGAGTCTTGAGCTATCAGCAAAAAGATTGCTCGAGGCCATTCCAAAGGCATTTTCCCCCATAATAGATTGGACAAAAATTCACTCTTATATACAAAACAAAGATGAAAATGTTTATGATTACCAGACCAGGTTATTTTAGAGGTTTTCTGAACATACTGGGATTGATCCTTCATCCCCTGGGGCTGCAGGAGCTTTTTATGGAGTATTTACATCTGGCCTCAAACCTGAACTCTCAGCCATAGATTGGAAAGCAGCTTCCATTGTCGAGCCAGCAAATTTACCTCACAAACTCTCTCAGACCTTGGACACTAAGCAAACCTCCAAGGAAAATAAGTTAATGACCTTACAATTAGAACAATTGCAATCTCCTAACCAGCAAAGTAAATCCAGGCCATTTGGAGGCACTAAACCTGTCACTTGCAATTATTGCCAGAAACTTGGGCATTGGAAAAAGGATTGCTACAAGTTAAAGAACAATCAAAAGAAACAGCTTAAGCCAGAGACCCTTCAAGCAGATATGGAATAAAGGGGCTCTGGGGGCAAAACGGGAGGTTTTCCTATGGCAGCACTTAACCCACAAGAAGAAACTACAATGTATATTAATGGGGAACCTTGTAAATTTCAAATTGACACTGGTTCTACACTCTCTGCCATTAACCCTACATGTTTACAAAAGCCCCTGCCTGGAGTACAAAAACTCCAAAAGTTGTGGGGGTTACAAATAGGGAACAGACTTTTAATTCATTCAAAATCTGTTCTTATTTACCTTGACCCTATTGAAGATTTACATTCCTTTCAGCTTAGCCCCGACACTCCTGTTAATTTGTTGGGCTGAGACCTTTTGTTTAAATGGGCCTGCCATTTACAATTTTCAGAAAAAAGGGAAACATTATTAAGCTCACCAGACTTTCCCAAAAACCTCTAATGAGGGATCTGAATCAGAACTAACTCTAGGGGAAGAAGCTGATTGCTGTTTGCAGGCATTAGTCATGCACAAAGGCTATTTAACCTCCTCTAACCATTTCCCGCTGATATTTTTTCATTAATTCCTGAAACCTTATGGGCCACTACAACTATGGATTTTATCAGTAGAACCCATTAAAGTTCAGGTAGACATCTCTAAGCCTTTACCAAGACTCCCTCATTATCCCCTTAAATGAGAAACTAAAGAGGTATTAGCCCTTATTATTCAGGACTTCATTTCTAAAGAATTGTTTCCTGCACCAACCTTGTAACAACCCTATACTCCTTGTTAAGAAATCAGAAAATTAAAGCTAGACGTTTGTACAGGATTTAAGGGCTATTAACCACATTGTTATTCCAGATTTCCAGTAGTCCCAAATACTCACTTACTGCTTTCTAATGTCCTTCCAGATGTTACACACTTTACCGTTACTGATCTTTGTAGCATCTTTTTCAGTATATCTGTCCACAATGAGAGCCAATATTTGTTTTCTTTCATCTGAGACAACCAACAATTTATCTGGACTGTAATGCCCCAGGGTTTCACTGAATTTTCCACTTACTTTTCTCAAATACTTTATGCTGATTTTCAGCCTTTGCAATTTAAGAATAGAGCTAAATTATTACAATATGTTGATGACTTACTAATATGCTCAAACTCCTAGTAAGCTTGCATAGATGACAGCATAATACTATTAAAACACCTGGCTGCTAGAGGGCATAAAGCTTCTAGAGAAAAACTACAATTGGCTCAGGCTTCTGTTAAGTATTTAGGTCATTTGATTTCTACAGAAGGCATTTCTATTGTCTTAAATGGAAAGAAGATATTTTGGCTTTCCCTATCCCCGAAACTAAGAATTGTATGGGTTTCTAGGGTCTTGTGGCTACTATAGAACTTGGATTCTTAACTTTTCCTTGTTATTCCAGCCTCTATATAAATATTTTAAAACCTCCAAGCCAGATTATCTCCAAATTACACTGGAGGATCAAGAAGCTGTAACTAAACTGAAAGAAACTTTAGCAAACACACCTGCCCTGGACTTTCCTAACTATCACCTAGAATTTTCCCTGTTTGTACATGAAGCCTCTGGAAATGCTTGAGGTGTTTTAACCCAGAAGCATGGAGAATGTCAGAGGCCAATCAATAGGCCACTACAGTTTGCGCTTGACCTTATAGCTAAAGGGTACCCGCCCTGCCTCAGGGCTGTTGCTGCCACAGCTAAACTAGATGAAAGCACTGCAGCTGTAGCACTGGAAAATTTCTAAATGTTTATATTCCCCATGTAGAGTCTGCAATCCTTAACTCTGCTTTGTCCCAACATCTTGCCACAAGTTTACTCACTTCCTATGAAGTATCCTAGCTGCACCTAATATTAGACTACCTTCTGTGGCTTGTTTAAATCCCACCACTCTCCTTCCAGAAACTGACAATAAGGATTATCCAATGCATGATTGCCTAAATTTAACTGAACGGCTTTTAACTCCCGAAAAGATTTAAGAGGAACTCCTTCGGCTATTCTGGATTAATTTTATTTGTTTGTGGCTCCTATTTGAAACCTGATCCTACTAGCTCTCACTATCAAGCTAGGTATTCCATCACAAACTCTGCTGAGGTTTTTGAAAGTCAAGCCCTTCCTGAAGCTACTTTGGCCCAACAAGCTGAATTAATTGTGCTTACTATACTCCGCCAACTTGCTAAAGGTAATGGACCACAAGAACCACAGCCTCCACCAGCCTGAGCCAAGAAGAACTAGATGGTTCCCAGCTACCACCACTGACTACTGTGACAGGGATCACAATAGAGCATCCTGGACAGAGTGGGAGAAAAATGTAGAACAAAATTCAAATTGACACACACACAAAAGACCAGACTTACTGGTCTCAGAGAAACTGGAGGAACGCCTGAGACTATGGCCCCAGACACCCTTCTAACTCAGAATTGAAGCCACTGCTAAAGTTCACCTTTCAGCCATATATTAGACAGGCCTATAAAACAAACACTAACACATGTGAGGGACATAATTCTTAGATCAATCAACACCTGCTGAAAAACAAAGACGAGAAGGTAGGAAGGGACAGGAAAACTGGACAAATGGAAACAGGGAACCCAGGGTGGAAAAGGAGAGAGTGCTGACACTTTGTGGGGCTTGCAACCAATGTCACAAAAAAAATTGTGCATAAATTTTTGAATGAGAAATTAATTTTCTCTGTAAACTTTTACCTAAAGCACACACACACACAAAAAGATAATAAAAACTTGCTAAAGGGAGATCCGCGAATGTTTACACAAATTCTCATTACGCCTTCAGGGTTACCCATGATTTTGGCATATTATGGAAACAGAGAGAATTCCTAACCTCTTCTGGAACTGCCATAAAAAATGGAGCTTTAGTGGTAGACCTGTTAGACACTTTATTACTGCCCTCTGAAATTGCTGTAATAAAAATACAGGCTCATCAATCTAAAGGAATCCCTCAGACTGCAGAGATAAGAGGGAATAATCTTGTGGATAAAACAGCCAAACAACCAGCCTCTCAAGCTATCTTAGCCCTAATGAAAACAGAAAAAAAGAGATTACCCTGATTTATTCATAAATAATCATGACCTCTGGAAGCCCACAGACACGTACAAACTCCCTGAGGGACTGAATTGCTGGGAGGAGGGCTCTGGGGACCATGGTCTTGGGGTACATCTGGCTCAATTGGCATGACACAGCTTATAAAGACAATGCTCTACATTCTACCTTGGTGAGTAGTGTCTCGGGTCTTAAAAGCCTGTGGGCGGCCATTGAAGATACTCCACTGGTCTCATCCCTTCGGGAGCAAGGGAGAATGAAGAGAACAGGATACAAGGAAAAGATTAGTCCAGAGGACTAATTGTCCACAGCTACCAAGGCCTCCACCAGACTGAGTCCAGTACAGCTAGATGGTGCCTGGCTACCACCACTGACCGCTCTGACCAGGATCACAACAGAGGGTTCTGGACAGAGCTGGAGAAGGATGTAGAGCATAATTCTAACTCACAAAAAAAAAGACCAGATTTACTGGCCTAAAAGAGACTGGGGAAACCCCTAGAGTATGGCCCCCAGACACCCTTTTAGCTCAGTGGTGAAGTTACCTCCAAGGTTCACGGTTCAGCCTGGGAGCGGACAGCCCCGTAAAACCAAATGAGACTAACAAGGTACAGGAGGCCAGTGACAAAGGCCAGAAAGCAGAAGGGGACAAGGAAGCTGGTGATAGGGAACCTAAGGTTGAGTAAGGATATTGTTGATGTGTTGTGAGATTGTTAACCATTGTCATAGGGCAACATTTGTAGTAACTGTTAAATGTGAAACTATTTTGTTCTGTAAGCCTTCATCTTAAGTGAGAATAACAGCACAATTGGAAGAGCGTAGTCAATGTCACTGAACTGTGAATGGAAAAATTTTTGAAATGGTGTATCTTTGGCTATGTGTATTTTCACCAAAAAAAAAAAGAGGTTGAGAAGTTAGAGGGTCGATATGTTGTGGGGTTGTTAACCAATGTTATAAAACAACATGTGTACTTCTGTTTCATGAGAAACTATCTGTTCTGTAAGCCTTCACCTGAAGTGCAATAAAAAAAATAAAATAAAAAAATAATCATGACCTCAATGAATTAGCTACAGAAAAATCAATAAAAAATCAACCGTTGACTAAAACTGAGGAAATTGAAAAATAGGAGAAGCAAATTATTCTCAGGATCCTACAACCAAATTATGGTTAGGCCTAATTAGAAGCTTGTCTTATCTAAATCATTCCAAGTCCCTATAAGCTCTCCACAAAAGATCCCATTTGGGACAAGATAAAATGGTTGAAATTTTAAAGAAATACTGGTAGGGACAATTTTTTGAGGCTGCTGCACGTGTTTCATCTTGTTGCTCTATTTATTCCCATTATAACCCAGGCAAACCTTTTAAAGTTTCACCTGGAAAATATCCACCACCTTCAGGACCTACCCTTGAATGGCAGTTAGATTTTACCCAGCTCCCACCTTAAAATGGTTACAAATATGTATTAGTGATGGTTTGCAGATTTTCACATTGAGTAGAAGCTTTTCTTAGCCACCATGTCACTGCAAACTTTGTAGCTAAAACACTTATTGAAAATATAATCCCCACTTGGGGAGCACCAACACTTCTTTGCAGTGACAGGGGAATCCATTTTACTGAATGAGTACTTAAAGAAATATGTAAGATTTTTCCTATTTATCAAAGACTTAATTGTCCTTACCAACTGCAATCTTCTGGGCTAGTGGAAAGGACTAACAGTAGAATAAAAACCCTATTAGCCAAGCTTTCTAAGTCCTTAAGTTTATCCAGGACTAAGGTCCTTCCCTGAGTCCTTTTAAATATGAGGTCCACTCAGTTTGGGCCACATAAATTAACTCCACATGAAATTGTTACTGGAAGGCCTATAGCCCTTCCTTATTTCTCAGTCTATACTGACTATAATTTAGTTCAACCTGATTTATTGAAATATTGTCAGTCTTTGGTTCAGTACTCTAATGAGAATCTTTCATGAGTCAAATAAGCTTTTAACAGCCCAAAATTTAGAAATACAAAAACTACCTGCTGTTGAACCAAGTGACTGTGTATATTGAAAGAGGTGCCAATTAAAAAGATTCCCTGGAGCCTCATTGGAAAAGACTATATTTGGTCCCTCTCACTAAGCCTTGTGCCACTAAATTACGGGGAATTAAAACTTGGATCCATCTGTCTCAGTTAAAAAAGGCTAAAGCCCCTTCCTGGAGTGTTAAACCTACTGAAGGACTTAATCTGAAGTGCAAATGCCCTTCTGACTAGAAGCAGTAAAAGTAGATGACTCCTCCCAAGATCACAGAACAAGATTTCGTGTAACCTGCTGAAGTTTTTGGACTTTGTTTCCTGATTACTGGTATTCTTATGGTAATTGCTTTCTTACACACTTGTGGTATTATCCTTTGTTTTAATATCTTCTTTTTTTCATGCAAGTAACTGAAGGAGAAGTTTGCCTTATCATAATTATTATTTTTGTGATATTTGCCTTATTGTATTACTTTTTAGTTAGCATTCTTACTCTATGAAACCTTTCTTAAGTATTCTCTTACCGTATATCATGACTCTTGCTGATGCCTGGCATGATAATGCCTTTGTTAGATTAGCTCAATCAGTACTTAGTGCCCATAATCTGATTGACTGTTGATTGGCCAGCTAATTCCCAAATCTGAGTATATCAATTCAGACTCTTTAGCTATGCCTGTGTTTAACGATAGCTCTGTACCTGATTCTATTGTAAATCCTAATGTTTCCTTTAAACAGGCTATACATGCCAGCTTGTAGCACCCTCCAGAATTATTAACAAATTCGCAGGTGCCATGTTTCAATTTAACTCAACACCCTCAAGTCAATGATACAGAGGAAAATTTGAAAAACTGTACCAAAAATATAGAGAATCTTTACCTATGTACTGATTGGTCACTCATATGCCCAAGAAATCCTAGGTATCTTCAAACTCTTATACAAGGACCTTGCAACAGTACCAAAGAAAAGCCACCATTTTGTCATGGCATTTACCACCCTACATATTGGGGGCTATTATCTATTTGTAATAACTCTTTGACTGAAGAATGTCTTGAAAGTTAACTAAACCATCCCTTTTCCACAAAATTATACTGGAAATAATCTTATCTCTTCTCTTTAGGGTCACAATGAATCAGAATTGACTTGACAGTAATGAGCTTTTTTTTTTTTTTTTTAATCCTTCTTATGGATTGTCTTAGTCACCTAGTGCTGCTATAACAGAAATACCACAAGTGGACAGCTTTAACAAACAGAAATTTAATCTCTCACAGTCTAGGAGTTTAGAAGTCTGAATTCAGTGTGTCAGCTCCAGAGGAAAGCTTTCTCTCTCTGTTGGCTCTGGGGGAAGTTCCCTGTCATCAATCTTCCTTTGGTCTGGGAGCTTCTCTGCGCAGGAACCTCTCTGTGCAGGAACCTCAGGTCCAAAGGACACACTCTTCTCCTGGCACTGCTTTCTTGGTGATATCAAGTTCCCATGTCTCTCAGCTCGCTTCTCTCTTTTATAGCTCAAAAGAGATTGGCTTAAGACTACCTAATCTTGTAGACCTCATCAGTATAGCTGCCACTAAGCCATCTTATTACATCACAGTGATAGAGTTTACTACACATAAGGAAATCACTTCAGATTACAAAATGGTACACAATCATACAATACTGGGAATCATGAACCAGCCAAGTTGACAGATATTTTTGGGGGGACATAATTCAATCCATAACATGGGTGTATATTTTTTATGTAGGGAATCAGAACACCCCACTAAGAAAAGCCCAAATCCAAATAATGAACCCTATGCTTGGGCATTACTATGCCTAGATGGTTTTAAAATGACAGGTCAATATACACTTGGCTTTTTAGGAGTTCTCCTAAGTCTCCAGTCCTGTAATGAAAGTATACATTGGACCAATGATCTGAAACTCTTTTCCCAACAAAAAAGAAATTATGAAAATCCTATAATGTACATATCAGGGAATGGATGGGCATTTCTCCAGGCCTTTATCCACTTGTGGGAATCCCTGAACTTGAAAAATCTGTTCACAATTTGTCTGCTACTATACTTCAAATAACAAATGAACTGGTCGATAGCATAGAAGCCCAACAAGAATCATTAAATTCGGGACTCAGACAGACATGGCTGTGGCAGCATGCTTGTCCGTTTTCCCATTCTTGCCTATTCTGTAATATTCTTTGGACTCGGGCAGACATGCCTCTAGCAGCATGGTTGTCTGCTTCCCACTTTTGTCCTTTTGAATATATGCTTAATAAAACTTTCTTTTTACTTTAAAAAAAAAAAAAGAATCATTAAACTCTCTTGCTAAAGTTGGATTCATTAATAGAATTATCCTTGATTTTATTCTAGCACAAGGAGAAGTTTGTGTAATTGCTAAGACCACTTGTTGTACTTGAATAAATACATCCAGAGAAATAGAACAAGATCTTAAAACAAGTACACCAGAAAACTACATGGCTTCAACTACCCTATACGTCCAACTTCCCTTTTCTTGATATTTCTAGCTGACTACTTACCGAAATTTGTTCTTGGTATGTTCAATTTTTAGAACTGGGTTAACTCTCATAATCTTTGCAATAATTGTTATAGGATTAATCAAATGTTTTATGAAGTGTTTTTCAAATGCTTGTATTCACTACTTGCTAAGCAAAGGATCATGTATTTTGAAGAAACAGCAATTCCTTAGAAAATAGTTAGGTTCTTCACCTTGGCCAATGCCCCTCTCTGCCAAGTATTCCTATTAATTTGGCTCTGCTCTTTCTTTTCTTAAAAGATCACAGAAGCAGAGATCTAAGCTATGGCATGGTGAAGATGTTGGCAGTGGTGCCTGGCTATCTGCACAATAGCAACTGGAGTCTTAAAGGCTTATCAAAGTAAGCAGTCAATAATAAACAAATGGTGCCCAACTGTATGTCTGGGGTCTTGAAAGTCTATTTTAAGTAGGCAGCCATCTAATAAACGCAATGAAAGTAAGTTCATGCAGATGACACACTTATAATAGTGATGAGCAAATTTCTATAGATGTTCTTAATCAGAAGGGGAGGGAAAGAGGGAAGGAGGGTTTTGAAGGAGTCCAAAAAAATCTAGGTGCCTGGCATAAAGAGCCCTGGCGGTTAAGTGATTAAGAGCTATGGCTACTAACCAAAGGGTCAGCAGTTCGAATCCACCAGCCACTCCTTGGAAACACTATGGGGAAGCACTACTCTGTCCTATAGGGTCACTATGTGTTGGAATGGACTCGACAGCAACGGGTTTAGTTTTTGTTTTGTTTTTTTTTTTTTTTGGTTGACATAAGGAGAGGTTTCTGTCAAAGACGTAGGTCGGACTCCATTTTTGCTGTTTGCTGCTTGTTCTTAGCTGACTTTCAAAAGTCAGCTAGCCAGAATGCCTCAGGAAGCTCTCAAGCTTTCCTCCTCTCCCTTCCCCTCCTCCCACAGCATGCTCCCAGGGAGGGTATTCTCTCAGGCTGCCCCCCAAAATATCTATAGATTAACAAGAAGTTAACTGATTGAAACTCTGTGATTAACTAAACAATGCTTAAGGGACCTTGCAATTGTCTGCTGCCTGTTGAACCACAATTTTGTTAATGCAAACCAATCAGAAATTTTTCCTTGTAAATTCCTGAATTCTCCATATTTAAACTCTGTGAAAAATCCTTTCACTGGAGTACTTTTGTGAACCCTCAAGAAGTGCTGCCCTATCTGGATCACTTCCTTCCTTCAATAAATCTCTTTGATTTAATTTTAACAGAAGCTCCAGTTTGCGTTTTGACAATTTAGAGGGTTAAGATCTTAACAAAGCCATAAAGGAAGATTCAGGCTGAATTTTATCCTTTTAAGAGCATTTGGTACTGAAAGAGGCTAAGAGTGCAAACTCCTAGGCTCTGTTTACTACAGACTCAAACTATAGTAAATCAGTTCTTACTCCCCCTTGGGGTTCCCATCTACTAGCTGTGTGACTTTGGGCAAGTTACTTAAACTCTCTGTGCCTCAGTGTCCTAAAAAAAAAAGTCAGATAAAAATAATACCTACATCATAGGATTGTTGTGAGTGCCAAATAATTTAAAATATGCAAAGTGCTTAGAACAGATCCTAGCAGATAGTCAATGCTATGTAAGTGTTCATTATTCTTGGTATCAGAGAAAGGTAGTTTGAGGATAGAGTCAGGCTGTCCTGGCTTTGGATTCCACCTCCACTGATCTCCAGCTGTGAGAGCCTGGACAAATGACTTATCCTCTCAGGAACTCAATTTCCTCATTTGCAACCTGGCCGAGGTGGGTTTATCACAAAGCTAATGAAGTTTAAGCTTCAGGACCCCTCACTTGCCAAGGTTCTATATATAATTTTGTATTTATAATTTTGTAATTGCAGTTTAATTTTTTTTAAAGAGCCCCCCCCCCCACCCCGAGAAAAATGTATAAGCTTCAAGGCCTCATAAAACCTAGATCCATCACTAGGAAGAGAGATAAAATACTTGTCTTAGGCTGGGTTCTCTAGAGAAGCAAAACCAGTGAAGATTGTAAAGATATATATAGATCTATATCAAGGAAATGGTTCACATGGTTGTAGAGGCTAGAAAGTCCCAAGTCCGTGGGTCAGGCTGAAGGCTTCTCTTGACTCACGTAGCTGCAAGGGCTGATGAACCCAAGATCAGCAGGTCAGACAGCTGGCCTCTTGCTCATAGGCTGTGGAGGCTGACAAATCCCAAGATCAGCAGGTAAGCTGCTAGCTCAAGTCCCAAGAACTGGAAGTCAGCTGAACAAGAGCCAGCTGCAGGATCCAGAGCAAACAAGAGCCAACAAGCTTTGCCAGAAAGTCCGTTTATATCGGATGCAATTCAACCTACTACAAGTATGTTACAGATATTAACTTTTATCATCCTCACAGCAACCCTATGAAGTGCTCATTATTATAGATGAAGAACTCAGGTAGTTCAAGTCACTTGACCCAGGTCACACAGCTAGGAGGGGTTGCAGACCAGATCCAAATCCTGATGCTAGCAATCACTATATTATACATATATTATATTGCCTCTTCTGTAGGTCTGGGGATCCCAGACACGTGAACCCTCCCATGGTAGGTGAGGGAGCAGAAACAAAATAAGTTAAACTGTGTTAAATAGTCTCACAACCCTATATACACCTGGACGTTTTTATTAAAACAATTGAAAAAATAGTAAAGTGGACAGTGGGGGCAGTCATGGGAAGGAGTCTGTCTTAGTCATCTAGTGCTGCTGTAACAGAAATACCACGAGTTGATGGTTTTAACAAACAGAAATTTATTTTCTCACAGTCCAGTAGGCTACAAGCCCAAATTCAAGGCATCAGCTCCAAGGGAAGGCTTCAAGTCCAAATTCAGGGCATCAGCTCCAGGGGAAGGCTTTCTCTGTCAGCTCTGGAGGAAAATCTGTGTCATCAGTCTCCTTGTTCTGGGAGCTTCTCTGCGCAGGAACCTCAGGTGCGAAGGATGCGCTTGGCTCCTGGCACTGTTTCCCTGGTGGTATGAGGTTCCCCACCTCTCTGCTTGCTTCCCTTTCCTTTTATCTCTTGAGAGCCATACCCCAGGGAAACACCCTTTACATTGGATCAGGGATGTGACCTGGGTAAGGGTGTGTTACAATCCCACCCTAATCCTCTTTTACATAAAATTACAATCACAAAATGGAGGCCAACCACACAATTCTGGGAATCATGGCCCAGCCAAATTGATACACACATTTTTGGGGGGACATAATTCAAACCATGATGGAGTCCAAGTTGAAGTGCAAGTGCCATTTCATCTACACTTCTCATCTGAACAGTGCGTGGTACATAGTAAGCACTGAGTACGTGCTGACTATTATTCTTACGGTATTGTTGTCTGCAACTCTGGGTGCCAGAGGCAGGCAGGCAACATGGGGGAGAGGGCTCTCTGCCCCTGCAGGTGGCCCTGGCCTGGTAGGCTCTGGTACCAGACAGACCTGGCACCTCTGCCCCCTTAAGAGACTGCTTGGTATTATTCTACAAGTTTCTATGGGGAAACTGAGGCACAGAGACATCAAATTAGGATCCAAATTGCACAGCAAAAACCAAAACAGGTTCCTCAATAAGTTCAACACAGCATTACCATATGACCCAGCAATTCCATTTCTGGGTATATACCCAAATGATTGAAAGCAGGGACTCAAACCAGATTTATACTTACGTTCATTGCAGCACTATGCACAATAGTCAAAACATCAAAACAACACAAACATCCATCAACCGATCAATGAATAAACAAAATGTGCTATATACATACAGTGGAATGTTATCCAGCCATAAAAGGGAATGAAATACTGATACCTGATACATGGATGAACCTTAAAAACAGTATACAAATTGATGTTAAACACAAAAGACCTCATATTATATTATTCCGTTTGTATGAAATATCCAGAATCGGCAAATCCCTAGAGACAGAAGGCAGATTAGTGGCTGTCTAGGGCTGGGGGGAATGCACAATGGCTCAGGGCTTGGCTGCTAACCAAAAGGTCAGCAGTTCAAACCCACAAGCAGCTCTACAGGAGAAAAGACCTGCTCCTGTAAAGATCCTAGAGTTTCCTAGGCAATCTGCTCCCGTAAAGATCTCAGCCTAGGAAACTGTGGGATAGTTCCACTCTGTCCTATAGGGTCGCTGTGAGTTGGAATTCACTCAAGACACACAACAAACAACAATGGGGCTGGGGCTGGAGGGAGAAGTAGCCTGTGACTGCTAATAAGTACTGTATGAGGTTTCCTTTTGAGGTGCTTAGAACGTTCTGGAACTAGATAGTGGTGATGGTTGTACAACATTGTGAATCTACTAAAGGCTACTGAATTGCACATTTAAAAATGGCTAAAATAGTGAATTTTATGTTATGTGTATTTTACTACCTCAAAATCACAATTCTACTGGCCCCACTTACAAGTGTAACTGGGGCCACACCTTGCCAAGCGTGGATGATAGACAAGCACCTGACTTTTCTTTCTTTCTTCCCTCCCTCCCTCCTTCCTTTCTTCCTTCTTTCCTGTCTTGTTTTTGAGTCATGGAACAAAGAAACAAAGAAGGTAGATATCATTAGTAAAACCCTAACAACAGCACAGTCAGGACAATAATGGGCAGGAGTAAACAGTAGTGAAAGGAATGGCAGCCGTTGGAATGTGGGAGGGCGAGGGCTGGGGAGTTCTGCAGCAGCAGCGAGGGGCTGAGTCAGCCTGGAGGCCCCAAGGCAGTCCCTCCAGCCAGCTAGGCTCCCATGGAGGCAGGGCTCCAGCAGTGGACACTGCTGATAAACCTTGTCAGGACTCAGAAGCCTGGATCCCTCCTGGATGTGTTCTCTGTCCCTCCCTGACTCCCACCCCTTCTCCACCTTCAGTCTCTCTCCTGGCTAGGTAGGAAGCAAGCCTCCTGCCTCCTAACCAAGAGTTGTTAGGAAGAACTCATCTCTCCTGTCAGAACATTTCCCACCTGCCTTTGTCCTCTGAACATGCCCGTGTGACCTTGGACTGCATCACTTTTTCTAGACTAAAGAGATCCCCTACCTCCACCCCCCACACAAAACTAAAGATTCCAACCGCCATGATGCTGGGTGACCCAGAAGAAAGGGCACTGCATCCTGCTATTCCTCTTGTGACTTTGACAAGTCAAGTAAACTTTCTCCTCAGCTTCATAAAATGGGAGTAATATCCCCGTTGCCCACCTTACTTGGATGCTGTAAAGATGAAGATAGTTGTTGTATAGAGAAGTGTTTTGTAAATGGAAAGGTATGTAACAAAGATCAATTATCATAATAAACTGTTAGGAAATTTCAAGCCCCAGCCTGACTTGACACATTCTCTTCTGTCTCTGACAGTGACCCGGAAGGGATACATCAACACTTTGCCTTACTCCAGGGCCTGTCTGCATAACCCAGTCTACTGCTCAGAGAGGTTTCCTCAGTGTCCTGGCTGGACAGTGCCTGGGACCAGGTCAGCATGGTGCTCTGACTGCCCTCTCCCTGGGACCCAGCTCGCCCACGCCTCCTGATTTCCGGCCATCCCAACTCCAGAACAAGAACAGCCAGAAGGCAGTTCTCTGAGGGCACAACTCAGGGGGTGCTGAAAGGCCTCCCAGAGAGTGAGAGATTGTCTTCCCACAGAAAGATCTCAGAATTCTGCTCTCGTAAGATGCTTCAAAGAAAACAAAAGAGGCTCTATGGTTGAAAAAGTTTGGGGATTTCTGCTTACCACATTCTAGCCCTCCCCTCTCCTCTCTTCTCCCTGCCCACCTAAGGCATAAACCTGCTGAGTTGGGACAACAGCAATTAAGGGCATAGAATTTCTTTCTTTAAGGCAATTTTCAAATATACACAAAAGTAGAGTGGATAGTAAAATAAACCCTTTGGATCTACCAACCACCACCAACTATCAACATCTAAGAACATCACTGGGGGTGGAGGGGACTTGGCAGTCAAACCAACATCTGAATTCTAGCCCCTCCACTTACTAGTGCTGAGACCCTGGGCAAACTGTTTAATCTCTCTGAGCCCTGTTTTCTCATGTATTAAGTGAGAATAATACCTTATACCTGAAGGGATTGTTCTGAGGAGTGAACGAAATAAGGTAGCCCATGGTTTAAGTACTCAATCAACGGTGATAGTAGTTGTTTGAGGCAATGTGGTATAGAGTATGGGCACTAGGGAGCATGCGTGCCTCAGTGGTTAAGAGCTATGGCAAGCTACAGCTGTTAACCAAAGGATCTGTAATTCAAATCCACCAGCTGCTCTATGGAAACCCTAGGGAACAGTTCTACTCTGTCCTATAGTGTCACTATGAGTCGGAATCGACTCATCCGCAACAGGTTTGGTTTTCTGTGGATTCTGGAACCAGAATGCCTGGGTTTAAATCCCAGCATCTAAAATGCTTTCCAGCTGTGTGGCTTTGGACAAGTTAGTGACCCTCTCTGTGCCCCAGTTTTTTCATAGTAGTACCTACCTCATAGGAATTTTGTGAGGATTAGCATTCAGAACAGTGCTTTGCAGATAGTAAGGGCTCGATAAGGAGCCCTGGTGGCGCAATAGTTAATTGCTCGGTTGCTAACTGAAAGGTTGGCTATTTGAACCCACTTGGAGGGTCTGCAGGAGAAAGGCCTGACAATCTGCTTCTGTAAAGATTACAGCCTAGAAAACCCTATGGGGTAGTTCTACTCTGTCACATGGATCGCTATGAGTCAAAACCGACTTGATGGCACCTAATAACAATAACAACACGGGCTCAGTAAAAGTTGGTTTTGTTTCTGTTAACACAATCTGATTTGATTTAATTTGGTATGTCATAAATTCCTTCAACACCCGCTAGCATCTTTCTTCTGAAGGCAATCTCAGAGTACCGATTTTGGGAAAGTCTGAGCTTAAGGGCAGAAATCAAGTCTTAGGAGTCCCACTTGCACTGGACCACACTGCTGATGCTTCTGCCATTTTCCTATCAGAAGTGTCAGATCTGCAGGCCCAAGAGTACGTGCCCTAGTTTGCTTGCTTGGTATGTGGGTCGTGGATTACGCACAGGACATAAAAAAGTGCTTTCGTTGGGGACAGTTAATGGTGATAAACAACATGATGAACATAATTAGTGTCACTCAGCTGTACATGTGAAGATGGTAGAAATGGAAAATGTTTTGTTACCTATAGATTTACCACAGTTTAGAGGAAAAAAATAGTTTTCAGGTTGAATTGACAGAACCTTGAAAAGCTGGAATCACCAACCAGGAGAGTGTTCAAGGTGTCCCTCTCCCCACCCAGCTGAACAAAACCCGTCAAATTGAGAGTTGATTCAAGCTCATGGTGACCCCTTGTGTGTCAGAGCACAACTGTGCTCCATAAGGATTTTTCGGAAGTAGATCACCAGGCCTTTCTTCTGAGGCACTTCTGTGTGGACTCAAACCTCCAACCTTTTGGTTGACAGCCAAATGTGTTCCAAATTTACACTACCCAGAGACTCCTAGCTGAACAGAAGGAAGCCCAGCTCTTGAAGACCTTTGAACTGCTGCTACCTGACGCTTCACTGCCGAGCCCTGTCACCAGGAAATCCTGGAGCAGAACAGAAGTGCTCTGGGATTCATTGACAAATCTATTATCCATTATTCTTCCTGCATCCAGGGAGCACACATCCAGTGCCCCCCTCCCCCCTGGGCACTGGACACTGAGAATGACCAGCTACAGTGACAGTTTCCCCTAGGGACCTTTGGTTGGTCACTTAACATAACGAGGTTTTGTTTTTTTCAAGGGTGTACAGCCAGATGATTTCCATAGTCCCTTTCCAGATCTTACATGTTATGATTCTGCAATTCTATTTTTGATCTGAAGCTCTGCTATTCTAACAATTTGATTCTTTGGCCAAGACGACAGGGGTGGGAGAGAGAAATCAGGAGCCTGTAGCGTCCAAAGAGCGGGGTTCTCTTCTCAGCCTGCATCTGCCCACACCACCTCTGGCATCCAGATGTTTACAGCAACCAGAAACCACAGCATTTCCGTCTGTTTCAGACAGTGTGGCCAGCTCATCCTATCTGACCTTTCTCAATGTTTATTAAAAAAAAAAAAAAAAAGCTCTCGTGCCACCAAGGTCCCAGACAGGCTAAGCCCATAATCTCAGGGCAGGCAGTGACCCTGCTGCTCCTGGGTTTGTTCCAACGGGAATCCCAGAGGCCCTGAGGAGGGCTTGATCTCTTGACACCCGCTGGGAGCACCACAAGCGCAAAGAGAGCCCTTTGCCCAAGTTCCAGAACTTTTCGCCCAAGTGCCTGGTTTTATTATTGTTCTCGCATGGACTCCACGGTGTAGAATGACTTTTTTTACTGTCAGCTGCATTAATGAATGGTTTTTAAAAGGCCAGTTGGAACTCTGACAAGAAAGCTGACCAGGCATGATAAATTATATTGCTCCTATCATCCACTGCCCCTTTCTGTAAAGAGGATTAGTGAGCCCCACCGTGAGATTTATGGTACCTTCCCAGGAAAGAGTATACCTTCCCACCTATTGTCTTGCTTGGTTGAAATATGAATGGAAGTGACCTAAGCCAGCTCTGAGCAGAAGCCTTAAGAGCCATTGGAGGTAGGGGCTGCTCCTTCAACCTGGGCCCTGGAATAAGAAGTCACATTGGGCAGAGCTGAAGCCACTAACATATAATGTGTGTGAGGAACAAGCCATTATAGTTATAGGCCACCGAGATTTGAGGAGTCTGTTACTGCATCATAACCTAGTGAAAGCTGACTAATACACTGTGTTACCCCAAGATGGTATCACGACTTGCCCACTTGTCTATCCTGCCTATTCCTGTTAAAATCTGAACACTGAAAATAACCTCTCAATCCCTATTCTGCCATTATCCAGCCCCTGGTTGGAAAACAATGGTCATGGGAAAGTATCAGGACTGAGGTCTGAAACCAACTCTAACCAGCATTTGAATCAGTAGTAGCGAAACCTCAGGAAACTGCCCAACTTTTATTCAACATAGTGAGTCATGTGAAGGCACTGCCATTTCCACTCCCATGATTCCCTGCTGTCCTGAAATAGAAGCAACACAAAACGCAGATCAAATTCGACATCTGGTTTTTCTGTTTCCCACCTTAGCTACCGATCCAGGTTTTATATATCCCAAAGCTGAACTGACCTCACTATTTGTGGGGCTTCTGGGGCTGAGGTTCCTGGTCTGGGCAGATACTATTCACTGTGTGGGGAGGGGGGCCTTAGGAGAAGGAGGTCCTAGCTGGTGCTAAAAAGCCCTACACAGAGTAAGCTGGGAATTGTGTATCTCCTCTGTTCTCCTCTTCCTGGTCCCCTCCATCCCCACCTTCCATACACATTTCTCAGTATGGGAGTTGTCCTTTGCTGACTTCATTTCCTCTTTAAGGTCATCCTTAAAAGTGATTTTATCCTAATTTCATTAGTCTAAAACCAAGTTTATTAATCAATGACTAACTGGCAATGTTTCCACTTTCAGAAATGACCTATCCCTTGCGTCTCTATTCTATTTTTCCTTTCTTCTCTTCCTTACTCCTTTTTTCCTATCTGTTATGGATTAAATTGTTTCATCCTAAAATATGGGTTGGAATCCTAACCTCTATACCCGTGGATGTAATCTAATGTAATGTAAGCACCTTTTACAATATAATTTAACATAATGTAATCAATCAATCAGCTGAGGCCATATCAGTGTAGGGCGGATCATAAACTTAATCACTTCTGAGTCATATAAAGAGCAGCATAGACACAGAGTAGCAAGCACATGCTGGGGAAGACAGATGCCATGTGAAGATCACCAAGAGCCAAGGAAGGCACAAGACCAACAAAGAAGGAATCAGTGTGGCCAGGACCCTGATTTTAGCCTCCAGAACTGTGAGAAAATAAATTCCTGCTCTTTAAAGCCACTCACTTGTGGGATTTCTGTCACAGCAGCACTGGAAAACTAAGACACCATCCTATCTCTCTCTCATTTCCACAAAAGTGAGGACAGAGAATCATAGTGGACTCAGCTAATACATTGAGAGGTGATTATAAAGAATAAGGGCAAGAACCAAGCTAGATCCCATGCATGAAAAGGCAGGTACAGGTACAGGAGATACTTCAGGTGGACAGAACTAGAAGTCTGGTAGTGTTTGTGTGGCTGGTTGGGTGGTGAAGCCATTTACTGACACAGGGGACAAAGGGTGCAGAGAGAGCTGGTAAAGGGGTGGGAAGAAAGTTATTTTGGTTTGAGACATACTGAGTCTCAACCATGTGGACAGGCTGAAAAGCTGGAAGGAAATTTGGGTCTGAAACTCATGAGAGCTGTGGAGAAAGGTGCTGTGGTTTGGGCAGGCCTCAAAACATAGGAGAGAGGTGAAGCTGTAGGCATGGATGTGATCTTCCTTGAAAGGAAGTCCTGAGTGACATGACAAGTCTGGCTAGATGATGGGAAAATTCCAGCAGTTAAAGGGCTAGCAGATAAAGAGGTGCCAAAAAAGAGAGATAAAATAAGGGACAGAAGGGGCAGTCCATCTGGAAGTTCCAGAAGAAGGGAAGGGAGGGACAGAGGAAGGAAGGAACGAAGGGAGAGAAAGAAAAAATGAAAGAAGGCAAGGAAGAAAAAACAGAGGGGAAGAAAATATCCTTAAATAGAAGAAGAGCATGAATCTTCAGACTGAAAGGGATCAAGTGCCAAGTATGATAAAAAACAAACAACCAAATAAAAAATCCCACAAAACTCCTAGATACAGCCTGATGATTTTACAGCACTCTAAGGATAGTGGCAAAAAAACAAAAAAAAAAATCCTAAAAGGAGTCCTGATGGAGTAATTGTTAAGCGCTCAGCTGCTAACTGAAAGGTTGGCAGTTTGAACCCGACCAGCAGCTCTGCCAGAGAAAGAGCTGGCAATCTGCCGCCATAAAGATTACAGCCAAGAAAACCCTGTAGAGCAGTTCTACTCTGTCACAAGGGGTCGCTATGAGTCGAAAATGGGCTCCATGGCCCCTAACAAGAACAAAAGTTGCTGGAGAATAAAAAGCAGTTTACTTGCAAAAGAATAGATATGCAACTGGCACCAAATTTCTCAACAACTGTAGTGGATTCCAGAAGATACTGGAATAATGCCTTCCAAATTCTCAGGGAGAGTTGTTTTCATCATATAATTGTATGCACAGCTAAAAGATCAAATTTAAAAATTTTCAGCTGTATGGGGACTCAGAACATTGACCTCTATGTACCTTTTCTGAAAAAAAAATTTCAAGGATATACTCTAACAAAATGAAAAAGAAAATTCCTCATTCAATTTTCTTGCCACGCTTGTCAAAAGCCAATTGATTTTACACCAACAACAACAAAATCAATTGACCACAAACATGATGATTTGATTTCTGGACTCTTGATGACAGTCAGCCCCAAACCTGGAAAGTTAGTGATCCAATTCCAGTTGGAAGTCAGGGAGTTACGTGAAGATTATCTTCAAGAAGAAAGTGGATTCTAATCAACAGACAATGTTTAAGAAAGAGAATGATCTTTATTTGTCTTCTTGTCAATAAAAAAGGGGGACAACTGAAACCCCCCCCCAAAAAAACAAAAAGCTGTGTAAGAAAATTATGGCCCCTATATGAAGCAAGCTATTTGTTTAATTTTTTTTAATTGCGGCAAAATTTACATTTGGTGAAACGCTCAGATCTTAAATGCACCACTCAATTAGTTTTGACAAATGCGCATACACACACACACAAAAGAAACTGCTAGAACTAATAAACCAGTTCGGCAAGGTTGCAGGATACAAAACCAATATACAAAACTAAATTGTATTTCTATACACTAGAAATGAACAACCCAAAAATGTAATTAAGAAAACAATTCAATTTACAATAGCATGGAAAATAATAAAGTACTTAGGAATAAAGTTAACAAAAGAAGTGCAAGACTTGTACCCTGAAAACTACAAAACATTGTTAAGAGGAACTAAACCAGAAAAACCCATTGCCATTGAGTCAATTCCGACTCATAGCAACCCTAGAGGACAGAGTAGAACTGCCCCATAAAGTTTCCAAGGTGCGCCTAGTGGATTCGAACTGCCCATCTTTTGGTTAGCAGCCGTAGCACTCAGCCACTACACCACCAGGGTTTCCAAGAGGAACTAAAGAAGACCTAAGTAAATGGAAAGACTTTCCGTGTTCATGAACTGGAAAACTTACATTATTAAAATTGCAATGCTCCCTAAGTTGCTGCACAGATTCAATGCAATCTCTATCAAAATCCCAGATGCCATTTTTTTCCTCCAGAAATTGACAAGCCGATCCTAATATTCATATGGAAATGCAAGGGATCCAGAATAGTCAAAATAATCTTTAAAAAGAGGGAAAAAAATGACTCACGCTCCTTGATTTCAAAACTTATTACAAAGCTACATTAATTAAGAATATGTAGTACTGGCATAAGGACAGACATCTAGATCAATGGAATAGAACTGAGAGTCCAGCAATAAACCTTTACATTATGGTCAATTGATTTTTGACAAGACCATCCAACGGGGAAAGAATAGTCTTTTTAACATATGGTGCTGGGACAACTGGATTTCCTCATGCAAAACGATGACATTGGAGCCCTCCCTACCACATATTAAAATTAACTCAAAGTGGATCAAAGGCCTAAATATAAGAGCTAAAACCATAAAATTCCAGGAGAAAACACAGTACACCTTTGTGAACTTAGGTTAGGCAATGGTTTCTTAGGTATGACACTTTAAAGCACAGCAACAAAAGGAAAACATAGAGAAATTGGACTTCCTCAAAATTAAAAACTTTTGTACTTCAAATGACACTATCAGGAAAATGAAAAAAACACCCCGCAGAGTGGGGGAAAATATTTGCAAATTACATATCTGATAAGGGGTTAATATCCAGAATAGACAATGAACTCTTACAACTCAAAGATAAAAAGACAAATAAGCCAATGTAAAAATGGGCAAAGGATTTGAGTAAACATTTCTCCACAGAAGCTATACAACTAGCCAGCAATCACGTGAAAAGATACTCAACATCATTACCTGTTGCCATCTAGTCAATGTCGACTCATACCGACCCTATAGGACAGAGTAGAACTGTCCCATAGGGTTTCCAAGGAGTGGCTGGTGGATTCGAACTGCTGATGTTTTGGTTAGCAGCCGAGCTCTTAACCACTGCAACATCAGGGCTCCAAAGGAAACTTCCCTAAAATATTTGTTGAATGAATGAAATGACTACCCCCAGTGGGCATCATCATTAGTCAGTAGAAAAACGCAAATCAAAGATACCAATTAACTGAAACAACCAAAGCCACTAATGACTTACATGTTACAGAGTAGAACTGCTCCATAGTGTTTTCTGGACTGTAATCTTTATGGAAGCAGATAACCAAGCTTTTCTTCCACAGAACTCACTGGGTGAGTTCCAACAACCAACCTTTAGGTTACTGGATGAGCTCAAATTGTTTGCGCCACCCAGGCACTCAGCCACTTTACTAGGATGGCTTTAATAAAAAAGACAGACAATAACAAGTGTTGATGAGGATGTGAAAAAATTGGAACTCTTATACATTGCTGGTAGGAATTTTAAACAGTGCAGTCACTTTGGAAAATTGTACGGCAGTTCCTCAAAGAGAAATGAAAACATAGGTCCACACTTGTACGTGAACATGCATGACAGCATTATTTATAATAGGCAAAAAGTGGGAACAACCCAAATGTTCATCAGCTAATGAATAAATAGACAAAATGTGGTCTATCCACACAATAAAATATTATTCAGCCATAAAAAGAAATGAAGTAGTAACACACGCTTCAGAATGGATGAATCATAAAGACATTATGCTAAGTGAAAGAAAGCAGTCACAAAAGACTACATATTATATGATTCCATTTATATGAAATGTCCAGAATAAGAGCTCCATGTTGTTGTTGTTAGGTGCTGTAGAGTCGGTTCCGACTCATAGCGACCCCATGAACAACGGAACAAAACACTGCCTGGTCCTGTGTCATCCTCATAATCATTGTTACATCTGAGCCCATTGTTGCTGCCACCGTGTCAATCCATCTCTTTCTCTTTTTTGCTGACCTTCTACTTTACCAAGCATGATGCCTTTCATTCTCCAGGGACTGGTGCCTCCTGATAACATGTCCAAAGTAGACGAGACGAAATCTCACTATCTTCGCTTCTCAGCTTTCTTGCTGTACTTCTTCCAAGACAGATTTGTTTGTTCTTCTGGCGGTCCATGGTATATTCAATATTCTTCACCAACACTATAATTCAAACGCATCATTTCTTCTTCTGTCTTCCTTATTTATTGTTTAGCTTCCACATGCATATGAGGTGATTGAAAATACCATGGCTTGGGTCAGACGTACATTAGTCCTCAGGGTGGCACCTTTGCGTCTTAACAGTTTAAGGAGGTCTTTTGCAGCAGATTTGCCCAATACAATACGTCGTTTGATATCTTGACTGCTACTTCCATGGCTGGTGATTGCGGATCCAAGTAAAATGAAATCCTTGACAACTTCAATCTTTTCTCTATTTATCATGTTGTTGTTTATTGGTCCAGTTGTGAGGATTTTTCTTTTATGTTGAGGTGTAATTTATACTGAAGGTTGTAGTCTTTGATCTTCATCAGCAAGTGTTTCAAATCCTCTTCACTTTCAGCAAGCAAGGTTGTGTCATCTGCATATCACAGGCTGTTAATGAGTCTTCTTCCAATCCTGATGCCACATTCTTCTTTATATGGTCTAGTTTCTCAGATTATTTGCTCAGCATACAGATTGAATAAGTATGGTGAAAGGATACAACTTGACACACACCTTTCCTGATTTTAAACCACTCAGTTTCCCCTTGTTCTGTTCAAACAACTGTTTCTTGGTCTACGTACAGGTTCTTCATGAGCACGATGAAGTGTTCTGGAATTCCCGTTCTTCAAAATGTTATCCATAATTTGTTATGATCCACACAGTCTAATGCTTTTGCATAGTCAATAAAGCACAGCTAAACATCCTTCTGGTATTTTCTGCTTTCAGCCAAGATCTATCAGACATCAGCAGTGATATCCTTCATTCCACATCCTCTTTTGAATTCGTCTTGAATTTCTGGCCTTTCCCTGTTGATGTACTGCTGCAACCATTTTTTAATTATCTTCAGCATAATTTTACTTGCATTGGATATTAATGATATTGTTCAATAATTTCCTCATTCTGTTGGATCACTTTTCTTTGGAATGGGCACGAATATGGATCTCTTCCAGTCAGTTGTCCAGGTAGCTGTCTTCCAAATTTCTTGGCATAGACAAGTGAGCGCTTCCAGCATTGCATCCACTTGTTGAAACATCTCAGCTGGTATTATGTCAATTCCTGGAGGCTTGTTTTTTGCCAGTGTCTTCAGTGCAGCTTGGACTTCTTTCTTCAGTACCATAGGTTCTTGATCATATGTTACCTCTTGAAATGATTGAACTTTGACCAATTCTTTTTAGTACAGTGACTGTGTATTCCTTCCATCTTCTTTTGATGTTTCCTGTGTCATTTAATATTTTCCCTGTAGAATCCTTCAGTGTTGCAACTCAAGGCTTGATTTTTTTTTTTTCCTTCAGTTCTTTCAGCTTAAGAAATGCCAAGTGTGTTCTTCCCTTTTGGTTTTCTAACTCCAGGTCTTTGCACATTTCATTATAATACTTTACTTTGTCTTTTCAAGCTGCTCTTTGAAATCTTCTATTTAGCTCTTTTACTTCGTCATTTCTTCCTTCCCTTTAGCTACTCTCTGTTGAAGGGTAGGTTTCAGAGTCTCTTCTGACACCCATTTTGGTCAAATCTGTTTGGTCAAATCTATTCCTGAGATGGTCTCTAAATGCAAGTGGTGTATACTCAAAGTTGTACTTTGGCTCTCGTTGACTTGCTTTAATTTTCTTCAGCTTCAACTTGAGCTTACGTACGAGCAATTGAAGGTCTGTTCCGCAATCACCCCCAGCCTTGTTCTGACTGATGATACTGAGTTTCTCCATCATCTCTTTCCACAAATGTAGTCGATTTGATTCCTGTGTATTCCATATGGTGAGGTCCATGTGTATAGTCATGGTTTATGTTGTTGAAAAAAGTTATTTGCAATGAATAAGTTGTTGGTCTTGCAAAATTGTATCTTGAGATCTCTGGCATGATTTTTATCACCAAGACCATGTTTTCCAACTACTGATCCTTCTTCTTTGTTTCCAACTTTCACATTCCAATTACCAATAATTATCAATACATATTGATTGCATTGTTTGATCGATTTCAGATTGCAGAAGTTGGTAAAAATCTTCAATTTCTTCATCTTTGGCATTAGTGGTTGGTGCGTAAATTTGAATAATACTTGTATTAACTTGTCTTCTTTGTAGGCAGATGAATATTATCCTATCACTAACACCGTTGTACTTCAGGATAGATCTTGAAATGTTGTTTTTGACGATGAATGTGAAGCCATTCTTCTTCAATTTGCCATTTCTGACATAGTAGACCATATGACTGTCCTATTCAAAATGGCCAATACCAGTCCATTTCAGCTCACTAATGCCTAGGATATTGATCTTTATGCATTCCATTTCATTTTGACAACTTCCAATTTTCCTCAATTCATACTTCGTACATTCCAGTTTCTGATTACTAATGGATGTTTGCAGAGGTTTATTCTCAAGTTATGCCACATCAGCCACTGAAGTCCCAAAAGCTTGACTCCACCCATGTCATTAAGGTCGACTCTACTTTGAGGAGACAGCTCTTCCCCAGTCATATTTTGAATACCTTCCAACCTGTGGGAGCTCAGCACTGTATCAGACAATGTTCTACTGCTATCCATAAGGTTTTCACTGGCCAATTTTTTCAGAAGTAGATTGCCAGGTCCTTCTTCCCAGTCTGTCTTAGTCTGGAAGCTCTGCTGAAATCTGTCCACTATAGGTGACCTTGCTGGAATTTGAAATACTAGTGACATAGTTTCTGGCATCACAGCAACACACAAGCCACCACCACAGTAGGACAAACTGACAGACAAGTAGTGGAAGAGTTCCACAGAGACAGAAATCATAGACAGAGGGGAGGGAGGATTAAGAAGTGACTACTAATGTGATGAAAATGTACAAGAATTAGATATTGGTTACTGTTGGTATTTTGAGTGCCTTACAACTTAGGGGGTTCATCTTCCAGCACTATATTGAATAATATTCTATTACGAGTCATAGGATTTTCATTGGATGATTTTCAGAAGTAGATCACTAGGCCTTTCCTCCTAGTCTGGAAACTCCACTGAAACCTGTCTGCCATGGGGGACTTTGCTGGTATTTGAAATACTGGTGGCATAGCTTCCAGCATCATAGCAACATGCAAGCCACCACAGTACTACAAAGTGACAGATGCTTGGTGGTCTGACACCATAGCCTCAAAGAATCATACATTTGCATGAAAGAAGAGGGTCCCTCACCTTCTCCTTGTCAGAGGAATTAACTCTTGCCTTGCCTGCTTATGAGTTGCATGTGCACTTTTGAGTAAGATAGTTTGTGTTCAAACCGAAGCTAATATGGTTGTTATCTTCTTACTGAACTCTTGCCCCAACATCAAGTCTCTTCAAAAGCCAAACTCCAAACACAAAATCTATAATAATGAAAGAAAAGAAAAGCTACAAACAAAAGGAACTCAGCCCAGGAAAGTAAGAGGAGCAAAGAAAATGTCAGCACCACCAAAAAAAAGGCACAACAATATGACAGCAATAAACTTATATCTATTGATAATCACAATGAATATAAATTGCTTAAATGCATCAGTAAAGAGATGGAGGGTGGCAGAATGGATTAAAAAGAAAAGCACAACCCATCAATATGCTGTCTACAAGGGACACACCTTAGACAACAAAGACATAAATATATTAAAAATCAAAGGATGGAAAAAAATATGTCAAGCAAACAGTAACCAAAAAAGAACAGGAGCGGCAATACTAATCTCAGATAAAATAGACTCTAAAGCAAAATCAACCATAAAAGGCAAGGAAGGACATTATGTAATCATTAAACGGATAATCTGCCAAGACATAACCTTAATAAATATCTATGCACCCAACAACAGGGCTCCAAAATACATAAAACAAACTCTAACAGCACTGAAAAGAGAAATTGACAGTTCTACAGTAATGGTGGGAGACATCAACACACCACTCTCGGTAAAGGACAGAACATCTAGAAAGAAACTCAGCAAAGATACAGAAGATCTAAAGGCCACAATCAACCAACTTGACCTCATGGACATATATAGAACATTCCACCCAACAGCAGCAAAGTATACATTCTTTTCTAGCACACATGGAACATTCCCCAGAATAGATCACATTTTAGGTCACAAAGCAAGCCTCAACAAAATCCAAAACACTGAAATAATACAAAGCATTCTTTCTGATCATAATGTCATAAAAGTAGAAATCAATAACAGGAAGAGCAAGGGAAAAAAATCAAATATATAGAAACTGAGTAACACTTCGCTTAAAAATAACTGGGTAGTAGAAGAAACCAAAGACAGAATCAAAAATTTCCTAGAATCAAATGACAGTGAAAACACATCATACCAACACGTTTGGGACGCAGCAAATACCGTGCTCAGAGATTAACTTACACCAATAAACACACACATCAAAAAAGAAGAAAAGGCCAAAAAAGAAAGAAAGAAAAAAAGAATTAGATAGTGGTGATAGTTACACAACTCTGTGAACGTTCTAAAAGCTACTGAATTGTACCTGAAAAGGGTGAATTTGATGGTATGTGAATTGAAGGAAGGATGGAAAGAAGGAAGGGAAATGCATAGAAAACTTCGAGGGAGAAGGGAAGGAAATGAAGGTAATTAACTAGGCCCTTTATTTTCTTACTGAAACAGACATTATCCACAGACTTCATCTACTTTGTGTGGAACATTTAGTGTTTCTTGACCCAACAGAGACTCTGTAGCTGCTTGCTCAATAAGAAGGTCGATTTAGAAGGGGGCTGGAACTGAAGTTTTAAAAAGTGGGGAAAGTTTCTATTGCCCCTTTAAGCAGAGCGGAGCACCCATAGTGTGTTAACCATACTGGGACATGGTCTGTTGCATCAAAGGCTTTTTAAGGGACAGGGAATCTGTTTCTTAGCTTCTGTAGTCTGTCCCCTTGCCAGTGACAACATTGAGGCAGCTGTGGAAAAAGGCATCCGGTCCCTGGGTAAAATATCTCCGTGGTCTTGGCAAATAAGTTCTGTTGCCATTTTCAGAGTAAGTGACTCACTCTCCTGGAGGCAACTCCATGAGCACCTCCTGGACACCCACTCACCTGGAAAAACTGAGGTTGCCCCAGTCCTAAAGGAGAGTTTCCTTCTGCTGCCTGCAAGAGAACAACAAGCCTATTATAACTACAGCTGCCTTGCCCACCTGTACCTAATCTCTTACTGCCAGGGGGACCTACCCTCAGTGCCTACGTTTGCAGGAAGGCACACAGATTTGTCTTTGAGGCTAGAGAACTTGGCCAGGTCAAAGAGGTTCAATTTAGCATCAGAATGAAGTTAAGAGTCTTTCCTTCCACTGCTGAAGCTTAACCACCAAGTTGGAAATTGCCTGGTCTTTCCTGGAAGCGGAAGCCATGATATGACCACAGCACAAGACTGGGTGGCGCTGTTTTGTTCTCAGTCACCACTGGCCGCGTGCCCTGGTCTCTATCCATAAGAGGCCTGGAGCTCTGTCCTTTGAGATGCAGTGAGGAAAAGTGATGTCTGCCCAACTTTGAGATTTCCCGCTCCGCAGCGCCCTCTAGTGCTTAACCGGACTCACTGCTTCCTCATCTCCCCTGAACTCCCTAATCAATGGTTCTTAACTGGGACAGAATTACCTAGGGAGCTGTAAAGCATACTGACGCTGGGTCCACCTCCAGAGATTCTGATTTAATTGGTCAGGGTGCAGTCTGGGCGCAGTCTGGGCACCAAGAGTTTTAAAACTCCCCAGGCAATTACACTGCAGTCAAGGCTGGGACCCTCACCTAGCTCTGCAGCTCTCCCAAGGGACCTGGGTTTGGCTCAGGAAGTTTCTCACACCAGAGCCCACCAGGCTGTACTCTGCTTTCCAAATATGAAGGACTTTTTGGAAAGCCGAAACACTTCACGGACCATATCACACACCCACATATCTGACAAGGTCCTTGGGGTGTGTGTGTGTGTGTGTGTGTGTGTGTGTGTGTGTGTGTGTGTGTGTATGTGGTGTGGTGTGTGTTGTGTGTATGCCTAGCTACAATTCCAGAAGCCTCTCGGGGCCTTAGGACGAGGACCTATAACCAGCCCAGGCCACTCTGACTGTTATGTTAAAAACAGATTGTGGCTCTCAAACGGTAGGTAGGCACTCACTGTCCAGTGTTCCATTCACTGGGGAAGTTTCAGAAGATGTTATTGTCTTTAGCCAGGGCAGACTGAAATTCTTGCCAGGCATGGGGGCAGTCACAAGTGCTCTTAGCTTCCGGCCTGGACCTCAGAATAACTGGCAGAAGGATCTCCGCAGCCATGTGAACTTGTCATCTATTTGAAGTCTGTCGGTGTCACCAGCATTCATGGCCCATTCAAGAATGTCAAAGGCATGCGGTTAATGGGCTTCTCTCATGATGTGCCCATTACCATCACAATCGCATTTTTTGAGTCCATACTATGTGCTTTTCAGAAACTTTTAAAAAGAGGAAAACAGTGTCCTTGTCCTCCAAAAACTTATAGTCTTACAGGGGAAAGGGTGATATCGTGAGTACATGTGGGAAAATAACTAAAATTCTGTTTAATTCAATCGAAACCTGTTACGCACCTGTGTAAGGAGTTGTGTAAGACCTTTAAAAGGTGACTTACAAGAGCCTTGACTCTTTTGAGGATAATGAAGACAAGTAATGAGACAAGAATTAAAATATAAGAGTCAATGATACAAAATACAGTAAGATAGTACCTATACTAATCTGGACTCATTCTGCTGCAAATGTTAGTCAACACAAACTCACTTAAACCAAAAAAAAGAACTTATTTGTTCATTGAACCAATGGATAGAAAGGGTAGGAATGATCTGGCTTCAGGGATAGCTGGATCCAGGACCAAAATGCCAGGAGGACTCTTCCCTATTATGGATTGAATTGTGTGCCACCCCCCTCAAAATATGTGTTCGAATCCTTCCTGGTCCTTGTACCGGTAGATGTGATTTTTTTTAAATAAATTTTTCTTTTGTTATCTTAATGAGGTCATACCAGTGTAGGGTGGGTCCTAAACCTAATCACTTCTGAGTTATAAAAGAGCAGAATAGACACAAAGACATACACAGGGAAAGACAGACAACAAGGAATGCCAAGGGTCACTGGCAGACACCAGAAACCAAACGAGAGGCTCACAGAAGGAATCAACAAGGCCAAGACTCTGGTTTGGACTTTTAGCCTCCAGAACTGCAAGAAAATACATATTTGTTCTTTAAAGCTACCCACTTGTGGTATTTTTGTTAAGGTAGCACAAGGTAACTAAGGCACTCCCCTACCCCTTTATAATCTATAGTCTTCTCTCTCTTCCTACAGCCTTCCTTCCCTTTTGCACAGAGGGCTTTCTCAGCAAAGCAGGCAGTATAGCCCCAGGCATATCTGGTCTCACACCTTGGTGGCCCTGTACGAAAGAGGAAAATAATTCTTCCTTTCTAGTTCCATTTAGAAGAAAACAAAGAAATGGACAAGGATTGTCAAGTTGGCCAAGTGCACACTCTTCCGAGCAGGGTGGGGTGGAGTTTTTTTTATTGGTAGCCCGTCCAGAGGCAAAAAATTGGAATGGGGAAGTTCCCCAAAAGAAAGGAAATGTTGATCTAGGCAGACAAAACAAAGTGAGCCAGTACAAGACAAGTGATCATTTTTCTGGAATGAAGGGACCATAGTTTTTAATCCAACTCCCAAAGAGACTCCTAGCCCAAAAACTTAGCCCTAGAAGGAAACTTGGTGACCATCCATTTAAAATCCTCTACAGATAGAAACACTGAGGTGCAGACCATTTTGTTGATTTGCCTAAGATCACACAACTATGCTGGGATTCCACAATTGATTGGATGTAGGTTGGGGAGGGGAGTATGAGAAGGGGGAGTAGAAAACTGAAGTGAAGCTCAGAGTCAAGTCAAACATTTAAAACCTGACAGAGTATGATGAAAATGTTCTAGAACTAGATAGTGGTGATGGTTGTACAACATTATGAATGTACTAGATGCCACTGAATTGTACACTTCAAAATGGTTAAAATGACTAATTTTATGATATGTGTATTTTAATACAATAAAAAAAAGATAGAATACCAGAAGAAAGGTGTGTTGAGAAAAATAAAGCATAGAATGTGATGAGGCTTATTTCAAAAACAACTAAGGTCAACGAGGGCTGCTTTGGTTAAGTTCCAAGGCCCCACCATTGTTTGTACTCTTCGAAGAATTCTCAAGAATAGGAGAGGCCCCACATGACTGGAAATGGGCAAGTGTTCCGGTTTTCCAAAAGGAACACAAGTAGATTCCAAGAATAGCAGGCTGGTGAGCCGGACAAGGCTCCAGTGTGGGCTTGTTAAGAACAGGTCATGCCAGATGGACCTCCTTTCCATTTTTGAGAAAGTTCTTAACCAGGCAGGTTACTCAAGGGAATACTCTAGACTCCAAGACTCCTAACTTGTTAAATCTGAAAAAAAAAAACCTTTTGGGATTTATATCACCAGTGATGGCAAACTGGTGGGTCCCAGCTAAATTCAACACTCAGACATTTTAAATAAATGAGGAAATTTCACATCAAACCTAGCTTTCTGACTTTGTGATGATGTTGCCTTCATTCTTGCAGTAGTTATCACCACCCTCAACAGATAAAGCATGCACATGCACGCTCCAGTTCACCCCAGGACCTATCATTCCCTATCACCTTGCCCTTGGCCAGCTTCATTCATTATTGTAATTAATCTAGCTCCAGCAGGCAGTTGAGTTTGTGACCCTGATCTAATATATCCTCACTATTTTATAGAGACTCAGAGAGAAGAATTGGGATTGGAGGCACTTCTGATACCTCATAGGATGTCAGTCTAGCATGGGCTACAAGCTTTTGTCCACTAAGTCAGTTCTGTAGAAACTATAGAAGTAGAGAGAAGCTTGGATCTGAGGAACCAGGGAGACCAAAGGCTGTTGTGAACTGGTGTGTGTATGGCAGTTGTTTGAAAAGTAAGAGGTGGGCATCAGCCTGAGGGGGTTGCTACATCAGCAGGAGAATGGTTGGAAGAGATCTTTTATGTCCTTCTCTTGCTTCTCCTCCACATTGATCGGGACAGTCATGGCTGCTCCACTGACTCTGAGACAGAACTTGGGAGTAATAGCTCAGGTTTCAGGTGTTGGTGGGATAATATCAGGGCAACCCAATAGCTCTACTGGCGTGACAGCCAGTGAAAACAGACACAGGATGACCAGCTACTCTCAGACATTCACTTCTACATGCAGGGCTGGTAGAGTCCCACCACAGAAACTTCCTCCTCACAGCATTGCCTCTTTCGAAAAGTTCAAAGTTGAATTTCTGACCAGAGACATTGCATGGTAGCCCAGTAACAAATGGAGGAGGGGAATTAGTAGGGGTTGAGTGACGCCTGGGACTCTACACTTGGCTTCATCCATGCCACTCTTCTTAAGGTCATCAGGGGGCACACTAGGGCATGAGCATCCCCAATAGGCAGAGTGATGGATACTTCCAAGGGAATGTGGATCATGGGTCAAAATACCAGACACCTAAGGAGTACTGTCAATTCCTATTATTGGCTATAATGTTCTATAAAGTCACTGTAAATCCTGAATTAGTGAATACTGAATCATTGCTCCTACGGGAAATACAGAGTTAGGTTCCTGTGAGCCTCTGATCACATTTTTGTCAACTGATCAACACGTAGCCTTGTTTTATGTGTGTTTTTTTTAAAGATGCCCTACTTAATATATATTGTTGATTTATTAATATTGGACTCACAGCCAACAGCAATACAGCTCATGCCTAAATGAAGCTTATCTAATACACATATTTTATTTGTAAGTCACATCAAGTCTATTTTTCATTTAACTGTGAGGATGTAACAAATATATTCTCAGGCATACGGGGCCTAGAAGTTTTGTTGTTATAACTAACTACAGGGATATTTTTATAAAAATAGTACATTTCCACTGAAACACTGCACAAAAATTTTACAGACCAAGTCATTTTCGTGTCATCTCCTCTGACAGCGTCACCCAGTGTGGTCTGCACCCCCTCACTTTCCCCTAGTGACGCCACTGCATATTTTGCAATAATATACGCAAGTAAAAGGGTACATAGCTAACACATTGTAATCTAAAGCATTAGAATGGTCATTTATGGAGTTGAAGACGGGGCATGGGAGTGGCAAAGGGAAATAAAAGCAAATTTCATGGAGTCTTACCAGACTTATCCACAGCTCTTCCACTTTCCCTCCAAGCACATAGGAGGATTACACTTCCCTGTCCATCTCCACCCTATAGTTGGGTCAGGTCATGTGATTAGTTCTGTCCAAAGAGTTGTGGGTGGAAGTAACGTATGTCAATTCCAGACCAAAGCATTTAACTTCTGGTGGGAGACCATCCAGTGCTCATGCCCCTTACAACAAATGATCATCATGAAAGCACAAACTGAGAAGAAAATTTCTAAGTCTAGATTCTGGAGTCCCCAGGTGCCACAAACAGTTAAGTGCTAGGTTGGCAGTTCAAATCCACCCAGAGGCACCTGGGAAGAAAGACCTGGCGATCTATTTCTGAAGGATCATAGCCACTGAAAACCCTATGGAAGCGTAGTTCTACTCTGACACACGTGGGGTCGCCGTGAGTTGGAAACCATTCAATGACAATTTTTTTTTTTTTTTGGTCCCTGAGTGAATACAAGGAGCAGAGCCCCCCTTCACCAGCCTGTGTTGTTAGGTCCTCCCACTCATAGCAACTTTATGTATAACAGAATGAAACATTGCCTAGTCCTACACCATCCTCACAATTGTTGATGTGTTTGAGCTCATTGTTGCAGTCACTTTGTCAATCCAGATCACTGAGGGTCTCCCTCTTTTCCACTGACCTTCTCTCTACTTTATCAAGCATGATGTTCTTCTCCAGCAATTGGCCTATCTGTATTGGACATGCTGAGAAATAGACTTTTGTCGTTTCAACGTACTGGGATTTGAGGGTATTACTGCAGCATATGCAGCATAATCCTTGCCTAACCTGATTAATACAGGCAATAATCAGTTAAATAAAGCAAAGAGGGGTCTTTCAGGGACTAACGATGTTGAAACGTATGACTGACTCAAACCTGGGCACTTGAAAGCCCTCCTGCCCCACCTCAAATGGGGTAGAGAAAGAAAACTAGGAAACTAACAATAACCCTCAAAATGATGATCAAGAATAAACATTGTGCTTGCTAGATTTCAGCAACGTTTTCACAAAGCTTTTTGCCGCTTCCATGGATAGGGTGGAAATCCGCGGGCTGAAGAGTGTGGCTATTGTCTTTTTCACTGGCTGAAATTCGTCATATCCCACGAAGACTGATTAATGGATCCATGTCAGCCTAAAGCTTCTTGCTACAAAGCTGGGTCCTCAGTCTCCCATGTTCAATTTTTTGTCCATGAGTTAGATAAAGATATGGAAAACAGACTGCGAGGGACAGCTAATATCTGGAGAATTGCATCATGATTCAAAAGGATTCCTGCAGGCTAGCCAGATCAAGGTTTCTCAGAGTAGGTTTCCCAGACTAGCATCATCAGCATCACTTGGGGACTTGTTAGAAATGAAAATCCTTAGGCCCCAACCCAGACTAATTGAGTCAGAAAATCTGGGGGTAAGGCCCAACAATCTGTGTTTGAACAAACCTTCCAGGTGGCTCTGATGCATGCTAAAGTTTGAAAACCAAAGTCTTAGACCAATGGGGCAACACCAGCAATATGCTATTTAAAACAACAACAGCAAACCTTCATCGAAAGTATAATAATAAAAAAGGGGGTGGGTGGGAATAAAATAAAACAACAACAAACCAAACCGGTTGCGGAGGAATCATTCTAACTCATGACAACCCTATGTTTTGGCGACCCCATGTGTTTCAGAGTAGAACTGCGCCCCATAGGATTGTCAGTGGGTGATTTATGGGAAATAAATTGCCAGGTCTTTCTTCCCAGGCACCTCTGGGTGAGTTCAAACCACCAGTCTTTTTGGTTAATAGCCACATGGTTAACCGTTTGCACCACCCATGGACTCCACATGCTATTTAACGGAGATAAGTGTAAACCTGCCCCTCCCACTCTGCCCATCCCTCCACAATGAAAAAGAAGAAAAATGCTTGAGACTGGGGAAATCGGCCATTTAATGGTATTTGTGGAAAAGGCTTAGAAGTTTCAGAGTTTTTTTTTAGTTTGTTTTGTTTTTTACTATAAGCTCTAAATGAACTATTGGTGTGTGATGGAGCCTCCAAAAAAATTCAACTCAATCTTCAAAAATCCACTGCCATCGAGTTGATTCCCATTTGGAAACATTTAGACTGTTGGCTATATCCTGCAAATAAACCTATTGTAAGCAAACCCATTGCTGTTGAGTCAATTCCAACTCATAGTGACCCTACAGGACAGAACAGAACTGCTCCCATAGGGTTTCCAACACTATAAATCTTTACAGAAGCAGACTGCCACATCTTTCTCCTGCAGAGTGGTTGGTGGGTTCGAACCACTGACGTTTTGGTTAGCAGCCCAGCATTTTAACCACTGTGCCACCAGGGCTCCCCAACTCAGTCTTAGGTTATATTAAAAGAAGTGTCTACTACCACTGAGGAGCTCAAGGTGACTTGGGTCCTGGGATCACAAAGCAGAATTTTCTATGATTGGAGCCAACCTTATTCATTTAAAAAATATTATATGACATGTAATAAATTTGCAAGGTTCACAACTCAAGGGATACAATGGATATACAATAAAATGCCTCCTCCCACTCATTGTCTAGTCATTGGGTTCCTTTCCCAGAAGCAACCAATTCTGCTACCATATTTCACATTTTAAGATCACATTTTGACATCTCTGAAATCAGGATGTGTCTTACACTAGCTGACAGCCAGGTGGCTGTCATCACGTTGATGCCATTGCCAGCACATGTGCATACTTGGTTATAGCTTTTGGACTGTCATCATTTCAAATGATGTATGTGCATTGCTAGTACTCCACATGCTGAATTTAATTGCTATTTAAAACAAATGCAAAAAGATTGTACTGTGGTTCAGCATTGCAATGAAAGGTTGTTGTGGATGTAGAAAGTCACAGACACAACAGGGAGGTGTAAAATTGCTATCAGCCAAGCAAATATATGCATTGCTAGAGAAATGACCTCAATTCCATACTTTCTTGTAAAGCTACCATCCAATATTTCTCAGCAGCAGTGAGTCTCTAACTGTAATGTGCACATGAATTCCCTGGGATCTGGTGAAAGTACAAATTCTGATTCACCAAGCTGGTATGGGTCCAACATTCTGCATTTCTAACAAGCTCCTTGGTGATGTGGGTGCTGCTGGTCCATGGACTACATTTTGAGGACCCAAGAGAGGAAGATACTCAAATTAGATGAAGAGATGTTACCTACTGAGATCCAGGCAAGAGGCTTGCTTATCTCTTGCTAGGCAATGCAGCTTAAGGCAGGGGAAACTGCCAGATCTCACAGAATGGATGCAAGAAATTTCAAGCAATGTAGGGCTGGTTTCACCAACCATATGTCACACAGGACTATTGTTATGGCATTGTGTCATCTCATTAGTTGGCAGTCTTTTTTATTTGTTTGTTGTACAACAGCAGTCAGAAATCAAATGAGATATTGTATTGGGAAAATCTGCTGCAAAAGACCTCTTTAAAGTGCTGAAAAGCAAAGATGTCACTTTGGTGACTAAGGTGCACCTGACCCAAGCCATGGTGTTTTCAATCACCTCATATGCATGTGAAAGCTGGACATTGAAAAAGGAAGATCAAAGGAGAATTGACACATTTGAATTGCCGTGTTGGTGAAGAATACTGTGTATTTCCATGGACTGCTAGAAGAACGAACAAATCAGTGTTGGAGGAAGAAGAGGCAGAATGCTCCTTAGAAGTGAGGATGTTGAGACTTCATCTTGCTTACTTTGGACAAGTCATCAAGAAAGACCAATTGCTAGAAAAAGATATCATGTTTGGTAAAGGAGCGGGTTAGTGAAAACAAAAGAAACCTTCCATGAGATGGACTGGCATGGTGGCTTCAACAATGGGCTCAAAGAAAGCAACAATTATGAGGATGGTGCAGAACTGGGCAATGTCTTACTCTGTTATACATAAAGTCATCATGAGTTGGAACCAAATCGACAGCAACTAACCACAACAACGTAAGACAATGGACCACCTTACAATTAATGGCACCTTGCATTTGATGAAATACAAGTAGCTCTTTGTGGATATTTCCAGAAATACCTTGTGCATATACTAGCAAATACCTAAATGTATTATTTTTCCCTCAAGCTTATTTTTAATGTCTATATTGTGGGTCAAATTTTAAGAAGCTTTAAAAGGCAACGAGAACGTTAAGTAGGGATGTTTGCCTCCAGTGGACAAATATGTCAGATATGGTCATTTTTTTAAAACATTTATTGCACACCTACTATTTGCAAGGCTCTGAAGACCTCATGGAAGAAACACAAACACATAAGGATTTTTTTCTCTCGTATTCCCTTTTTATTATTGTGGTAAATATATAGACAACAAAATATTTGCCATTTCTATAATCTTCTCATATACAGTTTACTGACATTAATTACATTCATTATGTTGTTCAGCCACCATCATTAACCATTTCTGAATTTTTCCATCATCCAGTAGATGTGTCCTCTACTAGAAGTTATACCAAGTTCTGCTGGAGCATAAATAAGGGAACAAATAATCCTTCCTAGGAGATGAATGTCAGAGCAGAATTCACAGAGGATGTGCTATTTGCGTGGGCTCTTAAAACCCAAGTGGTGTATGCCAAGCCGTGAAAGCAGGAAAGGGCACTGTAAGCGAAGGGAGCAGTAAGAGTCAAAAGACCAAACCAAAACCAAACCCACTGCTGTCAAGTCGATTCTGACTCATAGAGACCCTACAGGACAGAGTAGAACTGCCCCATAGGGATTCCAAGGCTGTAATCTTTACAGAAGCAGACAGTCACATCTTCCTCCCAAGGAACAACAGGTGGATTCGATACGCCAACCTTTCAGTTAGCAGCTGAGCACTTAACCACTGCACCACCAGGGCTCCTTGATCAGAAGACCAAACAGGTAAAAATGCATATCATGAGCTGAAAAGAGGTGTGAGATTTAGTTAAATGTGGAGTTGGTGAGGGGGAAGGGAGAGTATAGAGAACAAGATTGGAAAGCAAGTTGGGGCCCATGAGTTTGTGAAATGTTTTGAATACCATTCTAAGTGTTTAGATTTTACCTGGTAGACATTGAGATGCCAATACGAGATTTTTCTGGGGAAGTGAAGTGCTCAGACTTGAGCTTTAGAAAGATCCCTCTGGAGGTGGCATGGAGAACAGACTTGGGGGAGAAAGATCAGGGAGAGTGGTGAGGAAGCTACTAGAAAAGCTCAGGTCAGATGATCAAGGAATTGACAGAGACTGGTGATTGTCTCCCAACATCCATTCTCCACTTCTTGAGAATAAGAGAATATTTAGATTTTAGCTGGGCACATAGCCATCTAAAAGAAAGACTGCATTTCCCAGGCTCCTTTGCAGCAATGTATGGCCAAGTGACTAAGTTCTAGAAAGTGGGATAAAAGCAAAAGTAATCTATTCAACTTCCAAGTGGTATTTTTAAAAGGAAGGCAAATGCCCTAGACACAATGGTGAGTCATATTGGATCAAGCTGAGCACAACAACCTAGTGATGGCAGAACAACAAACTATAAGGAGCCTAAAGTACTGACAAAGGAGCCCTGGTGGCACAGTAGTTAAATCACTGAGCTGCTAACTTGAAGGTCAGTGGTTCAAACCCACCAGCCACTCTGGGAGGAGAAAGATGTGGCAGTCTGCTTCCGTAAAGATTTACAGCCTTGGAAACCCTATGGGAGCAGTTCTATTCTGTCCAGTAGGGTCACTATGAGCTGGCATCAGCTCCATGGCAATGGATTTGGTTTTTGGCTTTGGCGGAGTACTGACACCATAAACCTCTCATGTTGTTGTTGTTATTAGGTCCGTAGAGTTGGTTCCAACTCATAGCAACCCTGTGTACAACAGAACACAACACTGTCTGGTCCTGTGCCATCCTCACAATCGTTGCTATGCTTGAGCCCTTCTTTGCAGCCACTCTTTTCAATTCATCTCATTAAGAGTCTTCCTCTCTTTCACTGACCCTCTACTTTACCAAGCATGATATCCTTCTCCAGGGACCGGTCCCTCTTGATAACATGTCCAAAGTACATGAGATGAAGCCTCACCATCCTCACTTCCAAGGAACATTCTGGCTGTACTTCTTCCAAGATAGATTTGTTCTCTCTTCTGGCAGTCCCTAGTATATTCAATATTCTTTGCCAACACCGTATTCAAAGGCATCACTTCTTCTTTGGTCTTCCTTAATCATTGTTCAGCTTTTGCATGCATATGAGGTGATTGAAAATACCATGGCTTGGGTCAGGTACACCTTAGTTCTCAAAGTGACATCTTTGCTTTTTAACATTTCGAAGAGGTCTTTTGCAGCGGATTTATCCAATGCGATATGTCATTTGATTTCTTGACTGCTGTTTCCATGGGCATTGATTGTGGATCCAAGTAAAAAGAAATCCTTGACTACTTCAATAGTTTCTCCATGGGTCATGATGTTGCTTATTGGTGTTCTCAGACCAGCCTGGAATTGCTTATTCCCAGACGGTTATGCAAGACAAATAAACTCTTATATTGTTTAAATCACTGTTACTTGGGGTCTTTCTTACAGCAGCTGAACTTCTGCCTTAGAAATATAAGAACCTACATGGAGGCAGAGACAGGGGCCACAAAGAGGGAAAGATGCTTTTGAGGTGAAGTCAAAACAGAATTTGTCAGGAAATGGTGATCCAATGGATGTGAGGGGTGGGAGGATTTTAGCACAACTCTCAGATGTATCACTTGTTCAGTGGAATGAATAACAATTAAAGTCGTTAATCAAGATGGAAACACAGAAGAAGGAATAGGTTTTGGAGAAAATATAAATTCAGATTGGATATGTTGGATTTGAGTTGCCTGTAATATATGCGTATGGAGATACAGATAAACAGGTGCAGAGCTCAAGAGAAGTAGGGATGTAGGCCTAAATTTGAGTAAATGGACATACAGGTAGTATGTGAAGACATCGGATTGCCTTGCAATAGTCTGTTGAGTAAGAAAAACGATAAGGATGGAAGCCTGAGAGTATCAGAAGGTATTTGGTTGCCGGCAACAGAAAATCTGACTTTTACTCACTTAAACAAATAAGGGTTTATTTTTCTTATATAACAAACAAGAAATCTGGAGGTGGTTGGGTGCTGGTGATTAGTTAAGTGGCCCAGTGATGTCAGGGCCAGCAAGGATCTCTGTATTCTTTTTGGCTTTTACTCATGCTTGTTTCTTCATGGTTACAAGGTGGCTACTGTAGCTCCAGGTATCACTACTGTGTTTAAGGCAAGAAAAAGAAGGGAAAAGGTGACACTAGGAAAGCAGAAGACTGTCCAGGAGCTCCCAGCAGTTTTCTGCTTGTGTCTCATTGGCCAGAAGTGTGTCACATGGTCATCTTTAACTTGTCTTTACAGTAGAAGCAGCATTCAAGAAGTGGTTGGAAATATCTGTTGAATTCACCGGTGAACAATGTTTGGGGAACACATTTAAGGGATATTGGAAGTAGAGATGCTACTGAAGACTGAAGAAGACTTGTTCAGGCTTTATATTTGCCATGCTTCTTTCCACCTCACTGCCTTTTTCCTCTGCCTGGAAAACTCTTCTTTCTCCTCCTCACCTAGTTAACCCTTTTTTATCCTTTAGCTGTTGCTTCAAGCAACCCTTCCTCAGGAAAGTGGTCCCTGGCCTCCCTACCAGGCCAGGTCAATTTTCCTAACAGGGCTCTCAGGGCACCGAGTGCCTCTACTTGGTAGCACTGGTCATAGTTGCAATTTCAGTGTTTTGTTTTGTTTTTTAAATGACCATTTGATTTATAATTGTCTATTCCATTAGACTGTAAACTCTATGAGGGCCAGGATTAGGTCTGTGTTTGACAGTCTGTGTCCCCAGTGATGACCATGTAATAATATTAAATAAATATCTGTTGGATGGATAGATGGCCGGACAGATGGATGGATGGATAGACAGACGGATGGACGGATGGATGGATGGATGGGTGGGTGGATGGATGGATGGATGAATGAAATTTTTCAGTTAAGGTGTTTGTGGCAATTTTGGCAAATTTATCAAAAATAATTTTGAGGAGGTGGGGCAAGATGGCGCTCTAGGCAGAAGCACCACGCCATCCCTCCACAGCAAAGATCCGAAAAACTAAGCCTAACAGAGAATCAACAATCCTGAAACCCTAGAACACCAAATGAAGAGATAAAGAACTCAGCCAAACACCAAACGGAGTGAGAATACTAAAAGAGAACGGAGAGCAAGGAGAGACTCATGCAGAGATTCCTTACCAGCTAACGCAGCGCAGATCCACCATCTTGGATTCCTATCAGAGACCAGCGAACGGGAGAGCAGCCTCGCAGAGCGTCCAGTGGGAGACAGAACGACCGGTAAACTGCGGTGCGCGCTTTCCCACCCTCCACCCCTCTCCGCCTCGGCTGGGGCTCCCCTGCTTTCCGTGGCCAGGGTCCCTGGCCTGGGGGGCGCCGGTGCTTGGATTCCGCGCGCCCGGGCTGGCGGCTTTCTGAGAGCCGTTTGCTGGCTGCTGGCGAAGCTTTTTCTGCCGCCTCCCCCTCCTTTTGCCTGGGTGCCTGGTTCCGAGCGCCGTCTTTGGTCTCTCTTGCGGGGCTGTGGGACTGCATTCGGGCGTGTGGCTGCTTCCAGGTCTGGGCTGCCGTGCTGGCGAGATCCCACGGCCCTTGTTCGTTCGCCCCTCTGCTTCCCGTGGCCATGGTTTTTTAACCCCGAGACTGCCAGCTGCTTGGAATTCACGCCCCGGAGTGGGGGCTCTCTGGGTCCCATTTGTTGGCTGTTGGTGTGGCATTTTCTGCTTCTTCTGGTTTCTTGCTTGCCTCTCGCTGCTTCCCCCTCCTTTTGCTCGGGTGCCTGGTTCCGAGCGCCTTCTTTGCTCTCTTCGGCGGGGCTGTGGGGCTGCATTCAGGCGTGTGGCGGATTCCAGGTCTGGGCTGCCACGCTGGTGAGATCCCGGGGCCTTTGTTCATTGGCCCCTCTGCTTCCCGTGGCCACGGTCTTTTAACCCCGAGACTGCCAGCTGCTTGGAATTCACGCCCCTGAGTGGGGGCTCTCTGGGTCCCATTTGTTGGCACTGACTGCTGGTGTTGCTTTTTTTTTTTTTTTAATTTTTTATTTATTTTTTTTAATTTTATTTTTCTTCTTTTTTGATTAGTTTTGTCATCTTTTCCCTCTTTTTCCCTTCTGTCTTTCTTCATTGCTTAATTTCTCATCTCTCTATCTCTTCCTTCTCTTTCCGATCCCTGAATACCAGGCGATGTATGCCTCTGTACCTTCTGGCCAGGCTGTACTGTGAAAACTGAGACCGACTCCCCCAGACCTCATAGCTGCATCGGTGGGATCCCTGGGAACTTTGCAGTTCTTTAACTTTTCTGATTTTTATTTGTTCATTCTTTCCTTTTCTTTCTCTTCCCCCTTCTGGTTTCCTCCATCCCATAGTCTCTCATCTCTACATTCCAACGACAAGCTCCCCTAGCATTCTTTTATGTTTGTATGATTTTTGCTCCTGCTCCTCTCTCCTCTCTCCCATATCCAGCTTAGCTTCACGCATAACCATCTTCCCGCTGCACCCTACCTACCTGCACCGTGCACTTGACATCACACCACCAAGCTGTGCAGGCATGCCCTATTGGAACCTGCCCAGCACTGACTACCGACCATCCTGATGGCTGCGGTAAGTGCCACAAACAACCCGTCCCAGTGGCTCCTCTTCAGCTAGATCTGCCCAGCTGTACCACAAGGACGAAACAAAAAAAAAAAAAAATCTACAATCAATAAACGAGAGAAATATCTACTGAATGCCCCGAAAACAGCAAACAAGATCAAAACATTTACAAAAACAAGACAAGATGGCTCCAATAGGCATCCAAATTAAAACACCAGATAACTCTCCTGTGGAAGAAAATGCACTAGAAGTACCTGACAGGGAACTCAAATCACTAATATTCGGAATTTTCCAAGAACTGAGGCAAAAAACTGACAAACATGAGGAAAAAATAGACAAATTTATGGAAAATACAGACAAAAAATTGGAAGAATTCAGGAAGATGATGCAGGAACAAAATGCCAAAATAAATTCACAACTCGAAATTATACAAAAACAACAACTAGAAACCCAAAAGATAAACAAGAAGATTTCAGAAATGGACGGTGTCATAGAAAGACTGAGAAGTAGATTTGAAACCATGGAAGACAGGATCAGTGGAACTGAAGACAAACACTTGGATACAACTCCGTTTCAGGAAAACTCAGAAAAAAGAACAAAGAAAAATGAAGAGACCCTGAGAGTTATGTGGGACACAATTAAAAGCAAAAACTTATGAGTGATTGGCATCCCAGAACAGGGGGAGAAAACAGAAAACACAGAGAAGATCATTGACGAACTGCTGACAGAAAACTTTCCCAATATCATGAAAAATGAAAAGCTGGCCATCCAAGAAGCTCAACGAACCCCATATAGAAGAGACCCCAAAAGAAAATCACCAAGACATATCATATTCACACTCGCTAAAACTAAAGACAAACAAAGAATCCTGAGGGCAGCTCGTGAAAAACAAGAAGTCACATACAGAAGAGAAACAATAAGACTAAGCTCAGATTATTCGGCAGAAACCATGCAGGCAAGAAGGCAATGGGATGACATATATAAAAGCTAGAAAGAAAAAAATTGTCAGCCAAGAATAATATATCCTGCAAAACTCTCGTTCAAATTTGATGGTGAAATTAGGTCATTTCCAGATAAACAGAAACTAAGGGAATATGCAAAAGTCAAACCAAACTTACAAGAATTATTAAAGGGAGTTCTTCGATCTGAGGACAAACAGCTTCAGCCCTCAGGCAGGACCTAGGACCTAGGACGCAGGTTCATATGAACCAGATACCATTCTAGGAACTGAACTACAGAGGACTTTCCAAAAACAAAAGAAATACAACAGGGAATCAGAGAAATCAATCAAAGGATGACAACAACATCAAAACAATGAAAGAGGGAACAAACGGCATAGGTATAGAACCTTCTAAAGGAGAGGAAGGCAAGGCGATACCAAGTAAGGGTAGACTGCTTCAAAATTATAAAGATAAGGGTAAAATTCATGGTAACCACAAAGAAAGTTAACAAACCAACTCATAAAAATAAAGACGAAAAACATAAAGTCTCAACAAAAACAAAACCTACAAAAACAAGAGAAATGAACACAAAATCCACAAACAAAAGTAACTCAGCACAAGAGAGTAAGAAGAACAAAGAAAACTTCAGTACCACAAAAAAAAGCACTACAAAATGACAGCAACAAACTTCCATCTATCAATAATTACACTGAACGTAAATGGACTCAATGCACCCATAAAGAGATGGAGAGTGGCCAAATGGATAAGAAAACAGGATCCATCAATTTGCTGTCTACAAGAGACACACCTTAGAAACAAAGATGTGAATTTATTAAAAATCAAAGGTTGGAAAAAAATATATCAGGCTAACAACTATCAAAAAAGAGCAGGAGTGGCAATTCTAATCTCAGATAAAATAGACTTTAAAACAAACTCTACCATAAAAGACAAAGAAGGACACTATCTATTGATTAAGGGGATGATCCATCATGAAGACATAACCATAATAAATATCTATGCACCCAATGACAGGGCTCCAAAATACATTAAAAAAACTCTAACAGCACTGAAAAGAGAAATTGACAGTTCCACAATAGTAGTAGGAGACTTCAACACACCACTCTCAGTAAAGGACAGAACAACTAAAAAGAAACTCAGCAAAGATACAGAAGACCTAAAAGACACAATCAGCCAACTGGACCTCATAGACATATATAGAACAATCCATCCAACCACTGCAAAGTGCACATTCTTTTCCAATGCACATGGAACGTTCTCCAGAATAGACCACATCTTAGGCCACAGAGCAATCCTCAACAAGATCCAAAATGCTGAGATAATTCACAGTATCTTCTCTGACCACAATGCCATCAAGGTAGAAATTAACACTAGAAAGAGCAAGGAAAAAAAATCAAACACATGGAAACTGAATAATAATCTGCTTACACATCAATGGGTAATAGAAGAAATCAGAGATGGAATTAAAAAATTCCTAGAATCAAATGAAAATGAAAACACATCATACCAAAACCTTTGGGACACAGCAAAGGCAGTCCTCAGAGGACAATTTATAGCAATAGATGCACATATCAAAAAAGAAGAAAGGGACAAAATCAAAACATTAACTACAGAACTCAAACAAATAGAAAGAGAACAACAAAAAAAGCCTACAACCACCGGAAGAAAGGAAATAGTAAAGATCAGAGCAGAAATAAATGAAATAGAGAACAGAAAAACAATAGAAAGAATCAACAAAACCAAAAGTTGGTTCTTTGAAAGAATCAACAAAATCGACAAACCACTGGCCAGACTGACAAAAGAAAAACAGCAGAGGGCACAAATAACCCAAATAAGAAATGAAATGGGGGACATTACAACAGACCCAACCAAAATAAAAAGGATTATAACAGAATATTATGAAAAACTATATTCCAACAAATTTGAAAACCTAGAGGAAATGGATAAATTTCTAGAAACATACGGCCTACCCAAACTACAACAAAGTGATATTGAAAATCTGAACAGACCCATAACAGGAGAAGAGATTGAAAAGGTAATAAAAAAACTCCCAACCAAAAAAAGCCCTGGCCCAGATGGCTTCACTGGAGAATTCTACAAAACATTTACAGAAGAGCTTGTACCAGTTCTACTCAAGCTATTTCAGAGCATAGAAGAGGAAGCAACACTTCCAAATTCATTCTATGAAGCCAGCATAACGCTGATACCAAAACCAGGCAAAGACATCACAAAAAAAGAAAATTACAGACCAATATCTCTCATGAATATAGATGCAAAAATTCTCAACAAAATTCTAGCCAATAGAATTTAGTATCATATCAAAAAAATAATACACCACGACCAAGTAGGATTCATACCAGGTATGCAAGGATGGTTTAACATTAGAAAATCCATCAACATAATTCACCACATAAATAAAAGGAAAGAAAAAAATCACATGATCATCTCAATTGACGCAGAAAAGGCATTTGACAAAGTCCAACACCCATTCCTGATAAAAGCTCTCAATAAAATAGGTATAGAAGGGAAATTTCTCAACATAATAAAGGGCATCTATGCAAAACCAACAGCCAACATCATTCTTAATGGAGAGAGGCTGAAAACATTCCCCTTGAAAACAGGAACAAGACAAGGATGCCCTTTATCACCACTCCTATTTAACACTGTGCTGGAAGTTCTAGCTAGAGCAATAAGGCAAGAGAAAAAAATAAAGGGCATCCAAATTGGTAATGAAGAAGTTAAACTCTCCCTGTTTGCAGATGATATGATACTGTACATAGAAAACCCTAAAGACTCCACGAGAAATCTACTGGAACTAATAGAAAGATTCAGCAGAGTAGCAGGATACAAGATAAACATTCAAAAAGCAGTTGGATTCCTATACACCAGTAAAGAGAACGATGAAAAGGAGATCAGGAAATCAATACCATTTTCAATAGCCCCTAAAAAGATAAAATACTTAGGAATAAATCTGACCAGGAATGTAAAAGACCTATACAAAGAAAACTACAAAACACTGCTGCATGAAACCCAAAGGGATCTACATAAATGGAAAAACATACCATGCTCATGGATAGGCAGACTCAACATTGTGAAAATGGCAATTCTACCTAAAGCAATTTACAGATACAATGCAATCGCGATACAAATACTAACAACATTCTTCAAAGAGATGGAAAAACTAATTATTAACTTTATATGGAAAGGGAAGAAACCCTGAATAAGTAAAGCACTACTGAAGAAGAAGAATAAAGTTGGAGGACTCACACTACCTGACTTGAGAACCTACTATACAGCTACAGTACTCAAAACAGCCTGGTACTGGTACAACAACAGAGACATTGACCAATGGAACAGAATTGAGAACCCAGATGTAAACCCATCCACCTACAGTCACCTGATTCTCGACAAGGGCCCAAAGTCCATCAAATGGGGAAAAGACAGTGTTTTTAACAAATGCTGCTGGCAAAACTGGATATCCATTTGTAGAAAAATGAAACAGGACCCATACCTCACACCATATACAAAAACTACTTCAAAATGGATCAAAGACCTGAATATAAAGCCTAAAACTATAAAATTCATAGAAGAAAAAATAGGACCAACACTTCAGGCCTTAATACATGGCATTAACAGGATACAAACCATAAACATCAACACAAAAAACCCAACAGATAAACTAGATAACTGGGATCTTCTAAAAATCAAACATCTATGCTCTTCAAAAGACTTCACCAAAAGAGTCAAAAGAGAACCTACAGACTGGGAAAAAATTTTTGGACAGTACAAGTCAGACAAAGGTCTAATCTCCATAATCTACAAGAAAATCCAACACCTCTACAACAAAAAGACAAACAATCCTATCAAAAAATGGGCAAAGGAAATGAACAGACACTTCACCAAGGAAGACATTCAAATGGCCAACAGACACATGAGGAAATGCTCGCGATCACTAGCCATTAGAGAAATGCAAATTAAAACCACAATGAGATACCATCTCACCCCGGCATTACTGGCACGAATCAAAAATACTGGAAATAACAAATGTTGGAGGGGCTGCGGGGAGATGGGAACTCTTATACACTGCTGGTGGGAATGCAAAATGATACAACCATTTTGGAAAATGATATGGAGTTTCCTCAGAAAGCTAGAAATAGACATACCATTCGATCCAGCAATCCCACTCCTAGGAATATATCCTAGAGAAATAAGAGTCATCACTCGAATAGACATATGCACACCTATGTTCATGGCAGCATTGTTCACAATAGCAAAACGATGGAAACAACGTAGGTGCCCATCAACAGATGAATGGATAAACAAACTATGGTACATACACACAATGGAGTACTATGCAACGAGAAAGAACAACAATGAATCTGTGAACCATCTCATAACATGGATGAAACTAGAGGACATTATGCTGAGTGAAATAAGTCAATCACAAAAGGACAAATATTGTATGAGACCTCTATTGTAAAAACCCATGAAAAAATTCACATGCAAAATGTAACAATCCTTGTTGGTTACCAGGGATGGGAGGGGAGGGGGGGGGGGAAATACTAAATAGGCAATAGATAAGTGGTACCTTGGGTGAGAGGTGAGATAGTACACAGTACAGGGGAAACTAACACAACCTGCACAAGGAAAGGTCATGGAGGCCCTATAGACACATCCAAACCCCCCGAGGGACTGAGTTGTTGGACGGACAGCTCTGGGGACCATGGTCTCGGGGAACATCTAGCTCAATTGGCATGACACTGCTTATAAAGATAATGCTCTACATTCTACCTTGGTGAGTAGTGTCTGGGGTCTTAAAAGCCTATGAGCGGCCATCTAAGATACTCCACGGGTCTCATCCCTTCGGGAGCAAGGGAGAATGAAGAGAAATGGATACAATGAAAAGATTAGTCCAAAGGACTAATTGTCCACAGCTACCAAGGCCTCCACCGGACTGAGTCCAGTACAGCTAGATGGTGCCTGGCTACCACCACTGACTGCTCTGACCAGGATCACAACAGAGGGTTCTGGACAGAGCTGGAGAAGGATGTAGAGCATAATTTTAACTCCCAAAAAAAAGACCAGATTTACTGGCCTAAAGAATACTGGAGAAACCTCAAAAGTGTGGCCCCCAGACACCCTTTCAGCTCAGAGGTGAAGTTACCTTCGAGGTTCGATGTTAAGCCTGGGAGTGGACAGCCCAGTAAAACTAAATGGGACTAACGAGGTACAGGAGTCCGGTGACAAAGGCCAGAAGGCAGAGGGGGAGTAGGAAACTGATGATAAGGAACACAAGTTGAGTAAGGACACTGTAGATGTGTTGTGAGATTGTTGACCACTGTTATGGGGCAACATTTGTAGTAACTATTAAATGGGAGGCTGTTTTGTCCTGTAAGCCTTCATCTTGGGCGAGAATGGCAGCACAATTGGAAGAGCATAGTCAATGTCACTTAAATGTGTAAGTAAAAAGTTTTGAAATGGTGTTAAAAAAAAAAAAAAACAACCAAATGAGACTAATGAGGTACAGTAGTCCAGTGACAAGGGCCAGAAGACAGAAGGGGACAAGGAAGTCCCCTGGTGATAGGGAACACAAGGTGGAGTCAGGATATTCTTGATGTGTTGTGAGATTGTTAACCATTGTCATAGGGCAACATGTGTAGTAACTGTTAAATGAGAAACTATTTTGTTCTGTAAGCCTTCATCTTAAGTGAGAATAACAGCACAGTTGGAAGAGCGTAGTCAATGTCACTGAACTGTGTATGTAGAAATTTTTGAAACGGTGTATCTTTGGCTATCTGTATTTTCATCAAAAAAAAAAAAGGTTGAGAATTTAGAAGCTTAATATGTTGTGGGGTTGTTAACCAATGTCATAAAACAACACGTGTACTACTGTTTCATGAGAAACTATTTGTTCTGTAAGCCTTCACCTGAAGTACAATAAAATATAAAAAATAAAAATAATAAAAATGTGTTAGGCGTTGGTAATAATAACCAGAAACAGGAAATAACATATATCAGTAATGGATTGAGTAAATAAATCATGGTACATTCAAAAAATAAATAAATAAATAATTTTGAAGAAAGTTGTTCTCCATGGATATGAATATATTCTGCTTATGAATATATTTTTCATAGAACATTTAATTTGCTGCGAGCTAAGGGTTATAGGATAGTTTAGGCTCCTTATGAATATATTATTATTGTATTCATATTCATGAAGACTATATTATTGAAAATATTTATTAATATATTCATAAGAAGAATATATTCATGGTCATTGAAAGCATTAAAAAAAAAATCTCCTTAAAATGAGCATATCAGAATATTCAGTAAATTTAGCAATTTGGCTTTAGATGACTTTGTTTGCCTCCAGCATCAACATGTGAAGATTTTTGGAAGTCAAAGAGTGGAGGCAGACAGGGCAATAGCTCAAGGGAGAACCAGTAGCTCAAGAGAAGCTAGTTTTGGAGAGCTGTGACTTGAGTGGGTTTGTAGCCTGAAAGGAGGGATTCAGTGAAGAGGGAGCAATGGCCAAGGAAGGAGAGACAGAGGAAACTGGAGGGAGCGAGGTTTCAGAGGAGGCTGGAAGAAAGGGTGTCAAGGGTACAAAGGGTGGATCTTAGGGAAGAAAACGTTGAAGTAAGACTGCAACTTTGGTGGCTCCCAACAAACCACACCCCCCGGTATTCATGCCTGAGTGTAGTCCTCTACCACATGGACAATGGGCTTGGCCATGTAACAAGCTTCAGCTAAGGGGCCATTAACAAGAAGATGCAAGCAAAGGCCTGAAAAGTGCTTGCACCCTAAGGCCTGTCTTCTTGGGGTGCTCCCTCTTGAAATGCTTCCTCTCAGAACTCAGCTGACATGCTTCAAGGAGTTCAACCTAGCTATGTCAGGAGGCCCAGAGGGGAGGACCCCCCTGGCAGCCCAGCTGAGCTCGCAGCCAACAGCCCATGGTATGGATTAAATTGTGTCCCCATCCCCCAAAAAAATATGTATTGCAATCCTGGCCCCTATATCTGTAAATATAATCCTGTTTGGAAATAGGGTTTTCTTTTGTTACATTAATGAAGGTATACCCAGTAAAATGAGTTCTAAATTTAATTACTTCTCAGTTATAAAAAGAGCAGAGTGAACACAGAGATACTCACACGGGGGAAGACAGGCACCATGTGAAGGTCGTCTACAAGCCAAGGAACGCCAAGGAAGCAAGCAACACCCAGGGCTACTAATAAGAAAGGAATTGACACAGCCAAGACACTGATTTGAACTTTTAGCCTCTTTAAACAGTGAGAAAATAAATATAAGTTCTTTAAAGTCACCCCCTTGTGGAATTTGTGTTACACAGCACTAAGTAACTAAGAGGAGTCCCTGGGTGGTGCAAACAGTTAAAAGCTCGACTACTAGCTGGAAGACTGACAGTTTGAACCCACCCAGAGGTGCCTTGGAAGACAGGCCTGGCGATCTGTTTCCAAAAGGTCACGGCCTTGAAAACTGTATGGGGCAGTTCTACTCTGTGCACATGGGGTTGCTGTGAGTCAGAATTGACTTGATGGCAACTAACAACAGGTAACTAAGACAGCCTGCATCAACTTCCAGCCGTGTGAGCGCCCCATCCTGGAACTGGATCCTCCAGCCTCTGTCAAGCAGCCCCAGCTGATGCCACGTGGAACAGAGATGAGCTGTCCCTGCCAAGCTGCCCACGTTGCAGAATCATGGGCAAATATGAGTTTTGTGGTTTTAAGTTCCTAAGTTTTGGGGTGGTTTGCAATGGAACAGAAAGGACTGATTTTATTGTAAGTTTTGGCTTGAATTCCACTTTTTAATGATTTATTTATCATCTATGTATTATGACTGTGTCTCAGCCCATCAGCATGACTTGCCTAAGGGCACTGAGGCATCAGGACTTCTGGAACCTCCCTTGACATCTGGATCTACTCAGTAGCTTTTAGCGTACTGGTTAGAAGCCTGACCGCCTGGTTTGGAATCCTGCCTTGGCCGCTCAGTGGCTGTAAGACCTTGATGAAGCTTTGTGCCTCCGTTAGGGCTTCTGGGTAGGCATCCTAGGAAGCCACTAAGGAGAAAACAAAGCAAGTGAGGGGCGGAGTCAGGGCCAGGCTCAGTGCCCTGCTAGGGAAAGCAGCTCTGTGCTCAGCCTGCTCTACTGACCAGGAGTGGTGCTGCCTCCACCAGCTAGGCCCACCTCTCCCAGGCCTTCAGGGGCTGAGACAGCAAAAAGTCTGTCAGCTGGCAGGTAGTCACACAATAAAGAACCTTAGAATTGGAGCTGACCTTACCTGGGCCCTCGCTGCCCCCCAGAGGCCACACACAGGACCCCAGAGAAGGATGGCAGCAGATGTGTCTAGGTGGGGGCCTTGCTAGCTGCAATTTGCAGAGTTCCTGGACCTGGGGTGTGATCTCTCTGCTGAGATTATGGACATCTCCGCAGTAACCACGTGCACATCTGTCTGATGACAGATGCCTTGGCCCAGCCTAAGGTCTGGGACCTGGGCCCAGCCATGGGGTGGGAGATGGAGTAGGGAATGGATCTCCAAGAACTAGGCTTAAGCTGCCCCCAGTTTAGCAGAATAGTTGATTTATGAGAAGTAAAGTTAAACCTCATGTGCACCTGAGTTTGAGGACTGAGCTTTCTACCCAGTGCACATGCTCGCACATCGTGAGTCCCGGGGATCCAGTCTGTTCCCGCTCTTGTTGGAGAGGGGAGCCAGCAACCTCACTGTGTCCCATCTGCTGGGGTGGGAGGTGGGGAGGAGGGGGCTGGCTTTCCCTCAGACACCAGACGACAGTTCCGTGGGGAGCCAGTCCTGCCACCTGCCCCGAGGGTGGCAAGGGCAGCTTTGGGCAGCACCCGTGAGTTAGGGAGGTTGGGAGAGCGTGCATGAGTGGGCAGGAGAGGACTGAGACACAGGGCGCTGCATGGAGGTTGTCAGAGCAGGAGACTGTCAATCAACTGAATTATCTACTGAGCATCTACTATGTGCCAGGTCCTGGGCTAGGAGCCGCAGGATAAGTCAAAGAAAGTATGAGAGAAAGCATGTGCGGCACATAGTAGGTGCTTCAGAAATGTTATATCCCTCGTACTCTTCCTGGAAGGATACCAAGATGAGGAAATACTAGTTCCTGCCCTCAAGAATCTTAATGTTCTGTAAGAGGGTCAGGACCCTCACATCGCTCTCTAGAACCCGGGCAAAGCAAGGTTAGTACTGTAAGCCAGATCCAAGGACCCAAGTGGCTCAAGGAAAGGAGAGAGAACACCTGGTTGGGGCTTCACAGAAGAAGTACCATGTGAGGGATGAGTGTGTGTATAGGGGAGGTGGGGAGGTGAAGAAGGGGACGGGGACAGGACTTGATGGTTCAATGGTAGAATTCTCACCTTCCATGCTGGAGATCAGGGTTCATTTCTCAGCCAATGCACTTCATGTACAGCCACCAACTGTCTGTCAGTGGAGGCTTGCGTGTTGCTATGATGCTGAACAGGTCTCAACGAAGCTTCCAGATTAAGACAGACTAGGAAGAAAGGCCTGGCAATCTACTTCCAAAATTTCAGCCAATGAAAACTCTATGGATTACAGTGGTCCAATTCACAACTGATCATGAGGATGGTGCAGAAATGGGCAGCATTTCCTTCTGTTGTGCATGGGGTTGCCATAAGTCAGGTGCCAACTCAATGGCAGCAAATAACATCAAAAGACTGAGCTACAGCAGAACACATTCTGGCGCTCCCTAACCTCCAGAGAGAAAGTTTATGTGCAAATCAGTTGGTTGGAATTTGGCATACATTTTCCTATGGGAATAATACTGTAAATGGCGGCTGCGTTCTTAGGTCACAGGATGGAAGCCTGTCTGCAATGTTACTCAACTAGATTACTCAAAGCTATTCCCTAGTTCAGGGTCCAGGGTCAGATGTCCCTGTGGCACATCTCCTTCTGGGGAGCTAAGACTGCCATACGCCAAGGGTTTTTCTTTTTTTTCCTGGGGTGAGGTGTGGTTTAGGAGGAGAGGAGAAATCATAAATTCAGTTTAATTGTATTTAATAACAAAGCAATCAGCAGACACACGTTTATAATTACATATTAAGGAATAACCAGTTTATAGGCGGTAATAACGAAATGTGTCCTAAATTGCTGTCAAATTAGCAGGCAGGCAAGTCTTAGAATTTCACAGTGGCCGAAGCAATATTGTTTGATGTAAATGCCCCCATCTCTTCCACCAACCTTTTTTTTTTTTTTTTAATTCCTGGACAAAATGCCCTGAGGGTCTGTCATATCCACAGAGCCCTTTTGAGAAAGGAGCCAGAACTGGTTCTGTACCTATGGTCACCAAACTTTGTATCACCACATGGTAGACTGATTGCAAAACGGAAGCCAATTCTTCCTTTCCCAGTTTCCACGTCCCTTTCTTTGTGACCTTGCAGCTCCTCCCAATGAGAGTTGGGATCTATTTCCCCATCCCTTGATTAAGAGCTGATCTTGTGACTTGCTTTGGCCAATGACAGGGTGGCAGTGTGCCAGTTCTGAGCTTAGACCTCAAGCATCACTCTAGATCCCTGTCTTCACCATGAGATCAAGCTTGCACTGGCCTATTGAGGAAGAGAGACCATGTGAAACCGAGGCAAGCTGTTCCAGCTGAGGCCATTCTAGATCAGCCAGCCCCCAGCCACCCACAAGCTTACAACATATGTATGAGCAAGCCCAGGAGAGATCAGCCAAGCTCAGCCTAGCCCAGAAGAATCATCCAACTGACCCTCAGACTCAAGAGCCAAAATATATGCTTTTTGTTTTCAGCCACTGGGATTTGTACTTTGGTTTTGTTATACAAAGCATTATTGCAGTAGAAAAAGATCACTGGCATATGATATAATCCCACCATCCTGGTTACTGGGATCTCCTGCTGACCCAAGACAGCCATCTGTGGGCTGACATAGCCTGGTGCTACAGCTTTGCCCAACAGGTGCTCCCATTAGTGAATAGTGAGTGGTCCCCCAGTCAGATCTTTCTTAGGGTGTTTGAAGACCCTCAAGTGTGCAAGAGGGAAAGTGCAAAACCCTCAGAGAAGTGGGGACACAAGTGGTAGGGAGGTGCTGAAACCAAGAAATCTGGATAAAGAAGGCAGTGAGCAGAACCAAGGGCAGTCGTGATTTTGTCATAGAATTCTTACCTTTCATGCTTGAGACCTGGGTTTGATTTCCAGTCATTACACCTCATGCACAGCCACCATCTTTCTGTCAGTGGAGGCTTGCATGTCGCTGTGATACTGAACAGGTTTCATTGGCACTTCCAGATTAAGATGGACTTAGGAAGAAAGGCCTGGCAATCCACTTCCAAAAATCAGCCAATGAAAATGCTATGGATCACAATGGTCCTATCCTGTTGTGCATGGGATCACCATGCAGCTAACAATAAATAATAAGCAAAAGCCACGAAGCAGGAAGAAATATACATGAGCAGACGCTTCAAGCAAAGACGAGAGTGGAGAAAGACATTGGAGCAGCCAGAGAAAAACAGACTCACAGGTGTATGAGCCAAGACATACTTGGGGTGGCACCCCTCAGAGCAAGAGCACTCCCACTGCCTTTGAAGGGCGAGGAGATGCTCAACCCCTGCTCATAGGTGAGGCCAGAGCCACCCTTATCCCAAGTAATGCGCTGCTTCCCAGACGCCTGGCGTCCTCACCTCCCCACAGAGCCTTAAAATAACCCAGCCTCTGTCAGGTGAGACACCTGAGCTGGTCTCTGCCCACTGCAACCCAAGAGAGCATAAACACAAGCAGCTCATGATCCCTGTAGAAAATAAAGAAAACATAAAACCAATTACTGTCTAGTTGATTCTGACTTGCGGCAGCCCCATGTGTGTTAGAGTAGAATTATGCTCCATAGAGTTTCCAATGGCTGATTTTTGGGAGGTGGATCGCCAGGGCTTTCTTCCAAGGTGCCTCTGGGTGGTTTCAAACCACCAACATTTTGGTTAGCACCTAAGCATGTTAATCATTTGTACCACCTAGGGACTCCTTAGAAAGATCGCCATTGCCATTGAGTCCGTTCATAGCAGCCATACAGGACAGAGTGGAACTGCCCTATAGGACTTCCAAGGCTGTAATCTTTACAGAAGCAGACTGCTACATCTTTCTCCTGCAGAGCGGCTGGTGGGTTCGAACCACTGACCTTCGGTTAGCAGCCAAGTGCTTAACCACTGCGTCACTAGGGCTCTTAGAAAATATAGATAAGGCAAAATAAGAGCATAAAGGTCACCTGTAACCCCACTACTTAGAAATAATTACTGTTAATATTTTGGTGTTTATCCTTTCTCAATGTTCTATGCATACATATATATATATATACATTTTTTTTATAGTACTTCAGGTGAAGGCTTACAGAACAAATAGTTGTTCATGAAACAGTAGCACACATATTGTTTTATGACATTGGTTAACAGCCCCACAAGAAGTCAACCCTCTACCTTCTCGACCTTTTTTTTTTTTTTTTTTTTTTTGGTGAAAATATACACAGCCAAAGATACTCCATTTCAAAATTTCTACATGCACAGTTCAGTAACATCGACTACTCTCTTCCAGTTGTGCTGCTATTCTCACTTTAGATGAAGGCTTACAGAACAAAATAGTCTCTCATTTAACAGTTAGTACACATGTTGCCCTATGACAATGGTTAACAACCTCACAACACATCAACAGTATCCTTACTCAACTTTGGGTTCCCTATCACCAGCTTTCCTGTCCCCTTCTGCCTTCTGGCCCTTGTCCCTGGACTGCTGTACCTCATTAGTCCCGTTTGGTTTTATGGGGCTGTCCACTCCCCAGCTGAACGGTGAACCTTGGAAATGACTTCATCACTGAGCTAAAAGGGTGTCTGGGGGCCATACTCTCGGGGTTTCTCCAGTCTCCTTTAGGCCAGTAAATCTGGTCCTTTTTTTTGTGAGTTGGAATTTTGTCGTACATCCTTCTCCAGCTCTGTCCAGAACCCTCTGTTGTGATCCTGGTCGGAGCAGTCAGTGGTGGTAGCCGGGCACCATCTAGCTGTACTGGACTCAGTCTACTGGAGGCCTTGGTAGCTGTGGTCCATTAGTCCTTTGGACTAATCTTTTCCTTGTATCCTGTTCTCTTCATTCTCCCTTGCTCCGGAAGGGTTGAGACCAGTGGAGTACCTTAGATGGCTGCTCACAGGCTTTTAAGACCCCAGACACTACTCACCAAGGTAGAATGTAGAACATTGTCTTTATAAACTGTGTTACACCAGTTGAGTTGGATGTTCCCCAAGACCATGGTCCCCACAGCCCTCCATCCAGCAATTCAGTCCCTCAGGGAGTTTGGATGTGTCTATGGAGCTTCCATGACCTTTCCTTGTACAAGTTGTGCTGGTTTCCCCTGTATTGTGTACTGTCTCACCCTTCACCCAAGATACCACTTATCTATTGCCTGTTTAGTATCCCCCCACCCCTCCCGTCCCTGGTAACCAACAAAGATTGCTACATTTTGTGTGTGAACTTTTTCACGGGTTTTTACAATAGAGGTCTCATACAATATTTGTCCTTTTGTGATTGACTTATTTCACTCAGAATAATGTCCTCTAGTTTCATCCATGTTATGAGATGCTTCACAGATTCATCATTGTTCTTTCTCGTTACATAGAACTCCATTGGGTGCATGTACCATAGGTTGTTTATCCAGTCACCTGCTGATGGGCATCTAGGTTGTTTCCATCGTTTTGCTATTGTGAACAACGCTGCCATGAACATAGGTGTGCATATGTCTATTCGAGTGACGACTCTTATTTCTTTAGGATATATTCCTAGGAGTGGGATTGCTGGATCAAATGGTATGTCTATTTCTAGCTTTCTGAGGAAGCGCCGTATCATTTTCCAAAATGGTTGTATCATTTTGCATTCCCACCAGCAGTGTCTATGCATATATTTTTACACAATAGAGTAACACAACATATGCTGTTTTATAGCTTTTCTCTGAATAACTTCTAATAAACATTTTGCCAAATCAGTAAAAGTTTGTCATTAGTTGTATGTATAATTTGTAGGGTATGTGTGGAATTTGTTTAATCAATCTCTTGTTGGAAATGTAGTTTGTTTCCACTTTTAATGTGCATAACCTCTGATCCAATGACCCTACTTTTAGGAACATATCCCAAGAAAATAAAGCACCAGTTTCTAAGAATATAATTAAAAAGATGTTTATTGTAACATTTTTTGTAAATAGCAAAAATCGCTAGAAACCACCTGGACATCTATCAATAGGGAAGTGGTTGAATACATCATGGCAGTTTACCAAATATAATTTTGGATAGCTATTAGAAGATGTAAAATTATATTTGGTAAATTGCCAAGATGTAAATACAATTTTGGACAGCTATTAGAAGATATCACCATACTTCTGACAGTTTATTGTACTGTGGTGGTTTGCTGTGTTGCTTGAAACTATGCCACTGGTATTTCAAATGCCAGCAGGGTTACCCCTGGCGGACAGGTTCCAGCAGAGCTTCCAGACTAAGACAGACTAGGAAGACGGACCTGGTGGTCTACTTCTAAAAAATTGGCCAGTGAAAAGCTCATGAATAACAGTGGAACATTGTCTGATATAATGCTGGAAGATGAGCTCCTCAGGTTGGAAGGCATTCAAAATACCACTGGGGAAGAGCTGCCTCCTCAAAGTAGAGTCAACCTTAATGGAGTAGACTGAGTAAAGCTTTAAGGATCATTTGCCAATGTGGCACCACTCAAAATGAGAAGAAACAGCTGCAAGCATCCATAAATAATAGGAGCATGGAAAATATACAAAGTACGAATCAAGGAAAATGGGAAGTCATCAAAAATGAAATGGTACACATAAAAATTGGTATCTTAGGCATTAGTGAGCTGAAATGGACTGGTATTGGCCATTTTGAATCAGACAATCATATGGTCTACTATGCAGGGAATGACAAATTGAAGAGGAATGGCGTTGCATTCATTGTCAAAAAGAACATTTCAAAATCTATCCTGAAGTACAACACTGTCAGCAATAGGATAATATCCATATGCCTACAAAGAAGACCCAGTTAATACAACTATTATTCAAATTTACACACCAACCACTAACGCCAACGATGAAGAAATTGAAGATTTTTACCAACTTCTGCAGTCTGAAATTGCACAAACATGCAGTCAAGATACATTGATAATTACTGGTGTTTTGGGATGCAAAAGTTGGAAACAAAGAAGAAGGATCTATAGTTGGAAAATATGGCCTTGGGGATAGAAACGATAATGACGCATGATAGAATTTTGCAAGACCAACAACCTATTCATTGCAAATACCTATCTTCAACAACATAAACGGCGACTATACACGTAGACCTTACCAGAAGAAAAACACAGGAATCAAATCGACTACATCTGTGGAAAAGGATGACGGAAAAGCTCAATATCCTCAGAACAAGACCAGGGGCCAACTGCAGAACAGATTATCAATTGTTCATATGCTGGTTGAAGCTGAACTTGAGAAAATTAAAACAAGTCCACCACGAGAACCAAAGTACGACGTTGTGTATTTCCCACTTGAATTTAGAGACGATCTCAGGAATAGATTTGATGCACTGAATACTAATGACCAAAGGCCAGAGGAGTTGTGGGATGGCTTCAAAGATACCATATATGAAGAAAGCAAAACGTCATTAAAAATACAGGAAAGAAAGAAAAGACCAAAATGGATGTCAGAAGAGACTCTGAAACTTGCTCTTGAACATAGAGTAGCTAAAGCGAAAGGAGGAAATGATGACCTAAAAGAGCTAAACAGAAGATTTCAAAGGGCAGCTCAAGAATACAAAGTAAAGTATTATAATGAAATGTGCAAAGACCTGGACTTAGAAAACCCAAAGTAAAGAACTGATTTAAAAATTCAAGCCTGGAGTTGCAATTCTGAAGGATTCAATGGGCAAAATATCGAATAACATAGGAATCATCAAAAGAAGATGGAAGGAATACACAGAGTCACTGTACCAAAAAGAATTGGTCAACATTCAACCATTTCGAGAGATAGCATATGATCAAGAACCAATGGTACCAAGGGAAGAAGTCCAAGCTGCACTGAAGGCATTGGCAAAAAACAAGGCTCCAATGATTGACAGAATAACAATTGAAATGTTTCAACAAACGGATGCCGCACTGGAGATGCTCACTCATCTATGCCAAGAAATTTGGAAGACAGCTACCTGGCCAATCAACTGGAAGAGATCCATATTCATGCCTATTCCAAAGACAGGTGAACCAACAGAGTGTGAAAATTATTGATTAATATCACATGCAAGTAAAATTTTGCTGAAGATAATTCAAAAGCGGTTGCAGCAGTACATCGACAGGAAACTGCCAGAAATTCAAGTCGGATTCAGAAGAGGACGTGGAATGAGGAATATCATTGCTGTTTCAGATGGGTCTTGGCTGGAAGCAGAGAATACCAGAAAAGATGATTACCTGTGTATTACTGACTATGCAAAGGCATTAGACTGTGCGGATCATAACAAATTATGGATAATATTGCGAAGAATGGAAATTCCAGAACACTTAACTGTGCTCGTGAGGAACCTGTACGTAGTCCAAGAGGGAGTCATTCGAACAGAACAAGGGGATACTGCATGTTTTAAAATCAGAAAAGGTGTGCATTAGGGTTGTATCCTTTCACCATACTTATTCAATCTGTATGCTAAGCAAATAACCCAAGAAGCCGGACTGTATGAAGAAGAATGGGACATCAGGATTGGAGGAAGATTCATTAACAACCTGCTTTATGCAGGTGACACAATCTTGCTTGCTGAAATCGAAGAGAACGTGAATCACTTACAGATGAACATCAAAGACTACAGCCTTCAGTATGGATTACACCTCAACATAAGAAAACAAAAATCCTGACAACTGGACCAATAAGCAGCACCATGATAAACAGAGAAAAGATTGAATTTGTCAGGGATTTCACTGTACTTGGCTCTACAACCGATGCAGACAATGGAAACAGCAGTGAAGAAATCAAATGACTTACTGCATTGGGCAAATCTGCTGCAGAAGACCTCTTCAAAGTGTTAGAAAGCAAAGATATCACTTTGAGGACTAAGGTACACCTGACCCAAGCCACGGTGTTTTCAATTGCCTCTTATGCATGCAAAAGATGGACAATGAATAAGAAGACCAAAGGAGAATTGATTCCTTTGAATTATGGTGTTGGCAAAGAATATTGAATATACCATGGACTGCCAGAAGAACAAACAAATCTGTCTTGGAAGTACAGCCAGGATGCTCCTTAGAAGCAAGGATGGGATGGCAAGACTATGTCTCACATACATTGGACATGTTATCAAGAGGGATCAGTCCCTGGAGAAGGACATCATGCCTGGTAAAGCAGAGGGTCAGTGAAAAACAGGAAGACCCTCAAAGAGACGAATTGACACAGTGGTGCAACAATGGGCTCAAACATAGCCACGATTGTCAGGATGGCACAGGTCCAGGCAGCGTTTTGTTCGGTTGTACACAGGGCCGCTATGAGTTGGAATCGACTCGACAGCACTTAACAACAACAACGTTAGATGGATCAATATTACCTGTAAAAAAATAGAAAAAAGATCACAATATATTGTTAAGTGAAAAAGTAGGTCACAACACAATACTTTTTTTTTGGTCTTAATGAAGAGAAGTTTATTTCCTCACAGTTAAAGTAGGCTAAAAGTCCAAATTCAGGGCATCAGCTCCAGGGGAAGGCTTTTTCTCTCTGTTGGCCTTCTTCTCTTCGGTGTTCCCCCGGACTAGGAGCTTCTCTGCGCAGGGACCCTGGTCCAGAGGACGCGCTCTGCTCCCAGCACTGCTTTCTTGATGGTATGAGGTCCCCCACAATGCAATACTTTTAATGTGATTTTTGCTTTTGATTAAAAAATTTTTAAACAGAGATGGGGAATATGTATACATACATATATGTACATATTTACAAATTTGCATCTATTTGTACCTGCATAGGGAAAATAAGGGAAAAACACCACAAAACTGTTAATATTGTTTACCTCAGGAGGTGGTGCTGGAGATATTTGGCTACAGTAAAAACCAAAAAACCAAAAAATCAAACCTGTCACCGTTGCGTCGATTCTGACTCATAGCGACCCTATAGGACGGAGTAGAATTGCTCTATAGGGTTTCCAAGAAGTGGCTGGTGGATTCGAACTGCTGACCTTTTAGTTAGCAGCCAAACTCTTAACAACTGCACCACCAGGGCTCCAGAAGATACAAAGGTGCAATGAAAAATGTAGACATACCCAGCAATGCTCTTTATTACTGCATGACCTTGAACAAGTAAGTGATTTTGTCTACAAGGGCCTCTGTTCCTTTGTCTATAAAATGGGAATAATAACAATCTCTACCTGTCAGGGTTGATGTGAGGGCAATGCCTGGAAATATAAATGCTCATTAAAAATTTTTCACTGTTGATCCAGTTTAATTTATAATTGGTACAATTTAAAATAATGTTAAATAAAAGCCAGAGAACCTGTTTAACCCCCTCTGCAAGTCTCTGGGTAGTGCAAATGAGTAATGTGCTCAAGTATTAACTGAAAGTTTGGAAATTTGAGTCCACCCAGAGGCACTTGGAAAGAAAGGTCTGGCAACTTACTTCAGAAAAAAAGCAGTCATTGAAAACCCTGTGGAGTACTGTTCTGTTCTGACACACATGGGGTTGCCATGAATTGGAATTGACTCAATGGCAACTCGTGTGTGTCAGCCATGTGAGTTCTGCCTGAGAGGCTACCTTGGGTTAGCTCTTCTAACCTTCTCACAGCCAACTCCCTTCCTTCATCTCAAAGCTACTTTGGTACTTGGCAGCGTATGGGGGTTTCTGGGGGTAGGGAGAAGCCGGAGGAGGGTATTCACATGGGCTGTTGGGAAGTTGGGGGCTGTACTAGGCGGGAGCTGTGGGAATTGAGTTTCACCATTAGCAAACAGCTAAGAGAGAGCTGCTTGGGGAATTTTCTACGAGGACAATGCTACTTTTGGAAATCAAGGGTAGAGACTAATGTAGCAGGGGTGGTGGAGGAGAGACTTCCAGGTCCTCTACCCTAGACGCCTGAGAGCCTTGCTCTATTGGGGCCATTCCCTGATTCCTGCTGCCACCCCTGATCTGGCCTCAGGGTGGCGCTTCTCCCTCTTCAACGATGGTCATTTATCCCTGCCGTGCTGCTAAGTTGTAAGATCAGATGGAACTTTCCAACACGACTGTCCTAAAAGCTGAGGAATGACAGAACGAAAATAGACTCGGGGGCACCGTGAACTGAAACTCTGGCTCACTAGGCCTAACTTGTTCCTTGCAGCTCACAGCCCTCTTCCCTGTCCACAAGGAACCCCAGGACTAGGATGCTCAGTTCCCTACCTCCAAATTTTAGACAACATCTGGGGGCAGGGACAGGCCCACCCCTAACATTTGTGGGGCCCAGGGCAAGAGTGCAAATGGAGGCCCGCATACTATATATCTAAATATTCTAAAGTTATTAAAGCAAGTGAATAAACTGTTAAAGTATGTTGTACCCTCCCACCTTAACATATATACCTCACAACCACCTAGAAGACCAGGTTTGGTTTAGAATTTTCAGATGCCTTGGAGATCCATGCCAGAATGTGGTAGCTTGGGAGCACTGGCCCTGGCTCCCCAGCTCTGGCCCTTGGCCCATCGCTATCTTCCCACCCCTTAAATCACCCCTGATCCTCCCACATCATGAAGACTTTCACATGCATGCGTGCAGACACTCCAGTCTACATATCCCGTCCTCATCCATACCCACACTCCTACAATCCCTGCGAATAACTACCACTTGGCCATTTGTAGGATCTAGGATGTGAGCACGGTCAGTGTGGTCTACTCTTGAAAAGAGAGACCCTGAGAGGGGGGCAGAGTCCTGGGATCCTGGTACCTGGAGCCTGTCTGAGGTGAGCTTGGGAGCCCCTCTCAGATTCCCAAGGCCTTGGCTCTTGGTTGCCAGTTCTTTCAGGCATTTATGCAGCCTTTCCCATCTAAGGAGTCCCTGGCTGGTGCACAGTTCACATACTCTGCTGCTAACCAAAAGGCTGGTGGTTTGAGTCCACCCAGAGGCACCTCGGAAGAAAGGCCCGCTGATCTACTTCTGAAAATCAGCCATTGAAACCATATGGTACACAGTTCTACTCTGACACACATGGGGTAGTCTTGAATCAGAATTGACTCAACAACAACGGTTTTGTTTTTGTTTTCCACCCAAAGAGGCACCTGGGCTCAGGTATCTGTCTCTTATTGAAAAGCAACCCCTCTCCCTCCTCCCAGTTCCTGGAAATCCAGTTCTTGGATGCCTTCTCCAGTGGGGAGGTATGTGACTTGGTGAGGTATAGAGCAGGGGCTTCTCTTGCTCTGAGTCCAGGGAATGGGGCAGTGAGAGATGACATCCTTCCCTACTAGGAGTGCCCATTAAACATCCGGACTTCTGGAGATGGGGCCAGTTCTCCTCTTAGTTTCTCTTTTCTGCTGTGGAGCCCCCTCGTGTCCAATAATTGGCACCAGGAAAGACCTCACTCTTTAGGGAAGACCACAGTAGCTGCCCCCAAAGCCTTTCTCTCTCGGCCCTCAACAACATCCCAATGAAAACAGCCTATAAACACTATGCACGCCAGAGGCCTACATTAACGAGGGCAGGTAGGAGCTGTCCTTTCAAGGGCACAGAGTCAGGCTCAGGAGACAGATAATTCCTGCCTTAATGCAACCTTCATCTGCCCAGTCTCCGGCTGGTGGGAAAGCCAGCTCCGAAGCAGCTCCAGTGAGAGATAAGAGCTCTTTGCCTGAAATGAAAAATTCATGAAGAAAGAGTAGGGATCAGGCACTCGGATAGCCGCCAAGTTGCTGTGCTCCGGGGAAAGGGCAAGAAGCTTGAGAAACCAAATGGAAATTTTCTCTCCAGCACTTCCCCTCAGGATCCCCTTCCATGTTCAGTGGGGCTCCCTTTTTGCCTTTACCCAGTCATACCTCTTCAGTCTCGGTTGAGCCTCTGGGCCAGCCACACCAATGGGCATTTGCCAGGGCATTCAAGAAGAGGGGTACCTCCCCTTACCCAGACCAGCTGCATGGCACCCACCCAACATCCTCAATAAAATGTGCTTTGTTGCTAAAACAAGCTGCCATGGTCATAACCACCTGCCATCCCCAAACCTAGAGGAACCCCAACCAGTTGCCATGGAGTGGATTCCAACTCATGCGGACCTCATGTGTGTCAGGGAAGAATTGTGCTCCACAGGGTTTTCAATGGCTGATTTTTTGGAAGTAGATTCTAGGCCTTTCTTCCAAGGTGTCTCTGACTGGCCTTGAACCTCCAACTCTTCAGTTAACAGCTGAGCATGTTAGCTGTTTATACCACCTAGGAACTCTAGACGAACCCCAAAGTAGCTATTATTTGTCCCTGAAAGGGCCCTACAGGTTACTGCCTGTTCCAATTCCCTGACTCAAATCTCATCAGAATTTATATGGTTGTTCAGATGATCATAACTCACAAGCTGGGGAAGAGGCCTTGGGTTCTTTATTACCATGCTAGAGAGATAGTGGTTTGGATGGAGTTATAGGGGAAAACCCTCAAACCATTAAGAGTTGGAGAACTTGACTGTAATGTAGGGATAGGCTCCAGAAGTGTGGCTGCCTAGCCAGTGATATGCAGATGGCACCAGAGTCGCAGGCACCATTCCAGGCATGGTGAGCAATGGGGCAGAGGCTGATCCCCAGGAATCAGGTAGAAGGGCAGGTTGCCATCACATAGGAATCCACCACGAAGAAAGGCCACCAGACTTCCCCTCTCACGAGAATCCTGAATTCCTGCCACAGAGCTGCAGTTCCTCCTCCTTGCCACAGGGTGCTGCTGGTTCACGGTTATAAGGAAACCTCCCTCCACATTCCCCTGCCCAGACCAGCTTGGATCTTCAAAAGACCGCAGATTCCTCTATGAGATTGTAAGTCCCTCTCAGGCTGCCAGTGCCTTGGCTCTTGGTTCCCAGTTCTTTCAGGCTTTTCCCATCCAAAGAGGGACCTGGGCTCAGGTATCTGCCTCTCATTGAAAAGCAACCCCTGTGCCTCCTTCCTGTCCCTAAGAACCACTACGTGACTTTTTTTAGCAGCACTTCCTCAAATACGAAGTATTTGTTTGGCCATTTCTTCCACATCAGAGCTCGGCAGCCCATCAGGAAGAGCAAGAATGTCAAAAATGTAAAGGCTTATCTGCCCTCCACCCCTACCTCAAAATGAACAGGAATCTCTTACGTGACATCAACAAAAAGACAAAACACAAGTTCTAAGTGGACCACCCTGAGATACATGTAAGCCCAGCACTTAAGACTAAAACACGAAATCCAAGTGTAGTTTAATTATTTCTTCTTTTATGTGTGAGAAGTTGTTCAGAATTTTTTTTTTGTTTTTGTTTTCCAGATTATAAAAGTGATAAGTACTCACCATAGAACACCTGAAAAGTACAAATATAAAGATATAGGAAAGAAGAATGTCCATAATCTTACTACCCAGAGGCAAAACAAGTAATATTTTGTCTTATTTCTTTCCTGTTTTTGTTCTATGACTTTTTAATATCACTTGAAATCATACTGAATGCACAGTTTTGATTGTCATTTTTTCCCACATCATTGGTAACACTTCACAAACCTACTAGAGGCTCCATAACTGCCCATAATATTTGTCTTAGTTATCTAGTTCTGCTATAACAGAAATACCACAAGTCGATGACTATAATAAACAGAAATTTATTCTCTCACAGTCTAGGAGGCTGGAAGTCTGAATTCAGGGCACCAGCTCCAGGAGAAGACCTTTTTTGTCTGTCGGTTCTGGAAAAAGGTTCTTGTCCTCAATCTTCCCCTGGTCTAGGAGCTTCTCAGCACAGGGATCCTGGGTCCAAAGAACATACTCTACTCCCAGCTCTTCTTACTCGGTGGTGTGATGTCCCTCTGTCTCTCTTCTCACTTCTCTCTTTTATATTTCAAAAGAGATTAACTCAAAACACAACCTAATCCTGCCTCATTAACATAACTGCCTCTAATCCTGCCTCGGTAACATCATAGAGGTTAGAATTTACAACACTTAGCATAATCACAACAGATCACGAAATGGTGGACAACCACACAGTGCTGGGAATCATGGCCTAGCCAAGCTGATACACATTTTGGGAGCACACAATTCAATCCATAACAATAGGCATATGCCTTAATTTGCCTGATCAGTCCTCTACTCTTGGACAACTAGGTTGCTTCTGTGATTTTGCTAAAATAAACTATTGTGTGATTAATATCCCATGCACAAATTCTGTCTATAAGTTTAGAATATTTCCTTAGGATATAATCCCTTTGCCGTCAAAACCAAACCTATTGCTGTCAAGTCGATTTTGACTCAGGTGATCTCAGTGTTACAGACTAGAACTGAGCTACATAAGATTTTCTTGGCTGTTGTCTTTAAAGAAGCAGATCACCAGGCCTTCTGCAGCTCTGCTCCGTGGGTTTGAACCACCAGCCCTGCAGTTAGCAGCTGAGTGCAAACCATTTACTCCACTTCGGGACTTTTCTTAGGATAAAAACAAACAAACAACTCATTGCCGTTGAGTTGATTCCAGCTCTCTAGGACAGAGTAGATAGCAACCCTCTAGGACAGAGTGGAACTGCCCCATAGGGTTTCCAAGGAGTAGCTGGTGGATTGAAACCTCTGTCCTTTTTGTTAGCAGCTGAGCTCTTAACCACTTGCCACCAGGGCTCCTTCCTTAGGATAGAGTCTTAGAAAGAGAATTATAAGGTTAGAGTTTCAAAGACTCTGAATATTTTCAGAACTTTGATTAATATTGTCTAATTGCGCTTCAGAAACATTGTACATACCAGCAGTGTATGAAAGTGCCACATCTGCAAGACTTAATTCTAAGCCACTACTGGACAATGAGACCCCATAGCTACACCAGTAAGGAGTGACAGGTACGCAACTGAGCTCAAGGTGAGGAGCTGGAACAGGCAGAAGTATCAAGGTCAAGACTCACAGAGACCACCAAAGCCTGAGGGCACTTTTTTTTTTTTTTAATATCTTAGGTTTTTTTTTTCGGTGGTAAAATATATATAACAAAACATTTGCCATTTTAACCATTTTTAAGTGTAAAATTTGGTGACATTAATTATATTCACCATGCTGTAGAACTATCACAACTTTGCATTTTCAAATGTTTTTCATTCTCTGCTCTGACAGGGATCACAATAGAAGGTCCCAGACAGAGCTGGAGAAAAATGTAAAACAAAATTCTAACTCACAAAAAAAGACCAGACATACTGGCATAACAGAGACTGGAGAAACCCCAAGAGTATGGCTCCCAGACACCCTTTTAGCTCAGTAATGAAGTCACTCCTGAGGTTCACCCTTCAGCCAAAGATTAGACAGGCCCATTTAAAAAAAAAGGAAAAAAGAAAATGTTCTACATCCTACTTTGGTGAGTAGCGTCTGGGGTCTTAAAAGCTTGTGAGTGGCCATCTAAGACCTGGTCCCACCCTGTCTGGAGCAAGGGAGAATAAAGAAAACCAAAGACACAAGGAAAAGATTAGTCCAAAGGACTAATGGACCACAACTACCACAGCCTCCACCAGACTGAGTCCAGCAGAGTCAGATGGTGCCTGGCTACCACCACCAACTGCTCTGACAGGGGTCACAATAGAGAGTCCCGGACCAAGCTGGAGAAAAGTGTAGAACAAAATTCTAACTCACAAAAAAAGACCAGACTTACTGGTCTGACAAAGACTAGAGAAACCCTGAGATCATGGCCTCTGGACACCCTTTTATCTCAGTACTGAAGTCACTCCTGAGGTTCAACCTTCAGCCAAAGATTAAACAGCCACATAAAACAAAATGAGACTAAAGGGGCACATGAGCCCAGGGGCAAGGATGAGAAGGCAGGAGGGGACAGGAAAGCGGGTAACAGGGAACACAAGGTCGAGAAAGGGAGAATGTTGACATGTTGTGGGGTTGTTAACCAATGTCACAAAACAATATGTGTATTAACTGTTTAATGAGAAACTAGTTTGCTCTGTAAACCTTCATCTAAAGTACAATAAAAAAAAAAATTGAAAAAAGGAAAACCCCTCTCCCTACAAGGTTGGCATCACTTTAGAATCTCTCCATCCTCCATTTTTACCCCCATCCAACCATTTGGTCAAATCCATTGGAACAATAACTGTCCATAGCACATTTTCCTAAAATCTGAAAGAGAAGTCAAGAATAACACCATGTTTGGTGTGCTTCAGTGGAATCAGCCAACGTGGACTTTGGAGGCTGCAATCTCATCACTTTGGAGGCCCCTTCTGGGTGGTGCAAACAGTTAGGCACTTGACTACTAGCCAACAGGTTAGTGGTTCAAATCACCCAGAGGCACCTGGGAAGATAGGCCTGGCAATCTGCTTCCAAAAGGTCACAGCCTTAAAAACCCTATGGAGCAGTTCTACTCTGGACACATGGGGCCTCCATGAGTTGGAACTGACTTGATGGCAAGTAACAACAATCTCTAGGGAAGGTAAGTAAGCTATGTGTCCTCCCTGCCCTTGTTTTTCTTTTCCTGATAACCTGTTAGTAACTCTTGGATTAAATGAACACATACACATACACCCCTCCTAAGAACAAACAATTCTCTCAGACACTAAACTATTTAAATGCACATTAAGGAGGCATTTAATGAAAAGCAACAAAATTTATTAAGACTTCTTGTCTCCCAAATAAATAAAAGCTTTTTCATGATCACACAGAGGCGTTTTAGCCCCTCTTTGCCTCATCTTCCGTCTAGCCAGAAAATAGCTTCTATTTTCCTCAGGCATCTGCTAACCTATTCCTTCCAGAAGGTCCTTACAATATAGAAATAACTACATCCTGGAAGCCAATATCCTGTTTGCTTCTGTCCTGTTGCAGAATAGGACAAGCTTCCTTGTGAAAACTTTCTTGTGATTAAAAAAGGACAAGCTTCCTCAGTGATTCCAGAGAATGGAGCCTGGGGCTAGTACCCTAGTATTCACTACCACTTACTTAAAGCTTGGCGCCCCCAGCTGGTGCACGCAGTTAAGGCACTTGGCTGCTAATCAAAAGGTTGAAGGTTTGAGTCCCCCCAGAGTGCCTCAGAAGAAAGGCCTGGCAATCCACGTCCAAAAAAATCAGCCATTGAAAACCCTATGGAGCACAGTTCTACTCTGACACACACAGGGTCTCCATGAGTTGGGATTGACGTGACAGCACCTGGGTTTTTTTACTTAAGGCTTACTGTGTTCCCGGCACCTTGGGTATATTATTTGTAAAGTAATCTCTATTATTTTTGCACATAAGGAAACTCAGGTTCAGTAATGCATCCAAAGAAACCAGCTAGCAAATGGCCAAACCAGAATTTGTATCAGGTCTGTGCATTGCCAAAGTCTGTGTATGTAACCACCAGGCTCTACGCCCTCCCTTTGGAAAAAATCAAGGCTGTGCAACATTTAGAAATGCTTTTTCCTGGGTGTATTAGTTTCCTAGGGCTGCCATAACGAAGTACAGTAAAAGCTGCAAAAGCCGGAACTCAACGGGACTGCCTTGTTTTTCCGTATCCTGAAAGTTTTCTGCCTTTGACAGGATGCAGTTTTGCCACTATTCTGTTACTCTCTATTGGTGGAAACTATCTGAGTTTTCCTTCTCTGACATGTGTCCACCTTACACAGGTTCCAGATTTCACAGGTTTTACTGTACCACAAAGCTGGTGGCTTACAACAACAGAAATCTATTCTCTCACAGTTCTGGAGGCTAGAAGTCCAAAATCAAGGTGTTGGCAGGGTTGGTTCCTTCTGGAGGCTCTGAAGGAGAATCTGTTCCATGCCTCACTCCAGCTTCCGGTGGTTGCCGGTAATCCTTAGCTGTCGTTGGCTTATAGCTGGATCGCTCCAATCTCTGCGTCTGTCGTCACCTGGCTCCTTCCTTGTGTTTCTCTGCATCTTTGTATCCAAATTTCCCTCTCCTTTCTCCTATAAAGACACCAGTCATGGGGTTTAGGGCTCACCCTAATCCAAAGTGACCTCATCTTAACTTGATTACATCTACAAAAACCCTATTTTCAAATCAGATCACATTCATAGGTACGTGGGCTTAGGACTTGAACGTATCTTTTGGGAGACACAATTCAACCCACTACACTGGACGGCCTTGGGCGGCCCTAGCTCCTTCCTGGGGCAGGACAGGAACACTGCTTTCTGTTCAGACAAGTAAACAGGAGGTGCTCTAGGTCTTTCCCCAGCCAAATCCACAGCAGGAGAGCTGGGCACTGGCAAGATACGTTTTCGATGAAAGGAACCACTTGGTCACAGGCAAAGAGAGCCCACAGGCCCACAGCAGGGCCTAGAGCAGACCTGGGGTGAAGTGTTTCCTTTTGGTATCTGCAGCCAAGCTCCCAAGCATGCAGTGACATGGCCCAGCTGCACCAGTCATCCTCCGGATGCTGTGCCCTTTGGAAAATGTGGTGGGATTCTTGTGAGATCACCATGCTTCGGGAGTTTGGGCTCTGAATAAACAAAGAGGCAAAAAGTCTTGAGATTCCCCGCCTTTTCCACTCCAGAGTCGGGAGGATTGTGAAAAGAGGTTTGAATTGACGGTAAGTGTGGGGCCGCCTACGTTTTCCTGGAAACCTGGCTGGGCTTCCACAGCACCTTGTTGCCACCTCTATCCTAACACCATGAGAGAGTGGGCTCTCTACTTCTTGTCTGTCTTCCCCCTCTGGAATCTGAGGGCCCAAGCCTCGAGAGGAGGGACCATGACTTATTGGGCTCTGCAACCACAGCCTGCCACTTAGTAGGTGGCCAGCAATTGTTTGATGAATGAATGAATTTGTAAATGAGTGAGTGAAAGAAACACAGTTCAGGGGGTCTCTCTGGCTCAAATACTCAATAACCCCCCGCTTCTTTTACCATGAAATAGGGGAGAATTTCTTTCTCAAAGACAGGCCCTACACTTCACGGTCTTTTTTGGTTTTCTTCCCCTGTAGGACCCTCAGGGCTCCTGCAGGACATTCTGTGGGCAGCCTACCATTTAATGTACACAAACTCACTTTTAAAGGGCCATTAAAAAAAAAAAAAATCCAAAACCAAACCAGTTGCCATCAAGTCAATTCTGACTTGTGGCGACCCCCTGTGTGTCAGAGTAGAACTGTGCTCCATAGGGTTTTCAATGGCTGATTTTTCAGAAGTAGATGGCCAGGCTTTTCTTCAGACTCATAGAGTCAGAATCGACTCGACGGCAATGAGTTTGATTTGGGTTTTCTTCCGAGGTGCCTCTGGGTGGACTTGAACCTCCAACCTTTTGGTTAGCAGCCCAGTAGATTAATGATTTGTACCACCCAGGGACTCCTTTAAAGGGTCCCACCCACTGCTGTCAAGTAGATTCCTTTAAAGGGTCAGGGGATGGATATATATATCCATACAGGTAAGACAACATTTGCCGTTTCTACGATCTTCATGTGTTTAGTTCAATGACATTAATTACGTTCATCATGTTGTTCTACTTGCACCCTTAACTGTTCCTGAATTTTCCCATCACCCTTAACAGAAACTCAATGTCTCTTAAGCATTTTCTTCCTATCTGTTTATCTATGTACTTTAAACTGTTTCATAAAAAACTGCTCCAAAACTTAGTGGCATAAAACAACCATTTTATTATACTTATGGGACTCAGCAGTCAGGCTGGAGCCTCAGCTGGGAAGACTCAGAAGCTGAGGATGACTCAGCAGTGGGGGCTGGGCTCATCTGGAGGCGTCTTCACTCACATGTCTGACGGTTTGGTACTAGTTGTTGGCTGGAACCTCAGCGGGGCTGTTGGCCAAACACCTACACATGTTCTCACCGCAAGAGCCGGTTTGGGCTTCCTCAAACTAGCTGGTAGCTGGGATCCAAGAGCAAGCGTCTCGAGGCAGCAAAGTGCAAAAAAGGGCAGGTCACTTTTATGGTCTAGCCTAGAGAGAAGTTACAGAGCATCACTTCTGCTGCACTATATTGATCGAGGCGGTCACAGAAGTTTGCTGAGGTTCAAGGCATGGGGGAAAGGCAAGTTTCTAGACGAGCATCTTTGGAAAATACAATCTACTACCCTAATCCCACAAGAAATGGCTTGCAGGGTTTGGGAAACTAGAGGGCCAATGTGGGGGAAATTCTTTCAATGCTTTTTTCACCTTGCTGTACCATTTCTTTCTTTTCTTTTTTAAATTGTTGTAAAAATAGAGCTAATGCAACACTTGCCAATTCGACGTCTTTCACGTGTACAATTCAGTGACACCAATCACATCAGTTATGTTGTACAACCGTCACCAATATCCACTGCCAAATTTTCTATCATCATAAACAGAAGCTCAGGGCTTCCTAAACAATGACTCTCCCTTTCCCCCTCCCGCCCAAACATTTTTCATCTTCCCCGGCTGCCCTCAATCTCTGAGCATTGCCCTGCTCTCCATCCAGTCATTGGCTGTTTGGAAACTGTTCTCCAGCCTCCTCACCCCCAGGCTCCCAGCCACTCCTTTTGGGCTGTATCACCCCCAGAGAATCATCTACGGCAGTGGTTCTCAAAGGTGAAGCAGTATCAGCATCACCTGGGAGCTTGTTAGAAATGCAAGCTCTTGGGCCCACCCTAGACCAACTGGCTCAGAAGCTCCAAGGCTGGGGCCCAGCAATGTGTGTTTTAATAGGCCTCCAGGTGATTCTGACGTATGCTCAAGTCTGAAAACCACTGAGGAAGCACTCATCCCCAGGGTAAGGCCTAAGGTAAAAGGCGTACTGACCACCTTCTGCTAACCAAAAGGACAGCAGTTTGAATCCACCAGCTGCTCCTTGGAAACCCTATGGGGCGGTTCTACTTTGCCCTATAGGGTTGTTATTGTTACCTCGAAACGCGGGTCTGAGCCGCGTGCCGCAAAAGCCAATACTGAGACAGGGGTGAGGTGAGCAGCGAGAGCGTTTTATTGTATATCAATATACAGGAGACAGACGAGAATGAGCTCCTCCAAAATCTGCCTCCTGCTCTTAAGGTCGATCAGAGGATTTTATTGGGACAGGGTCAGGGTTCAAAGAATCTGTGGAGTGTTCGTTCCCCTTTGAGGTGGGTACAGTGACCTTGTTCCAGACATGTTGACCTTCTGCGGGTATTCTTGAAGATCCTCTGGTGTCATCCTGGTTTCAGTCACAAGATGATTCCTTTGTTCAGTCATCTTGCCTTCAGATTTTATCACTTGTTGTTCTACCTCCCAAAGAGGAACTTAAGTTAATTTTAAACTTTTATAAAATCATGGGAAAACAGGAGGGATGAGAGAAGGAAAATAAATCAGAATCATAGGAGCATGCAGAAGTGAACTACGCAAGCTATGCATTAACAAGACCACAATACCCGAGACACTAGGCCTACACAGCGGACAATAAATGTGAAATTCCCACGCAGCCCCTTTCACTATGAGTCAGAATCAACTCAACAGCAATGTTTGGTTTTTGTTTGTTTGTTTTTTATGTCAGGCCCAGAGGTTCAAGAGCAAACAACAGATATGGTCCCTGCAGCCAAGGAACTTATAGTCAAAACCTTTCTAACTCAAGTTCATTTTGGTTATTCCAGTCCCCAAGCCAGACAGGAATGTTCTCATTTACGTGTGACTTTTTCTCCCTCAGGATTAGGGTGGGAGTGAAAAGTGCAGGACGTTGGCCAAAACTACACGCAAAAGGGCCAGAAGTCAGACCTAATATTCTGTTGTCCACTGCAATCTGTATTCCTTACCAAGTGACCTAGGGTCTTGCTACTCAAAGTGTGGCACCCAGGCAAATGGCATCAGCAGCACCTGGAAGCTTGTTAGGAATGCAGTCGTAGGCCCCACCCCAGACAGACTAAATCAGAATCCAAATTTAATAAGATCCCACAGGTAATTCATATGTACATTAAAGTTTGAGAAGCATTTCCCTGGACCAAGAGTTCTAAATTACAGATTTGTTGTTCTATCTCAGAAGAAAACCATCCTAGAACTCTATAAATCTTCTGTAAACATTGCTTAGATGGGATTTCAAAGAAAGAGGGCTCAGTAAGACATAACAAAGTGTAGGTTGGATTTATTTCCCTTAAGTCACTTAGTCTGGAGGGGTAGTGATGAAGAACTAATTGACATGTATTACAGAGCTATACTGTCCAGTATGGCAGGCAGACACTAGCCATGTTTGGCTATTTAAATTAAAATCAATTAAAATTACATTTTTAAAATTCAGTTTCTCACTTGCACAAGCCATATTTCAAGGGCTCAATAACCACATGTGGCTGGTGGCTACCACATTGGACAACACAAATTTCCACTCTCACAGAAAGTTCTATCGAAGTGCTGCTCTACACAGAGTGGCTACAGAACTCACACAAAATATTGCTGTTTACACAATGTTCTCTATTCACTCAGCAAATACTTATTGATTCCCCTTGGGAATAGGGCAATGAGCAAAGCCAAGAAAACTTCCTGCTTTGATGGAGTTCACAATCTAGAGGTGTAAACAACAAACAAACATACATTATTAGTGGTGGTAAAAGCCATGAGAGAAAAATAGACCAAAGTGAAGAATAGAGGATGATCAAGCTACTTGCTTAGTACGTGTGGTCGAGGAAGGTGTCATTTCAGCAGAGACTTCATGGAGTGAAGGAGTTGTTATGGATTGAATTATGTCCCCCAAAATACGTGTTGGAGTCCTAACCCCATAGGATGTAATCCCATCTGAGAATAGATTTTTCTTTGCTATGTTAATGAGGTCATATCAGTGTAGGGTACATCCTAAACCTAATCACTCCTGAGTTATAAAAAGAGCAGATTAGACACAAGAGCAAACACATACTGGGGAAGATAGATGCCACGTGAAGATCACCTAGGAATCAAGGAACACCAGGGCTACAGAAGCTGAAAGAGACAAGGATCTTCCCCCAGAGCCCATAGAGGGAGAGCCTTCCTCTAGAGCCAGTGCCCTGAATTCGACCTTCTAGCCTCCTGAACAGTGAGAAAATAGATTTCTGTTCTTTAAAGCCACTCACTGACGGTATTTCAGTGATAGCAGCACTATATAATTAAGACAGGAGTGAACCACGTGCATATCTGGAAAAGAGCCTTCCAGGCAGAAGAAACAGCAGGTATTAAGCCCTGAAGTGAAGCTTGACCCTTGCAATTATTCCATTCATTTCTGTTTTTTCTTTTCTTTCTTTCTTTTTTTTTTAATTGTGTAATTAACCCACGGAGCCCTGGTGGTGCAGTGGTTCAGAGCTATGGCTGCTAATCAAAAGGTTGGCAGTTCAAATCCATCAGCCACTCCTTGGAAACCCTATGGGGCAGTTCTATTCTGTCCTATAGGGTCACTATGAGTCGGAATCTACTCGATGGCAACAGGTTTTGTTTTTTTGTTTTTATTAACACATAAAAGAATTAATATAACATAAATAGTTTAGAAAGCTCCTGAATTTTGTGTTAGTTATCTTCTTCTTTCTTTTTAGTTTTGCCACCCCTGCCTGGATTTGGTTCTAAATAGCATATTGTTTAGTTTTGCCAATTTGCAAACTTCATAAAAATGGAATCATACAGAGGTATCCTTCTGTGACCTCTTCATTTTTGTATCAGTCAGGATAGGCTTGGTTATGCTGCAGTAACAAACATCACCAAAATCTCACTGGCTTATAACTAAAAACATCTATTTCTCACTCATGCTACATGTACGTTATGAGTTGGCTGCAGTTCTGCTCTGGGATCCAGGCTGAGAAACAGCCCCAATCTCATGGCAGAAGGAAAAAAAGGAAGATGGGCCACGGGCTGGCTTTCCAAGCTCCTGCTCAGATGGGCACGTGCTAGTTTTATGCACATTCAATTGGCCAAAGGAAGTCACGTGGCTAAGCCTAAAGTCAATGGAGTTGCAAATATAATCCAATAAGGAGGGGCAACAAATATTCTAACTGTAATACAATTTACCCTAGTCTTCCCTCTTGGTCACAAATATTTGCTTCCACAATACAATCTACTCCAATATCCCCCTGTTTTAGTTATCTGGTACTGCTATAACAGAAATACCACAAGTGGATGGCTTTAACAAACAGAAATTTATTCTCTCACAGTCTAGGAGGCTAGAAGTCCAAATTCAGGGCACCAGCTCCCAGGGAATGCTTTCTCTGTCAGTTCTGGGGGAAGGTCCTTGCCATCAATCTTCCCCTGGTCTAGGAGCTTCCCACTGTAGGGACCCCAGGTCCAAAGGACATGCTCCATCCCCAGCTTTGCTTTCTTGGTGGCATGAGGTCCCCCTGTCTCTCTGTTCGCTTCTCTCTTTTATATCTCAAAAGGGTTTAACTCAAGATACAACCTAATCTCGTAGCTTGAGTCCTGCCTCATTAACATAACTGCCTCTAATCCTGCCTCATCAACATCATAGAGGTAGGTAGGATTTACAACACATAGGAAAATCACATCAGATGACAAAATGTTGGACAATCACACAGTACTGGGAATCATGGCCTCGCCAAGTTGACACACATTTTGGGGGGATACCATTCAATCTGGAACACCTTTTGGCCACAAATGTTTGCTTTCCTCTATTCTGCAGTATATACTTACCCCTTCTCACAGGAGACAACCCAACTTCCCATCCAACCATGGCATCAGAATTTATGTCCGGGATTTCATGGTAATTCTACGTCAGGTCTGGATGTGGTTTCTCTTGATTTGGAGATCTAGAACTAAAATAACAAGTTACTGGCCCTCCACACACTCAATAGGCAAAGGAAGAACAGGGATAGGATAATCCCAATAAATATACCATTTAGAAAAAATGGGAGGCATGGTAGACAATCAGGGGCAATTAACCAGTAAGCAAGGTATACACAGGTTTACTTGTGTTTACTGACTAATCTGTAGTGCACAATTTCACATGGGTTTCATCACATCAAAGATGTGGTGAAAATAGGTGAAACTGTGCACTACAGATTAGTCAGTAAGCATAAGTAAGCCCGTGCATACCTCATTTATTGGGTACTCCCTCCCTGTGACACTGTTCTATAGCAATCTTGAAATTCTGCTGGGCTAACGTTGCAAGGGGTCCCCTTCCCTGGGGGTGGGGATGTTTTCTGATTAAATCTTAGATCTGATCTCTGAAAGGGGTTCCTCAGGCCATCGTCCTTTATGACTCTTGGTTTTGCCCTCTGGGAGGTCCTTCTTTTTCTATTTTCTTCCTAAAAAGAGCATTGAGAGAATATGCCCTTCTGGGGCTATACAGTTTTCCTGCTTGCTTTCTGTGATAGATTGTATTATTATTCAAAATACTCATTGTCTCTCTCTATGGGTCCCTCACTACTGGAGGATTACAAGGGTATGCCACTTTGATAACAAACTTGGCCATATGACTTTTTGGCCAATGGAGTGTGGGTGAAAGTGTTGTGTGCTACTTTTGAGTAGAACATTTATGTAGGATGACCAAGTGTCTCAATTTGCCTGCAACTATTCTGTTTATAGAGTCCCTGGGTGATGCAAACAGTTAAGCACTTGGCTACTAACTGAAAGGTTGCTGGTTTAAATCCACCCAGAAGCTACTCAGAAGAAAGTCCTGGCGATCTGCTTCTGCAAGGAAGGCCATAGCCATTGATAACCCTATGGAGCACAGTTCTACTCTGACATACCTGGGTTCCCATGAGTTGGAATCTAATCAATGGCAACAGTTTTTGTTTTGTTTTTTATTCTGATTATAGCTCTGAAAGTCTGTGTCCCAGGAAACCCTCAGTCCTGGGCAAACTGGGATAGTTGGTCACTCTAGCTTTCAGAGTCATTAAGTGGTCCACCTCTCTTTCTTTCTTCTTCTGTGAGACCAGGAATATCCTCGTTAGAAACTATTCCATGAGCCTGGATCACAGGATGAAGAGGAGCTGCAGTTGACCTCTCTGGGCATATAATGCAAATGAAAAACAAGACTTTGTGGTTGTGAGCCACTGAAATGTGAGAGCTGTTTGTTACTGTAGCATAATTTAGCCTAAGCTGACTTAGATACCTCTACATGGTATTTTTGATATTCATCCTTCATCCATTTCTGTTTGATGTCCTGGCAAGCTCTGCTTCTTCCTTCCCTCCTTATGGTAATGTCAAACTTCTCCTTGAAACTCCAGTACTGTTATGAGTAGGGTTGCCAGATAAAATATAGAATGCCCAGTTCCACTTGAATTTCAGATCAACAACAAATTATTTTTTTAGTAATTTTTACTAAATTTAAATTTGCTACATTTATTAATTTAACACTTTTTACTAGTAAATTAATTACATTGACTAAATTTAATTTTTTACTATTTAAAATAGTTTTAATAAGTGCATCCCATGCGATATTTGGGACATACTTATACTAAAAGGAAACCCTAGTGACGTAGTGGTTAAGAGTTCAGCTGCTAACCAAAGGGACAGCAGTTCGAATCCACCAAGAGCTTCTTGGAAACCCTGTGGGCAGTTCTACTCTGTCCTATAGGGTCACTGTGTGTCAGAATTGACTCGACAGCAACAGGTTTTATACTAAAAAAATCATATGTTGTTTATCTGAAATCTAAATTTAACTGGGAATATTCAGTATTTTTATTTGCTAAATATGGCTGTTGAAAACCCTATGGTGCACAGTTCTACTCTGACACACGAGTCAAAATTGACTCAATGGCAACTAGTATCACTAGGGATACTAAGATGAATAAGCCATCACTTTTGGCCTCAAGGCTTGGGGCACTGGGCGATTACGTAAACCAGTTAATGCAACTGGTGAGACATAACTATGATATAGACCATTTCAGCGGAGCAGTGGAGACAGAGGTAACATTACAGCAATGGGCACCACAGACCATACCCCCACCCTTGTATTCCCTCCTCCCTTGATATCTGTGACCCATGTGCTCGCTCTCCTCTCTTTCAAAAGGAATACAAACTTAAAAATATGAAGCCAAGGGAATCAAGTCAATTGCTGACACACTGAATGTTAATTTTCTTCTTTAAAAAAAAATTTTTTTTTTTTTTTTTGCTTCAACAATGATCAACTCATGGCCAATCTTGTTTCATTTCTACACTCATGCATGCATTATTCTTAAGCAAATCGCAGGCATCATTTCATCACGAATATATCAGTATGTGTCTCTAAAAGATAAGAACTTAAAAAACATAACTACGATACCTTTAACATGCCTAAGCAGCAACAATTCGTTAATATTAAAAATGCAATCATTGTTCAAATTCCCTGATTGTGTCTTTTTTTACAGTTTATTTGTTTTAACAGTTACGCTAATAAGGCTTTTCAATGCATTTGTCAATCTGTCTTTTAATTTTCTTTTAACCTATAGGATCCTCTTCCATATTTTTTGTTTGCATTTTATTTGTTGGAGCGATGGGACACTTGCTATCTTAACAGCGCAGGGGTTACAAATGTAGGTCTTCAAGTCAGGTGGCCTAGTTTTATTTTTATTTTTTAATAATTTTTGTGTGTGTGTGTGTGAAAATATACACAGCAAAACATGCTCCCATTCAACAATTTTTACACTTAATATTCAGTGACATTGGTTACATTCCTCACATTGTGCCAACATTCTCACTATTTCTGTTCTACTTGTTTACCCCTGTTAACTTAGTCTCACTGCCCAACCCCAAATGTCTCATCTATGCTTTAGAGTGACTACTGTAATTTTTTAAAAGAGTGCAGTACTAAGAGTGCAGGGTGACATTCTTTTTGAGCTACGTGTTACCTAATTAATAAATGACTTCAGGGGATAGTTTCACTTCAAGGTTTAATGAGTATCTCAGGGCAATAGCCTCATGGATTCCTCCAGTCTCAATGTCCAGTAAGTCTAGATTCTTTAAGAATTTGAAGTTCTATTCCACCTTTTTCTCCCTTTTATCAGGATCCATCTATTGTGTGCCTGATCAGAACATTCGGTAGTGGTAGCCAGGCACCATCTAGTTCTTCTTGTCTCAAGGTAGAGGAGGCAGTGGTTCATGGAGACAGTCAGTCCTGAGGTCTGATTCCCTCTCTGATTCTCGGGTTTCCTTCATTCTCTTTTGCTCCAGATGAATAGAGACCAACAGTTGTATCTTGGCCTAGTTTTATTTTGCTTTCTTTTATTTTAGTAAACTTTTTACTGAAAAGAATGTACAGAAAAGTGCATAAATCGTAAGTGTGCAGCTTGATGAATTTTCATAAGTAAACACAGTCGTGTAACCAGCACCCAGATCAGTACACATTGTCGACACTCCAGAAAATACCCGTATGCCCCCTCTCTGTCTCTACTACCCCACAAAGGTGACCACTGTCCTGACTTCTTATCACCATAGATTAGTTTTGCCTCTTTTTGAACTTTATATAGATTCATAAAACATGTTCTCTTTTGCTCAACATTATGTCCACGTTGTTGCTTACAGTCAGTAATTTGTTCATTCTCAATGCTGTATAGTACTCCACTGAATATCAGTATGCCCAGTTTGGACATTTGGGCTGTTTACAGTCTTGGGTTATTACAAATAGTGGTACCATCAACATTCTTTAGGTGTGTTTCTTTGGGAAGGAGTGTTATGTATATATGACTGTCCAGGTTTTAATCTTGGCTCTACTAATGTACCAGTTGTGTGACCTTGAGCATATTACTTCACCACTCTGACCTCAATTTCTCCATCTGTAAAATGGGGATAATAATACCTACCACATGAAGTTATCGTGAAGATTAAATACAAGAAAATATATAAAGCTTTTAGAACAGTCCTTGGCTCTTAGTAAGGGCTTGATAAATGTTAGATATTTTTACTTCTACCTTTTTTGTGGTAACTTCTCAGTCTCCTTCATTGTTTTCCTCCTCCTGCCTCCTAAAAGTTTCATTCTCCCAAATTCAAGGTAACCTGGCCTGCTCTTTTCTCTCTCTCAGAGATTACCTACTCCCATGATTTCTGCTATCTCATGTGTGGGTAACTTTGCAAAGTGTCACATAAAAGGTAACCAGTTGCTGTCGAGTCGATTCTGACTCATGGTGACCCCATGTGTTTCAGAGTAGAACTATGCTCCATACGCTCCATAGAGTTTTTGTGGTAGATCTCCAGGCCTTTCTTCCAAGGTGCCTCTGGATGAGTTCAAACCACCAACCCTTCAGTTAGTGGCCCAGTGCTTAACTGTTTGTGCTACCCAGGGAACCTACATAAAAGGTATGGCTCCCAAAGTTCTTATCGCCAAAAGCCGACCTCTCTCCAACTCTTCCATCTTGTCTTTCTAATCACAATGTACTATTTACCTCTTGTATGTTTTTACCATCATCAGATCTAAAGTCAGACTTGCCCTCTTCTCTTACATGTTAGAATCACCTTGGAATTATTTGCCCCTTGCCTCTCGCTGTACTTTAAGCTGTGGGGAAGTCCTAATGAATCTTTTTATACCCAAATCATTCTTTCTTTTCATTTTTACTCCCACTATCTAGTTCAGGCCCTTATCACTTTACACCTGAATTAATTCAATAGCCTATCACTTCTACCTGGCTCCAGTCTCTCCCACTTCTAATTTACCCTGAACACTGCCTCGAGACTAAATTGACTAAAATTCTACTTCAAGATAAATAATCATAATAAAGTGGGTGACTTTCAGAATGGCAGCATGAGAAGCTCCTTGGACTTTTTCTCCCACTGAAACAACTGTAAGTGTTGAAAATTATAATCCCCCACCCCCACAAAAGCAAATATTGAAAGTCCCTGGAAATTGTCCTAAGGGTATACAGCAAATTAAGAAATATTTATTCAAGAAAAGTTACTAAATCTCAGTATAAAAGATAAGAGTCTGTGGCATTTGAGCCACAAACCAGTCCCTCCCTGCTTTCTCTCAGCTCACCTCCACTCCAGGTGGGTGCAGCCAAGAGCACAAGGCTCCCTCTCCCCCCAGCTCCCAATCAAAAGCTACCATATCTCTCTGGGAGGAGCAGGTTTCCAGCATTTCTTATCCCCTCTAGCTCTGTGTTGCAGAAGCACTATTCCAGGCAAGATTGCTGACAGGTCTAGGGATCTATTCCTAGAACCAGCCCCCACTCATAGGACAGAAGCTCTACCCCGAGGGTGGCAGGGTAAGAATACTGGGGCCCTAATCACCATCACCCCAACTTACTTGTAGGGCAGAGATTCTACACCAGGAGAGGCAAGCTGAGAAGACCAGGGACTACTGCCCCTGCCCAGCACTCTGCTCATAAAGAATTGGTGTATCTCTGATAAAAATGGATCACTGTTTCTGCTCAAGCTCCCCAAGCTCTGTAGCAGTGGCACAGAGGTGTTTGCCCAGGGAGAGAGGCAGGCCATAACAACAGAGAGCCTTGAAGCTCTCTCCAAGGGAAATGACTTTATTTGAAACAGAGTGTGTGGAAATTAAAGTTTAAGGGCATTCTCAAAAATAATGGAGATTTTGGTAGTAAGAAATTAAGAGAAGGCTGGTTGCTGCATAAAAACAAGGTAAACTGTAGGTCAACTTAAAGTTTACCAGAGAGAACCAGGGAAGAAATAGATAAGAAGAGCCCCCTTGGGGTTGGCATAAATCTAACCAGGAACGTAAAAGACTTATACGTAGAAAACTACAAAACACTGCAGCAAGAAACCAAAACAGACATAAATGGAAAAACATACCACGCTCATGGATAGGTACACTCAACATTGTGAAAATGTCATTCCTGCCCAAAACGATCTATAGATATAATGCAATCCCTATCCAAACACTAATAGCATTCTTTCACAAGATGGAAAAACTAATCATTAACTTTTACGTGGAAAGGAAAGAGGCCCCAGATAAGCAAAGCATTACTGAAGAAGAAGAACAAGGTAGGAGGCCTCACACTACCTGACCTTAGAACCTGAATATACTATACAGCTAGGGTAGTCAAAACAGCCTGGTACTGGTACAACACAGACACTTTGACTAATGGAACAGAATCGAGAACCCAGATGTAAATTCATGCACCTACAGTCAGTTGATCTTTGACAAAGAACCAAAGTCCATTAAATGGGGAAAAGATAGTCTTTTTAACAAATAGTGCTGGCAAAACTGGATGTGCATCTGTAAAAAATGAAACAGGACCCATACCTCACACCATACACAAAAACTAATTCAAAATGAATCAAATACCTAAATGTAAAACCAAAAACTATAAAGATCATAAAAGAAAAAATTGGAACAATGCTAGGGGGCCTAATATATGGCATAAATACTATACAAACCATAATTAACAATATACAAACACCAGAAGATAAACTAGATAACTGGAATCTCCTAAAAATTAAACACTGTAGCTCATCAAAAGACTTCACCAAAAGAGTAAAAAGAGAACCTACAGACTGGGAAAAAAATTTTGGCTATGACATATCCGACCACAGGTCTAATCTCTACAATCTATAAGATACTTCAACATCTCAACAACAAAGAGACAAATAATCCATTTAAAAAATGGGCCAAAGATATGAACAGACACTTCACCAAAGAAGATATTCAGGCAGCCTAACAGACACATGAGGAAATGCCTGCAATCATTAGCCATTAGAAAAATGCAAATCAAAACTACAATGAGGTACCATCTCACTCTGATATTACTGGCACAAATTAGAAAAAAAACAAAACAGAAAATAGCAAATGCTGGAGAGGTTGCAGGGAGATTGGAACTTTTATGCACTGCTGGTAGGAATATAAAGTGGTACAACCACTATAGAAAATGATATGGTGCTTCGTTAAAAAGCTAGAAATAGAAATACCATACAATCCAGCAATCCCACTCCTAGGAATATATCCTAGAGAAATAAGAGCCTTCACATGAATAGACATGTTCATCGCAGCATTATTCAGAATAGCAAAAAGACGGAAACAACCCGAGAGCCCATCAACAGATGAATGGATAAACAAATTATGGTACATACACACAATGGAGTACTATGCAATGATAAAGAACAATGATGAATCCAGTAAACATCTCACAACATGGATGAATCTGGAGGACATTATGCTAAGTGAAATAAGTCAATCACAAAAGGACAAATACTGTATGAGACCACTATTACAAAAACTCAAGAAAAGGTTTACACGCAGAAAGAAACAATCTTTGATGGTTATGAGGGAGGGGAGTTGTGGAGAGGAAAAAACACTAACTAGATAGTAGTTAAGTGGTAACTTTGGTGAAGGGAAAGACAGTACACAATACAGGGGAAGTCAGCACAACTTGACCAAGGGAAAGTCATGGAAGCTTCATAGACACATCTGAACTCCCTGAGGAATGGAGTTACTGGGGCTGATGGCTGGAGACCGTGCCCTCATAGGACATCTAGATCAATGGGCATAACATAGTTTATAAAGAAAATGTTCTATATCCAACTTTGGTGAGTAGCATCTGGGATCTTAAAAGCCTGTGAGTGGCTATCTAAGACACATCTCCTGGTCCAATCCCGTCTAAGCAAAGGAAAGTGAAGAAAACCAAGGACACAAGGGAAAGATTAGTCCAAAGGACTACACAAATACCACAGCTTCCACCAGCCTGAGCCCAGAAGAACTACACGGTGCCCAGCTTCCACCACTGACTACTCTGACAGGAGTCACAATAGAGGGTCCTGGACAGATGGGGAGAAAAATGTAGAACAAAATTTAAATTCACACACACACACACACACACACACACACACACACACGAAAGACCAGGCTTGCTGGTCTGATAGAGACTGGAGAAACCCCAAGAGTATGGCCCCCCAAAACCCTTTTAACTCAGAACTGAAGTCACTTCCAAAGTTCACTCTTCAGCCAAAGATTAGACAGGTCTATACAACAAACAATAACATACATGAGGAACGTGTTCTTAGTTCAATCATGTATACGAGACTAAATGGGTAACACTTGCCAAAAAGCAGCAACAAGAAAGCAGAAAGTTACAGGCAAACTGGAAATGGGATGGAGAAGGGGAGAGTGTTGACACATAGCAGGGTTGGCAACCAACGTCACAAAATAATTTGTGTATTAATTCTGGAATGAGAAACTAATTTGCTCGGTAAACTTTCACCTAAAGCACAATTAAAAAAAAAAAAGAATTAAAAAAAAAACAGGCAAAGGATCTGAATAGACATTTATCCAAAAAAGATATACAAATGGCCAATAAGCACATGAAAAGATGTTCAGCATTATCAGCTATCAGGGAAATGCAAACCAAAACCACAGTGAGATATCACTTCACACCACTAGGATGGCTAGAATAAAAAAGACAATGATAAGTGTTGACAAGGATGTGGCGAAATTGGAACTCTCCTACATTGCTGATAGCAAGATAAAGGGGTGCCGCCACTTTGGAAAACAATCTGACAGTTCCTTGAAAGGTTAAACATGGAGTTACCATATGACCCAGCAATTTCACTCCTAAGTATATATCCAAAAGAAATGAAAACATATGTTCCATATAAGAACTTGTACATGAATGTTTATAACAGCATTATTCATAATTGCAAAAAAATGGAAACAACTCAAATGTTCATCAACTGATGAATGGATAAAAACAAAATATGGTAAATCCATACAATAGAGTATTAAACCAAAAAACCAAATCAAACCCGTTGCTGTCAAGTCAATTCCGGCTCATAACAACCCTATAGGACAGAGTAGAACTGCCCCATAGGGTTTCCAAGGAGCGGCTGGTGAATTCCAGCAGCTGACCTCTTGGTTAGCAGCCATAGCTCACCATAACTCTTAACCATTGCACTACCAGGGCTGCACAATAGAATATTACTCAGTCATAAAAAGGAATAAAGTACTGATATGTGCTACAACATGGATGAACCTTGAAAACATCTTGCTAAGTGAAAGAAACCTGTCATAAAAGACCACATGTTGCATGATTCCACTTATATAACGTGTCAAGAATAGGCAAATCTAGAGATACAAAGTAGATTAGTGGTTGCCTAGAGCTGGAGGGTTGAGGAATGGGAAGTCACTGCTAATGGGAATGAGGGTTCTTTTTGGGATGAGGAAAGTGCTCTAAAATTGACTGTGGTGATGGTTGCATACTCTGTAAATGCACTAGAAACCACTGAACTGTACATTTTAAACGGTAAATTGAATGACATGTGAATTATCTCATTAAACCTGTTAAAAAATAATCATGATAATAACCATAGCTTTCACTTATAGAGCGCTTACCATATACTGGTTACTGTATTAAGTGTTTCACATACATTATCACATTTTTCAACATTACGAGACAGGTATTATTATCTCTACATTATAGATGAGGAAACTGAGACTCATAAAGATTTAGGTCACTTGCCCAAGAAAACACATCTAATAAATGCCAGGGCCTAGATTTATTAATTCTGCTTCCAAAGCACGTGTTCTTTAATAGCTTCTTAAGGCTCAGAAGAGAATAAATCTAATTCCTTTCAATTTTATTCAACAAACATTACTGACCATCTACTATGAGCTAGGCTTTGTATTCCCCAAGTGGATTAAGACGTACCACAGGTGATTTAGAGAAACTCCTATTGAGAAAAAATTTAACTTTTTAAGTGCTATGTCTGTATTTTAGGGTAGTGCATGGAAGAATATTTTTCAATTTAATAGCTATGAAATGATTTTAGTCTATATTAGAATAACTATACCCAGCACATCAAACCTGCAATATCATAAATAGTATTGCTTATGTACACAGGAAAAGGAGCTCTGGTGGAGCAGTGGTTAAAGGGTTTTTCAACCTCAACACTATTGACATTTTGGGACACATAATTCTTTATGGGTGGGGGGCTCTCCTGTGCATTGTACAATGCTTAGCAACATCCCTGGCCTCTTACCCACTAGATGCCGGTAGTATACCCCCTCTCCCTCAGTTTAATAACCGAAAGGGTCAACAGACATTCCCAAATGTCCCCTCGGGGGCAAAATTTCTCTCAGTTGAGAATCATTGCTTTAGGATGAGGCTGAAGATGGTAGTTAATTTAGAAAGTGAGTCTATTTAATGAAACTATTGAGTGAATAGTGGCAGTGATGGTTCAGCAGCAGAAGTCTTGCCTTCCACGCAGGAGATCTGACTTCAATTCCTGGCCAATGCACCTCATTCACAGCCACCACTTGTCTGCCCGTGGAGGCTTGTGTGTTGCTGTGATGCTGAACAGTTTTCAGTGGAGCTTCCAGACTAAGATAGACTAGGAAGAAAGACCTGTCAATCTATTTCCAAAAAGCAGCAATGAAAACCCTATTGACGACAATGGTTAGATATGCAACAAATCATGGGGATGGCACAGGACCAGGAAGTGTTTTGTCCCATTGTGCATGGTTTTTGGCATGAGTTGGGGTCTGACTCGATAGCAGCTAACAATAACCGCTGGCCCCATCCATCTTCCTAGCTTCTCTCCTACTGAGTCTCCACATGGACTCTGCTCTAGACAATCTTGTGTTCTCCCACTTGGATGTCTCTTTGTTCCTGCCGTCCTCATCTACCTGGAATGCCACCCCACCCCCACCCATCTCCAGCTCCATGTAACCAGCCTTTAAGTGCCAGTTCAAATCTCCCAGAGTCTGAATCAGAAGAAATCGCTCAGCTCTTTGAGTTCCTATAGCAATAATTTTTTCACGACATTCATTGCAGTCTTGTTGCTTACTATACAGTCCTATTATCTTTTCAGGTATTTCCCTTTGTCCTATTTCCCTGCGTAGACAGGAGGTGAGACTTTGTTTTATGGTTCTATCTCTCTAGTATGTGTCTGCTCAGTAAAAATATTGTCTTTCTAATTGATTAAAATATATGGTAAAACAACATAGGGATCTCTGGCAGGATTTAAATAGCTTAAAATAGCCCAATAACATAAAATTGTGTAGGAAAGGGTGTGTGATGCACTTACTTAACAAACGAGTTTTATTGACTTCTTTTGGAGTTAATAGTATGAAGAACTCAACTTTTATCACTGTAATTAAGGATGACTTAAAGAAGAGGAATGCATAGTCACTAAGAAGAAGTTGTCTTTAGCCAACCACTCATCTGACCCTCTGTATGTATCTGATTATAAAACTGGCACAGCCTTTTGCCAGTTTGCATTTGTGTGTGTGTGTGTGTGTACTTCATGAGCATTTCCAGTGCCAGGTCCTATGTATGTAAGAATAAGCATTGCCATATAATTTATCACCCAAATTAGGAACATTAGAAGCTATGCCACTGGTATTTCAAATACCAGCAGGATCACCAATGGAGGACAGGTTTCAGTGGAGCATCCAGACTTAGATAGACTAGGAAGAATGGCCTGGCGATCTACTTCTGAAAGTTAGCCAGTGAAAACCACATGGATCACAACAAATCATTGTCCGATATAGTGCTGCAGGATGAGCACCCTAGGTTCAAAGGCACTCATAATACACAGTGGCTGCAACAACAGACTCGAGCACACCAACAGTTGTGGAGATTACTCAGGACTGGGCAACATTTAGTTCTATTGTACATGGGGTCACCATGAGTTGGAGCCAACTCAACAGCAACTAACATCATTAAAATTTTGCCAGAACAACAGGCATAAATCAGGACTGTCCTGGGCATAAAACCATTCCATGATTTTATTAGAGACAAGCTCACATATAGGCTTAAGGAAGCAGCCCTAATCGTAGACAGGGTTATTATTCATCATTGTTTTGACTGGTCAGCAGGAAGCTTTTTCCAATAACAAAAAGAGCCAAACCTTTGAATTTCATCATAGTTTGTCCTCATGGAACTATTGCATGCTGGGACTTAGAATTCCTAAACAAACTTCATCTCATTGTCAATAAAAAGCTAGCTAGCCGTGAGGGTTGGCTGCAGGGCATTCTGAACCCACTGTCTAGACTTTGCACACGGGCAAAACTAGGTGTGGCAATACCGGACTCCTCAGGGTCTGTGCCATCACCAGCCTTCAGGGAAATTTCATGAAAATCTGAGCACAGCTTTTAGTACTATTTTCTCAGCCACATCCCTTCCCACTTCCCTCACGGTAATAATATTAATGAGGTCTATTCTCAAAAGGAGCCCTGGTTGCGTAATGGTTAAGAGCTCAGCTGCTAACCAAAAGGTCTGCAGTTTGAATCCACCAGTTGCTCCTTGGAAACCCTATGGGGCAGTTCTATTCTGTCCTATAGGGTCACTATGAGTCGGAATTGACTCCACGGCAACAGTCTTTTTTTGTTTTTGTTTTTTTTTCCTTTTCTTTTCAAAAGCCTTAATTCAGTCCTCTGAATTCTCTTTTGGTAAGGATATTCCAAAGGAAAAGTTTCTTTCACCAGATAGTAGATATCACTAGCACAAAAAGTCCTGAATCCTATAATCACTACTTCTGAAAGACAGAACTTAGAAATGGAGTTAGCATCTTAGAGGAAGGTTCTTAAATGGGTTCCAATAATAACTATCGCAAACATTTCTTAAGAGCCAACTATATGGGAAGCAGAGTCCCTGGGTGGTGCAGTTAAGCGCTGGGTTGCTAAGCAACAGGTTGGAGGTTCCAGTCTGCCCAGAGGTGCCCTGGAAGAAAGGCCTGGCAATCTACTTGAAGGCAACCACAAAAAAGAAAAAAAAACCCGTTCTTTCTCCTAAACGCCTCCCACAGAAATGCTCTATAGAATGAAATACTGTAATATGATTAAACAGAATGTGGCAAGAGCCAAAGGAGAGAGATGGAAATAAAGTCAGAGACAAACGAGAAAACAGTTCTCTGTGTTGGCAAATGGTAATGGACCATTCTTTAAATCAGTCAGAGCTTCAAAGAAGAAGACACCCGTGTGCTTTCCCTCTTCCTTCTCTGCCTGGGATCCTTCTGCACCTCTTTCTGAGCCTCTGTGACATGGCTGTATTTCAGAATCCTAAGCTGGGTTGCAGTCCCTTTCTGGAACTCTTGGCTGAACCTGTGTTCCTGAGATGGGGTGGGGTGGGGAATCCATTTGCACAGTAGCAAGTCCACCTGCAATTTGCTCCTAACAGCTGCCTTTTGAAGCCCCAAATCAAGCTTGAGAAATCATCCCTGATCTCAGGAGCCACTTCATGCCTTCCAGAGCCTAACAAGACATCCCAGTCTTCCTTAGCAAACTCAAGCAGGAGCAAATCCCTCCTAGGCTAAGCCTGTTTCCCTAGCACATGTGCAGCCACTTGAGTGGCCACTAAGCAGTGCTATTTAAAGACACAACAACCACAAAACTGGATCAGAACCAAATGTTTACACACACACACCCCCCCAACTGGTGACAAATCTAAAGCTCTTTTCTAGAAGCCCAAACTGTTTAAAGACTAGAGTCAGAACATGGGATTCCTCACTAAAATCCTTTGCTACCAAAGCCTGGGATTTTCTTTCCCAAGCTGGAAGAGAATATAGAGGAATAAGTAAATACTGAGGTGAAACTCAGGGGTTGGTGGTGCAGTAGTTAAGAGCTCGCTGCTAACCAAAAGGTCGGAGGTTCTCGTAAAGATTAAAAACAAAAAAAATCCACTGCCGTCAAGTGGATTCTGACTCACAGCAACCCTATAGAACAGAGAACTGTCCCATAGGGTTTCCAAGGCTGTTATCTTTACAGGAGCAGACTACCACATCTTTCTCCCAGGGAACAGCTGGTGGGTTCAAACCACCGACCTTTCAGTTAGCACCTAAGTGCTTAACCATTGTACCACCAGGCCTCCTTCCATAAAGATTATAGCCTTGGAAACCCTATGGGGCAGCTCTTCTCTGCCCTATTGGGTCGCTATGAGTTGGACTCAACTTGATGGCAACAGGGTTTGAGGTGAAATTTTTTTAGGTAACATGACAACTGAATGAGAACTACGGCAATGGCAATGGATTCTTTCTCCTCTTTCACCCTGGTACACCTTGGATACGGGTTCTTTCAAGGTAGACCAAAGGATCTGGGGCTAAATTCAAGCCTGAGAGATGATTTCAGTCCACTCGAGGACTTCCACACCTTCAGAATGGGGAAGCGGCTTCAGGAGTCCATGCAATGATTTCTGGTCCACTGTATGTATCCGGTAAACCCTGGTGGTGTAGTGGTTAAGCGCTACGGCTGCTAACCAAAAGGTTGGCAGTTCAAATCCACCAGGCACTCCTTGGAAACTCTATGGGGTGGTTCTACTCTGTCCTATAGGGTTGCTATGAGGTGGAATCCACTCGACGGCAACTTCTTTTTTTTTTTTTTTTTTGGTATGTATGAGTGGCTCAAACAGTTTGCACTTTACTACTAACCTAAAGGTTGACAGTTTGAACCCACACAGTGGCACCTCAAAAGAAAGAGCTGGTGATCTACTTCCATAAAGATTACAGCCAAGAAAACCCTATGGGGCAGTTCTACTCTGTACACATGGCAGTCGCCATGAGTCAGAATCAACTTGATGGCAACAGGCTTGGTTTGGTTTGCTGGACAGCCTTCAAAGGATGTTATTTGGTCACGATCCATGAAACTTGAGCCAGTGGACACGTGGGCAAGCAAACAGAGTAAAGGAGGCTTCATTTCTCCTTGTCACAATCCTGAAATTTTTGGAAAACATTTAAAATTCACTTGATAAAATATTACTTCCCTTCTTTGGTTAAATCGCTCCTCCCATCTCATCCCCTGATGGCTTGCTCTCTTGCAGTCCTACTATGCCTTGGTGGGGTGGCCCTGTCTACCCTACAGGGGTTGCATTTCAATCAGTCAAGTGTTCTATTCTCGGTAAAGCACATGCCATTGCAAAAGCAGTTCCAGGCTCACAGAATTTTGGAGCTGGGCCTGGTTCCATGGACGAATGGTGGTGAGTGGGTGAGGACCCAGTCTTGACTGAATGCCAATTGAGTGCCAGGAACTCTGAATGTTTACCCGAGTGATTTGATCTTCTCATCAACTACAATTTTTACCTCGTTTTCCAAATGAAGACATCGGAGTGCATGCAGAAACAGTAAGTGACTTGCCCAAGACCACGCAATCGGTACAATCAGTACATGCCAGCGGGGGGCTCAATTCTAGCTCTGACTCCAAAGTCTACGTTCTTCCCACCACTACAGGCTGCTATCTGGGCGAGGGTCGCATTAAGGATTGCAGAGACAGTGGGGCAATAACTGAAACTCACGCTGCCCGGCACGCTCCCCTCCCCCTTGGCTAGCTGGAAGCGGCCGGAGGCGGCTGCCTCCACACTCTTTCTTCTCCTCGTGGCTTGGCGACTCACTGCACTGCCTCCTGTCGTCCAGGGCAAGACGCCAAATTTCGCCCCCTGCGTCCTGAGCTACAGGTGAGTCAGTCGGTCGGCCTGGCCCCACCAGTACCCCGCACTAAACTACCAGCCAGTCTCTCTCCTCCCATCCCAGTCGACATCTGACCTCACTCAGGCCCCAAAACCAAGTAGAGGTCATAATCGCTCCCCTCTCTCCACCCAGTCCGAGTCCACATCAAACACAGCCCACCTTGTACCCACTCTCCCTTTTCCCCCCGTCCCCGCCGACTAGTCCAATAGCGTCTTGACCCACGGGCTACGGACGTCAAAAGTAACCAATTGTCGAGGAACTCTCCGCCAAGTGCCCCGCCTCCACTCTGAGGAGCGGCTCCGCTGACCAATGGATAACTCTCCGGATGCAATGAGAACGCAGGGCGAGTAGAGGAGCGGCTGGGCTGCCCAATGAACAGGTTGGTTCGGTGGTTGGGGGCTTGGCATAAGCGGTCGTCAGGGGCGTGGCGGCAGTTGCTTGGGCGGGGCCGGTAGCGGCGGGAGCTGCGCTGGCCAGGGGTTCCGGCTGCATACCGGTGAGTGCCGCCGGCAACCGCGGAGCTGGAGGAGCTGGCCTTGGGGCGAGCTGGGCGGCTGCAGTCAACCACGTACAGGTAAAGCCACAATCGAGCAAGCCCTGCGAAGCCGGGATCGCGCCCTGGATCCATCGGGCCGAACCCCTGCGACCCGCCGTCCCCGTAGCCGGCGTTGCTCGGCCCTTGGCGCCGCAGTCTGCGCGCTCCAGCTCCTCGGGGATCCTCCGGGCTTGTCACCTGGCGTCACGGGGTTCCCAGGGTCGGCTCGCCCATTGGCAAGGGGCAGCCCGGGCCGCGGCGGAGGCGGCGGGATACGCCTTCCTGAAGACCCTTTGTCCCCTCCTGCCCCAGGAAACGAGGTTAGAGACAACCCCAACTACGGCGTCTCTGCCCGCCATACCCCCATCGGTGCGCACTCTTGGCATCTCAGGGGTCTGGGGAGAGCTGGGCAGGCCCAGGCTTGATGAAGGAGGTCCGGGATCCGCACCCGGAAAGAGAAGGCCGAGGGGCCTGATTACAGCGCCTGATACACGAGGGGCCTCTGCGTTCCGGGGTTCCAAGGGCGCACCTAGGACCAATGGGTTCCAGTTCTAGGGAGGCAGATTTTGACTCACTTGGAGGCGCACTTACTGAGCACGGCCCTGAGCCAGGCACTGTTCTAGGCGCTTCGTGGCCTTTCCCACAGCAAGAGATGTCCAGCAGCGCAGGAGGCTGCCTGCCAGGGGAGGTAGCCAGCGCTTCGACCTTGGAAGTGTTCAGGCAGAGGCAGGATGACAGCTACCTGTCAGGGATGCTTGGAGAGGACTCCCAAGAGGAGACTGCATGATCCACCTGTAAGGCCCTTCTCCACTTACAAATTCACTCTGGGTGACCCTTAATGCCACTTGAGAAGCATACTTCTGAGGATGCATTAGATTAGAAGTGGGTGTTGAATTCCCCCCATGATGAATTTTGAGGTCTCGGCTCTCAAGAATGAGTGTTAGAAAAGAGAATGGATTATGCCCGAAGATAGCGGTTTATTTAGCTACCAAGAAACTCCTTCATTTGAACCACTGGTGGACTGCTTCTGTTAATCTTCCCAACTCCTCTGTTTTGGTTGCTCCACCACGAGTTTGCCAGCTTTACCTGAATTCCAGTAACCAGATCCAAAGGCAGGTTCCAAAAACAGACTCATGAGAAGGACTTGGAGAGATTGTAGGTTTGTTACAGTTAATGTGATCTGGGCTCAGAGCTTTCCAAGGGCCATTTCGTTAGAACCACATTAAGCAGAGTCCAAAAGAGAAACCAGACAGTGCTCCCTTCCCCCTTCACTGCCTTGTGTCATTTGCCTGAATAAAGAGGACGTAATAATGCTCTGAAGGTCAGGAGGCCGAGAAAGGATCTTAATACAGTTTGCTGCCTGTTTTAGGATGAATTAACCTTTGAATAGCGAGTCAGAAAGCAGACCACTCTGGGTATTGCTGTCAGCATGGAGCTGAAGACGTCTTAGACAGAGTTCATCTGATGCAGTCTCCCCAGCGCACAGGAAGGAAACAGGCCTGGCGAGGTCACAGGACTGGTTGGTCATCACAGAGCCATGACTAAGGGACAAGTCTGTTGAGCCTGGATCTAGCCAGGGCATAATTTGAATTTTCATTCCCAGCCTAGTTATTGCACTCTCAAACCCAGGTGCTTAAGTTCTAGGGGAGCCCAGAGAGGTTAGGAGTATAGATTTTGGCACCAGAGTGCCTGGGTTTGAATCCCAGTTCTGCCTCTTACTAGCTGTGTAACCTTAGGCTAGTCACTTCACCTCTCCGTGCCTCTGTTTCCTCACCTATAAAACATGAATAGTTATGGTACCTACATTAGAAGGTTATTTTGAGGATTATATGAATTACTGTATCCAAAGCATTTATAACAGTTCCTGGCACATAATAACTACTATATAAGTATCTGCTAAATGTGGTGTTCTATTGCCTTTTTATGCATTTTTTTTTTTTTTCTTCATAATTGCCACCCAACATTTCTTTTCAGGAGCTTTTTTTTTTTTCTTTTCTTTTTTTCCTGTTATCCCTGCCCCCTCCCCATGTCTTTGGGGTTTGCCAAGACACGTTATCTTTTTTATTTTCCTGTGTTTTGTTGAATCTGGTAGTCCAGTCCCCTCCCCCTTGTAATTACACCCTTTTTAGCTCCCAGATCCTTTTTACTTTGTTAAAAAAAAGAAAGAAAGAAACCTCAAAGTGGTAAGCGAAGTCCCTGATAATACCAATGACCATGGCATCCTTCCAAGTATGTATTCCTTCCGTCTGTTCGGCCTTCCTCCCCAGTTCTCAGTGTGATGCAGCTTGGTTATAAATGGATGAACATTGTTAGATTAAGATTTCATGAACTACTGTATTAAGTGCTTTTTGGAAGTTCAGGGATCATGTGTCAAATGCATTTAAGCACTCTACTTAGTCATTTGAGTAGGGGGAGCATAGCAGTGCCTGCCTGGTCTGGCCAAAGCAAGAGTGTGGGGCTGAGTAATCTCGCTTGTCGGCTGGTTTATCTGCGTTTGTCCTGCGCTTTTCTAGAGCTTGAAATAAGCCAGATGGCAAGTGCAATGGGGTGGTCTTTTCCTCTTTAGTGTCGGAGATACTCTTTCTTCCCTTTTTACTTTTACTTTCATTGCCTTTATCACTTTCTAAAAAGGTGAATAGCTACTATCATTTTGTCAGCTGCTTCTCTTTAATTGAAGGATGCCCATCATCTTTATTTGTTGCAGGAATTCAGTTAGCTTTGATTTTTCCCTTCTGTATTTTTACCTGAAGCCCTGGTGGCGCAGTGATTAAGAGCTTGGCTGCTAACCAAAAAGTCAGCAGTTCGAATCCACCAGCCACTCCTTGGAAACCCAACGGGACAGTTCTACTCTGTCTTACTGGGTCACTATGAGTTGGAATGGACTCGACGACAGTGCATTTGGTTTAGTTTTTTTTTTTTTTTTTTTTTACCAGTTTTCTAGAACGAACCAAAAGGTATTATTATTCATTGATGGACACATTCTTTTTCCTCATTTTTCTTAAGAGTTGATTCTGAGTTTTGGTTTTTCATATAGGGTCGCTATGAGTCGGAACCAACTTGATGGCACCCAACAACAGAGCTCCACCATCTTAGAATTGGTTGTTTCTTTGCTGGTGTATTAATACAAGTCCCTCCCTGTCTTTCTCTTGCTTTTCTCATGTCTTGGTGAAAGGGCCTCCCATTCACTGCTATTCCTTGCTTCATGCGTTTACCCCTTTCTCCTGCTAATCTGTAGCAGGACCCACAAATAGCTCAGTGATTCCCCACTGCCTTTGCCCAGTGCATCCGCTGAAGGCACGGAACAATTTCTTTGGTCCTACAGAAAACAAGGGTAGAGTCTGTTTTAATCTGTGTCTAAAACGTGGCTCTTTGAAAAAGTCCTGGCAGAGAGAATCTTCTGGTACAATGGAATTCCATGTGGCAGAAGTTCTGCTGTGACCTACTGCTTGCTCACAATATTCCAGTTTTTACTGCAGTGTGGGTTTTGAGAATTCATTAACCAGTTTAGAGTGTAGATGACATAGGGCATGGGGTATTTAAGCCTTTCTATTTCATCCAGGGCTAAAGTATCCCCAGAAGTAGAACTCTGGAAGTTCAGGCTGCCTCTTGATGTGATCTGGCGTTAGGAGTTCACGGCAGCTTTTTTGGTCCAGCCTTGTTGGCCTGTGCGTGGCTAAGCAAAGTTTTAACGCCTATGCTATGTTCATCTTGATACATAAACCAAAAAACCAAACCCATTGCCGTTGAGTCGGTTCTGACTTATAGGGACCCTCTAGGACAGAGTAGAACTGCCCCAGAGGGTTTACAAGGAGCAGTTGGTAGATTTGAACTGCTGACCTTTTGATTAGCAGCCAAGCTGTTAACCACTGTGCCAGCAGGGCTCCATCTTGATACATACAGGTGCTGAGTCTCTCTTAGGGATCGTTTTCGTATCTGAGAATTTATTTTTGTTGTCTTGGTTTCAGGGCATCATAGTTTTGGATTAAGCGTTTTCTGTTTATGAAATGACTGGTGTGGACAGATGATCAGACTACTGTTACCCATGAGCCTTGTGCAGTTGGGTGCAGGGCTTGTTACATAGGACCCAGCCTCTGATTTTTTGCAATAGTTAACTAGCAGACAGGCAAAGAGCTTATTTAGAGAACTGGAGCACTTGTACCCTTGGGTTTGCCTGGTTTCTGATTTTCCTTCTGTCATAGTTTGAATTATGTCCCCCAAAAAATGTGTGTATCAGTTTGGCTAGGCCATGATTCCTGGTACTGTGTGATTTTCCTGTATGTTGTAAACCTGCCTCTATGATGTTAATGAGGGAGGATGGGTGGCAGTTGTGTTAGTAAGGCAGGACCTGATCTACAAGACTGGATTGTGTCCTGGGGCAGTCTCTTGAGATATAAAAGACAGAAGTGAGCAGTGAGACAGGGGGACCTCACACCATCAAGGAAGCAGTGCCAGGAGTAGAGCGCGTCCTTTGGACTGGGGTCCCTGCGCAGAGACGCTCCTAGTCCGGGGGAACACTGATGAGAAGGCCAAGAGAGAGAAAGCCTTCCCCTGGAGCTGACGCCCTGAATTTGGACTTTTAGCCTACTTTGACTGTGAGGAAATAAATTTCTCTTTGTTAAAACCATCCACTTGTGGTATTTCTGTTATAGCAGCACTAGATGACTAAGACACTTTCGTTGTCTTTAAGTGGAAGTTCATGAAGTTCAACGAATTGAGCACCTGGTGTGTGCCAGGCCCAGGAACACAGTCATCTGGATTAACAAGTGTGTTTGGCTCGTTGCGTAAACACTATTTTATTTTTGAATTATTTTTATTAAATTTTTAATGCAAATTGTATTTATTTTTTAAAAATAAGTGATGTATTCACACGATGAAAGAACATATTCAAAAGGCACAAAAGATTCGAGGGAGTAAATCAGTCTCTCTACACCCCTGTCCCACCTAGTTTTTCTCCTCAGAGGCAGCCAGTGTTACGAATTTCTTCACCTTCCAAAGATGTCCCATGCACATCCAAGATACTTTATACACCTATAACCAACTTCAGGAAGCCCTGGTGGCACAGTGGTTAAGCACTCAGCTGCTAACTGAAAGGTTGACAGTTCGAACCCACCAGCTGCTCCACAGGAGAAAGATGTGGCAATCTGCTTCCGTAAAGATTACAGCCTTGGAAACCCTATGGGGCAGCTGTACTCTGTCCTATAGGGTCGCCATGAGCGGGAATCAACTCTATGGCAATGGGTTATAAGCAACTTTGTCATGGTTAATGTTATGTGTCAACTTGGCTATGCCATGATTCCCAGTATTAGTCATTGTCCTCCATTTTGTGATTTGATGTAATTGCCCTTCATTTTGTGGTATTGTGTAATTATTCTCCATTTTATGTGTTGTAATTCCTAAACCTCTATATATTAATGAGGCAGGATTAGTGTGAGGTGTATCTTGAGTCACACCCTTACTCAAGTATCTGATGTAAGGAGAGTTTCACTGAGGGTGTGACCTACATCCAGTATATATGGATGCTCTGGCAAGGTTTGCTCTTGTTCTGGTTCTTGCATCTGGCTCAGCATCATCATCATCTGATCTCTGGTTCTTGAGACTTAAGCCAGCAGCCTGTCATCTGACCTGCTGATTCTGGGATTTGCCAGCTTCACCAGCTTCTGCAGCCCTGTGAGCCAGTGGCTTGCCATCTGACCTGCCAGTTCTGGGATTTACCAGCCTCCACAGCCCCGTGGACCAGTAGCCTGTTGTCTGACCTGCCAATTTGGGATTCGTCACCCCCTGCAACCACGTGAGTCAGGAGAAGCCTCCAGCCTGATGCCTGACCCACAGTTTTGGGACTTGCCAACCTCCATCTGGACATGCTTCATTGGTTGTGCTTCTCTAGAGAACCCAGCCTAAGACAAACTTTGTTATGAGTATTCTGTCCTACTCCCCTGTTTTGACACAAATAATAGCGTACTCTATGTGCTATTTGGAATCTTGTTTTTTTTACTTAACATTTCTTGATCGTTCAGTATGAAAAGAGTGTCCATGACATTTTTTATGAAGGCTGTCTGTTTTAGATATGTTTTTTGTTTCTGAGGATGCTAAGAAAAACCAAAACCAAACCCATTGCTATGGAGTCGATTCTGACTCATGGTGACTCTGTGTGTTACAGAGTAGAACTCCTCCATGGGGTTTTCTTAGCTGTAATCTTTATGGAAGCAGAGCTCCAGGCCTTTCTTCTGTAGCACTGCTGGGTGGGTTTGAACCGCCAACCTTTAAGTTAGTAGTCGAGCACAAAATATTTGCGCCACCCAGGGACCTTAAGGATACTAAGAACCAGTTTTGTTTTGTTTTTTTAATTATACTTTAGATGAAGGTTTACAGAACAAATAGTTTCTCATTAAACAGTTAGTACACATATTGTTTTATGACATTGGTTAACAGCTCCACAGCATGTCAGCACTCTCCCTTCTCGACCTTGGGTTCCCTATTACCAGCTTTCCTGTCCCCTCCTGGCTTCTAGTCCTTGTCCCTGGGCTGTTGCGCCCCATTAGTCTCATTTTGTTTTATGGGGCTGTCTAATCTTTGGCTGAACGGTGAACCTCAAGAGTGACTATTACTGAGCTAAAAGGGTGTCCGCAGGCCGTGCTCTCAGGGTTTCTCCAGTCTCTGTCAGGCCAGTAGGTCTGGTCTTTTTTTTGTGAATTAGAATTTTGTTCTACATTTTTCTCCAGCTCTGTCCAGGACCCTCTGTTGTGATCCCTGTCAGAGCAGTCAGTGGTGGTAGCCGGGCACCATCTAGTTGTACTAGACTCAGTCTGGTGGAGGCCTTGGTAGCTGTGGTCCATTAGTCCTTTGGACTGATCTTTCCCCTGTATCTTGTTTTAAGAGCCAGTTTTATTTAGGTAGCAGCTCTGCATGGACATCTGAAAGCATTTTGTGGGTATTTGGGGGTAAATACTTTTCTTTGTCCCACAGCTCTAAGCCTGAAGCTGGATGAGGTAGGAAGCTTCTCCTTCTGTCAGCCTGTGTAGATGGGGTGGGTGTGAGAATGAGGAACTGCTTTGGGGCTTTGGCCTTTCACCTTGCCCTCTGGGAGGAATGTGCTAGAATTGCCAGGGAAAGCTTGCTGTGTTTTCTCTTGGTCTCCAGAGCAGCCTCCCACCCTCCCTTCCCAGCGTTTCTATCCTGTCTAATTTCCAGCATTTCTATCATGTCTAATCCATCTCCTACACCACATCACCTGGTCTCTTTGTCCTCGCCCTTCATCACCAGGCCTCCTGTTTGGGTAACTTTATTAAGTGCCCCGCCCCTTCTCATACCAGTTCTCATACCTGCTCCTCTGGGCGTCTTTCCCAAACCTATACATAATTTTTGTTGCTCCTCTTGGGAGTGTTTCCCAGGTTCTCCACATCACATTTCCACCCCCAAGGCCTGAACCTGACACAGCCTTGCTCACAGATAAAGGCTTTCACAGATGCTGACTTTACAAAGAGAATCTCGAGGTTCTTCATGTTTGAGTTTCCTACGGCCACACTGATTTCTCTGTGCCCTTAGGGGTCTCTGTGGCTCCAGATCTTGCCTGACTTGGTCATAATCTCTCAAAGACACTTCTGCTTTATCTTTGTGAGTTACTGTGTTTTTCTCTTTCCTTCAAATGTGCCTTAGCCTCCATCTTGCTTTTATTTATCTTTGAGTCTGGTTTCGACTGGCCTTGAACGTGCTTTTGTTTCTTCAAGATGTTATTCAGCCAGTCTAATCTAGAGTTGTTCCTTCTTCTTGCCTTTTCCCTGTTGCCAGGTGTCCATCTTATCAATCAGTTGCACCACAGACACTGTGCGATGTGATATGAGGCAAGGGAGGTGGCATGATCAGTTACACTTTGTCCGGGCTCTCTCGGGCAAAAGAGACAGATGCTCTGAAAAATTGCCCCCACTTGTGCACAGTCACAAGTGTGTGTTTGTGTGCTATTTACTTAGTCATGCCAGGAAGAGCAGTAAAAAACAAAAATCAGGAAGTCCAACATAGGATTGCCAAATTTTAATTTTTCCAAATAAGGAAATAATAAAGCCCTATCATCTACCATCACCACCAGTTCATTTAAGAAAAGATATCTGAACACCAAAAATGTAGGATGGTTAGTATCTCAGAATAAGGATCAACCTTCTAAACAGAACATATTTAGATTGCTAAAAGGGTAAGTTGATGGAAGTTGAATCAGTGTTTGAGAGGGCATGAAGTAGCGGATTCTGTCCAAGGAGTGGCTCCACTTTTTCAGTTTCTTCAAATAGTGCCAGCTGCTCTCTTGCTGGGAAGCCAGACTGTTCATTAAGTCCAGCTAACCTCACAGTGGTGTCACTTGGTGTGTTTTTGCACCCAATTTTTTTAGGTGGTGTGAACTACACAATGTCGATACACAACAATGAACTGATACTGGAAATTGCTCTTTTACTCTGTGGGGTCTGGATTAGTGCCATGTTCTTAAGGATCGAGGAGCTGGAGGGAGCTGAAGCAGGACCTCAGGACTTCACTGGAATTCAGCAGTGTTTACCCATCAGTTCTTTTGAAGCACGTGCTTAGACTTAACAATTCTTGATTCAGTACCATGAGACGATGGCTGAGATTGTTCCTGAGATATATGTGACCTCTCATCCGAGTTCCCATGGAACTTTCTGCTGTCCTGCTGTAGCACTGTGACATTCCCCCTTGTGTTGTAGGCCGAGAAAATACTTTTGAGGTTTCTTGTGTTCTTATTAAATTGAGAACACTCAGACCTTGGTTTCATGTTAATGATAATCAGAAAAATTTTTTAAAGTCCATCCTGGGTTATTGAGATAAACTAATTGTATCAGGGTCCAGTCACACAGCTTGGTGCCTCCCATTTGCATGTGGAATTCTGATGAGTTTGGAGCCAGGTAACCCCAACTAAAGAGAAGAATACAGAGGTGGACTTAGCGCATTAAAGATGCAGCAGCATCAAAACCCATTGCTGTCGAGTCTGTTCTGTCTCATGGCAACCCCATGTGTTACAGAGTAGAACTGATCCATAGGGTTTTCTTGGCTGTAACCTTTACAGAAGCAGATTGCCAGGCCTTTCTTCCGTGGTGCCACTGGGTGGTTCAAACCGCCAACCTTTAGGTTAATAGTTAAGTACCAACTGTTTGTGCTATCCAGGGACCATCAGTAATATCAGGTGAACACCAAATGATGTCACAGAGCACTGTAAAATGAAGCCTGCAGCAGTGGTCCCAGCAGAGAAAAGGGGCACAAAATCACATCATCACACTGTACCCGGTAGCCTATGTGTAGGTATGTTCAGGCCCTGGCCAGGAATAGGCAAGCATTTCAGGTCTGAAAAATGGCATCAGTCTTGTTACATTAATGTTGTTAATCTGAGTTTACTGTCTGAGTAATTTTATTTGTATTTACTTGGTTTCTGTCTTAGTTATCTAGTGCTGCTATAACAGAAATACCGCAAGTGGATGACTTTAACAAACGGAAATTTATTCTCACTGTTTAGGAGGCTGGAAGTCCGAATTCAGTGTGCCAGCACTAGGGGAAGACTTCCTGTCTCTCATCGGCTCTTGGGGAAGGTCCTTGTCTCCTTTCAACATCTGTGGGCCTGGCGTTCGTTGGAGATTTACATGTGTTTTGGCATCAATCTTCCCCTGGGTCTAGGAGTTTCTCCGTGCAGGGACGCTGGATCCAAAGGACACGCTTCACTCCTGGCTCTTCTTTCTTGGTGGTAGTCAGGTCCCTCCCTTTCTGCTCACCTTTCTCTCCTTCTATATCATGTAAGATAAAAGGTAATGCAAGCCACACCCCAGGGAAAGTCCCCTTACCTTGGATCAGGGCTGTGGCCTGAGTAAGGGTATTGCATCCCACCGTAATCCCATTAATATGACTTAATCCTGCCTCATTAACATAATGGACAGCTCCCTCCCAAATGGGACCATAATCACAGGTGTAGAGGGTAGGATTTACAACATACCACACAATGGAGGATAATCAGATCACCGAATGGAGGACAGCCACACAATACTGGAGATCAGGGCCTAGCCAAGTTGATACATATTTTGGGGAGACACAATTCAATCCATGACAGTCTCCATAATTGTAAAAGTACTAAAAGAAGTTTGTGCCTAGCTTTATGTTTGCACATCTTAAGAAACAGTATGATAAATAATAATTGAAAAAAAGTAGATTAATTGGGGATCTGCCAGGATTTTTTTTTTTCCTTTAGAGGGGACCATCCAGTACCTACCTGAGTTTGAAAGATTCCCATTCAGGAATCTAAGCTCTGTGAGGGCAAGTGGAGCTTCTGCTTCATATTTGTGTCCTGCATGGCTCCTTTTCACTTTTTGGACACTTTAGGGAGATTCATTGATTTGAAATGAAGAGTTAGTTTACATCGTTAGTTTTCTGCCTTAATGAGGTCCTGGCTATATGTGCAGCCAACACTGATTGCCCACATTAATGTAAGGGAGCCCTCCAAAATAATTTGTCTTGTTTGTTTGTTTTTGGAGTGATAAATTTTTCTTATTGATGTTTGCTTAGGATAACTTATATTTGCATGACCTAAACATTTACCAGAATGGCAGTAGTTGAAAGCCACCTGAAGCTTGTTTTCCACAAGTGACTCATCAGCACAGGGACAATTGAGGCTTGACTGTAGCTGAAAGTTGGAAGTGAACTTTGACCTCAGTGACTACCCAGACTACTTGTACTGTTGTTGCTAAATATTCAGTCATTCATTTATTAACTTTTTATTATGAGGATTTTAAAGATAAACAGAAGTAGAGAGAATTGTATAGTGAACTCCCATGTACCCATCACCAGCTTCAACAATAATCAATTCTTGGTCACTCTGGTTTCCTATATACTCCTGTCCACTTCCCCCAGCCCAGATTAATATGAAGTAGATCCTAAACATCCTATAGTTGTGTCTATAAATATTTCCATGATATCTCTTGAAGATAAAGACTCTTTTATGAAACATATCTTTGTTGTTGTTAGTTGCCATCAAGTTGGCTCCAACTCATGGTGACCTTTTGTATAACAAAGAAACATTGCCCAGGTCAATGCCATCTTCATGATCCTTGGTATGTTTGAATCAATTGTTATAGTTATTGTGTCAGTCCATCTCATTGAGGGTTTTCCTCATTTCCATTGACCCTCTACTTTACCAAACATGATGTCCTTTTCTAACAATTGGTCTTTCTTGATGATGTGTCCAAAATAAGCAAGATGAAGTCATGCCATCTTTACTTCTAAGGAACATTCTTGTTGTGTTTCTTGTAGAGGTTTTAAAAATTAGCAGTAATTCCTTAATATCATCAAATATCCAGTCATTGTTCAAATTTCCAATGGTTTTAAAATGTCTTAAGAACTTTTCCTTAAGTGTAACTTTTTTGTATCAGGGTTCAAATAAGGTTCACACATTTCAATTGGTTGCTAAGTCATTTACGTCTCCTTTAAACTGCAGGTTCCCTTCCATTCTTTTATTTACTTTTTTCTCTATAATTTATTTGTTGAGAAGAGTGGGTAATTTATCCTGTAGATATATTTGTTTACTTTTGAACAGATAATACATTCACATGGCATAAAATTCAAAAGGTAAACACATGGTAAAGAGTGAAGAGCCTTCCTTTCCAGAAGTGACCAATGTTACTAGTATCTTGTATATTTTTTCTGAGATATTTTGTGCACATCCCAGCAAATGTGTTTGTGTATCCTTTTTTCTTTTTTATGTAAGTGGTAACATATTGTGCATGTTGTTCTGCACCTTGCTTCACTCAACGTGTAATTTTAGCAAATTTGCATTTTAGCAAATTTCCACATGTATTGTTTGGCATCCTATTAACTTTTCCCATGTATCCAATTAGCACATCACTACCAAAAAAACCTGTTGCTGTCGAGTCAATTCCGACTGAACAGAGTAGAACTGCCCCATAGGATTTCCAAGGAGCAAACTGCTGACCTTTTGGTTAGCAGCCAAGCTCTTAAGCACTACACCACCAGGGCTCCAAGACATTAAAACCATTGCCATCCAGTTGATTCTGACTAATAGCTCCCCTATAGAACAGAGTAGAACTGCCCCCTAGGGTTTCTAAGGAGCAGCTGGTGGATTCGAACTGCCAACCTTTTGATTAGTAGATGAGCTCTTAACCACCAGACGCCAGGGCTCCTCCAACACATTACTGCTCCCTAAAAATTAAGGGAAGCACACTATTCCTAGGATTATGTGATTCCACTGGAGTCTTCAACCCTGGAAAGCATTCATTTTTTCCATTTAATCAGCAAACATTTATTGAGCTGTCTCTTTGCTGGACACCGAGCCTGGCCCCTATCCTCTAGTATCTTCCCTGGGGCCTGGACATCCGTGCTTGGCCCAGGGGAGGCTGTCCATGAATGCTTGTTGAGTTTCCAGCCCCTCACAGCTCCCTGTGTGGCCTGAACTGGATTCACACTGTAGACTTTAGCTTTTCAGGTTCCAAATACCCTGGCCGAAGTTCGCTTTTCTATTCTGATCATGTAAATAAAGTGCTTGCTCACTCTTGCCAGTGACATTGAAAAATGCACCCTTCTAAATAGTGAGATGATGAAAAATGTGAAGTAGATTATAGTCAAGGATATTTTTTCCAATTTAGAAAACCTAGTCCCTTTCCCTTGGTCTGTCATTAATATCACCCGTCAGTCTATTTATTGACTCTACATAGAAAGCTGAGTATTGAGCTGAAATTTCAAGAAAAATCTTGTCTTGGCCAAGCTTATAAGAGGAATGCGGATTTCTTTAAGGCTGTCTTTGAATGGGAAGAGGACTTAGAGAGTGTCTGTCAATGGGGCTGCCGTGGTTGGGATCCATCCATTACCAGGCAAAAGACCTCCAAGACAAATGGGTGCCTTCTCTGTATTCCTAGATGCTTACCCAGAGCCTGACACAGGGAGGACCACCTGGGCCTCAGTTTTCTTGTTTGCATTAATAATAACTCACAGAGCGGCTGTAAGTACCAAATGAGGCAGTGTCTGTGGGTGCACTTTGTAAACAGTAAATTATGTACTTAGTCTCTACAGTCAACACCAATGCGTTTTGTGACGTGTTTAAGGGGTAAATGAGGTAATGTATTAAAATCACAAGCACTTGATCAACTGCAGAGCTATGCAGGTATGAATTTTTATCACCTAGTTCTGTTCCTTCATTTTAAAGATATAGTGACTTGCTAGTTATTGTCAGCCAGAGAGCAATACTGGGTCCCAGGCCGGGAGTCTTTGATCCCTAACCTGTTGTTCACAAATGTAATATTTTTTCTAGGTAGCTGATAGAGAAGCTAATGATCTGGAGTGGGGAAAGGAATGTGTAGGTGCACAGTTGACTCATTACCTGTTGGAGATGGTTAAATTGGCATTGATAATCATTACTATCAGGCATGTTGGGAGGCTGGACTAACCAGGGACATTGGCATGTGGCTCTGGGCTAGGATCCCCTGGTCTTGTTGGATGAAGACAACCCTTCCTTTGTCTTCTTTGATGAGCACACCGCTGCCAAGTTAATATTGCCTAGCATTGTTTTGAATTTTTACTGTAATAGCAGGACACTCTAGTGTAGGGATTTGACCTGCACTATCTCACTTGTGCCTGACCATGACTCGCTGAGGCAGGCATTATTACCCTCATTTAATGAGCAAGGAAACTGAGGTGCAGAGAGATTCAGAAACTTGCTCAACCTCACACAGCTAGTAGTAAATGGTGGGACTGCAATTCAGGCCAGATCTGCCTGTCCCCAATGCTTGTGAATTTATCCACCCCACTCTGAGTGGCCTCACTACCCCACCATCAGGGCACACCCACAGAAAGGCATCTTGATGAAGCAGAAGTCTTTTTAGCACCAATTGTTCACAAGCCTGCTTGCAGAATACTAGAGGCATCTGTGGAAGGATTTTCCCATTTTCCTTAGACGTTAAAAAGAATCTGTGTTTTATAATCCCACCAATCTCTTGATCTAGATTAGCCTAGGACTAATTGCATTTAAATTTATATTTTCTGGACCAAATAAGCTTATGTCCTTTGGAAAATACCACGGGTAATAGTGTTGCATTGGATGTTTCAGAGGGAGCAACAGAAGTTATGAGTCTTCTAATGGTATTTTCACTGTCCATCTGAATGCTGAAAATCAACGGGTAGGCCTGGTGTACCTTCTCTTCGGGGATCTTTCTTTCCTTCTACTGCCTAGAACAGCCTGTTTTCTCTTTGAGTTATTTTTCTTTGTCAGACAGCAGTTTCTATAGTAGATTTATAACTTTTTGAAGTGAGCAAGATGTTCTTTAAACAAACACGGAAAAGGGTGAAAGAAATGTGGCACTGGAAAAGCTCTTCTGAGTGATGGAAAGCGGAAAACTTTCATTTGAATGAATAATTATTTGCCTGAACTTCCAGATGTTCTTTAAAATATCCAAAAGCTGCTGACAGCCCAGATCACATGGAGCTTTCTCTGTTGATCCACAGTGGCCTGGCAGTTACTCATAAAGGCCCCATACTGCTCAGCCTAATGTAATAATCCCCTGATAAGAAAATACTGTTCAACTGATCAGAATGGTAATGTTTTAGGCTAACTCCTTTCCCACAGACACAGTCAATCAGCTGATATTTATGGAGAGCCCATATGTGCTCAACATCCTAAGTCTCAGTTTGTGTAGAATTTAAACATGAGGATTGAATTAGAAGGGCACAGACCAGAATTCCCAGCAGAGATTAAGGAGAGATCAATCATCACTTTTACAGAGAGAAAAGACTTGCAGTTCCTCTAGTTATGAAAGGGTGTTTAGAAAATGGGAAGGCAGGAAATGGTATGATTTTTAGGGCCTGGAGGCAGTGGGTCGCCAGTGAAGATTCCTGTATTTGTTTGATTGTACAAAACTGTTTGGATGCCAAAGAGGGCTTATAGTGATGTTCAAGTGGTGAATGGCAGTACTTGTCCAACATCCCATGGGTGAGGCTACAGGTAACTACCTAAATGCTTCTCACACCTGCAGCCATACATCAGTCCCTCCCACACACAATACAGTGTGTAGGGCCCAGTGTGCATGGCCAAGGCAGCGTATATGCAGCACCATCTTCCAGCCATCACTCATTCCGGTGACTCACTCCTGCTGCTCCCTCTTGTCCTGTCTGTCCGTCTCCTGACTGCCTGGCATTGTTGGGTGTTGGCTCAGCCTGTGAGCCCAGCCTGGTATCTGCAACCCACCCCTCTTCACCTTCTCTTGCATTCTGTCATTTCCTGTAGTTCCCCAGCTATGTGAAACCACCTCCTTCTTCCTTCTGCCTCCTTTGTTTGAATTCCTCTAGTATTTATAGTTGGCATTTCAGAATTTAGTACTTAATTATATATAGATTTTCACTATTTTCCAATTATTTCATGGATGCCATTTATTATAATTCCTTTGTAGCCCCCACAGACCTTAGAATGAAACTGATGGCTTGGTACCCTTGAATCCTCTTCATTTACAAACTAGTGCTTTATCCATGAGGGTGCTCCCAACTTAGGCAGGTAAATCAATTTTTTTAGTAAAAGGAATCAGTCTTTCCCAATTGCGAGAAGCATTTCCCCCGTATCTGACAAAATAACCTTCCATCAGCCTTCATGGCTGGTTCTTTGCCTCCCAGGAAAACCGACGTTCCGTCAACACTCATGCACTGGCAAGGCCTGGCCGAGGAAGAACTCCTGTAACATGAGCATCGTGGCTGAGGATCTGCTTCACATGGGGTGCACCTGCTTTATTGTGTGGAGTATTTTATAGAGCTCTTATACTGCAGGTGGACACAGAGCAAGTGCCTACCTGATACAGGCAAAATTTGGACATAAACAAAAGGAGGAAGGCTGCTGGAGGCCTAGAGGTAGCAGCTGGGACTTGCCCTTGGGCTTTAAAGGAGGCGGAGAAAGCTTGCTTCCAGATTCTGAGGCCAGAGGGAGAGGCCTAAAACAACTGTGACGTGTTTGTGCTGGAGGGGCGGGGAGGTAGGAACATTTGAAGATGGAAACTTAGTTCTGTCTCTTTACTTTGGAAAAGCAATCTAATTAGCTAAGACCTTAAAACATATCAACCCAAAGGACTACCCTTTCAATCTTAGAGCTTTGGATTTTTATTTTTCTAGATCTTTTCAGATGCTCAATAGAGAGATCTGATAAAGCTCAGAACTGCCTGGGGACCAATTCTCACACGTTAAAATTCCCTACAGTTGCTTGAAAAGAAACATTTTTCTAATCTTGAAATATTTAATAAGGCAGCTTTCCTCTAAGATCTCAAAACATTTACAAATCTTACCCTGAGTGTATCTGCAGGTATTTTATAATTTAAAAAACAGGTTTTTTTTACCTCAATTTCATTAGCGTCTTTTCATTAGCTGCTTTATCATCTCAATAACCTATATTGTAACTTCCCTCCCCTGTTTTCTAGAAGAGAAAGCAAACGTTGATAGAATTTAGATAATTCACCCAAGGTCACTTGACAGAACCTGGGCTCAAACCCAGGTCTTATGATTCTAAAGCCTGTATCTTTTTTTTTTTTAATATTGTGATTTTGGGGAAAATTTACATAGCGAATTAGGTTCTCGTTAACAGTTTTTTTTTTTTTTTTTTTTTGGATTAAGTAACTTCTTAAAAAAAATTTTATTGTGTTTTAGGTGAAAGTTTACAGCACAAATTAGTTTTTCATTCAAAAATTTTATACACAAATTGTTTTGGGACATTAGTTGCAATCCCTGCCATGTATCAGCACTCGGCCCCTTTTCCTTTCTGCCCTGGATTCTCAGTGTACATTCATCCAGTTTTTCTGTCCCTTCCTGCTTCCTCGTCTTTGCTTTTGGCAGGTGTTGGTCTGTATACTTAATTAAACTAAGAAGCACATTCTTCACCTGTGTCATTGTTTGTTTTATAAGCCTTTTTAATCTTTGGCTGAAAGGTGGACTTCAGGAATGGCTTTGGTTCTGAGTTAGCAGGGTATCCAGGGCCCATAGTCTCGGGAGTTCCTCCAGTCACTATCAGACCAGTAAGTCTGGTCATTTTTTGTGATGTTGAATTTTGTTCTACATTTTTCTCCAGCTCTGCCCAGGATCTCTTGTGATCGGTGTTAGAGCAGTTGGTGGTGGTAGCTGGGTACCATCTAGTTCTTCTAGGCTCAGGCTGGTGGAGGCTGTGGAACGTGTTCTATTAGTCCTTTGGACTAATATTTTCCTTGTGTCTTTGGTTTTCTTCATTCTCCCTTGCTCCAGAGGGGTGAGACCAGTGGAGTATCTTAGATGGACACTCACAGGCTTTTAAGATGCCAGACACTACTCACCAAAGTTGGATGTAGAACATTTTCTTTATGAAATGTGTTACGCTAGTTGACCTAGATGTCCCCCGAGCCCATTGTCCCCAGCCCTCAGCCCCAGTAACTCAGTCCCTCAAGGTGTTTGGGTGTGTCTAGGAAGCTTTTGCTTCTCATTAACAATTTCTATACATATTATTCAGTGACATTGGTTACCCTTTTCACAATGTGTCCGCATTTTCATTATTTTCATTCTGGATGTTTTATTTCTATTAATCTATCTCCCTTGTCCTCCCCTTACCTTCTCATCTTTGGTCTAGGATAAATTTGACCATTATGTCTCATTTAGATGATTATTTAGAGGAACACAGTACTCACGGGTGATATTTATTTTATGAACCACTCTGTCTTTTGGCTGATAGGTGACCACCAGGAGTGGTTTGAGTTCCAAGTTTAAAGAGTATCCCAGGACAATAGTCTTGGGGCAATAGTCTTCCTCTAGTCACTACCAGTCCAGTAAGTCTAGGCTTTTTTAGGAATTTGAGTTTTGTTGTACATTTTTCTCCCGTTCTATCCGGGACCATCTATTGTGTCCCTGTTCGGAATGGTAGGTATTGGTGGCTGGGCACCATCTAGTTCTTCTGGTCTCAAGGTAGGTGAGGCTATGGTTCATATGAAGCCTGTATCTTTTGATTATACCATATGGGCTGTTAGGGTAAGCTTCAGAATCCCCAGAGAGGGCAAGTTTCCTGCCCAGAGCTGCACAGCATGCTCAGATGGGGAGAATAATTCAGATGCCGTTGGTAACGTAGTGTGGAGATATAAATGAGATCCCCTCCCTCCTCTGATATCGAGCATTCAGCACCTCTGGGACTTTCTGCTTGGGTGGTGACCCAGAAGTTGGGGACAAGACTCTTTAGTTCTCACAGTCAGCAAGACTGATGAGTAGAGCCTCTTCGGGGGCCCAGTGTTGGAAATGGCTTGTTTAGCATCCATTGAGTGACTATCCCACAATACCTTTTGCTTCATTTTTAGCCCAAGAGCCCGAGTACGAATCAGTCCTCCATCTTTATTTGCATGTAACTGGTAGTTTGTCTTCTAAGACTTGGACACTTGTCACAATGGAATCCAAGTGACCTCCTGTTTCTACTCACAGCATCTGAGGTATTTATAAAACAGGAGTAAAGCATGCCTTAAAATGCTATATACCTTTGCCTTCAGAACCTTCTCTCCACATCCGAAGGGCAAGGAGCCTGGAGCTTTTTCAGCTTTCCAGGCCTGTGTTAAAGGGTCTGGTGACCGAGCCCTGAGGGCAGCTGTCCTCCCACAGGCCACAGAATTCATCATCAGAGAACCACCAAACTGGGAGAGCAGGAGAGCAGTGAGCTCAGCCCTGCCTTTGGGGCAACTCATCAGAGTAATTCTTCTCCCTTGGGGCAGGGACTTGATGTCTGCCTTGGTGAAATGTAAGAGAGTCAAGAGTTATAATGGGCCTCCTGTGTTAGTGCTTCCATTACAGGCATTAAAGTGTGCATATTAACCAAGCCTGCTGAGCCCTGGTGGTGAACTGGTTAAGAGCTCAGCTGCTAACAAAAAGGTTGGCAGTTCAAATCCACCAGCTGCTCCTTGGAAACCTTATGCGGCAGTTCTACTCTGTCCTGTAGGGTTGCTGTGAGTCAGAATCGACCTGACAGCGATAGGTTTGGTTTGGTTTTGGTGCTTTGATCTGGCATTAAGGGCCTTGGGAAACCAGAATGTTGAGGAATGGGGTGTTCCAGTTATTTTTATTTTCTGGTTAACTGAGTGACCTTTTCTGTTGCAGCTCTGGCTGAAAATTTCTTTTTTTTTTTTTTTTTAATTGTTGTAATTAAATGAAGTTTATATTTCAAGTTAGTCTCCCATACAAATTTTATTTTTTTTTTACATACATTGTTATGAGACCCCACCCGCTCACCCCATTCCACAAAAGCACATTCCTCCTCTCCGCCCGATTTCCCATGAACATTCAACCAGCTCCTAACTCTCTCTGCCTTCCCATCTCACCTCTGGACAGAAGCTGCCCCTTTGGTCTCTTGTATCTACTTGACTAAGAGGCACACTCCTCACAAGTATCACTTTATGTCCAACAGTCCAGTCCAATCCCTGTCTGAAGAATTGGCCTCGGAAATTCTTTTAGTTCTGGACTGATAGAGAGTCCAGGGGCCATGCTTTCCGGGGCGCCTCCAGTCTCAGTCAGACCACTAAGTCTGGTCTTCTTAGAATTTGAGTTCTGCATCCCATCCTTCTACTGCTCCATCAGGGACCCTCTATTGTGTTCTCTGTCAGGATGTTCATTGGTGGTAGCCAGACACCATTTAGTTCTTCTGGTCTCAGGTTGATGAAGTCTCTGGTTTATGTGGCCCTTTCTGTCTCTTGGGCCAATACTTCCCTTGTGTCTTTGGTGTTCTTCGTTCTCCTTTACTCCAAGTGGTTGGGACCAATTGATGCATCTTAGATGGCTGCTTGCAAGCTTTTAAGACCCAAGACGCCACTCTGGGAGCAAGTTTCTTCTCTGCCTTAGTGAGTTCGTTGGGGTCAGTGGTTCTTCAGTCAAGGCCTGTGCCACACGCTGGGTCTTGCTCTCCTCATCCCCTCGTTTCTTCCTTCTGGAAGCTTGTTTGCAGACATAGAAGAATGGGTGGGATCCGTGCTGGTCTCAGGACATGCCCTAGACGTTCCTTTGTGCAATATATCTGGAGATGCACTTCTTTTCAGTAGTGTCCTTCTCAAAAGTTCCAGTAAACTAGGAGCTTGGGTTTGTTGGGTTCTTGTAAACTGAGATTTTGCTTTTTATAATACAGTATTTAATTCCAGTATAATTTTTTAAATACACTGTTTCAAGCTATCAGATCTCATTGAAGTGCCTATCCTCTTAGAAAATTCTAGACTCTGCATAGAGGAAACACCTAGCTTATGATTTTTTGTTTGTTCCCAGCTGTGGATTGAATGGTTTCTTGGTGGTAGAGAAGATAATTTTGCTTGTGATTTTACTAAATGCTTTGCATGTTCCTTCTCTAGTAGAAAGCATTACTCTTGCAACAGGGTTATTTGCTAATGGGAGAGGCCAGCTTCCCTTCAGTATTTTAGTAAAGGGCGTATAAAAATGATCAATTAAATGCATGCGTTTAACTGGTGACTCAGTCATCAGATATTTTTAATTTAGTGACTTTCTTTTGTGAAAGCTCGTGGGTTAGCAGCCATTCTTGACATTTAAGTACAAGGTTCACCTTTTCGTGCAATGGGTAACTTTCCTCTGACTAGGAACTTGTAGGACTTTTTCTGAAATTTCAGCAGATTGGGCAGCTGGTTTGATTTGCTGAAGGGAAGAACCTAGGTACTCAGTGCATGGAGTCCCTGGGTGGTGCAGATGGTTAATGTGCTCAGCTGCTAACTGAAAGGTTGGAAGTTTGAGTACACCCAGAGGTGCCTCGGAAGAAAGGCCTGGCAATCTACTTTGGAAACATCAGCCACTGAAAACCCTAAGGAGCACAATTCTTCTCTGACACACCTGGTGCCACCATGAGTCAGAGTCGACTTGACGGCAGCTGGTTTTTTACTCAGTGCTTAATGTGCAAAAATAAGTGTCTCTTGGCATCTTTTGTTACCAGGGCGCTCCTATAATTTTTGGCATGATGTGAAGAGGGTGAGAGGGAGTATTTCAAAGCCTGGTGTGTTTGAGTAAACCGAAGACCCCATCCAACAGAACTCCTCTTAGGAGAAGTAACCACGGGCCTGAAACAACACAGACAAGCTGAGAGATGGCTCTGTGAGCTACTGGCAGGGGTGTCTACCCTGAGAGACTTAACACCTCAACAAGAAGTGAGAACAGGGCCCAAATAGGCCCAAGTAGTCAGGGGGTGAGCTCCCCCCGGGTGGCATAAATGGTTTGCATTTGACTACTGATGGAAACATTGGTGGTTCTCAAACCCACCCAGCGGCATCACAGAAGAAAGGCCTTGGTGATCTGCTTCTGTAAAGATTACAGTCAAGAAAACAGTATGGAGCAGTTCTACTCTGTAACACATGAAATCGCCAAAAGTCGAAATCAAATTTTTTTTTGTGCTTTAGGTGAAAGTTTGGAGCCCTGGTGGTGCAGTTGTTAAAAGTTATGGCCACTAACCAAAAGATTGGCAGTTCAAATCCACTAGCCACTCCTTGGAAACCCTATGGGGCAGTTCTGCTCTGTCCTATAGGGCCACTATGAGTTGAAATTGGCTCGATGGCAAAGGGTTTTTTGGTTTTAGGTGAAAGTTTACAGAGCAAATTAGTTTCTCATTCCACAATTAATACACAAATTGTTTTGTGATATTGGTTGCCAATCCCGTGATGTGTCAACACTCTCCTCTTCTCCACTGTGGGTTCCCTGTTTCCATTCATCCAGTTTTCCTGTCCCTTCCTGCCTTCTCATCTTTGCTTGTGGGCTGGTGTGCCCATTAGTCTCGTATATGTGATTGAACTACAAAGCACATCCCTCACGTCTGTTATTGTTGGCCCGATAGACCTGTCTAATCTTTGACTGAAGGGTGAACCTCAGGACTGACTTCAGTACTAAGTTAAAAAGATCTCCAGGGACCATACTCTCGTGGTTTCTCCAGTCTCTATCAGACCAGCAAGCCTGGTCTTTTGTGTGTTTGTGAATTTGAATTTTGTTCTATATTTTTCTCCATCTCTTTCTGAGACCCTCTATTGTGATCCCTGCCAAAGCAGTTGATGGTGGTAACTGGGTACCATCTAGTTGTTCTGGACTCAGTCTGATGGTGGTTGTGGTAGATGTGGTCCATTAGTCCTTTGTACTAATATTTCCCTTGTGTCTTTGGTTTTTTTCAATCTCCTTTGCTCCAGCCAGTATCTTAGATGGCCACTCACAGGCTTTTAAGACCCCAGACGCTACTCACCACAGTCGGATGTAGAACATTTTCTTTATGAACTATGCTATGCCTATTGAGCTGGATGTCCCCCAAGACCATGGTCCCCAGCCCTCAGTCCAGTAGCTCAGTTCCTTAGGGCATTTGGATGTGTCTGTGAAGCTTCTATGACTTTGCCCAGGTCAAGCTACACTGACTTCATCAATAGTGTGTACTGTTTTACCTGTCACAAAAGTTACCACTTAGTCAGAATCAGTTTTAACAGGAACAGAGTTTTTTGTTTGTTTATTCAGGGCTATGCAGTTCTCAGTAGACTAGGACATACCCCAAAACCTTCTGGGAGTGCCTCTGCCACTTTCCATCCTCATGGCTGTGACTGACTCAGAGAGTGCAAAGAAAAATCTCAAAGGGGGTGCTTGGGCTTTCTCCGGGCGGTCTTCTCTGCTCTTGTTTCTCACCTCCTTGGAATGACTTTTTTTTTTTTCTGTGACAGTCTGACTTCTTAAGTGGCAGATAAATGGGGAGCGGGGGTGACAGATGGAGAAACTTGGACCTTCTCCTCTCTGCCTTCTCCCCTAAGGTGTTATGTTGCCTACGTTTAGGGTTTACCACCTTTATCTAAGATGCCATCTAAAAGGCTGAAAGATAGGGATGATGTGGGTGGAAAGAGGCCATGTTTTTGTCGGCATTCAGCTGTGGCCATCAGCTTGTCCTAACACTACTCACAGTGCGGTTTTGAGGAACAAAGCCTGCTGGAGGCATACTGTACTGGCCTATGGTTTTATTTTCGGGGATTGAAGAGGTTTGCTTAGAGAACTGCGTGAGGCCAGAATGGATTTACCTAGCAGATATACGTACCTATGGGGAAAAGGTACAGATGAGGGGGCAGTCTTTCCGTGGGAGAGAGGGCCCTCTTGGCAGGAGAGAGGGAGTGTGTGTGTGTGTGTGTGTGTGTGTGTGTGTGTGTGTGTGTGTGTCTCAGGAGGAAGGGATCCCTTTTCAGAACAGAAAAAGAACAATACATCTTCGAACTGTTTATGGGACTTGATGAGCACATACTAAATCCAGATCAAACCTGTTGCCATCAAGTCGATTCTGACTCATAGCGACCCTATAGGATAGAGTAGAACTGCCCCATAGGGTTTCCAGGGAGTGGCTGGTGGATTTGAACTGCCGACTTTTTGGTTAGCAGCTGAGCTGTTAACCACCGCACCACATACTATCCAGTGATTTATTAAGTCTAACATGGTTCCACTTTAGAAGAATCAAGAAGAGTATGTCCTGGGATTAATTTTAAACTTATTGGAGGAGGCCCAAGCTGTCAATAAGCTAGTTATTTCGTTGTTGATGAGGCCAGTGTGTCAGTCAGGAAAGAGTACCTTTTGTGGTAATTTCTGCTATCAGATTAGTTTACTGAGGCAAAACGGAGGAGAGTTTGGTAGTGGCGGTGGTAACAGCTACAATTTAGGGGCACTTACTCTGTATCAGGCATTGTTTTATTCATTTATCTATCATAATATTTTATTGTGTTTTTGGTGAAAAGTTTACACAGCAAATTAGGTTCCCATATGACAATTTCTATACACATTGTTCAGTGACGTTAGTTACATTTTCAGACATTGTTTTAAATTCTCTTATGTATTAAAAGAATCCAAGCTAACAAATATTTCTACACAGAATACAGTTTGTGAACAGGCAGCCTATAGGTGTTCATGTCAGGTAGCTGGTTATGGTCTGAATCGGTTGGAACTTGTCTGGGGAACATGAACCTTTCAAAAGGATATGGCAGAGGATCTCTTCAGCTTCTAAAGGACAAGAGTGTGAAGCTAATGAGTCACAAGAGATCCTTTGGCAAAATGGGAGTCAGGGATCTCTCCTTGGGGTCTAATCTCCCATGGTACTAAGTATTCTGAGAATGGGTTTTCTGCGTTTGAGCTCTCTGTTCATTTTTTCTTTCTTCTTTCAGTGTAAGTACTCGAAACAGTTTTGTAGTGTCAGTGAACATTAATATTCCAAGGCTGAAATCATCACTAGTCCATGCAGTGGGATGAATGTGATGGAATTATTGGTATAAATGGTACGGCTGAAATGTATAGCTGTTTTCTTTATTAGAAGAGAAAAATTCCACATGTTGGAAAGAACAATGGCCCTGAGGTTGGTAGTGACTGTGGGTTTTATTGTCTAATGGTCTACCAAGTAGGCCGGGAAACAGTGGCCATCTTCTGTTGCACAGAGTGCAGAGATATTTTTTCCAGTGTTCTTTAGCCAAGGGCTGCAATTCTATCCCTAGAATCTCAGAAGTTTTGAGCTGGGTATCATCTAATTCTAATCTAATCCTCTCCTTTTATAGATGAAGTCTTTAGAGCCCAGAAAAGTTAAGTGCTCAAGGTCACCTGCCAGGACTCTAGGACCAGATCTCAAGACCCCCAAACTGGTGCATCTCCCAGCTCAGTGGCCTCATCTCTCATGAGATCTGTGCCTCTATCTTGAAATAACGCTCTTAGCCACAGGACAGCAGTGAGAAGCATGGAAGGTGGAGCCCAGGCCCTCACCACTCCTGGAAATCCCAGTCAAGCATGTCATAGACACCTAGGGCAATACTGAAAGTTTAATTTAGTGACTAGATTCTAGGCACTTGGTAGCACTCTGGGTTTCTTTGTTAACATAGAGGCTACAAATGGAATCCTAAATATCACTTACAGTATCTAAATCCCACTCAGAAAATGACTGATCAGGGCTGGAGGAGGTGTGGGGCTGGCTGGCTGAGGAAGGACTGATACAGGCCCATAGTAAACCCAGCCCGTTGTGGAGATGGAAATGGGGTGGCAGGGGAGGGAAAGTATCCTTTCCTTCTTTGACAAACCCAGCCCTCCAGCCATTCTCTGTGACTTGTTTTCCCTATCTAGGCTGCCTGGTGTTCATTTTAACTGGATTTTACCTGCCTAGAAAAGGAGGTAAAAAAAAATACCAATCCATTCCCATCGAGTTGATTCTAACTCATGGCAACCCCATCTGTTACAGATTAGAACTGCTCCTTACGGTTTTCTTGGGCTGTAATCTTTACAGAAGCAAATCACGAGGTCTTTCTTCTGGAGCACCACTGGGTGGGTTTGAACTTACTACTTTTAGGGTGGCAGTCGAATGCAAACTGCTTGCACCACCCAGGGACCTTGCAGAAAGAGGGAAAAAGGCACACAAAATAGTATAGTGAAATCTGAGTTTGTTATATCTGCAATAAATTCAGACTGTTGATACTTAGTGGCAGGCTGTACTTGGAAAGAAAGAACACAATACAATCAAATGCAGCAAGATAACTTTAAAATGAATGTAAGGGGGGTTAACAGTGATGGAAAAATCACACTGATTAAGGGTAGGGTTGCACACTGATTATTGTAATTGCTGTCAATAAGTTGTTCACCTATAAAAAGTTGAATTGGCAAAATTTGATAGATATATTTACAACAATGACCAAAAAAAGAGTAGCTGCTGAGGCTGCTTATATACAACCAAACACCTCATGGGATTTAGTTCCTTGGTTTGGAGCTTTAGGGTCATAGTTTCGTGGGATATCCCAGTTAATTGACCTAATTAATGTGTTTAGTACTTCTGTTCTACCTCCTAGTTTGTTGTGTAAGGCCTGAAGTCTTAAAAGCTTGGAATCGGCCATCCGAAGCACAATAATTGGTCTCTATTCACCTGGAGTAACAAAGGAAGGAAAGTCAGGAAATAGGAGAAGGATGTGGAATGTGTGGCTGATTTGAACAACTGCCTCCTTTGCCATGAGACCAGAAGAACTAGATGGTGCTCGGCTACCATTACTGAACATTTTGACCAAAGATTCCATAGAAGAATCCTGATCAAAAAGGGAAAAATGCAGAACCATGGAGCCATGGAGGATGGATGAACCCCTGAAACTAATGCCCTGAGATAATCTTTAAACCTTAAACCAAAAATATCCCCTGAAGTCATCTTAAAACTGAGCAATAGTTTAGCTTAACTGGTAAAAAAGGTCTGCCTTGAGCATTATGCCGTTTCAAGAACTATTTATATGGGATCAAATTGCTGTTAAGCAACTCAGAAGATTAGATAGGAACCTTAGCGGGCAGTGAGTTTATGTTAGTGAAGAAGAACTCAGAAAAGGAGGGTGAGAATGGTTGCATAACTCAGAATGTAATCAGTGTCACTAAATTGTACATATTGAAACTACTGAATTGGTGTATGTTTTGCTGTGTATATATTCTCAACAACAATGAAATAAATAAAATTTAGGAAAAAAAAAATGAATGTGAAAGGTTTTCCAAAACTGTCAGTTATTAATTCCTACTTTAATATCTATATGCATACACTGTACACACATACACAGAGACTCACACTTTTTCTAAATCCAGTACTTAAAGACCTAGTTCTAGATGTAGCTGCTCCGTAAATCCTCCCCTGGTTAATTTTTTTCCTGGATTAATTAGTCTCGTCTACAAGTTTCTTCTGGTGCCTAAGGGCTTTTTTTGCTGCTCTCTTTCTGCTTGTTCCATTTGTAGGGTTAATGTTTTGATTATGTGTGCATTTATTGCTATAAACTGACCTCAGAGCACTGCTTTTGCTGTGTCCCTAAGGTTCTGGTGGGATGTGTTTTCATTCTTGTTTGAATCTATGAATTTCTTTATTCCATCCTTAATTTCTTCTATAACCCAGTAGTTTTTGAGCAAGGTATTGTTCAGTTTCCATGTGTTTAATTTTTTTTTCCTTGCTTTTTCTGTTGTTGATTTCTACTTTTATGGCTTTATGGTCAGAAAAGATGCTTTGTAATATTTCAACGCTTTGGATTTTGTTAAGGCTTGCTTTGTGGCCTAATACATGGTCCATTCTGGAGAAAGTTCCACGTGCATTGGAAAAGAAAGTGTACTTGGCTGCTGTTGGGTGGAGTGTTCGGTATATGTCTATGAGATCAAGTTGGTTGATTGTAGCATTTAGCTCTTCCATGTCTTTGTTGAGCTTCTTTCTGGATGTTCTGTCCTTCACCGAAAGTGGTGTGTTGAAGACTCCTACTACTATTGGGGAGCTGTCTATCTCTGTTTTCAGTGCTGTTGGAGTTTGTTTTATGTATTTTGGAGCCCTGTTGTTGGGTGTGTAAATATTTATTATAGTTATGTCCTCCTGGTGTATTGACCCTTTAATCATTAAATAGTGTCCTTCCTTATCCTTCGTGGTGGATTTTACTTTAAAGTCTATTTTGTCAGAGATTAATATTGCCACTCCTGCTCTTTTTTGAGTGTTGTTTGCTTGATATATTTTTTCCATCCTTTGAGTGTTAGTTTGTTTGTGTCTTTAAATCTGAAGTGTGTCTCTTGTAGGCAGCATATAGATGGATCATGTTTTTTTAATCCAATCTGTCACTCTCTGTCTCTTTATTTGTGCATTTAGCCCATTTACAGTGTAATTATTGATAGGTATGAGTTTAGTGCGGTCATTTTGATGTCTTTTTTGTGTGTGTTGTTCACAGTTTCTTTGTTCCACTTAATTTTCCATGCTGAGTCATTTTTCTTTATGTATTTTCTTTTCATCGTTTTCATTGTTGTTGATTTTGTGTTTGCTGAGTCTTTATATTTTTCCAGTTTTCTATTTTGACTTGTAGGATTGTTAGTTTCCTTTGTGGTTACCTTAATATTTACCCCTATTTTTCTAAGTTTATACAAGTCTTTTATTTCTTTATATCGCCTTGACTTCCTCTCCATGTGAAAAATCTATGTCTACATTTTTTAAGTCCCTCTTTTTGGTTTTAATGTTGTCATCTTTTACATATTGACATCTGTTTCCCTATTTTCAGTGGTTTAGCTTTGATTTCCGTTTGTGACTTCCCTATCTAGGTTGATATTTGGTTGCTCTGTCCTGTATTCTAGTCTTAGGTTGTTATCTGATGTTACTGATTTTCTAACCAGAGCACTCCCTTTAGTATTTCTTGTAATTTTGGTTTGGTTTTTGCCATTTCCTTAACTTCTGCTTATCTGGAAATGCCCTAATTTCACCATCATATTGGAGAGACAGTTTTACTGGATATATAATTCTTGGCTGGCAGTTTTTTTTTCCTTCAAGTCTTTATGTATGTCATCCCATTGCCTTCTTGCCTGCATAGTTTCTGCTGAGTAGTCCAAGCTTATTGTTACTGACTCTCATTTGTAAATGACTTTTCGTTTATCCTGAGCCGCTCTTAAAATTCTCTCTTTATGTATCTCCTTGGTTTTGGCAAGTTTGATTATAATATGTCTTGGTGACTTTCTTTTGGGATCTACCTTATGTGGGGTTCGATGAGCATCTTGTATAGATATCTTGTCATCTTTCACAATATCAGGGAAATTTTCTGCCAACAAATCTTCAACAATTCTCTCTGTATTTTCTGTTATCTCCTCTGTTCTGGTACTCCAGTCACTTGTAGGTTATTCCTCTTGATAGAGTCCTACATAATTCTTAGGGTTGCTTCATTTTTTAAAATCCTTTTATCTGATTTTTCCTCAAATAAGTTGGAGTCAAGTACTTTATCTTCAGTCTCCCTAATTCTGACTTCCATTGCCTAAATTCTGCTCCTATGACTTTCTAATGAGTAGTCTAATTCTGAAATTTTATTGTTAATCTTCTGGATTTCTGATTGCTCTCTCTCTATGGATTCTTGCAGCCTGTTAAATTTGTCATTATGCTCTTCTCTAATCTTTTTAATTTCCTCTATTGTGTGTTCTGAGTTTTGCTTTATTTCCTTCCTAATTTCTTGAAGAGTTCTGTGTATTAATCTTCTGTATTCTGCCTCCGGTAATTCCAAGAAATTTTCCTCCTCTGGAAAATTTCTAGATTCATTATTTTGGGAGCTTGCTGAAGCCATCATGGATTGCCTCTTTATGTGATTTGATATTGACTCTTGTCTCTGAGTCATCAGTAAGTTATTATATTTATTTATTTTATGTTTGCTTACTGTGTCGTAGCTTCTTGTTTTGTTTTGATATGCCCAAATAGGCTGCTCATATGAGCTAGTTTGATTATTGGCACCTTTGAAGCTCTAATACCCTGTCACCAGGTAGTTAGATCTGTTACTGGGTATGTGAGCTCAGGAGTCCGCCCACTCCTCCTCTGTGGATTCAGCTCAGGTGCCCAGGTAGATAGCCACCAAGCATGTGGTGTAGGCTCTCACTTACAGTCCTAGACAGGCATGGGTGATTGGTGTAGGCACCGACATCTGGCTGCAGCAGGGGGACACACTCTGAGCAAGGCAGGGGGCTGACGGCCACCCCTGAGTGTCCAGGAGGAAGGTGTGTCCCTGTTCCCTAGAGTGCGTACATGGGTAGGTTTTGTAGCCGGACTATGAGCACCTAATGCTGTTGGCTGTAAGGGCTGAGGGGCACCTCTTATTCATGGGCCCCTATCGCAGGTGGCTAGGTGGCATGAGTGCAGCCACCAGTCCTCAGGCCCCTGATGTGGATAGGTGAAGACCCTGCTTAATGGGCAGAGCAGTGTCAGATGTCAAGAACCTGCCACTTCACAGCTGAAACAGTTGAAGTTAGACTTCTGGTGTATACCCTGTTGTACTGCGGCAATGAAGGCCTACGCTGTTGAGATGGGCCCACACAAGTCTATGCAGGGGGAAAGGCACTCAAAGTCTGTGGATCTCTTATGCCTGTGCCTAGGCAAAGGAGCTGTGCCTACCCTGGGTCTTGGCTTAGGGGAGCCGGCTGTTTATTTTTTCCCCAGTTTGTTAATTTCTTCACCCTCCAAGGCAGGGAGAATGGCTCCGGGCATGTGACAGATCCTACTTCTGGGCCAGGCAACTCAGCAGTTGCTGAAGCTGGTCCAGGATGCGGTACAGGCAGGGAGCTGGGAGGTAAATGGGAGACACGTTTTTCCCTAAGGGGGGTGTTTCTGATCCATGCGGTAGGTTGTATGCAATTACTTAATCTTTCACCAGTGAGAGCTGCTTCTTACTGGTTCAGGCTGGCCATGTAGACTCTCTGGCTCTGGGTCTCTCCCTGTGCAGAAAACGCGCCTCCCGAGCCGTTTGCCTGCCTCACTGCTCACCCCCCGAGCTGATCAGGCCTGAAGGGCTCAGGCTCTTGCCAGGTCACCTCTGGCAACTCCTCGCTACTTCCAAACCATCTCTCCCTCTCCCTGCCACTCAGTCTGGTTTCTCAACTCTGCCTTTGATGTTAAGGGCTCCCAGATTGCCATATATAATCGAATCAATCGTTTTTTCGGGTCTTTGTTGTAAGAGGGTCCACCGGAAGCGTCTGACTACTCTGCCATCTTGGCCTCGTCTACAGGTTTCTAAAGTACATATAGCCAAAACCAAAGGCCCTGTAGTCGAGTCCGTCTGACTCATAGCAACCCTATAGGACAGAGTAGAACTGTCCTGTAGTGTTTCCAAGGCTGTAAATCTTTATGGGAGCGGACTGCCATACCTTGCTCGCCCAGAGTGGCTGGTGGGTTTGAACCACCGACCTTTTGGTTAGCAGCTGAGCACTCTAACCACTGGGCTACCAGGGCTCCTTGAAGTGCTTATAGCCTTAACATAAACTTTTCTCCCCAGTTAAAATGAGAGATCTACTTAATTGTGGTTCTAGACAGTGCTTACAATAGTGCTAGACACACAGTAGGTTGCCAGCTATTTAAGCCCACTCAAGTTCAAGGGAGGTGGCCCTGAGGGCATGTGATAGAACTGCCCTGCTCCTTGTTACTTCAGCTTCAGACCTTGGATCAAGACTGCATATCTGGACCACAATAACTATAAACTTCTCATAGGATTGCCTTCGCCAAAGTTAATTTAGTTTTAAACCTTTGACATTTTTTGAGGGTTTAGGAAATTAATTTTCTACTGCATTTGCTATTTAAAAAAAAAAGTTGTAGGAGGACATTGTCTGTCACATCACTCAAGGTCCCCTTATGTAAAGTCCCACAGGTTTTTTTTTTAAATTCTGTGCCAGTAAAGCTCTGTTTCTTGAGCATCTGACATGCTTTCTGAGGGTTGAGGATTAGAGCACCATAAATGGTAGCTCTCTTTGTATTCTGGAGGACTATACGTCTTGACTGGGCTTCCCCTTTGCCCTGACAGTCAGAAATCTCAGCTACATTCTAAGCTTAACCACATACATATTTTTGTGTATGTTGGCATATATATTTTCCTGTTTCTAGTCCAGGTTTTTAAAAATTGCTTCTTAAATTTTGTTAGTTGCTATTTCAAAGCTTTCTTCATAATGACAGAAAATACTAAATGATTATTATGAATTTTGGAAAATGGGAAAAAAAATTGTCAACAAATTTGCTAACAATTGTAGCATCCATAAAGATTTAGGGAAAAAATCCACTTGCTGTAGAGTCAGTTCCAACTCATAGCGACCCCATGTGTGTCAGAGTAGAGCTATGCTCCATAGGGTTTTCAGTGGCTGATTTTTTGGAAGTAGATCATAGGCCTTTCTTCCAAGGTGCCTCTGGGTAGACTTGAACCACCTTTTAGTTAGCAGCCAAGTGTGTTAATCCTTTGCACCACATAGGAACTCTCCATAAAGATTTAGGTATAAAGTATTTACTTGTATCATTAGAAATTGTAGACTAAAAGAGTCTAGAAATAGCAGTGGCTTAAACACACAAGGGTTTATTTTCTCATGTAGAAGAAATTCTGAGGTAGGCTGTCTAGGTCTGATATGGTGGCTCTGTTAAATCATCAGGGACCCAGACTTCTGTCTTTCTACTCTGTTCTTAATGTGTTCCTAGAGTAACCTCAAGGTCACTTCATGGCCCAAGATGACTGTTGGAGTTGGGAAGAGATAAGGTCAGAAGAAGGGCTAACTCCCTGTCTTTTAAGGACAGCCTCAGCGAGATGGATTGAGACAGTGGCTGCAACAGTGGGCCCAAAAGTAGCAATGATTTTGAAGATGGCACGACACTGGGCACTATTTCTTTCTGTTGTACATAGGGTCGCTACGAGTTGGAACCGACTCAATAGCATCTGACAACAATATCCAGAAATCAGATGAACCCCTCCAGAACTGGCCACAGTCTGATCACATGGACTTACCTAGCTGCAAGGGAGGCTGGGCTATGTAGTTTTTTCACCTGGACACATTTCTGTTACTAAGACAAAAAGAGAGACTTAGTATTGAGAAGCAATTAGTCTGATTTCTGAATCTTTCTCTATGCATATGTATTCAGTGAGGTGTTTATGCCAAAGCCATTTTAAATAGTTTATGGAAAGAGTCAAGGTATAAATAAACATCAGCTTAAATATAATAAATAAAATGTGTTACATCTTGTCAGATGGTTCTTGGCCGAAAGCAGAGAATATCAGAAAGATGTTTACCTGTGTTTTATCGACTGTATAAATGCATTCAGCTGTGTGGATCACCATAAATTATGGATAACATTGCAAAGAATGAGAATACCAAAACACTTAATTGTGCTCATGAGGAGCCTGTACGTAGACAAAGAGGCAGTCTTTCGAACAGAGCAAGAGGATAGTGCGTGGTTTAAAATCAGGAAAGATGTGCGTCAGCATTATATCCTTTCACCATACTTATGTAATTACATGCTGAGCAAATAATCCAAGAAGCTGGACTATATGAAGAAGAATGGGGCATCAGGATTGGAGGAAGACTCATTAACAACTTGCAACGTGCAGATGACACAACCTTGCTTGTTGAAAGCAAAGAGGACTTGAAGCACTTACTGATGAAGATCAAAGACTACAGTTTTCAGTATGGATTGCACCTCAACATAAAGAAGACAGAAATCCTCACAACTGGACCAGTAAGCATCATGATAAACGGAGAAAAGATTGAATTTGAGGGGGATTTCATTTTACTTGAGTCCACAATCAGCGCCCATGGAAGCAGCAGTTAAGAAATCAAACAACATATTTCATTGTGCAGATCTACTGCCAAAGACCTGCTTAAAGTGTTTAAAAGCAAAGATGTCACTTTGAGGACTAAGGTACACTTGACCCAAGCCGTGATAGTTTCAATCACCCCTTATGCATGTGAAAGCTGGACAGTGAATAAGGAAGACTGAAGAATTGATGCCTTTGAATTATGGTGTTGGCGAAGAATATTGAATATACCGTGGACTGCCAGATGAACAAACAAATCTGTCTTGGAAGAAGTACAGCTGGAATACTCCCTGGAAGTGAGGATGGCAAGACTTCATCTCAAGTACTTTGGACATGTTATCAGGAGGGGACCAGTCCCTGGAGAAGAACATCATGCTTTGTAAAGTAGAGGGTCAACGAAAGAGAGGAAGACCCTCAATGAGATGGATTAACACAGTGGCTACAACGATGAGCTCAAGCATAGCAACAATTGTGAGGATGGCACAGGACCAGGCAGTGTTTTATTCTATTGTACATAACGTCGCTATGAGTCAGAATCAATTTGACAGCACCTAACAACAACAACATCTTGTTATCCTATTGGTTTTGCCACTCTGCCTTTCTTTAATTTTTTCAGTGAATGTACCGTTTATATACATACCCTGATAGTGCATATTTTTGAATATTCACTCAGTACAGACTTATCCAGGGGTGGAAGGGACATTAGACAGTTTTCTCCAAGGGCTGCATATTCCATTGCCTACCGGGACAATTCAGGTACCATAAATGATTAAAGTAGGCCAAGGTCAGTGTTGGGGACTGTAATAGACCGTGGTGGAGCCTCTGGCATCCTGGAGAGAGCCTGCCCTGTCTAAAGGGGGTAGCTGCCACTTACCTCTATTCATTGTTGCCATGTGGGACTGCTGGCTCAGTGTTGCTAGATACTCAGATGTTTTTTCCCCCCAAGAGAATCCAGAAGTCTAGATTTTTATCTGAAATCCAGAGTATATAACTTGGCAACTAATTAATTCAATTAAAACAAAATAAACAATAACCAAAAAAAAAACGAACTTCTTGCAGTCGACAATTCCAACTCATCGAGACCCTATAGGACAGAGTAGAACTGCCTCAGAGGGTTTCCAAGACTGTAATCTTGACAGAGCAGCTGATGGGTTCTTACCGCCAACCTTTCGGTTAGTAGCCAAGCACTTAACCACTGTACCACCAGGGTGCTGGAAAAATGCAACACCAACCCATGGGCTGCCAGTTGAAGAGCTTTGATCTGGTCCACTCCTTGTTTTTCAATTGACAGCCGAGCCCTAGAGAGGTCAAGTGGCTTGTGACTTTGTTCTTTAGTCCCCACCTCAACAAAGCCTGGTCCTCTATAGTTAATTTGTCTCAGAATATGAAGAAATAAAAAAAATTAGAAGTTGAACAAGACTACTTTGAAGGGCCATTGATTCTCCCCTTAAATTGGCTTTCATTTTCTTCTTAAATCATTTTGGTATGGAGAAAGTTGGGCTTGGATCCCAGTTCTGCTATTTCCCAGCTGTGTGACTTTGGACGAGCCTCGAGCGTCTCATTTTGAGTATTTCCTGTCTTCTGTACCATCCATTTTCTTTCTCTCCCACCTTTCTTTCTTTCTCTACTTTTCCAGCTTTTGAGTAGCATAACATGGTGGTTAAGAGGAGGGTCTAGAGCCAGATTGCCAGGATTCAAATCCTGCCTTGTCTATTAGCTGTGTGACTTTGGGCAAGTTACTTAAAGTTTCTATGCCTCAGTTTCCTCGTCTGTAGAATGGGCATAATCATAGTACCTACTTCGTATGGTTGTGGTGCAAATTAACTGAGTCAGTATGTATGAAGTATGAAGAAGGGTGCTTGGCACATAGAGAGTGCTATATAAATGTTGGCTGTTTTTCCCCCATGTTCTCTTTTTCTTGTTTCCTCTGCTGCTTTGAGGCCATAAATCTTTTACTGGGCTTCTCCAGTGGGCCTGGCTCTGGCTCCCCATCTCGCCGTGAGCACTTCTACCTCCTGGTGCCCTTCTGCAGCCAGCATCCAGCCCCCGATCTGGACCCAAGCCTGGAAGGCTGTGACACAGCCCTTGATTTTGTTCCATTTTTGAGCTCAGCTGTGCCATTTAAATTTTCTAGAGTCCGTTTTTTCTGTCATTGCTATATGTTTGAAAGAGAAGGAATGAGTCACTTGACTGTTCTGTTTTGACCTAAAACCTCATTAAGTTATTTCATTGGTCACATAGAGATGATACGTGTCCCGTTAGCATTTCTGAGGGCTGTATTATGAGGTAGAGTAAATGTAGTATGAGCTTGCCTTAGCCAGAGTTAATGTGTGCAGCAGGTAGCTTGTCCTGGAAACCAGAGAGAGCCTATCAGTTTGGGATGTACAAATCCAGCAGCTTTGTTAAAATAGTAAAGTGTCCAAGAGTATGGGCTACATGTTCTTTGGAAGAAATTGTCTTTTCCCCTAAAGACTATACGTAAGCAGAGAAACTAAGACTGTCTTATGTTTAGTTTAAATTGCTTCTTTCTCGCTCTTTAAAACATCACCATCTTTTTCAGCTTTTAGGTTATTTGAATAAGAGATCTGACCTGAACAGCCCAGACAAACAATTCTTCAAGGATAATTAATATTCCCTGTCGAGCGCAACAAGTGAAATAGGTATGTATTGCTAAGACTCTTATTTTTGCTTTTTCTCTCTGCCTCCCCTCAAGTCAGTGAGTAGTGAGATGTGGGAAGGGAAGGACTTGTTTATCTATTTATTTTTATTTAATAAGTCTACTCCAGACCAACAGGAAACTGGTCAGGCCACCTGCTGCATTGCTCTGTTCTCTTTCCAACAAAGGAGACAAGGAAGAACTTCTATTTCAGTTCCAGATTATCAGCATCATAGTCAGAGAAACTAGAATTTCTGCTGTATTTTTTAAAAATCTGTATTAACAAGCTGCATCATTGTGGATATTTGTTCAGCATCGGTTTGACTGGCCTAGGCAGCAGGGCTATGACCAGTGAGGGACGTGAGCTGCAGGTTAACACGTGGAGTGCCTTTTAGTACAGTGCTGTGCATCTTTTAGGGGCAGATCTCTTTGAGAATCTGATTAAAGCTGTGAGAACCTCTCCCTAGAAAACTGTAGATATACACACACTTTTGCAGATGATTTCAGGGTGTCTCTGATCCCCAGATCCCATAGGGGATCCATAGACCCCAAGTCAAGAATCCTCATTTTAGGGATTTATAGATAGCTAGCCTTCAGGAGATATGGCCCCAGGAATGCAGTGACACATCAGAAATTAAGTTTTAAGGAAAATGTCAGCTTATGAAAGTGCAAGAATGATGCAGCTGAGAGTGTATCCTGAGGTCCAGCCTTGATTCAAAATTGGGTCAAATAATTTTTTTTTTTTTTAATTTTTGGTGAAAATGTTCACAACACAACATACACCCGTTGAACAGTTTTTACACGAGCAGTTCGGTGACAAAGGTTACATATTACACATTGTGTCACCATTCTCACTATCTTTGCCCATATTGTTTTACCCGATTAACTTAGACTCTGACCCTGAAAGTTCTCATCTGTGCTTCAGAGTTACTCTCGTCAATTTGATCTCATATGGATAATTCTTTAAAAGAGTGCATGCAGTGCTCAAGGCAGATATTCTTTATTAATTGAGCTAAATTGTTGTTTAGTTTAAAAATGACTTCCTAGCATAGAATTGGTTTAAGATTTAAAAATTGTTTACACGCGTTAGATTTGAGGGTTTACTCAGTCTCAGTGGATCCAGGAAGTCTGATTTCTACGAGAATTTGAAGTTCTGTGCTACATTTTTCCTCTTTTTGATCGAGAACTATCTACTGGGTCCTTGATCAAAATGTTCAGTAATGGTAGCCAGGCACCATCCATTTCCTTCCCCGATTCCAATGTCTCCTTCTTCCTCTGTTGCTCCAGGCAAATAGAGACCAGTTGTTGTATCTTGGGTGGCCACTTACAAGCTTTTAAGACCCCAGGCACTATTCACTGAACTAGGAGGTAGAACAGAGACTCTAAAGACATTAGGCCAATTGACCGAATAGAAAATTGGGTCAGATAAATTTTTAAATCTTCTTTTTTTGTCCCCATGGTGGAATGCTAGTTAAGGAGCTTTGATTGTTGATTTCCTTCCCACGCTGAGTTGGGAACTCCCTGCCAAAGATGGTCTGCAGTGTTGGGGCCTGTATTTGCAAAAGTCACCTTGACTTTGGAAAAAAGTTTCTGAGTCCCCTCTGGCTTTGCGGTAGATCTCAGAGGGTTCATTCGGTTATGCCCAAATGTGTTTTACTAGAGATTGTTTCCTTTTGCCTATTCTGTCTCCACCGTTGACTACGAGAGTTCCCATGATGACTGTTTTTAGCAGAGGCTACTTGAAACTGTTCCAGGGGAAGCTGTTGCCATAGCTACCTTGGCTGTGATGGTTACCATTTTCTTCTTTTTGTTAGCTTGTGGTTTCCCTGATTTTTAAGGTAACATCTGATGTTCTGTTTTTCTGCCAAGCAGCAAGGAAAATGCTGGATTCTTTTGTTGTTATTGATGTTTAGTTGTATGTGTTTGGAGTTGTGTGCGCGCGTGTGTGTGTGTGTGTGTGTGTGTGTGTGTGTGTGTGAGGTAAGGTTAAGATACCTCAAAAAATGAAATATTAGGAGAGTTTGGGAAAAGCCAGATACGCATATGTATTTTCTCTTCTCCAGTTTTTAATTTTGGGTGAACTTGGTCCAGTTTTGGTCAAATTTTGGACTAATGGCTATAGGCAGTTGTCCTCTGCAATGAGGGGAAAGAAACTTGGCAGAGCTCCATTTCTCACTCCCTGGAACCCCCAGGAATTAGAACCACTGTGGTCTGGCCTGCAGTCTGAAATGTCCTCTAGTACCAGATCTGCTTCTGTGAGCAGATGGCTGAGAAGTCAGGCAGAGGTCATTTTATCTCAGCTTGTGTCTGAGTTATCTAGTGCTGCTATAACAGAAATACCACAAGCAGGTGGCTTTAACAAACAAATTTATTTTCTCACACTTTAGGGGGCCAGAAGTCTGAATTCAGTGTGCCGGCTCTAGGAGAAGGCTTCTTTTCTTTGTTGGCTTTGGAAGAAGGTCCTTGCCTCTTCTGAACTTCTCCTCCTGAGCAGTCTTGTGGTTTAGCATCTCTCTTCCCCCATCTCTGCTTCTTTCCTTGCTTGTTTAATCTCTTTGGTATCTCAGAAGAGTTTGACTCAAGACACAGTCTACACTAATCCTGCCTCATTAACATAACAAAGACATCCCACTCCCAAGTGGGATTATATCCACAGGCATAGAGGTTAAGATTTACAGCATATTTTGGGAGGGACACAATTCACTCCGTAACAACCTGGTAAGAAAATAGAGGGGTGTGGCCCCACAGGTAGTACAGCCACACCTGGTGGCAACACCAATCCCAAGATTGTAAACACAACACTTAGCACACAGCTGGTGCACCAGGAGCAGATCAGTTTGCAGAGAGATTGAAAGCTGCCTGGACTTCCTTCTCTCTGTCTCAATAGGATACTATTCTCAGCATTTTTCAATTTGCTTATCTTAGAAATGTTCATTAGATTTAAAAAAGAAAACAACAGCCTACCCAGTTTATCATGCCCAGGACTGTGTGTTTGTGATTTGGGGCGTTGGCCAGCTCATTGGTGGCTGTCAGGTGCTGATGGGCCCTACCTAGGTGGACCCTGTGGACACATCTGGATAGTGACATGTCATCACAGGCACTGGGTAGCATGGCATGCCTATTTAGTGTGGGTGGTCTCCCCGCTCCTCACTGTGCTTGTAAACCCAGACCTGTGCCTCTGCTCCCAGGATCAAGATGAATGCCATGCTGGAGACCCCTGAGCTCCCGGCCGTGTTTGATGGAGTGAAGCTGGCCGCAGTGGCTGCCGTGCTGTATGTGATCGTCCGATGTTTGAATCTGAAGAGCCCCACAGCCCCACCCGAACTCTACTTCCAGGATTCAGCGCTCTCCCGCTTTCTGCTCAAGTCCTGTCCACTTCTGACCAAAGAGTGAGTAGACTTTACAGCCTCCATATGCTGACCTGCTAATCTGTGGGCTTTGTGAGATGTTCAGAGAAGAACCTTCTCACATTGTGTCCTTAAGACATCAGTGTAAAATGGCATCATTGGTGTTAAGATAGCCACAGTCTTGATAGGAGTCTGGTGTTTGAATCCTGGAGGGTGGGAGAAAGAATCAGATCTTTATTGCTTAGAAACGTCCCTTCTTCCACAGTGCGGTGTCATCATCCATGACAAGGACTTGCAGAAGGAATAGTCATTCTTAGGTGGATACAGAAACTCAGAGAGTATTCTAGCCCTTTATCAAATGTCTTGTTGCCAGTTCTAGGCCAGAGAAATCATCCTTACCCAAAATAATGAATAAGAAAAAAGCACAAACTAATTAGTTGAGTTCTTGCCATCTGCCTTATTGAAAAACGTACCAGAGAACCCATTTTGTACTAGGAGAGTCCACTTCAAGGGAATGCTGTCATTCTGAGGGAACCAGGCTTCCCTGTATAAGCCCCAGATGTGTATTTTGGAGGTGGCAGGGTGAGCACTGCCCCTGAGAGAGGAAAACCTTAGTTGTAAAGTAAAGGAAATCCTGTTCCACTTCATACAGAGTGTTTTCAAGAGATACATTGTTAACTTTTTCCCTGTTGATGTCATCTGAGTACCTAGGTCTTCCTTCAGGGCTCAGGCCAAAGCATGAAGCATTCCATAATCTCCTCAGTCTGACTTCCTCACTCCTTTCTCATCACTACTGCCTCTCTCTGTGCCTCTTCAAGCTAGCTTATGCCATCTCGCCAGCGTGCCTCGTAAGACTGAAGCTGCTTGGAGAACTATCTTGTTCAAACTGTGCTCCCTCAGCATGTGACTAACAAAGTTTCTGATGCTCAGTGGATAGTAGCAGAAGCTTTTCCCTTCATCTTGATACAATCTCTCACCCCCTCTACTGGGGGTTGGTGACCCTGACTGGAAGATCCTCTCCTAAAAGCAGACAAATGGGCAACCCCTGGTCCCTGGCCAACTGCCATGCTCCCTTCTGGTGAAACCTAAATTAGGAGAGAGAGAAGTCAAGCTAGGCTAAAGGCACAGGTGATGCTTGTTTAGGACTTAGCTGTGGTTTAAAGGTGGTTATGAAGGGACAAGTTCCCCAGAAACTATTTACTTTTAAGACCTGTCCCTTTGACCATAGGACCAGCCCTTTTAGAGCATGTGGGAATATTACTTAAGCAGCTAGATTTCAAATACCCAAGCACTGTGACTTGACCATGACAAATGATTAAAAGGCAAAAGGATTCACTTTTTTCCTCCATCTTTTCTTATTATTATTATTGTGGTAAAATATATATAACAAAACATTTGCCATTTTAACTGTTTTTAAGTGTACAATTCAGTGACGTTAATTACGTCCACCATGTTGTGCAGCTGTCACCACTGTCCGTTTTCAGATGGTTTTCATCTCCTAAACGGACACTCAGTTCCCTTAAGTAATCACTCCTCCATCTTTTAACTGACATCTTATCTTTGATTTACGTTCTGACTTTAGGAATGACTGTATCTTGCATTCATGTAGCATATCTCCAAAATGTTTTCACGTTACTCTATTTTGTCCATGTTACTACATTTTAAATTTGTTGGATACCTCTCATAAAAACCAGTTGCTGTCGATTCAGTTCCAACTCATGGCAACTCCATGTGTGTACACTATGCCATTTAATCCTTTTAACAACTTTGAGGTTGGATTCATTTTTCCTCATTTCAAGGATGAGGAAACTAGAAGTAGCAGAGAGGGAAACTGAACCCAAGTCCATGACTCCAAAGTTAGTTCCCTTCTTACCCATGGGGAGGTGGACAGGGACTAGCATTTTCTTAGGGGTCAGGTGAGAAGAGTCAGGCAGAGAGAGAATTAAGGGGCCAGCCTATCATGTGAGTTAGCAGGACTGGCCCCAAGTCATTTTCCGATTTCCATGTGACCCTTTCTATTTTAATCACTCTTTGTCAGAAGCCACCGTCCCTGATGTTCTTTTTCTGTGTCACATTTCATAGCAGCCTCCCATATATTTGAAGCTGAGGACAGGAAACATGTCTGTTAAGGGTAAAAGTGCTTCTCCTGGGACTTTGAAGATTTTTTTCCTCAGAGGAACCCTGTCGGCAGCCTTCACAAACACCAGTCTAGGCTGGAAAGTTCTGTTAACTGATTTACAACGAGCTATTGGTGTCATTCACTAACCCTATCTGAAAACAGCCAATTATTATGACTTATGTGCCAAATGAGAACATACCCCTTCGCTGTTCAGTGTAGGAAGAAGTTGTTGAAAGGTGAACATGGAAAGCAGTGTTATGAGAGTAGGGTTTCCCTCACCTCACTGTTAGTCAGTTTGGGGAGCTTTTTTAAGATAATTTACCTAAAGATACACTATAAATGAATCTTTTAAAGTCTGGGGGAAATCTTTGCTTAGGTGGGATGATATAGGTCTCTTCTTCACATAGCAGCAGGTCAGTATTTACCTAGTGAATCTTTTTTTTGCTGTGCTCAAGAAATGTTTGCTTTTAGTAAAACAAGCAAACTAAAGTTCCGTCCAGAGTTGTGAGAAAATCTAGATGGCATTACAACGTCCATTTTTTATGAATAAAAAATTAATACATATTCATTTATTAAAAACAACAAAAAAAGAAAAGCACATAAAAATCTTCTATAATTCTCCTACCCAGAGATAAGCACTGTTACTATTGTGGTGATCATCCCTATGGTTTCATTTTTTTTTTTGTCTTCTGGGTGTACTCCCCCCACCCCCACAAAATTGAGATGATATATATTGTTTGGTAACCCGCTTTGACACTTAGATTACCATGACCTAGCTGCTACATATCTTTTAACATTTGATTTTTCAGAGGTTTAGAATGGAAGTCGGGCAACCACACAAATTTCCTGGTGGCCCTTGGCAGCACTGGTGTAGAGAAAGAGCCTTGAATTGAAATTCGGACCAGGATGGACACCTAGGTTTTCTACCGCCAAACTTATATCTAAACCTCTGGTCCTTGGTTTCCTTCTATGTGAAATGAAACGGGCAACTCTCCTATGTTGTCCTTCACTAACATCCTCAGATACTAGTGCCATTGCTTTGTCAGCAAGCACAAGTGAGGTCTTCTTAGAGGAAAGACCCTGGGGGAGGGGACCCTGACTACAGGGTAAGGGAAAGAATCTAAAGAAAGGGTTTTCTTCTGTATCTGCCCTCTCCTAACTATTCCCACCCCCATGTTCTAGGACAGGCTGGCATTGTCTCCCTTGGGCTTTTTTTTTAAGTGCTTTATTGACTTATAATTTACATACAGGAAAATGCACAAACTTTGTGTACAACTCAGGACATTTTACCTATGCATTCACCTGTGCTGTGTCCATTTAGCTCGTCCAGTCTTGTTTTATGGGAATTTGTGTCTTTTCTCCATCACTGAAGTATATGTACCCGAAACCAAGAGCCACACACTTGAAGAGACCGAACAGGATACACTGGCAGTTCCAGATCTTACGTATTATGCCTTTCTGTCTTTTACTTACCATAAACATGCATAGGTGATGGATGTTTCCATTGTGGCAAATGCTATGTGTGTGCAAGAGAAGCCACACTGGTTCCAGCTTATGCAATCAGTGCCATTCACAGGGGTTCCGGGGAATCAAGAGGACCTTTAGCTCTGACAGAGTTCTGCTTGCCTGGGAAGTCTCTACCCTGTCTCTAGAACAAGATGGGTTGTTTTTTCAGGCTTAAATTAAGTGGGGACAGCCCGGGGTATATGCAGAATGGCAGTTAGCAGCCTCTGCCCTTCCCTGCGGGCCTGTCACCAGCTCCCTGTCGGAAAGCGAAGGCAGGCAGCAGGTGCTCCGTCTCTGGAAGTCTGCTATTAAAATGGATATATTCCCCTTGTGGGAAGCCAGGCTGCAGCTTTTTCACTCGTTGGCAGACTTGTCAGTGTGGGTCGTGGTGTAGCTAAAGATGAAAGCATTTAGGAAAAGCATGATGGAGCACTCAGCTAATAGATAAGCCTCAGAACAGAGAGAGAGCTGAGGTGTTTTCATTACATGCGAGTGACACTGAGGAGCCCCTACAGGGTCCTGAGAGGGGGAGCAACGTGATCAAAACCACAGCCACATGTCTGTGGGTCCTTTCTTCCCGAGAGATAAAAATGTAATTGGTTTCTTCTGCAGCCAGCTGTTGCCTGTATTAATATTGTTCCCTGTGGGTTTGAGACATACCTGAAACTTAGGGGTGAGGTTTGCACCCATTCTAACATCAAGCCGAAAATAACGATTGACTCACCTATGCCATGATGCCCTCTCTGAGCATTTCTCTTTGAAGCTGCTTCAGAGAGTCATCAGGATGGCAGACACCCCATGGCCTTTCCGTACAGTGTAATGGATTCCATCTTCTGTGGCTTTCCCCGTTTCTCTCTTCTCTTGCCAGAGTATAAGCTCTGAACAAGAATCCTATTGAAATGTTCCCATTGTAATTAGTCCACATCTTGAATTTCCTGTCAGTAGTCATCCACTAGTCCTCATTCATGACTGAGTTCTCTTAGTCTCAATTTTTGGGAGGGATAAAAAAAGATCATTTAAAAAAAAAAAAAAACTTGTTCATTGTAGAAACGTTCTAGAACCGCTTTTTTCCATTGGTTTCTGCACAACTCTGCTTCCTAATTATTTCTCATAAGGCAGAGCAATCTACTTTTTTTTTTTTTTTTCGTCTCTCAAACAATATCAATTCCCTCTCAGTGCTGTCGTACATATTCACTTCCTAACAGTAAATATGCATTTTCTTTTATCTACCCCAAATAAAAGACTGGTTCTATATATATAAAAAATAGTATATTTGTCATAGATGTGCAAGATAGGCTATTTTTTGTCCTAGTGTACCAAAGAAGAAGGAGCCCTGGTGGTGCAGTGGTTAAGCACTGGGCTGTTAACCAAAAGGTCAACGGTTCGAAACCCCCAGCCACTCCACAGGAAGAAGATGTGGCAGTATGCTGCTGTAAAGATTACAGCCTTAGAAACCCTGTGGGGCAGCTCTGCTCTTCCTGTAGGGCCACTTGAGTCGGAATCAACTCACCGGCAATGGGTTTGGTTTGGCTTCGTACCAAAGAAGTATTAAATAATTAGAAGTACCATACAGAAGAGCACTAATTCAAATCACTCTGATAATGCAATACGCGGGATTATTTTCCAGACATAAAGAGCAAAGGACTTGGTATATAAACTCCCACTCCACTGCCATTTTCTCCCCTTGCCGCCTTTTGTAAACAGCCTTATAAAGGCTGTTTCTTTGTATTGGCAGTGCCAAAGGGGAGGTTGGTGAGAGACTTCAATATGGACAACTGATGTTTTCTCAATCTTAAAATAAAACACTTTGCAAATGGAGCTTCACACACTCCCTTCCAGTCAGATTGCCATCCCTACGCCCCTCCTAGGTGGAAATCGTGGAGCCAGCACAGCTGATTTATGAAGAGTTAAAGTTGAAAAGAATTTCATTATCTTGGGCTTAAATTCCTTTTAATTCCCTCTTACTCTCAGAGACATTCCAGATCAGACTTAGATCTTTCCCTCCTTGGCTGAACACTAAGGCTTTGTTGTTTTTACAGGATAAACTACTAATGGCCAAGAGCCTTAATTCTATTGACCTGATTTTATCCATTTTAAGAACGTTGCAAATATTCCCTTAGATGCTTGTGGTTAGCTATTAAAAATTGATAAGCAGATCTGTAGAACCCTGATGCACGTATTATGTAAGTAGCAGAACTTCAAAACACATTTATCTGGAAGCTTATATTGTAAGGGAGTTCTTGAAAGATGAAAGACTATGAGTGTTCCTTACTGAGACCAAGTATTCATGGTTAACATCAATGAGGTCACATTTTCAAATCATTTTGTATTGACATTTCTTATGTTTCTGATGAAATGGCCCAGGCCAAAGCTGTCAAGGTGGGGAAGTTGAATGGCTGAACCTGGGATACTATCCTCTGTTATGAGGGTGACCAAACAAACAGCCTAGTTTGCTCAGAACTGAGGGTTTTCCCAGGACATAGGGCTTTTAGAGCTATAGCTGGGGAGGTCCAGGACAAACTAGGTTGTTTGTCACCCTATCTTATCCACTGTCTTCTGCCATCAGATGGTGAGGTTTTTATGAGTGGGTGTGCACTTGGAGGTAGGTGTGCACACCCTGTGGCCAGGTTTAATTTAACTCTTGGTTGTTGTCCACCTGCACAGTCTCTGCCCTGGCAGATTACTTGTTCAAGAGTGCAGCCAAGCCAGGAAGGAAAATGCTGCCATCTTTTGAGAACTCTCGTATTGAATCAAGATGACCAATCTTAGTCTGCTATGAAATTATCCATTTTCTGTAATCTAGATACAGTTTGTAGCTTCTTGTTAGAGACTCTGTGCCTTAGTACAGGAATTGTTGAAACCTGAAAGATCTAAAAGGTACAGAATCCAAAATATTCCAAGATTCCCTTGATTTTGTTCCAATGGAAGAAGCCTTATCTCCCCTGTGCCATGTATACCTTAAAGCAGTCAATTTCAATTTCTAAAAATTTATGACCAACCAACTGCCCTATTCATCATGCTTGAGTTTATTTTTCAGGGCTCTACTGTGTCATCAAAAAAGCAGAGGAAGCATGTGCTAAAACTGATGGTGTCAAAGCCATCACATATGGACGGGCAAGTGAGCTTTGGCTCTGTGGGAGGACTGTACGGTTGAGCCCTCTTTGTCCCATTCTTCCCCAGATTAGGCTCCAGGATCCATCTTGGTCCACTAATCATCCTTTACTTAATTTTACTTAAATGACTTTACATCAACCTAATTTACTTCAAGGCTTGTCTGGGATCAGATCCACGTTTATGGCCCTTCTCAATATGTAGTTGACTGAAAATTGGCCCCATATCCCAAAACAGGAAACAGATCTCATTTTCTAGAAAGTCTTAAAGTTTCAAAGTAGAGCCTACTATTATCAGCATCACATGTTTTATTGGTCCTGTGAATTCAGTGGTTACTAATTTTGATCCCAAACTGTTTTTTTTTTTTTCCCTCCTGCTTTATACTTTATTACTGAAGTATAATTAAGTCAGTAAATTGACTTTTAAAATGTATTCTAGAGGGTGAATAACTATGATTTCTAAATTCTCAGCGTACCATGTTCATCCAGTGGTGTGGAGAGTTAAGAGCTTAACTGCAGTTTCTGCAGTACTGTCTTCTGAAGCAGCAGTGAGTGAAGCTTCAGCAGCGTCAAGAAAACCTTCCATGCAAATGAAGTGTGTCAGGGGGTGGGAAGACTTAGCTTTAGGATCAGAATTTATTAGATATATTTACTTGAGGAAAGCATTTTCCTTGGTCTGTAAGGAAATCTGCCCCTCCACGAATTCTAAGAAGCTGTTACTTATACAGAAAGCTGTAGTTCTTTAATAATTGATTTTTCACATGAATGAATGAGGTACCATCCTTGTTGCCACCCCAAATGCCTGACTGCCAGGCTGAGGAGTGCCCTCTACCAAGGGTTGCATACTCCCTTCAGAGCTCTTCATCTGCCCAAGGTGGCTGCCTGCAGTGCAGCGTCACGGTGAGCCTTAGAAATGAGTCAGCCATTGTGGCATTCAAGGAACCACCTTAAATCTCCACCCGGGCGTCCACCCGGGCGTCAGCCTAGAATCATAGAGGGCTCCAGGTCAGTGTGGGCATATGGCATCAAGCCAGGCACCTTAACTTCTGAGGCAGCCATTAAAAGAGCCTATAATCCGGAGCCTTTGTGAACCCTCCTTACCCAGAGGTCAGTGGTTGATCCAGAACCATCTGTAGCCTCCCAGGAAGGGAGGAGTCTGGAGAAGCAGCAGGTTGTGTGTTTTTCCATCTATTCACTGGGTAATAATCCATTGCCACACACCACCCTGAATTTCCCATGACATGAAACTCCAGATTCTCTTGCTGACAAGAAAGTGAACTGGTATTTTCAGCCAGATCACAAAAGCTTGAACAGCAATTGCTGTTAATATGAAGTGAGAAGCTCCATAAATGTTTTTAAATTTAAAATCTGCCAGACCATAGTAGTATGGACTTTTCTTGGTATTTAAATAAAGGAAGATTCTTCCCAGTGAATGTCTCTCTCTCTCTTTTTCTATCTATACATACGTATACTATTATATATCAGATATAATAGTATATAATACATATATTTATTATTTATTTTAAAATAGTTAATATTTATTTTAAATATGTTTAATTAATAATTTAAATAATTGATATTTATTTAAACATTTGTTTTTAAATATATGTTTTAAAATAAGCACATTTTTATTTATGTTTTTAATGTTTTATTGAGTTTTTGGTGAAAGTTTGCACAGCAGTTTAGGTTCTGATTTAACAATTTCTACACATATTGTTCAGTGACATTGGTTACATTTTCCACATTATGTAAACATTCTCATTATTTCCGTTCTGGTTGCTCCATTTCCATTATTCTTGCTCCCACCCACCCCCCGACCTTTTCATCTTTGCTTTAGGGTAAATGTTGACCATTTAGCCTCAGATAGATGACTGGATTTTTTTAATTTTGTTTTGTTTTTATATAAAAGGGGCACAGTACTCACAGGTAATATTGTTTATTTTATGAGCCAATCTGTTATTTAGTTGAAAGGTTACCTCCGGGAGTAGTTGCAGTTCAAAGTTTAAAGAGTATCTCCAGGTGATAGTCTTAGGGGTTCCCCAGGTCTCTACCTGTCTAGTAAATCTGGCCTTTTTGAAGATTTTGAATTGTGTTCTACGATTTTCTTCCATTCTATCTGGGACCATTATTGTGGCCCCCGTCAGATTGGTCAATAGTAGTAGCAGCCAGGCATCATCTAGTTCTTCTGGTCTCCGGATAGGTGAGGCCGTGGTTTGTGTACGCAGTATTGGTCCTGTAGACTGGTTTCTTCTTTGGGTCTTTTAATTTTCTTCTTTCTCTGTTGTTACAGACAAGTAGACATTAATAGTTGTATCTTAGATGGCCACTGGCAAGCTTTTAAGATGTCAGAAGCTACTTACCAAACTAGGATGTAGAACATAAACTTTGTAGACTACGTTGAAGCATATATTTATTTTTATATAGCATATATAGTACATATTCTGATATTGACTGATTTAATATATATGTACAAGTAGTTCCCAACTTGTGACAGGGTTCTCTTCCAATGACTCTGTTGTAAGTCGATTCTGATGTAAGTCAAATACCTCATTTTTTTTTTTTTTTGTTTCCGTTATTACTGCCATTTATTATCAGTATCTTTATAAATCCAATCTTTATTTGAATTTAGGGGTTGAAAACATTATATCTAAACTAACAGATGTGATGACATCAACAAATTATGGACTGCAGCACTGTTTATTGAACATATTACTAGTGATAAAATGTACAAAACCAAAAAAACGAACGGTTGTAAGTGCAGTTTGTCGTAACTTGAATACATTGTAAGTCAGGGACTATCTATCTATCTATATACGTACGTATGTATTTTTATATGCAGCCCTGGTGGTGAAGTGGTTAAGAGCTCAGCTGCTAACCAAAAGGTCAGCAGTTCAAATCCACCAGCTGCTCCTTGGAAACCCTATGAGGTAGTTCTACTCTGTCTATAGGGTCGCTGTGAGTCAGAATCAACTCAATGGCAACGGGTTTGGTTTTTTTAAAATTTTTTTTTTATATAAACATTATATATAATATACTTACAATATAAAAATAAATACACATATATTTAATCAGTATATGTATTGTGTATGTGAGTGTGGGTGGTTGGGTGAATGTGGTGTACAATTAGTGAACAGAATGGGAAGGGCAGGTTACTAAATATTATTAATTGACTGATTTAATATATTTTTATATATGTATTTATATATTTTTACTATAAAAAATACACATGTATCTATATTAAATCAGTCAATTAATAACACTTAGTAACCTGCTCTTCCCATTCTGTTCACTATCTGTACACCATACTCACCCACTCAGCCACACACACACACACAATACCTGGTACTTTTCTGTCTCCACACTTCTCAGATTTCTGTCTTCTCTGTCCATCAAAACTCTCCCCACTCCTCAAAAAAAACCAAACCTGTTGCCGTTGAGTTGATTCTGACTCATAGTGTCTTGCAGGACAGAGTAGAACTGCCCCATAGGATTTCTAAGGAGCAGCTGGTGGATTCGAACAGCTGAATTGCCGACCTTTTGGTTAACAGCCATATCTCTTAACCACTGTGACACCAGGACTTCCCCCACCCCTCGAGGCTTCCTCAAATCCCAGCTCCTCTGGCATCCTCTGTCACCTCTCTTCTGTCCCACTGGCACTGACCTAACATCAGGGGATGTAAATGATATTCTTCCATGTTTGTCTCCCCCTTCACCACTCCCTGTCTTTATTCTGAGGGATTGAGAATAGCGACTATCTTAAAATTCCTCATATTCCCTATGACTGCTTCTTCACACAGTCAGTACACACTAACATTTGTAGATCGTTTAGGTAGGAACATATGTAATTAAGTGTCAGAATGAGTAACTCAGGTCAGCGATAAAGGAGGTTAGAGAAAAATATTACTATGGCAGCATGAATGATGAGATCTTGTGAGATCCTGAGAAATTACTTGGCTTTGTATAGGTGGAACAGTACAAGAGAAGGTACAGAGGCTGGTGTGAACAAACGCTTCTGGCAGAACACTGGCTTTGTTTTCCAACCCAACACTTTCCCCCACCCACATTTGTTCTTTTCTCCTGTGGGCAAAGGTGATGGAGGCCTTGCTATTATTTACACATTTCCTTGCTGTCCCTGCTTGGCCTGATCCTAAGCCACTCTACTCCTGTCCCTCTAGTTCCGTGAACCTTTATTGGCCTGGACTTTCTCTTGCAATTCCTGAAGACCTCCTTGGTGCTGTTTGCATGGCCTTTGGACCTGCCACCTGCTCTGCCCTTTGCTCACTGTGCCCTTTGATTCTGTTTGCTAATAGGCTTCAGACCCTGTCACTGGCCTGGTCTCCACAATTGCTTGCTGGCCAGCTCGTCACAGGGGCCCCTGTGCCATGATTTGGTGTGACAAGAGCCATCTGATTGTAGTAGACAGCCCCAGGTCTGTTGGAGAGGAAGAGAAACTCACATGGAGTCTCAGACTCAGAAAGGAGGAGTTTGGACTTCATCCTGTGAGCACTAGTAGCAATAAGAAAGGGAAGGATGAGACAAGCTCCAGAGGTCTGTCAAGGTAGAATCAGTAGGTATTGGTGGATGATGGAATGGCCTTGGGCAGGAGAGGAAAAGGCTGAATCACGAATATTGTCAAGATTTCTGAGCAGTTGCGAGAAGAATGGAGCCATTGACAGAAATAGGGAAGCCAAAGGAAGAAACTACTTTCTCAGGGAAGGTAGTTTGGGGCATGTCTGTGGGATATGCACCTGGGCAGATGCAAACAAAAAAATTTAGATGTGAACTCAAGAACAGAGATGCAAATTAAAGATGAACTGTAGGTATGGGAAATGGGGCATGAGAGACATTGAGGACTAATGGCTGAGGCAGGCCGGTGGTTAGGGTGGCAGGAAGAGCCAGCAAAGGAGACAGAGGCAGTAAGAAAGGTAGGAGGAGAACCAGGAGCCTCCAGTGTCGTGAAAGCCAGAGAAAACATTGAAGGTGGGTAAGAAGCCACAAAAAAGCAGGAAGAAAGAGGACTGATCAAAGGCCATTGACTTTAGCCAGAAAGAATTAGGGTTTTTTGAGAATGTGTTTTAAGTAGTGAGGTGAGAGAAGTCCAATGATAGAAACTAAAGAAGCAAGTGAGGAAACAGAAGCTGGGAAAGGAAGGAGAAAAATAGGAAACTAGAGGAGAAAGCCAAATTGAATGAAGGTTGAGAAAGTAAATGCAGAGGTGCCAGTGGCAAGGGAGAAGTCAGTGAACTGTCATGCTAGACTCCAGGCTCTGCAGTCAGCCTGCCTGGGCCCAGATGCCAGACCCGCTCTTCACAGGCTGGGTGACCCTGAGCAAGTGACTTAATCTCGTTGACTCTCTATTTCTTCATTTGTAAAATGGGGATACTGTTGTTAGCTGCTGTTGAGTTGGCCCCAGACTCATGGCAACCCCATTGCATTGTGATCCATATGGTTTTCATTGGCTGATTTTCAGAAGTAGATCACCAGGCCTTTCTTCCTAGTCCATCTTAGTCTAGAAGCTTCACTGAAACCTGTTCAGCCTCATAGCAACACTCAAGCCACCAATGACAGACCGATGGTGGCTATGAGGTACACTGGCCAGGAATTAAACCCAGGTCTCCCACAGGGAAGGCAAGAACTCTACCACCACCATCCTGAAAATGGGGATACCAAAAACCAAACCAAACCTGTTGCCATCAAGTTGATTCCAACTCATAGCGACCCTATAGGACAGAATAGAACTGCCCCACAGGGTTTCCAAGGAGCAGCTAGTGGATTCCAACTGCCAACCTTTTGGTTAGCAGCCTGAGCTCTTAATCACTGCACCACCGGGGCTCCAAAATGGGGATAATAGTACCTCTTTCATAGCATTGGTATGAGGATAAAAAGAGGCGGCATGTGAAATGATTTATAGATGCCTCCCATGGGGAAGAGCTCAGTAAGCATAGCTACTATTAATGTAGCTATTTTTATATTAATATTATTAGTTATATCAGTTTTATATTAATATTATTAGTTATATCAGTTATATTAGTTATATCGGTTGTAAAAATGACAAAAGGTCATAATGTACACAGAGTTCATGCAATTATATTTGAACATCAACAAGACTTAGTGGATAAATGAACAAAGGATACAACTAGATAATCTCCACAAGAGGAAACACAAGTAATAAACACCAAATAATGTTCAGCCTTAGTAGCAATGAAACTTAAAAAAACATATATTGTTTCACACTCAGAGGAAAACCTCTGTAATATGAGTACTATTAATATGACATTAAATTGAACACTGTATTAGTCAAGATAGGCTAGTTTATGCTGTGGTAATAAATTTCCCCTAAATCTCTGTGTCTTAAAACCACAAACATTTATTTCTCACTGGTGCTACATGTTTACTTAAAGTGACAGGAGGGCCCTGCTGATCATAGTCCTCCAGGTACCTCAGCTGATGGAGGTGTCATCTCAACACGCACTATTCCACGATCACCACTAAGGCAGGGAAAGGGATGTGGCAACTGGCACACTGATGTCTTTCTTTTTTTTTTTTTTTTTTAATATTTTATTGTGTTTTTGGTGAAAGTTTATGTAGCAATTTAGGTTCTTATTTGAGGATTGCTGCACAAATTGTTCAGCAACATTAGTTACATTTTTCACAGTGTGTCAACATTCTCTTTATTTGTGTTCTGGTCATTCAGTTTCCAGCACTGTAGTTTCCCTGCCCCCATGTCTTCTCTTCTCTGCATTAGAGTCATTATTGGCCTTTTGGTCTCATATAGACAGTTTTTTAATGGAGCACCATACTTATGGGTAATATCCTTTATTTTGTGTGCCAGTCTGTTATTTTGCTAAAAGGTGACCTCGGGGTAGTTTCAGTTTAAGGTTTAAACAGTACCTTAGGGCGATAGTCTCAGGGAATCCTCTAGTCTCAGCTGGTCCAGTAGGAGTTTTTAAGAATTTGAGTTCTGTTTCACACTTTCTTCTATTCTATCAGGGTCCATCTATTGTGGCCCTGATCAGAACAATCAGTAAGGGTAGGTGGGAACCACCTAGTTCTTCTGGTATCCCGGTAGATGAGGCCATGGCTTGTGTAGTCTGTCAGCCCTGTTGACTAGTTTCTTCTCTGAGGCTTTTGTTGCCTTCTTTCTCTTTTGCTGCTGACCAGTAGAGACCAATAGTTGTATCTTAGATGGCTGCTTATAAGCTTTTAAGACCTCAGATGCTGCTCACCTCACTCGGATGCAGAACATGAACTTTGTGAACTATATTATGCCAACTAATTGAGTTTTCCCATGAGACTAAGGTCCTAAGCCTTCAAACCCCAAAACCAGTCTTGCAAGGTATTTGGTTATGTCTGAGAAGTATCTGTAACTGTGTCTTCTATGAATATATATGCATGCACACACATATTTGTATGTACACATATATAGATAGCTCTATCTGTGTATACATATGTACTCACCTGTACCTACCTGTACATATATGCTTATACACTTAAATATGTGACCATACGTTCATTTTTTGGTTATAGTTGGTGGTGTTGCCAAATTATATACTTCATATTTTTTAGCATAAACATCCTTTTCTCTTGAGCATTTCTTAGTGGCAGGAATTAAACCAAGGGAGAAGAGTCCGTGGGACCCAGGGCACAGGAGAGAGGTAAAGGGGCCCCTGAGGATGAGGGGAAGGCCAGGTGACAGCTGTGTAGCCGCTCCAGACAGGAGCAGGTGGCAGAGGGCTCAGGAGGGGTATCTCCAGGAAAAAACTAAACAACTGAATTGCCTGATGCCTTTGACTGTATTGAGAGACTTACAGGCCCCCTAGAGTTTGGAGAAAATTGGTGGTTGGTACACAAAAAACTAGGCTAATGCAGAAATGATAAAAGTGGTAACCTGAGGGGAAATAAAGAGCTTTACATGAAAGGATATGTAATATAATATGTGACTTAGTTGTGACTTATATTAACACAATTATAACTATATAAATACTGAAAAATAATTTAACCAAAAGTATTGCTCTAACTGTTGAAAGGATGCGGGAGGAGAAAGCATGTGTGTTAGAGGAGGTGTGAGAGAGCTAATACCTTCCATAGTAGGAAGCTCAACAGATGATATCAAAACCTGAAAATGAAGAATCAGCAGGATAAGTATGTCATTTGGAAATATGCAGGCAAGTTTGAGAAGAGAGGCAGAAAGCTAAAAGGTGACAATAGTTGCCTCTTAGGAGCAATAATCAGGAGTAGAGAAGGATGGGGTGCCTTGGACTTTTAAACTGTGTACACATGTGTTGAAAAAAATGAAAAAGAATCTAGAAGGTAAAAACTAAATATGCAATGATAGTCCACCAAATTGGGAACAAAAGCATCCAGCAGTAGAACCAGCAATAAAATACAAGGGAAAGAATAGAGGCTGTAAAGTCAGACAGATGTAGAGTGTTAAACCAGGACCTGCTGCCTACTAGACCTTTGGAGATTCGGTTTCCTGGTCTGAAAAGGAAGGTCCTAATAATAAGAATCATTGTGAGGGCTAAATCAAATTATGTAATATGCCTGGCCCATAGAAAATGCTAAATAAATGTTTGCTCCCTAAACTGGAGTTAATAAGCTGGATAGAATTTTATGCAGTCATCCAGACTTTATTATAATAATTATATGTAAAAACAGGTAATAGGTGTAAAATACAGAAGACAAAATTATCTATGCACCATCATTATAACTGTGTAAATAGTCTGTATTCAGGAAACAAAAAATGAAAATAGTTTTGTAAGAGTTGTGAGTTGTGAGGATATGGGCGATTTTTAAACTTTTGCTTTCTTCTAGCTTCAAACTGATATGAAATAAAATTAAAAGAACTCTTAATATACATCTCATCCTTCATAGTTTTGAAAGTCATATGTAGTTTATTGCTAATAATAAGTATGAGCAGTTACACTAACCACTGTCCTTTGTATTTGTCCTTCATCTGTAAAGAGAGATAGACTTTGTTTTAGCAGAACTTTCTAGAACATGCTTATCTACCTGGTTTTGTGCCATGAGGGTGGAGTTGCCATGAGGGTGGAGTTCTTGCTGTTTGAGGAAATTTTTTCTGTGTTCACACGCCAAAGGAGAAGGCTGCCATTTCACAGGGCTAAACCACAGCCATCAACAGTGGCTTCTTTCAGCTCTTTGGTACGGCGTTCCTCTTATTGAAAACTCCAGGGCAGCTGCCTCATTTCCTTCCTTTTACATTTCTGCTCAGGGCTCACCTTGCTTAAGAAGCAATGACTGTGTTTCCCAACAGTTCTCTCATCAACCAGTAGAATCTATGACCTTGTTCTCTCCCTCCATGTTGCCCTTGCTAACAATAGGCCCTTATATTCATCAGAGTAAGTTTATAATAGTTACGCATATCAGAAACACTCTCTAGCATCTTTATAGCTTGTATATCAGAAACACTCTCTAGCATCTTTATAGCTTGTATTTATTTTTTAAAAACAGGTAATATATTCATATGAAAAGGCTCCCCCAGCTATCATCCTCCACATATGCACATACACACACATATACTTCTTTTTCTTTTATTGCACGAATGGTCATATACTATATACCGTTTTGCACCTTGCTTTTCTTCATGAAATATCACTTAGAGATTCTTTCACTTGAGTACAGGGAGAGCTTCTTCCATTTATGTCTTGGCTGCTTAGAATTCCATGTTGTTGTTATTACTGGGTGCTGTTGAGTTGACGCCAACTCATAGTGAACCCACGTGACAGAGTAGAACTGCCCCATAGGATTTTCTTGGCCATAGTCTCTACGGAAGCAGATCACCAGATCTTTCTCCCATTTTGCTGCTGGGTAAATTCAAACTGCTAACCTTTCGGATAGCCACTGAGCGCTTAACCACTGAGCCACCATGGCTCCTTAGAATCCATAACGAATCATAATTTCACTTGGCTCCTAGAAGAAGGTTTCATTTATTTCTAATCATTTGGTTTCACGATGCTGCAGTGAATAATTTTGTGTTTACACCGACTACTCTGGCAGGGATCACAACAGAGGGTCCCAGACAGAGCTGGAGAAAAATGTAGAACAAAATTCTGATTCACAAAAAAGACCAGACTTACTGGTCTGACAGAGACTGGAGAAACCCCAAGAGTATGGCCCCTGGACACCCTTTTAGCTTAGTACTGAAGTCACTCTTGAGGTTCACTCTTCAGCCAAAGATTAGACACGCCCATAAAACAAAACGAGACTAAATGGGCACACCAGTTCAGGAGCAAGGACGAGAAGGCAAGAGAGGACAGGAAAGCTGGTAATGGAGAACCCAAGGTCGAGAAGGAAAGAAGGTTGACATGTCGTGGAGTTGGCAACCAATGTCACAAAACAATATATATATTAATTGTTTAATGAGAAACTTACTTGCTCTGTAAAACTTAATCTAAAGCACAATAAAAAAAATTATTATTAATATTTTGTGCTTACAACATGATGCACATGGGTCAATGTATCTGTAGGATAAACTTCCAGAAGTGGGGTTGTTCACGTGAAATTTTGTTAGCTATTACCTTCGAGCTTCTCCCTATAAGCACTGTATAAGAATGCCTGTTTCTCCAAAATCTTGCCAACATAGGAGTCTTCCTACGTTTTGATATTTGCCAATCTGGTAGGTGAAAATTATTTTCTCACTGTAGTTTTAATTTCTATTTCTTTTATGAAAGAGGCAGTGCATCTTTTTATACATTTACAAACTTTTTATTTCCTTGTCTATTAACTGCCTATTGGTAGCTCTGCCCATTTTTTCTGATGGTCGTTGGTCTTTTTCTAATGATTCATAGAGCTCTGTATCTACTAAGGAAATTAGCCCTTTGTGATATAAATAGCAAATATTTTTTCTTAGTTTGTCATTTGACTTTGCTTATGGTGATATTTGCCATGCAGAACTTTTTTTATTGTTTGCATAGTCAAATTTTTCGGTCATTTCTTTCCTGGCTTCTGGGATTTCTGTTTTCCTCAAGAAAGGTTGTCTTCATTGCAGGATTATTAAAAAAAAAAATCATAAAATTTCTCAAGCATTTCTATGGTATCATGTTCTATTTTGAAATGTTTGATTCCTCTGGAATTTATCCTGGTGTGAGGAGAGTCTCCAACTTATTTATTTTTTCTAGATAGCTACCCTTTGCCCAACACCATCTGTTGAACAATCCATCTTTGTTTACCCCATTTCTTGAAATGCCACCTTTTCTCCTACAGAATTTCCTGGATGTATTTAGGTATATTTGTGGTCTTCCCTGTTCCCTTGGTAAGCCTGAATATATGCCATTAGCAGGTTTGTAGCTTTATCTTTTACCATGGAAAGTAGGGGTAGGGCTCGTACCCCCTCATTACTCTTCTTTGTCATAATTTCCTTGGTTTTTATAGCTGCTATTCATTATTCAGTATGGATTCAGAATGCTTATTTAATTCCAAATATAAAAATCCTGTTGTTATTTTTATTGTGGATCTGTTGAATTATAGATAATCTAGGGAGAATTGACATGCTTATGATGCTGAGTTTTCCTATGCCAGTTCATTTGTTCAAGTGTCTTGAGCCCTAAAGAGCAATATAAAGTTTTCCTTGTAGCTCTTTCTCATGTTCGTGAACTCTCTGGGAACAAGAATGGAGTCAGGTTTAAAGTGTGGGTTATTGGTAATGATATGTGTTCTTGCTGACAAAAGAAGTAAAATTTTTATTAAATATTTTAAGAACCCATCTTTTTGCTAACATCATGGCTTGCCATTTTGTGAACTATTTTTTGCACATCAAAGGAAGGCAAGATATATTCCCATCTGCTGATGGTGAAGGCCAGCATTTTAATTCTTACAGGCATTGCTTGATTCAGGTGTTCTAAGAAGGTCATTCCATGTAGATAATCCAGGAATTTCACATTTAGATAGTCTGGTTTTCCCCTACCAGGAATAGCAGCAAGTATGATGTGATTTCAGCTCTTCTCTCTGCCTCGCCTCTCCCCCACCTCCCTGGCACAGACTTTGAGGTAGCTTTGGGCTGAGAAGTGACCACAAAGCAATATGGGGTTAGGTGATGAGCAGACTGTGGACCGTGTATGTGTGTGTCCTCCAGGCAGCATAGAGGGACGGGGGAGCTGGAGGCAAGACGGAGGTGTTCTCTGTGGTATGTATCAGCATACGTTCTATTTGGTCAGTGCAAGGAGTTTTTTCAAATCCATAATATAGCAGTAGGAAAGGTGAGGCGGGAGAGTGGTGTCTTCTATGGAAATTTTGAGAAAGAAGAGTGTATTTGGGAGCTTTGCATTTAGCACCTTTGGGGCCCAGCTCCAAGGGCTGCAAGGAATTATCCTAAAGTTAAAAAAAAAAAGAAAGAAAAACTTGCCGTCAAGTCAGTTCTGACTCACGGCAGCCCCATGTGTGTCAGAGTTGAACTGTGCTCCATAGGATTTTCAGTGGCTGATTTTTCAGTTGATCGGCAGACCTTTCTTCCAAGTACTGGAACTTCCAACTTTCTGGTTAGTGGCCGAGCGTGTTAATTGTTTGCACCACCCAGGGGCTCCCTCCTAAAGTTAAAAAAAAAACCCAAACCAGTTGATCTCAAATTGTTTGCAACTCATGGCAACCTCAGGTGTTGCAGAGCAGAACCGCTCCATAGGGTTTTCAAGGCTGTGACATTGCAGAAGCAGATCACCAGGCCTTTCTTTCAAGGCAGGTGGGTTGGAACCACCAACGTTTTGGTTAGTAGCCGACCTCTTAACTGTTTGTGCCACCCAGAAACTCCCTCCTGAAGTTACCAAAGAACCAAACCCATTGCCATCAAGTCAATTCTGGCTCAGAGTGACCCTATAGGATAGGGTAGAACTGCCCCACAGAGTTTCCAAGGAGCACCTCATGGATTTGAACTGCCGACCTTTTGGTTAGCATCCATAGCACTTAACCACTGCGCCACCAGGGTTTTTCCTAAAGTTAGGTGACTGGCTCTTTGCAGGACTGGTTCTAGGCATTCGTGGGTGGGACCTTGGAGCCTCTTAATAAACTACAACTCCACTTAAAGTCCCTAGAGAAGGACATCATGCTCAGTAGAGTAGAAGGTCAGTGAAAAAAAGGAAGACCCTCAACGAGATGGATTGTCATAGTGGCTGCAACAATGGGCTCAAGCATAACAGCAGTTGTGAGGCTGGTGCAGGACCTGGCAGTATTTCGTTCTGTTGTACATAGGGTTGCATGAGTTGGAACCAACTAGATGGCACCTAACAACAACAACAACCACCACCACTTAAAGCATAGTGCCAAAACCAGGTTGATCTACATAAGGAGAGCAGACTGTGCTTCAGTCGGCGACGTACAGAGTGGTGTGACCAGTCCTCAGTGACGTTTGTGGAACAAGAAGATAATGGAATCAGAAACATTCCGTACATGAATGCAGTCCTGAGGCTTTTTAACTGGCTTTCTTTGTACTTTAAAATTGAGTTTATTTTTCCTGAGAGCAACAAAGTGCGGTTTCTTTTTAAGCAGTTTTATTGTGTATCACATGCCTGTTCTTTTTGATATTCATGTTTTATAGCTTGTACAGTACACGCAGTGGGTCATGGATGTCCCAGCTCTGCCCAGTGGCCTCCGTCCTGTGTTTAGAAACCAGCTACAGGAGCAAAGATCATTTCTTTTTTGTTTCCTCAGGCCACTTTGGGTCATTTTAGGCAGAAAAAAAAACAGCCCTGCATTGGAATTTTCCCATGCATAGCCCTGCAATTCAGGAATAGAACGTCTAGCAACAACAGTGAGAATGTAATGTGTGGTAGCTGTGAAGAAATATTTGACTCTGGTGGGGGAAAATGCTATGTTCAGAGCGTACTTCTGATGAGCCTAGTAATGGGTGTTTGGGAAGCTGAATATACCCACTTGCCATTTTAGATAAAAGGCCCAAGACGTCTGTTCCTGAATTTTGTAATAAGTCCTTTCCCAGACTCAGCCTTGCCTCCCCAGCAGGGCTGGTGTGATGGAGGTGTAGGGTCTACTGAAAGGAAGGGGTTTCCAGGTGGCTGTGTCCTGCCTGAGGAGGGTTGGGCCTAGCAACCTGCTGTTGACAAATGGGCTTCAGGTAGGGCAGGCTGGGTGGGGAAGGCTGGGAAAGGACACAGAGGAGTCTGGCAGGAGCAGTCGGAGTCCTGGGCGGGAGGAGTGTGGATGAAGTAGTGGATGATATTCAGGATTCGGGGTAAATTCCTACAAATGTTTCCCTGCACTCTAAAGGGGTTCCATCCCTCCCCTGGTTCCTCACCTCCCCTGTGTGCACACAAGCACACACATGCACGTGGATGCACACACATGTACACACACATACACACAAATACACAGGAGAGCCTGAGCTCAATTCTCCAACTCCTGGAGCTACCACTACACTTTGCTCTCAGTGTTGCCCCGTACCTGATGCTCATCCTGATGAGTTTATTCTCACCCATGAAAGTAGGATAAAAAAGCTTGCCAAACCAGACACCTCTCGCCTTTCTGGAAGCACCTTCATCCTCGCTTTCTCTCACCATCGTCACTTTCCTGGGCCTCATTATCTTTTGGGAGATAGTCAGAATGATTTTATTAACATTCTGACGTCATCCCAGAAGTAATCAGATGTGGCTATTAAAGTTAATTACCCTCCAGATGTATCTCCTGCAGAAAAATAACTTCACTAATATTAAGAAGTCGATCATAGTTGTGAAAAACATGTAAAGTCAAAGAAGTGATATTTTGTTTGTTTAATGTATGTGGAGAATACCATAGAGAAGTTCCAACAAATTCAATTATCGACTTGGAGAAACAAGATTTAATATAACTGCCTGTGGAAAGCAGCCCTTTGACAATTAATCAAACAGAAAAAAACAGACACAAAGATGTGTAATTATCATTTTAGCTTATAGCTGGGGGAGTTGATGAATCTTAAGTGTAGCGTAGTAAGAAATGCTCTGGACTGAAGTCAGAGACCTATCTTCTAATCCTGGCTTTATGACACCAGGCAAGTCAAGACTCCATTTTCCTCATCTATAAAATCGGGTGGTACCATCGCTCAGGGTTGCTGGGAAGATGAAATGAGAGAAGTGACTAGGCCAGCCCCTGACTCAGAGATTGGATGTTCAGAAATGTCCCCACTCTCTGGGAACCTTGGGGTCTCCATCATATGCTGAGTTAAATTGCTATTTCTCAGCCATGTGATGAAGTCTCACCAGAATGCTGCCCCGTCCGCCTTTCTGACCCATTGCCGACTACTCCTGGCTGTGAAAGTGGTTGTCTGTGCATTTATCATCCGCTCCCACCCCTGGATTGTGAGCCCTGCAAGGGCAGGGACTGTGTCTTGCTCTAACCTCTGCATGCCCTGCAGCTCCTATATTTGTTGAATTTTATTGACTCACTATACAAAAGCAGAAAGAAAATGTAAGTACAGACAGGCTCAGTCCTGATAATGTCTTTCGTTTGGTTCCAGGCACCAGCTGCCCGCTCCTGCTTAGGTATTCCACGTACACATCCTCAAAACAAATGTCTCAGTCAGAGTAAATGTCACCCTTCTTCTCAGTGTAAAAATATTTTTCCTGAAACTGAAAATTTGTTTTTCTTTACCTGAGTGTGTGTGCACTAAGTAAGGGGCAAAGTGAGCAAATTCCACCTTCGTTCTCCACTGCATGGTAAAAGGATCAGTGTAAGAACGGCGTGGCCAGGGCATTGTCTGACCTCTAACTTCACAAGGAGGAAAGAGAATCAAGATCAACAGCCCATCAAAGGAAATGAACAGACACTTCACCGAAGAAGACATTCAAGCAGCCAACAGACACATGAGGAAATGCTCACGGTCACTAGCCATTAGAGAAATGCAAATTAAAACCACAATGAGATACCATCTCACCCCCGGCATTACTGGCACGAATCAAAAACACTGGAAATAACAAATGTTGGAGGGGCTGCGGGGAGATCGGAACTCTTTTATGCACTGCTGGTGAGAATGCAAAATGATACAACCATTTTGGAAAATGTTATGGCGCTTTCTCAGAAAGCTAGAAATAGACATACCATTTGATCCAGCAATCCCACTCCTAGGAATATATCCTAGAGAAATAAGAGTCGACTAGACATATGCACACCCATGTTCATGGCAGCATTGTTCACAATAGCAAAACAATGGAAACAACCGAGATGCCCATTAACAGATGAATGGATAAACAAGCTATGGGACATACACACAGTGGAGTACTACGCAAGGATAAAGAACAATGATGAATCTGTGAAGCATCTCATAACATGGATGAAACTGGAGGACATTATGTTGAGTGAAAGAAGTCAATCACAAAAAGACAAATATTTTATGAGACCTCTATTGTAAAAACTCATGAAAAAGCTTACACACAAAAAGTAACAATCTTCGTTGGTTACGAGGGATGGGAGGGGTAGGAGGGAAATACTGAATAGACAATAGATAAATGGTATCTTTGGTGAAGGGTGAGACAGTACACAATACTGGGGAAGCCAGCACAACTCATACAAGGAAAGGTCATGGAAGCTCCATAGACACATCCAAACTCCCTGAGGGAGTGAATTGCTGGGCGGAGGGCTGTGGGGACCATGGTCTTGGGGAACATCTAGCTCAACTGACATAACACAGTTTGTAAAGACAATGTCCTACGTTCTACCTTGGTGAGTAGTGTCTGGGGTCTTAAAAGCCTGTGAGCAGCCATCTAAGATACTCCACTGGTCTCACCTCTTCGGGAGCAAGGGAGAATGAAGAGAACAGGATACAAGGAAAAGATTAGTCCAAAGGACTAATGGACCACAGCTACCAAGGCCTCCATCAGACTGAGTCCAGTACAGCTAGATGGTGCCCAGCTACGACCACTGACTGCTCTGAACGGGATCACAACAGAGGGTTCTGGACAGAGCTGGAGAAGGGTGTAGAACAAAATTCTAACACACACAAAAAAGACCAGATTTGCTGGCCTGAAAGAGACTGGAGAAACCCCGAGAGTATGGCCCCCATACTGACCCTTTTAGCTGAGGGGTGAAGTCACTTCCGAGGTTCAGCGTTCAGCCGGGGATTGGACAGCCCCATAAAACAAAACGGAACTAATGAGGCACAGCAGTCCAGGGACAAGGACTAGAAGGCAGAAGGGGACAGGACAGCTAGTGATAGGGAACCCAAGGTTGAGTAAGGACAGTGTTGACATGTAGTGGGGTTGTTAACCACTGTCATAGGGCAACATGAGAAACTATTTTGTTCTGCAAACTTTCATCTAAAGTGAGAATAGCAGCACAACTGGAAGAACATAATCGATGTTACTGAAATGTGCATGTAGAAGTTTTTGAAATGGTGTATCTTTGGCTATGTATATTTCCCCGCCCACCCCAAAAAAAAAAGGTCGAGAAGGGAGAGCATGCCGTGGGGTGGTTAACCAATGTCATAAAGCAATATCTATACTGACTGTTTAATGAGAAACTATTTGTTCTGTAAACCTTCACCTAAAAAAAAACCCAATAAAGTCATTGTTCGGTCGGGGAAAAAAAAGATCAACAGCCCAGTGCTGATTCCTATGAGGCAGAGGTCAGACATGCCTCTTCTCTCCGCCATCTTTACCAATTCTGACACCAACTCTCCCTCTCTACTTCTCTTCTGAGTTCAATAATTCATCGCAATGGCCACACAGAACTCACAAACAATACTCACGACTATGGGGTTTATTAGGGAAGTAACAGGTTACAGTTCAGGTTCAGGAACATTCAGGATACAGTTCTTCTATCAGGACAGCATCTTCTCAGCCGAGCCACAGGCAGGTCTCTCTCTGGCCCCTTGGCCTTTGCCCTGCTCGGGCAAAGCTCTTTTAGCTCCACCAATACAGTGTCTAGAGGTACCCTGCTCCGCCACTAAGCTTTGGCCTGAAGGTGCTGAGTGGGTTGGCAGACCTAGCTCCACCAAGTGCCCGGAGGCACCCTACTCTGTCAGCAAGCCTCCTTACTGAAGGCACTCAGCTTTCTCGCTCCATAGGCTTGGTCATCTCCTGCTGTTCTCTTGGTACTGCTGCCATTTCTCTACTGCCACTTCTTACCATCTTCAATGTTAAAGCTCGTTCTCTCTCTCTCTGTCTCCTGGTTCTAGGAACTTCTCAGTGCAGGGATCCCGGGTCCAAAGGGCATGCTCCACTCCTGGCTCTTCTGTCTTGATTGTGATGAGATCCTCTATTCCCACCTCTGGGATGCATTTTAATCCTAGCAGGATGGCAAAACTGACCAATTCCCTTGTTAGGGTTCCATGGATCTCATTAGCACGGTCCCACACAATCATTTGGTGGAAGTTACAAAGACTATGGCTAGAAGGGCAATATTAAATAATTCATCGCACCACTATCAGTATGACTCAGTCCCAACAATGTGGAGACTGATCCAGTCCTCACCTTCCCACTGCTCCATCCTCATTGCCAGCTGCCCAAGCAGCACTCTCTCTTTGACCCTAGCCACTCAGAGCTAGGTCAGAGCTCACAAGTAAAATGCACATCATCTTTCAGACCAGCTGCCCATGCGGCCCTTCTCTGACCCTAGCCACCCAGAGCTACGTCAGAGCTCACAAGGTAAAAGGACACAGTCTTGCAGACTGTCAAACAGGCAGATACCAGCCCTTGCTGGCTCTCACTGCCAATTCAGGTTCGATAATTTTCTGGAATGACTCACAGAATGTCACTGAGAGTATACCATACTTACAACTACAGATTTATTGCAACCAGAAAGGATACAAATGAAGAGATGCACAGGGTGAGACCTGGGAGGGGTCTCACTGCAGAGCTTCTGTGTCCCAAGGGAACACGCCACCCTCCTGAGAGCAGATGTTCTTACCAACCAGGAAGCTCTGAGCCTTAGGGTTCCAGGCTCTTACTGGCCTCCCCACATGGCCACGATAGATTATATCATGCCTCTTGAGGCTAGTCAACATGGAGCCACCAAGTGGTGCCTCTTGGTCTGGTCACCCCCTACTCATAAGCCTCTGATGTGGTCCGGCCCAAAAGAACTGAGAACAAAGGCCAAATTGCTTTCTGCACCTCACAGTGTGCTTTGGGCAGAGAGTAAGAGCCTTTTAAGATAGATCTGCTCTCTGGAAACTGAGAAAACGTCCAAGTCCATTTCTCCTCAACAGTCCCAGCACCTGACTTGAGCCCTGGCCAGTGTCCTGGCAGGTAGCCAGGGAAGGACATCATTAGCCACTTGAGCATGGGGTTTTCAAGAGACAAACTGGAGAGCTGTGCAGCACAGCTCCCTAGGCCTGAGGAAGAGAGAGCTTTTTTCTTGGGAGGACTTTCCAGGAGGGTATCACTTCTGCTTTTTGCCCCAGTTACTGGAGAGTCCCTTCAGGCTTGAGTTATGTGCAAGCCCCCAGGCAGGTGAGGTGGCAGTCTCGTGTCCCCTGTGGCACTGCCAGTGCCTCTGTGCCCCTCCTCCTGCGACAGGGAGCATCTTGCTGCAGCCTCACACTTAAAGGTATGTGTGTGTGCGCGTGTGTGTGTTGTTTGTTTCACAACACAGCCCCTAACTTCAAGCCGCTAATGTCATGTAGCACTAAGCTGAAATTCCAGCCCTCTGCCTGGCCCTGGAGGAGAGCTGCCTGGGCTGCACTTACCAAGCAAGAGACTGTGTGTTCCTTCCAGAGCTTCGAACCCAGTTCCAAGTGGTTCAGTCATGGCCAATGGAAACAAAGGCAATGGACGCATTACATAGCAACCAAATCTCTTGCTTGTCAGCTTTTGACCAGAGTTGGAAACAGGCAGTGGTGCCCCACTCAAGGATGGCAGCTGACGACACCACTTTCAATGTGTCACTCTCCACGGTCCTTCCAATAATCCAGTCTCCCACATCAGCCTGATTTTAGACAGGGGGGTACTGAAAAAGAATTTTTGCTTTAACATTATAATACTTAACCATTATCCTGATATTCTTTCTAGTATGCAGTGGAGTTGCATCATATGCACGTTTAACTTATACAGATTAAACTCTCTGCATCAAGAAAGAGAAAAAGAGACAAGCACTGTTTCATTCGTGCTGGCCCTTCTGCCTATCTCCCCGTTCAGGAGCATGAGCCTGATGCGGGAGATTTAAGATACGTTAAGCCCCATTTACACTGGTTCTAAGTAACTCGTGTAACATTTTAAAAGGATGACTAATAGAGTTGTAGGAGTGTCTGGAATGAAAGGATCTATTTTTCATCATGTTTATTTTATAATCCAAATAAGCACTAGATGTTAGTTGTCAAGAAGACCTCAGTTGAAGTCTCCTTTGCCATTATTTAGCACTGTGACTGTGGTCAAGCCATTAACTCAGGGTCTTCATTGTAAAATTCGGTTGCCAGCATCTACCCTTTTCACAGAATTGTCATCAAAGGCAAATGGGATCAAATACAAAAAGGACTTTGAAAAACTGTGAAGTTCTATAGATAAATAAAGTGGCAGTTTATTGATCATGTTTTGTGTTCAAAGAGGTTCCTTGGTGGCACAAATGGTTTGTGATTGTCCACTAACCTAAAGGTTGGCGGTTCAAATCCACCCAGTGGCACCATGGAGGAAAAGGCCTGGTGATGTGCTTCTGTAAAGATTATAGCCAAGAAAATCCTATGGAGCAGTTCTACTCTGTCACATGGTGTTGCCATGAGTCGGAATCAACTGGAGTGCAATGGGTTTGGGTATTTTTTGGTTTTTGTTTAAAGAAAAGTGGTTCCAAACCTGTTGCCATCAAGTTGATTCCAACTCATAGCGACCCTGTAGGACAGAGTAGAACTGCCCCATAGGGTTTCCAAGGAGCGGCTGGTGGATTCGAACTGCCGGTCTTTTAGTTAACAGCCAAACACCAGGACCCTGTGTTCAAAGAAGGTAAATAAAGTCATAGTGATAGAGCCATGATTATTACCTCAAACACCCCTAAGGTCCTTTGTTAAAGGGCCTACAGGAATATTCTTATCTGTCTTAAGTCACTAAGGGAGAGGCCCAGGGTTTCACTCCAGGTGATATTTCTCAGCTCCTGTGAGAGTGTGTGGCCTTTGCCTTAGCACTTACCTCATTCTCCCAGATAATCAAAGTATGGTAACTGTCCCCTCCCATTCCTTCTTTTCTGAAATCATGAGCCCTGGTATCTCTTAAAGGAGCCCCGGTGGTTCAGTGGTTAAGCACTCGGCTGCTAACCGGAAGATCCGGCGGTTCAAACCCACCAGCCGCTCCATGGGAGGAAGATGTGGCCATCTGCTTCCATAAAGATTTACAGCCTTGGAAACCCTATGGGGCAGTTCTACTCTGTCCTACAGGGTCACCATGAGTCGGAATCGACTCAACGGCAGTGGGTTTATTATTTCCTTGTTCTGGAGGAAAAGTAAGACTACTCAGTTGATCACAGGGTTCCTCAGCAAGCAGCCTGCCGGCCTTTCCCCTCACAGTCCCCGAGCTGACCCTGTGTGGGATTCCTGCCCCACCTACTTCCTTACTTTTCAGCTTATATTAATTATCTCCTTTGTTGAGCCCAAGTCTCTTATCTCAGAGTAGGATGGGAGGGAGAAACACGTAGGAATAGAATGCAAGATGGTGTTCTAACCACCTGCACGCCCATGGGTAAAAGTTCAGGGGAGTTTGAACCCAAGCACATTTTGAATACAAATATTTTTATCAGAGTTATTCTAACATGAATGGGTTTTCTCTGACAAAATATTTACTGGAACAAATTCTATTCAGCTAGTTTGATTCCACGGTGAATTTCTTATGCAAGACAGTTAAATTTTATCTTCTTTAGGTTTGTTTTCCATTTAAATTTTACTCAAAGTTTGGGTTCCATGATCAACTTTTTTGTCCATGTGGTATATTACTGACCATAGCTTCTGCTATAGACAGTTCTTGTATGGTTATTATTTCTTCTAAATCTTACACTTTAGGTCAAATTTTGCAGATCGAAATGTTTTCATGATGACTGGATTCTTCTGGCAATTTTTAGACAAAACTGAATTACACTGCATGCAGTTTTAACAGTTGCCAATTTTATTTTGAGATGATTGTTTCTACCAGTAATAGCCACTGTGAAATGAATAAAAGACAGATAGTACATACTTAATAGCTATTTCATTAAAAAAAGTATGATTAATGTTAGAAGTAGAGATGCAAATAGAGATAGAGGAGTGAGAGGAAATGGCCTAGAGTCAAAACTATGAGGGCAAAGTAATGGGTTCAAAATGTACTACTTTAAGACTAGTAAAGAGCATTGGCTAGAAGTCTTAAAAACTCTACTTTCCCAGATGTTGCCTTTAAAGAAAACAGTCACACTCTTTTGTGTGTTCAGATTTGCTTTTCAGAGAGATGGGTATATGAGGAAAAACACTCGAGCAGGTAGGTCTCCTGTTTCTGACCTATGTTGTAGTATAGGTGAAGCAGATGCCTATGAGTAAGTATGTTTGAGAAGTATGTGAAATGCTAAGAATTGGGACCAGGGCTGGGGACAGAGATAGGGAGAAGAGAGACTTTGGAAGAACTAGATGGGAACAAGATGGTTTGATCGAGAATTTAGATTTCAGGGGCACTAAAGAAGCTTCTTTAACCAAAGACAAGTCTACCACAGAACCCTGAAGGGGACATCATTTGTCACTTTTTGGCTGCCTAGCATTCATTCTCCCTTTCTATGGGCACACAGATTTCCCTTACGGAACGTTCTCTCCTGTTGCATACAGATAATAAATTAAGGTGTCCTGCCCACCCACTCTGAAATTCAAGCCATCCTTTCTTCTAACTGCAGCCAAGGGACAGGCACTACTCTGGATGTGGCCCCCACTCCTGGGACATTAACTCTTGAGAGGGAGAGGTGGTGGTGGTGGTGATGGTGGTAGTGGCTTGGAGCACATCCCTGATGTGGCCCCCTGGAATCTTCTGGATTCTGCCCTCTTTTCAGAGGAGCCCGGGTGGTGCAGTGGTTAAGCACTCGGCTGCTAACCAAAAGGTCAGCAGTTCGTACCCACCAGCTGCTCCACAGGAGAAAGATGTAGCAGTCTGCTCCCATAAAGATTTCAGCCTTGGAAACCCTATGGGACATTTCTACTCTGTCCTATAGGGTTGCTACGAGTCAGCATCAATTTGATGGCAGTGAGTTTGGCCCTCTTTTCAAGCTTGGTTCTCCAGCTTCCTGTCTGTTTGGTGAGCACCCCAGCATCCCGCTAATATATTCTCATCTTAAGTTAGTCAGAGTTGAGTTTTGTTACTTTCATCAAAGCACCCAGTCTAATACAAACCTTAAATGCCAAGAAGTAGCTGCTGATGGACATTTGGTCCGCTAGTTAGAAAGGACTTGCTGTGGGGGCTGCAGGAGCTCAATCTCAGAAAACATAACCTAAACACCTACTGTGTGCCCAGCCCTGTGCTAATTTGGTAGAGAGGTACCAGAAAGACTCAAAGGGAATAACAGCTAACTCTGAGTTCAATAGCCATAAAGTGATGTAATCTACAACCAAGGGACTCAGGGTCCTGTAAGGAAGAATTGGCCACCAACTGATTTAGGGCAAAAATGAACATTAGTCAACTCTCTTTTAAAGAGACTGGTGACCACCTGCCGTTGGTAATGTGAACTACATCTGCCCAAAGGCAGTGCTGTGAGTCTATGGGAGTATGGTGGGGGGTGTCCAGGTTTTCCCTTGAGGTCTTTCCCGTTCGTTGGGCAATTCTGTTAGTAAAGCCAGATGTTGGTTATAGATAGATTGAGAAGACGAGGACAGTCTAACTTCTATATGTTGCTTTGGTCTAGCTTGTTTCTTAGTTAACAAGCATTTATTAACCACTGGCCACAACACAACATTGGACAGATCACCATATGAATTATTAAGGAAGTGGAAGCTACTATCCCTGCTTTCAGGGAGTGAGTTAGGAGTAAAACATGCCCAGAAGCTTCAACTCAAAGAATATATACCAAAAAAAACCATACCCGTTGCCATTGAGTCAGTTCTGAATCTTAGCAACCCTACAGGGCAGAGTAGAACTGCCCTATAGGGTTTCCAAGGCTATAAATCTTTATGGAAGCAGACTACCACTTCATTCTCCCATGGAACAGCTGGTGGGTTTGAACCATCGACCTTTCAGTTAGCCGCTGCACCACCAAGGCTCACTCGCTCTCTCTTTCCTCCTCCCAAACCTACCCCTCTCTGCACATACATATGCACAGTACACGCACACACACATGGATGCAAGTTACTGTAGTAAAAACTGAGTATTCTGTAAAACATGAAAGCTATAAAGTTCTACTGTGGGACATAAATACTTGAATAGTGGAAAGATACACAATGTTTTTGATGGGGTAAGTCAATATTGTAAAGATGTCAGTTCTCCCCAGTTAATATGTAAGTTTTGTGCGTTTCCAATCAAAAATCTTAAAATTTTTATGGAAATAAATGTGCTAATTCTACAGTTCATCTGGAAAATAAAATCCTCAAAAACTGCTAAGAAAATTTTGAAAAGGATGGTAAAGGGGGCCTACATTACTAGCTCTCAAAATAGTCCATAAAGCTGTAGTAATAGCAGTATTATATTGACATAGGAATAGGCAAATAGATCGATGAACCAGGATAGAGTATATAGAAACAAATGTAAATATGTAATTGGGAATTTGGTATAAATTAACAGATGAAATCAGTAGGGAAAGGAGGGGTCATTTATAAATGGTATAAAGGACAATTAGCTAATCTGTTAGAGGAAAAAACAAATTAGATCTTTACTTCATATTGTTTACAAAAATAAATGGACTTGAGGGTAATACATTTTTAAAAACTATAGGAGTAATAGAAAATATTGGAAAATATTTTTATAATTGAGTGTTAGAATAGCTCTTTTTCAAACAAAATACAAAGCACAAAAGCTTTCATAGAAAAAAACAAACAAATTTAACCACAAAATATAAAATTTATGTGAGAGAAAAGATAGTGAAAATACACTATAAACTGGGAAAAAACATTTGCAACATGTACTAGATAATGGATTAATGTAGGGGTTATAAAATAATACTGGCAAATTAATAGGATAAAGATGAACAACATAATAGAAAAATGGACAAAGCATATGCACAGATGCTGTCATGGATTGAATTGTGTCCCCCCAAAAATTTGTGTATCAGTTTGGCTGGGTCATTATTCCCGGTATTGTATGATTGTGTACCATTTTGTAATCTGATGTGATTTCCTTATGTGTTGTAAACTCTATCACTATGATGTAATAAGATGGATTAGCGGCAGTTATACTGATGAGGTCTATAAGATTAGGGTAGTGTCTTAAGCCAATCTCTTTTGAGATATAAAAGAGAAGCAAGCAGAGACACATGGGAACCTCATACCACCAAGAAAGCAGTGTCTGGAGCAGAGCACGTCCCTTGGACCTGTGGTTCCTGTGCAGAGAAGCTCCCAGACCAAGGGAAGATTGATGACATGGACCTTCCTCCAGAGAAAGCGTTCCCCTGGAACTGACACCCTGAATTTGGACTTGTAGCCTACTGGACTGTGAGAGAATAAACTTCTCTTTGTTAAAGCCATCCACTTGTGGTATTTCTGTTAGAGCAGCACTAGATGACTAAGATGCTAATTCACAGAAGAGAAATACAGTTGGCTAATAAACATATGAATCAGAGAAATGCAAATTCCAACAAGAAACTTTTTTTTAACCATAGATTGGATCAACCTTACAAATACAAGTTAAAACGAGATATCCTTTTTTTGTTTGTTTGTTTTTTTGCTTATCAGAGTGGCCAAAATGTGAAAGATTGATAATGCCAATTGTTGATGAAGGTGAGGAAAACAGGTACTTCTATGTATTGTTGGTGGGAATGGAAATTGGTCCATCTTTTTTGGAAATTTGATGGAACCTATAAAATTTTAAGAGGGTAGTGGTGGTTCAGTGGTAGAATTCTTGCCTTCCACGCTGGAGACCTTGTTGGACTCCCAGCCAGTGTACCTCAAGCACAGCCACCACCTGTCTGTCAGCAGAGGCTTGTGTGTTGCTGTGATGCTGAATAGGTTTCAGCGGAGCTTCTGGACTCAGACTAGGAAAAAAGTCCTGGCGATCTACTTCTGAAATCAGCCAATGAAAACCCTATGGATCCCAACAGTCTGATCTGCAGCCAGTCATGGGCAGTGTTTTGTTCCATTGTGCATGGGGTCACCAGGAGTCAAGAGCAGACTAGATGGCAGACAACCACAACAAAACGTAAAGTTTTAAATGCACATAGCCCTCAATTCCATTTCTCATCTTCCAGACCTCTCTGTATGGCTTCTCACCATCAGGTAGCCTAGTCTGAACTTCTTTACATTGTGGTGCCAGGCTTCCAAGGAGGTGAAAGAGAAGCTTCCGTGTCTCTTCATGGCCAGGCTGAGACCGCACCCAGTAGAACTTCCACCACATTCTGTCATCCCAAGCAGGTCACAGGCCAGCCTAGATTCAAGGGAGGGAGTCTAGCTCCTGATGGGAAGAATTATTTATTAGCAGCTATATTTTCAGACACACTAGCACATAGGTAGTTAGAGTAAAACATATTCCTTCATGTAGGATCTCTTTAGTGTTTATATGTTTATATAAATTTCACAATATTCTATTGTTTTGTTCCACATTTCCTCCCTGACTTAGACCATGTGACTAGTCTGTTTTCTAATTTTTTCTCTTGTAGTCTGTGGATGAGTTATGTGAACAAACAAAAACACACAGTAGAACCCCACCACAGCACAGTTAAGTGGAGTTCAAAAATTCAATTTTGTAAACCCTGGCGTTATGTTATTGTGAAGTTATTTAAAAACAGTGTTTTATCAATGGGTGGTATTGTCATAAAATTAAAGATTGTGAAACTTTCACTGTGCACAGTTGATCTTACACTGGACTGAGGAAATCCCAGGTGATCCTGAGACAGCTGCTTACATACACACAAACGCGAGAATTTTATCCCACCCCAGTTTGAGAACAGGGAATGCTGTTAGGTGGGCTATACAGTAGCCAAACACCAATCATGTTATATAGTCAACAAATTCACATTATTTTAAGTGCTAGACTACTAACTAAAAGGTTGGCAGTTCAAACCCACCCAGAGGTACCTCAGAAGTAAGGCCTGGCAATCTGCTTTCTAAAAAGTCATAGCCTGGAAAACCCTTTGGAGCAGTTCTATTCTGCACAGTGGGGTCACCATCAGTCAGAATTGACTCCATGGCAACAAACAACATTTTAAAAATATATATATTTGTCTTTTTAGATTTAGCGGGTCATTTCAGCATGTCTTCTCTAAGTGGTTAATACGTGTCATGTGCCCTTGGGAGAGACACAAAAGTGAACAAGCCCTGGCTTCTGCACTGGGGATGAGAGGAGAGCTTGATATGACCCTTTAAAGTACTGTAATTGAGCCACCTGGATATTAGGATGAGCTGTGCGCAGAGGGAGCTATGCTTCCAGGCAAACTACCACATATGCCCAGAGAAAGGGCACCAACCAGATTAGAAGTGAGGCTTAAAGGACAACTAGTAGCTGGTCAGGAGAAAAATTGAGTGTGAAAGGAGAGGAGAGCTGTTATGGATTGAACTGTGTCCCCTAAAAATGTATGTGAACTTGGCTAGGCCATGATTCCCCGTGTTGAGTGGTTGTCCACCATTTTGTGATCTGATGTGATTATCCTATTTGTTGTAAATCCTAACTTCTATGATGTTAATAAGCCAAGATTAGAAGCAGTTATCTTAATGAAGCAGGACTCTATCTACAGGATTAGGTTGTATTTTGAGTCAGTGTCTTTTGAGATATAAAAAGGAGAGAAGTTAGCAGGGAGGAGAAGGACCTCCTACCATTAAGAAAGAAGAGCTGGGAGCAGAGCGCGTCCTTTGGACCCAGGGTCCCTGCACTGAGAAGCTCCTAGACCAAAGGAAGATTGATGACAAGGACCTTCCCCCAGAGCTGACAAGAGAGAAAGCTTTCCTCTAGAGCTGAAGCCCTGAATTCAGACTTCTAACCTCCTGGTCTGTGAGAGACTAAATTTCTCTTTGTTAAAGCCATCCTCCTGTGGTATTTCTGTTACAGCGACACTAGATAACTAAGACAGGAGCATTCCAGGCCAGGGCTTTGGACCAGCTCATTCTGGTTTGAATCCCTGCTGAGAATTTGCCTTTCTGCCCCAGAAATACTGAATCAGAATCTATGTGTTACCAGGATCCCCAGGGAATCACCTATAAACCATGTTCTAGGCAGAGAAAATAGATTGAGCAAACACTTAGGAAAAAAATAGCACAAGGTGTGCCTGTTTGGGGTGGAGTCGGCAGGTGTTTCGGGTTCCTTGAGTTTAGGAAGAAAGAAGTAAGCAGGCCCCAGGGTGTCGCAGGCCTCCTAGGCCAAGCTAGAGACCAGGAGATGGAGGGCTGTGGCCAGGCTTACGTGATTAGATTATCACTCCGCCAGCTACAGGGTGGACAGTGGAGTAGGTGGGAGCAAGACTAGAGGCCAGGAGGCCACCTGGGGGCTGTTGCCAAGATTCAGAGAGGATGACATGACCTTGAACCAGGAGCATGCCAGTGGGATGATCGCGTGTGTCATCATCACATGGAATATCTATGAATAGCCGAAAGGAAAATTTATTTTATTCTTAGCCATATTGTGTGAGATCGTACTGTATTCTAAACAAGATCAGAAGTCATATGAAATCTACCCGTTCTTCTAACATTTTTAACCTTAGCATGTTTCTATTTTTAATTTATATCATAACAAAACTCTTCTAACTTTCCTTCAGAAGCAATCAGGAGTTTGGTTTCTTGGATCACTCTCCTCCCCCAACACACAATGTGTTGTCCAACTTGGTAGTCTGAAACACTTTATAAATTCTAAGTCTATATCTTGTATGGTATCTGAATGGCCAGTTGACATTTTTATGTCATAGGCTTGCTTTTTGTTACTGTCATAGTCCACTTGTCTCTAAATGCCTTCGTCTGCTTTCCAAATGCCATGACTTCTGCACTGATATTCACACTTGTGCTGCTTTGCTGGCAGTGACTTCAAGCCCTTTAGGTCTTAAAATACTTTTCTCTCTCCTCTCTACCCCTCAAAGAAGAAGCTTGTCTGGGGTCTGGCTTACTTAGGTGGTAGCTTCATTTCTCTTAAATTTGTGTAGATTTAGTGAATTATAAACCAAACCAAACAAAACCAGAAAAGAGTAAATCTGGCTAAATTTTAAAAGGGCTTCTGGAATCAGCTGGTTTTGAGAGAAATGATAGGTAGGCATGAATCGGCAAATGGTTTAAGGTAAACTATTAATAAAACACCACTGTGATATAATACAGAAAGGAAGGACTGATACCATTGCCTGTTTTAGATTATATGGCTCTAATTTACATAGGATACAAGTCCTGGCCAGCTGTCAAGGTTGGGCTAAAAGCCATGGCAAAGAAACCAACAGCAACTTCAGCCAGTGGGACCATCTTGTATTGTGCTGGTAAACCATCGAAGTTTGTTAATTGTAACTTGGAGCACCTTGTTTTCACAGTAGTTAACTAGTATGTGGTTTTTCATTTTCCTACCAAGGACCAGAGTCACTGTGTGTTTTCACAAAGCACAGTTGTTACAGAGGCATCATGCCTTGCTTAGGCTAACAAGCCTTTACCCTTCAGAAATCCAGCAAATATTTACAGCGCTCTGCCTTTTCAGCAAGTTCTTTGTGTGGGGGACAACAGGGCCCCCACCCCCCGAGACACAGGCTCTTCGAGGCATTTGCAGCCCTTCCTAGCATAACTGTGAGCAGCAGGATTTTTGGTTAATGGAGTAGCCCATCACATCTGTGGCCCGTCTTGTGAGGGGAAGGGAAAGAAGTGAACATTTAGTGAGCGTGGGTGCTGTGCGAGCTATTTTATATACATCAGCTCATTTGATAATGAGGCTCACCCTGCCAAGTAGAATGTGTTCAAAATGTATACATGCTTTCTTTTTTATCTGTATTATGTAAATAACCGGTGTTGAATTGCTTAACACTCTAAGTTTGGAACCCTCACCGTAAAAGCGTGTCCTGGTTGATTTCTAAAATTAATCTGAGGCAGGCTGTATTATAAATAGAGGAAGGGGGTAAATCATGACATGGATGGAAGGTTAAAAAAAATCATCCCATATTTATACTTCTTGTTGTTGTGTGCTGTCGAGTCAATTCCAACTCATAGTGACCCTGCATTTGTACTTAGTGCTCAGAATTTGTTAGGGAAAAAAAAACTCGGTTAAAGACTTCTGCTCAAAGGTTTTTCAGAGCAACGTTCAAGGACTATGGAGAAAAGTGACCTCTCTCTCCTCTCCTTCTTTCTTAGATACATTCCACCATTGATCTGGGGGAAAAGTGGACACATCCAGACAGCCTTGTATGGGAAGATGGGAAGGGTGAGGTCACCACACCCATACGGACAACGGAAGTTCATCACCATGGCTGATGGAGCCACTTCTACCTTCGACCTCTTTGAGCCGTTGGCGGAGCACTGCGTTGGAGGTGAGCTAGTTTAGGGTGCGTGATTGGGCCAGCACTCAGAAGGAGGACTGGCTAAGGAGGGAACACAGTATAAGTGCCCATGCCACCAGCTCTATATACTGCATCACGGGGCTGTTAGGAAATCGGCTGAGATACATCACTTGGGAGCAACCTGCAGGGATTAGCTCCAACATGTACTTGCAGGGCACTTTGTAAAGCTCTTAAGATAGCAGTGTTGAGTGCGATTATTTTAATCCTCTTCATGTAAGGAGATAAGGGAGAGCTTAGAATCCAGGCCCTACCAGGCTTTTGTGGGTAACAGCAACAGAAGTCAGGACTGTTCTCCGTGCTTTATATATACTATTATCTCATTTAATCCTCACACCAACCCTGTGAAATAGATGCTGCTGTCATCTCCACTTGACTGACAATGAAGCTGAAGCTTAGCTAGGCAGGGGAGGTTGGTTTTGTTAGTTAACAGTAGGTAACAAAGGCTCTAAGAAGCCCTCAGCTTAGGTTTCCATGGACAAAAAAAAATGCATTAAGGTCATATTTATCATGCAAGGGTCTGGGACATCTACTTCTCAGAAACAATAGCTCCAGTTTCCACTGCTGCTGGATTTGGGCATTCCTCTATCCAGCCTTCACAATACCCATTTACCCCATACCATTGAGTTGATTCCGACTCATAGCGACCCTACAGAACAGAGTAGAACTGCCCCATAGGGTTTCCAAGGCCCTAATTCAGAAACAGATTGCCTCATCTTTCTCCCGCAGAACGGCTGATGGGTTTGAACCTCCAATCTCTGGTTAGCAGCCGAGTGTTTAACCACTGCACCACCAGCACTCCTTAGCTTACACTGTAAAAACGCTCATAAAATGCTAGATAATGGGGACTTTTGAGGAATTGGAGTTCAGTGACAGCATCCTTTTGAATGTCTCTTCTACCAGAAGAGAAGCATGTCTTTTAAATTCCGTAGTATTCAAAGGTATCTAGTTTTTTGTAAGAGCTCAGTAAATATTTATGGATAAATTCCAGTAAACATATTACAACTACAACTCTCAGTTATTTAAACTGTGCTGAGTAGCTAGTGACAAAGTTTTAATTTATGTTCCCTCTGCCTGGAATGCTTTCGCCCAGACCTTCACATGGCTGCCTTCTTGTTATTCAGGCTGCGGCTCAGCTGTCACCTCCCCATAGGGACCATCCTTGACTACCCTACCTTGTGTTTGTTTCCCAGTAAACCCATTACGCCATCCAGCTTTATTTCTTCATGCTAACTATTGCTCTTTAAACCTATTTGTGTAATTGTTTATTATCTGTTTACTAGAATATAAAAATCCCCAGAGTCCAGGAAGAAGCTTCCAATAAACAGTCACAGAAGGAAATGGATAGATTTAGAGTTTGGAAGTTCACACTGTGTTTATAAATCTTATAACTGGTCTTTCAAATATTTATTTCTCTAATATACCCAGTGTCTTAGTTATCTAGTGCTGCTATAACAGAAATACCACAAGTGGTTGGCTTTAACAAACAGAAATTTATTTTCTCAGTTTGTTGTTGTTAGGTGCCGTCAAGTCGGTTCCGACTCATAACGACTCTTTACATACGATAGAATGAAACACTGCTTGGTTCTGCGCCATCCTCACAATTGTTATTATGCTTGAGCCCATTGTTGCAGCCACTGTGTCAGTCCATCTCCTTGAGGGTCTTCCTCTCTTTTGCTGACCCTCTACTCTACCAAGCATGATGTCCTTCTCCAGGGACTAGTCTCTCCTGGTAACATGTCCACAGTATGTGAGACAGAGTCTCACTGTCCTCACTTCTAATGAGCATTCTGGCCATACATCTTCCCGGACAGATTTGTTCATTCTCCTAGCAGTCCATGGTATATTCAATATTCTTCACCAGCACCATAGTTCAAGGGCGTCGGTTCTTCTTTGGTCTTCCTTGTTCATTGTCCAGCTTTCACATGCATATGAGATGATTGAGAACACCATGCCTTGGGTCAGGTGCACCTTAGTCCTTAGAGTGACATCTTTGTTTTTTTTTAACACTTTAAAGAGATCTTTCGCAGCAGCTAGAAGTCCGAATTCAGGGTGCTGGCTCTAGGGAAAAGCTTTCTCTCTCTGTCGTCTTTGGAGGAAGGTCCTTGTCTCTTCAGCTTCTGTTTCCTGGTTCCTTGGAGATCTCCATGTGACTTGGCATCTATCTTCCCTTCCCTTGACTTGCTTAGTCTGCTCCTTTTATATTTTGTAGGAGATTGACTCAAAACACACCCTACACTAATCCTGCCTTGTTAGCATAACAAAGACAACCCATTCCCAAATGGGATTGTAACCACAGGCATACAGGTTAGGATTTACAACACATATTTTGGGGGGGGACACAATTAATCCATAACACTCATTAAATTTTTTTTCTCTTATTTTGAATGCTTTTACTTCTTCTACAATTAAAACACAAAATTTAATTTGGCCATCTCCCTTCTTGGAAATAAGACCAGAGTGAGAAACTGGAAAACGTCAAAACTTTGATTTTCTGTTGTACTTGCTCATGTCTTTCTGTTGCCTCCACCCCTTCCCAACCTCCAACACTGACCCAACCTACACTGCCGAAAAGTGAATGAAGGTGGTTCTGGGGAAGGCAGTTTTTTTGTTTTTAAACAAATATTTATTGAGGACCTGCAATGTGCCAGGCACAACCATAGATACTGGGATGAACACTAATGGTACAAACAAAACCTCTTGCCTCGTGTGGCTTACATTCCAGTGGTCAGTGCACCCAGGCCACCATGACAGGTTTTCATACAAGGGTTGGGGTCGCTTTTCCTCTTGGAAGCACTGGCTTTTTTTTTTTTTTTGTGCGTTAGGTAAAAGTTTACAAAACAACATCGATTCCTGTTAATAATTTGTACATGAAGCGTTTCATGGCCTTCATTTCATTACCTACAACGTGTCAGCACTTTCCTCATTTCCACCCTGGGTTCCCCATTTCCTTTTGTCCTGATTTTCTACCCTTTCCTGCCTTCTCATCTTTGCTTTTGAGCAAATGTCCTTTTGATCTTGTATAATTGATTGTTCTAAGGAGCACATTCCTCTCAGGTGTTATTGTTTATTTTTTGGGCCTGTCTATTGTTTGGCTGAAATGTGGCCTCCAGGAATGGCTTCAGTTCCAGGTCAGAAGGTGTCTTAGGGCTGTAGTCTCATGGGTTCCTCCAGTCTCTGTCAGGCCAGTAGGTCTGGTCGTTTTTGTGAATTTGATTTTTCGTTCTACATTTTTCTCCTGCTCTGTCCCGGAGGGAAGACAGTATTTACACTCAAGAAAAATGCACTGAGAAAAGCAGCCATTTTTTCCCTTTTACTTTTTTTTCCCTGACTACAAAAGAATTAAGTACTCCTTTTAGAAAATTTGGAAAATATAGAAACATTTAAAGAAGAAAATAAGAATCACCCATAATCCCACTACCCAACATACCATTGTTAACATTTTCTTTCATTTCCTTCCAGTTCTATGCATTGTTTGTCTAAAATTTGAATTACTGTATATACTATTGTAAATTTTCTTATTTTTTAGAAGTCTAAAAATCTTCAAAATCATAATTGTAATGATTGCTTAATATTCTGTGATGTGTTAAATACTATAATTTAACCATTCTTCTATTGATGGATGGAGTCCCTGGGTGGCTCAGCTGCTAACCGAAAGGCTGAAGGTTTGAATCCACCCAGAGACACCTCAGAAGAAAGGCTTGGTGATCTCCTTCCCAAAAACCAGCCATTGAAAGCCCTATGGAGCACAGTTCTACTCTGACACACATGGGGTCGCCATGACTTGAAGTCGACTCAGCAGCAACTGGTTGGTTACTGTTTACATTTTTGTCACTATAAATAATTCTATGATGAGCATCCTTAATCATAAAATTTTAGGCAAGATTTCAAGAACTGGAGTTACTTTTCAAAATTTATAAACTTGTAAAGGCTCCTTATGCATATTGTAAAGTTGCTTACTAATTCGCATATCCTTACCAACATTAAGAATTTTTTCATTGTTTTTATCTTAACTTTTGGAAGAAAAATTAATGATCAGATTTAATAACCTAAATACTACTTTTCTTATAAAGAAAAATATGTATTCATATTTTTGAACAGGGTAGTTCATGCCCTTGATAGAAAATTCAAAAAGCACTAAAGAATATACAGTGAAAGTGTAAATCCTTCTCCCACCTCTGTTCTGCACCGAGGCCCCTCCCCACTGGGACCAACTCTTAAATTTCTTGTGTATCCTTCCAGAGCTAGTGGACGCATTTATAAACCTATTGTTGTTAGTTGTTGTCAAGTTGATCCCAACTCTTGGCAACCCTGAGTGTTTCAGAGTAGAACTGCTCCATAGGGTTTTCTTGGCTATAATCTTAACAGAAGGAGATCATCAGGCCTTTTCTTCTGAAGCACCACTGGATGGGTTCAAACCACCAACCTTTAGATCAGCAGTTGAGCACAAACAGTTTGTACCTCCTAGGGACTTTATTTATAAAGCTAGGTATCTGTTTTCCTCTACACAAATGGTAGCATATCATAACTCTTCTACGCTTTGCTTTTCTTTTTTTTTTTTCACTTAACATATGTTGAAGAGTTTGCCATACCAGTTTTTTTGTTTTTGTTTTTTAATATTGTTGTTGTTGTTGAGAATATACACAGCAAAACATACACCAGTTCAACAATTTCTACATGTGCAGTTCAGTGACATTAATTACATTCTTCAAGTTGTGCAACCATCCTCACCCTCCTTTTCTGAGTTGTTCCTCCCCCATTAACATGAACTCACTGCTCCCTAAATCTCCTATCTAATCTTTTGAGTTGCTGTTGTCAGTGTGATCCCATGAGGATAGATCTGGAAAGAGTACAATGCTCAAGGCAGACATTTTTTACTAGTTAAACTAGACTATTGTTTGGTTTTAAGAAGACTTCAAGGGATGTTTTTGGTTTAAGGTTTGAAGATTATCTCAGGGCATTAGTTTCAAGGGTTCATCCACCCTCCATGGCTCCAGAAAGTATAGAGTCCATGAGAATTTTAAATTCTGTTCTATATTTTCCCCTTTTGATCAGGATTTTTCTATGGAAACTTTGATCAAAATGTTCAGTAATGGTAACTGGGCACCATCCAGTTCTTCCGGTCTTGTGGCAAAGGAGGCCATTGTTTGTGGAGGGAATTAGCCACCATTCCATATCCTTCTCCTATTCCTGACTCTCTTCTTCTTCCTCTGTTGCTCCAGACAAATAGAGACCTTGTGCCTTGGGTGACTGCTTGTAAGCTTTTAAGACCCCAGGCACTATGCATATCATTTTATATAAAGATGTCTCATTATTTTTAAGGACTACATAACATTTCATCATTTGGATATGCAGTAATTTACTTAGCCAGATGCCTATTTCTGTACATTAGGTTGTGTTCAATCTTTTGTCCTTACAGTCTATCCCGGCAAAAGGTTGAACACAAGTATATCTGTAGGATATCTGTATATCTGTACAAGTATATCTGTAGGATAAATACCTGAAAGTAAAATTGCTGTGCAAAAGAATCTGTGCAAAAACTACTTTTCCTTTTTTTTCACTCATACATTCCAGCAAGCATTTACACCAGTTATGTGTCAGAAAGGAGTTCCTGGATGTAGGTTTGAGTCCACCCAGAGGCACCTTGAAAGAAAGGCCTGGCAATCTACTTCCCAAAAATCAGCCTCTGAAAACCCTATGGAGCACAGTTCTACTCTGACATGCATGGGGTCACCATGAGTCAGAGTGGACTTGACAGCAACTGGATAGGTGTCAAACGGTGCTAGGAGCTAAGGATACAAAGAAGTATCTTTTCTACTTGCGCTTTCAGGAGAAGGCTAGAAATCCTTAATTAATCCCAGGTTGGAACTCTGCAGACCAGTGCTTCTCAAAGTGTAGTCCACAGCCCAGTGCTGGTCCATGAATCGTTCGTTATGTTTGTAATGAGACAAGAACAGAAACTGAAAGTAATGTTGGGAAATTGTATAGCAGTTCAACAAAGTAATTTTATGTCTGTTGAATCTAATAATTAAAAAATTGAGGCTTATACTTTTTTTATTTATTTTTCTAGTAATGAGTTTTTATTGTGTTTGTCGAAAATATCTGTCCATCAGCCCCATAAAACCAAATGGGACTAATGAGGTACAATAGTCCAGTGACAAGGGCCAGACGGCAGAAGGGGACAAGGAAGCTGGTGATAGGGAACCCAGGTTTGAATAAGGATATTGTTGATGTGTTGTGAGATTGTTAACCATTGTCATAGGGCAGCATGTGTAGTAACTGTTAAATGAGAAACTATTTTGTTCTGTAAGCCTTCATCTTAAGTGAGAATAGCAGCACAACTGGAAGAGCATAGTCAATATCACTGAACTGTGCATGTAGAAATTTTGAAATGGTATATCTTTGGCTATGTGTATTTTCACCAAAAAAAAAAAAAGGTTGAGAAGTTAGAGGGTTGACATGTTGTGGGGTTGTTAACCAGTGTCATAAAACAATATGTGTACTACTGTTTCATGAGAAACTATTTGTTCTGTAAGCCTTCACCTGAAGTACAATTAAAAAAAAATAAAAAATTAAAATATCTGTCCATGATGGGTGCGAAATTTTAAAAACCAGCCAGCCCTTCACCATAGTTTGAAACGCATTGATACAGACAGCTCCAGCTAGAAGGGAAAGTTCATGTTTCCCAGAGAATTGAGTGGAGAGATACATGTTAAGGTCTCTCCTACCATTTTCTAAGTCAGTGAAGTGTAATTGTGTCCATTATCATGTCTCCATTTATTGGATTCCTTGGGTTCGATTTCTCCATCCTGTAGATGACGTCACCATGGTCATCTGCCCTGGAATCGCCAATCACAGTGAGAAGCAGTACATCCGCACCTTCGTCGACTACGCCCAGAAAAATGGCTATCGGTGTGCCGTGTTGAACCACCTAGGTGCCCTGCCCAACATTGAACTGACCTCACCACGCATGTTCACCTACGGTAAGCACTGGGCATGGCCAAGTGGATGGAGTCCCTCCTTTTTCTGGTTCTCGCTGCCGCAAGTGCACTGCTTCTTCTGCTTCTGCCTTATTTTTAAGTTTAGAATGTATGCACTGTCTACAAGAGCAAGCAGAGACAAGTGGGGCAGGAGAGATGGCGGGGCATATGCTATGACAGCAGCCAACCTGTATTGGGCATTCATGATGCCAGGCCTCACATCAGCCTTTCCATCTCATAGAGGCAGAAACTGAAGCTCACAGGAGAAGGTATTTCCCAAGGTCCCCAGCTCATAAGTGTCAGAGCAGGGCTGGGAGCCAAGTAGATTGGGCAGCTTGGCTCACTCCTTTTACTGCTCTGCCATCCTGATGCTCATTCCTTGGGACTCTAGTGACAGGGTGGTGATGAGGCAAGTGAATGTCAGCAGGAAGGGAACCTGACACATTAGCAACTCATTGGATTTCAAGTTCCTTGAGAACAGGAACTGGATCTCATAATTAGAGACGTGCTTTCTGACTATAATTGAAGCCCTGCAGTAGCTGAGGCTCTGTCTTCTGGATTGCTTGCTCATTCCTGGTTCCATTTTAACTCTCCCTTCAGATTATATATGCACACATAAATTATGAACACATAAAATATTTCTAAATATGCACAAACATTTGGGATGTCTATGACCAAATATATTGTAATATGTTTTAATGGGAAACAGCCTACGTTGTATCTATAATCTCACCCTATCTGTAATGTTTTATTTTGTCATTTCATCCTCCGATTCTGTCTTTATCTATGTGTACATGTTTTTATTTAGTTACAGTCACCGTGTATATATCTATGGTGGCTTATTTAACATAAAGATGTGTGGTCATTATATTTAATCTTTTTAAGAGCCACATTGCTGCTGTCACTCTGTTATAGTTTATTTAACCATTCCTCTTTGTAGGGCATTGAGGGTATTTAGAGTTTTTCAGTATTTTGAATAATGATGCTGTAAATATCTTGTACATAGAATTTTTTTCTTCTCTTTAATGACATCTTTGGAGTAAATTTCCAGGAATGGGTTATGAAGTTGACATTTTTTTGTGCTCTTGACGCATCAGATGGTCCTCCAGCAAGGTTACCCCAGTTCACGCTGCCATTTATAAACGAGTAAGGGTGTTGTCTCCTGCAGGGACAAGGAGGGGTGTAACAGGTGCTTGGTGCCAGGCGTAGTGTAGTGTTTCAAGTCCATTTCATCCTTTGCATTCACTGCCACCCTCCAAAGACACCCACTTTACAGCCGATTGGACAGCAATTAATAACTGTTCTATTCAACAGTGTAGTCAGTGGCTTTAAGATATTGGTGAATGTTTAGATTTATAGATGACACAGACACACAGGGAATAGTAAATCCAGAATTGGATCCAAAAGGCAGAAACAGGTAGGATCTAACGAAGGTGGAAGTGATGGAGAATAATGATAAAATCCTGCACTTGGACATAAAAATCCATCTGTACAAGTAGAGAATGAGGAGGCATGGCTTGGCTGCAGGGCATGGGACAGAGACTTAGGGATACTATCTGACAGTACGACGTGCCAACAACAAGACCAGAAATGCCAGCAAGGGCACTTTCTGTGTGCCAGGCGCAGTGCTGCTGTCTTACCTGAGCACAGTTATCCCTTTCATCTCCATGGCAAGCCCACAAGACAGGTAGTAACATTCTCGTGAAAAACGGAGGCACAAAGAAGTAATTGGAGCAAGGGCATAGAGCCAGTAAGTAGGAGAGCTAAAATCGGAGTCTGTGTCTGGCTGCCCCAGCCTCCAGTATCATCTCAGAACTAGTAGAATAGCCAGATCTCCCCAACCCAAGAGAGCTGTGCTTGTAGACCAGGGACACAGGAGCCTAGATTGGGAGACATCACCACACCAGGTCAGGGAAGTCTCGTGGTCAAGGGAACAGAGAAGAGTAGGCTCAGCACGGGACATGATCAGAGGGCAGCTGAGTCAGAAGGCAGCCTCTGGAACCAGCATTGCCTCACCAGCTGTGCAGCCTTGAGCAGCTTGCTGACCCTGAGTTCCAGATTCTTAGCTGTAAAGGGGTTCCAGTGAAACGTGGGTGACTAAGGGCTTTGTAGGCAGTTCGTGCCTAACATGTAGTAAACATTTATTAAATGTTAGGGTTATTTTTATTCAAATATTTGAAGGTCTGTTAATGCTAACGAGATTGGCTGTGCTGTGCGTGGCCCAGATAAAGAAGTGCTGTGCAGGGGGAGACAGGGATATCCAAAAAAATTACAACACAGGGTGACGAGCGCACTCAGAGAGGGTGTGGTGAGTGTGCTGTGGCACGATGGAGACCAGCCTGACTGCTAAGGAGGAGTTGAGTTGAGGAGGAAGGATTCTCCAAGGAAAAGCATTTGAACTGGGTCCTCAGTGGTGAGGATGGGTTAGAGCTCATAAATGAGAGGGGGGTGGGCTATAGGGATGACGATCCAGGCCGAATGACATGTGCAGCTGCCTCTAAGCATGTTGCATTTGGAGACTGACAGGATTTGGGCTGGAGAGCTGGCCCTGGGCATGGAAAATCCATGGGGATTAGTGAGTCCATCTGGGGAGAGCTTCAGCCCTCAAAGTTTTAAAAGTAATTCACCTGTTTCCTTTTATTGTTGTTACATTTTGCTTCATCAGAATTTTAGAAGTAAATTCCTGTAGTTTGTTATGTTGTTGTTGGTTGCCATCCAGTCATCTCCAACTCATGGCAGCAGAATGAAACGTTGCCTGGTCCTGTGCCATCTTCACAATTGTTGGTATGCTCAAGTCCATTGTTGCAGCCACTGTGTATTTTGAGTGCTCTCCAGACTAGGGGCTCATCTTCAGCACTATACCAGATAATATTCTGTTGTGATCCATAGGGTTTTCATTAGCTAGTTTTCTGACGTAAGTCACCAGGCCTTTCTTCCTAGTCTTAGTCTGGAAGCTCTGCTGAAACCTGTCCACCATAGGTGGCCCTGCTGGTATTTGGAATATCAGTGGCATAGCTTCCAGCATCATAGCAACAAGCAAGCCACCACAGTACAACAACGTGACTCACAAGTGGTGGTTTTAAATTATAGTTTATGTATTTTATATATATATATATATATATATATATGTATGTATATAGTCAAATCCCGATCCAAATCAGGCCCATATACACCCACTCTTCATTTATCCACATGGTTAGGTTCCAAAGACCAGGTCGTTATGTGAAAATAGGCATTATGTGAAAATTGAGGGTGATCACATCAGATCACAAAACAGAGGATGACTACATCATTACATAACTGCCAAACCACTGAGAATCACAGCCTGGCCAAGTTGACACATAACCTTAACCATCACAGCCCGGCATTTGTTACTGTCAGACTTACATCATTAATGCACCTAATAGTCAGATAGTAAATGTTTTGCTATTGTTGTAAATGTGAAATGTCAGATAACGAAGTGTCTATAAGTAAGGAATGGGTGTTTTGTAATTGGCTGATAGGTTTCTTAAGCCTGTTTTAATCAGCTCTTCACTTTTAATAGGCCCCCAACCAAGTCTGCGTTCTCCACATGGGCTGACTGAGGGAAACATTCATGGGCTCTCTGGATCCCCAGGACATGCCACAGGCGCCATGGGCTCATATATCCCAAGTCTATGTGAGCACCAGGCACGGCACGGGCGGCCATCTAGTTGCAGGGGTACCCCAGGGCCTGCTAACCTCTGGGCAGCCCGAGTTCTGTTTGGAAGGCTCTTCTGTGGTCTTTATTTGGCTTCTCCTTGTTGTTCGGGCCTTGACCAAGACGTCACCTTCTCAGAGGGCCTTTCCCTGCCTCCCCTCCTCCATCTAATGTTGTCCACCCATCCCCCATCATTCTCAATCGAATCTTCCTGTTTATATCCTTGAAGGCTTTTACAATTTGATGAAATTATGTAATTGTTTACATGTTTAGTATCTGTCTCTGCATTACAAAAATCCACTCCATTCCCGGTTGTAGCTTCCCAATGCCTAGAATCCTGCTTGGCCCATAGAAATTGCTCACTATGTCAGTGTTTACAGAATACTGACCGAATGAGGACCAAGGTGAAGGGTGTGAGGTGACAGTTTGCAGATATAAGGTGATATTTTACAAACCAGCGTGTGTCAGATGGGTGAGCCTTATGGCTCTGTGAGTTATCCCTGTGTAAACCACCTCACTCTTGAGCAGCTGTCAGGCTTCCAGGCACCCTGAAGACCCTTTTGGCCTCTTGAAACTGTGATCTTGACCAAAAGAAAACTAAAAGGATGTTAACTTGAAGCCCTGTATCCTTCCTTGCCTGGCACACAGTCCCCTCAGAGCTGTCTTTCTGAAAGGGTTGTAAAAGGTATTTTTCCATTGATCAAACCAACTCTGCTTCAAACTGTGTAAGCATTAATCTCTTATTATTGGACATCTTCTCAGATATCACTGGAAATTGTTAAAAACAGATCTCTCCTGAACAGAAGAGATAATTATGTATTCTTGTGATTTAAAAACCTTCATGTTGCCTTTGAAAGGTAAATTCATTAAGGAAAATCCTGCATGACAGTACCTGTTGCCTCCAAGTCGATTCCGACTCATAGCGACCCTATAGGACAGAGTAGAACTGCCCCATAGAGTTTCCAAGGAGTGCCTGGTGGATTTGAATTGCCGACCTTTTGGTTAGCAGCCGTAGCACTTAACCACTACGCCACCAGTGTTTCCTGCATGACAGTAGTTACCATTTATTTAGCATTAACACGTGCCAGGCTTGCTGCTGAGTGTTTGCATGTATAATTTCTTTTGATCATCACCACCTGGGAGATAGGTATGAGTATCCCAACTTTACAGATGAGGAGGTTGAGGCTAAGAGAGGTTAAGTGCCTATCTTAGTTATCTAGTACTGCTGTAACAGAAATACAAGTGGATGGCTTTAACAAACAGTTTAGGAGGCTGGAAGTCTGAATTCAGGGTGCCAGCTCCAGGGAAGGCTTTCTCTGTCTGTCGGCTCTGGGTGAAGGTGCTTGTCATCAATCTTCCTCTGGTCTAGGAGCTTCTGAGCACAGGGACCCTGGGTCCAAAGGACATGCTCTGCTCCCGGTGTATTTTATTGGTGGTATGAGGTCCCCAAGTCTCTCTGCTCACTTCTCTCTTTTATAGCTCAAAAGAGATTGACTTAAAACACAACCTCATCTTGTAGATGGAGTCCTGCTTCGTTAACATAACTGTCGCTAATCCCACCTCATTAACATCATAGAGGTAGGATTTACAACACGTACATCAGATGGTAAAATGATGGACAATCACAGAATACTGCGAATCATGGCCTAGTCAAGTGGATGCACATTTTTTGGGAACACAATTCAATCTGTGACAGTACCTTACCTGGGGTCGCACTACTAGTAAGTGGCAGAACCAGGATTCAAACCTAGGTCTGTGTGATTCTTAGCCTCAACTCAGTACCTCTGGTGTGGTGTTCATTTCCTATTGAGGATACTGTTCAGTATAATATAGAGGAGCAGGAGGATATTTGAACATTTAAAGAGATTTTTCCCTCACTTTGCTGGTGGCAATCATTACTATTTTTATTAATAACTGTCACTTATATGGAGCCCTGGTGGCACAGTAGTTAAGAGCTTGGCTGCTAACCAAAAGGTCAGCAGTTTGATCCACCAGCTGCTCACTGGAAATCCTATGGAGCAGTTCTGCTCTGTCCTACAGGGTCACTATGAGTTGGAATTGACTCGACGGCAATGGGTTTATCACTTGGAGTCCCTGGGTGGTGCAAATGGTTAATGCATTTAGCTGCTAACCAAAAGGTTGGCGGTTTGAGTCCACCCAGAGGCACCTTGGAAGAAAAAGCCTGGTGATCTACTTCCAAAAAATCAGCCACTGAAAACCCTATGGAGCACATTTCTGTTCTGACACACATGGGGTCACCATGAGTCAGGGTTGACTCAATGACCACTGGTTTTTATATAGCACTATTCTGAGTACCTCATACATATTATTTAATTTCAGTTGTCCCCCTTTTACATATGAGAAAACGGAGGCATAGCAAGGTTGACTAACTTGCCTAAGACCACAAAGCTGAGAAATGGGAGATCCAGGTTGTAAACCCTGGCAGCGCAGTTCAAGTCTATGCTCTTGAACAGTGGTCTACATTGTCCCCCATGTGAGAGAGCACATCTTGCTGATACTTCTAAGGAATAAGGAAATGGTCCCCAATCAGATACCAGTTAGTTTTGCAAAAGAGCCTCCAGAAGCCTCTCTGAGCCACAGAATGGGCTTGCACACTGACCTTTCATTCATCCAGCATCCTACAGTGTTCATGGGGCCAGGCCCTGCAGTGAGGATACAGGAAGCTCCCAGGCTAGAGAGGAAAAGCTCACCGTCTAGTCTGGGGGCACGGGGAGAGGTTGGACACAGCCACAATCAGTCTAAGCTTATTGGTTGCATTTGTCCAAAGAGAGTATTTACCAACTGCAACCTTTTCAAGGACGGGTCAGAGTTTAGTTTTTAATATTTATATTTATTTTTGTTAATCTCTTACATCGAGTATATCACTTCAAGAGATGTGCTCGGTAAATGCCTGCAACATGGAAAGAGCTTGTGGTTTAGAGGCCGACGAACAGGGGTTTAGAGGAGACGTTTAAAAGAGAAAAGGTGGAAGTTTACTTGAATAGTTACATGGACCTCACGTCTTTATCAGTTTCATACAGCTGACCTCATATGCACTTTTGCAAGGGCCAATTTGAGAAGCTGTGCTTGTTGGGCACAAAATTCTTTCTTTTTTGAGCCCAGTCTGAGTTTTGACTCTGTATACAGGGACAACCAGACCCCAGGCGGTTATCTGAAAGGACACAGTGCTTGCGTTCCAGCCGCCCAGCCTTCAGTACTGACCTTGTCAAATCTGGTGGCCAAGGCGTGGACATCACACTCCTCCAGCTCAAAGCCACTGTCTTCTATATTCAGAGTCAGCTCTTAAAATTAGTACTGGCAAGTTGCTTTTATTGTAGTACAACATGCTCTACTGGCTGTATTTTAACCATCTAAAAATTATTTTCATTCTTCAAAAAAATATTTCTTAGTACTTGCCTTCTTCATAAATCAAAAAATCTAGTTCATACATTTTTTATTAGAAAATATTAAATATTTCCTTTTTGATGAATTATAGTCCAACATTATATGACATTAGCTGATCTTACCAAAAATAAAATTTGAAATCATTAGAATGACTAGTAGAACCCACAAGGGTGAAATTTACCAAACTGTCTTTTAGATTTTCTTATTGAAATGGATACTGTACTGTATCCAGACCAGATACACAACCCTATCATGTGGACGAGAGCAGTGAATAACACTTGGAAATGAAGAAAGATGTAGAAGTCTTCAAAACACAAATTTGGAAGTATGTTTATTTTCAAAAGCTTAACCTTTAATTGGAACACTGCAGCAATGGCTATGTTGGCTTCCTTTTTATTGGCCTGATTGATTTTCTAACCCAGACAATGTTTGGAATGTGAATATTTTCATCAGTGATGCTGCAGGAAACTAGTAAAATCAGGACACATTCTGCTCCATCTTCCTGCCTTTGGCCAAATGCCTTATCCCAACAGTCTAGCATTCATGTTCAGAGCAAAGTGGAGCTGGATCAAATCCACCAGCCAAGGAAACGAACTGAAAACCAGAATTATCCAGCTTGTGGTTATTCTGGCCTCTGTTTCTGAAATTGACTCTTGAAATTTTATGACCAGAAAGTTTCATCTTTACTTGGAGAGACAAAAATTAAAAAATTAGGATTTTTTAAAAGTTTCTTTTTATATCAGGTGAAAGGGAATAAAAGTAACAACCTAGCTTGAACCTGCACGGGATAACTGTGTGCCTTAGGGTTAGAGCCTTCTAAGGACATAACACCAGTCTCTGACCAGGACACCTAGCTAGGGCATTCTGGCATGGAAAAAGGTCTCAAAAGATCTAAATTGCCTTTTCCTATGAGTTTAAACAGTGAAGAAGTGGGCCCTTCTCTCATTTCTAGACTCTTGACTTTCTGGCTGAGAGGAGATACCTAAAATCCCAGCATTGTCTTCTGTTAGAGGAAGTGCTCTTTAACATCATACTGAGTTTAGTACTGATGTTTTTTGCTTTTCAGCTGTCTTTTGGAATCTTGAGGTAAAACCAGAAAACTTTGCTTTGCTTAGAGGACAGCATTTCACTCTTAGAAGAGAGGGAGGCCCCTTAGCTGGAGTGGCTATATAATTTAGCATCCCAACTGGGACAATTTTGAGAGTGAAAAGGGACCTTATTAATAACTGCTTCAGAACAACAGACAAACTGCATAACTCCCTGAAGCAAACTAGGATATATGGTCACCCTACCGGCAGCATGCTATGGAGATCATCCATAATCCAAGACATCTCGCCATAAGGAGTTGCAGACAGTTATTTTTCAGGCACTTCTGTTTTATTTCACTGCTCATTCACCTTAAGCCATTTGATAGATCATGAACATAGATGCTTCTATCAGCTTCTCATATCTGCCATTGATGCAGATTCAATTTTGGATTGTATTCATGATTCCAGATTGACAGCTATGAACCGTGTAACCTCTGCAACAGTAGAGCCTTATAATGGCAGAAGGACACATGGGAAGGGAGGAGGAAGAGATGGGTGAAGAGAGAATGTGAAAGTGGCAGTAGTGAACTTGCAGAAGCTCAGCCACGTTAGTAAAACCCCTGGCGAGATCATCTGCTGAGAGTTGCTGAATAGTGGGATGGTGCGCAGGGGTCAGGAGCGGCAGGGGATGTGATGGAGGGTCATATAGAGAGCAGAATTGTAGAGACGCAGTGATAGGTTCTGTGCTTTCAGGACAAGATCTGAATACTTAACCTTCAGCCAGTTTTAGGCCCTCTGTACCTTGGGAAGTAGTCCTGGGTAGTGCAAATGGTTAAGTGCTTGACCATTAGCCAAAAGGTTGGCAGTTCAGACTCACCCAGAGGCACATCGGAAGACAGGCCTGGTGATCTGCTTCTGAAAGGTCACAACCTGAAAAACCCTATGGAGCAGTTCTACTTTGCACACATGGGGTCACAATGAGTCAGAATCAACTCAACGGCAAATAACAACAGCAACGTACCTGGGGAAACAAAGCCAAAAGCACATATTTGTGAAAATCTTTGTTTCAGAAATAAGGACAAGGCCAGATAATCTGATGAGCAAAGAGGGGCTCTCAAACTTTTTATTCCTACAGCTGTTTTCTTCCTGAATGACTCAGCTTTGCATTAGCTTCCCCATAACTTGAAGAAATGACTCATGTACTTTGAAAATGTCAAGGTCTACTAGCTTCCACCCCCATGCTGTTAACCTGACCATATCATTCTCCTGCGTTAAATTTAGCAGGAAGGATACTTAAGTGCTTCTTTCCTGTCCCCAGCACAGTAACACTGGCAGGTATTGTATGTTTTTGTTCCACATGATTCAAACTTCCTTCTCCAGCTAACACCCACCATGTGCCAGCCCACGCCTGGCATGGAGGACACCGATGACTCAAAGTCTCCATCCCCACGGAACACCAAGTCCCTGGTGTTTTAGCCTGCTTGGGTTAGCACCATTTGGGGAGATGGCTTTTGAGATAGTAGCTTTCAGGCAGATACTTTGTTGTCTTTCTTTAAGGGTAGGAGGTTGGGGAAAAGGCAGGGGTCTTTCCTGTTCTCAGCAGGGTAACCTTTCCTAGAAGGCCCTGTAGTACTCATCTCTCTAAGGCCAGGTGAGTGTCTCATATTTCATCGTGTCTTTAGAATTAGCAGCAAAAGATAAGATGTCTAAATCTTGTTACTGGTGCTAATCCCATAAGGATTAAATTCATAGGACCTCATTAAAATCCTGCTAGAATTAGAAAACAGATTACTGTAGCTCCCAGTAGAACAGTCCAAGGAAGGGCCCCTGATCACTGAGGGTGTTTGGGACCTGACAGCAGGTGGAGATCCCAGGGGGACCCAGCGCCTACCAGAAGGCTGGGCAGGCATACCGTGTCTGTGCCCTTCCCATACCTGGGAGAGATCAGAGGTCTTCCTGAAACACCCCAGCAGCTTGTCCAGGATCAGGCAGAGCTGGCCTTTTATCCAAATCAAACGTGTTTGGATTTAATTAAATCAAGGCCTCCAAAGTGCCTCCACAATTAGCTGTAATTACTTCTCAGTCGTGTAGCAAATCCGAGTGTTGTAACTGCCCCGGTGACATGTGAGCGTCTGCTCTAGGTCTCACATAATTAGGGTCAAACCTGAGTAAAGATACATGACTCTGAAAGGGATCTGATGGTGAGAACATAAGACTGTTAATAGTTAACAGATAAATCCCTGCAGCACTATTGCTTACGTAGATTTGTGATACAGGGTAAAGGATCTGGCTTTAGACATGGGTTCAAAGTCCGGCGACAAGGTAAAGGATCTGGGCTTTAGACATGGGTTCAAAGTCCGGTGCTCCCACTCATTCACTGTGTGAGGTGGGGCAAGTCACATCTCTTTACAGCTGTCTTGTCATCTGTGTTTCATGTTTAAGACCTTGCACAGGGCATGCAACATAGTGCATCCGCTCTTCTGTCCATTCATCTAGGTAATACTGATTTGAGTGCCCACTAAGCGCCTGCCTTGCAGTTACAGTGGGGAACACGACCAATAAGACCTTTGCTTTATGGAGTTTGTAATCTCGTAGAAACTCATTATATGTTAGAACAAAACCTAAAGATATAAATAACTAGCCAGGGGATGAATGAAGTCAGGCAGGAACCCAAGGAAATGGGTGAAGTAAGGGTTTGAGTAGCAATTTAAAATAAGTCTCTTGGTACCATTCCCTATGCAGGCAAACGATGGCCCCAGCCAGAGCTGCACCAGCCACTGTGCTAATGAGTGAGATGCTGGGTATCTTTAGTGGAGTTGAAGCTAGTCTAAAGGGGTTTAAACATCTTTTTTTTTTTTTTAATTCTTTATTTTGCTAGATTTTTTAATTGGTTGGATTCTTATTTAAAAAGTAATATATGTACATGGTAAAAACATTTAAATAACATGAAAAGATGTAGAAACAGACAGTGATGATAGTTGTACAACATGGGAGATGTAATTAATGTCACTGAATTGTACACATAGAAATGGCTGGAATGGCAAATGTTTTGTTATATATATTTCATCACAATACATTTTTAATAACTTTTATAAAAAGCATTCAATTAGTGCAAAAGTCTATATACGGTGAGTAAAACTAAGTCTCCTTCCCAATCTAGACTTCCAGTTCTCTTCCTCAGAATCGATGTCTGTTATGGTTTCTGTCTGGCAAATATACAGTCAGTTATATGTGCACATATAATCCCTTTAAAGCCCCCCATACATCCATGGGAGCCCTGGTGTGCAGTGGTTAAGAACTACGGCTGCTAACGAAGAGGTTGGCAGTTCAAATCCACCAGTCGTTCCTTGGAAACCCCGTGGGGCAGTTCTACTCTGTCCTATAGGGTCGCTATGAGTCAGAATCAACTCAACAGCAGTGGATTTGGTTTTTTGGTTTGGGTACATCCGTGAGATTGTACCTTCCCCACTGGTCTGCCCCTGGCTTTTGTCCTTGATAAGATAGCTCAGGGACCATTCCATCTCAGCAGATCTGCCTCTACTGCATGCTTTTTCACAGTGGTGTAGAGTTTTATTTAACCAGACATCTCTTGATGGAGATTTAGGTGGTTTCCAATCCTTTGCTGCTACAGACAGTGCTGCAGTGAACATTCTTGCACATCATCACACATTTGCAAGTGTGTCTACAGTATAAAAAAAAACCAAACCTGTTGCCATCAAGTCAGTGCCAACTCATGGCGACCCCCTGTGTTACAGACTAGAACTGCTCCATAGGGTTTTCATGGCTGTAATCTTTACAGAAGCAGATCACCAGGCCTTTTTTCTGTGGCACCATGGGGTGGGTTTGAATTGCCAACCTTTAGATTAATAATCGAGTGCAAACTATGCCACCCAGAGACCTTATCTGCAGTATAAAATCCCCAAAAGTGGAATTACTGGACCAAAGGTTTATACTTATTAAAACTTTAATAAATGTTGCCACATTGCTCTCCGAGGGCTATACCTATGTACACTCCCACATCACTGGACAGACCAGCGTACCTTTTACCCACACCCCCCCCCCCCACCACAGTCCTGAGTGTTGTCAGACTTATTGATCTTTTCTAATATGAGCGGCGAAAAATAATTTCTAACTGTAGTTTTAATTTGCATTTATTTAACTATGAATGACATGAAGCATCTTTTCAAACTGCCCCTTTAAAAGACAACAGAGACAGAAAATTGAGGATTTCATCCAGCTTTCCTGTCAATCAGCACCGTGATTCTCAAGCTGTGGCTCCTGGACGAGCAGCATCAGCCTCACCTGGGAACATGTTCAAAATGTATGTTCTTGGTTCCCATCCCAGACCCACTGAATCAGAAACTCGGAGAGTTGGCCCAGAAATCTGTGTTTTAACAAGCCCTCTGTTTAGGCCCAACTTCCAGATTTTCAGGTGGGACCCAAATTTTGCATTTCCCAAACCCATTCCCAGATGATGTTGTACTGCTGGTCCAGGGATCACACTTTGAGAACCACTGGGCTAGAGCATCATGTTTGCAGTGACATTTAACCTCGATGCTGCTTTTCAGATTCACTCTTTAAAAGAAAGATTACCAGAAAGCAATTGTATGTACTTAGGGCTTTAAAGCTTGTTTTTAGTAGGTGATTGGTGAACCAGGAGGAAGTTCCTGGTTGTGTTGTGTGGGGCTCTGTTGCTAGCAGCGCATCCGCCCTCTTCAGAAACCCTGTTTTGAGGAAGTGTTTGGAAAGCTACTACAAAGCTAACAGCCCTTCTTTAGATGCTTCAAAAGAGGCTGAGCAGCGCCCCCGCCTGTGAAGGTTGGTCACTGCAAGTAGAAGGGAAGGAAGTCTGAGAAGGAGTGGTGCAGAGACAGAAGGCTTCCTCAAAAAAAAAAATGCTTCATTATATTTGTCTGAGCTGTGAGATCTTTGTTCCTTAGATCTTTGGTTCTCAACCCTGGTGGCACATTGGAATCACCTGAGGATCTTGTAAAAGAATAGCCATGCTTGGGTCCCACCCCCAGATGTTCTGATTTAATTAGTCTGGTGAGGTTTGTTGTTGTTTTACAAGATCCCCAGGTAATTCTAAAGTGCAATCATGTTGAAGAACACTGCTTTAGAAAAAAATCTTCTAGAAATCTAGATTGGCCCTTTTCAAGGGTTAAACTACAATTCCTTGTTTAAATGATATTTTTAAAAGCAAAAAGAATTACACTCAATAAAAGGAGCCCTGGTGGTGCAACAGTTAAGTGCTCAGCTGCTAACCGAAAGGTTAGTGGTTCTACCCCACCCAGCAGCTCTGTGGGAGAAAGACCTAGCAATCTGCTTCCGTAAAGATTATAGCCAAGAAAACCCTATGGGGCAGTTCTGGGGTTGCTAGGAGTCGGAATCGACTTGATGGCACTCAACAACAACAGCAGTAATAAGAGCTAACACTGAATGTTTATTATATTACAGACCCTAGTCTAAGCCCTTTACATATATCACCTTATGTAGTTCTGTAAACCAGCCCCTATGAGTTGGAATCTACTCAGTGGCAATGGGGTTGTTTTGGTTTTGGGTAAACTACCCTCCAAGGTAGTTACCATTATTACCTGTCTTTTACAGTTGAGGAAACAGGCCCAGAAGGGTTTGGTAACTTGCCCAGGGCCACAGTATTTTCCGTATTCCCTGATGATAAAACTCATTTGGGGTATATGTTAAAAGTACACTGTACAAACCCCATTTTTTTCCTACAGACTCCGAGCTCCAACAGGGAGCTGGGAAATGCAGATTTTCCTCCTGAGCTCCAGAGCTTGCTTGTCATCAGAAGGAAGTTGGGAGTACTGGGGGCCAGTAAGTGGTAGGCCCCAGCAGTCCAACCGCAGAGCACTTTTATTTAGCCATGACACCAGTCTGCCTCTTTAAGGGAGTGTTTTTAAGGCCTTTTATGCTTTATGCCCGGCCTCATGCACAGCCACCACCCATCCTTCAATGGAGGCTTGCATGTTGCTATAATGCTAACAGATTTCAGCAGAGCTTCCAGACTAAAACAGACAGACAGGAAGAAAGGCCTATAGATCTACTTCCAGAAATCAGCCAATGAAGACCTTGTGGATCACAGTGGTCCATTCTGCAATCCTTCATGGGACCAGGTGGCATTTTGTTCCTTCGGGCATGGGGTCACCATAAGACAGCAGCTAACAATAACATGGCCTAGAAAACCCAAAAAAAAAACCATTGCCATCTAATCAATACTGACTAATAGCAACTCTGTAGGACAGAGGAGAGCTGCCCCATAGGGTTTCCAAGGAGCTGCTGGTGGATTCCAACTACTGACCTTTTGGTTAGCAGCCAAACACTTTGGTAAACAAATGTCTATAACAGAATTTCTAAATTTTTGATTCGTTGCATTACCAAGCAGCTGGGATGCCAGCAAGTGCATTTGAAGAACCCTCTCTTTTTCATCTCAGCTCCCCATTTTAAACCCAATATCCCTATGGGTAAAATATTTCTTCCGTCACTACTTTTCTTAAAAGACGAACTTGGATGAATCCGACCTCACTGTAGACAAAAGTCTGGCATTTCAAATCCAAAGTTAAGGGTTCAGGGTTCCCTGTGGACCAGCTTTTTGCTCCCTCAGCAGGCTTGTCATCAGAAACCATTCACTCCATCAACTGTTTATGGAAGGCCTGCAAACCATGCCAGCCTCCGCTAGGTACAGGAGGGAGAAAAATCGGAGACTTGATGGTCTTCTGTCTCATGGGAGAGAGACACGTGCTTCCTCCTGATTGGCGCCTTGGGCTTTCTGGGTTGGGAGAGAGGAAGCAGTTCTTGGCCCCAGCTTTTCCCTTAGTCTTAAGCATCTTTTGCCACCTTTCAAGCCTCAGGAGCTCCCAGCACTTGCAGATTGTCAAGGTATAGGGGATATCGTTAAGGAAGAGGCATGAGGGGGCCTCCAGGGCCCTTGGGAATATTGTACATCTTGATCTGGACAATGGTTACATAGTTGTAAACATGTAAAAATTCATCATCTTGTGCACTTTCCTGTGTGTGTGTTATACCTCATTAAAAATAAAAAAGAATAGGGCAGCTTTATGTGTAGTGATACATGATGGTTTCCAAGACATATTGTAAAGGAAAAAAACTAGGTCCTAAATAGAGTCCCTGGGTAGTGAAAACAATTAAGCACTCAACTACTAGCCAAAAGGTTGACGGTTCAGACCCACCCAGAGGTGCCTCAGAAGACAGGCCTGACCATCTGCTTCTGAAAGGTCACAGCCTAGAAAACCCTAAGGAGCACAGTTCTACTCTGACATATATTGAGTTGCCATGAGTCAGAATCAGCTTGACGGCAACTAACAACAACATGCTACCACTGGTATTTCTAAAATGAGTATAAGAAACTTACCTTTTAACCGCGCACCATGTGTGCGTGAATACCTACTCAAAAAAAAATTTTTTTAATGCCGATTCCTGGGCCTGACCCCCATCTTACTGAATCAGTTTCTCTGGAGGCAGAGCCCAGGATGGCTCATTTCTAATACCCTCTCCAGGCAATTCTATGCACACTGCAGTCTGAGAGCCCCTGCATGGGGTTGTGCTGGACTGCCTTAGGCTGCATCCCATGACAAGAGGAAGACAGATATAAAGGGAGCTTGTTCCACGCTCAAAAGGTAATGCCCCCGACAGCTTGCTGGGTTAGGGAAGGAGCCGTTCAGCTTTATTAGGGATGTCGCAACCTCTGAGCTGTTGCTGAGGTCAGCAACTCGTGTTTCATTGTAAATGAATAATCTCATCATGTTGCTGTGTTTTGTACATGTGTCTTGCCAACATCCCTAACTTTCCCTGTTAGGTTTTATTTTAAGTTGGTTTCCTGCAGAGCCTGGGGTTGGGTCTTAGAAGGATGAGCTAAATTCCTTCACCTGTGTATGGCTGTTGACCTCCTCTTAGCAAAACTGCTTCAACAGCTTCCCAAGAGGACTCCAGCTGAGCTCATCCCTCCTGGGCAAGCATGGCCCAAGCATCCTGTCTGTTCAGAGGGCCCTCTTTGTGTTCCTGAATGGGTTTGCCTCCCTTGGCAGCCTTTCCCTACGTCACCAAGAACATTTTACCCTAATTCTACAGAGCATCCTGGCCGTCCCTCTGGACCAAAGTGTGCCTCTTGCTCCCTCCCCTACACTGACGAGAAGATCCTGTAAATAACATCCACTGGGTACTTTTCTTAACACAATGAATCATGGCACACATGGGTATAGCATCCCAATTTATAGCCTAAGAAGCTAATCCCAAAGGGTTTTGCTTCTGATTTTATTTACATCTACATGTGAACAGGCATACTCACCCTGAATGTCTGTTTTGAGTTCCACGAGCATCTAGACAAGTTTCTCATGACCCACCTTTAAAGGAGCATTGTACATCTGTGCGATACATGTACCTCCACTCTGGGCACTACTGACGCCATGTGTCCTTTAATACCCAGGGGCATTTGCAGACTTCTCTCCAGGTAGCCAAAGGGCAATGTCTGTCTGTCTCTCTCTCTCTCTTTTTGTATATTGGCACTCATTCAATAACCCTCCAGCTTTCACTTTCTCTAATATTTGTTGCACCTACAATAAGTGATGCCTTTACCCGTCTGCCTGCAGGCTGCACGTGGGAATTTGGAGCCATGGTAAACTACATCAAGAAGACATACCCCCTGACCCAGCTGGTAGTCGTGGGCTTTAGCCTGGGTGGTAACATCGTGTGCAAATACTTGGGGGAGACTCAAGCAAACCAAGAAAGGGTCCTGTGCTGCGTCAGCGTGTGCCAGGGATACAGTGCGCTGAGGTGAGTAATTTCCACTGCATGTTCCCACTTCTTCCTTCCATCAAGTCCTGCAGTTGGCGTTTGTTTATTGAGATGCCCCTGTGCACCAAACACTGATCCGTGAAGACCGGGGCAAACACTGTGGCAGACTGAGCAGAAGTTTCTGAGTCTTGGGCTCACCTTGTTTTGCTTCCACATCTTATGTTGCAGTTGTCCTATCAGATCCTTTAAACCTGGGCTATGCCACTGCATTTTGGGATCATGTCTGTAATTGGATAGGCCAAATCACCCCTTAATAGCTACTGTTTTCCTATGGAGTCTGTGAGATGATGTATAATCTGTTCATACTTCAGGAGTTTTGCAGAACGATGGGTCTTTGAGAGAACACAGGAGACTGGCCAGCCAGGATCTGAGATCCAGGCCTTGTAACCCCAGACCCCGCCTACCTAAGGAAGAGTTGAGTCTCAGATGCTTCTGGAAGGGATCTGTAGCGATCACTTAATCTTTGCCCTCGCCTGCAACTATTCATCTCTCCTCTGCAGCCCAGACATCCTCACAAAAGAGCTGACCTGCTGGGTCCAGGTTCATCTCGCCCCTTGGTCTCCTGCCAGCAGATATCTGCAGGGCGAGTCCTTGCTGTGGACACTGACTTTGTGTTCAGAGAGCACTGAATTGGATCACTAGGAGGATTTGGGACAAGTTTTGTCTTAATTTTTTTTTCAGTGCACAAAATCTTAACTGACAACAGCTTCATTTTAGTTTGCTGCAGTAGCACCATCTGCTGTTGGCAAGAGCACATAATCAGCACATTTAGCTGGGGAACTAAGGTGTGGAAGCAAAGAAGGTTCAAGAAGCTGGAGTGCTAGAACCTGTGAGGTGCTATACATAAATAGTCTAAATAGCTTCTCATTGGGGTCTGAAAGAGCTTCATATATATTATTATTTATCCTCACGTCAGCCTCATGCAATAAGGAGTCAAATAGGCAGCTTTATCCTCTGGGGCACAGATAGCCAGTATCAGGACAGCAGAACTAGTGACAGGTTAGGGAGACACCATCCCTATGTGTGCTGGTGCTGCCCAGGGCTCTGGTCCCCTCAACATTTTAACGAGATCTACTCACTAAGGGATGGTTCCTTATGATAAACCAGTGTGACCTTTTTTTTTTTCCTGCTGAGGCGTGAGGGTGATGAGCCTTTTCAGCACTGGGATAATGGCAGCCGTGCTTCCTTTACGCCAAGGTGGAGCACAGAGGGCTCATGTGCTTCTGCAGGGGCCACACGGGAGCTCCTGCTTCTGGTAAATTCCTCCTAGTTGAGTCTGGAGAACTGCTTGCTCAGTGATCCCCACCCTCCAGCTTCTCATCCCAATAGTGCTCCTCCCATGTAGCCAGAGCCATTTGAGGCTCAGAGAGAAGCCAGCTGCCTGCTTGCTGTAGTTAGCAAAAGTCTGTTGTTGTTAGCCGCCATCAAGCTGCCATCAAGTCAGCCCCCTGCGCATTCTTGGCAACCCTGTGCACAATGGGACAAAACACTGCCTGGTCCTGGACCATCCCCATGATCAGTTGTGGATCGGACCTTTGTGATCCAGAGGGTTTTCATTGGCTGCTTTTCTGAAGTAGATTGCCAGGCCTTTCTTCCTAGTCCGTCTTAGTCTGGAAGCTCCACTGAAACCTGTTCAATATCATAGCAACATGCAAGTTTCCACTGATGGGCAGGTGGTAGCTATGCATGAGGTGCATTGGCCAAGAGTCAAACCCAGGTCTCCTGCATGGAACGCAAGAATTCTACCACTGAACCACCAATCCCTATAGCAGAGTCGAGCTGCTGCTAAACAAGCTCACGTTTTATGATGTGCTGAAACACTGAAGGAGGCCACGGCTGTTCAAGGCAGGAGCATTGTTCAGTGCCTAGCCAGCAGGCTGGGTCAAGATGACCCCACCTGCCTAGCACTGTCCATGTGTCTGTCTATGTCCCTTTCTCTCCCTTAGGCCCTAGAATCTGCCCAGACTTGGCCTGGAGTGTTCGGGAGTGCCCCCTCTTGTCCTTGATGTGCAGTCATCAGCCCCACCCTAGGGGCTGCCCTGACTACAGTATTACTGTCTAGCAGTGCCCAGTTGGAAATAATCCAGGTGTCCAGCATAGGAGATGGCTAAGTAAATTATAATACACCAACTCAGTGGAAAACAAGGAGCTTTTATTTTAAAAAATCAAGAAAATATACAACATGACAGAATGTGTGTATTCAAAGTGGGGAAAAGGTCACCTATGTAAAAATACAACTGTATATGGGCAAACCTAGAAGGGAACCCCTTAGAGTAAAAACAGTTCTTACGTTCACGTGGCAGCACTCTGGGAACTATTCAGTGTACTTTAATTTTAATGTTTCTTTAGCATACTGCTTTCAAGTTTTCTTTTACTACCTTCTAGGATATTGTGTAGAACCACAACCCATAAATTCATCCCCAATCTTAATTCATCATGCCCCTGCTTTCTCTTCCCTTTTTGAATATTAGGATCATGCTTGCCAATCCCCAGTCTTATAAAACCTCTCTCTCATTGTCATCCTCCGTATTTTCTCAAACACCACCGGAAAGCTGTTTATTTGTTCTCGTGGTCTCTCAGCACTCTTGAGATGTTGTTTATTTGAGCCAGGAGGTTTGAATTCATTTGGATGTTAGATACGTTCTTCCCCTCAGTTCATTCACTTCAGACTTCGGTTCCTTCTCATTAAAGTTTGGCCCACTCTTTTTGCAAACTACGAACTGGAAAGTTGAGCTTGCTCTGAGCAGTACCTCAGCACCATAAAGTGGCTGGTTCGGCTCTCCTTGCTTTATCAGTTGCTGTGAACATACTTGTAAATGCCTGTTTTCTTTGAGCCCTCTCCTAAATTATTTTAAAAAATCTGTGTACCTTCCACAACATTTTTTAAAATTCTTTTGACAGTTCAAAGAGAGATCCCTCACTAGCAGATGGCTGGGAAGCCAGTTTGGGTAATATCTTATTATTATTTAATGTTGCATGGATTAGAAATAAGGCATTTTAAAAGAACTCTATTTATTTTGGAGCTGGATGGACGGACAGATGATAAAGTTTTTTAAAAATCCATATATGTAAATCTATTGGTCCCATCCTGTCCAGAGCAAAGGAGAATGAAGAAAATCAAAGACAAGGAAAATATTAGTCCAAAGAACTAATGGACCACATGAACCACAGCCTCCACCAGCCTGAATCCAGAAGAACTAGATGATGCCCAGCTACCACCACCGACGGCTCTGACGGGGATCACATAGAGGGTCCCAGAGAGAGTGGGAAAAAAAATGTAGACCAAAATTCAAATTCACAAAAAGACTTACTGGTCTGACAGTGACTGGAGGGACTCCAGAGACTATGGCCCCCAGACACCCGGCTAACTCAGAACGGAAGCCACTCCTGAATTCTACCTTTCGGCCAAAGATTAGACAGGCCTATAAGACAAATAATAACACAGATGAGGAATGTACTTCTTAGTTCAATCAAGTATACGAGACCAAATGGGCAACACTTGCCGGAGAGCAAAGATGAGAAGGCAGGAAGGGACAGAAGCCTGGAAGAACGGACATGGGGAACCTGGGGTGTAAAGGGAAAGGGGAAGAGTGCTGACACCATTTGGGGATTGCAACCAATGTCACAAAACAATTTGTGTATAAATTTTTGAATGAGAAACTAATTTGTGCTGTAAACTTTTACCTAAAGCACAATAAAAATTTTTTTTTAAATGGTAAAAAAAAGAATCCGTACATAGCATTTTCAAGTAGGATTCCCAATGAAACCACACTGGTTTCTTGGGGTAGTCTCCTCTTCCTGTTTATGACCTCAATGACAGAATCATCTTTTGAGAGCTTAGTCACTTCAGGAAGCCCCTTCTCTTTTGGAGTCATCCTGGTTCTTTTGGAAGTTTTTGAAACCCACCTTCCTACAAGCAAGGGCTTACCCTGACTTATTCAGAGCTTTCCCCTCCTGGTAATTATGACCTAGCTGCTTTCTTGGGGGTTCCACACATCTCTCCTGTGCCCTCACCCGGGTTCTTCTGGTGGGTTGGCATCAGATTCAGTGAGGAAGCAGTTCCTGTCACCCTTCTCTCTAGAGAACAGAGCTATTTAGAAGCAAGTCATTAACTTAGATGTCTTGCTGTTTATCCAAGTCAGGCACTCTTTCAAGGAGCCCTGGTGGCACAATGGTTAAGCACTCGGCTGTAAACCAAAAGGATGGCAGTTTGAACCCACACAGCAGCTCTGCAGGAGAAAGACCTGTTCCTGCAAAGATTATAGCCAAGAAAACCCTGTGGGGTAGTTCTACTCTGTCCCATGGGGTCACTATGAGTCAGAATCAACTCTATAGCAACCAACAACAGGCACTCATTCAGTGTGCAGAGAACTGAAGTCCCCTAGTTTTGGTATCCATTTTTTGTAATGGTATCCATTTTTGGTAATTCATTTTTTTCATCTGACCTGGCAGCTCTTACCCAAACGTTCTCCACATGTTTTTCCCCTTTGGGCTTTGGAGTCAGCCTTTTGGAGTTTTGCCATATAGCACTGTTCTGCTTCACTTCCTACAAGTCTACCTCATTTTGAGTAGGGGAGCCACGCAGTGCCCATCACAGGGTTCCTTCCAGTCCTGGTCCCATCTCATTGTACTCTTCTGAGTTAAGGTCACCTTGTGTGTGCTCTGCCTATCAGCATGTTGATACCAGAGGCTGTAAATAAATGGCATCTTTCCTCCTCTTCCTTTCCCAGCCATCCCCTCTCACAACCCATTGGTATGCTTGCCACTCTGTCATGTCTGAGGTCTGCCCACCACAGCACCTTGCATTGTCACAGTGTCATCTGAGTATTCTCCTCCTGCCTCCACCACCATTCTCTTTAAACCTTCTTGATGAGGACATCTGGTTTCCAGGCAGACATCCTCCCCATCTTCATGAGGTGCATGCCTCACCTAGTCCAGGAGCCCGCCCATCCTTCCAGTCTCTTCAGCCAAGGCCTGCCCTCCACTCCTCACAGCCGCTCCTCTCTGCAGAATTCCAGCCACCATTAATCAAAGCTATGAAAACATGACTGAGGTCCCCCAAGTGGCCTGTGTCGCGCCTGTGACGGTACTGTTTAGATACCTCAGCATTAGAAGCAACCTGGGTGTAGAAATGCATTCTCTAGTTTGTTCGCCTGATTTGACAGATGAGGAAACTGAGGCTCAGGGAGGTGAAGTGGCTTGTGCAGAGTTTGGTCAACTTCCCAGTGGTGTCAGATGGATTGTAGTTCCAGTCCCTGCTGTACCTCTTGCCAGCCAAGTGATTCAGACATCGTCTCCCGCTTCATCCCATCACCAGCCCCGAGGCCCTGGGCTCGTTTGTAGCCTAGACCTGTCTCCTGCTCCTCTCCTTGTAGCCCCAAGCAAAAACAAGGCGGATAAGTTGGAGTTTGGCATCAACGGGAGATGCATGCATGATGTTTTTGATGGGGCTGTGTACACTGTAGTTCCAGATAACATGCCTGGGCTCTTTATCATCCCTGAAAATGATTGTTGAGGCTCACAGCACGGCTGTCTAACCTGTTAGAACTAATTTTGGCCCTTCTCTGTGTCTTTTTGATCATTAACTCTTCTCAGCAGGGCAAATAATTCATAGTAGCTCATAATCCAAAATTATTTTCTATTTTCCTCCTCTTATCCCCCGCCTTCTTTCTCCTTCTCCTACTTTTTCTTCTTCTTCTTTTTTATTATAGAAAATTTCAGACACAAAATAAAAGAGAATAGAATATTGAACCCGCACGTACCCATCACCAGCTTCAACAGGGATCAACCGATGACCACACTTTTCCCCTTTACACCGACTCGCTATGCTCCCCAGTAAACTGGATTATTTTAAAGCAAATCCCAGACATTATATCATATCATTTCATCTGTAAACATTTCACTAGGTAGCTCTAAAAGACTCTCAGGACTTTTTCTTAAACATAACCACAATACCATTATCACACCAAAAAAATAAAATAATTCCCTAATATCATTTCATTTCTTCCTTATTCATTGTTCAGCTTTCGCAAGCATATGAGGCAATTGAAAATACCATGGCTTGGGCCAGGCACAGCTTAGTCCTCAAAGTGACATCTTTGCTTTTTAACACTTTAATGAGGTCTTTTGTAGCAGATTTGCCCAACGCAACACGGCTGATTTCTTGACTGCTCCTTCCATGGGCGTGATTATCAGTTCAAGTAAAATGAAATCCTGGGCAACTTCAGTATTTTCTCCGTTTATCATCATGCTGCTTATTGGTTCAGTTATGAGGATTTTTGTTTTCTTTTTGTTGAGATGTAATCTATACTGAAGGCTATAGTCTTTGATCTTCATCAGTAAGTGCTTCAAGTCCTCTTCACTTCTGAATTGATGCATTTGAATTGTGGTGTTGGAAAAGAATATTGAATATACCATGGGCTTGCAGAAGAATGAACAAATCTGTCTTGGAAGAAATACAGCCAGAATGCTCCTTAGAAGCAAGGGTGGCGAGACTTCTTCTCACATACTTCGGACACGTTATCAGGAGGGACTAGTCCCTAGAGAAGGACATCATGCTTGGTAAAGTAGAGGGTCAGCGAAAAATAAGAAGACCCTCAACGAGATGGATTGACACGGTAACAGCAACAGTGGGCTCAAACGTAGCAACACTTGTAAGGATGGCGCAGGACCGGGCAGTGTTTCATTCTGTTGTATATAGGGTCACTGTGAGTAAACAGCAACTCAACGCACCTAGCAACGACAACAACCATCATCCCATTTCTAGTCACTGTTCAGATTCCCTTGATTGTCTCATAATTTTTTTTTAATAGTCGACTTGTTTCACTGAGGATTCACATAACGGCCATACTTGTGTTTGATTTGTCTCTTAAGTTTCTTTTCGTCTGTCAATTCCTCTCCTCTTTTGTTGCCTTTCAGTTTATTGTCATTGTTGGTGTTGAAGAAATCAGGTCTTCTTTAAAAAACAATATATGGAATTTATTATTTTATAGCACATTGATCTTGATTATTTTTTATTAGACCAATAAAGAATTAAGTTTTAATTCCTTAACTATAGACCCAAAGGTGGTGGAAGGCAGGCGCCTAGGTATATTGATTGCTAAACCAAAGATAACCCATTGCTGTCAAGTCGATTCTGACTCATGGTTACCCTCCGTGTTACAGAGTAGATTGCTTCATAGGGTGTTCTTGGCTATAAGCAGGTCACCAGGCCCTTCTTCCATGGCACCCTGGGTAGGTTCAAACAACCGACCTTTAAGTTAGTAGTTGAGAGCAAACTCTTGTGTCACCCCGGGACCAAACCACAGATACTTAGGAATGCATGTTGGCCAAAATAAACAGGGTGAAACATTGGTTCCAGCATCTTTGTCCTGGTCCCTCCTTGAACCCTGGGCCCCTGTGAGCCTTTCAGCGAGCAAGGCCTGTGGTGTTACTTAATCAAAATCTTGGGCAGTGCTGGAGCGTCTTTTTATGTCTTAAGTTCACGGCCAGCACCCTCCTCCCTTCCCTGCCTCTGCATTTCCTCTGATATGAAGGAGGTGCTAACAAAAGCAAGAATTTCCCTGCAGTTCAGAGGTCAGCGAAAGGCAGAAATGAATGAGGGCAAAAGAAAGCTGTTGGCTCTGTGCGGACAGGGCAGCATAGGTCCAAGGTCAAAAGAGGAACAGGGCCAGCAGAGGCAGCAAGCTGTGAGCCACTGATTGGCGAGCCTATCCCTCAGGCCAAAGGGCAGGGGTCCACAGTTCTGCATAGCTAGGGCCCCACCTTGGTTATCTGGCCTGCCCTTTCTGTCCCTGCAGTGTTTGGGCAGGCCCCAGCACACTTACAGCCTGGCCTTTTCCCCCTTGAATGGGATGCTAGTCTTCACTTTGAGCTTTAGCCAGCATTTTATGAGCCTGTCACAGGTCATTAAACCCACACACCATTTCACTTTAAACTTCCACTACTGCTTATATTTTAACCATGATTTCATGGGAAGTATTTGCCATTCCAAAACTAAAGTGTGGCAGCTTTGGGGAAATTTCTTTTGCAAATTTCCTGGGCTTAAAAATAACTATGAACCACCCAGATCCCCTCTCTTGTCATCTGGAAGATGAAACCTATGGATTTTCTGTGGGGATGGTGACACCCAGATTAATTCCAAGGGTGGAATCAGGCCTTGAGATCAGAAATCTCCCAAATGAATGTTCCTTTTTAATCACCTTGGGCTCAGTGGTCACCTGTGTTTGGGTTCATACCCAAGGTAAGAGAGCATTGAGTGGGGAAGGCTGAGAGGCAGTGTGGGGATTAGCTCACTGGTGTTTACTCCCCTGACACATAGGCCCTGGAGGCATGTAGAGAAGGGTGGCAGTGCTGTCCCCTTACTCCGCACCGGATGGAGTCAAGAACACGGCACTGCAGTCAAGCAGGACTAGGCCCAGACCTCAGTTGTACCTTAATGTTTTGATGTGTCCCAGGGCACATCACTGGACCTGAGTCCTTGATTTCCTAATCTGGAGAATGGGGATGATATTACCTGCCTAGCATCATTGCTGGGAGGATTGGACCATGCCCCCACGTTAGGTAGGCCTAGCACCTGCCAACCAAAAGAAAGATTTTCTTGCAGAACATCAAATTTTATGATTTTCCTTCACCTCTAAAACAGCAACAAAAGAAGTTTTGTTTTTTTTTTTTTCTTTTAGGTTTTTCCCTGAACTGTACTTCTCCTCCCACCCTCCCCTTACACACTCCTGTTATTAAGCCAGGAAAACATGCCTGCAGGTAGGAAGCAGCACAGAAAAAGCGTTCAAATGACAGTTGAAGTAGACGCTGGTACTGACAGGTTCTGGAAGAGGGTGTCGGTGAGTGTCGCCATCCAAGCTCCTGCCCCTAGGGAGTTTTCTCGCTGAGGTCATGTTCACGGTGCTGTTATGGTTCCCCATAGGCTTCTCTACAGATGATAGTTTGAGTCCGCACACCAAAGCTCCCGGTTCCCACATAGGCGCTGGGGAAGCATCTTGCTCCAGCGACAAGAGCCTCACCTGGCCTGCACCAGCCACTGTCCTCAACACGACGCACTCTCGCTCACTCTGTTTGTGGTTCTTTTAGGGCCCAGGAAACCTTCATGCAGTGGGATCATTGCCGGAGGTTTTACAACTTCCTCATGGCTGACAACATGAAGAAAATCATCCTCTCGCACAGGTACCTTTACCTTCTGCTCTCCCTAGGGAGACAGACGACTTCTTTCTCAGCTTCTTTAAAAACTCCCACTCACGGTGACCCCATACGTGTCCGAGTAGAACTGTGCTCCATGGGGTTTTCAATGGCTGATTTTTTTAGAAGTAGATTGATTGCCAGGCCTTTCTTCCAAGGTGCTTCTAGGTGGACTCAAAACCTCTAGCCTTTCGGTTGGTTAGTCACCAAGCACATTAACTGTTTGTACCACCCAGAGTGTCCTGAGCTTCTTTAGGTGCCAGTAGAAGCCAGAACCCTGTTTCTTCAGGTGGGGAAAAGGAGGGTGGGGGTGGTGCAGACTCTTGGCTGACTGCGTTTGTTTCTTGCTTAGAAACAAACTTGTCTCAAGCTACCAGACTGTAGTTATTCAAAAGTCAGCGCTACAAAGTCATCCTCTGGCACAGTCTAAAGGCTAAAAAAACCCATTGCCATCACATTGATTCCAACTCACAGTGACCCCATGTGTTACAGAGTAGAAATGCTCCATAGATTTTTCTTGGCTGTAATCTTTACGGAAGCAGATCCCCAGGACTTTCTTCCGTGGTGCTGCTGTGTGAGTTCAAACTGCCAATTTTAGGTTAGTAGCCAATAGCAAACCACTTGCGCCACTCGGGCCTCTTCTAAAGGCTGAAGGGATTGATTTCTAACTTACCCACATAAGCTTTGTCAAAGACTTTCTCTCCTGGCTTGCCTCTGGGCAAGGAAGCAGGTTCTGCTGTGGTTGTTCATTGTCTGCTTTCTATTCTCTGTTTGCTTGTGTGTCTCTTTCCAGGCAAGCACTTTTTGGAGATCGTGTTAAGAAACCCCGGTGCCTAGAGGACACAGACCTGAGCCGGCTCTACACAGCAACGTCCCTGATGCAGATCGATGACAACGTGATGAGGTGTGTCCAGGTGGGGCAGAGGGGGAACACTCAGGGTGGGGCGCTTGGCCCAACAGGAGTGATTCATTCTGCACACATTAGTGTTAGTGATTCTTTAAATACTTTTCCAATGTATAAAAACAGAAGCTCTCACAGAAGAATCCAAATTCTACTTTCTTTTTGAAAATAGTAAGAGGACTTGACCTTGATTCTATAGCTCTTCATAGCATAGGCAACTTGAGCTGAGGAGCTGCCAATCTCTAGAAGGGGGTGACCCTGTCGATAATTACTATAGATAACACTTATTGGTTAGTAACTCTGGGCCAGTCACTGTGCTAGTAAGCGCTCTGATGTCATAAACCTCACAGCACCATTAAGGAAGGTCTTATCCTGATCTCCATTCCACAGAGGAGAAGCTGAGGCTCAGAGAAGTTAAACCGTTTGCGTAGGATCACAGACAATAAGTGGCAGAGCCAGGATTTGAACCCAGATACCAAAGCCGGCGCTCTTAACCACTACACTCTGCTGCCTCTGTATATTCTACTGGTTCAGAGCTGGAGCAGTAATAAAGTCGGCTCAGCCTTCAGACCTTATGACAAGTGTTGTTTTTAACTTTTCCCTTTTTTTTTTGGTATGTTCCAGGAAGTTTCATGGCTATAACTCCCTGAAGGAATATTATGAAGAAGAAAGCTGCATGAGGTACCTGCACAGGGTGAGTGGCCAGCACCATCCCGGGGGCAGCAGCATCTCAGAACTAGTGTTCCTCAGCCAGCCTCACACACAGTACAACACGCATCCCTCCTACACTTCCCACGTGGAAGCTCAGCCAGACTCTGGCTCGGACTGCTCTGGATATTGAGCTGGGTTTGTTATTGAACCAAACTCTGTCCCTCTGTCACCTCCCTAAGTAAGCCCAGCACTGCCTCCTAGAGTGGTACAGGGCAGTCTGCTCCTGTGTCCATGTGAAAGCCTTTCAAATTGCTGGAACATCCTATTTCTCCTTTTGTCAGTATAATGCTGCCCGGTTCCTGCCGTGGTTCCTCATGGGAGATCACTCTAGATTGCCTACCATCCCCGACCCTTTCTCTGGCCACGTGTATTTTGTTAGTGTGGTGCAAAGGACTAAACTCAAAATTCCTGCCATGATCTGGTGAGCACAGAACAAAATGGGTGGGTTTCTGTATCAAAATGATGGAAGCATGTCTGTTGATAGGTTAGGCTGGTTTATATTAATGCCGTTTTAACAGCTGCAATAAACTTTGTATTCAATTCAGCTTGTGCCCAACCAAACAAAAAAACTCCACATATTTTTCACCTGAACCACCACCGAGCCAGTCTCCCTCATTCCGTCTCTGCACAATTGATCCTTTTACCCAGACACAGGACTTCTCATTTATCCCTGTTCATGTCCACGTATTGGTGTGGCCCACCATTCCCCCAGCTAAAGCAGGTAATTATGAATTGCAGTCCTGCCATCTGTCATCAGCCATCTCTCCTACTTTAGCATCATCACCCAGGCTTTTGGTATCTTCATATTACAGAAGCACTGAGCTATCTAGAGCCAATGTCAGAGGCCTCCAGGTTAACACAGACACTCATTACACTGCCTGGGCATAGTTGTTCAGCTACATCTGAGTCCACCCATCAGCACCACCTCCACTAAATCGACAAAAAGAGACTATTGGCTGTTTTGTGAAAGGGGGTGCTGAATGCAGCCTTGCCAAGAGCATCCCAATATCCTCCGGCCTATTCTCAACCTTCAGATTCTTCTAGAAAGGCTTCTTTGTCTGGAGCAGAGCACACTCCATTTTTGCTCCCCACCATATAAACTGAATGAATGTGTACGTAATTCTTTGTAAAGTCGTCTTTCTGAAAGGTATGGCTAATCTGAAACGCTAGGAAGATCATTAAAATATTTTGCCGGTGAGCTCCATTGAGTGCATCCCCTCTCTCCATCGGAGCACGTGGGTCACCTAGGATGCTGTGGAGCTTTGCTCCCGCACGCTTCTGCCAGGGCTGTAATCCCAGCGGCAGTTATAATTCATTCCACTGGCAGTGAGTCGAAGGCGTCCTCAATCCACCTGTTCAGCAAGCTGAGCAGTGACCCTCTTCCCTTTGCTTCAAAGACATGTCTGGTAGTGAATCTGGACGTGAATCAATGGGGTCTGAAAAAGAGAATTGATAATTTAATTCTGCTTTATTTTCTCGCTGCAGATTTATGTGCCTCTCATGCTGGTTAACGCAGCTGATGACCCCTTGGTGCATGAAAGTCTTCTAGCCATTCCAAAATCTCTTTCAGGTAAAGTGTTTCTTCCTGCTGCTCCCCCAACCACTCAGCAAATTGCCACCCTAAATTCTGTCACCTTCACCATGCCGTCATCTCTTGCAGATCAGCTCTGGGGGGAAGGGCATCTCATGCAGTGTTGTTACTCAGCCTCACCTGATACTCCTGGGGCTCTGCTGGGGCCTGGGCAGAGGCCTTCTTACTTTCTGTCCTGTTGCAGGAGGCATGCCTACCATGTGTATCCATAGCCAAGAGGGGTTTTTGGTAGTCACCTGGAGCTCTGTGACATTATGGTCTCAGGGTTATGGTTCCATTAAGTCTGAGAGTTTGACTTAAACAGATATTTAAACTTAAAACTTGATCTGAAAAGCCAGTCCCGCTATCTCCTGTGGCAACCTCTCCATCTGCTTTGAGGATAAAAATAGAAGCAATGGAAACAGCAAAGAACATTGCGCACAGGAACTGTACTATGCTTCCAGGTGGCAGTCTCTTTCCACACTGGATGGAAGCAGAAGGAGAAATTAAAGGGAGGGTGGCAGAAGGAAACACTTGGGAATTTCAGAGTCACTTTGCCTTGTAATATCAGACCCTTAGGAAGGAGCCCTGGTGGCGCACTGGCACTTGCCTGCTAACTGAAAGGTTGGCGGTTCCAACCTACTCCACAGCTCCACGGGAGAAAGACCTGGTGATCTGCCTCCATAAAGATTACAGCCAAGAAAACCCTATGGGGTAGCTCTACTTTGTCACCTGGGGTTGCTCTGAGTCGAAATCCACTCCGTAACACCTAACTACAACAGCAACAGGGCATAACCTCCCCGCCCTCCACAGTCCTTCTCTATGATTAAGTTTCCTTTTGTAAATGTCATGTATTAACAAGAGGGATTCTGATTCTGATTCTCCCTGGACCCCAAACTAAAAGCATAGCTAATGGAGGGGACAGAGGGCCCCAAAAGCCAAAGCTCTGTTTCACTGCTCGGGGTGAAAGCTGCGTGTTTTGGAGGTCTTTGCGTGTCCTGTGATACAGACTGCGTCCTGCCGATCCCGTGTCACAAACCGCAGGCACACTGTCCGGAGCAGCCCACTGGGCCGCGTGTGCAGCCGTGGGAGAAAGCAGCAGTGCTTGTTTCCCTCTGTGCTTCTAAGGTAGCAGCCGTGGCTCTAACGCTGGCAGCCAAACAAACGTGCGAGACAGTGACTGAAAAGGAAGAGGAAAGGGGGCCAGGCGAGAAAAGAGCTCTTCAGTGCCAAGGAAGGGCCTCTAAGGCCTGGAGCACCCGGCAAGGGGACACTCTGTAGTTATTCCCCTGGGAAGACAGGTGCTTCCTGCTGTACCCGGCTGTACCTGGCTGCTCATTTTACACACATCTTCAACAGCATCCTTCACTGGCACATGTAGGACTAACCCAACATGGATCCCTAAAGTCAAGCCGCAGGTTACGAATTCTCAGGATAGCCGTCTTAGCACTGCCATTGAAAGCTGTGGGCATCTTTTAACACATCTTGCAGCTTTGAGTTCAGTTTTAGTCTTGAAGAGCAATATCAATGAAAAAATCATTGATTCCGTTGAGTTCTTATTCTTGTCTAGTAAATAACAGTATAAATGCTGTGAATCCCTGCTCAGAGTCTGGTCCCCCCACCAGTAGCGTTGGCATCACTGGGAAGCTTGTTAGAAAAGCAGACTCTCAGCTCCTCCCCAGGGCTGTTAAATCAGAATCTGCGTTTCAGCAAGATTCCTCCAGTGATTCACACTCGAATTACCTGGGGAGCTTTAACAATACCGATGTGTGGGTTTCTCTTCTCCACAACCCCCTCAGAGATCCTGATTTTGTTGATCTGGGGTGCAGCCTAGCATAAAACTAGTTGCTGTGGAGTTTACTCTGACTTATTGTGACCCCATGTGTGTCAGAGTAGAACTGTGCTCCATGGAGTTTTCAATGGCTGATTTTTCAGAAGTAGATCGCCAGACCTTTCTTCCCAGACACCGCTGGGTAGACTCCAACCTCCAACCTTTCATTTAGCAGCCGAGTGTGTTAACCGTTTGCACCACCCGGGGACTCTGTGGCCTGGCATAGAACAAACCAAAAACCAAACCCTTTGCCTTGAAGTCCGACTCATAGTGACCCTATAGAACAGCGGAGAACTGCCTCATAGCGTTTCCAAGGAGCGGCTGGTGGATTTGAACTGCTGAGCTTTTAACCACTGCACTACCAGTGGCCTGGCATAGGGATCTATAAACTCCCCAGGTGACTCTAATGTGCAGCAAAATTTGAGAACCACTGGGCTAGAGTTCTAAGGAGTTAAGCTGGTGCCCTTTCACTCCAATGCCAAACTGCTATTCCAAAAATAGATCCCACTGTTTTGCCTGTCCCATCAGATCTCCCTTCTACTTTGGCGAACAAGGTAGGTGAGTAGAGGTTGGATGCCTACTTAGGTGACGGGCACCTGTGGGGAAAGCCTAAACCACCCCCCCACCACCACCACACATACCCGAAGCCAGCTCACGTTAGCACCTCCTGCCCTGGAACTAGGAGTCCCTGGATGGTGCAAATGCTTAACATGTTCACTGTCAACCGAAAGGTCAAGGGTTCAAGTCCACTCAGATGCCTTGGAAGAAAGGCCTGGGGATCTACTTCTGAAAAACTACACATTGAAAACCCTATGGAGCACAGTTCTACTCTGACATACATGGGGTCTCCATGTGTCGATTGTAATTCAACAGCAATTGGTGGGGTTTTTTTTCGTCATGTGTTCCTTTGGCCCTGGAGCTAACTAGACCCCAGTAACTCACACAGCTGCCTTTCCTTTGCAGGGAAACGGGAGAACGTCATGTTTGTGCTGCCACTGCATGGGGGTCACCTGGGCTTCTTTGAGGGCTCCGTGCTATTCCCCGAGCCCCTGACGTGGATGGATAAGCTGGTGGTGGAGTACGCCAACGCCATTTGCCAGTGGGAGCGGAACAAGTCCCAGTGCTCCGACACAGAGCAGGTGGAGGCCGACCTGGAGTGAGGCCTCCAGACTCTAGTGTGCTCCAGCGGCCTCCTCTGAGACCCGCGCCCCCCCGTCGCCGCCGGCTGTGTCAGGTCCCCCATCTCCCTCAGTGACCTGGATCTGACCTCACACCATCAGCAGGGGCCGCCCACCAGGCACACCTATTCTTGGAGCAGGCAGCTCTTCCCAGAAGCTGCAGGCTCCTTTTGTGCTTAGGTTCCTGGTCTCCTCCATTGCATTTTTAGCCATGGTGACAGGCGACAGGGTTCTCACCTACCTGTCCAGTGTCAGCATTTGGTTGCTTTTCAGCCAATTAAGTCTAGTTTCCCCATTAAAAATGTGTCAGAACCGTAGTTTTGCTTTGCCAATCAAAAGGCTTTTCCCCAAGAACAGTGTGGGCTGTACGTTAGTTTTGTGGTGGTTGTACGTGCCCTTATGTAGAACCTGAAAAGAGCTCACTGGCCTAGCCCGGCACCGAAAATGCAGCTCGGCATTGGAGATGCTGGCCTCCCAGGCCAGACTGTGACCTCTTCAATGGCAAAGGAAATTCCCTTGAGTCATAAGGCAAGTTTTCTCCCTCACTATCTTCTAAGACAGTTCCCTCACGCTTTCCTGGTGATGAGAGTTTCCTGGGGCACTTGTGAAAAATTCAGCCTCCCAGGTCCTTCCCTTTGGAGAGGCTGATTCCATGGGTCTAGGAAGGGGCCTGGGGATTTTAATTTTTGACCAGTGCCCCAGCTGATTCTCATCACCGGGCAAATTTGGGAAACACTGTTCTACGAGGCCTTTAAATTAGAAACATCTTGGTAGCTCATTTTATTGAAATGTATCATCAGAGGTGTCTCTTGGTTCCCAGAGGCCTCAAAAGCAGCAAGGCCTGCCACGTTGCCACCCTTGTGTGATGACTATGTGATGTCTTGGGAAGAGCCATGAGCTGGGAGTGAAGAGTGTGGGCTATGGCCCTAGCTCTGCTTCTCACTGGCTGTATGATCCTGGAAAAGTCCCTTTGGACTTAGTTTCCTCGTCTGTAAAATGGGGGCTGGGACCAGGTAGATTGCCGAGATCACTACTGGTTCTAAAGTTCAATGACAAACTCAGTTTGCTGAAGTTTGAGAGAGCATCCTTCCAGAGGAATGTGGAAACTCTGCCCCCGTCCAAGCGTGTGGCCTTGATGTCATCATTTGCCTTTCTTTTTTGTCCTTCATTCTATACAGAGGTTTTTCAGTTTGATTTTTTTCTTTTAAAAAAAACAGTGGTTTGTAATTTTTTTTTTTTTTAACCCAGGTATCGCTAACTCTGGATTTGATACCAGACAACTCAAAAGTTGGATCTGAGTTTGGAAAAAGAGATCCAGACTTTTAGTTTAATATCCTGTATTTGTATACTGTTGGATAGATCTTTCCAAGCTGTGTCTTCTCAAATCAAAATGTCACTCTAGGCTTCGAGTACGCCTCTCCTCCAATCCCGGGGTACTTGAATATCTCAAAACCCTGCGCTTTGAAAAATCCTCAGTTGCTATCTGGAACTAAATGGAATCACAGGTGAGACTGCCTGGATACTTTTAAAAAGATTTTCCCTGCTTCAGCTCCTTTGGCTCCAGGACAGACCGGAATATAATAGTGGGTCTGTGTGGATGTTGAAGGGGTACAGGGAGCCACCTGAGCGCTTGAATGCAGAGCCTTATGGCTGCGGGTGGGTGTAGTTTGGACATTGATCCAAGTGACTATGACGGTAATGTCTGTAACCTGAACATGTGTTTCTGACAATCACCAGATCATCCTGACTATTGACATCAGAAACAACCATTTTTTAAAAGGATTGAGGTTTCTGTGGTCTCAGCTTTGCTTTAGTATAATTTCTCACACTCCCCCAAATTCTGTCATTGTGACTTTTGCCCCAAGTTGTCATTTCTCCAGTGCATTTCCTTTTCATGTTATTTTAGCACAGATTGGTACTTTATCATCTACCCCTCGATTTGGAAGCTAGTCCCTCTCCTTTGTTACTTTTCCCTCCACCCAACTACAACTGTAATCTAGAAGATTCAGAGACATCTCCTCCTACTGCCTTCATGTCTCAAGACTCTTTGGGAGATTAGGTGAACCAAGCAATAACTTAGTAGGGTTGAATCACCATCACAGGAAGCAAGAAAGTTCTTTCATTTCTTATGCCCCATCTCTTGACCTATTCTGCCAAATTAGTGGCCCCAGTCCTGGCTCCATTCAGAGGAGAAAAGACAGTCCCGTGGTCACTTTCACAGAGTACAGGGGTGGGGTGCCCAGGAGCCTTTGCTCTTCGGAAGACTGGCTTTTGGAGATCACAGTTCTGGTCTGCACAGCAGCTCTGGTGGCCTCAGTGAAGGCAAGGAGGGCTGGGGGCATAGCCTTTGTTGCCACACAAGGAGAGTTTTGCCCACAGGATCATGGGGGCCGAGTCCCAGCTGAAATCTTTTTAGTGTGTGACTCTGAATGGCACTCACATGGAATCAACTGAAGCCTTTTGTTCAAGCTTCAGGCTCTCAGCATGGAGATGAGAATGTGACTGTGGCTGTCTCACAGGAAAATTCTTGTTTGCTCCTAAAAGGGAGCACAGAGGCCTTGAATTCACTGAGATGCAAGCTGGCCTAATAAACAGGGGAGCAGCATTTTATATGTAGGTCATCATTTTCCTTCCTCCAGGTTTCCTTGCTCTTCTTCCCTGACTCATTCAGTTCTGATGATAATATAAGTTCTCTTCTTACTATTAAGATCCTGTTTGGGCTAAAACAAGGCTGAATTTTCAAAGAGTGTTTACACCGCATTTTACGCAAATAAAGTGCACCTTTTTCATTTGTTTGCTAGCCCTCCCCCGCCCCCCACCCCGGTATTTTCCTAAGCGCTCTGCTTTTTTTTTTTTTTTTTTTTTACAGCAACATGTGGAAGAGGATTGGCATGGCAGTGCTTGTGAGGGTTCCTGGGGAGTGGGGCACTGCTGGCAAGCAGACACATTTTATTTGTGTAAAAAATGTGGTAGCTAATGTATTTTAAAATCTGATTAAGGATATAAATTGCGTAGACAAAGACAATTCTGTTGCCTTGTTAGACCAAGAGGGAGAAAATGCCCACATTTTTCCTGGTGGTACTTTCCTTCTAAAAAAATATGGGGACACTGAAGAGAAAAATGATCCCAGTCAAATTAGGATTATCTGAACCGAGAAATGGGGTCAAGTCTAGCTGATGCATTATGTTAGAAAGGAGCTTAACAGACTTGAAGAAAACCTCTTCTCTTCCCTGGTGGGCTTTACACCCATGATTCCAGAGCAGAAGGAAGGCAGAATGGTGTTTGTCATTATTATGTTCTTTCAACCGCTCTGCGGCGTTTTACACTTAAGGGAACCCTATGGCATACCATGCGAGTGGAAATACACCTGAAAGGGAGGTGTTACTTCCTTGGCATGATGTTATGGGACCAGGGCCCAGGAGACCTGTGTTCTTCTCCTGCCTCTAATTCACATTCCTGGGCAAGTGACTTCACCTCTCTGAGCCTGTTTCCTCATCTTAGACCATCTCCAAGATCCCACCCCGAAAACCACTCATCTATTTACACAACATTTGCCTGCACATTCCCACTTGGCTCGTCCACAGCCCTTGCAGGTGAAAAGCAGATACATCAAAGCTCAAGGCTCATCTTGCAGGGACTTGGAAAAAGAGAGCTTCTGCATTAAACCCTTCCTGGTGACCAGTAACCAGTTGCCATCAAGTTGATTCTAACTCATGATGACACCATGCATGTCAGAGTAGAACTGTGCTCTGTAGGGTTTTCAACGGCCAATCTTTCAGAAGTGGATCACCAGGCCGTTCTTCTGAGGAACGTGTGGGTGGACTCTAACCTTTCGGTTAGCAACACAGCTTGTTAAGTATGCACACCCCCAAGGACCCCTTTCCTGGTGAAGACCCTTGGTATTATCTAAAGCCCTGTGTCCCTGACTGACTTCTCTTCAGCATCTTCATTACCATCTCAATATCTTTGGCCCGTTCCCAGGGTGGTCATATGACTGGGGCAGGTGCTGCCTTTGGAATGAGGTCAAGATTCCCATCCTTCAGTGCAGCTCAAGCAGAGCATTCAGAGTTCCCAGGGCAGAAATCCTTCCTGCTCAGGCTTTCATTCCAAAGCTGCAGTCTTCATTAAAACTGAACTTTCTGGGTAGCTGAGCTTATATGCCAGGCGTCTGAATAATCACTTTCTTTGTAACTGTGTGACTCGAGCTCCATTCTGCCAGCTCCAGGAAACAATACGTGTGTTCTTGTTTGTGTTTTCCAGGCAAGCAGATGTCTGGGATGTGAGAGGCTTTTCTTTTCCTGTGGCATTGATTCTGACTTAGAGCTAAAGTAACGATCCCTGAAACCTGATGTTGAGTTAAAAGAACTTACAGGTTTTTGTCCTTTAGGCAAGACAGGGAGTTACTAAGAAGCACTTCACTGCAGCGTCCTATCACAATATCATCTGGAATTGTTATCTTTGCCCAGAAAGCCTTAACTTGCCTCTAGAGAATCCCCTGGTATTACAACAATATTGGGGCATTAGAATTCAAACTCTTCTGCTGTGCAAGGTTGAAATAAAGCCACAGCAAAACCAGAGAATCTCCTCAAGTGGCTTGTGCACTCCTCCTCATGTTCTGCCCCCTCCCCTCAACAATACAAGTGATCCAGGGCCGGCCAACGCGCCTCATCTCTGACACCTTTCTGTCATCCTTTGCCTTGTTCTGTTGTTCAAAGCCTCTTTGGATGACTTGGATGCTTCAAAAAGCCATGAAAAGTGGCCTGCCTGAGGCATTTAGAAGCCAAGTAATTACAGGAAAGAAAAAAGCAGAGGGAGGTACCGGCCTCTTCATAAACTGGGGTTGCTTTTGCCAAATTGTATTTGAAACTAAGGAAAGGGGAACTGACCCCTGCTGGCATAGACAGCTAGGGTGCCTTCCAAAACAAAGCCGCTTCCTCTTGCCTGCGTTGCCACTGCTCCTGCCCCCAGATTTTGTGGCCCAGACATCCCCCTGAAGTAGCCCTTGGAAGCAGGCTGCAAAGTTTAACTGGGCCAGCCATTCCCAGAAAGGAGATAGCTGCCTCTTTTGGAAGAGTTAGCCCCTCCTGTTTTCTGAACTGTTTTTCCTAGCATGTAGGTGGTGAGTTAAGTGTTCTTGTATCGCTAATGAATAAACTGAATGTCTAACCAGTAGATTAAGTCTAACACTCTTAAGTTCCATAAAATTCTCAGCTTTTAACTTGACTCCTGTCAATTAGTAATGAAATCTATAACCTACCTTCTTCCTCATTTTGGTCCCCGTTAGCCAAGAAGTTGACTATTGCCATAAGTTAGGGACAGTCCACTTAGAGCACCTGCAGAAAGACCCTCATCTCAGTGGGCAGCCTCCTTCCAGACCACTCACACGGAGCAGCCAACAGTCACCTAGAATTCTTGCTGACCCCTTTGGTCCCAACACAAGCTCCTTTGCTCCAGGGCTGTTCATGTAGGCGGACAGAGTTCCTGAGGGTAGGAGTTCGGTTCCGTCTGGTGTTTTGTTTGGGCCTCTTTAGTTTTCCTAAAGCACAAGTCCGCCTAGAATCCTGTCACCTCTCCACACCGGTTCCAGATGACCTGAGTCTCTCCCCCTGCCTCAGGAAGACCTTCACTGTACCTGAGCTTTTGACTTCTGACACTGCAGCTGCCTTAGTCACGCCAGGGGTGGGGGTGGGGGTGGGGAGGTGCCGGTTCGCATTTCTCCTGATCCTGGTTAGACTCCTTTCAACTGCTTCCTGATTGATTTTTGGGAACCATCACTTTCACATTCCTAGTCTCGTTTGGTTTGGTTTGGGTTTTCCGTAACTTAAGATGCTGCCCTGAAAATAATGTACTTTTGCGTTTGTGTTCCGAAAGCCTCTGTGCTGCCATATCTGAGGGAATACAGGACCCTCCAGCACTGAGACATTTTCAGATTTGCAACTAGCAATGCAATTTTTTCTAAATATGAGGATATTTACCTTTATTAAGAAGTTATACTAAACAAGGGTGTCCTTGATTGTTGTATGTTTTCATATTTTGGTTCTATTTTGATTCTGTGTGGTGGTAAACAAAGATCATTACAAACAAAAACTGTAATTTTGTTATCTTTGATTCAGTGGAATTTCTTTACTTAAAAAAATAAAGACTAAAAATGTGGTGTGGCTGGGTCTTATTTGTACAGTGGGGGTTTTCTATCTAAAGGGAGTATTTCCTGTATCTTCCCCAAAACATGGGTTTGAAGAAAAGGGCAAAACACCAAGTTCTCGTCACGATTGATTTTAACCCAATCTTGCAAACAAATACCAAAAAAGTGACCAGCCACAAGTGTCACTGTCCAGGCAAGAAAGCCAAGAACTTGAAGTGAGATATTGGCATTTGTAATCACTTTCTTTACTATTGAACCATGTAGACCAAACACCAGGTTAGATGTAAATGGCGTTTGCCACGCGTGGTATGTGTGCTCTTCTAACCACGTTCTTTGACGTGACTGGTGGACATTACTTAAATCAAGGTCATACTGGGTTGGTTGGGTGGTGGTAATGCTTTCTTCTCCTTTGTGTCTGTCTGAATCTAAGCTAGGGGTCTGTTAGGGCCAAGCAGTTGGCCCAGCCAGGAGAGTTATTCCAGCCCATGCCCCCACCCCGCCCCAAGAGCTACGCACTCAGAGTTTTCTTCCCCCTTGGCCAGTTACGCTGGGTGGGGAGGGTGTTGCATTAGCATGACCTAGGAATGCTCAGTATCAAATGTTAAAATTCATCCATATCTGGGAAGCAAATTTACGCCCCCCCCCCCCCATATCCCACAAAATAGCCAGACTATTTTGATCCAAGAAAAACAAAGAATACTACCCATGAAAACTACCACCTGGAAGAGATTTCAAGTTCAGGATATTAGGTAGCTCAATACCAACAGCATGCCAACATGGTCATTTAGGGCCACCAGCACACAGCTGGGCCTCTGCTGAGCCAACCTGACAGCATTTGTGTTCAGTGACATTTGTTACTTCCTGTCCCAATGATGCTAACATTTTTATTATTATTATACATGTCACTAATATTTAACAGTCCCCTCGGCTCTAGCCCTATAGAGTATTTTCCCATGTGAGAAGCAAACACCTAATTGGGTGGCCCTCAATAGGACAGCCTCCCCTCTTCATTTCTCTTTTAAATGTCCTTAGAGGACGTTACTTGAATGTGCTAGCCATATATGAGAGGTTGGGGGAGACATTAAAGGCAGTTTGACCTTGAACTACTGAACTTGAACTTATCCCAAAGGGGATAAGTTGCTTAGCCTCTCTCCTTGTGGCTGTGTGCCAGGCAGAACTGCTTTGTTATAAAGAACATCCTTTTGATTCATGCTATCTGCCCCACTTGGAATTACCCAGCATCCATAATGAAGGCACTTTGGGTTCCTCTTAAAGTTATTTCCTCCTGTGTCTGACGATTGTTGGTGAAACTAACCTAGAATAAATGAAGTTCTAATTTTCATTGTTCCTCTTATCTCTCCTCCTCTCTCCTGCCTGCACCTTCCCTACCCCCCAAAAATAAATAAAGCAAGCATTTGAGACAAAGCATGAGATAATCACAAGAGCCAAAGAGATTTGGAATCAGAGGAGCTGGGTTAGAGTCCCATCTTGGCCACTTCCTAGCGCTGACCCTGATTTTTTTTTTTTTTTTCTGGTAAGATAGGAATAATTATAATAAGAATGCCTTCCTCAGGATATTGAGAGGATCAAATAGGAATTTTTTTAAGTACTAATATTTGGGATTGGAGCCCTGGCAGCTTAGTGTTAAGAGCTCAGCTGCTAACCAAAAGGTGGGCAGTTCCAATCCACCAGCAGCTCCTTGGAAACCTTAGAGGGCAGTTTGACTCTGTCCAATAGGGTCGCTATGAGTCAATATCGACTCAACAGCAACAGGGTTTTTTTTTTTTTTTTTTTTTTGGTAATACTTGGGACAGTGTCTTGGCTTGGTCTATTTGTTCGTATTTGTAAATCACATCCTGGGAAACTGTAGAAACCAGAAGGAAAAAATGTCTGCCATGGCCTAGCTCCATAGTGGGGCCTCGAATTTACAGGCCGGTGGGGAAAGCAGAGATGGGTCAGGATATAATTTCCAAAAACATTCTTGGGCTTGGAAGTGCTTCCAAGCCACTTAAGTGCGTTATCAAACTCTGATTGCGATCGTTTCCTTCTTAATATGGTCACCTTGGGAAATTCAGGTACCCACCTACATATTTCCTGCCTAGTGGTAGAGTGACTTCTTCTAGGGCACAGCCCCAGGAAGGAAATGGCTCTTATCTGGGACAGAGAGCCCAGGGCTGGCTGCTGCCTTCCCACATGAGCTCTTCCTCCCAGGGCTCCCGCACCCCTGCTTCTCTGTCCTCTGCTCTGGAAGAAGAGCCAAAAGCCCAAAATTTGCCTTTCAAACCTAGACATCAAAACTTGGAATGGGTTCCTCCATATCCTCACCTCTTCCATATGTTAACACACAGGGTTTAGAGCAGGCTTCTCCACCCTGGCTGCACATTTGAGCCACCTGGGGAGCTGGGAAAGATCTTGACGCTCAGGCTGCACCTGAGACGAAGTACATCAGCATCTCTGGGGGTGGAGCCCAGACCTCAGGGGATTCCAGGCTGCAAACCACCGCTTTAGAAGCGTTGATTGACTCTTTAATGTGCCATCCTGTGGGGGTCTTGTTACAACGCAGATTCTGATTAAGCAGGTCTGAGGTGGGACCTAAGATTCTGCTATTCTAACTAGCTCCCAAGTGGTGCAGATGGTCCTGGACCACACTTTTAGGCTCCAGGGGATCCTGGGAGCTTCTAGACGAAGCACTGCTGAGTTGCCGCAACACCAGAGCCATGCCAGCCACAGGAAGTAGGGTAAGACATATCCAATTCACCCCTCAGGAGAGGACTCTTCACCTCTTTTCCTGGCTGCCTGAGTTCATCACTGAAGACCCAGGCATCCCTCTTCTGAGAAGCCTTTGCCAGGTCACCCAGGCAACATTAGTCTCCCCTGGCTTCCCTTAGGTAAACTCGTGGCTTCAAGCACTGGCTAATCTCATTCAGAAGCTCTCTGAAGCTGGCTACTGAGATGTCCACCCGCACCTTAACGAATTGCCGTTGTCCACTGACTGACTGTGTTTCCCCAAAGCCTACATAAGGATGGCAGAACCTAATCAGCAGGCCTTCCAACTCTCACTCTGTTCCTACTGCTTTTACACAGCAGGATCCCTTCCTGATCCCACATGTCTCCACAAAGGAAGCTGTTACGGTTACCAAATGGTTGTTATAAAATTCATGTTGTATTGCCCTCCTCCTCCTATCTGGTGGCTTTCAAATGAGTATTTTATTGTCCCTCTTCCTCTATTTCAGTAATGTGGGGGTGGTGGCCACTTGTAGGAATCCAAGCACGTAGGCATCTGGGATTTTGGGAGGCTGAGCACATCAGATTTTAACATTCATGGTCTTCAGATACGTTCTCCCAAAGGCAGCACCACCTTCTTGGGCTGAGTCTGGCCCACTTGGCCCACCTGTCCTTCCTTCCTGTCCAGCTTGTCCCTGTGCATGGAGCGGCAGCACCAGGGCAAGGCCAGCAGGGGGCGGTGAGAGCCCACAGTCAGAGAAGAAGGCACTAGGTCTCAACTCCATGGCTTCTTCCTCAGAAAGCCCTGGGTTTATCAGAGACCCAGCACACACTTCCCAAGCTAAGGCCCCAGCCCTGCTGACTTCAGGGGGAACTCCAGCATTCATTTGGGTTTGAGTCAGAGCCAACACTGTCCCAAGAGCGCCGGTCAGCATCTGCCTGCAGTTTTCTCCACATCCCAATTTCATGTATAAATTAGAGCCTCCACAAGTCAGAGGATGAGCCTAAGCTGTGTCCAGCAATGGGGGGGGGAGGGGGAGACGGGGGGGCAGGGCAAAGGAAAGATAGGGGTTAATTGACAGGGAGCAGCCACTGTTTCCCTCAAATTTGCTACACAACTCTTTCGAAAACAATTATATCTTGAAAGTTTAAAAAAAAGCTCATAGTTTCCTGTAATTCCTCCTGTAGCTCAGAAGTCCTATGGAAATATTGTTTATGATCATAGATTGTTGACTGTGAATGTTATAAAGAAGGAAGTTACTTCGGGACTGACTCAATGGCAGCCAACAACAGCAACTATATATGATTGTTGTCACATGCTGTCAAGTTGATTTCGACTCGTAGCAACCCCATGTAATAGTGTAGAACTTCCCCCTAGGGTTTTCTAGGCTGTAATATTTACAGGAGCAGACCATCTGGTCTTTCCCCTGCAGAGCTGCTGGGTGGGTTTGAACAACCAAACTTTCGCTTAGCAGCCAAGCACCAGGGAACTCTAGATAGATGATAGATAGATGGATGGATGGATGGATAGAGAGATTGATAGATAGAAAACACAGACCCATTGCCATTGAGTCAATTCAGACTCATAGTGACTCTATAGGACAGGGTAGAACTGCCCCATAGGGTTTTCAAGGCTGTAATCTTTATAAGAGCAGATTGCTACATCTTTCTTCCATGGAACAGCTGGTGGGTTTGAACCACCGACCTTTCAGTTAGCAGCTGAGCACTTAACCACTGTGCCAACAGGGTCCCTTAGATAGATGTATATATACACATATATATCTATATATTCACATATTCATATCCATGGTGGAAAAGAAAAAAAGAGAACTCTCAATGGATCAGAGAAATTCCTGGAATGAAAGCAGATGAATTAAGCCTATGGCCCAGAAAACAGCAGGTGGGTGGAAACCAAAAGGTGGGTGCAGCATTAAGGGTGTTTCATGCCTACAAGGAGGGGATGACTCCCACCAGGGAAGAGCAGACAAGTCTTCGCTAGAAGGACCTCAATGGGAGCAGCCAGGTCATTGACCTTCACCCGCCATTACTAGCCAGATAACAGGAATGGGTGTTGGCCTCCAGGTGGAGAAGCAAGTGTAGGATATTGGGAGAACTGTTGTCAATGCCAGGGAGCCCCATGCCTAGAAGAAGCCAGCCCTTTCCCAAATGGGAACAGAGGGCTCAACAAACAAGCGTCTAACAGGGAGTTTCACCTACAATGATGAGCACACACTCAAAAATCACGAAACACTTGAGGAAAGCCAACTCCATAGAAGGAGGCTATTGGTATTAGTCAAAATATGCAGACTTAAAAAGTGTAAGTTCATCATGTGAAGTGCCGGAGACTGAAGACAAGGAAGAGCTTTAACTGGGAAGCATAACTTGAGGACTGCAAGACTGCTCAGAGAAGGTATTCTCTATAAATCTAAGTAAAACCATCTGCTGAGGCAAGGAGAGAGCTTTGGGTGGAGAGACCTACAGACTGCCACCCTGGATGGATGTCCAAGCTCCTGACCTTACTGAGCACATCAGACTATACCTGACTGGGGGGTTGCCCCAAAATGGAGCCACTTCAAAGCTGCTTCCGTCCTGAAATTCCATGTGGAAAACCTCTTACCTGCTTAGCTGTCACTAAGATTGTTGGGCTTGGCATATCATTTGAATTTATATCCTGCCTCTTTATCTTTTGTCTTTTTTTGGTGGGGAGGTGCTTTTAAACCAGCCTCCTTGCCTGTTTTCACAGACCCTAAGAGGAGCAGTGCTGGATCAGTGGTTAAGCGCTCCACTGCTAACCAAAAGATCAGTGGTTCAAACCCAGCAATCACTAAGTGGGAGAAAGATGTGGCTGTCTGCTTCTGTAAAGATTACAGCCTTGGAAACCCTGTTGGGGCAATTCTACTGTGTCCTATAGGGTCACTATGAGTTGGAATCAACTCAACAGCAATGTGTTTGATTTTTTTTTGGTTAAGTAGCAAAACTCTGTTACAAAGGGAATAATTGAGAATCCTAATTAGGGTCCTTGAAACTCAACTCCACGCAAAAGTCACCGTCTTAAATCTTCAGAGCAGAACTTCTAACCAGAACGAACTGGCTGGAAGCCCTGCTTCAGAGGCCAGTAGGAATATAACAGCCCCCAATCCTTCCAGTTCAAAGAAGTCCCCCTGTTTTATTGCCTTCCCCAACCTGGGAAGATGGTGACACCTGAGTTCACCCAAGCTTGGGGAGGTTTAGGGGCTCCACAGACTTCTCAGACAACCCTTTTCCCAGCCTTTTGGATCCAGGACAACTGAGGAGAAGCCCAGGGATGCTAACTACAGCTCAGATGGCAGGAAATGTCCTCAGAAAGCTGTGTCCTCAGCTTGGGTCCGGGGGCCAAAGAGCTGCTCAGCAATGACTTTGCCATCATACTTGGGCAGGGAACCCCCAAAGTCAGCAGGCAGGATGTTCTCATCAATCTCCTGGAAGAAGCCAGAGAGGTCATCTCCATGGACAAAGACCTGCAGGGAAGCAGGGGAGACAGAGCTGAGCAGGGGGTGCCTAAGGATGAAGGAGGAGGGGAGGAAAGGGACTGGAGGACAGAGCCACAGCACGCCATTGCTGCCTGGTGACGTCCTTCTCCACAGTGCTCCATGTTGTGCTGTCGGTGCAGTCCACTCTGTCCAGGAACGTGGTACAGAGCCTAAGGTGGGCTCAGGGGGGCTTCCTCCTCACCCCCACCCTCACCCTCACCCCCCTTGTTTCGTGAACTCATTCTTGCTACAGCCTCATATTCACTCACTCACTGCACAGATGCTCACTGATACCTTCTCTGGGCAGGCCCTGCACTCACCCTCTGAAGCAGCTTGCTCTTCAAGAAGGGCTTGACCACATTATAGGTTGTGGTGAAGTACCATGGCTGGTGGATGAAGTGGATGGCTTTGAACCGTGCTGGGAAGGAGTCCTGCAGTGAGAGAGACCCTAATGGCCTCAGAGGCTCCCACTCACTCCCCTACTCCCTTGACCCATGGCGCAGACTTGCCCAGCCTCCCACAGTTGCCACAGAGGAAACTTCACTAAAGGTTCTATCCCGGGGCCGGCCAACAGAGGGCTCTGTCTTCACCGTGACTCCAGCTACTGGAAGGAAGTCCCAGAACTCATGGCGCCCAACCCTTTCCTTGCTGACTCACAAATTCTTGGAATTAGGGGGAGTAAAGAAATAAAATGGTAGCCTTGCTTAGTTTTTAGGTGACCAGGCTTTTTCAAAAACACTTGCCTGCTGAGTGGACTGCAAGTTATCATAGACCACAGGAACACTACTGCCATGCCTCACCGTCCTTCTGCCCCTCCCACAGCCCCCACCGCTCCTTTCCCAGATACACAAAGAACAGGTTTAAGGTTAGCTCTAAGAAAGAACTCCTGACACATCAGTATATATAGGAGTCAGTTGTCAGGGGGGTTGGTGATAGCCCTTTCTCTGGATAAATTCACATTCAAAGAGAGGCAACGTGATGTATACAGAGAGAGGTCAGAAGATGTGGGTTCAAGTCTGCCTCTGCCACTTTATAGCTGTGTGACCTTGAGAAGTCACTTAAAGTTCTGAGCCTACATTTCCAGGTTTGTAAGATGAAGCAGGGAAGCAGGGAGGAATGGCTCACAATGAAATAATGAGTGTGAATACTTGACAAATTGTCATCCATCATACAAGTGTATGTGGTTGGGATTGTGGTTATTGTGGTTGTTACTGCTCTTTAATGGCACCAGGTGGCTGTCTTCTCAGGTCCCTTCTAGCACCAGGAAACCAGGAAACCGGATCCAGCCTTCCAACCTCCTGACCTGTGAGAGGCTCCTGCAGGACAGGGTTCTCAGACCTCACCTGGAGCATGTCCACCATCTTCCTGAGATCCGAAGGCCGGAGCCCAGCAGCTTGCTGCATGGTAAAGCCCTTGAAGTTCTCAATGATGCAGAAGCCATTAATTTGAGTTTCCTCATTCTCCAGTAGCTTCTCCAGGATAAAGCAATATGCCTGCAAGATCTTGATCAGAGTGAACAGGCTGTAAGAGCCAGCCCACAAAGATAATGAAGGCTCAAGGACGTGAGAGAAGAACTAGCAGGTACAGCCTTTATTGGAGGCAATTTGACACAGGCTTTGAGATGGACATTCTGCCTCTGTGAATGTACCGCAAGAAAATAACATTTAATATCATATCATGGTTAGATGCCAGGGTGCTTATCCCAACACTCTTATAATGTGGCAACATCAGAAACAACCTAAATCTTCAACAAAAAGAGACTGGTTAAATTAGGGTAGGGAGTCCTGGGGTGGTACAGATGGTTAATGTGCTCAGTTGCTAACCAAAAATTGGAGGTACCTCAGAAGACGGGCCTGGTGATGTACTTCAAAAAAATCTGCCATTGAAAACCCTATGGAGGAGGTGGGGCCAAGATGGTGGAGTAGTTAGATGCCTCCAGTGGACCCTCTTACAACAAAAACCCGAAAAAACTAGTGATTCGATTAAATATGGCAACCTGGGAGCCCTGAACATCAAAGGCAGAGTTGAGGAACCAGACTGAGTGTCAGGGGGATGGAGAGATGGTTCAGAATCAGTGAGGAGTTGCCAGACCTGGTCTGGCAAGAGCCTGAGCCATTCAGGCCTGATCAGCTTGGGGGTGAGCGGTGAGGCATGCAAACATTGGTGCTTGGGAGGTGTATTCCTCACAGGGAGAGACCCAGCCACTGAGAGTCTACTTGGCTACCCAGAACCAGTGAGAAGCAGCCCTGGATCGCCGAAAGATAAGTACTTGTATACAGCTTACCATGCAGATCAAAAACACCCCCCTTAGGGAAAAACCTGCCTCCCATTTGCCTCCCCGCTATCTGCTCTGCACTGGGTCCCAGACCGACTTCAGCAATTGCCAAGTCTCCTGGGCTGGAAGTAGGATCCGTTACATGCCCGGAGCCATTCTCCCTGCTTTGGACAGTGAACAAACTAACAAACTGGGGAAAAAACAAACTGCTGGCTCCCCTAAGCCAGGAACCCAGGGTAGGCACAGCTCTTTTGCCTAGGCACAGGCATAAGGGATCCACAGACTTTGAGCGCCTTTCCCCCTGCATAGACTTGTGTGGGCCCATCTCAACAGCATAGGCCCTCATTACCACAGTACAACAGGGTATATACCGGAACTCTAACTTCAATGTTTCAGTTGTGAAGTGGCAGGTTCTTGACATTTGACACCGCTCTGCCCATTAAGCCGAGTCTTCACCTACCCACATCAGGGGCCTGAGGACTGGTGGCTCTACCAATGCCACCTACCCTCCTGTGATAAGGGCCCATGAATAAGAGGTGCCCCCCAGTCCTTACAGCCAACAGCATTAGGTGCTCACAGTCCAGCTGCAAAACCCACCTACCTACGTGCTCTAGGGAACAGGGACACGCCTTCCTCCTAGGCACTTGGGGGTGGTTGTTAGCCCCCTGCCTTGCTCAGAGTATGTCCCCCTGCTGCAGCCAGATGCCTGTGCCTACACCAGTCACCCATGCCTGTCTAGGACTGTAAGTGAGACCCTACACCACACACTTGGTGGCTATCTACCTAGGCACCTGAGCTGAATCCGAAGGGGAGGAGTGGGCGGACTCCTGAGCTCACATACCTAGCAACAGATCTAACCACCTGGTGACAGGACATTAGAGCTTCAAAGTTGCCAATAATCAAACTGCATATCAAAACAAAACAAGAAGCTAGGACACAGTAAGCAAACATAAAATAAATAAATATAATGACTTCTTGATGGCTCAGAGACAACAGTCAATATCAAATTTCATAAAGAGGCAATCTATGATGACTTCAGCAAGCTCCCAAAATAAAGAATCTAGAAATTTTCCAGAGGAGGAAAATTTCTTGGAATTACCAGAGGGAGAATACAGAAGATTAATATACAGAACTCTTCAAGAAATTAGAAAGGAAATGAAGCAAAACGCAAAACACGCAATAGAGGAAATTAAAAAGATTAGAGAAGAGCATAATGACAAATTTAACAGGCTGCAAGAATCCATAGAGAGACAGCAATCAGAAATCCAGAAGATTAACAATAAAATTTCAGAATTAGACTACTCAATAGAAAGTCATAGGAGCAGAATTGAGGCAATGGAAGTCAGAATTAGGGAGACTGAAGATAAAACACCTGACACCAACTTGTTTGAGGAAATATCAGATAAAAGTATTTAAAAAAAATGAAGAAACGCTAAGAATTATGAGGGACTCTACAAGAGGAATAACCTACGAGTGATTGGAGTACCAGAACAGCGAGGGGGTAACAAAAAATACAGAGAGAATTATTGAAGGTTTGTTGGCAGAAAACTTCCCTGATATCATGAAAGATGACAAGGTATCTATTTAAGATGCTCATCAAACCTCAAGTAAGATAGATCCCAAAAGAAAGTCACCAAGACATATTATAATCAAACTTGCCAAAACCAAAGATAAACAGAGAATTTTAAGAGCGGCTAGGGATAAACGAAAAGTCATCTACAAAGGAGAGTCAATAAGAATAAGCTTGGACTACTCAGCAGAAACCATGTAGGCAAGAAGGCAATGGGATGACATATACAAAGCCTTGAAGGAAAAAAACTGCCAGCCAAGAATTATATATCCAGCAATACTGTCTCTCAAATATGATGGCAAAATTAGGGCATTTCCAGATAAGCAGAAGTTTAGGGAATTTGCAACAACCAAACCAAAATTAGAAGCAATACTAAAGCGAGTCCTCCGGTTAGAAAATCAGTAGCATCAGATAACAACCCAAGACTAGAACACAGAACAGAGTAGCCACATATCAACCCAGATAGGGAAGTCACAAAAGGAAATCAAAGCTAAAACACTGAAAATAGGGAAACAGATGTCAATATGTAAAAGATGACAACATTAAAACCAAAAAGAGGGACTTAAAAAATGTAGACATAGATTTTTTATATGGAGAGGAAGTCAAGGCAATATAAAGAAATAAAAGACTGGTATAAAATTATAAAAATAGGGGTAAATATTAAAGTAACCACAAAGGAAACTAACAATCCTACAAGTCAAAATAAAAAACTAGGAAAGTATAAAGACTCAGCAAACACAAAATCAACAACAATGAAAAGAAAATACATAAAGAAAAATGACTCAGCACAGAAAATTAAGTGGAACAAAGAAACTGTGAACAACACACACAAAAAAAGACATCAAAATGACAGCACTACACTCCTACCTATCAATAATTACACTGAATGTAAATGGACTAAATGCACCAATAAAGAGACAGAGAGTGGCAGATTGGATTAAAAAACACGATCCATCTATATGCTGCTCACAAGAGACAACTCTTAGACTCAAAGACACAAACAAACTAAAACTCAAAGGATGGAAAAAATATATCAAGCAAACAACACTCAAAAAAGAGCAGGAGTGGCAATATTAATCTCTGACAAAATAGACTTTAAAGTAAAATCCACCACAAACAATAAGGAAGGGCACCATATGATGATTAAAGGGTCAATACACCAGGAGGACATAACTATAATAAATATTTATGCACCCAACAACAGGGCTCCAAAATACTTAAAACAAACTCTAACAGCACTGAAAAGAGAGAGAGACAGCTCCACAATAGTAGTAAGAGTCTTCAACATACCACTTTCAGTGAAGCACAGAACATCCAGAAAGAAGCTCAACAAAGACACAGAAGAGCTAAATGCTACAATCAACCTACTTGATCTCGTAGACATATACCGAACACTCCACCCAACAGCAGCCAAGTACACTTTCTTTTCCATGCACATGGAACATTCTCCAGAATAGACCACATATTAGGCCATAAAGCAAGCCTTAACAAAATCCAAAGCATCGAAATATTACAAAGCATCTTTTCTGACCATAAAGTCATAAAAGTAGAAATCAACAACAGAAAAAACAAGGAAAAAAATCAAACACATGGAAACTGAACAACACCTTGCTCAAAAACTACTGGGTTATACACACAAAAAAAGACCAGATTTATTGGCCTGACAGAGACTGGAGAAACCCCAAGAGTATGACCCCCAGACACCATTTTAGCTCAGTGGTGAAGTCACTTCCGAGGTTCACCACTCAGCAGAGAACTGGACAGCCCCATAAAACAAAATGGAACTAATGAGGCACAGCAGTCCAGGGACAAGGACTAGAAGGCAGAACGGGACAGGAAAGCCGGTGATAGGGAACCCAAGGTTGAGTAAGGACAGTGTTTACGTGTAGTGGGGTTGTTAACCCTTGTCATAGGGCAATATGTGTACTAACTGTTTAATGAGAAACTGTTTGTTCTGTAAACCTTTGTCTAAAGTGAGAATAGCAGCACAACTGGAAGAAAGTAATCGATGTCACTGAATTATACATGTAGAAAATTTTGAAATGGTGTATCTTTGGCTACGTATATTTTCACCAAAAAAAAGAGGTCCTCCAAGGTTGAGAAGGGAGAGTGTTGACATGTCGTGGAGTTGTTAACCAAAGTCATGAAACAGTATGTGTACAGACGGTTTAATGAGAAACTATTTGTTCTGTAAACCTTCACCTAAAGTACGATAAAACAAAATTTAAAAAAAAATTTTAAAGCCAAAAAACAAAACAAAATTACAGGGTTATAGAAGAAATTAAGGGTGGCATTTAGATACTTATAGAATCAAACGCAAATGAAAACACATCCTACAAGAACGTTTGGGACACAGCAAAAGCAGTGCTCAGAGGTCAGTTTATAGCAATAAATGCACACATCCAAAAAGAAGAAAGGGCCATAATCAAAACATTAACACTACAACTGGAACAAGTAGAAAGAGAGCAGCAAAAGAAGCCCTCAGGCTCCAGAAGGAAGGAAATAATAAGAATTAGAGCAGAATTAAATGTAATAGAGACAAGAAAAACAATTGAAAGAGTTAACAAAACCAAAAGCTGGTTCTATGAAAAGATCAACAAAATTGATAAACCATTGGCCAAATGAAAAACAGGAGAGGAAGCAGATAACCCGTATAAGAAATGAGATGGGTGATATCACAACAGACCCAAGTGAAATTAAAAGAATCATAACAGAATACTATGAAAAATTGTACTCTAACAAATTTTAAAACCTAGAGGAAATGGACAAATTTCTAGAAACTCACTACCTACCTAAACTAACACAAACAGAGGTAGAACAACTAAATAAACCCATAATGAAGAAATTGGAAAGGTAATTAAAAAACTTCCAACAAACAAAAAACCCTGGCCTGGATGGCTTCACTGGAGAATTCTACCAAACTTTCAGAGAAGAGTTAACACCACTACTACTAAAGGTATTGCAGAGCATAGAAAAGGATGGAATACTCCCAAACTCATTCTATGAAGCCACCATAACCCTGATACCAAAACCAGGTAAAGACACCACAAAAAGAGAAAATTACAGATCAATAACCCTCGTGAACATTGACGCAAAAATCCTCAACAAAATTCTAGCCAATAGAATTCAGCAACATAACAAAAAAATAATTCACCATGACCAAGTGGGATTTATACCAGGTATGCAGGGATGGTTCAGTATTAGAAAAACAATCAGTGTAATCCATCACAGAAATAAAACAAAAGACAAGAACCACATGATCTTATCATCGTTGCAGAAAAGGCATTTGACAAAGTCCAACACCCATTCATGATTAAAAAAAAAAACTCTCAACAAAATAGGAATAGAAGGAAAATTCCTCAATATAATTAAGGGCATTTATACAAAGCCAACAGCCAACATCATCCTAAATGGAGAGACTTTGAAAGCATTCCCCTTGAGAACGGGAACCAGACACGGATGCCCTTTACCACCACTCTTATTCAACACTGTGCTGGAGGTCTTAGCGAGAGCAATTAATCTAGAAAAAGAAATAAAGGGCATCCAAATGGGTAGGGAAGAAGTCAAAGTATGTCTATTTGCAGATGATATGATCTTACACACAGAAAACCCCAAAGAATCCACAAGAAAACTACTGGAAGTAATAGAAGATTTCAGCAAAGTTTCAGGATACAAGATAAACACACGAAAATCGTTTGGATTCCTTTACACCAAGAAAGAGAACATCCAAGAGGAAATCACCAAATCAATACCATTTACAATAGCCCCCAAGAAAATAAAATACTTAGGAATAAATCTAACCAGAGACACAAAAGACCTATACAATGAAAACTACAAGACACTACTGCAAGAAACCAAAAGAGACCTGCATAAGTGGAAAAACATCGTGAAAATGTCAATTCTACCCAAAGTGATCTACAGATACAGTGCAATCCTGATCCAAATTCCACCGGCATTTTTTAATGAGATGGAGAAACAAATCGCCAAGTTCATATGGAAAGGGAAAAGGCCCTGAATAAGTAAAGCATTATTCAAGAAGAACGAAGTGGGAGACCTCACACTACCTGATTTTAGAACCTATTATACCGCCACTGTAGTCAAAACAACCTGGTACTGGTACAACAGATACATAGACCAATGGAACAAAATTGAGAATCCAGACATAAATTCACATCCACCTATGAGCACCTGATATTTGACAAAGGCCCAAAGTCTGTTAATTGGGGAAAAGACAGTCTCTTTAACAAATGGTGCTGGCATAACTGGATATCCGTCTGCAGAAAACTGAAACAAGACCCATAGCTCACACCATGCACAAAAACTAACTGAAAATGGATCAAAGACTTAAATAGAAAATAGAAAATGATAAAGATCATGGAAGGAAAAATAGGGACAACGCCAAGAGCCTTAATACATGGCATAAACACAATACGAACCATAAGTAACAATGCACAAACACCAGAAGAGAGACTAGATAACTGGGAGCTCCTAAAAATCAAACACTTATGCTCATCAAAAGACTTCACCAAAAGAGTCAAAAGACAACCTACAGACTGGGAAAAAAATTTTGGCTACGACAAATCCGATCAGTGTCTAATCTCTAAAATCTACAAGATACTGCAAAACCTCAACTACAAAAAGACAAATAACCCAATTAAAAAATGGGCAAAGGATGTGAACCGGCACTTCACCAAAGAAGATATTCAGGTGGCTAACAGACACATGAAGAAATGCTCACGATCATTAGCCATTACAGAAATGCAGATCAAAACTGCAAATGAGATATCATCTTACCCCAACAAGGCTAGCATTAATCCAAAAAACACAAAATAATAAATGCTGGCGAGGCTGTGGAGAGACTGTTGGTGGGAATCTAAAATTGTACAACCACTTTGGAAATCAATTTGGCACTTCCTTAAAAAGCTAGAAATAGAAGCACCATACAATCCAGCTATCTCACTCCTTGGAATATATCCTAGAGAAATAAGAGCCGTCACCCAAATGCATATATGCACACCCATGTTCATTGCAGCACTGTTCACAATAGCAAAAAGATGGAAACGACCCATCAATGTACGAACGGATAAACAAATTATGGTATATCCACACAATGGAATACTACACAATGATAAAGAACAGCGATGAAGCCGCGAAACATCTTATAACATGGAGGAAGCTGGAGGGCATTATGCTGAGTGAATTTAGTCAGTCACAGAAGGACAAATATTGTATAAGACCACTATTATAAGAACTCAAGAGAAGGTTTAAACACAGAAGAAAACATTCTTTGATGGTTACGAGGGTGGGGAGGGAGGGTGAGGGTTATTCACTAACTAGATAGTAGATAAGAATTATCTTAGGTGAAAGGAAGGACAGCACACACTGCAGGGGAAGTCAGCACAACTGGACTAAACCAAAACTAAGAAGATTCCTGAATACAATCAAACGCTTTGAGGGACAGAGTAGCAGGGGTAGGGGTCTGGGGACCATGCTTTCAGGGGACATCTAGGTCAATTGGCATAACAAAGTTTATTAAGAAAATGTTCTGCATCCTACTTTGGTGAGTGGCATCTGGGGTCTTAAAAGCTTGCAAGCAGCCATCTAAGATGCATCAATTCGTCCCAACCACTTGGAGTAAAGGAGAATGAAGAACAACAAAGACACAAGGGAAGTATTAGCCCAAGAGACAAAAAGGGCCACATAAACCAGAGACTTCATCAGCCTGAGATCAGAAGACCTAGATGGTGTCCAGCTACCACCAATGACCGCCCTGACAAGGAACACAACAGAGAGTCCCTGATGGAGCAGGAGAAAGGTGGGGTACAGAACTCAAATTGTAGTAAGAAGACCAGACTTAATGGTCTGAGACTGGAGGTACCCCAGAAAGCATGGCCCCCAGATTCTCTATCAGCCCAGAACTGAAACATTTTCCGAGGCCAACTCTTCAGACATGGTTTGGACTGGATTGTCGGACATAAGGTGATACTTGGGAGGAGCGTGCCTCTTAGCTCAAGTAGATACGAGAGACTAAATGGGCAGCTTCTGTCCCTGTGTGAGATGGGAAGGCAGAGAGGGTTAGGAGCTGGTTGAATGAACATGGGGAATCAGGGGTGGAAAGGAGGAGTGTGCTGTCACAGTATGGGGAGAGCAATTAGAGTCACATAACAATGTATGTATCAATTTTTTTATGGGGGAAAAAAAAGACCAAAATAAGGAAAATTGACATGTTTTAAATGTCAGAGGCTTATAGTTTTAATTAAAGAATTGAACTGATTAAAAAAAAAAAAAGGAAAGGAAAGAAAACCCTATGGAACACAGTTCTACTCTGACACATATGAGGTCGCCATGAGTTGGGGTCACCATGAGTGAGGGTTGATTCACTGGCAACTGGTTGGTTGGTTGATTAAGTTACGGTACACTTATGCTGTGGAATATTCTGAAGCAGTTAAAAATTATATAGACTAATGGTAAGGGAAAATATTCATGGTATATTATTATGTAAAAAAGCATATTAGAAAATCATTTGTAAGGTCAGATCTCATTTTTACAAGAAAAATATATTTATATATGTCTAGGGAAAGATGTCAATGGTATCTCTGCGTAGTAGAATTATGGATGATTTTAAGCTTGTGATTTTTTTGGTATTATTTAAAGTGAGTAGATATTATGAGTTGGAATCAACTGAACAGCAACAGGTTTAGATATCACTTCTGTAATAAGGAAAATCATATATTTTTTAAGTCTCTTCTTTAACATATATACGTCTCAGTCCTAACATCAGCATCTTATTTAATGGCAAAATACTAGCAGCATTCTTAATAAGGTAGGCAATAAGATAAGGATGTTCATGATCTCTGTCACCCTTTAACCTCGTGCTGAAAGTATTAGCCAATGCAACCAATTAAAAAAAAAAAAAAATCAAGGGCATAAGAACTTGAAGAGAAAAAAAACTGTCTCATTGATTTTTAGATGAGTTGATAGTATACTTGGAAAACCCAAGAGAATCAACTATAAAACTAACAGAAATAACAAAATAATTCTGCATAATAGCAGGATTTAAAATTAACATGCAAAACCAATAATCTTCATATATACAAACAATAGCCAAGTAGAACATACAGTGAATGAGAAAGCGTCATTTATAGCAACAGCAGCCAAAATAAAATACTTAGAATAAACTTAATTAGAAATATGTAAGACATTTTTGAGGAAAACTTTAAAACACTCCTGAAAGCATAAAAATAGGCTTGAAGAAAAGGAAAGGCATCCTTATTTGGGAATAGTACAACTGGCCCCAGATGTGATATTCATAAAGATGTCAAGTTACTGAAAGTTTTTATTTACGTTTAATGTGATTCCAGAGAAAATACTCATAACACTTTTCCTTGAGCTAGACGAGTTAATTCTAAAGTTCACAGGAAAAAACAAGCATGCAAGAATGGCTAGAAAAAGTCTGAAAATGAGGAGTAATAGGGATAGAAGTAGCCCTAGCAGGTATTCAATATTCTATAAAATGTTTATATTTAAAATACTGCAGTAACTTCAAGAGACAGAGTAGCAGGGGCGGAGGTCTGGGCACCATGCTTTCAGGGGACATCTAGATCGAATGGCATAACAAAGTTTATTAAGAAAATGTTCTGCATCCTACTTTGGTGAGTGACGTCTGGGGTCTTGAAAGCTAGTGAGCGGCCAGTTAAGATGCATCAATTGGTCCCAACCCACCTGGAGTAAAGGAAAATGACGAACACCATGGACACAAGGAAAGTATTAGCCCAAGAGACAAAAAGGGCCACATAAACCAGAGACTTCATCAGCCTGAGACCAGAAGAACTAGATGGTGCCCGGCTACCACCAATGACCACTCTGACAGGGAACACGACAGAAAGTCCCTGATGGAGCAGGAGAAAAGTGGGGTGCAGAACTCAAATTCTAGTGAGAAGACCAGACTTAATGGTCTGACTGAGAGTGGAGGAACCCCAGAGAACATGGTCCCCGGACTCTCTGTCAACCCAGCACTAAAACCATTCCCGAGGCCAACTCTTCAGACAAAGATTAGACTGGACTATGGGACATAAAATGATACTTGTGAAGAGTGTGCTTCTTAGCTCAAGTAGATACATGAGACTAAATGGGCAGCTCCTGTCTGGAGGTGAGATGAGAAGGCAGAGAGGGTCAGGAGCTGGTTGAGTGAACACAGGATATCAGGGGTGGAAAGGAGGAGTGTGCTGTCACATTAAAGAGAGAGCAGCTAGGGTCACATAACAAGGTATGCATAAATTTTTGTATGAGAATCTAACTTGAATCGTAAACTTTCACTTAAAGTACGATAAAATAAAATTAAAAAAATAAATAAAATAGTGTAGTATTGGTGCATGAATAGACAAACAGATCAACGGAAAAGAATAAAAAATACAGGAATAGACCCAAATATATATGGAAATTGTGTCCCTGGGTGGTGCAAACGGTTAACATGCTAGGCTCAAGTCCACCCAGAGGTGCCCTGGAAGAAAGCCCTGGTGATCTACTTCTGAAAAATCAGCCACTGAAAACTGTGGAGCACAGTTTTACCCTGACACATCATGGGGTCACCATGAGTTAGGGTCAACTTCATGGTAACTGGTTTTTCTTTTCCAACAAAGGAAATATAGAAGATTATCAAGACAGCATCTCAAACCACGTTTTAATAAATGGTGTTGGGACAACTGGATAGCATTTTCTAAAATGAGTTTGTACTATTTTTTAAAATAAGAAAAAATATTTTTGAAAGACCAGGCTTACAGGTCTGGCAGAGACTGGAGAAACCCTGAGAGTACGGCCCCCGGGAACCCTTTTAGCTCAGTAATGAAGTCACTCCTGAGGTTCACCCTTCAGCCAAAGATAGACAGGCCCATAAAACAAAACGAGACTAAATGGGCACAGCGACTCAGGGGCAAGGACGAGAAGGCAGGAGGGGACAGGAAAGCTGGTAATAGGGAACCCAGGGTCGAGAAGGAGAGAGTGTTGACATGTCATGGGGTTGGCAACCAATGTCACAAAACAGTATGTTTATTAATTGTTTAATGAGAAACTAATTTGCTCTGCAAACCTTCATCTAAAGCACAATTTTAAAAAAAAGAGAGAGAGAGAGAGATACCAAAAAAATATATGTTTTTTTAAAAGGATTGATGGCACATGTCAAAGTTCTCTGAGGACAAACGTTAATTCCCCAGCCTGAAGCAGCTCTCTTAAGGGCTCCATGTGGGCAATGGTGTATATATAAGTACAAAGAACTCAGGCTGGGAGTCAGAGCCCGTGGATTCCAGTCCCTGTTCTCGGCCGTCTGACCTCGAGTAGGTTGGGTACAACCTCTCTGGGCCTCAGTCTCCTCGTTTGCAGTAGGGTTGGAACCTGTGTCTTTCAGAATCTCTTCTCCCCACAGTGCGCTAATCCCAGTTCTCTCTGTCACTCTTGAGTTTTCAGCATTTGGCAGGGCTGTGCCCCCTGCCCCCGCGCCGCCCCAGCTTGGGGCCCGCAGCTGTCGCATGCATTTGGCGAGGATACCCAGGGGCAGCCGTGGATTGGCCCTTGGGCCCAGCCTGCAAACCTGCTGGTTTTCCAGCTGCCCCAGCACATCCTAGGGATTCTCCCTGTGCCTGGAAAGGGCTTGGTGGCAGGTGGCTGCCTGGTTTCCCCCCATAGACCTCAACTCCTGGGGAGCCAGAAATGAGGGTCCAGTAGAAGCCAGGGTTGGGGGAGCAACCCAGCCCCTAGGGAGCCAGGCAAGTCTTCACTGACCTCGTCAAAGGTGATCTCCTCACAGTCCCAGTTCTCGATGTTGAAGAGCATGACCACTCGGCCATACTTGTCCCGACTGGGGAGGACACCAGGGTAGCCGGCCTCGATGGTGCAGCGGATGGCCTCCAGGGACAGACTGTCGAAGAGCTCAGGGTACTGCAGCCGGAAGTGCACGTAGCCTGGAGGAGGGAGAGCAGAGGAGCTCCCTTCAGAGAGCTGCCACCTCAGATCCCACCCCACCTCACCTCCTGGGGTGGCACACGGTAGGAGTCCAGAGACCAGGGCTCCTGCCCAGCTCCTCCATGTAAATCCTGTGTGTAATCAAGCAGGATACTCCACCTTTCTGAGCCCCATGTTTCCCCACCAAAAAATGGGTTGATGACGGGATATTGTCCTGTCTCACCAAATTGTTGTGGTAATCAAACCAGACTCAATGTGAACATCATCTGGAAACTGTGTGAACATCAGGTGTAATCCTAAACGTGGTGGCGATTATTGTTATTTTCTCTTTTCTGTGGACACATGGGCACAGGTGTTCCTGCTGGGCATAGGGTTAACTCAGTGGGGTGTGAACACTGGTACATGAGGGCAAAGTTGAGGGGAACACCCCAAGTTAAAATACAAACCCCAAGCAGAATACAAAAGCCCTTCTACTACCCGCAAGCCCCATCCTTACCCATCCTGATCAGGCTGGCTGTCTCCACCACCAAACTTCAGACCATGGAAGGGTCAAGCCCAGAGGAGACGTTCAGAAAATGTTTGTCTTGGGAGTGCCACATGGACCTCCTCACTATTCCTGGAACACTCCAGGCACACTCCTACTGCCTGGCCTTTATATTTGCTGTTCCCTCTGCCTGCATTGTTCTTTCCCCAGATATCTGCATAGCCAGTTAGTTCCTGCATTTCCTCTGGATCTTTCTTCAAAAGTTCTCTTTGCAACTGGGGCCTTCCTGGTTACTTAAAACTCCAACCTCTCAATTCTTTTATATCCACCTCTTCTATTTTTCTTCCTATCCCTTTCCACTATCTATGTATTTTTATTTTATGGAGCTAGTTTGTTGTTTACACCATCAGAGTATAAGTTCTACAAAGGCAGGGGATTCTTGTCTGTTTTCTTCTCTGCTGTATCCCTGGCTTGGCACAGCATGGCATTGAATTAACATTTGAGGAAAAGGGAAGAAGTAAGAAAGTGAAAGGTATTAGCCTGCAGGGTCTGCTCAGACATCCCACTGCTCCCCTCAACACGAATGGCTGGATTTCCTCAGGAAGCTCGTCTTCAGCCAGTCAGCAGGCCAGGGAGTTCTGTCCTCAGGGCTCATTCCAAGGGCTGGCATCATCTTCAACTCCACTTTGCAGAGGTTTAGGTACTGAGGGAGCAAAGTGCACGCCCACCTTCCCTGCAGCACTCCAGAGCCAAAGCCTAGGCTCTGGGGGCCCAGTGGCTGGGGAGAAAACACTTCCCCTCACTGGGTGCCTGATTTAGGTGATCCAGTTCCACTCATTGAGTCCCAGGACTGAGAGAGAGGAGAAAGGGGCCAGACTTCCAGGAAATCTGGTCCTGACAGACTCATTCATTCATTCATTGCTGCAGTGAAAGGGATCTTGGAGGCGATTCAGTCCACACCTCACTCCACACTCACCATTTTACAGGTATGGAGGATACAGGGCTCAGAGAAAGTGACTTGCCCACCGCAGGGAAGGGGGGTCCCCTCAGTGCCAGGGCAAGGGTGAACACCATTCTTATGTTCCCTCCCTCTCCTTCCCAGGGCTGCCCCTCCAGCTCAGGCCTCACCTCTGAGCAGCTCGTAGGCACGCCCCACGTCAAACTTGCGTGCACGGATAAAGCGCAGGAAGAAGGCACTGTCCCTTCCCTGTACCCTCTCGGCCACTGCCTGGGCCAGCTCCTCCCCGGTGGCTGCCTGCTCCCGCACCAGCTCCTGCAGTTCTCGTACCACCTCTTCCCGAGTCTCCTCCCGCTCATTCAGCTCGTCCTTGGCCTGGAACAAGGAGGGGTTTGGGGGCGAAGTCATGGGTAGCCATGGTGGAGGAGCAGGATGTATGTATGGTGAATCTCTTACTCATGCCAGACCAGCTGAGGGGGTGCACTGGGGCCACCACTCTTCTGCCTGCAAGGGCACCATCTGCACTAGCAGCATCTCAGATTGTTCTATCTGGGCAAAAATTAGGTGATCAGGGAAGTTGAGGAGCCCTGGTGGCACAGTGGTTAAAGCACTGGGCTGCTAACCAAAAGGTTGGTGGTTCAAACCCACTAGAGGCCCTGTGGGAGAAAGATGTGGCAGTCTGCTTCTGTAAAGATTACAGCCTTGGAAACCCTATGGCCTTGGAAGCTCTATGGGGCAGTTCTATTCTGTTCTATAGGACAGCTATGAGTTGGAATTGATTTGACAGCAATGGGTTTGCTCATGGTAGGTTTATTTGCAGATATAGCCAACAGCCTAAATGTTTGTAATAATAACAGCTTACACTTACTGAGCTCTTAACTTAGCATCTGGCTAAGTTCTTTAAATACATTATGTATTTTACTTTTTGCCACAGCCCATCACAGTTGACATTCTTATCCCCATCTCCCAGATGAACAAACTGAGGCTCACAGAAGTGAAGATTCTTGCTCAAGTTCACCCAGATAGAAACGGGTAAAGCGGGGACTCCCACTCAGGTGTACTTTTAATCACTTAACTCTGCTGCCCCCCGCCCCGGTTCATTTTGGTCGTTTCAAAAACAAAACTACCAGGCAGATGGCAGCCTGCCTGCCAGAGGGCATGCCTCCCCTTGCTGGTCCAGGAGAACTCCTTAGAGCACCTCTCGGGCAACAGGCAGCCCTCTCCTTCAACAGCATGACAGGGGAATGCAGAGGAGGGGAAGCTAGGTGCGGGGGAGCTAATAGCACCTTCCCTCTGAGATGTCCAGAAGGCAAGGCCTGGCCAGTCCATCAGAAATCACCCAAGCCAGAGATTCTTATAAATCAATGGTGGGACTGCCTTGAGATAGATGGGGGTGTGGGGGACGGGACAGGAGCCTGGGCTCAGCTCAGCCCACCTCATCCTCCCGGCAGCCCCACGACAGCTCTGCCAACCTCCACAAAGCAGAAGGTGAGACCCAGAAAGGGAAAGAAACTTGCTCAAGCTCACACAGTAAGTTGGGAGTAGGTCTGGTTCTAGAACCCAGGCCTCTTGACTATGCAGTAGGGGCAGCAGTTGGATCTTATCCAAACCATTGCTACTCACGTTTGACTCTAGGCTGATCCCTGGTCTGGAGGCCCCAGGCCCTGGCACTGATTTCAGGAAACCTGTTGGTGCTGAATCCTTGGGCTAGGCTGGCCTGGGTGTCTGGTCAGCCCAGTCCCTGCCATGGCCCTGACCTCCAGAATGGCCCCTAGAACACACCCCCAGGGTGACCTTGAGAGCTGGAACTGGATCTTCTCTACAGGAGAGAGGATGCTGTCAACCTTCCCCCCCAGCTGTCTCCCTAGTCTGCCTCTCCCGCACCCAGGCCACCTCACCTTCTGCAAGGTATGTTGGGGCAGCTGGCTACACCGGCCAAAGACAGGCCCGTGGTCCTTGGTTGTGAGCCGCTCCAGCTGGCAGCGGAGCTCCTGTTCCTCTTCAGGAACCATGCGGAATGTGCCCACCTGGGTAGAGGAGACAGGGAGAAGCAGGAGCAGGCCCATGTCAGCGTGAGTAAACCAGGCAAGTGGGCCTGCTCAGACCCTAAACAAGTTTTCTTGCCCAGGGTCTCTGTTAAGCCTCCCCTTCCATCTGGATCTGGGACCACAGAGAGGTTACAGAGGTGTGTGCCCATTCTCCTAGGCAGAACAGATGATGGAGAAACAGGAGGGAGAGAGGGCAGAGAGGGAAGGAGAAATGTGGGTGAAGGAGAGCCATGGGGCCCAGGGGTACTCACCCCCTCTGACATGTTGCCTCTGGAAGACACAGAGTCCTCGGAAGAAGAAGGGCCCCACTTCCTCTGTCCCGGCCCCTCCAGGCAGCCCCTTCCCTAGGAGAGTAAGTCAGGGCTGCAGTGGTATTTGAGAGACTGTTCTATTACAGTCTCAGAACAGCAGATCTCAAACAAGAGAGTGCGTCGGAATTACCTGGGGCATCTGTTAGAAATGTAGTTGCCTGGGCCCCACTCTCTGTCATTCTGATTACTGGAGGTCTGGCCTGGGGACCAGAAATCTTGGGCTACACTTTGGGAAACACCGCTTTGAGAAGGGGTACACACACAAATATCTCAAACCTCAGCCCTTCAGATGAGTTGGCCCAGCTAGGAAAACACTGTGTGATTTCAGCTACGTGATCACTGCAGGACAAGGCACCCATATGATCCAGTTCCCCAGACCGTCCCTTCTCCCTTCTGTCCTCTCCTTCCCCAGCCCAAAGAAACTTCCCAGACTAGTGGGTCACCCTTTCGCGAGAGCCTTTGTTCTCTAGAGGGGTGATGACCAGTTACATAATCATGATACTGGGTGTATGTTTCGTGCTTTGTGGTGCACTGATTATTATGTTGGAGTCCTGGTGATGCACTGGTTAAGAGCTACGGCTGCTAACCAAAAGGTCACCAGTTCGACACAACAGAGAGTCCCTGACGGAGCAGGAGGAAAGTGGGGTGCAGAACTCAAATTCTAGTAAAAAGACAAGACTTAATGGTCTGACTGACACTGGAGGGACCTGGGAAGACGTGCCCCTGGACTCTCTGTTAGCCCAGAACTGAAACCATTCCTGAAGGCTACTCTTCAGACAAAGATTAGACTGGACTATGGGACAGAAAATGATACCTGTGAAGAGAGTGCTTCTGAGCTCAGGTAGATAGGTGAGACTAAATGGGCAGCTCCTGTCTGGAGGCAAGATGAGAAGGGAAAAAGGGACAGGAGCTGGTTGAAGGGACACGGGAAATCCGGGGTGGAAAGGAGGAGTGTGCTGTCACATTACAGGGAGAGCAGCTAGGGTCACATAACAATGTGTGTATACATTTTTGTGTGAGAAACTGACCTGAACTGTAAACTTTAACTTAAAGCACAATTAAAAAAAAAAAAAAAAGGTCAGCAGTTCGAATCCACCAACCGCTCCTTGGAAACCCTATGGGGCAGTTCTATTCTGTCCTATAGGGTCGCTATGAATCAGAATCAACTCGACGGCATCTAGTTTTTTGTGGGTTATTTTTTTTTTTTTTTGTGGTAATTATTATGTCAGAGACATAATAATTCCCATTCCACACTGGAAGAAAAGGTCCAGGAGGATAAGTGACTCGCCCAAGGTCACACAGCCAAAAATAACCAGGGAGGACTCACACCCCGACGCAACTTCCTATCAGCACTGAGAGGCAGCCGGGTGAGATGCAAAAGTCAGACCTGGGTTCAAATTCTGTCTCGTCCTCCTGCAAGCTGTGTCATCTAAGCTGAGTCTTGGCTTTCCCCTGTAAAACAGGGATGGAAAGGTTACGACGATTTAATTAAACAATGTACAGGTAAGTGGTGGTTGGCCACGGGAGCAAAGCTCATCCATTGCCCACATGACAACTTGCTTATCTACTGAGTATTTCTGGTGACAGCTATCCCGTTTCCAGACCCCTCTCCCCAGCTAGACATTCCCAGTTCCTTCAGTTCCTTCACCATCTTGCTCCCACATCTAATCATGTTCCACTGGTCAGTTCTGTCACCTAGCCAGGGTTGCAAAGTGGCAGAGCTGGGACTTGAACCTATGTTTTCCTGACACCAACTCTGCTTTGACACCGAGAGCTCAGACGTTGCCAGGCAAACTAAAAAGAAAGCTGGTATTATAGAAATGCTTTAGGGTCAGAGACACCTAGATTGGAATCAGGCTTTGTCATTTACCACCTGTGTGACCTTAGGCAAGTTATTTAACATTTCTGAGCCTCAGTTTCCTCATCTGCAAGCTGAGAATAATATTTTCCCCCAAAAAAGCCAAAAAAACTAATCTCATTGCTGTCGAGTCAGTTCCGACTCATGGTGATCCCATGTGTATGTTGGAGTAGAACTGCATGCCATAGTGTTTTTAATGGCTGATTTTTCAGAAGTAGATCACTGCCAGGCCTTTCTTCTGAGGTGCCTCTGGGTGGACTTGAACCACCAACCTTTTGATTAGTAGCTAAGTGGTTAACCATTTGCCTACCCAGGGACACCTTGGAGACAGCAATAAACCCGTTGCCATAGAGTCGATTCCAACTCTGGTGACCTAATATGTTACAGAATACAACTGCTTCATAGGGTTTTCTTGGCTATAATCTTTATGGAAGCAGATTGCCAGGCCTTTCTTTCGTGATGATGCTGCGTAGGTTCGAACTGCCAACATTTAGGTTAGTATTCGAGTGCAAGCCGTTTGCACCACCCAGGGACCTTGGGGGATAATAATAGCACCCACCAAATAGAATTGTAATGAAGCTAATTTCTAGCAGTGTCTTTCTCCAAAACCTAGTTCCCTTCTCTTTCCTTTCTTTAGCATCATCCTGATCTGTACTCCAGTTTACACCAAGAGACTTCGACAATCTCAGGGCATATCTGAGGATCTCCCATCTCCTGCCTCTCCCACTCCATAGCCCCAGCAAGGGCAGAGAAGCTATGAGCACTGGAATCCACCAGTGGGAACCAAATCTAAGCTATCTCTCTGGCTGGTAGACTTCCAAATATGCGGGCACAGAGACAGACTGAAATCTTGCTGTGCTCTCACTTAGGTTTTGATGGAAAAGGAATGGAGAGGCTGACAGAACTACCCCGAGGAGCTCAAACAGGAGGGATAGTGGCTGGATAACCCCAGTCAGTTAAGCAGACCACTGGGATAAGATCTTAGAAGTCTAACTCCCTACTTTTAGAAATATTAAGGTTAAAGTCAGTGCAGCAACTCTTTTCTACATTTACCCAAGCTGTTAACTTTGATTTTTAAAAGTATTGATCTCCTCTTTGCTATTCCCTGAATACAATGAAAAAATGCCCACTTCTTGCTCCATTTGGGCCCTGTTTTCTGCCAGAATCAACTCAACAACAATGGGTTTTTGGTTTTTAGGGTTGCCAGATGCAATTCAGTATGCCCAGTTAAATTTGCATTTCTGGTGAACAACGAATACTTTTTTTAGTATAAGTATGTCCCGTGCCACATTTGGAATATACTTATACTAAAAATATTATTTGTTGTTTATCTGAAGTTCACATCTAACTGGGCGTCCTGTATTTTTATTTGCTGAATCTGCCTTCAGGTTGGTCTGGCTCAAGCTGGAGAATGGCCAGTTGGTTTCAGCTGAGTCGGCAGCCTGCGATGTGGTCTCCCGACCCACAACTCCTCACCCCAATCCTGAGCTCCCTGGTCCAGGCAGGCCCCTGGAACTGACTTACCTGCCTGGTAGGCAGCTCCTCCTTGGGACCACCTGGTGCTTGAGTCCTCCTGGAGGTTGCCTCTGCCAGGGGCAGGTCCAGTCAGCAGGTTGGGATTAGTGTGTCATAAGGAACTTCTCAACGCCCACCAGATTTTCTGTTAAATCTGGGCTCACGAGGAGCCCAGAGTAGGGCAGGCGAAGCCCCAGGGGGGAGAGGAGAGGACTGGGCCAGGCTGAAGATGCATCAAAGCCCTCCTTTGTGTGTGCCTACTCCCAGTTCCTGCTCAGCCATGTGGAAGCCAGGCTGTAGGGGTGGAATCTAGACCAGCTCCAGTCCCTTTTCTCTGCTCTCTCTCCTTGAGATTGAAGGGGGCTCTGAAAGAGCATTTCCCAGGATGAGATACAAGAGGCAAGAGAAATAGCAAATGCAATCATGGAATCCAGGCCTGTGGTCCACCCTCTCCCCATCCTGCAGGGTCTCATGTGGTAGTTCTCACCTTCACAGTGAGTGAGGCCAGTTGGAAAATGTAGTTGGTTAAGGCTGAGCCAGGAGAGGACAAGACAGGCTGACCTGCCTTCTAGGTTAGTGTGGTGCAGTGGTAGGGGCATAGGCTCCAGACCACACTGCCTATGTTTAAATCCTATCTCCAGTACTTACTAGCTATGAGAACAGGTTATTCACCACTCGGTGACTCAGTTTCCTCCTCTAAGAAGTGGGGAAAATCAGAGGACCAGGCTCATGGCTTTAGTGAGGATGAAATGGCAATAAAGGACTTAGCTCAGTGCTTGGAACATACTAAGTGTTCAGTAAATATGGGCAGTTACTCCAAATATAGAATCCATAGGCATGTAGGTGGAGGCAACTCATTATCCAACCAACTGTAGAGCAAGAAACCCCTCTGCAGCCCCTCAACAGGTGGCTTCAGGGGCAGGGAGAGGGAAGGAGAAGTAAGTGATTCCTTTAGAACATTCTCAGCCAGGATCTCAAGGGTAGGGAGCTCCCTGTTTCCACTATTGGACGATTCTCCTTGTTGTAAAACTCATCCTCGATTTGGGTTCCGATCAGCCTCCTGAAATGCCCACCCTTGGTCCTGACTTTGCCTTCTGGAGCTGCCCAGGACAGGGTCAAGCTCCCAGGCACAAGGCCTTGAAGGTGATTCTCCTGATCCCATTCTCAGAAATGCTTTTTGTTTTTCCCCAGAAACGGACAGGTTTAGGACCTCCTCACCCACACCCTTTGTCCGCTGCAGATGTCCCAGGGCTATTGAGAGTGTCACTAAAGGGGAGTTCCCTGAGACCAGCACCTGACCCTCACCTACCTCTCCAGGCCCCTTTCTCCAGAGCAGACGTCAATGCCTGGGCCTTAGATACTGAGCTGCAACTGAGTCACCTCTAGTTCTTTGCTTCCAACAGTCCCTTCCCTGGGCTCCTGCTCTGGCTGCTAATGACTCTTGGACTGTTACCCTCCCAGGTCTTCTCTGGAGTTGAAGAACCCCTCAGTTCTGTCCTGCTCCCTGCACTGTCCAATACAGTAACCACTAGCCGCATTCAGCACTTGAAACCGGCTAGTACGAATGAAGAACTGAATTTTAAATATTATTTAACTTTAATTATTTATTTTAATTTAAAAACTGATACTGGGTTCAGTTGTAGGAACACTTTTGAGTAGTTTTGGAACAATTTAAATATGTGATTCTACTTTTCAACTGTAAATTTTATAAGCAACCGATGAAAATTTAGAGTCTGAATTGAGATGTGCTGTAAATGTAAAATACATACTGAAGACTTAGTACAAAGAAGAGTGTAAAATATCTAATTAACATTTTCTGTATTGCTTAGTGTTGAAATGATCATGTCTTGGGTATACTGAGTTAAAAATATATCAGTAAAGTTAATTTCATCTGTTTTGTTTTACTTCTTTTTTTGACATGGCTATTAGAAAATGTAAAATTACATTATACTTCTAATGGACAGCTCTAGTCTAAACCTTGTCACTACTCAAAGTGTAGCCTGTAGACCAGCAGCATCAGCATCACCTATGAGCTTGTCAGAAATGCACACTCTCAGGCCTCACCCCAGATCCACTGAAGCAGAATCTGCATTTTAACCAAGTCCCCAGGTGATTCCTATGCACATCAAAATTTGAGAGGCCCAACTGTTCAGCGGGAGCCCTGGTGGCTCAGTGGTTAAGAGCTCAGCTGCTAACCAGAAGGTTGGCAGTTCGAATCCACCAGCCACTCCTAGGAAACCCTATGGAGCAGTTCTACTCAACAGCAATGAGGTTTTTTTTTTTTAATTGTTTTTTTAATTGCTTGACTGTTGACCAAAAGGTTGGTGGTTCAAATCCACCCATGTGCTCCCCAAGAGAAAGACCTGATAATCTGCTTTTGTAAAGATTACAGCCAAGAAAATGCTATGGGGCAGTTCTGCTCTGTCACATGGGGTTGCTATGAGTTGGAATCGACTTGACGGCACCCAACAACAAAAGCCCTGGAGAGCTTCTGCTCCTCTTGCCATCTTGCCTGTCCCAGCACAGTGTCTTGCCTGACCTCTCACTTTCTACCGGCTCTGAGGATTGGTGGGAAAATTGATCAAGGACTGTCTTTGCCCACCATCCTCTTCCTCTTTGGGGCCAGGGCAGTGGTGGCAGGGTCTGTGGGCAGCAGAAAAAAAAGGACTGAGAGGGAGCGTCTCCTGCCCTGATTCTGGGCTTGGCCCTACCTATTACAAGCCATTGACCTTCTCAAGCCTCGGTTGCTTCATCTGTAAGATGGGGTGATGATTTTTTTATTTGCAGGTATGTCACAGGGTGTGAGACTCATGGGAGACAATGGGACTGAGGGCCCAGGCTGCCTGCACCCCGCTCCCCCTGCCCCACCCCCTGTGAGGAAGCCTGGAGACCACAGAAGAGGCTCTGTCAACGCCAGGGATGGACACCATCATGAAAAAGAACATTCCTGTGCACCACAAACACTTTTGAGTCAATGGTACTACCCTGGTAAGGAGTAGGCTACGCAGAGCCTTTCAGGACACTAGCAGGCCACGAGGCCTCCTTTGGAAAACAGAGCTTTCTGTAGCATTATCTTCCGCTCACAGCCCTTCTCCTGCCTTTACCCTGCCCTTCCCCCCGCCCCCAAGAGTCACTTTCACATCCACTTTCTCCAGCCAGAACAATAGTGCCATTGTGTGAGAGGAGACGCTGCCCTCATTGGCCCAGATACCTGTGCTGGCCTCATTGGCAGGCAGTCATGGGCTCCCTGGCCTGTTTCTGTTTGACAGGCTGAAGGCAAGGAGGGAGGGGGCTCACAATTTTTGGACTGTGGTAGGTGCCTGTCATGGATTGAATTGTGTCCCTCCAAAATATGTGTCAACTTGGCTAGGCCATGATTCCCAGTATTGTGTGGTTGTCCTCCATTTTGTGATCTGATGTACTTTTCCTGTGTGTTGTAAATCCTAATCTCTTCCTGTGGTTAATGAGGCAAGATTAGGTTATGTTAAAGAGGATTAGGGTGGGATGTAATACCCTTACTCAGGTCACAGCCCTGATCCAATGTAAGGAGAGTTTCCCTGGGGCATGGCCTGCATCACCTTTTATCTTACAAGAGATAAAAGGAGAGAAAAGTGAACAGAGAGATAGGGACCTCCTACCACCAAGAAAGAAGAACTAGGAGCGAGAGTGTCCTTTGGACCCAGAGTCCCAGCGCTGAGAAGCAACTAGACCAGCGAAAGATTGATGACAAGGACCTTCCCTCAGAGCCAACAGACACAGAAAGCTTTCCCCTGGAGCTGGCAGCCTGAACTTGGACTTCTAGCCTCCTAGGCTGTGAGAAAATAAATTTCTGTCTGTTAAAGCCATCCACTTGTGGTATTTCTGTTATAGCAGCACTAGATAACTTAGATAGTGCCTTACTAGCATTATCTCATTCAATCCTAGATGTGAGGTAAAGTGTATAATCCCTTTTTGACAGAATAGGAAACTGAGATTCAGAGTGGTAAGAAGACCTGCCCAAAGTCACACACAGCTGGAAGGAAGTGGGGTTCAGGTCACTGTAAAGCCCTGTCTTCATTCAACTCACAAAAGCTGCCCTCCTCAAGAAGTGAAATTAACACAGGTTTGACTGCCCCAAATTGAACCAAACTATTTACCATCAAGTTGATTCCAACTCATGGCAACCCATGTGTGTCAGAATAGAACCATGCTCCATAGGATTGTTTTTGTTTTTTTAATAATATTTTATTGTGTTTTAGGTGAAAGTTCACACAGCAAATTAGGTTCCCCTTTAACAATTTTTGTACAAATTTTTTCGTGCCATTGGTTACAATTTTTACAACGTGTCAACATTTTCATTATTTCAATTGATCTAGCTTACCTTTCCCTCCTTGCCTTCTCGTCTTTGCTTTTGGGTAACTGTTGACTGTTTGGTCTCATACAGTTAATTGTTTAATGGAGCACATTACCCATGGGTAATACTGTTTATATTATAAGCCAATCTATCATTTTGCTGAAAGGTGACCTGCGGAAATAGCTTCAATTCTAAGTTCCCTTAGGGTGATAGTCTCGGGGGTTTCTCTAATCTAAATCGGTCCAGTAGGTCTGACCTTTTTTAGGAATTTGAGTTTTGTTATACATTTTTCTCCCATTCTATCCAGGACCTTCTATTGTGTCCCTGGTTAGAACAGTCTGTAGTGGTAGCTGGGTACCGTCTAGTTCTTCTGGTCTCAAGTTTGAAAAGGTTGTAGTTCTTGTGGGCTATTAGTCCCATGGACTAATTTCCTCCTTGGGGCTTTGATTTCCTTCATTCTCTTTTGCTCCATATAAGTAGAGACCAATAATTGTATCTTAGATGTCTGCTCCATAGAGGTTTTTGTATTTTGTTTTTTATCGTGGTGAAACTATCAGAGGGTTTTCAATAGCTGATTTTCAGAAGCACATCGCCAGGCCTTTTTTCCAAGGCATCTTTGGGTGGACTACAACCACTAACTTTGCAGTTAACCATTTGCACCACCCAGGGACTCCATGGCTGCCCAGGGAATGGGATTTCAGAAGTGATGACTGCCCCTTGGCTCCTGGGGAAGGTGACATCACCTCACTCTCCCTGGAAGCAGCCCCAGGGGCCAACAGTCTGGTCACTGTAATTCTTTCTTCAGCTAGTAATAATTCTCCAGAGAGGGCCTTAAGGAATCTTCTGGTCTCAACCCCTCCATCGAAAAATGAGAAAATCCAGGTCCAGGGACATTCTGCACTTTCCTTAAAACCACACAGTGGTAATTTTAAGAGCATTCAGACTAGAATGCAGTCTCCTGACTCCTAGGGCCAGCAACTACCTTCATGCCCTGAAAAGTTCTATTTCCTCAGGAGCTGCACTCGGTCCCCGCAGGAGAGTCTGCCTTGTGGCGGTGGAGGAGTGGGAGGTGCTGGAGAGTAAAGCAATGAGGAGTAAAACTAACTATAAAATCTACCCATATATGTTTACTCAAAGAGTATTTTAGAATTAAGTAGGTTTAACAATCTAAGGAAAAACATGCTTACACGCTCACATATATGTAAAAAGGAAGTGTAAAACTTTAATAAGATGGATTCACGGTTGACTAGAGGGATGAAGAGATGGATGGTGTTGTTGTTGGGTGCTGTTCAGATTCCAGCTCTTAGCAACCCCCGTGACAGAGTAGAACTACCCCATAGGGCTTTCTTGGCTGTAATCTTTATAGAAGAAGATTTCCAGGCCTAACTCCCATGGAGCCACTGGGTGGGTTTGAACCTCCAACCTTTGGGGTTAGCAGCTCAGTGCTTAACTAATAGCGCCACCAGGGTTCCTTTGGATAGATGCGCAGAGAGGTATACGATAAAGCAAGTATAGTAAAATGTTTATGGCCGAATCTAGGTAGTGGGTATTTGGGTGTTTAATGTAAAAATCTTTTAATGGAAAAAATTCTGCTTTCCGCCATTTCCTGGGCAAGAAACCTCCAATCTCCTATATCACCACTCCTCCCCCTCCTTCTTCACCTTCCCTTTCCCCACATTCAACCAGAAAAATGATTGAGTAACTACTTTATTTATTGAGTAGCTACTATGTGTGGTTTAGTGGTTGAATTCTCACCTTCCACACAGGACACCCAAGTTTGATTCCTGCCCAATGGACCTCACACGCAGCCACCACCCATCTGTCAGTGATCACGAACAGGTTTCAGCAGAGCTTCCAGATTAAGATGAACTAGGAGGAAAGTTCTGGCCATCTACTTCCAAAAATCAGCCATTGAAAACCCTATGGAGCACAACAGTCTGCAACCGATCATGGGGATGGAGCAGGACTGGGCAATGCTTCCTTCTATTGTACATGGGGTCGCTGTGAGTCAGGGGCCGACTCAACAGCAGTTAATAACAACAACTATCTGTTAGGCACTGGGAATGCAGAGCTGAATAAAATACTACCTCTGCCTTAAGGAAGTCACCGATGGGGAGAGACATCACAAGTCATCATAAAACAACAAAGGCAAGTGATACGATAAAACAAGCTTTCCAAAATGAGCTCTACGGTGTGCTAGAAAACACTCCACCAAAAAGAGAGAGAGGGAGAGAGGAGGGACCTTGGTTTAGTTAGATTTGAGAAATGCTGCACGCTAAAATTTCCTTTTGGAAATTTTTAATGCATGTGTGATAGGTTTAAAAGTGGCCCCCCAAGAGATATCCAGGTTAAATCCCTGGAACCTAGATTACCTTATATGGTAAAATATGTGATTAAGTTAAAGTTCTTGAGAAGAGGAGCTTATTCTGGATTACTTGGGTGGGGCAGAGACTGGAGTGACATGGCCAAGGAAAACGGAAGAGGCAAAGAAGTTATCTTCCCCTAGTGACAAAGTCATTTTGATTCTCCTGGAATCTGGATTTCTGGGTTCATGGAATTGGGGTGACCCACCCAGACCATCTGCTCTTAGGTGTCCTTTTGAACCTTGAGCCTTTAAGGAACTGGTTCCCTGTAGTCACCTTCAGGTCAAACAATAGTTTAGTGAGTAGTTTAGCGGAGAGCATTTTGCATTAGGCGTTGGGTTCTTTTGGAAACTTAGCTATGTGCAGCCAACTTTGAGAAGCAGGGTCTGAGTAGTGGCTGTGTGTGGTATAGTGGTTAAGAGTTCAGCTGTTATATTTTCACCAGAAAAAAGGTCCTCCAAGGTCGAGAAAGGAGAGTGTTGGCATGTTGTAGGGTGGTTAACCAATGTCATAAAACAGTATGTGTACTGACTGCTTAATGAGAAACTATTTGTTCCATAAACCTTTACCTAAAGTACAATTTGAAAAAAAAAAAAAAAGAGTTTGGCAGTTAACCAAAAGGTCGGCGGTTTGAATCCAACAGGCGCTCCTTGGAAACCCTATGGGGTAGTTCTACTCTGTCCTGTAGGGTCACTATGAGTCGGAATAGACTCAATGGCAATGGGCGTCCTGAGTGATTCTGTAACTAACCTGCCCCTGAAACCCTGCTATGCTTTGATGTTATCTCCTGAGAAATTGGCGTAACAATGACCTATATAACCCTCTTTTCCTCTCTTCAGAGCACCTTCCCTGGTGCAGGTTGATGCTGCCCGATTTGAATTGTGTCTACTCAAAATAAATATATTGTTACACTAATTTATTTTAATTTTATTGTACTTTAAGTGAAAGCTTACAATTCAAGTTAGATTCTCATACAAAAATTTATATACACATTGTTATGTGACCCTAGCTACTCTCCCTTTAATGTGACAGCACACTCCTCTTTTCCACCCCTGATTTCCCCTGTTCACTCAACCAGCTCCTGACCCTCTCTGCCTTCTCATCTCACCTCTGGACAGGAGCTGCCCATTTAGTCTCATGTATCTACCTGAGCTAAAAAGCACCCTCTTCACAAGTATCATTTTATGTCCCATAGTCTAGTTTAATCTTTGTCTGAAGAGTTGGCCTCGGGAATGGTTTTAGTTCTGGGGTGACAGAGTCCAGGGGTCATGTCTTCTGGGGTTCCTCCAGTCTCAGTCAGACCATTAAGTCTGGTCTTTTCACTAGAATTTGGGTTCTGCACCCCACTTTTCTCCTGCTCCATCAGGGACTCTCTGTTGTGTTCCCTGTCAGAGCGGTCATTGGTCGTAGCCGGGCACCATCTAGTTCTTCTGGTCTCAGGCTGATGATGAAGTCTCTGGTTTACGTGGCCCTTTCTGTCTCATGAGGTAATGACTTCCTTGTGACTTTGGTGTTCTTCATTCAGCTTTACTCCAGGTGGGTTGTCACCACTTGATGCATCTTAGATGGCCGCTCACTAGCTTTTAAGACCCCAGATGCCACTCACCAAAGTAGGATGCAGAACATTTTCTTAATAAACTTTATTATGTCAGTTATCTAGATGTCCCCTGAAAGCACGGTCCCCAGATCTCTGCCCCTGCTACTCTGTCCTTCAAAGTGTTTGGCTGTATTCAGGATATTTCTTAGCTTTGGTTTAGTCCAGTTGTGCTGACTCCCCTGTAGTGTGCTGTCCTTCCCTTAACCTAAGATGTTACACTAACTTTTGGTGTTTCTCTAAGCATTTAGGTTTTTGACACTAGAGCTGTCAGAAAGAGAACATGGTTCTGCTGATGCCCTGAATTTGGACTTTTAACCTTCAGAACTGGGAAAATAAATATCTGTTCTTTAAAACCACCTACTTTGTGGTACTTTGTTATGGCAGCGCTAGGAAACTAAGACACATTTTAACTCCCCCCCATCAACGAAAAAGGCTTAAATGTTTATAGGAGAGAAGCTGTAGAGAGGGAGAGGTTAAAGACTAAGGCTAGAGAGGGGGAAGTGATAGTAAAGTCCTTACTGAGAAGACGGGAGAGGGTGGGATGCAGTGCTCCAGTGGAGACACTGGCCTGGCCTGGCTGGTTAGAACACTCACAATGTTACAGGGAGCTGCAGGAAAGAGTTGGTGCTGATGATGGTGAGTTTGAAGATTTGGTAGTGGGGAGTTAAAGCAAGTTCCCATCTGTGATAGTTAATTTTATGTGTTAACTTGACTAGGCTATGATATCCAGTTGTTTGGTTAAACACTGATCCAAATGTTGCTATGAAGGTATTTACATGTGACCAACATTTAAATTAGTTGACTTTAAGTGAAGCAGATTACTGGCCCTCATCCAATCTGTTGAAGGCCTTGAAGAGCAAAAACTGAGGTTTCCACAGAGAAAGAGAAAGATTCTGCCTCAAGGTTGTAACACAGATATCCTGCCAAAGTTTCCAGCCTGCCTGGCCTACAAATTTTGGAATTAAGACTGCTGGAGTTTCTAGCCTGCACCTGTCCTACAGATTTGTGACTTGTCAGCCCCCACAATCACATAAGCCAATACCTTAAGTCTCTCTATTGATCTGCAGGTTTGGTGTGCACATGCAGGCGCACGAAGCCCCTCACACTGTAGGACTGAGTTGGGAATGGTAGGGGGCTTTCATTTGTACTTTTCCTCTGGACTCCTGCAAATATTAATAGCTCTAATGTTGTTGCAGAGTCCCTGGGTGGCACAAATGGTTAAACGCTAGACTACTAACTGAAAGGCTGGCAGTTCAAATCTACCCAGAGGCACCTGGGAAGAAAGGTCTGGCAATCTGCTTCCAAAATGTCACAGCCTTGAAAACCCTATGGAGCACAGTTCTATTCTGCAACACATGGGGTCGCCATGAGTTGGAATCGACTCCATGGCAATGGGTTTGTGTTTTTTGGTTTAATGTTGTTACACAAACCTGAACTATTGACAAGGTTTACAACAACAGGTCTTGAAGAATATTTAGTTCCACTACTGCAAGGGAGCCCTGCTGGCACAGTGGTTAAAGCACTTGGCTGCTAACTGAAAGGTCAGAGGTTCCAGCCACTCCAGGGAGAAAGATGTGGCAGTCTGCTTCCGGAAAGATTTACAGCCTTGGAAATCTTATGGGCAGTTCTACTCTGTCCTACAGGGTCACTATGAGTCAGACTCAGTGGCAGTGGGTTTTTTGTTTTGTTTTGTTTTTTATTGCAAACCTGTTTTGAACTGTATTTTCTAGAGTCAGTGTATCACTATCGTGTGTGTAAGCTCATATGTACCGTGTATATAGAGCGTATGCACACTGTATGCAGCCTAGTTGTTGAAATAACAAAAAAAAAAAACCAAACCCATTACCATCGAGTCGATTCCAACTCATAGCAACCCTAAAGGACAGAGCTGAACTGCCCATAGGGTTTTCAACAAGCAGCTGGTGGATTGCAACTACCAATCTTTTGGTTAGCAGCCAAGCTCTTAACCACTGCACCACTAGGGCTCTGTTGTTGAACTAGATGGATAAAATTTACTGTTTAACAAGGAAACCTGCACAAGGGTGGAAAACACTTGTTATTAATCCCAGACAGAGTTTGTTCTCTTCCTTTGCAAATGTAACACCCATTAGTGTTAATGGAAAATGCAGGTAATACATTCATGCAGGGATGGATTACCCAATAAGCAAAGTATGCAGGGGCTTGATGCTTACCGGTTAATTCGACCCTGCATTCAAGCAACAAGGAGAGACACCCAAACCAACCAAATCCACTGCCCTCCAGACAATTCCGACTCGTAGCGACACTATAGGACAGAGTAGAACTGTCCCATAGGGTTTCCAAGGCTGTAAATCTTTATAGAAGCAGACTGCCACATCTTTCTCCCACAGAGCAACTGGTGGGTTTGAACCTCCGACCTTTTGGTTAGCAGCTAGTGCTTTAACCATTAAGCCACCAGAATTCCTAAAGGAAGACAAAACCAAACCAAACCCATTGCTGTCGATTGGATTCTGACTTATAGCGACCCTGTAAGACAGAGGGTCTGCCCCATAGGGTTTCCAAGGGGCGGCTGGTGGATTCCAACTGCGGACATTTTGGCTAGCAGCTAAACTCTTAACCGTTACACCACCAGGGCTCCAAGGGGAGATAAGAACTCTGAAATTATTGATGCCAGTGGGTAGATGCGCACATAGGCAATTTAGTAAGTGCACCTGGGATGGGCAAATGGCGGCTGACTCCTATCATCTGTTTTGAACAATCTCCTGGGCACTCACCTGCTAGAGATACCCTCCTACAATGTAAATATAATCATGTCCTTCCACTTCAGGTGTTCCCCACTGCCTCCAATATGAAGTGCTAGCTCCTTGACTTGGCTGTCCTATTCCCACCCCAAAGACCTTCACCTCCCCAACAGGCCAGAGTCTGACTTGCTCACTCTCAGCCCTTTGCACAAGATGCTCCTTCAACCTAAAATACAACTCTCGACTCTGCCCTCCTCGGTCTTCAGATCTCAGCCCACAACCCAGAACTCCACCACCAGCACAGCTCTCTTGGCTGTATCGTCATTTGTTCATTTAACAAATAATTACCGAGCATTTACTGCGTGCCAGGCTATGTGCTAAACGCTGAGGTTACGAGCGTGGAGCAAAAACAGAGACGGTCCCAGAAGGGTTATTGTTGTCCACTGGCACAAGGTTAAGTATTAAACCCCTCTGCCTTGGCTATCACTTGATTCTGCCCTCTGGCACTGACTCTTTCTTTCTGCAACAGGATGTAGTGTGGCCATCTAGTAGATTCCGACTCACAGTGACCCTGGAGGACAGAGTAGAACTGCCCCATAGAGTTTCCAAGGAGCGCCTGGTGGATTCGAACTGCTGACCTTTTGGTTAGCAGCCATAGCTTTAACCACTATGTATGCCACTAGGGTGGAGAAGGATCTTAATCTAGCATGACAGTGCGGGGGCATCGTCCAGGCCACCCTACGCAAGCTCACTCTGTGGTCCGGCCTGCGAGTCCCGCTAGCTCTCACCTCCCTCCGACTGAGTGGGAACTTCCACAAACTTCCGACGGCTCCCCCCGCCCCATTAGGCTTAATGGTACACCCCGACAGCGGAAGCGAGACACGGGGGTGGGACTTGCTGTCCCGAGTGACGGAAGTTCGGCGGCGTTCAGTTGAGCCGGCTGTTTGGAAGTTTGTGGCGGCAGAGAGGTTGAGGTGACTGTGCAGCGGGGCTTGGCGCGTGGTCCGAGCGGGGGACTGGGCCCCGGGGAGGGAGCGGGTATGTGAGAACGAGAGAGCGCCTCTTCTGACCTGACATTCTGATATTTTCTTTGGCAAAGGTAGATATGCCCCGCTATCTCCCACCGTGCGCGCCTAGACTTTCACAGGTCCCTCCTCCCGGGGCGTGCTGCAACTTCAGCACGTCCTGTTCAGTTTCCCGCCTCCATCAAGGTTCAGCTCATAAGCCTGAAAAGTTTCTCTTAACCTCGTTTCGTGTTCGTAGCTCGGCCATAGTCCACATCGCAGGCTGCCTTGTTTTATAATTTCTGTATTTGTTTTCCCTTCTTCTCCGAGAAGCCTTTCACTTCAGTGGTGCCTCGCTCTTAGGTTTTAGGAAGCTCGCGCTCTGGGGCCTCTTGACAGGCAATCTCTGCGCACAGGAACGTCACAGCCACCTACCTGTTTGTTACTCACCTCTGGTTTTAGGATGAAGATAGCAAATGAATGATGAAATGAATTGATTTGAGCGTATACCCTTCCGAAATTGTCTATCCCATCTGGCTGGTGTCTGCCTTTTGGTCTGTATGCCCTGTCTGCGTTCTCTCTTGCCACCCAGGCCCTAACCTGCGGGTAGTAGATGAAAGTATGGAATCTGGAGCTGGACTGATTTCGATTTCAGTTCTATGTCTGCCACTTAACTAGCCTTCTCATCTTGACAAATTTTCTTAATCTCTCTGAATCCCAAAATCTCCTCATCAGAAATGGGGCTGTTGTGAACTAGGTACTGTGCTGAGTGCTGAGGACTCAGTGGTGGGCAAAATCAGACATGGCCCCTGCCCTCATGGAGTTTTTAGTCTAATGGGAGATATTAGTCATTAATCTAATAATCACAAATAAATGTAATCTTAAAAGTGTAATGACAGTATGTGAGAGAGCACCAGTAAGACTCACAATATGCCTTTAGAGAATGTAATAGGGGAGCATTTAACCTAGACTGAGCAGCTCCTGAAGAAGTGTGGATTGAACTGAGATCTGGAGGATTTGTAGGAATTAACAATAAAAAAAATTGGGGGCAGGGGATGGAAGGAAGTGTATTTATTTAAATTCCAGACAGAAAATCATGTGAAAGGGCCTGTGGCAGGAGGAACATAAGTTTGAAAGACTGAAAACAATTCAGTGTGGCTGGAGTATAGAGTGATAAAGAGAGGAGTCTGGAGCAAGATGAAACTGGAGAGATGGCATGGGACAGCCCCTGCAGGATGTTTTTTTGTTTTAATTTAATTAAATGCACATTTTTTATTTCTGTAGCTCTGTGCTTTTCCATAGTTATTACTTCAGGAACCTCTCTGTCATTTTCTTTTTAAAATCGTCAATCTGTCTTTTCTTTATAGAAATACTTTTCTTTTTTTTAAAAAAAATTGTTGTGCTTTAAGTGAAAGTTTACAATTCAAGTTAGTCTCCCATACAAAAATTTATACATACCTTGTTATGTGACCCTAGCTGCTCTCCCTTTAATGTGACAGCACACTCCTCCTTTCCACCCCTGATACCCTGTGTTCACTCAACCAGCTCCTGACCCTCTCTGCCTTCTCATCTCACCTCCAGACAGGAGCTGCCCATTTAGTCACATGTATCTACTTGAGCTAAGAAGTACACTCTTCACAAGTATCATTTTATGTCCCATAGTCCAGTCTAATCTTTGTCTGAAGAGTTGGCCTCAGGAATGGTTTTAGTTTTGGGCTAACAGAGAGTCTGGGGGCCATGTCTTCTTGGGTCCGTCCAGTCTCAATCAAACCATTAAGTCTGGTCTTTTTACTAGAATTTGAGTTCTGCACCCCCCTGTTCTCCTGCTCTGTCAGGGACTCTGTTGTGTTCTTTCTCACGGCAGTCATTGGTGGTAGCCGGGCACCATCTAGTTCTGGTCTCAGGCTGATGATGAAGTCTCTGGTTTATGTGGCCCTTTCTTTCTCTTGGGCTAGTACTTTCGTTGTGTCCATGGTGTTCTTCATTCTCCTTTACTCCAGGTGGGTTGGGACCAATTGATGCATCTTATATGGCTGCTCACTAGCTTTTAAGACCCCAGACACCACTCACCAAAGTGGGGTGCAGAATATTTTCTTAAAAAACTTTGTTATGCCAGTTGACCTAGACGTCCCCTGAAACCATGGTCTCCAGACCCCACCCCTGCTATTCTGTCTCTTGAAGTGTTTGGTTGTATTCAGGAAACTTAACTAGCTTTGGTTTAGTCCAGTTATGCTGACCTTCCCTTCACCTAAGATAATTCTTGTCTACTTTCTAGTTAGTGGGTACCCCTTTCCTCTCTCCCCACTGTCGTAACCATAGAAGAATGTTGTCTTCTGTGTTTAAACCTTTGCTGGAGTTCTTATAATAGTGGTCTTATACAATACTTGTCCTTTTGCAACTAAGTTCACTTAGCGTAATACCTTCCAGATTCTTCCATGTTATGTTTCATGGATTCATCATTGTTCTTTATCATTTTGTAGTATTCCATTGTGTGAATATACCATAATTTGTTTATCCATACGTCTGTAGGTGGGCACCTAGGTTGTTTCCATCTTTTTGCTGTTGTGAACAGTGCCGCAGTGAACATGGGTGTGCATGTATCTATTTGTGTGACAGCTCTTATTTCTCTAGGATATATTCCAGGGAGTGGGATTGCTGGATCATTTGGTACTCCTATTTCTTGCTTTTTAAGGAAGCGCCAAATCGATTTCCAAAGTGGTTGTACATTTTACATTCCCACCAACAATGTATAGGTGTTCCAGTCTCTCCACAACCTCTCCAACATATATTATTTTGTGTTTTTTGGATTAATGCTAGCCTTGTTGGGGTGAGATGATATCTCATTGTAGTTTTAATGTGCATTTCTCTAATGGCTAATGATTGTGAGCATTTCCTCATGTGTCTGTTAGCCACCTGAATGTCTTCTTTGGTGAAGTGTCTGTTCATATCCTTTGCCCATTTTTTAACTGGGTTATTTGTCTTTTTGTTGTTGAGGTTTTGCAGTATCTTGTAGATTTTAGAGATTAGATGCTGATCGGATTTGTCATAGCCAAAGATTTTTTCCCAGTCTGTAGGTTGTCTTTTGACTCTTTTTGTGTAGTCTTTTGATGAGCCTAAGTGTTTGATTTTTAGAAGCTCCCAGTTATCTAGTTTCTTTTCTGGCGTTTGTGCATTGTTACTTATGGTTCGTATTGTGTTTATGCCATGTATTAGGGCTTGTAGTGTTGTCCCTATTTTTCCTTCCATGATCTTTATCGTTTTCAATTTTATATTTAGGTCTTTGATCGATTTTGAGTTAGTTTTTGTGAGTGGTGTGAGGTATGGGTCTTATTTCAGTTTTTTGCAGATGGATATTCAGTTATGCCAGCACCATTTGTTAAAGAGACTGTCTTTTCCCCAATTAACGGACTTTGGGCCTTTGTCACATATGAGCTGCTCATAGGTGGATAAATTTGTGTCTGGATTCTCAATTCTATTCCGTTGGTCTATGTATCTGTTGTTGTACCAGTGCCAGGCTATTTTGTAACTACTATGGCAGTAAAATAGGTTGTAAAATCAGGTAGTGTGAGGCCTCCCACTTTGTTCTCCTTTTTCAGTAATGTTTTACTTATCCAAGGCCTCTTGCCTTTCTATATGAAGTTGGTGATTTGTTTCTCCATCTCATTAAAAAATGCTGGTGGAATTTGGATCAGGATTGCATTGTATCTGTAGATCCCTTTGGGTAGAATTGACATTTTCACAATGTTGAGTCTTCCTAACCATGAGGAAGATATGTTTTTCCACTTATGGAGGTCCCTTTTGGTTTCTTGTGGTAGTGTCTTGTAGTTTTCATCGTATAGCTCTTTTACGTCTCTGGTTAGATTTATTCAATAGTATTTGATTTTCTTGGGGGCTATCGTAAATGGTATTGATTTGGTGATTTCCTCTTGGAAGTTCTCTTTGTTGATGTAGAGGAATCCAACTGATTTTTGTATGTTTATCTTGTATCCTGATACTTTGCTGAAATCGTCTATTAGTTCCAATAGTTTTCTTGTGGATTCTTTAGAGTTTTCTGTGTATAAGATCATATCATCTGCAAACAGAGATACTTTTACTTCTCCCTTACCAATTGGATGCCCTTTATTTCTTTTCCTAGCTTAATTGCTCTGGCTAGGACCTCCAGTACAATGCTGAATAAGAATGGTGATTAAGGGCATACTTGTCTGGTTCCCGTTTTCAAGGGGAACCTGCAGGATGTTTTTATCCCGACTTCAGGATTTTGGATTGATATGGGAGCAGTGGAAAGGCATTGAAGAGTTTTAGGATGAGATTGGGGGTGGATGGAGGGCAAATCACATAATCTGGTTTGAGTTTCAAAGAGATCACTAGTTATTGTACAGAGGGAGACAAGCAGGGCCTCAAACCAGTTCGTTTGGGTTGGAACCCCTTCTGAGGATTTGCATTTCTAACAAGTTCCCTGCTGAGAATTTGCATTTCCACCCCCCCCCCCCCCAATATACTGAATCAGAATCTGCATTTTAGCGAGATCCCTAGGTGACTCATATATAACTTCCTGGGAACTTGCTAGAAACGCAAAGTCTCAGCAGGGGTTCAAAGTGGAATGAACTGGCTCCACTGGAAGCCCTGGAGACAAGTTAGGAAGCTGTTGCAGTAGTTCAGGTGAGAGATGATGGTGGATTTGGAGTGATGTGGCAGTAGTGAGATGAATAGAAGTATACAGATTGAGAGATATTTAGGGGGAGGCATTGACAGGCCTTGGTATAGTGGATATGGAGGATGAAGGCGAAGTTAAGAATGTTGTCCAGGTTTCTAACTTGAGCAGCTGGGTGGATGATGGTACCGCTTATGAAAAAATGGGGAACACAGGAGAAAGTGGAGGAGCAGGAGCAGGTTCCTTTCCACCAGTTTGTACTCCCCCTCCCACTCCCATAGCTAGTAGGTTAATAAATACTATTTGCCTAATATGCTTCCAGTTCATTCCTTCCTTTCCATTCGCCAGTCACCACAGGCCTGTCACTATCACTAAAATAGCCCTTTAATTGGTCTCATTGTCTCTGCGCTTTCTCTTTACTCCATCCCATTTTAATCTGCACAGTGATGCCAGATTCGTTTTCCACAAACACTGTTTCAGTCTGGTTCGGGTTCTCTTTCGCTCAGAAAAATTCTGGCAGCTCCCTGTTATTTACAGAATAAAATCTTCATTCCTTAGAGTGGCATTTAAGATCTTCACGTGTATCCCCAGCCTATTTTTCTAGCTTTCCTTCTCTCTCCGCCCCTACTTGAACTCCCTACCTCAGCCAGTCTACTCATTTTCCCAAAATAAGTTTGTTTTTTTTTTTTAAATAAACCATGTTTTAAAGCAGTTTTAGGTTTAAAGAAAAATTGTGCAGAAAGTACAGAGTTCCCACATGCCTCCTTCCTCTGTACATTGTTTCTCCTATTAACATCTTGTATTCCTATGGTATATTTGTTACAGTTAATAAACCAATATTAATACATCATTAACTAAAGTCCATAGTTTACATTAGGTTCACTGTTTGTGCTGTATAGTCTTATAGATTTTAACAAATGCTTAATATCATATGTCCACCATTACAGTATCATATAGAATAGTTTCACTGCCCAAGAAGATGCACTGTCCACCTATTCATCCCTCCCTTATCCCCACGACATACCTCTGACCACTGATATTTTTGCTTTTTCCAGAATGTCATATATATTGGACTCATACAATATGTAGCTTTTTTGCATAGGCTTCTTTCACTTTGTTGTTAGTTGCCGTCCAGTCCATTCCGACTCATGGTGACGCCATGTGTGTGGAGTAGAACTGTTCCATAGGGTTTTCAAGCATATGACCTTTCGGAAGCAGATTGACAGGCCTGTCTTCTGAGATGCTCCTGGGTGGGTTTGAACTGCCATCTTTTTAGCTTGCAGTCAAGCTCTTAGCTGTGCCATTCAAGGGACTCCTTTCCCTAAGCACTATGCATTTAAGGTTCCTCCCTGTCTTTTCGTAGCTTGATAACTCATTTCTTTTAACTGATGAGTAATACTCCATTGTATGGATATACCACAGTGTGTTTATCCCCCAAGTAAATTTTTAAAATTCTCTTATGATTGCCTTTGTTCCGTTATAATAATGTATACCAGAAATGCTGGTAGTGTAGTGGTTAAGTGCTATGGCTCCTAACCAAAGGATCAGCAGTTCGAATCCACCAGACGCTCCTTGGAAACTCTATGGGGCAGTTCTACTCTGTCCGGTAGGGTCGCTATGAGTTGGGATCAACTTAATGGCAACGGGTTTGGGTTTTTTTTTTAAATAGTATGTACCATCTGGTTATCTTGACTATCTAAATTTAATCTCTAAATTTCCAGTTCAAGCTTTCCTCTGCTGGGAATCCTTGACATTTGAGCACACAATTATTTCTTTAGTCATATGAACTTCTCACCTTTTTTATCTCATTTAACTGGCACTTAGCATTTACTAGGCTGTTGGTTTAGTCATTTATTTATCAAATATTACTTTATTATATGTTTTAATAAAGGATATATTCTTGTATATATATATTTGATCTACTGTTAAATGACTGCTTTGTTCTAGGCATTGTGTTGGGTAGATGCTAAAAATACCAACCCAAACCAAAAATCCACTTCTGTCAAGTTGATTCCTGCTCATAGCAACCCTACAGGACATAGTAGACCTGCTCCGTAGGGTTTCCAAGGCTGTAATCTTTACGGAGGCAGAATTCCAGCCACATCTTTCTCCATGAGCAGCTGGTGGGTTCAAACTACCAAACTTTTTGGTAGCATACGAGCACTTAACCAGTGCGTCACCACAGCTCCTTAAAAAAACGAAATATGATAAAAATGTGGACAAAAATTATGAAATCATTTGATTAGAATACAGGTTCATAATAGGGTAAGTGACCAGGGAATTCTCGAGATACCTCTGGTTAGGATAAAAATCACCCACTGATATTAGTTAGTAGACTTTAACTGTTTGAGCATCCACTGTTTACCTTGTCTATAACCTGTTGCCACTGAGTCAGTTCTGACTTATAGTGACCCGACAGGACAGGGTAGAACTGCCCCATAGGGTTTCTTAGGCTATAATCTTTACTAAAGCAGACTGCCACATCTTTCTCCTGTGGAGCGCCTGATGGGTTCAAGCCACTGACCTTTTGGTTAGCAGCCAAGCACTTTAACCACTGCACCACCACGGCCCTTTTACCTTGTCTGTAACCCATTGCCGTCGAGTCAATTCCGACTCATAGCGACCCTGTAGGATAGAGTAGAACTGCCCCATACAGTTTCCAAGGAGCACCTGGTGAATTTGAACTGCCAGCCTTTTGGTTAGCAGCCGTAGTTCTTAACCACTGTGCCACCAGGGTTTCCACCTTGTCTATAGTAGTTGTGAATAAATATTCAGTGAACAGATGGGGGAGGAAAAAAATCAAACTTGTTGACTTCTGAAGTTTCATTCAACTCCGACCTTTTTCCCTTACAGTTCCCTGAAATGAACAACAATGGATCAGAAAATTATATCTCTGGCTGCAGAAAAAACAGCAGACAAACTCCAGAAATTTCTTCAAAACCTGAAAGAAGATGATGTGAGTATTAGGAAGCATGTTGTGCTAAAAACAAATGTCAAACACTTTTGCCTATCTAGTTATCTCCTTGACATCTCTACATGGGTATCTTGAGCAGTGGTTCTTGGCCCCCTACCAAACCTACTGAATCAGTAACTGGGGGTGAATGAAACCCAGCAATCTGTTTTAACAAGTCCTCTGGGTGATTTGGGTGTTGCTTAATCCTAAATTTTCCCCGTGTTAATACACAGTGCCACCATCTACCCAGTTAATTGCTTAAGCGAGAAATTTTTGGAGTTCTTCTTGATTTTTTCTTTCCATTCATCACCACTTCTCCTTCTCTTCCAAACCATTATGAAGCCCTATTGATTCCACCTCTCAAATGTATCTTGAATCTTTCTTCTTTTCTTCGTTTCTCCTGCCATCACTTTGGTCTAGGCCACCAAACTCTCATTTGAACACTGCACCAGTCTCCTAACAGGTGTCTCTGTTTCACTCTTAAAACACCCACGACCCATTCTCTACACAGCAGCAAGTGACTTTTTTTTTTTTTTTAATGATTTTCTACTGTGTTTTCGGTGAAAGTTTACACAGCAGTTTAGGTTCCCATTCAACAGTTTCTACACAGATTGTTTGGCAACATTGATTACACTCTTCACAATGTGTGAACATTCTCATTATTTCTGCTCTGGTTGTTCCATTTACATTAATCTGGTTTCCCTGTCCCCTTACCTTCTCATCTTTGTTTTAAAGTAATTGTTGACCATTTGGTTTTATATAGATGATTTGTAAAGGAGCACAGTACTCATGGGTGGTACTCTTTATTTTGTGAGCCAATGTGTTATTTAGATAAAAGGTGACCTTGGGTTAGTTTTGGATCATGGCTTAAAGAGTATCTCAGGGCAGTAATCTTGGAGAGTGCTCCAATTTCAACCAGTTTAGTAAGTCTGTATTTTATAAGAATTTGAGGTTCAGGTCTACATTTTTCTTCCATTCTATCAGAATCCGTCTGTTGTGGCCCTGATCAGAACGGTCAGTAGTGGTAGCCAGGCACCATATAGTTCTGGTCTCAGGGTAGATGAGGCTGTGGTTCGTGTAAACTATTAGTCCTATGGACTAGTTTTTTCTTTGAGTTTTTGATTTCCTTCTTTCTCTTTTGTTTTGGATGAGTAGAGACCAACAGTTGTATCTTAGATGGCTGCACGCAAGCTTTGAAGACCTCAGATGCTACTCACCAGCAAGAATGACTTTTTAAAAAAAACACACACCTGGTATATCACTCCCCTGCTTTTCTCTTTAGCAACTTCTACTGCACTTAGGCTGTACTCCAAACTTCCTGTCATGGCCTACAAGATTCTTTATAATCTGGTCCTTGCCCATCTCTCCAAACTCATCTTGTGCTACTCTTTTCCTTACTACCGCGTAGTCGTATTGGTCTTTTTTTTCAGGCCCTCAAACAAGGCAAGCTTTTTGCCCTCTCATGGCCTTTGATGATAACTCTGTCTGGAATGTCCTTCCCTCCTCCCTTTAATATAACTAGCTCTTTCCCACTCTCCAAGTCTCTGCTTAAATGTCACCTACCTCAGAGAAGCTTTCCCTGACTACCTTAGTTGAAGTTGTTCCTCTTTCCTCAATTATTGTCTGTCTCAGTCACTTCTTTGTTTCCTTTACAAATATTTCTTTCTGATTTTTAGTTGTCACCCTTTCCCTTCCTGCCCTGTTGTAGACTCTGAGTTAAATTGCTATGTTTACCTTGGTCATCCTTTATCCCTCCCTAGTGCCTAGGAAAAAGAACAGGCTCAAAAAATATTTGTTGAATGAATGTACAGCCTCAGGAACATAGCACAATGCCCAGTGCTGATTAAGTACTCAATAAATGTTTGTAGAATGAATGTATGAATAGATTTCAGTCCTGACAACCCAGCATCAAATTAAGATCTACCCTGCTTTATCTAAATGAATATCATGCTATTTGTGATACTTGGAGTCTGATATGAACTTGAGAGATGAATGCTTTTTCACATTGGGAGTTTAGGGTTACTGGGGTAGAGAAGATGGGCTGGCTGTTGCCAGAGACTTATAGCTTTGACTTTCTTTGATCACAGCTGGCTAATCTTCTTCAGAATCAAGCAGTGAAAGGAAAAGCTGCTGGAGCACTCCTGAGAGGCATCTTCAAAGGTAATAATAATTAATGCTACTTCTGTTTCCTGGGGTTCATTGGTAGATTTGTTTACTGTTGGCACATATTGCTACTTTTCTTACTGTTTGAAGCCCCACAGGGACATTTCAGTGTTTGAGGGATTCTACAGAATGAACTAAAGCAGCAATCTCTTATCTTGTGGACCTAAATAATTGTGCTGAATTGAGTTGAAGTGGCTCTCTGAGATTGTACTGCTGGTATGGGGACTTGTAAAGGGTGTGTTTTTCATAAAATCCACTTCAGTTTACTTGTGCTTTTAAAATTGTGGAGAAGAGAACATCCGTGTTTAGTACTTAAATCTGTGCTTAACAAGTGGCTAGGGAGCTGTAGAGTTTAATGAAATGGAGTATCTTGGGCTCCTTATATAAAGATTCTTAGTACCAGGCAGGGCATATTTGCTTCCATATCTTGAACAAGAGCCAGCTTCATGTTATTGCAGATTATGACTCACAGTGGTTTTATAAACTGGCAGGATAAAATTCTACAAGGCAAAAATTAAAAGTGATTTTAGACTCTTAGATTTTTTTAACATAGTTTATTTTTCTTCCCCAAGTAAATTGGGTCTGTGCTGCAAGGCTACAAAAATGCATCTCACTGTTTATGAAAGAACTTTCTAAATTGGTTGTGTCAACTTTTATGAAAACTTATTAGGAAATGACTTTTGTGTAGAAATATCAGATGAAAGGAAATCAGAAGCAGCTGCCTATACTACCAGTTGAAAGAAGGGTACTTTCTTTCTTGGACAAAACAAACCTGGGACAAATTATCATGGCTCCCACTTCTATGACTAACCTTATTTTTACCTTATTAAAAAACATAGACGTGCAATGCCTACTGTAAAAGTAGCATCTTTTAAGTATATATGTCATCAAGTACTTGTGGAAATTACCTCCTAATAATTTTAATTTAATTAAGTTGTTGATGTATATGACGAGTAGTTAACTAACAATGACAGTTTAAAAATTTCTGAGATATAATTCATATACCATAAAATTCACCCTTTTAAAGTGTACAGTTGTTTTTGAGATATAATTTATATACCATAATATTCACATTTTTTAAAACAGCTTTATTGAGCTTTAATTGACATACCATTTAAAATGTGCAAGTCAGTATCTTTTAGTACAGTCACAGAGTTGTGCATTCATCACCACAATAAATTTTAGAACATTTTCATTACCCCAGAAAGATATCCCACATCCCTTAGCCATCACCCCCAAGCCCCTAACCCACCCCAGCCCTAGGAAACCACTAATCTACTTTCTCGCTCTGTAGATTTGCCTGCTTTGGACATTTCATATGAGTGGAATCACAGGACATGGAATCAGCTAGTCCTTTATGACTGACTTCTTTCACATAGCATACTGTTATCAGGGCTCATCCACGTTGTAGTGTGTATCAATACTTAATTTTTTGACGTTTTATGATTATTGTTGTTAGGTGTCATCAAGCGAGTTCTGACTCATAGCGACCCAGTGTACAACAGCATGAAACAATGCCTGGTCCTGTACCATCCTCACAACCTAATTGTTGCTGTGTTTGAGCCCATTTTTGCAGCCACTGTGTCAGTCCATCTTGTTGAGGGGCTTCCTCTTTTTCACTAACTCTCTACTTTACCGAGCATGATGTCCTTCTCCAGGGACTGGTTCCTTCTGATAACATCTCCAAAGTACATGAGACAAAATCTCACCAGCCTGGCTTCCAAGAAGCACTCTGGCTATACTTCTTCCAAGACAGACTTGTTTATTCTTCTGGCAGTCCATAGTATATTTGATATTCTTCGCCAAAACCATAATTCAAAGGCATCAATTCTTCAGTCTTCCTTATTCATTGTCCAGCTTTCGCATGCATATGAGGTGATTGAAAATACTATGGCTTGGGTCAGGTGCATCTTAGTCCTCAAAGTGACATCTTTGCTTTTCAACACTTTGCTTTTCAAAAGATGTCTTTTGAGGAGATTTGCCCAATGCAATACATTGTTTGATTTCTTGACTGCTGCTTCCATGGGCGATGATTGTGGATCTAAGTAAAATGAAATCCTTGACAATGTCAGTCTTTTCTCCATTTATCATGATGTTGCTTATTGGTCCGGTTGTGAGGATTTTTGTTTTCCTTATGTTGAGGTGTAATCCATACTGAAGGGTGTAGTCTTTTTTTTTTTTTCCCCCTAATTGTTGTAGTTTAAATGAAGTTTACATTTCAAGTTAGTCTCCCATACAGAAATTTATACCTACATTGTTATGTGACCCTAACTGCTCTCCCCATACTGTGACAGCAAGCTCCTTTCCACCCCTGATTCCCCATGTCCATTCAACCAGCTCCTAACCCTCTCTGCCTTCCCATCTCACCTCTGGACAGAAGGTGCCCGTTTAGTCTCTTGTATCTACTTGAGCTAAGAGGCACACTCCTCACGATTGTCACTTTTTGTCCCACAGTCCAGTCCGATCCCTGTCTGAAGAGTTGGCCTTGGAAATTGTTCCACTTCTGGGCTGATAGAGAATCTAGGGGTTCTTCCAGACCATTAAGACCATTAAGTCTGGTCTTCTTACTAGAATTTAAGTTCTGCACCCCACCTTTTTCCTGCCCCATCAGGGACTCTGTTGTGTTCCCTGTCAGGGTGGTCATTGGTGGTAGCCGGGCACCATTTAGTTCTTCTAGTCTCAGGCTGATGAAGTCTCTGATTTATGTGGCCCTTTCTGTCTCTTGGGCTACTACTTTCCTTGTGTCTTTGGTGTTCTTCATTCTCCTTTACTCCAGGTGGTTGGGACCAATTGATGCATCTTAGATGGTTGCTTGCAAGCTTTTAAGAACCCAGTGAAGGCTGTAGTCTTTGATCTTCATCAGTAAGTGCTTCAAGTCCTCTTCACTTTTAGCGAGCAAAGTTGTGTCATCTGCGTATTGCAGATTGTTAATGAGTTTTCCTCCAGTCCTGAAGCCACATTCTTCTTCATATAGTCCAGCTTCTCAGATTATTTACTCAGCATTCAGATTGAATAAGTATGGTAAAAGGATAAAGCCCCGACGCACATCTTTTCTGATTTTAAACCACACAGTATCCCCTTGTTCTGTTCAAACAACTGCCTCTTGGTCTATGTACATGTTCCACGTGAGGACAGCTGAGTTTCTGGAATTCCCATTCTTTACAATGTTATCCATAATTTGTTATCCACACAGTCCAATGCCTTTGCATAGTCAGTGAAACACGTAAACATCTTTCTGGTATTCTGTCATTTCAGCCAGGATCCATCTGATGTCAGCAATGATATCCCTCATTCCATGTTCTCTTCTGAATCCGGCTTGACTTTCTGGCAGTTTCCTCTCGATGTACTGCTGCAACTGCTTTTGAGTGATATTCAGCAAAATTTTACTTATATGTGATATTAATGATATTGTTTGATAATATCCACGTTCTGTTGAATCTTTCTTTGGAAGGGACGCAAATGCAGATCTCTTCCAGTTGGCTGGTCAGATAGCTGTCTTCCAAATTTCTTGGCATAGATGCATGAGCATCTCCTGCCCTGCATCTGTTTGTTGAAATATCTCAGTTGGTATTCCGTCAATTCCTGGATCCTTGTTTTTCGCCAGTGCCTTTAGTGTAGTTGGACTTCTTTTTCAATACCATCAGTTCTTGATCATACGCTACCTCCTGAAATGATAGAACATTGACCAATTCTTTTTGGTACAAGTGACTCTGTATTCCTTCCATCTTATTTTGATGCTTTGTACGTCATTCAGTAGTTGCCCATAGAATCCTTCAAAGTTGCAACTTGAGGTTTGATTTTTTTCTTAAGTTCTTTCAGCTTAAGAAGTGCTGAGCGTGTTCTTCCCTTTTGGTTTTCTAACTCCAGGTCTTTGCACATTTTGTTATAATACCTTAGTTTGTCTTCTCAAGCTGCTCTTTGAAATCTTCTGTTCATCTCTTTTACTTCATTTCGTCCATTCACTTTAGCTACTCTGTGTTCAAGAGCGAGTGTCAGAGTCTCTTCTGACATCCATTTTGGTTTTTTCTTTCTCTCCAATCTTTGTAATGACCTTTTGCTTTCTTCATCTATGATGTCATTGATGTCATCCCACAACTCCTCTGGTCTTCAGTCATTAGTGTTCAGTTTATGAATATACCACATTTTATTTATCCATTCATGAGTTTATGGACATTTAGTTTTTTTTTACTTTTTGACTATTACAGATAATGCTTCTAGGAACATTTTTTTTTTTTTTTCCATGTATAAATTTTTATGTAGACATATGTTTTCATTTCTCTTGGGTATATACCTAGTAGTGGAATTGCTAAAACAATGGTATGGTGACTTTGTTTAATAGTTGAGGAACCGCTAGACTGTTTTTCAAAGCCACTGCACCATTTTACATTCCCATCAACACTGTATGAGGATTCCAGTTTCTCAGCACATTCACTTACACTTGTTACTGTCTTTCTGATTCTAGCCATTTTAGTAGATGTGAAGTGGTATCTCATTGCAATTTTGATTTACATTTCCCTGATGGCTAATGATGTTGAGCATCTTTTTATGTGCTTACTAGCTATTTCTATAGCTTCTTCAGATAAATATCTATTCAGATCCTTTGCCCTTTTAAAAATTGTGTTATCTTTTTACTATTGAGTTGTAATAGTTCTTTATATATTCTAGATACAAACTACTTATTAGAGATATGATTTGTAAATATTTTCTTCCATTCTGTGGGTTGACTTTTCACTTTTTTTAATGGTATCCTTTGAAGCACAAAAGTTTTTAATTTTATGATGTCCAGTTTATCTGTTTTTTTCTTTTGTTGCTTATGCTTTTGGTGTCATATTTAAGAAACTTTGCCTAATCAAAGGTCATGAAGATTTACAGTTATATTTTCCTCTAAGAGTTTTGTAGCTTTAGTTCTTACATTTAGGCCTTTGATCCGTGTTTCAGTTAATTTTTGTATATAATGTGAGGTGAAGGTCCAGCTTCGTTCTTTCCCCATTGAATTGTCTTGGCACCCTTGTTGAAATCAGTTGACCATAGATGTGTGGGTTTATTTTGGACTCTCAGTTCCATATCCTTAATCTATATATCTATCCTTATGCTGGTACCAAGCAGTCTTAATTACTGTAGCTTTGTAGTAAGTTTTGAAACCGGAAAGTGTGAGTCCTCCAAGTTTTTTTTTAAGATTGTTTTGGATGTTCTGGGTCCCTGGTGTTTCGCTATGAGTCAAAATCGACTCAGCGGCCACAAATTTTTTTTTTGGTGTTTCCACATGAATTTTAAGATTGGCTCATCAATTTCTGCAAAGAAGGCAGATGGGATTTTGATAAGGATCGCACTGAATTTGTGTATCAATTTGAGAAGTATTGCTATCTTAATGTAAGTTGCCCAGTCCATGAACATGGGATGTCTTTCTGTTTATTCAGGTATCTTTAATTTCAACAGTGTTTGATATTTTTTGTATTATAAGTTTTACACTTCTTTTGTTAAATTTATTCCTAAATATTTTATTCTTTTTTATGCTGTTGTAAATGGAATTATTTTCTTAATTTTTTCTTCCCCAAATTGTTCACTGCTAGTGTATAGAAATACAATAGATTTTTGTATATTGCTTTTGTATCCTGCAATCTTGCTGTACTTGACTTTAGTTCTACTAGATTGTGTATGTGTGTATGTGGATTTCTTTGGATTTTCTGTATACAAGATTATGCCATCTGTCTTAGTTATCTAGTGCTGCTATAACAGAAATACCACAAGTGGATGGCTTTAACAAACAGAAATTTATTCACTCACAGTCTAGAAGACTAGACGTCTGAATGCAGGGCGCCAGCTCCAAGGGAGGGCTTTCCCTGTCTGTCAGCTCTGGAGGAAGGTCCTTGTCAAGGTCCTTGTCATCAGTCTTCCCCTGGTCTAGGAGTTTCTCATTGCAGGGACCACAAGTCCATAGGACACACTCTGCTCCTGGTACGTCTTTCTTCGTGGTATGAGGTCCCTCTCCTCTCTGCTCATTTCTCTCTTCTGTATCTCGAAAGAGAGTGACTCAAGATACAACCTAATCCTGTAGATTGAGTCCTGCCTCATTAACATAACTGCCTCTAATCCTGCCTCTTTAACATCATATTGGTTAAGATTTACAATACATAGGATAATCACATCAGATTGCAAAATGGAGGACAACTACACAATACTGGGAATCATGGCCTAGCCAAGTTGGCACACATGTTTGGAGGACACAATTCGATCCATAACACCATCTGCAAATAGATATTGTTTTCTAGCCTAATTTTTCTGGCTAGGACTTCCAGTACAATATTGAAAAGCAGTGGTGCGTGTGGGCATCTTTGTCGTGATTCTGATCTTAAAAGGAAAGCTTTCAGTCTTTCTTCCTTGAGTATGATGGTAGTTGTGGGTGTTTCATAAATGCGTTTTATTATATTGAGGAATTTCCTTTCTAGTCCTAGTTTGTTGAGTGTTTTTCATCATGAAAGGTGTTGGATTTTGTCAAATGCCTTTTTTTTGCATCGATTGAGATGAACATGTGTTCTTTTCCTTTATTCCATTAATGTGGTGTATTACATTGATTGATATTTTAATGTTGGACCACCTTTGCATTCCTGGAATAAATCCCACTTGATCATAATATATAATCATTTTAATATGCTGTTGGATTTGGTTTGCTAGTATTTTGTTGAGGATTTTTTCCATCTATATTCATAAAGGATATTGGCCTATAGTTTTCTTTTCTTGTGATGTCTTTGTCTGGCTTTGGTACCAGGATAATGCTAGCCTCATAGCATGAATAGGAAGTATCCTGTCTACCTCTGTTTTTTCGAAGAGTTTAAGAAGTATTGGTATCACTTTTGTAAATGTTTGATAGAATTCTCACGAATCCATCTGGACCAGGACTTTTTTGTTAGGAGGTTTTTGATTACAGATTCAGTCTCTTCACTTGTTATGTGTCTGTTGAGATTTTCTATTTCTTCTTGAGTCAGTGTAGATAGTTTATATGTTTTGAGGAATTTCTGTTTCATCAAAGTTATCTGATATGTTGGCATACAGTTGTTCATAGTATTCTCTTTTAATCCTTTTTTATTTCTGTAGGGTCAGTTGTAATGTTCCCACTTTCATTTATGATTTTAGGTATTTACATCTTCTCTCTTTTTCTTTGTCAGTCTAGTTAAAGGTTTATCAGTTTTATTTATCTTTGAAAAAAAACAACTTCTGGTTTTATTGATTCTTTCTATTGTTTATTTTATTCTTTGTTTTATTTATTTCCACTCTAATCTTCATTATTTCCTTCCTTCTGATGGCTTTGGACTCAGTTTGCTCTTTCTTTTCTAGTTCCTCAAATTTTATTGATTTGAGATCTTTCTTTTTAATGTAGGTGTTTACTGCTGTGAATTTCTGAGCACTGACTTTGCCATATCCTGTAAGTTCTGATATGTTGTGCTTTCATTTTCATTTGACTCTGCTTTCTGATTTCTTCTTTGACACACTGGTTATTTAATAGTGTGTTATTTAATTTCCACATATTTGTTTATTTTCCAGTTTTCCTTTTGTTATTAATTTCTAGTTTCATTCCACTGTGGTCAGAGAAGATACCTTGTATTTTCTTATCTTTTAAAATTTTCCATTTTAAAATTTCCAGTGTTTTAAAACTTATTAAGACTTGTTTTGTGACCTAGCATATGGTCTGTCGTAGAGTGATTCATATACACTGGAGAAGAATGTATATTTGTTGTTGTTGGGTGGAGTAGTCTAAATATGTCTGTTGGGTCTAGTTGGTTTGTAGTGTTCAAATCCTCTATTTCTTTTTTGATCTTCTGTCTATATGTTTGGTCTGTTATCCTTTGTACGTGACATTTCCCTTCGGTCGTGCTGTTTCAGGATTCTCCCATTATCTTTGAGTTTCTTCTACTCTGAGTTCTTTGAGCTTCTTGTATGTGTAGATTTATGCCCTTAATCAAATTTTGAGAGTTTTCTGCCATTATTTCTTCAAACATTCTTTCCCTCCCTCTCTATTTCTCCTATCCTTGTAGTCGCATGATGCGCATGTTAGTTTGCTTGGTGGTATGCCAAATTCCATTAGGCTTTGCTCAGGTTTCTTGATCCTTTTCTCTTTTTGTTCTTCAGACTCAATAATTTCAGTTGCCTTATCTTTTTTTTTTTTTTAATGGCTTAAAACAACACAAATTTATTATTCTACAGTTCGATTGCCTTATCTTCTAATTTGCTAATTCTTTCTTCTACCAGCTCAAATGTGCTATTGAGCATCTCCAGAAAATCTTATATTTAAATTATTTTATTTTTCATCTCCAGTATTTCTGTTTGGTTCATTTTTATAGTGTCTGTCTCTTTATTTATATTCTTATTTTGCTTGTGTCGTTTTCCTGATTTCCTTTAGTTATTCTTTGTATTTTCCTTTAGTTCTTTGAGCATATTTAATGCAATTGTTTTAAAGTTTTCTTATCTTTTAGGAGCCCTGGTGGCTCAGTGGTTAAGCACTTGGCTGTTAACTGAAAGGTCAGCGGTTTGAACTCACCAGGCACTCCACCAGAGAAAGATGTGGCAGTCTGCTTTCATAAAGATTACAGCCATGGAAACCCTATGGGGCAGTGCTGCTCTCTCCTGTGGGTCTCTGTGAGTCTGAATCAACTGGACAGCAATGATTTTTAATTTTTCCATTATCCAGACTTCTGTAGAGATGATTTCTCTTCGCTCGTCTTGTTCTTTTGAATGGGCCATCGTTTCCGATTTCTTTGTATGCCCTGTGATTTTTTTTCCTTGAAGCTGGGATATTAGAATATTACAATGTGTTAGCTTTCTTACTTGCCTCGTATATATTTTTATTTTAGAAAGCACTGATTCCTGCAAAAAAATCTCAGACAGGCACAGCACAGCCTTTAGTCTTTGCTCACTGTTCCCTCCTCTGCCCTGTGAGAACTCTGATTCAGGCCAGGGAGAGGGTTTAGGTCTTCAGGCAGTCCCCAGACAGATCAGAACAGACACACTGAACAGTCTGCCAGAAAAATCTGTCCTATTCACTGCGAGCTAGAAATCGGGGCCCCTTCTTTGTAAATGTGTGTGCTGTGGTTCACTTCTGCTGCAGCCACCTGGCTGCCATGTCAGGAGGAGGCAGGGTGGGAACAGTAGGAAAATAAGTTTTTCTGTCATTTAAAAGTTGTCTTTTTCTTGTTTCAGAGTGCAGTTAATTTCTGTAATCCTCCACCTACTTTTCAGAGTTCTTACAGAGTTGAGATGACAGATTTCTAGTTGCTTTTTGTGGTGCTCATGTGGGAGGATCGGGATCTTATACCTGCTCATAATGCCATTTTCCCAGAATCCTAGTTTTACTTCTTTTTCAATCTCCATGGCTTTTATTTATTGATTGCCTAATTCCTCTGGCTAGAACCTCTCGTACAATATTGAGTAGAAGTGACTAGAGCAGACATCCTTGTCTTGTTCCTGATTTTATGGGGAAGAGTTAAATATGATGTTAACTGTGTGTTTTTTTTACCTTCTATTCATAGTTTGTTGAGTGTTTTTATCATGAAACAGTGTTGAATTTTGTAAAATGCTTTTTCTGTATCTACTGAGATGATCACATCATTTGTTTTGCTTTTTTCTATTTATATATTACCTTGATGGATTTCATACATTGAACCAACCTTGTATCCCTGGAGTAAATTCCACTTGGTCATGGTGTATAATCATTTTTGTATGTTGCTAGATTCAGTTCAAGGAGACTTGGTGGTGCAGTGGTCAAAGCTCTCAACTGCTAACCAAAAGGTTGGGCGTTCAAACCCACCAGTTGTTCCATGGGAGAAAAATGTGACAGTCTGCTTCCATAAAGATTTACAGCCTTGGAAACCCTATGGGGCAGTTCTCATCTATCCTGTAGGGTTGCTGTGAGTCGGAATTAACTGGATAGCAGTGAGTTTTGGTTTTGGGGATTCGGTTTGGTAATATTTTGTTGAGGATTTTTGCATTTATATTCACAAGAGATATTGGTTTGTAGTTTTCTTATGATATCTTTATCTAGTTTTGGTATGAGGGTAATACTGGTCTCACAGAATGAGTTGGGAAGTATTGCTTCGTCTTCTATATTTTGGAAGAGTTTGTGAAACATTGGCATTCTTTCTTCTTTAAATGTTTGGTGACTTCACCAGTGAAGAGATCAGGTCCTGGACTTTTCTTTATGGGAAGTGTTTTAATTACTAATCAGTCTCTTTACTTCTTACAGGTTTATTCAGACAGTTCTTCCTGAGTCAATTTTTATAGTTTGTGTCTTTCTAGAAACTTGTCCATTTTATCTAGGTTATCTAATTTATTGGCATACAGTTGTCCATAGTATTCTCTTATAATCCTTTTTATTTATCTAAAGTTGATGGTTAGGTCTTTCTTTTATTTCTGTTTTTAGTAACTTAAGTCTTGTACTTCAGATATGAGAAAAAAGAGTAATAAACCAGTATATGTACTGTCTTTTATATTTTCCTATGTAGTTATCTTTACTGGCACTCTATTTCTTATGTGACTTCAAGTTAATGTATAGTGTCTTTTCATTTCAGTTTGAAGGACTCCTTTTAGTATTAGGGATGTGCTCTCTCAGTTTTTGTCTAGGAATGTCTTAATTTCTCCTTCGATTTTAAAGGATAGTTTTGCTGGAGTTCTTTGAATATGTCATCCCACTTCCTTCTGGCCTCAGTGGTTTTTGATGAGAAATAAACTGTTAATCTCTTTGAGGATCCCTTGTATGTGACAGCTTGCTTATCTCTTGCTACTTTCAAGAGTCTCTCTGTCTTTGTCTTTTGGCAGTTTGATTATGGTGTGTCTCAGTGTAGTATTTCTTTGAGTTTATCCTACTTGGAGTTCATCGAGCTTCTTGGATGTGTAGATTCATGTTTTTCATGAAATATGGGACATTGTAGGCCATTATTTCTTCAGATATTTTTTCTGCCGCCTCTCTTTCCTCTCCTTCTAGGACTCCCCTTATGTGTATGTTGGTATGCTTGATGGTGTCCCACGTCTCTTGAGGCTCTGTTCATTTTTCTTTACTTTTTCTTTTTGTCCCTCACAGTAGATAATCTCAATTGACCTATCATCACATTCGCTCATTCTTTCTTCTTCCAGGCCAAATCTGCTGTTGAGTTATTCTCGTGAGTTTTTCAGTTTAGTTATTGTACTTTTCAACTCCAGAATTTGTTTCTTTTTAATTATGGTAAAATATATGTAACAAAAAAGTTGCCATCTTAACCATTTTTAATTGTACAATTTAATGACATTAATTACATTCTCCATGTTGTGCCGCCATCACCATTATCCATTTTCAAACTTTTTTCCTCACCCTAAACGGAAACTCAGTACCCTTTATGCAGCAACTCCCCATTTATCTTTCTCTCCAGCTCCTAGTAATCACAAATAGACTTTTCTCTATATATATTTGCCTGTTCTAGATATTTTATATAAGTGGAATCATACTATGTTTGTCTTTTTGTGTCTGACCAATTTCACATAGCATGTTTTTAAGATTCATCCATGTTGTAGCTGTATTATAACTTTATTTTTCTTAATAGCAGAACAGTATTCCATTGTATTGATATATCAGATTTTTTTTATTCATTCAGTTGTTGATGAACACTTGGGTTGTTTCCACCTTTTGGGTATTGTGAATATTGCTGCAGTGAACGTTGGTGTACAGGTTATCTATTTGAGTCCTTGCTTTCAAGTCTTTTGGGCATATACATAGGAGTGGAATTGCTGGGTCATATGTTAGTTCTAGGAGCCTTAGTGGCTCAGCGGTTAAGAGCTACAGCTGCTAACCAAAAAGTCGGCAGTTTGAGTCCACCAGCCACTCCTTGGAAACCCTATAGGGCAGTTCTGCTCTGTCTTATAGAGTTGCTATGAGTCAGAATAGACTTGATAGCAACAGGTTTTTTGGTTTTGGTATGTTAGTTCTGTGTGTCACTTTTTGAGGAACCATCAAATGTTTTCCACAGCAGCTGCACCATTGTACTTTCCCACCAGCAATAGATGAGTGTTCTCATTTTTCCATGTCCTTGTCAACACTTGTGATTTTCTGTTTCTTTGCTAATAGCCATCCTAATAGGTGTTAAGTGGTATCTCATTGTGATTTTTGTTTTCATTTTTGTAATGACATTGAATATCATTCATGTGTTTATTATCCATTTGTGTGTCTTTGGAGAAAGGGCTATCCAAGTCTTTTGTCCATTTTTTAACCGGGTTTTCTGTCTTGCTGTTGATTTGTAAAAGTTCTTTATATATTCTGGATATTAGACCCATATCCAGTATATGCTTTCCAAATATTTTTTCCCATTCTGTGGGTTGCCTCTTTCTTGGTAAAGTCCTTTGATGCATAGAGGTTCTTAATTTTGATGAAATTCAGTTTATCTCTTTTTAATTTTGTTTCTCATGTTTTTGGTGTCCTATCTAAGAACCCATTGCCAAAAATTAGGTGCCAAAATTTACCCCTTTGTTTTTTTCTGAGAGTTTTGTGGTTTTAGTTCTTGTATTTAGGTTATTGATCCATTTTGAGTTAATTTTCATACATGGTGTGAGGTATTGGTCCAAATTCATTCTTTTGCATGTGGAGATTCAGTTGTCCCAGTGCCATTTAAGGAACAGACTGTTGTGTTTGCATATTTTTAGTAATTTCTATTTGGTGAGACATCAGTCTCATACTTTTCTTTTAGTTCTTCAGACATGGTGCTCTTTGATTCTTTGAACACATTTAAAATAGTTGATTTAATGATTTTGTTTAGTGTGTCCAGTGTCTGGCCTTCCTCAGAAACAGTTTCTATTGACTGCTTTTTTTTTCACCCTGTGTATGGGCCATAGTCTTATTTCTCTGCATGTCTTGTGATTTTTTTAAAATATTGGACATTTTAAATGACATTGTGTGGCAACTCTGAAACCAGATCCCCCTCAGGGTTTTTTGTTATTGTTCTGTTGTTGTTGCTATTTATTTTTCTAGTGATTGTCCTAAACTAATTTTGTAAAATCTATTGTTTGTTGTGTGTGACCACTGAAATCTCTACTCAGCTTAGTGGTCAGCTAATGACTGGACAGAGATTTCCTTAAATACCTGGAACCAATAAGCTTCCCAGCATTTGCTAAGGTGTTCTTGTGTGTTGGGGACTATCTTAGTTATCTAGTGCTGCTGTAACAGAAATACCACAAGTGGATGGCTTTAACAAACAGAAATGTATTCTGTCATAGTTTAGAAGGCTACATGTCTGAATTCAGGGCACTGGCTTTAGGGAAAGGCTTTCTTTCTCTGTTGGCTCTGGAGGAAGGTCCTTGTCTCCTTTCAACATCTGTGGGCCCATTGTTCCTTGGAGATCTCCATAAGTCTTGGCATCAGCTTTCCCCTGGGTCTAGGAGGTTCTCAAGGCAGGGACCCCAGGTCCAAAGAACATGCTTCACTCGTGGCTGTTCTTTCTTGGTGGTAGTAGGTCCCACTCCTCTCTGCTCTCCTCTCTCCTTTTGTCTCTTGCAAGATAAAAGGTGTGACTCAAGCAAGGGTGTGACTTGGGTAAGGGTAGTGACTTAAGATATACCTCACCCTAATCCTGCCTCATAGAGGTTTTAGTATTTATAACACATAATTACATCAGATCACAAAATGGAGGATGACTATATCATTACATAACCACCAACTTACATCATTACATAACTGGCAAACCAGTGAGAATCATGGCCTAGCCAAGCTGTCACATATTTTGGGGGGACAAAATTCAGTCCATGACAGGGACACACCTTTAGCGCTCAGGCAGACGGCTTACAACTCTGCCTTAGCCTTCACTTCCTGCTTGTGCACAGTTTCAAAGTCAACCAGAGGTGAGAGCTTAGAGTCTTCTCAGTTCTTTCCTGGGCATGCACTCAGCCCTGTGCATGCTCACAGCCCTAAGTGTGTGTGTTACCAGGAATAAGTTGGAGCTTTTCAAAGCCCCCTGTGCATGTATTCCCCAGTTTTTCTTTTCAAGTTTTTTGGTTCAGACTTGTTTGCCCGATTGTTTATTGCCACCTTAGTCAGCTGCAGTATTAATCAGTTGCAGCTGATTTTTCAGACAACTGCCTGCAGGGAAAAGGATATTAGCATCGGGCAGGTTCTGAGTTAGGGCAGATAAAAACAAGCCTCGTGAGTGAGCAAATAAAAACAAGCTTCATGAGTGAGATTTTCAAGGGAACAGCCAGGCAGCTCAAATAATGACAGTTTTCTGAGAATTTCACTTTGGAGGAGCTCCAGTTCTATTTTGCCCCTTCCAGAGGCTGCTAGGCTCCTGATTTTCACTGTGATTGTAGGGCTGTTGGTTTTCAAGACTACCGTTGGGCTGTAGAGAAAGTGATAGGAATAGAGCAAGTTAAAATCCCACAAAACTTACTGTTCTTACTAAGATTCATTTGTTTTATTTGTTGTTGTTGTTTATTTCTTTTTTGAAAAAGACACCCTGGATTGTTACAAGCCTTTGGTTAATTTGCAGAGTTATGAAAAAGTTGATTTTGACCATTTTCACCATTTTTCTCATTACGTTTATGGAGGAGAGGATTTTCAGAGGTCCTTACTATGCCATTTGTGCTGACGTCACTCAGTGATGACATTTTGAAATGACTGTATGTTAAAGAAATTTAATTTGGGTTTTTATACCGTCAAGTCAATTTTGACTCATAGTGACTCCATGTGACAGAGTAGAACTGCCCTATAAGGTTTTCTTGGCTGTAATCTTTATGGAAATGGATCGCCAGGCCTTTTGCCTGTGGAGCCACTGGATGGGTTTGAACTGCCAACCTTTCAGTTAACAGCCAGGCACTTAACTATTTGTGCCAATAGGCTTTTCCTCCTTTTGTACTATGTAATTATTAAAACAAATTAATGAAGTAGGTGAAAAAAGAAAAGATGACATTTCAGTACCTTTCCTCTCGCTAAATTAGGCACTTTTTCAAAGCCCTTAAATACTGCTGTGATAAACACTATAAGAAAACCAAACCCACGTTGAGTCAATTTTGACTCATAGTGATCCTATAGGGCAGAGTAGAACTGCCCCATAGGGTCTCCAAGGCTGTAAATCTTTACAGAAGCAACATCTTTCTCCCGCAGAGCAGCTGGTGGGTTCGAACCGCTGACCTTTCGGTTCACAGCCAAGCACTTTAACCACTGTGCCACCAGGGCTCCTTGATAAACATTGTAGTAATCAGTAATTCGATAATTCTGTTTCTATATTAAACTACACACCTGTTTGTTTTTCCTAATTGCCCTTCAACTTTGTAAGGCTACTTCTTTTTTTCTTTATTTCTATACCATCTGTTTAAAACAATAAGGATCCCCCTGCTCTGAGGAAGCTGGAGCCCTTAGGAGACGTAACATATACACATTATGTATCCAGTTGGTGGAATCAGGGGATTTGCAGAAAGAAGTAGCATCAGAGATCATAGGATTACTGATGCTGGAGGTAAGAGAGAAAATTGGGGGGAGTGGATTTTTGGGGTTTATAATTTGTTGAGGGAAGGAAAACTTAAACCTGTGCAAAACCTAGGATGGTTCCTGTTATGAGTAAGAGCTCTTATTTAAAAACAAAAACTTGATGGATGAACCATAAACCATGTAGATGTTTACATTAGGTTTCTGGTATCGTGGACATATATCTCTTTGGAAAGTTGGCATATTTGAAAACATTAGGAAACCAATGGAGGATTATGACCTTTGAAGTCCTTTACAGTGATAAGTATGCTCCAGCAGAGTGATTCCATGAATCCCTTAAAAGACCAGTTCTGGGTTTCAACGTTAATTCTGTTAATTCAGCAAAAGAGCTTATGTCTTAGGAAGAGATACCAGACATCTGGATTTCTGCTTAACGTTTTATCCATGAACTTTTAGGCTCACAATTTTCCAGGACCATTATTGGTTGAATTAGCCAGTGAATTTATTGATGCTGTCAGAGAGGGCAGCCTAGTGAATGGAAAATCTTTGGAGTTATTACCCATTATTCTCACTGCTCTTGCTGCCAAAAAGGAAAATCTGACTGATGGAAAAGGTAATTTTCTTATATTTTCACGGTTCTTTCTCTATTCACTTAATCAAATTTATTTCTCAGTTTATTTTGCATTTCTAGGTGAACTGAGTGGGGAAGAATATAAGAAGCAGTTGATTAACACCCTTTGTTCTGGCAGGTGAGTCTTTTTCATTAATGTATAATCGAGCTTTCTCAGGACCAAAGTGGCCAAAAATAGAGCTGCCATTTATTTCAGAAATTTATATCTCTGAAATTTTCAGTCTGTTTTATTGTTTGTAATGTACCACTATAAGACCATTTAATCTGTGATGAATTTTTGAGAAAGAGAGGATTTATTGTGTTCTTTTATCTAAGACATACAGTTTCTGTTTATTTGACTCTCTCCATCTTAACAAAGCAATTTAGTCCTTTAAGCGTTATTCGGAGTCCCCAAATCCTTAACTTTTCAGGCCAGGAAAGCCACCCTACTGCAACATCTTTTATATGTATGCATATACATATATATATACGTATATATATTTTTTTTCTACTGGAGTGGCGGTGGTGGATATGCAGGTGGCTTTTGGTATCCTTTAACCAGTAATTGTATTCCTGGGAATGTACTCTAAGAAAATATAAGAAAAACTTCATATGTGAACATGTTCCACACAGAAATTTATAAGAAACTTAAGCATATGATAATAGAAACATGTAAATTACAGTGTGGAAGCTATGTAAGTTAATGTAGAGCCACTCCATGAAATTTGCAGCCATTAAAAATAATATGTATAAACACATACATGGAAGGTGAAACTTCATTATTATATAGTCAGTGAAATAAGAGAATACTAAATTATAAAAAAAAATTTTAAATTTAGTCTTATTTCACTGACTGTATAATAAGAATGAGATTATTTCATCTTCCATGTATGTCTTTATACATATCATTTTTAATGGTTACACTTGGGTATATTTAAAAGAACCAGAAAGAAATACCCAGGATTATCTAAACCAGAGATTATTACCTCTGTTTATGGTTTTTGAGATTTCTTCCATAAATAATTTTAGGCACGTATCAGCATGTGTATATTTATCCATTTATTTGTTTTTAATTACACAAAAGGGTTGAGTATTCAGTACACATTGCAGTATACTTCCACTTTTTATTTAACACATCTGTTCATACCTGTTGCCATCAAGTCAATTCCAACTCATAGCAACCCCATAGGAAAGAGTAGAACTGGCCCATAGGGTTTCCAAGGCTGTAAATCTTTACGGAAGCAGACTGCCACATGTTTGTCCTGCAGAGCAGCTGGTGGGTTTGAACTGCTGACCTTTCAGTTAGCAGCCGAGCACTTTAACCACTGCGCCACCAGGGCTCCTTCATCTGTTCGTATCAGCATATAAAAACTCTGCATCATTCTTTTTCATGCTTCTACAGTGGTCTGTTGTTTGGCTAATCTTCAACTGTCAGATTCTTTGGTCATTTCCAACTTTTGCTATTACAAGAAATGTTGTAGTGAGCATCCTTACATGTCTAGATGACCTTGTACTAACATGTACATGGGGTCTATTTTTAATGTGAAGAGCATTTGTTTCCCTACAATCTCACCAGCACTGGGTATCATCAGACTTTTTTATTTTGCCAGTCTGATAGGTAAAATGGCAATCCTTTTATTTTGTTTCTCATTGATGCAAAATCAGTAGCCCATATTTTTTAATTTATTTTAAAATAAATGAAATGAAATAAACTTTCATATTCTTTGTCATTTCCTTTAACCAGATGGGATCAGCAATATGTGATCCAGCTCACTTCCATGTTCAAGTAAGCATCATCAGTCCCTTTGCTCTTTATATCCTGCTTTGTGAACTTACCTGTTCAGAATTGAAACATAGCAAGCTCAACACCACTCTTCCATAAGTAAGAGTATTGCTGCCTTGTGTTCTGCTATAGGTTTCCCCCCACTTTTTGGCTTTAATTATTTAAAGTGTAACTTTATGGTTTATTTCCATGATCACTTTGTTGAGGTAAGGTTATTGGTCCCCTTAAAGGTCTTTGTTAGAAATCAAAAGTGACAGCTTTATATGCTAATATCTCCTTTATTCCTTACTCCCAAATTTTATTTCTTTAGAAAATTTTAATGAAATTTTAATCATTGTGAATCCCAAATCGTATTTCTGAGAACAAGGCAATTAAGCTCTGACTGTAGCCTTTAGAATCTTTGGTCCACAGGGATGTCCCTCTGACCGCAGAAGAGGTGGAATTTGTGGTGGAGAAAGTGTTGAAGATGTTTCCCAAATTGAATCTTCAAGAAATACCACCTTTGGTCTACCAGCTTCTGATTCTCTCCTCAAAGGTATAAATAAAAAATGGTTTCTCTTTAAATGTACTGGAATGACAAGTTAAGGCCATTCAGTTTATTCATACTCTTAGTTTACATACTAGGGTATAGATGCTTTTATTTCATGTATGGTGAGTTGATCTAGTAAAAAGGTCATGCTCCTCACCCAAGGAAAATAAACATTTTCTCTTGTGCTACCACATTTTCTGGTAGTGAAAGGAATAAAGATCTCAGAAAAGGTAGAATATAGGCCCCTTGAAGTCTGACACGAAGATATTTTAAACCCAGTTTCAACATGAAAGCATTCTGTACATTCTAAGTGTGACTCTAGGTGATAGTTGTTTATCTGTTTAAATTTGTACTTGAGAATCTTTTAAACTGAAAGTACTTTAAATTCCATTTGGTTATTTTCCTCTTCTTGGGGAGTCTTTACCTAATTTTGTATTTCTTTTAGGGAAGCAGAAAGAGGGTTTTGGAAGGAATCATGGCCTTCTTCAATGAGCTAGATAAGCAGCACAATGAAGAACAGAGTGGTGATGAGTGAGTAATATAGTGTAGAAATAAAGATCACCTTTACAGATTCATCTTCTCATTGTATGTTTTAGTTACTTCATTGTTATCTCCCTTTTTACCTCCTACCTTCACTTCAGCACAGAACTTCGCTAACGATTTCCTAACCGCTCAGGTATAAAGTTAATAGTGTAACCTCTTTAGCTCTTTTATTTGCACCTTTCCAGGTGTATAGCAATAACTGTTCTGGAAATTGCAAGTTTAAAAGCTATTTATTAGGTGTCTACTCTGTGCCAGAATTATAGTGTTAGTGAAGAATATTGAATATACCATGGACTGCCAGAAGAATGAACAAATCTGTCTTGGAAGAAGTACAGCCAGAATGCTCCTTAGAAGTGAGGATGGTGAGACTTTATCTCACATACTTGGGACGTGTTATCATGAGGGATCAGTCGCTGGAGAGGGACATCATGCTTGGTAAAGTAGAGGGTCAGCGAAAAAGAGCAAGACCCTCAATGAGATGGATTGACACAGTGGCTGCAACAGTGGGCTCAAGCATAACAACGATTGTGAGGATGGTGCAGGACTGGGCAGTGTTTCGTTCTCTTCTACGTGAGGTTGCTATGGGTCGGAACCGACTCGACAGCACCTAACAATAACAACTCTGTGCCAGGAATTACTTGGCTTTGGGGAAACAGTGATGAACCAGTCAGACAAGGTCCTTGCTCTCATAGAGCTTAAATTTTAGTGAGAATAGAACAGAACAATAAATAACAGTAAAAGTATTAGAGTGGAAAGTGCTGTGCAAATAATTTAAATGGATGATGTGATAGTGATAGCATAGCTACTTTAGATTGGGTGATCACGGGAAACCTCTCTGAGAAGATGCTATTTTAACTGAGACCAAGATGATAAGAAAGAGCTACAATACATAGATAAGAGGTCATTCCAGGTTAGGGGAATAGTTAGTATAAAGGCAGGGCACAAGCATGACATATCTGAGAAAGAAAAAAGACTGTAGCTGGAGTATAGTAGGAGAGGGTATGGTGATCTGAGACAAAAACAGAGAGGTACATAGGGCTAGATCACCTAGGACTTTATAAGTGAGGTTAGAGTCTGAACTTTATTGTCAGTCAGATGGAAAGCTAATGGCAGTCTGTAGACAATCTTGTGACGTCTGATTGGTGTTTAAAGGTTATTTTGCCTGTTGTACGGCCAAAGGATTAGGAGGGGGAAGCAAGAGTAGGAGAGGGAGACCAGTTACAAGGATATTGTAATAATCCAAGTAATAGGTGATGCTAACTTAGATTAGGATGGCAGTAGGGAGATGAAGAGAAGTGGGAAATTTGGAATATCTTTTGGAGATGAGACAACAGGATTTGCTGATAGAGTGGAAATGGTGGGGGTGGGCTAGTAAAAGCAAAAGAAGAGTCAAGGATTTTTTTTTTTTTTTTAAAGCAAACATTTGTAGAGTGTTTACTTGTGCCAGATGCTATTCTAAGCACTTTAAACCTCACAGCAACCCTATTTTACCTCTATTTTATGTATGGATGAGAAAACCAATGCACAGAGAAGGTAAAGAATTTCCCAAGATTATACAGCTAGTCTGAATCCAGGCAGTTTGACTGCAGAGTCCGTGCTTTTAACCCTGGTGCACCTTACTGCTTCTAATCTAGAATGGTTCCTGCCTACTTGACTTGAGCAATTAAGAAGGTGGTCCTGTATAATAAAGTAGGAAAGACTGAGAGAGTAGATTTTGAGGGGAAATAATAAGCTCAGTTTGGACCACTTTAAGTTTGAGATGTATATTAACATCCCATATGGAGGTGTTGAGCAGGCAGTCTGGAGTTGTAGGGGGAGGGACTTAAAGTCATCTGATTGAATGGGGACACCCAGAGAGAGAGGAGGGTGGAGAGAAGAGAAGGGCACCGAAGAGTGAGTTCAGAGGCATTCCACCATTTCAAGGTGAAGCAGTGGAAGAGGACAAGCCTTCAAGAAAAATTGAGAAGAGGCCAGTGACAGACCCCTGGAAGCCAAAAGAAGAAAGTATTTCAAGAAAGAGGTGGTCAACTGGTCTTGAATCTGCTGAGAAGTTAATTAAAATGGGACTCGATTATTGGTTTTGGCAATATAGAGGCCATTTGTGACCCTCACAAGAACAGTCTTAGTGGCATAGGGGTTAGGGAGGGACACAGCCAATTGGGTTGGACTGGGAAGAGAGTATGAGGTAAAGAAGTGGAAGTAATGACTATAGAATATCTACTTGCTGCCTGCCTTCAGTCATTATGTGAGTTCAGCTTGACTTGGGCCACTTGTTCATCTGAGCACCCTCACTATTGTCTGTTGCTCAAACTATTGCCCGTATCTTTCTGTTGAATTTTTCAGGCTGTTGGATCTTGTTACCGTACCATCAGGTGAACTTCGTCATGTGGAAGGCACCATTATTCTACATATCGTGTTTGCTATCAAATTGGACCGGGACCTAGGCAGAGAACTCCTGAAACATGTAAAGGTAGCACTGAACTCTTAAGGTGACCCAGCATCTTTTTGTGAAACATGGGAATGTTTAGACTGTAGCCTTTTATATGCCAGTTAATGACAGGAGGGGGACTGTTCAGCAGGAAACTCAAAATCCAGTCTTATCTCTGTCACTATCTTATGTGACCTTGAACCTTGATCTCTACTTCCCCATTTATGACTGGGGATATTGCCTATTTCTAATAGTATGTCCTGGTGTTTTGTGAAGCTAAGTCATTCATCACTGAACATTTGTGAAGTAGTTAAATAAAAATCAGAATTATTTTGAACACTTTTAAAGAAAAGTAGTATACAGATAAAGGACCTATTTTTCCCCTAACTTTTTATTTAGAAATTTTAAACCACAGAAAAGTTAATATACAAGCACAGTGAATACTTGTATACGCTTCACCTGGATTCACCAATTATTAACACTTTGCTCCATTTACTTATCTCACTTTCTCTGTCACACATTTTTCCACATACCCTTTTTTTTCCTGAAAGTTGCAGAAATCATGGCATTTCATCTCCTGAATATATCAACATGCATCTCCTAAAAATAAGGATGTATTACCATAATACCATTATCATCCCTGGAAAATTAATAATTCCACAATACCACTTAACTTATAGTCCATACTTGAATTTCCCCAGTTGTCCCCAGAATGTCTTTTGTTACTGTTTTTTTTCCTGGTCCAGGATCTAATGAGACTTCATGCATTACATTTGGTTGTTATCTCTCACTAGTATCTTTTAATTGGGTTTTTTTAATTGAATTTTTTTAAGAGTCTAGCCCAGTTGTCTTGTGAAATGTCTCACATCCTTGGATTTATCTTATGTTTCCTCATAATTAGATTCAAGTGAAATTTTTTTGGCATGGTACTTCGTAAGTGATATTGTGTACTTTTTCTATTGTAGACGTGGGGAAACTTTCTGTAAAGGGCCAGATACTAAGTATTTTAGACTTTGCAGGTCATACAGTCTCTCACAACTACTTTGCTCTACGGTTGTGACAAGAAAACAGCCACAGACAGTATGTAAACAGATGAGTGTAGCTGTGTTCCAGTAGGGTTCTATGGGTGGTACAAACTGTTAACATGCTTGGCTACTAACCAAAAGGTTGGAGGTTTGAGTCCACCCAGAAGCACCTTGGAAGAAAGGCCTGGTGATCTACTTCCAAAAAATCAGCCATCGATAACCCTGTGGAGCACAGTTCTCTGACACACATGGGATCCCCATGAGTTGGAATCAACTGCAACTGGTTTGACATTCCAGGAAGACTATGTTTATAGCCATTGAAATTTGAATTTTATATAGTTTAGTATCATGAAATGTTTTTACTTTGATTTTTTCCCAATGATTTAAAAGTGTAAAAACTAGATAGTGGGCTGGATTTGGAGCATAGACGATAGTTTGCCAACCCCTGTTCTACTGCATTACACCAAGAGGAACATAGTATCAGGCTACACTACAGTTTTGTTCATTTGTAAAGATGTTTCTCTAAATAATTAGAAAATAATTCGTGGGATCATAATTTGAGGTCATGTGAAAATCCTTTTGCCCAGCAGCCTTTCACACAATGGTTTTCCATACCTATTAATGATTCTTGCCTAAATCAGTTATTATGATGGGAGTTGCAAAATGATAGAATTAAAATTACAATTTTTTAATTCTCTCTTCTATATTTGTCTGGGATTCTTCTCTTAAAAGTGCTCCCCTTCCCTCTAGTTGTTTGAATATCATTGTATATCCATGGACCCCACCCCTCCCCACCCTCATGGACCCCCCCCCATGGATCTTTGTTAATTCAATGTACTCATTATTTATTACTGTCATTATTTGTTTTGAGGCTCAAAGTGACCCAGATTTGGCCAGCTGGATCCTTCAAGTTGGCTTATGTGTCCTTTTGACATGACACCATTTGTCTTTCAGCACATTTGTGGCACAAGCTATCTGACACTCACCTTGTACTCTCCTTGTCCCATCCTGATAGCAGCCATTTCTCCAAGGAGCCCTGGTCCCTTTTGTGGGAAAGAATATTTAAAGATCATGATCTGGGAGCTCCTTTGTCTTGTCTGTATCTGTTCAGTCTCCTTTTTCTTTAGGTTTGTAATAACTATTTTATTGGTCTTTTCAGAGACCCAACTTTGAATTTTTTGATCCACTCGAATATTTTGTTTCTGTTTGTTGGTTTCCTTTTACATAAATTATTTATTTATTTATTTCTCTGGTGTCATTTCTTCTAGGCCTCAAGGATCTATGTTACAATTTAGTTATCAAAAACTTCACCCAGTACAAGTCAGAGATTTTTCATACGTTTACCTAGTTGAGCAGGCATCACCACGATTGAGCTTTAGAACATTTTCTTCACCCTGTAGGATCCCTCATGCTCATTTACAGTTAATCCCTATTTCTTCCCCCAGACCCAAACAACCACTAATCTATTTTGTATACTCTATAGATTTACCTTTTCTAGACATTTTATATAAGTGGAATTGTAGAATATATGGTCTTTTTTATATAGCTTCTTTCACTTAGCATAATGTTTTTGAGAGATTCAGCTATGTTGTAGCATGTAATATTTCATTCTTTTTTATTGTTCAATAGTAGCTGTTGTATGGATACATCAGTTTTATTTGGGTATTCACCAGTTGATGGATATTCGAGTTGTTTCTACTTTGGCTATTATCAATAATGCTGCTATGAATATTTGCATGCAGATCTTTGTATAGACATATGTTTTCATTTCTCTTGGTTAGATACCTACGGGGAATTGCTGGGCCACGTGTAAATTTATGTTTAAATTTTGAAGAAACTGCCAAACTTTTCCAAAGTGGCTGCATCATTTTATATTTCCACCAGCAGTGTATGAGGGTTCCTGTTTCTCCACATCCTTGTTTGCGTTTGTCTTTCTTATTATAAACCATTCTAGCCCAAGCCCATTGCCGTCGAGTTGATTCCAACTCATGGTGTCCCTATGGGGCAGAGTAGAACCGCCCCATAGGGTTTCCAAGGCTATAATCTTTGTGGGAGCAGACTGCCACATTTTTCTCCCTTGGAGCCAGCTGGTGGGTTAGGACCACCGACCTTTCGGTCAGCAACTGAGCACTTAACCACTGTGCCACCAGGGCTCCTTATATCCATTCTAGTGAGTGTGAAACAGTATCTCATTGAGGTTTTAATTTGCATTTCTTTAATGACTAATGATAATTGAACATCTTTCCATGTGCTTGTTATTATTTGACTGTCTTCTTTGGTGAAATGATCTATTCAGATCTTTTGCCCATTTTTTTGATTGTGTTGTTTGTCTTATTATTGAATGGAGATGTAAGAATTTTTTGTATGTTCTGGATACACATCATTTATTAGATATATAATTAGCAAATATTTTTTCCCAGTCTGGGTTTTTTTTTTTTTTTAATGGTATCTTTTGAAACACAGAAGTTTTGAATTTTGATAAGGTCCAAATTATCTATTTTTTTTCTTTTATATATTGTTCTTTTGGTCTTGTGTCTAAGAAATCTTTGCCTAACCTAAGGTCTCAAAGATTTTCTACTATGTTTTCTTCCAAAAGCTTTATAGTTTTAGCTCTTACATTTAGATCTCTTATCCATTCTCCAGGACCTGCTTTTAAGCAGACTGTATTATACTTTTAAGATGTAAGTAATGACTGTTTTCTGTTTTATCTACAATAGACAGGACAGCATGGAGATTCCAGTAAGAACTTATGTCCCTTCACCATTGCTCTCATGCTGTCTGTAACAAGAATACAAAGATTTGCAGAACAGGTATTTATTAAGGCCCTTTGGTTCCATCTGTAGTTGGTAAAAAGGAGTACAAGAGCCTGTTTTTGTTATTATCCCTTCCTAAACAATTCCACCCTGTCCTGCCAGCAGTAAGTTCTGTAAACCATGTAGCCCTGCACTTTTTCCTGGGGGCTGTTGGAAGACTTCTTGAGGTACATGGCTTATCCCTCCATTTCCTGCTCTGTGGTAAGCAGGCGATACGGTGGGAATAAGTGCGGAAACACATCACACAGCCAAAGTAGCAAGAAAGGAAAGTTTAGCTGGATATTCACCAACAAATAACAAAGTTTAGCTGGATAAAACTGTAACAGTTACATTATGTTATAGCTGTCCAAAAAATATGTCCATGATCAAGTTGAAATTAATTAATGAGAATGTGTTAGTGGCAAGGTTGAAAATACGTAAAAACCTTTGCCCTTTTTTCTAATATATGTTTCCTTGTTGTGGATGATATTCTAGCCCTTTTCTCTTTTAAAGAAGGCCTGTCTTCAACACAGCTTTTAAGTTTCCATTGAAAGTCAGAATTTTAGAAACATACTCATCTAGTGAAACAGTTGTTACAGGAATAGGAGTGAGTGGCAGCAAGTGGAGCAGTTACAGGGTTAAAATACAATAGCATGAGCTATCATTTTTACTTCATTTTACTATTACTTTAATTATCTTAGGTGTTTGACCTTTTAAAGACTTCAGTTGTGAAAAGCTTTAAGGATCTTCAGCTCCTCCAAGGCTCAAAATTTCTTCAGAATCTAGTCTCTCATAAATCTTGTGTTTCGACCATGATCCTGGAAGTGGTAAAGAATAGGTGAGTTGGTGAACCATACCCCTGTAGATATGTAAGGTATTTACTGTTAGAAAATGCAGTGTGGTACCAAATTTATGGCCTGTTACGGATTGAATTATGTCCCCCCCAGAATGTGTTGTAAATCCTAACCTCTGTGTCTGTGGTTATAATCCCATTTGGGAATGGGTTATCTTTGTTATGTTAATTAGGTAGGATTAGTGTAGTATCTTGAGTCAATCTCTTTTGAGATATGAAACAGATTTAGGACAAGCAAGCAAGCAGCAATTGGAGAAGAGAGATGCCAGCCACATGAAGATTGCCCAGGAGCAGAAGCTCAGAAGAGACAAGGACCTTCCTCCAGAGCTGAAAGAGAAAGAAAGCCTTCCTCTAGAGCCAGTATTCTGAATTTGGACTTCTAGCCTCCTAAACTGTGAGAAAATAAATTTCTGTTTGTTAAAGCCACCTACTTGTGGTATTTCTGTTATAGCAGCACTAAATAACTAAAACATGGCCCATCTGAGAAAATTGATGACTACAGATATTGGCTTCACATATCAAGGTTTAATCCCTTAAAAACTTTAAAGGCAAGCTTTTCCTTTGTGGAAAGATCCTTGAATCTCAGGCCTGATTTCTCAGCCACCTTGGTAACAATACAAAACTGAAGTAGGTACGTTTGCTCCTCCCGTGAAATGACAACTCTTTATTGGCCCAAGTGATTGGCATTGTTTAGGTGAGTAAAAGACATTAAGGGTTTTGTTTACTTTAACTGTTAGAGTTTGGGGCTGATGTTGCAGTTGAACTATTTGGTCAGCAGTTACAGCCAAATACTCCTTATATTTATATTTTAGAGAAGTCCGGTTATAAGTACTTGGAAAAGACTGGTAACCATCCTTTATAATTATTATTATAATTTCAGGATATACATTAGCTTCTGTAACAATCTTTTTACTCTGTCATGTTTTTTGTGTGGATTAAATATATTTTAATGGTTTGTAATTTAAGCCATAAATTAAGGTGGGTCTCATTTTAGATCTGGGGATTCTGAAAAGATTTGAATTTACATGAGTTTAGCACATATGGCAAAGTTGTGACTAGAACTAATTATTTCCGAGTTTCTTACCCTTTGATAGGCCTTAAAGGCCCTTTGTCTTCTCTGTATCTGATTAATCTTCTTTTTCCTAAGGTTTCCTAAAGGTGGTAATGGAGAGGCTGCTGAATTGTGGAGACTAGGATAAAATGCACAAACATTGGCAAGAACCACACAAAATAAGCACTTGAACAATAGCACTTGTGGCCTAAGTCAAAAGGAAAACTATGGGATTGTGGGCATCATGAACAGTACTGTATTCCTCCATGGTTTGCTGTGTTCAGCTATGTTGATTTACTTTGTGTTTACCTACAGATGCTTGGAGTGGCAAAGTATTAACATACTTGAAAAATATCACCCATGAACCAATACAGCTTCCAAATTACAATGACATCATGTATGAGCTCTTTCGTGTTACAGATAGACATCCACCTCCAAGATGAGAACCTTTGCACAGACTTTTAGTTCTTCTCTTCCTACTTGCCACCTTCCATGATAAGATGATTACTAACAGACAACACTTACTTAGACTTTGTAATAAATCCTGCTGGTGTCTTTCCTCACCTGTATCTTTTGAATCCCATGTTTTCTCTTGGAAATATGCCACAAGTTAATAATGTACTATTTTTTTTTCAGTAATTCTTTCTGATATGGTTTGTGGGTAGTAAACTTTCTGAGTCTTTTTCATATCCAAAAATGTCTTTATTTTGCCCTTCCACTTGAATAATAGTTTGACTAGATGTAAAATTTTAAATTCATAATAATTTTTCAGTGTCTTTTTTTTTTTTTCCACTGTCTTTTGCATCTAGAATTGTTGATGAGAAGTCTGTTGATGCTCTGATTCTTCGTATAATTCTAGATAACCTGATATTTTGTCCTGGAAACTTAGGATTTTTATTTTATCCTTGGTGTTCTGAAATTTAACACAATTTATATTTCTGTAAATTCTTTTTGCATTCATCCTGCTTGGAATTTCGTGGGCCCTTTCACTGCAAGGACTCATGTTTTTCCTAAGCTCTGAAATATGTTTCTTCTATTAATTTCTTTGCGTAATCCCTCCCTTTTTTCTTTCTATTCTCTCCTGTTAGATGTTGAATTTCTTGATCTGTATGCCATATCTTAAGTTTTCTTTCAAGCTTTTTGTATTTTTGTCTTTTTATGCAAAGTTCTATGCAAGACCCTTAGCTGTTCACGTTTTTCATTTATTTTTCACCTGTGTCCATTTTGTTCTTACGCTGATCCACTGAGTTTTTCATTTCAGCAATCAGGTTTTTCATTTCCAAGATTTTTAATTCGTTCTTCTCTTACAACAAAAAAAAATTTTGTTTTTGTTTCATGCTATAATATCTTCTCTTATCCCTCTGAGGATATTCATTGTTGTTAGGTGCCATCGAGTCAGTACCAATTCATAGCAGCTCTGTGTACAACAGAATGAAACATTGCCCAGTCCCATGCCATCCTCACAATTGTTGCGATGTTTGAGCCCATTGTTGCAGCCCCTGTGTCAATCCATTTCCTTGAGAGTCTTCCTCTTTTTCCCTGACCCTCTACCAAGTATGATGTCCTTCTCCAGGGACTGGTTCCTCCTGATACCATGTCCAAAGTATGTGAGACAAAGTCTCGCCATCTTCCCTTCTAAGGAGCATTCTGGCTATACTTCTTCCAAGACAGGTTGTAATTTGCCAACACCGTGATTCAAAGGCGTCAATTCTTTGGTCTTCCTTATTCGTTGTCCAGCTTTTGCATGCATATGAGGCGATTGAAAATACTATGGCTTCGATCAGGCCCACCTTAGTCCTCCGAGTAACATCTTTGCTTTTTAACACTTTAAAGAGGTTCTTTGTAGCAGATTTGGCCAGTGCAATACATTATTTGATTTCTTGACTGCTGCTTCCATGGGTGTTGATTGTGGATCCAAGTAAAATGAAATCCTTAACAGCTTCAATCTTTTCTCCATTTATCGTGATGTTGTTTATTGGTCTGGTTGTGAGGATTTTTGTTTTCTTTATGTTGAGGTGTAACGCATACTGAAGGCTGTAGTCTTTGATCTTCATCAGGAAGTGCTTCAAGTCCTCTTCACTTTCAGCAAGATTGTGCCAACTGCATATCACAGGTTGTTCATGAGTCTTTCTCTAATCCTGATGCCACATTCTTCTTCATACAGGCCAGCTTCTCAGATTATCTACTCAGCATACAGATTGCATAAGTATGGTGAAAGGATACAACCCTGACACACACCTTTTCTGATTTTAAACCACGCAGTATCCCTTTGATCTGTTCGAACGACTGTCTTGGTCTGTGTACAGGTTCCACATGAGCACAATTAAGTGTTCTGGAATTCCCATTCTTGGTGAAGTTAGTGATAATTTGTTATGATCCACACAGTCGAATGCCTTTGCATAGTCAATAAAACACAGGTAAAAATCTTTCTGGTGTTCTCTGCTTTCAGCCAAGATCCATCTGACATCAACAGTGATATCCCTCTTCTACGTTGCCTTCTGAATCTTGCATGAATTTCTGGCAGTTCCCTGTCAGTGTACTGCTGCAGTGGTTTTTGAATGACCTTCAGCAAAATTTTACTTGCATGTGATATTAATGATATTATTTGGTAATTTCTGTATTCGGTGGGATCACCTTTCTTTGGAATAGGCATAAATATGGATCTCTTCCAGTGAGTTGCCCAGGTAGCTGTTTTCTAGATTTCTTGGCACAGACGAGTGAGTGCTTCCAGTGCTGCATCCATTTTCTGAAACATTTCAATTGGTATTCCGTCAGTTCCTGGAGCCTTGTTTTTTGCCAGTGCCTTCAGTGCAGCTTGGACTTCTTCCTTCTATATCCTCAGTTCTTGATCATATGCTACCCCCTGAAATGGTTGAACGTCGACAGTTCTTTTTGGTACAGTGACTCTGTGTATTTGTTCCATCTTCTTTTGATGCTTCCTGCATCATTCAATATTTTGCCCATAGAATCCTTCAAAATTGCAACTCAAGGTTTGAATTTTTTCTTCAGTTCTTTCAGCTTGAGAAATGCTGAGCATGTTCTCCCCTTTCGGCTTATCTAACTCCAAATCTTTGCACATTTAATTGTTATACTTTACTTTGTCTTCTTGAGCCACCCTTTGAAATCTTCTGTTCAGCTGTTTTACTTCATCATTTCTTCCATTCACTTTAGCTACTGTACGTCCTAGAACAAGTTCCAGAGTCTCTTCTGACATCCATTTTGATCTTTTCTTTCTTATCTGTTTTTTTAATGACCTTTTGCTTGCTTGGTGTACAATATCCTTAATGTCATCCCACAGCTCTTCTGGTTTTCAGTCATTAGTGTTCAGCGCATCAGATCTATTCTTGAGATGGTCTTTAAATTCAGGTGGGAGATACTCAAGGTGTATCCTTCGGCTTTCATGGATTTTTTTTAATTTTCTTCAGCTTCAACTTGAACTTGCATATGAGCAATTAGTGGCCTGTTTTGCAGTCAGCCCCTGGCCTTGTCCTGACTGATAATATCAGTTTTCTCCATCGTGTCTTTCCATAGATGTAGTCAATTTGATTCCTATGTATTCCACTGTTGTGGGTAACGTTAAGTGATATAAAATTCTCAAGGCTTTTACTGCATAACAAAAAGTTACTAGTAGTTTTAGCCCATGCTGTTGAAACCAAATCATTCATCCACAGATGCTATAAATATGTATTGGTGCCTTCTATGTGCCCACCTTGTGTGAGGCTATATGGGTAAAAATCTGACTCCTTACCCCTTGAGAATCTCAGTCTAGGGAGGGAGGCAAACCATGTAATGTAAGTGTTGTCAATATCATGGAGGAAGAGAAGAAGCAATTCATAGTCATGAAATCTTGAATGGGAATCTCAAATGGTCATTAAGTTGAAACATTCTGTTTCTTCTGTATATATACCTTTTAACATTCTCTAGTTTCCGGATTTTTCTGTCCGTGGAATCTACTTGCCTATCTTCCCCATTACTGTACTTCTAGAAACTCGAAATTCTGTCAGATAAGGATGCGAAAAAAGTAAAGGGGTGAGGGTAAATGAATAATTTCTTTCATAAGCATCAGCACAAAGCTGGTTCCTGTGAGGCAGAGGTTAAAGATGTCCCAAATATCCAACTTTTCCAAACTGCTCTCCCACTCTGTCATCTATAACACCGACTACTTGTCCTCTCCTTAGCACTCTCCCTCCTGTCTTTGGGTTATGTAATTTGCTGCAGTGTCTCACGTGGTTGTGAAGGCTGGCAAGTCCCAAATTTGTGGGTCAGGTGTAGATTTCTCCTGACTCACGTGGCCTTGGGGTCCAGTGAACCCAAATCAGCAGGCAGACAACAGACTGCTGGCCCATGGAGCTGCAGAAGCTGGCAAATCCCAGAATCAGCAGGTCAGATCACAGGCCACTAGCTCAAGTCCCAAGAACTGGAGGTCAGACAATGACACAGGATCCAGGTGCAGAGAGAGAGAGAACCCTGCCAGAGCATCCACATAGATACCTTGGATGCAGCCACACTCCAGGGAAGGGTGTAACTTGAGTAAGGGTGGGACTTGAGTCACGCCTTCCTGGAAGGCTGTGACTCAAGATACACTCCACGCTAATCCTGCTTTGTTAACATAGAGGTTAAGATTTACAACACATAAAATAGAGGATAATTGCATCAGATCACAGAATGGAGGACAACCATATAATACTGGGAATCATGGTCTAGCCAAGCTGACACAACCCCAACCATCACAGATTCTATATACCTTGTTTGCATGGTCCTACTCAGTCACTGTGTGTGAGTCACAAAGACTGTAGCTAGAAGGGCCATGTTACGTAATTCATTGCACTGCAGAGGGCTTTTCCATATCAAGTTTTAAAAATTTGTAACATGGCAAAGAGTGTAAAAGTGAGGTTATCTTACTAAGGTTTTCTTTTTTAACTAAGCATTATTTTCTTGCAGTGTTCATAGTTGGGATCATGTTACTCAGGGCCTGGTAGAACTTGGTTTCATTTTAATGGATTCATATGGGCCGAAGAAGATTCTTGAAGGAAAAGCTGTTGAAATCAGCTCGGGTCTTTCTAGAGTGCCAGTTCATCAAGCATGTAAGCTGGGAGCTAGTATCCTGTTGGAAACTTTTAAGGTGAGACACTAGTTTGGCAACCATTGCCTAATTTTGTTAAATCGTACTGTAAATACATTATGACATTTGCCTGGGAGTTTGGGAACAAGGAAACGTAACTAGGTAGCAGTTACCGGGGGCAGGGATTTTAGATGGTATTGAAACATTGCTGATCCAGTTTGATGCGATACTTCCTTTCTCATCTTTTTTTTATAGTTTTTCATTTATTTCACTAAGTCCTATCATTTCTGGTCACTTCTTAGAAATTTGAGCATACGGTAGCTTTTCCTTGGTTTTCTCTTTTTTCAGCAGTAAATTATTTCTGGATTTTTTTTTTTTTTTTTTTTTTAATACTACTCCCTTTTTCAAGAAATAATCTTTTAGGTCCCTAGAGAACATCATAGCTTGAAGAATCATGTTTATTGGTTGTTTTTGAAGAACCCAAAATGGGTAGTTTATATTTTTGTGACATCCTTTCTAAATTATAAGGAGCCCTAGTGGTACAGTGGTTAAAGCACTTGGCTCCTAACCAGAAGTCAGCTGTTTGAACACAAGAGCCGCTCCATGGGAGAAGAATGTGGCAGTCTGCTTCCTTAAAGATTTACAACATTGGAAATGCTATGGGCCAGTTCTTCTCTTTCCTATAGGGTCGCTATGAGTTGGAATCAGCTCAATAGCCATGGGTTTGGTTTTTGTTTACCAAATTGTGACTGTCATTTCAATCTTAATTTCTATAATAGCTTGCAAAAATTCATTTCCTTTCAAATAAAAAAAAGATTATATCTGAGGCTAAATTACTTAGCTTCGCTAGTGATTCCTTTAAGTGGTCTTTTTGACATTCAGTTGTTTAATGTAGCTACACATCAAAAGTATCTGCTGAAAATGTATTTGGAGGCTAATCTAAGTGTAAATCTGGTGTTCTGATCCAGAACTGTGAGGTGAATGCCGTAGAATAGTTCTTGAGAGGTTTAAGTGGATTGGATGATATAAATGACCCTTTTTAAGAGCAGTCTGATTAAAAAATGTTCACAGAATAAGAGACTTTAGTAGTTTTTGTTTTTAAATTCATATTCTTCAAAATTAGAGCAGTTCCATTTGATTTCACACAGATGTTGGCTTTGTCAAGGCACCTGCAGAGCATATAATTTACTTTTACTAACCTAACCATCAGTCTAAGCTCTGAAAGAAGTTAGTCTGTACCTCAGAATGATCAATTTCAAGTAAGATTTTTAACTAAAATTTGCGTGAAAATTCAGAACTGGTCTTTTTTTAGGCAACTGCTATGCCTCTAGAAACTGACAAAGAGGTTAGTGAAGATTTTTTAGGTTTCCAGAAATTTCCACAGGCTTTTCAATTTTAATTTTTAAGATAAAAGTTATCTGTACTATCAGAAATATGGATGTTAGCATGTGATAGATACCTAAGTAGAATTATTCCTGTTTGGTGCTGGGCCGTATATGTAGCATTATTTTCATGTGATCTGTTCTTTTAGGCTAATTAAGTTGGTGTTTTGGCTTGCTGGTGAATCATGTGAGCACAGAATGAGGCTATATTTGAGTGATTCCGTCTTTCCAGATGATTCACATTATATTCTGTTTGGTCTTTGAAATAAACAATCAAGTTTTACCAATATCCAAACTCTCTTCATTCTGCCTGACAGCATTGATGCAATTGTAAGTCAAAGGTCACCAAGAAGTATTCCACTGGTCATTTTATTGGTTCCTCTATTCTTTTTAGATCCATGAGATGATCAGACAAGAAATCCTGGAGCAAGTCCTCAACAGGGTTGTTACCAAGGCATCCTCTCCCATCAGTCATTTCTTAGGTATGAACTTTGTAAAAGGTGGATAAAGTTCTTAGGAATATTTTCATTTAAATGGCATAATGTCTTGGTCCTGGAAAATATGCAGAATTTAATGCAATATCTTTGATTATGATGCCAGTAAAACATAAGTCCACTAGTGTTGTCTGTGGTTTCAGGAAGGCAGTGGTGGTCAGGAAGGAAAGGAGCATATAACTAAAGAGTGAAACTTCCGTCTTACATCAACTCTCTCACCCTCTTTAATACTTCCCAGGTGTGTGCTGTCCTTCTGCTACCACTCATTGACCTCCCATTCTCTTAACCCTGGACCTTCTGATTTCCGTGCTTTTCTCTTCAGTGACCTCTGAGTTTGCTGTTTTGACACACAACTCCTAATGTCTAAATCCACTGGCCTTTTCTTAGTTATCAATTTTGTTAACTTCTGAACGTAATTCAACACTGTCACAGCTCTCCTAACCCTTTCTTAGATAGGCTCACTGGTCAGCCTTGCTTTTTATCCCGTCTGTGGCCAGTTTTCTTCTTTCTCCTCTAGTGCTTTCTTTTTTTCCTTCAACCTTTAAATGTCAGGATTCTATGAAGTTCAGTCCTTCACAGTTTATTTTACATTTTTTCTTTCTTTACAGCTTTACTGATGCATAATTGAAGTATAATTGTCCATTTAAAATATAACAATTTCGTGAGACACGTATACATCTGTGAAATCATCACCATAGTCAAGATAATGAACATATCCGTCACCCACAAACATTTCCTGGTGCCTCTTTGTAATCTGCCCCTCCTTCTGTCTTTCCCTCCCTACCTCCCATCCTCAGTCTAGTCTGCTTTCTGTCACTATAAATTAAATTATTGAATTATAAAGAGAATTTACTCCTCTTTTTTGTCTGCTTATTTCACTCAGGATAATTCTTTTGAGATATGTCCATGGTTGTTGCATATATTAATAGTTGATTCTTTTTTATTGTTAGTAGTATTCCATGATATGGATAGAACCACAATTTGTTTTCCACTCACCTGTGGATAGGTTTTTAGATTGTTTCCAGTTTTTAGCTATTATAAATAAAGCTACTGTGAACATTCATGTGTAAGTCTTTGTGTAGACATACGCTTTCATTTCTCTTGGGAAAATACCTAGTAGTGGAATGGGTGGATCATATGGTAGGTTTATCATTAACATTTTAAGAAATTGCTGGATTTTTTTTTAAGTGATTGTACCATTTTATATTCTCATCAGCAGTGTTTCCAATTGCTCTTCATTGTCACCAGTCAGTCTTTTCAGCCTTAGGCATTCTCATATGTGTGTAGTGTAATCTCATTGTGGTTTTAATTTACATTTCCCTTACACCTAATGATGTTGAACATTTTTTATGTGCTTATTTGCCATCTGCATATCTTCAAAGGGTGAGGTGTCTATTCAAATCTGATGCCCGTTTTTAAAAATTGAGTTGTTTGCTTTATTATTATTGAGTCGTAACAGTTTTTTATATGTTCTAGATTTGTTAGATATATGTTTTGCAAATATTTTCTTCCAGTCTGTGGTTTGGCTTTTAATTTTTGTAACAATGCCTTTTGAAGAACAAACATTTTTAACTTGATGAAATCCAATTTGTCAGTTTCTTTTTATACTTCGTATTCTTGTTTTTTGTGTCATGTGTAAGAAATCTTTGTCAAACCCAAGGTCACTAAAATTTTCTCCTAGAAGCTTTATAATTTTAGCCCTTATACTTAGATCTATGATCCATTATCATTAAATTTTGTATATGGTATGAGGTTAAGAGTCAAGATTTATTTCTTTTGCCTATGGCTATCCAGTTGTTTCAGCACAGTTTGTTAAAAATATTATCCTTTCTTCATTGAGTTGCCTTTACATCTTTGTTGAAATTAATTAAAAGAGGAAGACCCTCAACGAGATGGATTGACACAGTGTCTGCAACAATGGGCTCAAGCATAACAATGATTGTGAGGATGGCACAGGACCAGGCGGTGTTTCATTCTGTTGTACACGGGGTTGCTATGAGTCGGAACCTACTCAACGGCACCTAACAACAACATGTGGGTTTATTTTAGGACTCTCTATTCAGTTCTTATGATCTGTATATCTGTGTTTATTCTAAGACTATACATGCAGCAGTTTAACCTGCATATTGCCACCAGCTCTGTATTCCTAAAATACAACTCTATCACTCAAAACTCATCAGTGCCTTCTTTAAGAATTTATCAGCTCTCTACCCTGGCACTAAAGGTTCTTTGTAGTTTGATCCTATCCTACCTTTCCGACATTAATTTCAATTATTTACTTTTCTGAATCTTTCACCCCAGCCCCACTGATTTCCCCATCAACCTGTAAAGATGTCTTACACTTACCTTTCCTGTACTTTTACTCATAAGTTTCCTTGATATATAGAAGGCTTTTCTGGTTCTTTGTGCATCTAAATGTTACCCATCTTTCAGAATCTAGCTCAGATTTCTTCTCTTTGCCTTCATAAAAGACACCAGCTCATAATGACCTCCTCTTCCTTTGAACTTCTGTTTAAACTGTCTCTTTATCATTTGCTAGACAAAAGCCATGTTTGGAGTTATTAGATATTTGATATCTTTCTGTTATTTACCCGTTTCTTTAAAAATAAAGAAAAGACTGTAGCCTTCAGTATGGATTACACCTCAGCATTAAGAAAACAAAATTCCTCACAACTGGACCAGTAAGCAACATCATGATAAACAGAAAATATTAAAGTCACTGAGGATTTCATTTTACTTGGATCCACAATCAACGCCCATGGATGCAGCAGTCAAGAAATCAGACAATGCATTGCATGGGGTAAATCTGCTGCAAAAGACCTCTTTAAAGTGTTGAAAAGCAAAGACATCACTTTGAGGCCTAAGATGTGCTTGACCAAAGCCATTGTATTTTCAGTCACCTCATATGCATGTGAAAGCTGAACAGTGACTAAGAATTGATGCCTTTGAATTATGGTGTTGGCGAAGAATATTGAATATACCATGGACTGCCAGAAGAGCAAACAAATTTGTCTTGAAGGAAATACAGCCAGAAGGCTCCTTAGGAGCAAGCATGGGAAGACTTCGTCTCGTGTCCTGTGGACATGTTATAAGGAGGGGCCAGTCCCTGAAGGACATCATTCTTGGTAAAATAAAGGGTCAGTGAAAAAGAGAAGACCCTCGAGGAGATGGATTGACACGGTGGCTGTAACAGTGAACTCAAACATAGCAACGATTGTGAGGATGGTGCAGGACCAGGCAGTGTTTTGTTCTGTTGTATATAGGGTCACTATGAGTCGGAACCAACTCATCACCTAACAACAACAGTTTCTTTAAAATATTTTTTCTTGACTTTAAGCATTAAGCAGATTGTTAAAATTCTTGAAGGAAGATGTATTATGCTTTTATATATTCCTGATAGGGCCATGGAGCCATGGTGGCACAGTGTTTAAGCATTCAGCAGCTAACTGAAAAGGTCAGCAGTTCGAATCTACCAGCTGCTGCTTAGAAACCCTATGGGACAGTTTTATTCTGTCCTGTAGGGTCGCTTTGAGTTGGAATCTACTCAAGCAACGGATTTTGTTTTGGATAGGGCCATATTATGCTTGTACATAATAAAAATGTATAGATATTTATTGGTTTTATTGTAGCTTGGAAATGTGAATACATTGTGTGCTACTTATCTAGGCAGTGTAATGAGTTACTTCTTTCTTCAGACTGTTTAATTTTTATACTCTTATATTTAAAAAAGTTCAAGAGTCTTGGTTATGTTGACCATAGAAAAAGTATATAGGATCAGTAGAAGTTTATATTGCTGTATACTTGACTTGGAGCCCTGGTGAAGCAGTAATTAAGCATTTGGCTGCTAACCAAAAGGTTGGCAGTTCGAATCCACTAGCTGCTCCTTGGAAGCCCTATGGGGCAGTTCTGCTCTGTCCTGTAGGGCCACTGTGAGTTGGAATTGACTCAATGGCAGTAGGTTTGGTTTTTGGATACTTGACTTATTTGAGAAAAGAAACAAAAGACTTTTTACCATTTCTTTCTCCATATTTATTTTCCTTTTATTTGAAATATCTTTAGTTATTTGAGACAGCTGATTAGAGGTTCTTTTTTTTCAGACCTGCTTTCAAGTATCATCATGTATGCACCCTTAGTTCTTCAGAGTTGTTCTTCGAAAATCATAGAAACCTTTGACTATTTGTCCTTTCTGCCTTTTCAAACTGTACAAGGACTGCTTAAGGCAGTGCAGGTAAGTCCATTGACTCCAAGTAGCTTGCCAAAACAGGTGTAATTGTCTAATGGAAGTCTGATGCGTTTCTTTATAAATATATGTCTAAAAAATTCCATTCCCCTTGATTCTGAAACATAAAACTTTGTGTTAAAAGGGCAGGAGCACTGCGCTAGACTCTTTCCTAGTTCATTCCTCTTCATGTCGCTCTTCTCTCTGCTTTGACACGTTTTCAAATCGGTAAAGTAATTGGAAGCCTCTTAGAAAACTTTTGAGATAATAGGTTTACAAAGGCATTCACAACTAGTTTTAATCTGGTATTTCAAAGTATACTGTTGTCTTTATTATGAAGTGCAGTAAATATTGAAATATGTGTAAGACAGAACCAAAGTTCCTTACATAAGCCAAGTGGCAACAGTATTTAGTAGAAATAAGCTAAGGCTAATAAACAGGCTTGTTTTGTTTTTACCCACTGATTCTTCCTCTTTCAGCCCCTTCTCAAAGTCAGTATGTCCATGAGAGACTCCCTGATACTTGTCCTTCGGAAAGCTATGTTTGCCAGGTATGTAGCAACCCTTGAAATCATAGGAACTGATGCCTTCTTATGCCAGGAGTGGAAGTTAACTCTGCCATCTCCCAGTACAACCTGTTCACAGTAGTCATGCACATTTACCTAACACATCAAACAAGGCATTGTGCTAAGTGCCTTACTGCTTTATCTCATTTAGTCCTCAGAGGAACCCTATGAGGTGAGATCTATTACAAGTACTATTTACAGATAAGAAAATTTAGGCTTAGAGAAGATAAGTGACTTTCCAAAGGTCACACAGTAGAAGGTGATGGAGCTAGGATTTGAACGCAGGTCTGCATAACATCAGAGCTTTTGATCTTGAGTACTTTGCTATACCGCTCCTAGAATAACCAGCAAAATAAGGTTCCAGTGCCAGATCCTCTGAAACCTGAGCTGGCAACAGTTCAGAGGGGAAAACACCTTAATTAAGAAGAGTGTATTCAAGGAACTCAGTTTAGTGAACCCTGGAATTGTAGTCTAGTGGCTAGTAGGCCGAATAAATTACTAAGGAACCCGAGTTCTGTTTGAGAGTCAGCCAATGCCTCCTGACTTCTCTTCCTTTTTTTCTTAGTATATAATATAAACTAAGGATGATAATACCATCTCCTAAAATACTAAAAACTAGGTGCTTTTAAGGATAAAATGCCCAGTTAATATCACATTGGGCATATTATAATACTCATGGGAATCCTAAGGAACAACTCATAAGTAGCCATATGCTGTTATCCCTGTTCTAGAATTGCCCACTTTTTGTTGCTCCTCAGTACATGCCTATAGGCTGAAGGCAATATATACATGTTTCTAGATGTTGTAGCATCTGTAACTTGAATTAATCGTTGAGCCTCAGTGAGAAGACAGGTATGTCATTCTTCTGGATGGGGGTCCTACGTAGCACCAAGCACTGCATTCTTCTAAGAAATGGAACACAGGAAGGGAAACTCTGAGACATAGTGAAAATCAACAGTTTTCTTTGCTGCCTACTCAGTACTCATATTTGTGTCACTAGCCCATTGTACAGTCTCTCAACACTCTTATTCTCATTCCCCACATAGACTTATTATCAGCAGCATAGAAGAAAGTACGGATAGTATCATGAGGTTAAGCAGATAATGAAAAAAATCAGCTGAATTCCTGTACTGGTAACTGCTTTCAAAGTTGGTGCTTTATTTTGAGTATATAAATTCAACTAGGTTTGCTGTATGCGTCATTGCTTATACGTATTCCTTCTTTGTATAGAACTAACTGGATTTTTCTGACCCAGAAACCTAGTCCTGTGAAATCAGCACTATTCATTTTTATTCTGTCTTTTCCTGAGCTAGCCCGCTTGATGCCCGAAAATCTGCAGTTGCTGGGTTTTTGCTGCTCCTGAAGAACTTTAAAGTCTTAGGCAGCTTGTCATCCTCTCAGTGCAGTCAGTCTATTGGTGTCAGTCAGGTAAGGATGGGTCACGCGAACTTGTCCCATGTGTGTTGATGCCAGAGTTGACGATACGCAAGCTGTTCTTTTATTCCTAGTTTGGTTATAAAAATGATCCTAAAACTGAGGGTCTGATGATGATGATAGCAACTAATATTTTTTATAGCCTATTTGCTATATGCTAGACCTGTGCTCTCCATTAACCTGATGTGGCTATTGAACTGAACACTTACTTGACTGAAATGTGACTAGTCCAAATTAAGTTGTATCATAAGTGTAAAACGCATATTGGATTTTGAAAACTTAGTATGAGATAAAAGAATGTAAAATGTCTTATTAATAATTTTTTTATATTGATTACATGTTGAAATAATAGTATTTTAGATATATTGAGCTAAATAAAATATATTTTCAAAACTAATTTTGTTTATACTTTTTTTTAATGTGGCTACTAGAAAATTTCTAATTGTATACGCGGCTTGCATTTGTGGTTTGTATTATATTTCTGTTGGACAAGACACAATGCTAAGTGCTTTACATTGACTATTTCATGTAATCTTCACAGTGATTGTCTCAGGGTAGATACTGTTGTTATCCCCATTTTAAGGATGAGGAAACTGAGGCTGAGAGGTGAAATAACTTGCCCAAGGTCATAAAACCAGTAAGTGATAGAACTAGGATTTGACCCCAGGCAGTCTTAACTGCCTCACTCTGCTGATGTGAGGAATTGGTGATTTTATTAGGTAAATCAATGGATGTCTTTATCATGTCAGTTTCTAAACTAAAAACTACATGCCTACCTATGTCTTTACCTCTCAGGAATTTGTGGAAGCGTATGCTTTTTATAGAGCCAGATTCTTCTAGCTGCTGAAGGCACTTAAGGAAGTCTTTTAGGCCGTTTAAGTAAAATTCTGTTTACTATGACTACTGGATGCAAGTGGGATGAAATACTATATGTGCCTTCCTAGGCAGCTGACATTTAGGAAGAATTAATTTTGTTAAAGTGCTTGCAGATTCTTTTAATTCTGAAGCAGAGTAAGAGTGACACTTATCACACAGGATGGTGATGATTATAATGTCTGCCTCAATCCTGGGGTTGGCCTATGGGAAAAGCTAAATCTAGATTTCTTTGATCAAGAACACAGGCTCATGTTACCTCCTTAATGGAAACTACTTTGGTAAAGTAGACATGAACCAGCCTTTCTTTGTTTCAGGTCCACGTGGATGTTCATAGCCGTTACAATTCCGTTGCCAATGAAACGTTTTGCCTTGAGATAATTGATAGTTTGAGGAGGTGCTTAGGCCAGCAGGCTGATGTTCGAATCATGCTTTATGAGGTAAGTCAGCAGAGTGGAAGGGGTATAATCCTTTTTCTTTTAATAATTGTTTTTTCTGATTATAAAGTGTAGTAGAAACACTCTTTATTTGATGCAGTTAGGACCAGTAGATAGTAATGGTTAGCCAGAGTTATTTAAAGCAGGGAATGATAAAGAAGAGTTGAAGAAACATCTTACATGTTTTGTTTTAACTTGAAATATTTGAATGTACTCATTTGCTTTTTCTCACAGATGAGCTGTACAATATCTTTTCTGGATTTCAAAAAGAAAGTTCTCCCCAGGATTTTGACCTAGTCTTTAACTAAGACTGGGAGATTTCAGATGGATAGAAATATGGCCATTCATACTAGGCTGCATAGGAACAGATGCACTTTTTGAAGCACTGGAAACTATGTGGAAATATCCTAAAAGAAAAGGCTGCTGACGTAGGATGAGAGAAAAGAATAGGGGTCTAGGACATTCTTAACTGTGAAGGGGCAAAATACTCCAAAGCCAAAAGTGACCAGCTGCTTAAAAATTGTGAGGATTATGGTTAGATGGTTAATCTTGTTCTCAGTGATCAGAGATCTCTGAGATCTCTTTTTAGCTTAAGCAGATAACCTAAACTTTCTAAATCGTTTCTCTTTCTAGCACATATGGTCCGTTTTTTTCAGAGAACTGAAAATAGGGTAAAGAAATATAGTGTTATTTTAAAGTTATGATTGTCCAAATCACTAATATCTCTACTGAAGAGCTTATTTGTTTTCTATTTGATTCCTCTTAGGGGTTCTATGATGTCCTTCGAAGGAACTCTCAGCTGGTTAATTCAATAATGCAGACCCTGCTCTCACAGGTAAAATATATTTTTATGGATAAAGGGAAAACAGATAATGAGGCACTGACAGGTAACTGACCTTCTGCAGACTTTTCAAAATATAAAATAATAGTTCCCAACTAGTACGGTGGTACACTGTGAACACGCCTGCGGTGGTTTTATTTTTGATCACCACTTATCTGTCTGCCATATTGCCATCATCTAACAGTCACCTCTGAGTTAACAGTCTACATCCTAAGTCAAAAGGATACTTTGAAGAACGATTTATAGAAGGGCTATCAGAAGCTGTATCTGTTATGTTTTATTTCCGAAAGAAAAAAGAGGAAGAGAGAGATCTGAAGCAAATATAGCAAATTATTGACATTTGTTAAATCTAGGTAACAAGATACCCATGTTATCTGTTATGTTATTTTCTGTATTTTTCAGTTTTAAAATAATGTTTTTAAATTGTGAAATATTTCAAAGGACCATCAGAATTAGAAGAATTCAGATGTAGAACATCTGGTGTAAATAAGACCTTTTATACTCAACATTTATTCATTAAGCATTTATTTGAATTTTTTTTTGGTAACAGCTTTATTGAGATATAATTCACATGTTGCAATTCATCCACTTAAAGTGTACAACTCACTGGTTTTTAGTATATTCACAGAATTATGCAGTCATCACCACAATGAATTTTAGAACATTTTATCACCTCAAAGAAACCCATACCATTTAGCTGTCACACCCTAATCCCTCCTCTGCCCTGGACCCCCACCCAGCCCTAAGCAACCACTGTTCTACTTTCTGTCTCTATTTATTTGACTATTTATAACATTTCATATAAATGGAATCATACAATATGTGGTTTTTTTCTGACCGACTTCTGTCTCGTACCATATGCTTTTAAGGTTCATCCATGTTGTAGCATATATCAGAACTTCATTCTTTTTTTATGGCTGAATAATATCCCATTATATGGTATTTGAATCTTTTTTATATTTGAAGATGGCTATTATCACTAGTAATAATAACAGCAATAGCTAACGTTGAGCACTTACTGAGGGCCAAGCATTGTATTGTAGTGTAATGAAGCACTTATGTGAATGATCCCATTTCATCCTCACAGAAACCCTGTGAAATAATAACTGTTATCTCCATTTTTCAGATTTATATTTTAAGGCTTTGAGAAGTTAAGTAATTTAATTTGCCCAAGGTTGCACAGTTAATAAGTGGCAGAGCTGGGATCTGAACTCAGGTCTTTTTGACTCAAGAGCCCAAGGTTAACCAGTGTGCTGTAATGCTGGGTACTAACATGAAAAGCTTCATGTCAAGAGCAATGGATTGAAAGTAAGAAAGCTGGGTTCTGTAGTGGCCTTCCACTAATTTACTGAGTAACCTAGGCAACTAATTAACTTCGCTTGGCCTCAGTTTTCTCCTCTATAAAATTAATGAATGGAACCAGAACATTTTTAAGATCTTTTCCTCTTTTTAACATACTGTGAGCTTCCATGGCCTAAGGTAATTCTCAAACATGTAAGAACCGTGAAAAGCATTCATGAGCCATGGTGTCTTTTGTCTTTATGATCCACAGTTAAAACAGTTCTATGAACCAAAACCTGATCTACTGCCTCCTCTGAAACTAGAAGCTTGTATTGTGACCCAGGGAGATCAAACCTTTCTACAAGAACCACTGGTGAGACTCTTTGTCCTGCTATAACCATTATTTTTACTGTTAACGATAGGGTTGATCTTCAGGAAGAGATACCTTTTCCCTATGAAGCTGTCTTTCTGGTACTCCTTGTGAATTTTTGCTCTTAAATCTTCCCTGCTTATCTTTCCAGGCCTATCACCACCTTGGGTCTATGGGTAAGATATCTCCACATCAGCACTTGAAGAAATCAAAGCATCCACCACTTCCCCAAAAGAACATCATTTCATTTATATATACTAAATAAATATGCTTTAGAAGGAGGGAGCGATGTCACCTAGAAGCAGGTGAACCCAGGGAACCTGCTTCATCAGTCTGGAGGGAGTATATGATTCAGGCTGAGCTAGTATCGGCACTCTGCTGAACCTTCAGAGGAGATAGCACAGGGTGTTTTCTTTTCTCATTATCTAACCTCAGAAAGAGACAACAGGGAGGAGAAGATAAAAACTGAAACTGCCCACCTCAGATGACTTAGAACTCATGACAAGGGAAGTGGGAAGCCTTTCAGTGGTCATAGCCTGCCTTCATGTGTGCCTTCTGTGCCATGACATGTCCTCGGCCTAGAGCTAAGACATTGTGCTGCTCTCCCAGAATCCCCTTGACATAAACCCCAATCTTTAGAGTAGCCTCTGAGACTCACAGGAACTAGAGAGGATTTACCTCCACAATCTGGCTCCAGGGTTGTTTGTACCAGACCAGAGAGAACACATCTGATGTTGCAGTCTGAGGTGTCAACATGCTACTTGTAAGGCTCCTTCCTTTGGGAAAGGTTCAGAAAACAATGCCTCTGTTAGTTCAGTTAATTTTTCCCAGTTTTATTCCATTCAGATTGAGTTAGTTTGTGATGCTAATGAATAGCTTACTTTAGCTTTATAGACAAGAGTTTGCTGGTTATGAACAGCTTCATAGGTTATCCCTTAACACCTGAGAACATTTCATTGTTTTCTTCTACAGGCTCATCTGCTATGTTGTATTCAGCACTGTTTGGCCTGGTATAAGAGTAGAGTGATGCCCCTACAGCAGGAAGAAGAGGAAGAGGAAGAAGAAGGATTCTACCAAGAACTAGATGATATGCTGGAATCTATCACTAATAGAGTGATTAAGAGTGAGCTAGAAGACTTTGAATTGGTAATTGCTAGGTCCTCAGCTACATTGAATAGTAGAAGTTTTTAGTAGCTTATTAATTTTTGCCTCGTGTCTTTTAGGATAAATCATCAGATTTTTCTCAGACTACTGATATTGGCATCAGAAATAATTTCTGTGCTCTTCTTGTGATGGGAGTTTGTGAAATTTTAATAGAATATAATTTTTCCATAAGTAATTTCAGGTAAGGTATTGCTATGCTTCCATTTGTGGTTTGATAACTATTCCATTTTATGTTTGGGATTTGTTTTTTTTTTTTTTACTCTAGCAATATACTAAACAGACCACGACATTCTCTGTTAGACAGACGTCTGGTCTGAGACTAGACAGTGTGCTTTCCACCAGAGAACACAAAAGCATATGTCAAACAGGCCTGTGAATGTTGACCCTCCAGGAGGCTTTTATTAAAAATTCCCCAGACTCTGAACTCAAGAACTCCTAATTTTGATGTAGAGATTTTGGTTGATAGTGCTCTGCATTGACTGGTATAAATAAAGGAGGGGGAAAAAAATAACCTAGGTAGATTGGTATGGCCTGGGGAGGTATGTTAATGAAGATCCATTTGTGTATAATGTTGTGTTGAAAATATGACATCTAAAGAAGCATTGTAATGTCCTTATTATTATATATCAAAGTAAACCACCATATTCTGATGCTTGCCCTTGGTGGTCTCTTTCCTTTTACACAGTAAGAATAAGTTTGAGGAAGTTCTAAGCTTGTTCATGTGTTACAAGAAACTCTCTGACGTCCTTAAAGAAAAAGCTAGTAAAGGCAAAGCCAAAATGGCCAACAAAACAAATGATAGTCTTTTGTCTATGAAATTTGTGTCTGATCTTCTCACTGCTCTTTTCAGGTAAGGTTCTAATACATTACTTAAAGAATTTCTACCTAGATTCACTTTTATTATCTAGTTTGGATTCATATCCAAATAGAAGTTTTATAATTTTCTTGAAATGAAAGCTGGACAATCCTAGGTAGGCATTTTAAAGGGTACCTCAAATTATTAAAGGGAAAATCAGAAACAATAGACTGATGAATGAAAAGATAGTAATGAATTCCGACAAGGTATTGTAAGAAAATCTACCTATGTTACACGAACACAGTAACAGATAAAAAGGGAAGAAAGAAAAAGGCTGAATTAAAAAAACAAAGGAACTTGGGGTTGTTAACCAATGTCATAAAACAATATGTGTACTACTGTTTCATGAGAAACTATTTGTTCTGTAAGCCTTCACCTGAAGTACAATAAAGAAAAAAAAAGGAACAACAACAAAAAAAAAAAACTAGAGAAAGACTAAGACTGACACTTAGTTTTTATCACTCAAAGGATAGAGTGGAGAAGGAGAAAATGAGGTAACACCAAGGAGGAGGGTTATAAAAGGGCAGCCATGGCAGTGACTCTGGCATGGGCTGACTAGAGAAACTGCTGTTCAGAGTTTGCTGGTTGCTAATAATTCTGAAGTCTTTTAAAAAGCCTAACTCCAGATCCTGATAACAATAGGGAAATCTCTTTTTCTCTCTAGGGATAGTACCCAAAGCCATGAAGAGAGCCTGTCTGTTCTGAGGTCCAGCAATGAATTTATGCGCTACGCAGTGAGCGTGGCTCTGCAGAAGGTACAGCAGCTAAAGGAAGCAGGGCATGTGAGTGGTCCTGATGGCCAGAACCCAGACAAGGTCTTTCAGAACCTCTGTGACATAACACGGTAAGCCACTCCAGTACTCAGAAGCCTGTTCCGCTTGCTGTGGATTCCTCAAGAGAGGAAATTGGAGATGGAGGTAGTTTGAGTCATGCTCTAAGACTGAAAGTATAGTCACTAATATTGAGTCTTTTCTATAGTCCTGCTTTGATGTGGATTGTTCAGTTACATGTAAAATACTCTCTTTCCAGGAATAAAGAAGGATATTACATAATTATTAAAGGACTCATGGAGTAGACATAACAATTCTAAATGTGTGTGCTGCTAACAACAGAGCTTCAAAATACTTGAAGCAAAAACTAATAGAACTGAAAGGAGAAATAGACAGATCCACAATTTTAATTGGAGACAATACTCCTCTCTCAGTAATCAGAACTTGTTGTATGCCCTCGAGTCAGTTCTGACTCAGCAACCCTCTGTGACAGAGTAGAACTGCCCCCATAAGCTTTCCTAAGCTGTAATCTTTACAGGAGCAGATTGCCAGGTCTTTTCTTCTGCAGAGCCGCTAGTGGGTTTGAACCACCAACCTTTCACTTAGCAGCTGAGCACTTACCGTATTTTTATGCAAAGAAACATATTTTTATGCAAATAATGCATGTGTTATGTTTTTTGCCAACTGTACCCCCCCTCAGCAATTTATTTTCTTATGTGTGCCATGCTGGTATTTTTTACATGTTGTAAAAAAAATTAGCATACTGTGCTTGGGGAGGGGCAGCATTGGCAAAAAGAAAATAATACTCAAGTTATTTGTGTAAAAATATGGTAACCATTGTGCCACCAGGGCTCCTTATCAATACAACTAGTAGTTAGAAAATAAGGAAGGAGACAGAAGACCTGAACAACACTATCATCCTGCGTGACTCAATTGGCATTTTTAGAACACTCCACCCAAAACCAGTTTCAAAATAGATAATTCTTTTCAAGTACACATGGTACATTCACCAAGATGACCATATTCTGGGCTGTAAAACAAAGTCAGCAAACTTAAAAGAATAGAAATCAGTATGTTCTCTCACCATAACAGAATTTAAGAAGAAAGCAGTAACAAAGGTATTGAGACAATACCCAAATATTTGGAAATTAAACAGTATGCTTCTAAGCAACCCATAGGTTAAAAAGAAAGTCGCAGGATAAATTGGAAAATATCTTGAACCGAATAAAAATGAGAACAAAATATATACAGTCCAGCTAAAGCAGTGTTTAGATAGAAAAAGAAAAAAATAGAAATTTGTAGTTTTCACTGATTATAATGAAAAGCAGAGACCTCAAATCAATTATCTAAGCTGCCAAACCTTAAGAAATTAGAAAAAGAGAGCAAATTAAAGTAAGCAAAAGGAAGTAAATAATAAAGAAAAAGCAGAAATCATTGAAAATAGGAAAACAGTAGAGAAAATGAATGAGACCAAAAGCTGGTCTTTGAGAAGATCAATAAATTTAATAAATCTTAGCCAGACTGATCATGAAAAAGAGAAGACATAAATTACAAATATCAAGAATGAGGGAGCAGGGACATCACTACTCATCTTAAAGACATTTAAAAATTGATAATGAATTATTATGAACAACTTTATGCCAGTAAATTTGATAAATGGACATTTCTTGAATGATACAATTTCTCAAAAGCTCACTCAAGAAGAAATAGGTAACCTGATTAAAGAAATTGAGTTCATGGTTCAAATTTTCCCTCAAAGGAAACTCTAGACCTAGGTGTCTTCACTGGTGAATTCTACCAGACATTCAAGGAAGAAGTAATCCCAGTTCTACGCAAACTCTTCCAGAAAGTAGAAGAGGGAACACGTCCCAGCTCATTTGATGAGGCCACTGTTACCCTCATATCAAACCTAGACAGAGACATTATAAGAAAACTACACGCCAATTTTCCTCATGAACATAGAAACAAAAAATACTAGCAAAAAAAAAAATTTTTTTTTAAGGATAAAAAATGCCATTTTATTATTAGCAGCTGTGTTAGTGGTTCTCACTGAAATCCAGAACATGGTGAAAGGGCGATTGTGTCTAAGAAGGTCCCCCACTGCCTCTCCTCTTGCAGGCTCATGTGTTGAGGGAGTAAGGGAGTGAGCAGGCCCCAGCCTAACTTTGTTTTTGTTTTTTTAATACTAGCAAATTTAGTCAGAAAATTTATGAAAAGGACAGTGTATCATAATTAGGTGGGATTTTTTCCTAGGAATGCAAGATTGGCTCAAAACTTGTTAGTCAGTGTAATTCCTTGTATTAGAGAGAAACTATATGATCATTTCAGTAGATGCAGAAAATCAGAATTTAACATACATTCATGATAAAAACTCTTATCAAACCAGGAATAAAAGAGACCCTTCTCAATCCAATAAAGGAAATCTACAAAAAACCTACAGTTAACCCCATACTTAATTATGAAATAATGCTTTTCCCCCCACTCCCATGCTCTCACCATTCCTATTCAGCATCATAGTGGAAGTCCTAGCCAATGCAGTAAGGCAGGAAAAAGAAAAGACATTCATATTGGAAAGAAAGAAAACTCTTTTTTTGTGTATGTAACAAAACATGCCATTTCAAGATTCTTCACATGTGCACTTCTGTGACATTAATTATGTTTCTCACGTTCAACCAGCACCATATCCGTTTCCAAAGTTTTCCATCACCTTTAACAGAATAAAACTGTATTTATTCACAGGCAGTATGACTATCTATGAAAAAAAAAAATGCCACTAGATCTATGAAGTAACTTTAGCAAGGTTGCAGGATACAATGTTAATATTTTTTAAAAATCAGTTGTATTTTTATTTACATACTAGCAGTGAATAGTTAGAAATTTAAAAACAGCTTAATTTACAATAGCACCAGAAAACAAACTGTTTATGGATAAATCTCACATACATGTACAACATTTACATGATGAAAACTACAAAACATTAATGAAGAGAAATCGAAGGAGATTCAAATAAATGGAAAGATACACAGTGTCCATTGATTGAAAGACTCCATATTGTCAAGATGTGAATTCTTCCCACATTGATTCCATAGATTCAACACAATCCAAATCAAAATTCTAATAGGTGTTTTTGTAGAAATCGACAAGCTGAGTCTAAAATTCATGTGGAAAAAGCAAAGGACCTAGAATAGCTAAAACAAGTTTGAAGTAAAAGAACAAAGAGGGCTCACACTTCCTGATTTCAAGCCTTCTTATATTGCTGCTATATTTAAGACAGTGTGGTATTGGCAAAATCAGTGGAACAGAATAGATAGTTCAGAAATAGACCCACACAAATATGGTTTTTTGTTGTTTTTTTTTTTTTTTAAAAAAAAAAAGGTGCCAAGGTAATTCAATGGATAAAGGAAAGTCTTTTCAATAAACAGTTTTAGAACCATTGGACCTTCATATGCAATAAAAGAACCTCTATCAGCATTCCTTGCACAATATACCAAAAAAAAACCTGAAATGGATTATAGATGGAAATGGAAAACCTAAACTATAAAACTTTTAGAGAAGAATATAAGAAAAATTTTTGTGATCTTGTGTTAGACAAAGATATTTTTAGATATAACACCAAAAGCACAATCCATAAAAGAAAATATTTAAAACTCTGCTCTTTGAAAAACACCCTTAGGAAAATGAAATACAAGCCACAAATTAGGAGAAAAAAATTTTTTTTTTTTTTTGCAAAACACATGTCTGATAAAGAACTATCAAAATTTATTAAGAAAACAAACATATAAAAGCTAAAACCGTAAAACTCTTAGAAGAAATCATAGGGGTAGAGCTTTAGGACCTGATTTTCAGTAATAGAGTCTTAGATATGACACAGAAGTACGAGCAGTCAAATTAAAAATAGGTAAATTGGAGTTCATCAATATTAAAAAGATTTGTGCGTCAAGGGGCATTATCAAGAAAGTGAAAAAACAACCTCCAGAATGGGAGAAAATATTTGGAAACCATATATCAGAAAACAGCTTCATATCCAGAATATACAAAGAACTCCTACAATTCAACAATAAAAAGACTGCCCACTTAAAAAATGATCAAAGGACTTGAACAGACATTTCTCCAAAGATTATATACAAATGGCCAGTAAGCACATGAAAAGATGCTCAACATCATTACTCATTAGGGAAATGCAGATCAAAACCACAGTGAGATACTACTTCATACCCACTAGGACAGCTATGATCAGAAAATAACAAGTATTAGCGAGGATGTGAAGAAATTGGAATACTTGTCTGTTGCTAGTGGGAATGTAAAATGGTACTGCTGCTGTGGAAAACAGTTTGGTGGTTCCTCAAAAGGTGAAACATGGAATTACCATAAAAGACTTGAAAGCAGGGACTGAAACAGATGCTTATACACTAGTGTTCATAGCAGCAGCATTTACAATAGCCGAAAGATGGAAACAGCCCAAGTGTCCCATCAACAGATGAATGGATAAACAAAATAGTGTATGTGTACAATGGAATATTATTTGGCCATAAAGCAAAATAAAGTTCTGGTACATGCTGTGACATAAATGAACCTTGAAAACATGCTACGTGAAATAAGCCAGACACAAAAGGACAAACGTATGATTCCATTTATATGAGGTATCTAGAATAGGCAAATGCATAGAAACAAAAATAAATTAATAGTTACCAGGGGCTGGGGGGAGGGGAGAATGGGCAGTTTAAAAAATTGTACCTCAAAGAACCTGACTTTAAAAATAGAATCACTTATCTTCAGGGTCTTACTGTGGAGATACACTTCAATTCCTACTTCAGTGGAAGAGTCAGGGAAAAAAGAGAAAGGAAAGAGCATCTCACTGCTGTGCTTGGAGGGTTTGCAGAAGATCTTCGACGCCGTGCAGCAGTTCTATCAGCCCAAGATTTGGCAGTTTCTCAGGGCTCTGGGTAGGTATTTGAATATCGATAAATTGGTTTCATCTGGGTTTCCTCTCCTTCTTTACCAAACCTCTTTGTTCTGCGTGTTAACTTACCAGGGGACACCTGAGAACAGTCCTAATGTTGCAAAGGAGTGACATCTAGTGGATTCAGAATCAGCCCTTACTGGATTACATTTAACCACAAATAGTGGCAGGAAAATGGAATATAGTATTAAGAAATTGCAGAATTTTATAAATTCATTTAAATCTGCCTCCAGACATTTTGGTTTTCTAAAATTTTAGCTATTAAGAGGCCAAAAAAACATGAATCCATAAAAAAAAATACTGCATTCTTTTCCTTTCCTAGATGTCACAGATAATGAGGGAGAAGAGGCAGAAGTTAGTGTCACTCAAAGGGCAACATTCCAGATCCGGCAGTTTCAGGTGAGACACCTCCAGAAGCTGCTGTTCTTGCCTGAGGCTCCATGCAACACAACTGTCTACAGGGGCAGTTAGTGAGACTGGGCAGACGGTGAGCAAGTAGGGCAGGAATCTTTTTTCTGGGTCATCACCCAAGCAACAGGACAGCTCTTAGAATAGAAAATCATGCATTTAGAAGGATTCAAAGGATTTGTGTTAAGCCACCTCAACCTGAAGAACTCATTGCCTCCAAGATCACTTATTGACGTAAAAAGCTGACATAAGGAAAGAGCCAGGAGTTTGTTTTTGAGTCCATAGTGTAATTTGGTTTTGTCTGTTAGATTGCTTAAAAGACCAAACAGTGAAGCCTGTCATCTAACCAATAGTTGTAAAGCAAGAGCAGCCTCTATCATAGAGAATTTGTTTATTTAACAAATAATTTTAAAGTTTCTACTATGTGCCAGCGACTGTTGTAGGTGCTGAAGATGAGCAGAGAACAAAGGAGACAAAAACCCCCAGCCTCGCGGAGCTTACATTGTAGAGGGGAGAAACTGTTAACAGATAAAATGTATAGTATTTCAGGGGTGAGGAGAGTAAATCAGGGAAGATGTGTAGGGAATGCTGGGGTGTTGAGTGGTCTGAACCTGAGGGCAGCAGGCAGGAGGTGCACGGTTCATTCCTAATGTGCATTTGTGGAAGTTGTATGAACAAGAGCCCATAGTTCTTTTGAGAGAGTTCTCAGAGAGTTTTCCGGTCTAAAATAGGTTAAGAAATGACTGTTCAGTCCAGATGCATTTTCAGATTTTATCCTCTTATAATTTTGGAAGCTTTGAATTCTTTCTGTCCCTGCCTTAGGTATCTCTTCTTCCTGCTAATGTTTCTGTGTACACTTTCCTTTTTCAGAGGTCCTTGTTGAATTTACTTAGCAGCCAAGAGGAGGACTTCAACAGCAAAGAAGCCCTCCTTCTAGTTAGTGTTCTCTCCAGCTTGTCCAAGCTACTGGAGCCCTCCTCCCCGCAGGTACTGGTATCACTCATTCAACCACATTTAGCATCCCTCAGAAGGCAACGGTTATTACATCTTTCTTTCTTTCTTTCTCTCTTTCTTTCTCTCTTTCTCTCTCTCTCTCTCTCTCTCTCTCTCTCTTTCTCTCTCTCTCTCTCTCTCTCTCTCTCTCTCTCTTTCTCTCTCTCTCTCTCTCTCTCTCTCTCTTTCTTTCTTTCTTTCTTTATTTTATTGTTTAGTTTAAATGAAGTTTACATTTCAAGTTAGTCTTCCATACAAAAATTTACACATACATTGTTATGTGACCCTAATTGCTCTCCCCATACTGCAACAGCACACTCCTCCTTTCCACCCAATTCCCCATGTTCATTCAACCAGCTTCTAACCCTGTTTGCCTTCCCATCTCACCTCCAGACAGAAGCTGCCCATTTAGTCTCTTGTATCTACCTGAGCTAAGAGGCACACTCCTCACAAGTATCACTTTATGTCCCACTATCCAGTCCAATCCCTGTCTGAAGAGTTGGCCTTGGAAATTGTTTTACTTCTGGGCTGATAGAGAATCTGGGGACCATGCTTTCTGGGGTCCCTCCAGTCTAGACAGACCATTAAGTCTGGTCTTCTTACTAGAATTTGAGTTCTGCACCCCACCTTTCTCCTGCTCCATCAGGGACTTTCTGTTGTGTTCCCTGTCAGGGCGGTCATTGGTGGTAGCCGGGCACCATCTAGTTCTGGTCTCAGGCTGATGAAGTCTCTGGTTTATGGGGCCCTTTCTGTGGATTATCACATCTTAAAAGTATATATCTAAATGTCTTCTTGAAGTGTAGCTTATTTAAAATTATATATTTAATTATCCTCCTGCGTTAATATAAGACCCGTATGATGTATTCTTTCCTACATAGTGTTCCTACCTTGTCATACTTCTGTGCATCCATTATAGGACAAAAACATACTGCTTCTGTTTGGCCACCATCAAGGGTAAATAGTAAACACCACAGAAAAAAATCTTAAGTTTATCTTTACTGCCTTCAACCTTGTTAATCTATGTTCTTCCCCACTTTGAGCGCTTCCCTCCTTTTCTAACGGGAAAGTATGGAATGCTAACGATGAAGAAGGCAGCTGACATATTCAGCAGTTGGCTCCCTCAGCAAGATTACCTGGTACTGAGATGGTGGGGTGGGGGGTGGGGTTATTAAACAAAGAATGACAAAGTTGCTAAGTGTAACTACAGTTCCAGAGCAGAAACAGCTGTGCTGGGATAGGTGATACATGTATATGTGTAGGTGTGCGCACACATGTAGAGTTCGGCACCCACATAAGCATTTACACACACGGATGAATAAGAGAAGGGCCACATTTTGTGGATCTGTTTCATTCAGGAGTCATTTTCCTCTAGAATGATCAAGAGCATCCGTAGGAGCCCGGGACTGTGTGCTCCTACCTCATCTGCTTCCTGATCTGTGGGGAAGACGAGGCTGCTTGTGTGCGCCCTTGTTTTTCGAGGAGCTAGTCTTGGGAGACTAGCCAGGGAGTGTTAACGGTGTTGAAGTGCTGGAACGCAGACTTGATTTTTCTATTGTCCTAGTTCCAGGTTGCTCAGAGAAAATCTCTTTTGTTACTCACTTCATCCTAGCTCCAAACACCCCTTCGTTACTTAGCTTTCAGCTTCATTCTTTCATACTGCTACTTTCGCTATAAGGGAAAGAAACACAGGAACAACACAAGAGGATTGGGGCAGGGGGACGTTTGGAGGAAAATAAATGGATTTGGAAAGACTAATACTGGAAAAACTTTTAATTTACTTTGAAGCCCTCCCTCCCCACAATAATTTCAGATAGTCTCTTTAAAAAACTTTTTAAATTTAATTTTGAATGAGTAATAAAGTCATATGATTTGAAAACCAGAAATTATTAAAAGATTTACAGTAAATGGTCTCCCTCCTATTCATGTCCTATGTCTCCTCAGATCCTTCTCCCCAAATAAGTAAACACTTTTTTTAGTTTCTTACGTATCTTTCTCAAGAATTTCTTTATTCCCGTACCAGCAAACGTGAATATAGATTCTTATTCCTAACCCTACTCTTCACATAAAAGCTTATTCTGCAGCCTACTTATTTCATTTATCCTGGAGATCTTTTATTATCACTTTATAGAGAGCTTTCAGTTAGCCTCTTAATTTACCTTTTTTCCCAACAGATCAAAAATTCATCTCTTCCTGAATACAATCAAACACTTTGAGGGACAGAGTAGCAGGGGTGGGAGTCTGGGGACCATGCTTTCAGGGGACATCTAGGTCAACTGGCATAACAAAGCTTATTACGAAAATGTTCTGCATCCTACTTTGGTGAGTGGCATCTGGGGTCTTAAAAGCTTGCAAGCGGCTGTCTAAGATGCATCAGTTGGTCCCAGTCACCTGGAGTAAAGGAGAATGAAGAACACCAAAGACACAAGGAAAGTAGTAGCCCAAGAGACAGAAAGGGCCACATAAATCAGAGACTTCATCAGCCTGAGACCAGAAGAACTAGATGGTGCCCGGCTACCACCAATGACCGTCCTGACAGGGAACACAACAGAGAGTCCCGGATGGAGCAGGAGAAAGGTGGGGTGCAGAACTCAAATTCTAGTAAGAAGACCAGACTAATGGTCTGACTGAGACTGGAAGAACCCCAGAAAGCATGGTCCCTGGATTCTCTGTCAGCCCAGAAATAAAACAGTTTCCGAGGCCAACTCTTCAGACAGGGATTGGACTGGACTGTGAGACGTAAAGTGATACTTATGAGGAGTGTGCCTCTTAGCTCAAGTAGATAAAGAGACTAAACGGGCAGTTTCTGCCCGGAGGTGAGATGGGAAGGAGAGAGGGTTAGAAGCTGGTTGAATGGACATGGGGAATCGGGTGGAAAGGAGGAGTGTGCTGTCACAGTATGGGGACAGCAATTAGGGTCATATAACAATGTATGTATAAATGTTTGTATGGGAGAATAACTTGAAATGTAAACTTCATTTAAACTACAACAATTTAAAAAAAATTGATCTTTTGTTAAGTCATTTTGCACCTAAGTATAACTGCATTTCAGTACCTTTATAGCTGAAAGCCTATTCCAAAGAGCTGCTGAAGCAGACACTTGACTTTGTCTGAAAATTCTGTCTAGTTTTTGCCTCTTTCATTTCTCTCTTTTTCTCTCGTTTGGCCTCTTGGTTCACAAAAGCGAATTCTCTTGTCTTTATGGCCAGGATCTTACTCTCTCATACCTCTCCTTTAGCCTCATAACCTCTTGTGTGGAGAGTGTGGGGGCAGAGGAAGGAGAACACAGAGCTTTAGCCATAGGCCATGGTGATAGGGGCAAAGGAAGCTTAGGTGATAAGGACCCAGACCTCAGGACCTTTGGCCCTTAATGAGACATGCAGGCTGAGAATTAAATCGTACGCTATGAGAAGAGTGCCAGTAATTCTCATGATTCTGGACTTATTTTGATGCTATTCATAGTCGATCACCACTTTAGCTCCAGGAACATGTTTTGGCAGGTGATTTGCTTAGACTTGGAATGATCTAGGGCTCTTCTATTCTGACAGCACCTAGCTCTCTGTCTTTTGGCATGTTTCTTTAATATCTGAATGACCTTCACTTTAGTTTTTGCAGATGTTATCCTGGACATCTAAGATTTGCAAGGAAAACAGTCTGGGTAAGGTTCCTACCATGTTTCCTTTTAGACCCTATTTAAAATCATCATCACCAAATAACATTTAGAAAAAAGATATTCCCCATTACACATTCACCGGAATGACCAAAATGAAAAAGATACGAGTACCGAGTCTTGGCAGAAATGTAGAGCAGTTGGAACTGTCATGCACTGCTGGTATAACCACTCTGGAAAGCTGTTTGGCAGTATCTGACTACTAAAACTAAACATATGCCTATGACCCAGCAATTGTACTGCCAACAGAAATATATGGAAGAATTCTCAATAGCAGTACTACTTTAATAGCCAAAAAACTGGGTGGGAAACCCCAAATGTTCAACAATAGAATGGATAAATAAGTTGTGGTATATTCACATGATAGACTACAGCAATGGGAATAAACAAATTACACCTACACATGACAACATAGAGAAATCTCATAATGTTGAACAAAGCAAGCCAGATACAGAAGCCTCACGGTATGATTCCATTTAGATAGTTCACAATCAGACAGAACTAGTCTGTGATGTTAGAAGTCAGGATAGCAGTTTCCCTTGGTGGCACAGGTGAGGCAGGAGGGGGCTTTCTAGGGTGCTGGTAATGTTCTATATTTTGATTTGGATGGTAGTGACTGACTAATAATGAGAAACATTTGCTTTCTTTGGGGTGGGATAAAAGTGCACCATTGTGGGGGTTACCTTGGCTGGAGTTTGTGCAACACTAGAATGTTGTGCCCAGAACGCGACAAGCTGTATGTTCTGGTTAGCACCCCCTCCACATCCCCACCAAAGGACCTGACTGGGTTATAACTTACCTTGTAACTTTCTTTCCTTCCTACTCCTAGAGGATGCCTCATTTTGTAAGGGCTTGATGAACTTGCTCTTCAGCCTCCATGTTTTGTATAAGAGTCCTGTCTCCCTGCTGCGTGACCTGTCCCAGGATATCCATGGGCAGCTTGGAGACATAGACCAGGTACTGCAGTAAGCCTTCAGTACAACATACCCCATGGGGATAGAGCTCAGGGGAAAAGTCTTACTACCATTAGGTCTCACCTCTCTTTCCCTCCTCAGGACATAGAGGTGGAAAAAACAAACCACTTTGCAATGGTGAATTTGAGAACAGCTGCTCCCACTGTCTGTGTAAGTGTTGATCCCCGAGCCATAGGAAACAGCCTTGTCATTCCTTCCATCCAACTCCATGTTAAGAGTAAATTATAGTGGCCATGGTTACTGTATTACCCTTGCAGCTGTGTGCAGTGAGCCAAGCCAGGCATTCTTTTCTTTCATAGTTGCTTGTTCTGAGTCAGGCTGAGAAGGTCCTAGAAGAAGTAGACTGGCTAATCACCAAGCTTAAGGGACAAGTGAGCCAAGAAATCATATCAGGTAAGATGAGTTGGGGTTCCAAGAAATGTCATGAGTCCAGTCCACATTGGACTGCTGCATGAAGTGGGCACCTGAGCTAGGTTTCTGATGTGCTGGAAGAAATGGAGGGTTGTGTGGCTTAGGACAGCAGTCACTCTGCATGATGAATTACGTACTCGTTTTCCCTACAGATTTCCTAGTTAATGATATTTAATTCATTTTAGATGTCCTTCACTCTTAACTAGAAAATAAGGCCCCTCGGGTTTGCATGTGTCAATTTTGTCTCCCTTCAGAAGAGGCCTCTTCTCAGGCAGTCCCACCAAATCATCCCATTGAGAAAGCCATCATCATTCAGCTGGGAACTCTGCTTACATTCTTCCATGAGCTGGTACAGACAGCCCTGCCATCAGGCAGCTGTGTAGACACTTTGCTAAAGGACCTGTGCAAAATGTACACCATTCTTACAGCACTTGTCAAATATGTGAGTATCTGAGAGATAATCAAGTTCCCCACCACCATTCCATCCCAGCCAGCCAGGGGACAAGGCCAGGACAGCAGCCCAGTGAGCCGCAGTGGTGCATCTGAACGGAGCTCTTGCCTACATCTTTGCAAGTCATGGTTTGATTCTAATTTGGTCAGTAAGTGGCAGGCTTCTCCACAGGCCAGAGACCAACAGTTGATGGCAAAACTCTAAACCTGCTTTTAGAAGCCCTTACTTCCTTGGCATAGGAGAATCTGATTAAGAATGAATACATCTTTCAAACTCTAAGGCTTAATCTACTCTACAGCTATAGAATAAAATCTGATTCTGTATTACAGAAAAAAATTAGACCAGTTCCAGCTACTCTGGACACTGGGAATAAAGATATGTTTATTTCTTCTTTCATTCCTTTAACAAAACCAGTTGCCATCAGGTCAGTTCTGACTCATGGCAACCCTACGTGTGTGAGTAGAACTGTGCTCCATAGGGTTTTCAACGACTGATTTTTCAGAAGTAGATCACCAAGTCTTTCTTCGAAGGAGCCTCTGGGTGGACACGAACCTCCAACCTTTCCATTTGCAGCCTAGCACGTTAACTTTTGCACCACCCAGGGACTCCATTAAATGTTTTTACCAAGTAGGTGTTAAATGCCAGATCAGGCACTAGGGTGGAGAGGAAGGTTATTAAAAAAAAAAAAAAAAAAAAAAAACAAGCCATACTCTTAGCCTTATTAAGTTCTACCTTATCGAGCTTAAATTAATGCTTCTTAGTATATCTCTTAACAAGAAACTCTTTCCTTGTGCTTGTAGTATTTTGGTCCTTAACAGATATTCAGAGAGTGGTGGGATCCAGGTAGCTTAGTTCTGATTCTAGCAATGAACTATATTACATACTTAGAAAGGGACAGACAACCCAAGAAAGACACAGACCACCCCACAATGTACCCAAACAGCATTGTGGCGCTGTCTGAGAATGTGCAACTCCAGCTACATGATGTGGCCACTAAGCTTCTGTAGTACAAATACAGACCACCTCTTCTCTTTATTGGCATTTTTAAAAGGAAAAAAGCAAAGTCATTGGTTTTCTCGATGCAGGGACTATCAGCTTGAAGGATTTTTAAAGCAATGAGCTGAGCGAGTCAGAAACAAACCCTTCATCGCCTTGTCTGGAGAGCTCAGGAGTATTGGAGGAGGGGGAAAAGGCAGCCTTGTGTCTTGGATTCTCCATGAATATAGTAGCTTTTCTTTTCCCTCTGCAGTCAGTGATGAGGCGTACTCCGTAAGCTCCCTGCAAGAGCTGACTGTAGTTTCATAGGACATTTATGTAGGGTGGTATGCTAAATCTAAAAATCTTTTGTCTATTAGTATCTCCAGGTGTGTCGGAGCTCCAGAGGAATTCCAAAAAATATGGAAAAGCTGGTGAGTTGAGATGCCTTTCCTAGGAATGGGGGAAGGGTTTTATTCCTGCGGTTACATTGGCTTCCTTCTTTGCTGCAGGTGAAGCTGTCTGGTTCCCATCTGACCCCCCTGTGTTATTCTTTCATTTCGTACGTGCAGGTGAGTGATCCACAGTCAGTCTCAAAATAGATCTTCAAGTAAGAAAGGGCTTCCTACATTCCCAGGGGACCGTTTAGTCTTCTGAGCTGAGTGTGTATCAGGTTTCTTCCCTACTTACCTAAGCCAGAGGTGCCGATCAGAGACCAAGCCAAGGCCTGAACCCTTTCCAGCAAGAAAATCTTTGTCCATACAAAGAAAACCATTTCATGTGGAGAGAAAAAGCACTTGTGCTTGCGTTTAGAGTAGGAAAAGAACAGCATGCTTGGGCTCAAAGACTTGGTGTTTCTGGGTGATTCCAAATGCATGCCATCGGGCATCCTTTGGGAGTGTGAGTGGAGTAGCAGCAGGCACATGAAGAAGGGCTGAGATCAGATGGCAAAGTATTGTGTAAGAGCAGTAACACTTTAGGTGAGTTAGAGAGAATATGGGCTTTTTCTGTCCTTTGCCCGGAGTCCTTTTCTTCTCCCTCTAAATTAATACAGTAATAGGCTCTTCCAGGGTTTGAAGAAATTTGAAATGTCTTTTGGTCACAGATACCATCAGATTCTTGAAATACTTAGTCCTCTTTACTATTTGTTTAAACCAGGGTTTCTCAGCCTCAGCACTACAGGCATTTGGGGCCAGGTAGTTTTGTTTTGGGGCTTGTCCTATGCATTGTAGGATATTTAGCATCATCCCTGGACTCTACTTCCCAGATGCCAATAGCAGCCCCCCAGCTGTGACAACCAAAGATGTCTCCAGACATTGCCAAATGTCCCCAAGAGGCAAAATCACCCATATTTGAGAACCACTGGCTTAAACACAGAAGTGACAGGAAACCTGCATTTCCCAAGGCCACTTAGTTACTGCAATGAAGAGTTTTGCAGAGCTGTTATTTGATCTTTGAAGAATCAGAGAGGATGGGTCCACTAAGTGTCAATCTTGGCCAAGATTCTAGAACCAATTATTAAAGCATGGGTTGAGACCACTTTGGTAGTGATGCTCCACCACCTATAGGTGCAACATCCTCCCGTTGGTGACTTGCTTCATTATGTGCATTAGGCACTTCTTCCCTCCCCTTGAGAATCAGTGACCAGGTGGCCTGTCAGCTGGTGTCAGCTGGAGGTTCTCAGTTGCGTGCTGATAGTTGAGGTTCTCCCTTGCCGTTGTACCAGTTTTGTGATCTGGGCTAGAAGCGCACCATCCATTTTCTTTGTCTGGCCAGGCACAGTCTATAGCCTGTTCCCATCAAGCTATTATTTCTGGTTGTCTCCTTTAATCTCACCCAAATGCTTGCAGGCAAGCTTTCTCAACCCTCATGCTCGTGAATTTCCATGTGGGTGAATTTCTGTGTGGGTTCCATTCTGTCATACAAATCTGTTGTCTATATATAGGATATATCCCTCTATTCCTAAATTTGGATTTTGAGTTCCGTATCTCCAAGTCTTAATGCCTGTAAGGCCACATTTCACAAAGTATCCTTTATTGACTGAGATAGTCCTCAAAAAAGGGGTTCTGTGAGAAACACTCATACCATATTCCTTGTCTTAGAGATTCATGATGCCCATTAGCATATTAAATATGTGTATAAGTCCAACCATAATTAATATGTTCAACAGTAGTTTTCAAACCTATTCAAGAACTTTTGTTTTTTTAATAACAACTGTTATTCGCTGGCAGAATATTGTTCCATAGAATACAGCTGAGGAAACACTGCTCTGAGACCGTGTTTACTACCCTTCTTATCTTAAAGCCACTTTGTCTATTCACTTTATTAGAAGCGCCCACATTTAGAGCCCCTGACCTTGTGCCAGGTGTTGTGCTAAGTGCTTTTCATGCATCACCTCATTCATCCTCACTTAACACTTTTTGATAGCAGTTATACCCATATAAATGATGAGAAAAGATTAGAGATGTGAATTGAAATGTCCAAGAACAGACAGCTATAGGAGGAAGAGGTGAGATTTGAACCTAGATAATTGTTTCTAAGGAGTTCTGCTGGCGCAACAGTTAAGTGCTCGGCTGCTAACCAAGAGGTTGGTGGTTCCAACTGACCCAGCAGCTCTGTGGCAGAAAGACCTGGCGATCTGCTTCAATGAAGATTACAGTCAAGAAAACCCTATGGGACAGTTCTGCTCAGTCTCATGTGGTCCCTATGACTTGGAATTTACTCGACAGGACACAACAACAACAGTAAATGTTTGAGGCTTTGTGGGCCACGTAGTCTCTCTCACAACTACTCCACTCTGGCGTTGTAGTGCAAAAGCAGCCACAGACAGTATACAAGTAATCTATGGTAGTATTGCAGTAAAACTTTATTTTCAATAACAGTGGGCTGGATGTGGCCTATGGGCTGTAGTTTGCTGACCCCTGCTCTAGAGTTACACTTGATACTGTAATGTAAAATGTTAAAAGAGAGTTTTGGATTTCTGTTTCTTACCCCATTCCCAAGCATCTTCTTCTGTGAATTACCAGGCACCTCCTAGACTACTATTCCTTATTCCATATTACGCCTACTCTTCACAGAATCCAGTTTCATGTATTCCCTCATAATTTTTCCCCTTCTTCATCCATATTTGGCTTAATAACCTACTGACAAGTCCACTGGCCCACAGGCAAACAGATTTTTCTCTTTGTAAGATGTACTTAATAAGCGACCCTGGGCAAGAGTCCATGGTTCCATTAGCTCCAGCTCTTATCTAGACATCAGGATTGCGTTTGCCCACATCCTTCAGAGAGCTCCTTCCCCTTTTATCGTGCCTTCTGTTCTTCCACAGCCTTGTATCTCAATGAAAACACTGCCATTGCTCCAAACCCTTAGCATTTCTGCCCCAGACTGCACAGCTTGAAAAGACACTTCCCATCTGGCTGAAACTATAGTTTTAGTCCTACCTGTATCAGCGGGAGTGGGCAATAGACACGTTAATTTTGGGATACATTGATTTAGAGATACATCCTCTAGAAAAATGGCTCATTTCCCACTTGTTCACGTGAGCTCTATTTACAGCTCCTTCCCTGCCCCACCCATAACAAGGTGTCGTCACCTTCTACCACCCTTATCCTGCCTTCTGGGGCCAAAAATATGTTTCTTCATACCAGCCCCTCTGGAATCCCTACTATTCCTTATTTTCCAGAACCTGCCACATGGAAACAGCCTGCCTCTCACGTGGCTCTGGTGGTATAGTTTCTTTCCATTCTCTAATCTCCATTTTTTATTCCCATGGAGCATGTGTGTTCCGTTCCTAGAAGGTATAAACTCCCTGCTTCAGGTAAAAGCTTCCTACTTCTTGTGTACTTCAAGCTTGGGAGGTTCTCAGTCTCTCCTGACTCAGGTTTTGTTTCTCATCTTGGTTCCCTTTATTAGTTCTTTCTCTCCAGGAGCTCTTTATTCTCCAATAATCTACAATATCAGGAAGTGTTCCTATGCCCCTTTTAAACCCTTCTCGAACATGCTAACCAAACTGCATGTTAGATACAGCTGGTGAATGCCTCTGTTGGCCCCTGAAACAGCCTCCTCAGCTTCCTCTTCCTTACAGACCCCTATCAGCCAGCTTCCCGTTTGGATATGCCTTTTCCTGCTACCACCTTGATGATCCCCATTTTAACCATCCTTTTGTATCTCACTTGTCCCTTGGCTGGCCAGGTACAATAACTTGGTTGAGCCTATCTGCAGCCTCCATGTGCTAGAGTACAAATTGTAAACCTCTCAACAAAATAAAGAAGTAGAAAAATATCTGAGGATTATAAAGCATCACAAAATTTTTTCCACCTCCCAGCACCTGCCGCACAGATAATCCTGTTCATCCAAACTTGCGCCCCTTGGAGTTCCCATACTCTGTTGTTGCTGCCTTTTAGGGAAATACCCACTAGCCTGTTAGCTCTGTAGGAAAATCTTTAGGAATAAACTTGTTTCCATTTCTTTAGAACAAGAAGAGTAACAGCCTGAAATCTGCAGGAGAGAAGAAGGAGAAAACCGCTGCTGTTGGCACAGCCGTGGTGAGAGCTGCCGACTGACCGCTGAGATACGGCGGCTGGTGGGCCTGGAAACGTTAGGCTAAGTGAAAGGAGCCAGCCCCAGAAGGCTGCATACTGTGTAATTCTGCTTATATGAGATGCCCACAATAGGCAAATCTAGACACAAAAAGTGGATTAGTGGTTGCCTAGAGCTGGTGGGAATGGGGATACGGGGGTGCCTACAGAAGGGTATGGGATTCCTTTTTTAGGGTGATGAAAATGTTCTAAAATGGACTGTAGTAATAGTTGCAGAACTCTAAAAACCATTATACATTGTAAATGAGTGAACTGTATGTATGTGCATCATATCTTAATAATACTGTTACCGTGTATATACATACACATGTACCGTACTGTATTTTTATACAAATAATGTATAAGTGCATTTGTTTGCCAGCTGCACCCTCCCTCCACAAGGTATTTTTGTGAGCACACTAATTTTTTTTTTACAGCAACATGTGGAAGGGGATTGGCATGGCAGTGATTTTGAGGGTGCCTCATGGAGGGAGGGTGCAAAAGGCACACGTTATTTGTGTAATAATACAGGGGAGAGGTGTGTGTGTAGGGCTGCTTCTCAACTCAGATTTTTACGTTCAGATGGAACATTAATTTTCTGTGAGCTAAAAATGTTTTATAAAAAAACACCAGAAAACCCTGGCTCTTTCTTTGTAATTAGCTTAGGATACCAATAAGGAAGGAACTGTTTTCCGAACAAGTTAGTGAGTTCAAAAGCTGTTCTCTAAAGGATCCGTAAGAGTTGGTGAGGGCGCAGGTGAACTGGCACTCTAGTACATGCTTAGCGAAGGTGAAAATTAGTACAACTTCTCAGGGAGGGGCAGTATGTCAATAGCTGCTGAATTTTAGGATACTCTTTGATGTAACAATTTCACTTTTAGGATACAGAAATTGTGTTTAAAGACCTGTGTACCAAGGATAGTCCCAGCAATCGTTGTAAAAGTGAAATATTAGAAACAACTAAAATACCATTAACAGAGGACTGGCTTAAATGTAGTACATACATACTACAGAATACTATGGAGGCATAAAAAAATAATACAAACCTAAATGTGTGGTTATGATAATGTGGGAAAAAATTAGAACAATGTGTGTAATGTCCCCATTTGTGGGTTTTTAAAAAAGATATAAATACACATATATATGCACAAGAAATGTCTGGAAGGATGTACAAGTTACAAATTTAAATTAAGGGAAAAGACAGATAATCCTAGCAGTATAAATTCATGTGCAGACTAGAAAACAGAAATGGAGTTAGCTGCCAGAGTTGGCTTGTTTTAAGAATATCAAGTCAAAGAGGCAGCCAAATTTTCTGCTAATGGCCGTGCCCTCATCGAGTCTCTAAATAACAACAAATACTTAGGAATTGAAGATGGAAGACTCAGTAAAACCTTTATTGGAATTTAGGCCCTTTGAAGAGACTGAACTGCCATAAATCTTAGATTGTTGTTAGGTGCTGTCAAATCAATTCCAACTCATAGCAACCTTATGTGACAGAGTAGAAGTGCCCCACAGGGTTTCTTAGCCTGTAATCTTTACAGGGCCAGATCACCAGGTCTTTCTCCCATGTAGTTGCTGGAGGGGTTCAAACCGCCTACCTTTTGGTTAGCAGAGTGCTTAACTGTTGCACCACCAGGGCTCCTTAAATCTTAGATTATGGTATACAAATAAAATTGCATTTGCTTGGGAGATAGACTAGTTTTCCCCAAAAAACATGAGCAGTAACAATTAGTTATTCTGCTAGTGACAACTTGGAGATCTACAGTCTTCAAAAGGCCCTTGAGCCCTGATATTTAGGTATTAATTCTCCTCTCTTGCCCTACATAGGCCAAAGTCCTTCGGGAAACCAAGCCAATTCCTAACCTCATCTTTGCCATTGAACAGTATGAAAAATTTCTCATCCATCTTTCTAAGAGATCCAAGGTAAACACACTGTTGTTTTCTACTGTTTCTATATACCCTGTTGAGAGAACCTGACAAACTGAAGCAGCACAGCTGCACTGGGGGCGGGGGGAATCTAACTCTGAACCTTTTCTATTTGTGATTTAATGGCCTGAATCCAAATATCCAGTGAGAAACTGAGGGAAAAACAGGTCAAGTGGGTGTGTGCTTACTGTAGGTAGAACTGAAGGGTTCGTCAGAGGTACAGAGTATGCTTTGCGCAGACCCAGGCAGGACAAGGGAGAGCCATCAGTAGGAAAGTGTTCCCATGCTTACAATCCTGTCACAGGTGAACCTGATGCAGCACATGAAGCTCAGCACCTCACGGGACTTCAAGATCAGAGGAAACATCCTGGACATGGTTCTTCAAGAGGAGGAGGAAAACGAAGAGGTCAGTGCCTGCTTCTGCCTGGAGAGCAGCAAGCCCTAGCCACCCCTTCCTAGCCAGTGGTTCATGCTATCTGGGAGCAGCCCCACATTAGTGAAGGAGCAAGAACCGACAGATAGGGAAAGGGTATCAAAGGAGGCCAGGCCAAAACAGAACTAAGAAACTCTTAAGAGCTGTACACTTTTAAGCCTTGGTCTCACCAAGTTGCCCAGACTTACGTGCATTTCTGATGGACACTTCCAGGAATGGACAGTGACAGAACAAGGTCTTGCTGTGGGTCTTCTTCCTGTGACCTTCTGAATCATTGGAATATGAATAGCCACAGCATTTGACTCAGAAACCACTCTACTTTGTCTTCAAAGTAGGGCCACTCTTTGCTAAGTTTATATAAAGCGTCCTTCAGTTCATGCCAAATGGAGTTTCTTAAGCTCCTTTGCCCTCTGGTTTTCTTCCTCTCCCTTAGTTCTACCAGCTACAGTATCATGCCCCATCCCTGCAGCATCTTTGGAACGGAGCCCAATGTTTCCTTACCTCTGACACCTAGAATATTCATTTTAGGTTTGTCTAGATAGAAGTAGCAAAACTCATGGCCCATGCTTATTTCAAAATTTAGACGTTTACATAAAACCATAGATTTCTGGCTTTTCGAAACATTTGAATCTGCATTCTTCAGATTATTATGCTCCAAGCCACAGTGCACCTGGCCCCATCAACTCTCTCTACCTAATCTACTGGGCACATGAGCTCAGGAGGGCTGTGTAGCATTCTGACACCTGAGACTCTTGCTCGGCTCCATCTCTGTCATCTTGTGGCCCCTGAATGTCTGTAGGTGTAAGTCCAAAGGAATGGAGTTAGCACTGCCCTACTCTACTTTGGAGGCCTTTCCCTTCTTCAGCAGTTTCCTCCCGTGAGTGGGGAAGGGGTAAAGCATGACTAACACAGGCTTTGATGCGAAGATAAAGGGTTTTTTTTGTTTTTTTATTATTTCTACTGCCTCAGAGCAGGCTTCTCACGTTAGAGCATCACTTCTATCCCCTTCCAGGGCACTGCATCAGAGCTCGGGGGACAGAACGAAGAACCAGCCAAAAAGAAAAGGAAAAAAGAAACAAAATGCCTGAGTTAATGTGAACTTTGGGGCTTCTGCTTTCTTTTTGCCCAACAAGCAACAGTGCCCCCTTGTCTTACAGCCTGCACCAGTGTTGGCATTTTGGTTCCGAACTCATTGAACTCAACTGCACCGTCAGTTAATCGTTCTTGGCAGGTCTTGCTACTGAAAATGGCTGGCCTTAGGCAAGCCCTTTTGCAAAAAGCACAGCTGAAAGCCTGAGTTTGGGAGCCTGCACCGCCCCGATGAAGCTCCACAGGAGCAAAAACAGAGCCTCCAGGCAGAGCTATGGTCCAGGCTGGCTTCGTTTTTCCAAGGAGCCTTTGGTGAGTTCAATTATCTGGTAAATATCCAGCGCTTCACCTGAAAAATAGTGCAGATTGGTTAGGATGCCTCCTGAGGAAGTAGCACAGAGTTCAGAAGTGAAAAAGGAGCTTAATGTTAAGGTCAAAAAAGGAGGGTAGGAGGGCTGACTGTTGAGAAGGGTCTGTTTTTTCTTTTGTATAAAATAAAAGTAAGCCGCCTTCTTTACTTGTTTGGCATTCAAAACAGTTTCTTTTCATCTAAGAATGCACTTTGATGTTACACAATACTCTTTAAACAACTTCGGTGTGGTTGGCAAGGGGACAGTTACAGATGGAATATATGAAGCTCTGGTTTTTTCATTTACTATGAACAGCTTCCTAGAACCAAACATCCCTTTGTAACTTGAACATCGAGTTCCTTCTGGACCCAAGGCACCTTCTGAACTAAAACAGCTTAAAATACAGCACACATCAGGAATGATTTCTCTAGGGACCAAGCTTCCTGTTGGCCAAGATCATGGTCTAGTCGACCATACATCCTATGCATAATGAAGAATAAATGTAGTGTGCTCACCCTGGGGAATCCCGTATCTCCTTTCCATCCCAGTTGGGTTGGAAGGGGTTTTACAGTCCATGGTCACTTCCTTCCTGAGGCACCGGTCAATATCGACTGCACTGAAAAAGGCGACCGACTGAGGCAGGTCACCCAGACCCAGCTTGTGGGCGAACATGCACCTGAAAGAGAGCCGGTCTCCTCTCACAGGCCCGTCCCTGCTGGGGGCACAGGGTCACCCAGGAGAAACAGCCAGGTTCCCCTCAGAGCAGAGCCTCCCTGAGCCCAACCCTCTGTGCACTTAGCTAAGCCAAGAAAGCCAAGGGCCCAGCATGGAGAAGCCTAATGCCTCCTACTGAGATACTGAAATGCAATTCTGGACCCAACACCCCCCCCCCCCCCCCCCCCGTTTGGTTCTCTTTATTGATGTAAAAAATTTTCTTTCAATTATTGGGCCAGTGTCTGAGGGAGATATGAGGCCTTTTTGTTAGCTTTGTTAAGCCTAACTCCCAGGAGATGACTAAGAGGGCAATGAAGACAGTGCTGAGTGCTGTAAACAGCTGTTATTCACCTATTAACCAGGATAGATAACGGTTCCCAAACCAGTTCTGAATGGCAGATCAACATGGAACTGTAGTATCATTTAATTCAACTGTATGAACTAGAAAGTTTACTATGAAAAAATTCAACTCCCTATATAGAAAACATTTTTAAGTCACATTTCAGTTTTCCCATTCACAATGTTTTCTGTCAGAATAACAAATTTTTGGCACTTAAGACATTTATGGGAAAAAATACCTCAATTTTCAATGAATCAAGGAAAGTTTCCTGTCATTTGTTTTCAAATCAGAAAGCTGTGTTCCTTTGGGAGCACAGTTTGCAAACTACTCTTTGGAACAACCCCCCTGACCTTGTCATCACCTCAATGGTATGTGTCATTTTCAAACCCAAGAAATCTCTTTGAAAAGTTGAGACTAGTCTTTCTAGGATCTTACAACTATTTCGTTTTTAAATTAGAAATAAAAGCTGCAACGTTCATTTCTGGGGAGATGAAAATTCACAGATAAGGGCTGCTCAGGTGGGTCCAAGGGTCTCTCAACCAAAGCCTCGCGCATGAGCATGCAGCCAGCCAGAGAGGCCCCAGCCCCACGTACCTGGTCAGGAGGTTGGTGATCTGCAGGGCCAGGGCAGCGCGGTAGCGGTCCTCCTCCCGCACCAGGTAGCGAACCTCATCATGGATGCTGATGCAGAAGCGCCCGTCGATGCCAAACTCCTCAAACAGCCACTTCATGGCCACAAGCATGAGGTGTAAGTAGTCCACAGCAGAGCTCTGTACCACCCAGTTCACACGGCTAGTCATAAACTGGGGGAGGGAGGTGGGCACAGGTGAGAGGGGCTCTGCCACACCCCAGTCAGCTCTATGTGGGGAGGGGGTGGTGGTACAGGAGCCCCAGGAAAAGCTCCACGCTGACATCATCTGCACATGTCGGTAAGGCCAGGAGGAAGCCCTGCCCCCCCTGGGGCCCTCTCCCCATGCTCCAAGAGTGGCCAAGATACCTCCCCCTGGATAGCCGAGGGCTCCAGGGCTCGGCTGATGCGGCAGCCCAGCACCGGGGTTCGCGGCGTGTCAGACATGGCAATGCTCTCCAGCTTATTGAACATTTCTGACTCTGTACCCCCAATCCATGCTCGTTCAGCAACCACCTCCCACTTCTTCCAGCGTGACCTGGAGGACCAGGAACAAAAAGAGGGCAAGCTTTTGTCTTTTAGCATCTCAGCTTAAAAAAATAAAAAGGCATCCCAGCTCTTCTGGGCCAGCCCAGACCCCTCCCTCCATCCTTAACACACAGAAGGTTCTCACTTCCTTGAAGCTTCTCTCTGGATCTTGCGTAGATCCTTCAGGGAAACCCAGCCATCCTCAGTCCTGTCCACGGGGAGGTCCAACCCCCTCACCAGCCACTCGCCCTCATCCGACAGTCGATACCTAGAGGCAGTGTCACCACCATCATTCCCGTGGGAGAGCATCCTCTATGCCAAGCCCTGGGCTGGGAGTACTCACACACTACTTCATTCCAATTCTGCAGCCACCCTGGGGACCTTGCCTGTTCCCCACAGGCTCTACTTCAGAGGAGGAAGCAAAGGCATAGAGAGGCTGAAGTGACTTGCTGGGGTCACACAGCTAGGAAGAGGTGGGGCCCAGAGAGGCACCCAGGCCTCTGTGACCCCAAAGCCCAGACTCCAGCATGGCAGCAATAAAGGACAGACTCCAGCACAAGAGCCACTGCTGTTCTTATGTCCTAATGCCTCAGACACTGAGCTGCCCAAGGACCAGCAGGTGACAGGATGCAGCAAAGGCCATCACTCCAGATTCTGGGGGGAAGAATGGACTGCTCCTTAAAGGGGACAGGGCACGTGGAGCAGCAGAGAATGGGAGTACATACAACCAGGCCTGGCATACCTATCCTCTCTCAACCCTCTCCCAAGACTCCCAGCTTCAGTCTAATCTACGGACCATCACCAGGTCTCCAGACCCAGGTCACTCACCTGCTCCAAGTGCACCAAGGCTTCCCCACCTCCTTCCTGTGCCACCGTCCAAACTCCTCTGTGAGGCCTTCAAAGTCTTCACAAGTAAGGCTCAACCTGACTTCTCATCACTGGCCTCGTGGCCGGCCTCCAACCCACGGTGAGAGCCACATCCAACCCCACCTCATTCGACGCTGAGGCACCTCCCATCTAGTCTGGACAATATGCGGGCTCCCCTCTTCCACGTTTATGCAGTCACCGCTACACCGTTTATCACTTATTTACCTTTTATTCTTTCATGAGATAAATTTCCACAATGAAACAGTCAACTAACTAAATGTGGACTCAATCTTACACCTGAGGAAGCTATAAATGTACCTCCTCCCTCACACACTGCCCCTCCGAGGAGGCTGCTGAGGCCCTGGGCACACAGGCTGTATTACTACCACGACCTCTCCCTGTCAGAGGAAACACATAACTCTGCAGCTAGGCTAGTAAACTGGAAGCCTGGAAAGACTTCTCCTAGATCAAAATCAGCTTAAATGCTGCAGCTTTGCGTAAGCCTTCCTGTTAACTACTGTCTTACACCTGCCCGCTTCACTCGCTCTCACTACCTATAGGTGTTTTTGAGTTTGCAATCCCTGCATTACTGCATGACCAGAGCGGTTGACCCGCTATCTCTTGGTGACAACATGCCAAAAGTACAGCTTTAACCCTACGAGTTTAGGGCTGGCTTGGAAACAAATGTCACAATGCCAAGGACAAACCATCCTGGAGCTAGGTCACAGAGGTCTGGAGGAGAGGGGCCAGGTGAGGGCTCAAGTAATGAGCAAGAGGTAGAAGAGATAGGGACAGTGAAGCAATGGTAAAGCAGGTGTGAGGCCATGAAGGGTAACGTGGATGGGGAGGGACCCTCACCTGCGGAGGCCCTTGGTGACAGCATACATCTGCTGGGCCTTCTCAGCAGCCTCCTGCTGTGTGAGCCGGTGGTTGAACTGCATTAGCAGGCGCTCAGCAAAGGGCTGCCCAGCCCCATAGATGCGGCCATAGTTGAAGACCTTGGCGTGCTCGCGGCTGATGCCCACCGTGGCGGCTGTCTTACTGTGTAGATCGGTGCCCCTGCTCTTCCTGCCCTGCAGTGTCATCCACCCGAAGGCCGTGCAGCCTGGGGAACAAGGCAGGACTGAGAAGGGAGGCTCCCACACATTCTCCCCACCCACCTGGACCCCAAGACATCGGGCTGCCTCCACCCTTCCCCAACCAGGCTCCTGCTTACCGTGCATGCCAGCAAAGTGAGCGTCTCCAAGCACAGCTGCAATCCACAGCTCCTGTGAGTCCACATCAGCACCCACAAGGACGTAGCCGGGTGGGGCCTGCACCATAGCTTTCAACTCACTGCCTACTCGGTCAGGCTGTGGGAAAAGCAAGGTCAGGCCCTACCTACACACTCAAATGAGACTCCTCCCACCCACCCTGTTCCTGGAATCAGAGTGGAGAGAATGCTGAGGTATTTCCTGAGGGACGGCCTCAGGGAATGCCAGATACAAAACCCATTGTTGTCGAGTAGATTCGGACTCATAGTGACAATATAGGATAGAGCAGCACGGCCCCATAGGGTTTCCAATGAGCAGCTGGTAGATTCGAACTGCCGACCTTTTGGTTAGCAGCCGAGCTCTTAACCACTGCGCCACCCAGGCCCCATGCCAGATACCACTGCTCCCAAATTCCACGTTTCCAGGTGTAACCACATATCAGCCACCGGGGTGACAGGTAAGCAAGCCCTACTCTACGCCTGGCCCCACACCAGGCCCCTCACCTACAGGGTCTCATCTAATCGCCACAAAAGCTGTGTTATGGTGCCTGTAAATGTCCAGTCAAGGGCAGGTGCCTAGATCACGTCTGCTGAAAGAGTAAGTAAGAGTCGTGAAGGCATGTTTGAATTCCAGTCCTGCCTGACCCAGCTTTTAGATTCCTATTCGTGCTCCTCACTAAGTCCCTAAAGGCCTACTAGATCCCAGTTTCTAAAGATAGGTAAGAGAGAAGAGCAGGCACCAGAGGTGCAGAGGCCACATACCCGAGCATTGCTAGCAGTGAGCCATGTGGGCTCCACAGCCCGGCGGGTAATGGTGCCGGCAGTCACCACCTGGGGCAGGATAGCCCCATAGTGGCCTTCCTCATCGTAGTCAGGGTGCCTGTGGGGGTGGGGAGATGAATCCCATCAGCATCTGGCCATGACCCCTAGGGCCTGCCCCACTCAGTTCGCCTATCCCCACAACCACTTAGCAGGCCATACCTGGTCACAGCACGGGGCAGAGCTGACCTGGGCAGCCACACCACCATCTGGGAGCTGTGGGGACAGACAGGCTGAGGATCAGCACGGCTCGGGGGAGCAGACACCACCTCCCAGACCACCATGGCCCTCACCTGCCCAGCTTCAGGGCTGCTGCGCCCCCTCCTTGCCCGGCCTCAACCCTCTTCCTACTGACTTGGCTCAGGGTGGGCCCTGGCTCAGCCAAGGCCTGGGGCCCTAGAATACACCAACCAGGAGCATCAGAGATCTGGGAACAGACCAGGCCTCCCTGACAGCTTCCGCCCCCATCCCTGGGTATCCATGAGGTGTCCAACATCAGCCACTGCCACCACTGCCTCCTCCCATGCTCAGGGCAGACTTTGCCAGCCCATCACAGCACTCTTCCTTCTCAAAACAGTGTGCAGACAGCCACAACCTTGGAACTGACTTTCAAGATGAATCCATTTGTCATTCCCAACCCACAGGACCCACTTCCAGCGCCCAACAGGGCTACAGGCCACCAGCCCTCCATGGTCCTCCGCCACATCCCATGGCTCCAGCAGGGGCTCATTCAGAGTTGGGAGGACCACCGAGGCCCTACAATACAACTCTTCTGACATAAACAAGGAAGCTGAAGCTAGAGAGGGAGAGACTTGCCCGAGGTCATGTGGCACCAGGACAAGCAGCCACGCCTCTAGACCACAGCTAGGCTGTCCCTCTGTTGCTGCCCAGGCCAAGTCAGGGGCCCCTGGAGGGAAGGTGGAGGAAGGGAGTCTCAGGGCTACAGAAACCTGGCCAGGGACACAGGCCTGTCTCTGCGCTCCCACGGTGGCCCACCTGATGCGTTTATGGGCGTTCCTCCAGAAAGAAATCATTTTGTTGATTTCCAGGGCGCGGGGCCCACTGGCACCTCCTGGGCCAGCCTGCAGGGTGCCATCTTCCATCTTGGGCAGGAAGTCCTTGGCAAAGGGGCTGCCCACGTTGCAGCTGTTACCATCCTGAAGAGGGCAAAGGCAATAGGGGCTGGAGGCAAGTGGCAGACCCCTGGCTGGGGAACCATGTCCTGTGGACCTGGGTTCCTCCCAACACCTGGCCCAGAACCTCCAGCCGTCTGGGGCAGATCCCTGATTGAATCCCCACACACAAACCAGGCAGGCACTAAGACAGAGACACAACACTGCTGGCTCCCCCCACAGTAACAGCTATCAGTCACAAAAACCTATCACATATTGAATATGGTGCCACCACCAGGCCCCTCACCACCCAATTTACAGAAAAAAAACATAGGCTTAAAGAGATCGAGGTATTTGCCCAAGATCATTCCCTGTCCCACTACTTCCATTCCCTCAAAAATGGCAGACTCTTGGTCTGATCACTCTGGAGGCCTGCTGTGGGCCTTGAGCAGAGAGGACACCACAGGACAGGGTGTGAACCAGGACACACACCTTGTGAGGCAGCTTGAAAAACCAGCAGCCAGGGACATCCACATCGTTGTAAGGTCCGTTGCCGTGGTGAAAGGTGGGCTTGCTGATTTTGGGATCACCAGGGGCAGTCTGTGGGGGCCACACACCTAGATCAGGCCCTGATCCAGCACCTGCATTCAGCGAGGGCCATGGGGTAGGAGGTGGGACATGGGCCTGCAACTGTGACCAGGTGAGCTAGGAGATAACAGCATGGCCATGAGGCCTCAAGCCTCTCCTTGGCCTCCAACAGATGTGGGGCCACCCAGGCGCAGGAGAGCATCTCCCACCCAAAACCTCGGGAGCTCTCCAGCAGGAATAGCTACCTGGGCAAGAGCTGGCCCCTACTGCCCAACACCCACGCAGAGAATCCCAGAGCAGACACCCCGCTCACCAGAACTGAAGGTTGACCCAGCACTGCTGCTTGGAAGTTCTCCATCTTGGCCTCAGCCTCCAGTTCTAAGCAGCCCAGTTCTTCCACCTGGATAAGCCCAGGGACGAAGGGAGCGATGCAGGCGCTGGGTCGGCCCGAATCTACCAGCCCCCTCCCTGCAGGACACTCAGACAGCCCAGGCCAGCCTGGAGTGAGCAATTCCTTGGTACATCCAGTGCCCCATCCCTCACCCCAAACGTCGCCTCTTCCCTGGGAGGGGGACAGACCCTGCCCCAGAGCTCAGGTTGGAGCCTGCCCTCACCATCTGCCACATGGTGCTGTTGTCAGTAAGCAGGAACTCCTCGGCCATGCCTGCCTCCTGGGGCTCCGGCTGCTGCTTCCCCTGTTCGAGACAGTGCTTCCTGTACAGGGACTCGATGGCTCTGGGCAGAGAACAGCAGCAGCAGCCTCTGATTACTGGGTGCCCGCCCGGGGCCAGGTAGCTTGCCGGAGGCCTTCCAGAATCCCTTTAATCCTCAGAATCAGCTCTGAGGAAGAACTGGGCAGTACTTGCCCTGCTTTTCAGACAAGGATCGACAAACCAAAGTGACACAGCATACTGCTGGCCAGGAGGGGTCCCAGGCCTGGTCTGATCAAATCAAGCTCCTCAAATCAGTACACCAGAGCTGCTACCTCCCCAAGACAAGCTTTGGGAGCAGAGCAGCTGGCAAGTCAGGGCCCAGTGCTGTCCCAGGCTGGTTCCTGCCCACCCTTTGGCTCAAAGGACCAAGCCACCTGACCCCTTCTGTCCAAAGACCTCACAAATCTCTCAGGCCGCAATGCAGAGCCAGGACTCTTGATTCTGGGCCACTTCAAGTGCCATGGCTTCTCCCCAACACACCTGCCTGTCAAAAGCTCAGGGTCTGTGATCTCAGACAAGTCAGTTATCTTCCCTAGGCCTTTGTTTTGTCAACTGTAAAATGAGGATAACCATCCTACTTCATGGGGCTGCTTAAGGAACAAATAAGATAAGCACTGCAAAATGCATATAAACAGTGCCTGGCATGTAACTGTTGTTAGGTTCGGTCAAGTTGTACGATGTACGACAGAACGAAACACTGCCTGGTCCTGTGCCATCCTCACAATGGTTACTATGTTTGAGGCCATTGTTGCAGCCACTGTGGCAATCCATCTCATTGAGGGTCTTCCTCTTTTTCACTGACCCTCCATTTTACCAAGCCATGATTTATTTTTCCAGGGACTGGTTCCCCCAAATAACATGTCCAAAGTACTTGAGACGAAGTCTTGCCACCCTCTTTTCTAAGGAGCATTCTGGCTGTACTTCTTCCAAGACAGATTTGTTCATTCTTCTGGCAGTTCAAGGTATATTGAATGTTCTTCGCCAACACCATAACTCAAAAGCATCGATTCTTCTTCAGTCTTCCTTATTCACAGTCTAGCTTTCACACGCACAGGAGACAGTCAAAAACGCCATGACTTGGGTCAGGCACACCTTAGTTCTCAAGGTGACGTCTTCGCTTTTCAACACTTTAGAGGTCTTTCGCAGCAGATTTGCCCAATGCAACGCATCATTTATGACTTCTTGACTGCTGCTTCCATGGGCATTGACTATAGATCCAAGTAAAATGAAATCCTAGACAACTTCAATATTTTCTCCATTTATCATGATGTTGCTTATTGGTCCAGTTGTGAGGATTTTCTATTTTCTTTATGTTGAGGCGTATAATCCATACTGAAGGCTGTAGTCTTTGATCTTCATCAGTAAACGTTTCAAGTCCTCTACACTTTCAGCAAGCAAGATTGTGTTATCTGCATATCACAGCTCATTAATGAGTCTTCCTTGAATCCTTACACCGTATTCTTCATACAGTCCAGCTTCTCAGATTATTTGCTCAGCATACAGACTGAGTAAGTATGGTGAAAGGATGCAACCCTGACGCACACCTTTCCTGATTGTATCACACAGTATCCTATTGTTCTGTTTGACAACTGCACACAATGAGCACTCAATAAATTATACTCAGAAAAGCAAGCAAGCAAGCCCCATCTCCCCTGACACTTCTGTAAGCCCGCCCTCTGCATGTTCCTGGAAACACAGCTGTGCTGCTGGGCCCAAGAGCAGAGCGCTAGTTCTCCAGGCTTTGAGTGCCGCACCCCCAACCCAACTCCAACAGGGCTCTGTGGCTCAGAGGAAAGGAGAGCCATGGAAAAGGAAGGAGAGCCCCAACTCCTGGACCCAGGCTCTTCCCACCAGCCTGCGCTGGCCTTGGTTTCTCCAGCAAGGGGAAAGGGTCCCTAGGCTCTAGCCCCTCGCTTCCCTGAACCTTACCCGTAGGGGCAGGCCACCCCAGCCGATGCTAGGGCGGTGCCCACTGGCACCTTAGGCAGGTTGTCCCGCCGCCCGGGCACCAGGTAGCCCCAGCCATGCCGCTCTGAGTAGTGCAGAGGGAAGCCATCCCAAGTCAGTGCCATGAGTTTGGGTGTGACCCGCATCTGCAGACTGATGAGGCTGGGGCCTGGGGTCCATTCAAGGTCGTCTAGCCGAGGGCAGAGCTTCCGGTACCACCTACGCCCCACCAGGGAAAAAAGCAGTGTCAGAGTGATGAAGGGGCCGTGTGTGACTGCTAGGAAGGTTCCTCTCCCACGGTGTGCCCCACCCACCGTCCAAGGGCCCAGGGCTTTCTGAGGACCCCAGCCTAAAGTCACTGTCCCCTTCTCTGGGGTGCTTTGGCCAGAATTCCTATGGAAACCCCACAGAATACAAATGATCTCAAAAGGAAAGACCCCACATTAGCCTCACAGGGCTATTCTGAAGCCAGGACCCACAAGCACACCGTAGCACAGGGCCAAGCTCCCTTCCCAAGCTCCACAGCATCCAGGACATCTGTGCCCTGAGAAGGGAGCAGATCTGCCGCTCCAGAGACACACCAGGGCCTTCAGAGCCCCATGTCTCACATGCCGTTCACCAGGGCTGGGACCAGGGTGAGGCAGGCGAGGTGCCCAGAGCACAAAATTTAAGGAGGCACTCACTCTCAGGCTCATGCAAGCAGCAAAGTCGACATCTGTGGTTCACTCTGACTGCCCTTATTTCCTCATCTGCGCACTCTATGAGGCTCAAGTGAAGGGTCACCTCCTCGAGGAAGCCTTCCCCGGTTTCCCCAGGCAGTGCTAGGCACTGCCTCCACATCTGTCACTCTCATGTCTCACCATGGATATAAACATCAGCTGCACTGGCTGGTCTGCATGTCGCTCCTCCTAGGGGGAAGGAGCCACTTGACAGAGGAGACTATGTTCCTATCTGAGTCCCCAGTGCTGCCGTGGGAGCTGGCACATGGCCGGTGCTCGGTGTGCTGGTACCGAGTAAAGGAAGCCGTGGACTAGAGTAGACAATGAGTGCGTGCTGGATGCTGGGTGAACGAAGTCCCTGAGTAAGGGAGCACTGTAAGGGGAGCCCAGACCAGGGGCAGCTAGAGAGCGGGAGCATGAGGGCCTCACCCAGGGTGTCCAGGAAGGTGCTGGGGCCGCTTGGGCAGGAGCTCTGTGGTCCCCTTCAGCTGCTGCAGGGAGGCACGGGCTGCATCATCTCTCTGAAACTCCTCCTCCTCACTGGGGGGGCCAGGGTCTGCCCGAGGTCACACAGGACAGTCAGGAACAGAGGAAGAGACTCTCAGAAAGACCTACCCCCATCATGTTCATCTCCAGAAGGCTGGAGTGATGCCTGGGTCCTGGGACCTCCCCAGGGATTATCCCTGCCCCGCCTCCCACCCATGCTCCCCACCTTCCTGATCCTTGGGATCCCCAGGGGCCCCAGCCCCCGTGGTGGGCAACTTGCTGGTTGTGGCCGGCTCCTTCTTCTTCACCTTCTTTGCTTTCTTCTGCTTAAATTCTTGCAGGTCCCACTCCAAGTCCCAGAGCCAGGGGTCCTCTTTGTACCTACACAGCCAGTCCACCAGGGGAGGGCTCAGGCCAAGCTGAAGGCCAGGCCTCCTGCCTGTCGCGTCCTCTGCCTAGATGCCGCCCCCTCCCTGGGTCTGGCTACCTGTCTCCTGAGAGCAGCTGGCAGGCATCATTGGCCAGGTCCATCAGCGACTTCTTCATCTCCCGCTGGAGCTCCTCATAGGTGCTGTGGGCCTCCGCTAAGTAACGCTCCCAGTTCTGGTTGACAGGCAGGTAGGAGACACCCATCTCTAGCATGCCGGCCAGAGTCACTGGGTGGGGACACCTGGGGGCAAACCCCAAGGGCTGCCGTGAATGATCACAGGAGGCAAGGCTTTGGCTCAATCCCTGAGCCGGTCTGGCAAGCCTCAAACTAACCACCCCATGGCACATCATCTCTAAAGCCAGCCAGCCATAGGTTTAAATCCCAGCTCTACCACATCCTAGCACGGACCCTGAGCAAGTTACTTCATCTCTTTGAACCTCAGTTCTTCCATCTATAAAACGGAAGTAATATCCCTCCCTGTCTTAGTTTCGTAGTGCTACTGAAACAAAAATATCACAAGGGGGTGGCTCTACAGAACAGAAATTTATTCTCTCACGGTTTAGGAGGCTAGAAGTCTGAATTCAGGGTACCAGCTCTAGGAGAAGACTCTCTCTATCAGCTCTGGGGGAAAATCCTTGTCTCAGTTTCTCTAACGTTCTCCTCAGATTCTTTGGATTTCTCCACATGGCAGTCAGTTATCTTTCCCCCATTTGTACTTATCTGCTTCTGTGCCTAATCTGCTCTTCTTATATCTCAAAAGTGATTAGATTTTAAAACATACCCTATACCGCTATGGTCTCATTAACGTAACCGAGAAAACCCTACTCCCAAATGGGATTACATCCATGAGTATAGCAGTTAAGATTAAAAACATATTTTTGGGCAACACAATCAATCCCTACACTCCCCTTAAGGATACTGTGGGAATTACTGATGGCAAAGATAAAAATGGCTGCCACGTGCTGAGTAATAACTATGTGCCAGGCACTGCGCTAATAACTCTGTACACACAAAAGATCACAACTGGGGTAGTAATACTTGCATATGTGTCACAACTGAGAACACTGAAGCTCAGAGAAACCAAGTAACTTGCCCAAGGTCAAACAAGTAGGATACAATAAAGATTTGAACTAGGTCTGGCTGATGCTTATGTCTCTGGCCCCTGGTGAGACTGATTCACTAATAAACATAACCAGCATGGATGTGAAGCCCTTGGCTCAGGGTCTGGGTACAGAGAATATGCTTAATAAACCAGAACCATGCACGTAAAACACAGGCACAAGCCCTCAGCCCTCTCTTCCAAGGCCTCGGTAGAAACCCACGGTCCAGGGCCCAGGAGGACACCACTGGACAGAGTGTGGTTCCATTCTTCCAGCTCAAAAAAGCTAAGGTCCCCAGCCTGAGTAAGAACCACTGCTACCTGATGACATGGGCCCAGGCATGGGAACCCACTGGTACTCAGGGGTTCCCGCACAGGCTCCCCTCACCTCTCCAAGAATAGCGGTAGCTGCTGCTGGAAAACCTCGTAGGTGGCCCACACATCCTGGGCACAGTACTGCATCAGGTCCTGGCACAAGGTGACAGAAAGGCGCTGGGTGGGCAGCCATCCCACTACCACCGCCGGGTCCCATGGTCAGGCCTGGCAGCTGTACCTGCCAAGGTTCAGCTAGGGTTTGCCAAAGCCCACCTCCCCACAGCCCTGCCCTCCAGCACCATACCTGGAAGTTCTCACGGATGTCCTTCATGCTGCCCTTGACAAACAGCTCTCGTGGCTCCTTCCCTAGGGGAGACCCCCCTACATAGAGGCTATGCACATCTGCCAGGTTGTTGACACTGCTGATGTCCAACCAGTCCCAGGATGAGATCTGGGAAGCAGAGCAAGTGGCACAGCAGATTAGCTTGGCCTCAGGCCAGACAGGTGCACTGGGATGGGGGTCCCAAGTACCCATTCCTGCCCACCCACAGTGTGCTCTCACCGCTGGGCCCCTGGCTTTGTTCTGGGACTTCTGGCCTTTCTGTGTGAGGTGCTGGGCCTTGTGCTTGCCCTGTTTGGCAGACATCCACAGGCTGCGCTGGAAGCCGCTTAGCCCTGAGATGGCCATGTGCATGCTCATGGTGTCCAGGAACCGCATGCGTGAGCCCTGAGGAAGAGGAGGAGAGAGGCCGCAGCTGAGGGGCAGCCTACCATTGCTTCAGTGGTGTCAACCTCAGCCCCAGCTCAGTTCCTCACACAGCCTCCACACCCACCACAAAGCCCTCCAACACTAAGCATGGAGTCTTTCTGCTTCCTCACGCTTGTCCCTTGATCCGTGAGGGGCCCACCCTCTCAAAACCCAGCCACCCCTGAAGGTGCAGGCCTGGCTTGATCCAAACACACAAGTGCTCCCCAGCGTCCAGCAACAGCTCTAAGGGCCAAGGTGGGTGTGGACTGGCCAAAACAAGGCCTTCAGAGATATCAGGCTTGGCCTCCAGCCCCAGCCCTGCCACTCACCAGCTCTGTGGCCCAAGGCAAGTAAACAAGGTTATCAGAGCCGCACCATCATCAGCTATAGTCTAAGGCATTCTCATCTGCCCTGCCTGTCTCAAAGGGCTGTTGTGAAGACACAATGAAAAAGCACTCTTCATAAAATTAAAAGTTGCTGGTTACTACACGCCAGACGCGGTTCTGAGTGTTTCACATAGATGCATTGTTCAAATCCTAACAATCCTGAGGTAGCTTCTGCTATTTAGCTTTTCACAAATAAAAAAGCAAAGATGTCACTATGAGGACTACGGTGCACCTGAATCAAGCCATGTATTTTCAATCGCTTCATATGCATGCAAAAGCTGGACAACGAATTAAGGAAGACCAAAGAAGAACTGATACATTTGAATTACACTGTTGGCAAAGAATACTGAATATACCACGGACTGCCAGAAGAACAAACAAACCTGCCTTGGAAAAAGTACAGCCAGCATGCTCCTTAGAAGCAAGGATAGCAAGACTTCATCTCATGTACTTTGGACATGTTATCAGGAGGGACCAGTCCTTGGAGAAGGACATCATGCTTGATAAAGCAGAGGGTCGGCAAAAAAGAGGAAGACCCTCAGTGAGATGGACTGACACAGTGGCTATAGCAACAGGCTCAAACACAGCAACAATTGTGAGAATGGTGCACAACCGGCCAGTGTTTAGTTTCATTGTATACAGGGTCACTATGAGTCAGAACGAACTCAATGGCACCTAACAACAACAACCAACAAGGAAAGTGAGGCTCAGAGATGTTAAGGTGCTCTCACTGCTTGTCTGTGGCTGGAGGAGTATTTGAGCCCAGGCTGTGTGGCTCTGAACCTCCGAAGACCCCTGTAAAGCTATAAAATACTACTCAAAGATAATGATCATTATTGCCCCGTGGCAACTCAAGCCTCCTGTACAAGGCAGGCCCCAGGGGCAGATCAGCTGGGCACAGGGAGCAGAGGCAGGCCTGGTCAACAGGAGGCCCTACAGCTACGGCAAAGGGGAGGGAACACTGGCCAGAGAAGCAATGCCCTCCCTAGCCACTGAGATCAGGGTTCCTAGTCTACCCCACGCCAGACCTGCAGATGGGTCCAGGAGCCTTACCTGGATCAGATACTGCTCCCTGATGTGGGCTCGGTCAAACGAAACGTTGTGCCCCACCACTAACTGCTCCTGCCAATCCCGCTGGGTGGAGCTGCTGGCATTGGCAGGGATCTCCAAGGGGATGAGGTCAGCCGGCGATAGCCGGCTGGTCCAAGAGTAACGCTCTTCCACCAGCCGCCGGCTGCACCAAGAATACCTGAGAGAGACGAGAGGCAGGCAATTTCACCATGGAGGTATTAAAACTTCCACTCCACCACACCCACCTCACACCTACCACCACATGCCAGGTCCTACACTAGCAGCTGGGGACACAAGTGAGGCCAAGGGGTGCTCCTAACCCTGACAGAGCTAAGTGGGGAGTTGTGGGGGAAAAGGGGTTATAAAAGCTTCTTTACTTTCAAGCTTCCACAGATGAAAATGGAATTAAGTGCTACAGTGCTGGGTGTCCCGTGCAGGCATGTTAGTCGGGGCCATCATGGTGTCTGTTAGGCCATGTTCACCCAGCCTGTGCTTCGTTCTGAGGTGTTTATGAATGTTACCAATCCCTCACATCTGTACACACAAAACAGATAGTGTTCACCGTGCTAGTGAAGAGGTAGACAGTTATAATAGAACCCAAACAGAGATTTTTTTCTTAATTCAAAACGGTAAAGAAGAAAAAAAGGCAAATGCTGCATAAATGTACAGGATGAATCATCTGACGCTGGAAAGACTGTGAAGAACAAAAAACAAGTCACACACCTTGTGGAAGGTGCTGTAGCCTCTCCGAGCAATCACCCTGAGTGAGAGACCAGGGAAAGTGCCAGAATGGAAACAATGTATGAGAACATGCTGGGGTGGGGATGGGAGAGTGCTGCCTGTGGGGGGCCCGACACTGACTCAGGAAAAGGCTGGGAGTTTGCTCAAGATCCACAGGCTGAAAACACGGTGAAATGGCCACTGAGGAGAGGCCTGCTGCAAGCCACCGACTGTTCCAAAAGGTCGAGGCCCACTCAGCATTAAACTGAGGGACGAGGCCACATGTGTGCCCACCACAGCTGCGAAGGCGCTCCTTACAGCCCTTATGGAAGGGAGGGGGTCAGCTGCCTCAACACAGTTTCAACAAACTAGTTTCTTTCAGGGGGGAAAGAAAAAGCAAAAGATAAGTTCCTGGTTTTAAAACTGGCAAAATCTAATCCACACTCTGACTTGTGGCAATATGCCCAGGGACCCAAGATGCACGCCCCCCCCCCCCACCCCACCTTGTAATCCAGCATGTCAAAAAGCCCAAAGTCCTCAAAAACAACAAAGAAAAAAAGGCTGAAGAATACCAAATATTTGAGGCTATGGTGATGACAGCGACTTAAGTTGCAATTTAAAAAAGGCCATACTGGTGTCAAGACGCAGATCTGCAGCTGTGCATGAAGCCACCTTACTATCAACTTGCGATTAAAAAAAGAAAGCCAAAATGCAAATACCTCTGGTAAATTTAAGACAAGTCGGAATCAATGCCGTTAACACCTACAGCTCACTTGTGAATCTTAGGTAAATGCTGATGGCCTGTGTAATGTTCCTCTGGCCTGATGAGCAAAAGCACTTACCAAGAGCCTTTGGGAAGCTGCCCTGTGGGAGGCTCAGGGCTCTCCAAGGCTTCCCCCTCCCACTGGAAAGGGTGGACTGGATCAGGTACCTAGTGTTATGCTGCCATGTGGCAGGGACGTGCCCAGTGAAAGTGGACTGCCATCTGGCGCCCACCACCACTCATCACAGACTCCCAGGTGGAAGGACCCAGTGTGAGCTTATGCCTCAGAAATGACTGCTGCCACCAGGCAAACTAAGCGATGCCCCCACTACCACCGGCCAGGATGGAATGAGAATGAGAGGAGGGGCGGGAAGGACGGGGAGAGAAAGGAGAGAGAGAGAAAAAGTTAAGAGAGGAAGGAACAGAAAAGAAAAGGGGTCTTCAGGTAAATTGGCCAAAAATGACCAAAAGGTCAAAAAACAAGTCTTTTCTGTAACTGGTTTCCTCATTTTCTTGCAGCCATCAAGGCCTATTTTACCTTTCCAAATGATGGCCGGAGGCCCCTTTACTTTGACCATCAAGTCACATCAAAAGTACTGTGATTCTCATCATAACTGGAACTAAATCAATGAGGAATCATCTAGTTTTACTCTTTTCAGCCATCAATGCCTACCTTATCTATTTAGCCATGTTTTCACCATTTTCAACTGCATATTTAACATTTCGCAGCTTTCTTTACAAAGATGTAGCTTCCAATAGGAATAAAGAAACTGCCAACTTTTTGCTGGCCATGCCTGAAAGCATTAAGGCTGTAAATAGTATTTTAGTCCTGGAATGAAGAATAAAAAAGGGGAGAAACGGTTTAGGACTCTGTTGATACTGGGCCTTATTGCATCTTTCATATAGCAGTTGGACAGTACTGCCATCATTGTAAAAGAAACTGGTATAGCACTTAGAAAGGTGTTTAAAAAGAAAAGAGATTGGAGATATCTGTTTGGGACCAAAATACCTGCTTGGGAAGCTGCGGGGAGGAACCGATGTTTCTCCTCCTCCAGGAGGCATTTGGAAATGTTGAGGGGGCTGGGTCTGGCATTTAGGGCTGAGGCTGGGGATGCTAAATGTCTTGTGTTGCCTAGGACGGTCCCGCAAAAAGATTTCTCCTGCCCAAAATAACCAACAGCATCCCCAAATAGATTCTGTTCAAATGTCTTTTCAGAGTAACTGGGGGCGGGAGGGGGGGATAAAGGCACCAAATCATGGTGATCTCAAGTGACCTACCCGTTAGTCTCAAGTACAACACTCTACTGTGATTGTCCACAAAGCCCTTAACACTCCCTGACCTTTTCTTGGGTATCTGTTTACGGCCTGTTTTCTAATACCTCCCACTAGAAAGTGAGCTCCATGAAAGCAGGGGCCAAGCCTGTTTAGTTCACCACTACATCTCAATGTCTAGACAAGCACCTGGCACACAGCAGGAGTGCAGTTAATGTGCAACCAAACTATTAAGCTGCCCCCCCCACCCCACATGCTAAAGTCCCCTACCCCCGGCCCCTACTTACCAGGCCGAGGGGGATATGGCCACCGCCAACGTGGGGCAAGTTCCCTCTGCCAAGCAGACCTCCACGTCGAACACCAGGGCCCGCTCCTCGGGGATGGCCACGGGTACGGCCTCCCCCCCGGGGCCGTACCGGGTCCAGCCCTCCGCCCAGGCCCAGCTCGGGGGCTGGGGGGGCAGCTGGGCCTGCAATAGCGAGTTGGCGGCCTCCAAGTAGGGCAGGCTCTGCTTCTGGGCCAGGAGGCGGAAGTGCTGGTCCAGGTTGCCCCCGTAGAGGGGCGGCAGGCACAGCTCCACGTCGGGCAAGGGTGCGACTGGCTGCCCCCAGAGCCCGTGCCTCTGCAGGTGCTCGATGCTGCGGCGCACCGCGGCCTCGCCGGGCATCTCCCCGCCGTGCCCGAAGATCTGATCGTGAAGCCCTCTCGAGAGCATCTGGATGTGCAGCGGGTTGTGCCGCTGCTGCCCGCCCTCTGAGGATGGCACTTGCTGCTGCAACGGCTGCAGCTGCCCGTCGCTGGGGACGGGGGCGGAGCTGGAGACCCAGCGCCCCGGAGCTGGAACCGGCCCTGGCACGACGACGCCGGCCACCTTCTTCCAGAGCAGGCGGCTCATGATTGGTGCAGGGAGCCCCCCGCTGGGAGTCAGGACACCTGGCTTTGGGCTCCAGCTTGGCTGCTTTTACTGGCTGGATGACTTGGCGAGAGACACGTCCTGTCTCTGTTTTCCTGTCAGTGAAATGGGTCTGACCATGCCTGCCTTCTGCCCACAAATCCTAAAGGAGATAGACAATATGAAGTGTTATTACACAGAGATTATGCGTTATATTAATAGTCATCACTCCTTGAGCACTTAGTGCATGCCCGGCACTGTGATACGAGCTTTAGATACATTTTTTCAGTTAAGCCTCAAACAACCTTGGGAAATAGCAATATCCTTCCTGAGGAAACTGCGGTTAATGTAAGATGAATGCAGTGGTTAAGACCACAGACTCTGGAGTAGGAGGGCACAGGTTTGAATCCCCGTCCTGGCTTTTACAAACTGTGTGACCTTGGGAAAGCTCCTCAGGCCCCAATTTCTTAGTCTGTAAAATGGGGTTACGAATTCTACTCATCATATAGGACTGCTGCTTGGATGACACAGGGTGAATATGTCGCGCGACTCGGCGCTCGGCAAATGGTGGCTACCATTATCGCGACTGCAGCGGCCCGAGGGCCTGAAGCTGATAGGTGCCAGCGCCCAGACTCGAACCCTTCAAGTGGGCCTGCCGTCCCCCAGGGCCCCCACCCACGCCCAGGCCGGCTGAGCGGCGCAAGGGCTCCCGGCAAGGTCCAGGCGGCGGCGACGGCGGCGGCAGCCCCCACGCGCCTAACCCGCCTGTGCCCGGCGGCTGCGCCGCGGTGCGCCCTGGGACGAGCCGCCGCCCAGCTCTGGGCCTCGCTCCCTGACTGGAGAAGGAGGGGCCGCGCTGCGCTCTGCGACCCGGCCTCCCCGCGCCGAACCCGCCGGAAACCTCGGTCTGCCCGGTGCTTCCCGGTCTGCGGCTCCCCCGACTCCAGGCCGGCGACGCGACGTCCCCTTCCGCGCGGCCTTTGCAGCCTCGGGGTGGCGTGCGGCCTCCACCCGACCAGTCCGCCTAGTTGGCAGCCGCAACTTCCCGTCAGAACGCCCCTCGATCCCGCGGCTACCCAAGAGGCAGGCGGGGGACTCCCCGTGCGACCAATAGGAGGACGGCAAGTGGACGGATCCGCCCGCAGGGGGAGAAGGGGGACTTCCGGGTGAGCCCTCCCTGCGGCACGCTGAGAACCAAGGTCCAACCTCCCCTTCTCAGGAAGAAAGTGGGTTGGTCCTAAGCAAGCCGGTGGGCGGTAACAATACTTTTAGGTTGTCCAAGGAAAGTGTGGTGTCTGACGGCCGCGTGGCCTAATGGATAAGGCGTCTGACTTCGGATCAGAAGATTGCAGGTTCGAGTCCTGCCGCGGTCGCTAGAAGAAAAAGTAACTTTTGATTTACTCCTTAAGAGCAAAGTACCAGTACCGTAAAAGCGATGTTCCTGATTCCCTCCCGGTTGAAGTCTGGGAACGCCCAAATCGGCGGAAGTAACGGTCCTGCACGCCACAATCAGTAAAACACTGAAGTTGCTCTCTCCTACGTAGTCCCAGGAGCGGTAGCTCAGTTTCGAAACGTACGAGGCACGTGTTCACCCATGCGGGTGGAGGCGTGTCGACAGCGAGGGCTCCTAGGTGAAAATAACAGGTGTTAAGCAATTGATAGCTGCGTTTGACGTAGTCTCATTGCTGAAGGGAAGCCAGTCCAGCCAGCCTCTCCTCATCCCCGGCAATTTTGGTGGATAAAAACGCTGCCTTTGGTTGAACTCGACTCTGTCCTCCATACTTACTCCCGACCCCTGGGCTACCCAGGCACGCCTGGCCCTCTCCGGCCCTGGGAGCAGCTGGAACACATACCCCTTCCCCTGCCTTCGGGTGTCTAGTCACCTCCAGTCCCTGCATCCAAATTCTGTTGCTCCAGGTGCCTTCACTGTTGAACGGCCCTCCTCTCTGCGCTCCGCGATAAAGTGCAGCGCAGAATAAGGCCTCGGTAAATAACGAGAGTCTAGGCAGTTGGAGCCCGGAGACCCAGCTGCACAGATGAGGAAAGGGAGGCTCAGAGATTGGGGACCGACCCGAGGTCACACAGCTGATTAGGGACGAAAATCAGGCCTTGTAGAAAATCAGCCTGTACCTCCCAGCCACAGTGTGTGTCAGGACACGATGCTCCCCTGATGTGAACTGAATTAAGAAACTGACTTCGGTATTTTTCAGGAGTGGAGTAAGGAGATACCCGAAGGAATGCACTCCTCCTCCGGTCCCGTGGGCTAATCCTGGCCCCTGTGGCTCCCTTTCCACTTCTTGCCATCTGGAGGGGCAGAGAAATCCCAGACCAAGGTTTGTGAAGGTAGCACAGTAGCACTGAGCGTTGATCTTTCCATACATTATCCTTATCTTTATTTTTTAAGTATGAAATCTTTTTCAAACACTTTTCTAGGTGTATTTTATACACACACACCAATGTTTTGTTTTGTTTGCTTGCTTTCTTGTTCTGGCAAAAAATAGAATCAACTCACAACACACCAGTGTTTCTCAACCTTGTACCACTGACATTTTTACGAAATTCCTGGAGGAGAGGCTGTCAGTTAAATCAGGGAGACCCTGAGTGCGGAAGCAATTTTCATTTTTATTTCTTCTAATCTCCTACTGAAATTTAGCATTTCCTTCGATTAGGAGCTTAAGCAACCAGCCACAGCAATATAAGCAATGCCTGTAACTTTCTCCCCAACACTAGTCACAGATATTTAGAAACACAATACAGTTATTGCAGATTTTTCAAAATATTGTTCACATTCATCTGTACCTCAAAATAAGGATAGTTACTAGACTGCTGCTAGATCCTGTTCTTTAATGAGTTAACAAAAAAAGCACACATATTACTATATCACCTATTTGCTCTTTTTAGTATTTCAGTATCTTTGGTTTTCTTCATAATCCTATGTGTTTTGTGCAGTTAAAGCATTATTTTGAGAAGGTGTCTATGGCACAAAAAAGCTAAGCACCCCTGACCTAACTGAATGGTGCTTCCAGAGGGGACACAGTTGCTGGGCCTGCCTAGCTTCCAATGGGGGAACGATCCTCCCCCAGGGTTCAGTCCCTGAGGATGCCCATCAAGGTGCCTGCCCTCTCATAAGGCTACTTCAGGCCGGTCTGATGTCCTCATCCTGGATTCTAAACTTTAGCACAGACAGCAATGGTTGATGCTGATGCCCACTAAGGGAGGATATCAGGAGGCACTGGCCCTTCCTGCTGAGCTGCACCCTGTTTCCAGGCCTTTGAGAGCCTAGCTCCTCCGCCCTCCTCCTTTTCTGTTCCTATTAGTAATACCTGAGACACCAGATACATTTTCCCACCTTTCCCTGGACCTCTCCCCCCACATAGCAAGGGGCAAAGTTCATTAGGACGCCTCTGTCCTAATCAAGGAGCCCTGGTGGTGCAGTCATTAAGAGCTTGCTTGCTAACCAAAAAGGTCGACAGTATGAATCCACCAGCTGCTCCTTGGAAACCCTATGGGACAGTTCTACTCTGTCCTATAGGGTCGCTATGAGTTGGAATTGACTCCATGGCAACGGGTTTGATTTTGGTTTTGATCCTAATCAAAGGAGTCTCTGGGTGGTGTAGGCAGTTAGGCACTTGGCTGCTAACCTAAAGGATGGCATTTTGAGTTCACCCAGAGACACTTTGGAAGAAAGTCCTGGTGATCTACTTCCAAAAAATCAGCCATTGAAAACCCTGTGGAGCATGTTCTACTCTGACACGCGTGGAAGTTACTGTGAGTTGGAATAGACTTCATAGCTTTTTTTGGTCCTAATCAAAACACTGTACTTTATTCAAAGCATTTATCTCAACTGTAACTAAAATAAAATGCTGATTTTTTTTTTTTAAATTTCCTCACACATGTCGATTATATTTATCCTCACATCAACCTTAGGATAGAGATACTGTTATTATCCCCTTTCACTGATAAGGAAACTGAGGCATAAAGAGGTGAAGTAACATGCCTAAAGTCATATAGCTGATAAGTGGTAGAGCTGGGATTTGAACTCAGGGAGAACAGATCTAGCTTAAGGCTCTCAGTAATGACCAAAAAAAAACAACCCAAACCAGCTACAATTGAGTCAGCTCTGACTCATGGCAACCCCACACATGTCAGAGTAGAATTGTGCTCCTATAGTTTTCAATGGCTGATTTTTTGGAAGTAGATCACCAGGCCTTTCTTCTGTGGAGCCTCAGGATGGACTCAAACCACCAACCTTTTGGTTAGCAGCCAAGCATAGTTAACTGTTTGTACCACCCAGGGAGCTTCAATAACTACACTACTCAGCAAATTCTGAACCCCAGCTCTCCAGTAGCATTATCAGGCAGCATGCTGGGTGCTGAGGATGCAGGCTGATGAGGGCCCTGTGTACTGTTACTAAGGGGCCTTCTGGTCACAGCCTGCTCCTGCAGGGTCCCTTTTATAAGCTCAATTCTTGGTGACCATTTTCTATTGTGTTTGCCAAGCCCAACTCCATCACTGCTCTTCCTTTATTTATCAAGAGCTCCCGCTTCCAAATGAGCCAGGCTAAGTGCTGTAGAGTGCCATCTCATTTAATCCTCTCAGTTACCCCATGAGGTAGGCACTGTTACTTTTCCATTTTACAGAGGAGAAGACAAAGGGTCCAGGAAGAAAATGAGGTTGACTGATATCCAAAAATCACACACTAAGTCCTGAGCCTGGATTTGAACCCAAGCACTGTATGATTCCAAAGCCACCAGAAATTTCTGCAAGCCCACTGCAGACTCCTTAGGCAAGAATGTAAGTTTGGGAAGACAGAAAGCCATCCTTGATAAGTGGTTTGCTACTGAGCCACACCGTAGTGGTTGGCGTAAGATCCCAGGAGCACACTAATGGCTGCCCCTCCAATAATTGTCAGAAACTAACATGCAAGTTTATTCATTTTTTTCCTGAGACTTCCTCCTTTGTGCTTGATCAGTGGGACCCAGGATGAGGAGGTAGGGAGGGATCTTTTAACCAAATATTAATTACTGTGCAGTTCATTAGTCTCCTCATCTGTAAATCGGGGCGATAATAGTACCAACGTCATGGAGTTGCTGTGGAGGTTAAATGAGTTCTGTGTGTAAAGCACTTAGAACAGTTCCTGGCATAGAGTAACTGCTTAAAAAACAAAACAAAACAAAAAGTAAGGTATTATTATTCTTACGGAAGTGCCTCTGCAAATGCTGTGCCACTACAACAGAAATACCATAAGTGGGTGGCTTTAAGAATCAGACATTTATTTTCTCACAGTTAAGGAGGCTGGCAGTCCTAATTCAGGGTGCTGGCTCTAGAGGAAGGCTTTCTCTCCCTCTGTCTGCTCTGGGGAAGATCCTTGTCCCTTGGTTCCCTGGTGATCTTCACGTGGTCTGGCATCTACCGTCCTCCATGTCTGCTTGCTTCTCTGCCTAACCTGCTCTTCCTGTATCTCAAAGGTGATGGCCTTAAAATGCACTCTGCACTGATAGGACCTCTTATCATAACAAGGAAAACCCATTCCCAAATGGGATTATAACCACAGGTATAGGAGTTAGGATTTACAACACATATTCTCGGGGGACACAATTCAATCCATAATAATACCTTAGGGGCATTGGTCCCTGAAGTAACCAGACCTGCCCTATTGGACTTCAGAGGGCAAAAGACTCTGATCCCTCCTGAGCTGTTTCTCACAAGAACACAAGGGAAAGTGGAGAATGCATTTGGAGTCAGCTCCTGCCCTGTCGCATATAGGATAAAGTCAGGATGTAGACTCCTGACCTATGTGTGAAATTCAGAATGAGAGGCATGTGCTGTTTTCAAAACAAGCTTCACAGAACGGGATAATTTGTTTATCAGAGCAGTACTGTTTAAGGACAGGTAAGAAGAGAATTGGTGGGAATCAATTTTTTTTTTTTTTCCTTTTGTGGAAGGGAAGCTTCCTGATGAGAAGAGACTGTGCCCTACCCAGCTCTGTGTTCCTAGCACGGAACCTGGCACACAGAGGTAGACATTTGTTCTTCTTGTCACCACAGCCAGTAGTCCCTTCCTGGCTCCTGGCTAGGGCTGAGAAGCTGACTCAGTCCTTGGAGCTAGGATGGGGCTTGTTAACCAAGCTGAGTCAACCAGGCCATTTGTCATGGATTGAATTACGTCCCCCCAAAAATGTGTGTAACAGTTTGGCTGGGCCATGATTCCTGGTATTGTGTGGTTTTCCTGTACATTGTAAAACCTGTCTCTATGATGTTAATGAGGGAGGATGGGTAGCAGATGTATTAGTAAGGCAGGACTCAATCTATAAGACTGGATTGTGTCCTGAGGCAATCTCTTGAGATATAAAAGAGAGAAGTGAGCAGAGAGACAGGGGGACCTCATACCACCAAGAAAGCAGTGCCAGGAGCAGAGAGTGTCCTTTGGACCTGGGGTCCCTGTGCAGAGAAGCTCCTAGTCTGGGGAAACACTGAAGAGAAGAAGGCCGAAAGAGAGAGGAAGCCTTCCCCTGGAGCTGACACCCTGAATTCAGACTTAGAGCCTACTTTACTGTGAAGAAATAAATTTCTCTTTGTTAAAGCAATCTACTTGTGGTATTTCTGTTATAGCAGCACTAGATGACTACGATACCACTCCACCTATGAAATCAACATTATTTCCCTCATTCCATCAAATATCCAGTTGATGTTGAAATTTCCAATGGCAAGAACCCCCTTTTGGCTTTAGATAATTTGGTTTGGATTTTCTGTCATCTGTGACAGAAAGATACCTCACTGATTGAGTGCTCATTCAATATTTGCTGAATAAATGAATGACTTTAAAAAATTCTAGTTAGCTAATTTTCACTGAAGTAAGTTTCACATGGTCTCTTCAATCACCTGATATTCATGTGAAAGAGGATAATGAAAAAGGAAGACAGAAGAAGAATTGATGCATTTGAATTGTTGTGTTGGCAAAGAATATTGAATATACCATGGACTGCCAGAAGAACAAACAAATCAGTCTTAGAAGAAATACAGTCAGAATGGTCCTTAGAAGTGAGGATGGTGGTACTTGAGCTTACTTTCTTTGGACACATCATCAGGTAAGACCAGCTGCTAGAAAAGGAGATCATGGTGGTAAAGTATAGGGTCAGTGAAAATGAGGGAAACCCAAACAATGGACTCAAACATACCAATGATTAAGAAGATGGCACAGGACCAGGCAATGTTTCGTTCTGTTATACATAAGGTCACCATGAGTTGGAGCCAGCTCAATGGTAGCTAACAACAGCAAGTTTCACTGAAACGAGAATAGGTTATAAATCAGATTCTTACATTTGTAAAGTACTTTGGAGCTGCCAGTTTTCAAACCCTTATAATTTTACCTTAGCTCCACAACATCCTATGATACTGGAGGTATCTGTGATACAGGTAGAGTAAAACTATGCTCCGTAGGGTTTGCAATTGCTGATTTTTCAGAAGTAGATTGGCAGGCCTTTCTTCCAAGGTACCTCTGGGTGGACTCAAACCTCCAACCTTTTGATTAGCAGCCAAGTGCATTAACCATTTGCACCACCAACTCTGTGTATCTCAGAGGCAGAATATAATCAGACCTTAGATTCAGGGGCATGTGGGAAATGTAGTTCTTAGCCTTCTACCTCCTGTAATTCCTGGAGAAACAGAATAGAGGCCAACTTCCAATAGACAATATCTAGCAGACATCTCTTATGATGTATTTGCATCTCTACTGTGACATTTGCCATCTCCCTTGTCTGGGGCATGGGGGTTGTCATGGATTGAAATGTGTACCCCAAAAAATGTATCAACTTGGCTAGGCCATGATTCCTAGTATTGGGTGGTTGACAACCATTTTGTAATCTGATGTGATTTTCCTATGTGTTGTAAATCTTAACCTCTGTGATATTAATGAGGCAGGATTAGAAGCAGTTATGTTAATGAGGCAGGACTCAATCTATAAAATAGGTTGTATGTTGAGTCAGTCTCTTTTGAGATATAAAAGACAGAAGTGAGCAAAAAGGAATGGAACCTCCTACCACCAAGAAAGCAGAGCCAGGAGTGGAGCATGTCCTTTGGACCCAGGGTCCCTGAGCTGAAACCCTGCTAGACCAGGGGAAGATTGATGACAAGGACCTTCCCCGAGAGCTGACAGAGAGAGAACGCCTTCCCCTGGAGCTGGCACCCTGAGTTTGCACTTCAAGCCTCCTAGACTGTGAGAGAATAAATTTCTGTTCGTTAAAGCCATCCACTTGTGATATTTCTGTTATAGCAGTGGGTCTACACACTGGTTCCCAGCACTGAGGGCACGGGCTGCTCCTTTGCCACTTTGGGATCTCCTGAGCCCCAGCACAGGGTCTGTCAGAGAACAGACCATTATCAGAGAACAGGTCATCAACATTTATGGCCAAGTTGACCAGCAATTACTGTCAATTCCCAGGCTGTCTGACTATTCTCAAAACCTGCTAGCAAACCGCCACCAGCCCCTTACTCCTACTCCCAGGAGTTGAGAGGCCACAGGGAAGAGGGCTAAACACCAGGGGCTAGAACCTGAACTGCCTTAGCTCAGGGACAAGCAACATCTTGGAAAGTGGAGACAATGGACTGGCAGGACAGCAAGACTGGACCAGGCAAGGAAGGAATCCTGGGGACCCTGCTGATGGAGCCCGATGGCTCCAAAACAGGAGGTATGGAATACAAGGGGTACTTCCAGTGTGGGGGTCCCTGGGCAAAGTGTGGCCCCAGGAATCCATGGGGAAGAGAAGAGAGGGATCAGCCACCCCTCCTTGGGTTTGCAGAGAGACTAAGGGGCTTCCAGATGTCAACAAAGCCACTGAAGTGTGGCCAGTGGCTGAGAGGCAGGAACCCAGGTGGCTGTTCTCCTGACCCCTAGCACAGGGCTTGCTGCCCCTCAGCTATCAGGGCTGGTGGGATTGAACAGCTGGCTGTACAGTTCATCCTTATCGCTGCCACCTGTGGGTCAGTATACGTTTGGTCCCCTCAGTGGTCCATGCCATGCAGAGCACAGGCTCCAACAAGCCATGCAGGGTGCTCAAGCCTCACCCTGTCCTGGGTCTGATGGGCTGTGAAGAGACCCAGGGGGTGGAGGAGGCCACAGGTCAGGCTGGAGCCCCTAGATCTGAACCTAAGCTCACCGGATGCAGCTGAGAGGAGAAGGCATTGTGGAAGCTGTTGACACACTTCCAGCTTCAGGAATGACTCTGGTTACTGGTAGCACTGAACATGCAGGAAGGCAGCCCCCAGGGCTTAGCTGGGGAATACAGGGCAGGGGAGGGAAGGCCAGGACCACTCAGGGGGCAGATGGGAGGTCATCTCCATGGCCTCTGCTTCACCCTAGAACTCCTCAGGGGAACTACAAAGGCTCCATCCCTTCCCAGAAACAAGAGAAACTGGCCCCGCTGATGCTTCCAGGTGGCTAGGGATAAATTTTAAACCGTGTGAACTTGTGAGCTGTTCAAAAATAATATATTAAAACTAAAACTTGGAAAGAAAAGCCCTTTTTCCTCTCAGATATCAACTTCCTTAGCTGACGTACATTGGGAGGGGAGAACTCGCTATGATTCCTCCGGCGGCCATGTCTGTGTTGCTGCCCCCCGCCTCAAGCAACAAACACCCAGACACACACACACACATATACAGAGACACAGACACATAAAGAGATATGCACACAGACACATACACTCCCTACCTCCCACATGTGCTGCAAACAGAGCTGCAGGCCCTGTGGACCACAGAGACCCATCTAAGGGTGGGGGTGTGACCCAACCTGGGCCAGCCGGAATCTTTGCCTGGAGTGTTTTAAACTGTAGCTGGTAGAAAGGCCCAGGTCTGAAAACCTGGAGAGTGGTGGTTAGAGCTGCCACAGCATGGTCTCATAGTGTAGAGAAAGCCTGTCTGACAGAATGGAGCTGCCCTGCAGGAAGAAGAGTGGAGGGATGACGTCAGCTTCCTGAGTCCCTTCCCATTCTGCAGTTCTGCTGTGTGAGCCAATAAACTCCCTCTATGTCTGCCAAAATGGCTTAAAATAGGTTCTAATGCTTGTAGCCAAAAGAATCGTACGTGATTGGTCTTCCCCTGGGTGAAATAAGGGGCTGGACGGGCTGGTCTATGGGGGGCCTGGTGGCTCTGGCATCCCAAAACCCTTGTCCTGTGCCCTGGGGTGAGCTAGGGTCTAGCTTGGCTGTTACCCCAGCTCAGGAGTTCAGAGACATCAACATGGACCATCCACCCTCAACATCAGGCAGACTGGCTCAGGCTTGGGACACTGTATTCAGGAAATTACGCCAAATGGAAAAAAGACACTTGGCGGCCTTCTCTGACCCTATCCAGCCATTACCTGGCCAGCTGCTAGACCGACCAGCTGAGGGAAGTGAGCACACAACCAAAGCCTCCTCTGAATAGGGAACCTGCGCTTGTTACACCTCACAAGTTCCCTATGAGGCCATGACTTTCCCATTTTACAGATGAGGACACCAAGGCCCAGGGAAGTCTAGTATAACTTGCTTGGACATGGTGGACCCAGGAATCCAACTTCTTTCAGAGAACACTTGGCTGTGCTGTTCTTTTGGGAGGCCCCTGATTCCTGCCAGGGTCACTAGCCAGAGCCACCTGGAAGGGAAAGAGTGTCTACTCTTTTCCAGGCACTTGGCCACCAAGGACCCCAAAACTGCTGATTCCATGAACGTTGGCATGAAGCCTCCTCACACCAAAAGGTTCAAGCTCAGCACCGTAGGCCGCATCTAAGAAGTCACTTCCACAGCCTCACCTCCAGCTGTATGTGGCCTCAGACAGATGACCTCTGAGAACCTCCATTTCCTTGTCTGTAAAATGGGGATAAAGATGCCTCCTTTGCCCCCCTCACTTTCAGGTGAGCCCTCAGGTATGAAGGCCTCAGGACTGTTCAGCTCCCTGCCCTTGTCAGAGAGAGTGAGGCTCTAGCTGTGTGCTCTGTGGAAGAGTCATGGCCTCCCACAGCCCTGGGTCATAGCTCCTGCTAAGGGCCATGTCATGGATGGAAATGTGTCCCCCAAAAAATTATGCGTTGTAACTCCTAACCTCTACGCCGGAAGTTATAATCCCATTTGCGAATAAGCTGATGAAGCAGGATTAGTATAGAGTGTATCTTCAGTCAATCCCTGTTGAGATATAAAGGAGATTAAACAAGCAAGTGAGAGAAGCAGAGACGGGGAAGAGAGATGCCAAGCCACATGAAGATCGTGCAGGAGCAGAAGCTCAGAAGAGACAAGGACCTTCCTCCAGAGCCAACAGAGAGAAGACTTCCCCTGGGGCTCACACCCTGAATTTGGACTTAGAGCCTCCTAGACTGAGAGAATAAATTTCTATTTGTTAAAGCCATCACTTGTGGTATTTCTGCTATGGCAGCACTAGATAACTCAGACAGGCCACCTCCTGGAACCAGCTGAAGTGCTGCCACTTTACCTCTGGATAAGGGACCCAGGGCCGCAAATGGAGTTAACAGGGGACATGAAAGCTCAACCCCTCTCTCCTCTTTTTTTTTAGTGACCAATAGCTTCTTTGTCTGTTTACCAAAAACAAACAAACAAAACAGATTAATTGTAGACATTTTAGAAAATACATTTAAATCAACACATGTTAATCCGGAGAGATGCCCAGGATATTCAGTTGAATGAAATTCAGAGGTTGCAGAGTACTGGGTATAGGATGATCCATATTTGTAATAAATAAATAAATTAAATAAACCAATAAAACAAACCCAAAAAAGCCCCCTCACCTGCCCCACCCAGTGCGTTTCTATGTCCGTTGGCGCATGGAAAGGAGAGTGGAGAGATTTCACCCTGGCTCTCCTGGGTGGAGGGGAGCGAGGACTGGAGGGAGATGATCAAGCTTGTCCTTTATACACCTTCGCATTGTTTGGTTTGTTACGAGAGGCATGTGTCACTTTCATCATTTTTTAAAGATCCTTAAAACAGAAAAAAACAAGAACAGAACCTGCTGCGGCACGTTACAGGCCTTTCTCCCGGTAGCACCACGCTATGGATACAGCTGGAATTACATTGGTAATCGGGCTCTATGCTCCTGGGCTCTCCCAGTGACCCCAGCCCTCACCCCCAGGTATTCCTCAGAGTCGCGGGGCCATCTTACACATTCTTAGGGACAAGTGCAGTCTGCCGCCCCCTGAAGGCCTGTCTCAATGTCAGGCGGCCACCAGCACCCACTCTGAGCACCTGGCCCCTCCAATGGTAAGACAGAAGGACCCTCATTCCCAAGACCACTGGCAATTTGAAGGGTGGACATGGTGAGTGGTAAGAGCTGGTTTGAATCCTGGCTCTGCCACTTCCTAGCACTGCATGACCTTGGGTGAGTTATTTAACCTCTCTCAGCCTCAGTTTCCTCATCCGTAAAATGGGGATCCCAGCAGTATCTATGGCACAGAGTCACTGAAATCAATACAGACTACCTGGCAAGTACCTGGCCCCTTGTAAAGACTCCATAAACATTATCTATCATTGTTATTGTTATTACAGTATTTATACGTTTCCAGAAGGTTCCCAAAGGTAGCATGAAAATAGGCTTCTGACTGCAAACCCTCATCAGTTCACTAGACTAGGCCAGACTATCTGAAGTCCACATAAACCCAGGCTGAGCACCCTCTCCCCTCCTCCACAATAAGAAGTCAAACTTCCCATAAGCCTGTCATCAGAGATGATCCCTGCTAACATTTTGGTGAGTGCACTCATGATATTGCTCTGTTATTCTCAGTATGTGCAGCATACCCCACCCACCTGTCTTTCTCACTGTAGTGTGGTTATTTTTCTCTGGCAACACCTAACCCTGTACACAAGAACATTGGTGACTGTCTGGACATTTGGGTTGCTTCCCATTTATTTTTTGCTTCATTGGCCTTTCTCACCCCAGATGGTGCGTGTGGATTCCGTGTGCTCCACACAGGCCATGACTAATGGTGAGTAAGGCTGGGCGCCTCCTCTGTGAGCAGAAGGGTGGCAACACCGCATTTCGTTTAGCCCAGACACGACACCCACAGACACCACCTGCGCAGGCTTCTGGGAACACGGCCCTGATTTACGACACAAAATCCCTCCTGATCAAGAGCCATCCTGTCTCTTGAACAAAGAGGCTTTGGACAGATTCCAGCTGCCCTTTGGAGAGATGGCCTGATGACCCACTCTCGCCTGGAGTGGGATAGTGGCCACCGCTGGCCCTGGTTAGCCTCAGAGCAGGCACAAGGCAGGGGAAATGCAAAAGGACAGACTTTCCTTCCTCGCCAGACTGCAACTGGGGTCCACAGCAGCCCAGAGCAGTCTGTGTTCACAAGGTAAACGTGGGACCTAATGGCTACCAGTTGCCCTTGAGTCCATTTGGACTCATAGTAACCCCATGCTTGCAGGGTAGAACTGTGCTCCATAGGGATTTCAATGGCTGATTTTTTGGAAGTAGATCACCAGGCCTTTCTTCTGAGGTGCCTCTGGGTGGACTTGAACCTCTAGCAGCCGAGCATGTTAACTGTTTGCACCACCCAGGGACTAATGGCTGAGAGGGGCTGACGGCAGACTCCTGAGTGTGCCTAAGGTAGGGACAGGGTGTGTGGGTTAGGACAGGACAGCTGGTCTCTCAGGGAGTGAGGGGTCAAACCAGGCTTCAGGAAAGGTGAGACTAGGGAGCAGGGGCAAGAGCATCTCGATGACCCGGTGAGCAGGTGAGTAAGGCCCATGGGCTTGGACCACACACTCTGGGAAGTGGAAGTTGGGGTGGTCTTTGCATTGTGATCACCCCTGTGCCCTCAAACCTACACTGGCCCCAGCAGCCTAGAGTTCATGGCCAAGGTGGGAAATGGGTTGGGATGCTGCCCATCTCTCCCAGAATGTGGAAACGTGGAATGCTGACCTGAGTGGACGACAATTGTCCGATGGGGGCAGGGGGTGACAGGTATATACATTGATTCAGCATGCCTTTACCAAGTGCCTGGGACTATGCCAGCCATGGAGGACACAATGTGAACAAGATGGTGTGGTCCCTGCCCGTGCACATACTGTTTGTCCTTAGAGAGCTGTCTTAGGCATCTAGTGCTGCTATAACAGAAATACCACAAGTGGCTGGCTTTAACAAAGAGAAGTTTATTCTTTACTCTCTCACAGTCTAGTAGGCTACAAGTCCAAATTCAGGGTGTCAGCTCCAGGGGAACGCTTTCTCTGTCGGCTCTGGAGAAAAAGGTCCTTGTCATCAGTCTTCCCTTGATCTGGGAGCATCTCAGTGCAGGAACCTCAGGTCTGAAAGATGCGCTCTGCTCCCGGCACTGCTTTCTTGGTGGTAAGAGGTCCCCAGCTCTCTGCTTCCCTTTCCTTTTATTCCTTGTAAGATAAAAGGTGGTGCAGGCCACACCCCAGGGAAACTCCCTTTGCATTGGATCAGGGACGTGACCTTAGTAAGGGTGTTACAATCCCACTCTAATCTTCTTTAACATAAAATTACAGTCACAAAATGGAGGACAAACACACAATACTGGGAATCATGGCCCAGCCAAATTGATACACACATTTTTGGGGGACATAATTCAATCCATGACAAGTGCACGTTAAGATCACCAAAAACAGCAAAAAAGTGCTCCATCGCTCAGTATTTTCACTTCTTTGTGTAGGACCCAGTTATGATTATTCTTTCTCTGTGGGGGTGGCTATAGAAGGCTCTTGGAGCTCACGGGGAACCTAAAGTCACGCCATCTGCCCCTGGTCCCCCGCTGCTGCTGGGTGGCAGCCCCCCCTGCCTTCTGACCCCTGAGCCCGTTCAGCGCTCGCCATTGGGCGTTCGCCCCCTGCTGGACGCTCAGACGTGTCAGCCAGGAGGCCCACCCCCTTACACTTTGGGTAACCAGGTTTCTCCACTTTTTTTTAAGTTATCACCTTTTAACAAACATAAACACTCCCTCCCTTGCACACCCCATTGAGAATCAAGATCGCCTCCTCAGAAAAAAATGTTTTGTCCAGCTTTACTTTCTATAGTACATATACAGTGAAACCTGTGAGAGCCGGAACTCTACGGGACTGCCTTTTTCAGGGTCTCACAAGTTTTCCACCTTTGACAGGGTGCAGTCTTACCATCTTTCTATCATTTGTTTTAGTGGAAAATATTTGAGTTTTCTTCCTCTGACAGATTTCTGCCTTACACAGCTTCCGGTTTTCACAGGTTTTATTGTATTTTCTATAGAACATAAGCCAGGCAGGATTTCATTTTTCCAAAAAGAAAATTATATTCCAATATTGGATATGGTTTGTAAATGGCATGCCTCCTTGTTGGAAGGTTCTGATCTGCACCCTCTCCTTCTTACCTCCCCTCCCTCTGCGATATGCACCCCTGGGGGGAAGGGCCAGGGCCCATGTGAACGGCACCCCCTGGAGTTGCACAGTTCCCGACCTGCACCATTGTCCATGGCGGCCCTGGCTCAGGAGGCAGCCCCAGCTGAACTGCTGCTCTACAAGCTGCCAAAACTGTACTCATCGAGTGTGGAGGCTGCCATCATCAAGACAGGCAGAGATGTCCACAAGGAGGAGGGAGAGTACCTGACAGATTCCTTCTGAGGACAGAGAAGGGAGCTGAAAACCTCTTGCTTCTGGCCTAAGGGAGGTGTCCAGGCCCTGGCTGGTACCCCTTGGCCTTAGCTAAAAAACTGTCCTTGATCACCAAGAGGGATGAAGATGTAACTAAGTCACAGGGGCTTTGCAGACAGAAAATTGAGGCATGAAAGCAAAGGGATGGAGACCAAGCAATCAACCAAATGCTAGAATCAGAGGAGAGTGTGGCATGGGGTCTGGTGTATAGCGTGAAGCCTTGTAACATGGTTCCTGGAGCCCCAGATAAAGTGTGGCCTGAGCGCATCCCTGCCTGGTTTACCCACCATCGTGATTCTGCTTACACACCTCCAGCAACAGGGAGTGCACTACTACCCCAGCAGAAAGCCTGGTCAGAGCAGATCAAGTTGCTAGAAAGTCTCTTACTTGTATAATCCTTGTTTCTCAGGTCACACCAAAGAGGAGAGTGGGACTGTATCTGTATTAACACCAGGGGCTAACGTCTATTGACAACCCACGTGTAGGCATTGCTCTAAGCACTTTCCAATAATTATCCCATTTCACCCTCTCAATAACCTCCAAGAGGAGGGGACTACCTACCACTAGCCCCATTTTACAGATGTGAACACTCAGGTGCAAAAACGTTATCAGTTGCCAAAAGTTGTACAGTAAATAAGTGGTGGGGGAACAGACAAGTCAAGAGAGGCTTACAATAGAGGGTGATAAGCGCTGGTTTGGTTGGTTTGACGCACATTTGGAGGTCCCTACGTGGTACAAACGGTTTGCACGTGACTGCTAACCTAAAGGTTGGAGGTCCAAACCCACCCAGCAGTACCATGGAAGAAGAGGCCTAGTGATCTGTTTCTCTTTAGATTACAGCCAAGAAAACCCTATGGAGCAGTTCTACTCTATAACACATGGGGTCGCCCTGTGTTGGAATCAACTCAACGGCAATTAACAACAACATGCAAATTTGGATTTTTTGAACTTGAGATGGAAAAATGTATAACTACCATTAAGAGGCAAGTGTAACATAGTGGTTAAGAACATGGACTCTGGGTTCTCATCCTGGTTCATCCACTAACTAGTCGTGAATTGGGCAAATTGCTTAAGCTCTATGTGCCTTGGTTTTCCCATCTGTTGAACGAGGATAGTAAGAGTACTTATTGTGACGATCAATAATGAAGAGATTAGAATGGTGTTTGGAACAACGTACCCACTCAATAAGTGTTAACCATTAATAAATTCTCACCCTGTGAGGAAATCTGGAAAATGCAAATTCTAAAACATTTTAAAAGTTAGTCAACAATCTCATTCTAAGCTGGTGAAAGAGTGGACTGTAAACTGTGTTTGTCACAACTGCCACATGGTGGCGCTATTGCTAAGGGCTGAACAGAAACGCTTGATTTCTGCCAGTTCTGAATTCTGCCAGGTCCTCAAGAGGGCCCACCTCACGAGATGTGCTGACTGCGTGTGGCGCAGCCAGAGAGCTGCCTAGGAGTGAGGGCACCCAGAGGAGGTCCAGAGCTTTTGGGAGTGGGTTTGGGTCAGGGAACCGGTGGTGGCAGCGGACAGAATCCTACTCAAAACAGGCTTATTACAAGACTCACCTGCTAGAGAGCGGCAGAAGCCATCTGGAAAATTCTCAGGTGTTCTCTATTTCCGTCTCTCTGGAACCCCATGTCCTTTTCTCAGCTGGCCTCTCCACCCATCTGCTCCACTCTCTTCCTGGCTTCTTCCCTCCCTCATTACCTGGCTGGCGACAGCATCCACTCCCCTCACACTGCTGACTTCTCCCCCCTCACTTCGGTGTTCATTTCAGCCTGGGCCCGGAATTTGCCCCAGCTGACCGTTGGCCATGCCTGATTCACCCAGTTGGTTATCAGGGGGAGGAGAGGAGGCAGAAGTTACAAACATGGCCACTTATGCCCACCTGGTCCTGGGGAGGCCATAATGAATATGTCAGGGTCAGAAGGCTTCAGAGAGGAGGTGACATTCGCCCAGTGGAGACAGGAGGGTTCCAGGTAGAGGAACTGGAGGTGCACACAAAGGATTGGGCCGTGGGGAAATGGAAGAAAAAGAGATGGCAGAAGTATAGGGTTCGCAGAGAGCAGGGCCTGGGTCAGGCGGTGAGGGAACTTGAATGCCCATGAGGAATATCAGGCTTTATCCTGAAGGTAGTAGAGTCCTACTGAAGGATTTTAATCAGAGAGGAGACATGATTAGATTGGCATTCTAAAACAGTTTTCATCTAGCAGTGTGGAGGCCATATAGGAGGGGGCTGAGTTCTGAGGTGGACTCCAACTAGGAGGCCTCAGAAACCACCCAGGTAAGAAAGACAGATTGCGATGGGGTGGCACATGCCTGAGGCTGAATGATGGCTCCAGCAATTTCAAGCCATGGGACCTTGAGCAAGTTATTTACTGCCTCTGAGCTTTGTGAACATTTTTCAAAAACAGCTTTATTTAGGTATAATTGATATACAATATACTATACGTATTTAAAGTGTACAATTTGTTGATTTTGACATGTATGTATATACCTATGAAATCATCACCACAATCAAGACAGTGAACATATGTCTCACCCCCAAAACTTTCTTCATGCTCCTTAGGAGTCCTTCCTTCCCACCCCTCTCTGAAATTCAGCCCCACCCCCAGGCAGCAACTGATCCACTTTCTTTCACTATAGAAAAGTTTATATTTTCTAGAGTTTCAAATAAATGGAATCATACAGTGAGGGCTCTTTTTCTCTTGGTCTAGCTTCTTTACTTAGCATAATTATTTTGAGATTCCTTTATGTTATTGCACGTATCAATGGTTTATTCTTTTTATTGCTGAACAGTATTCCCTCTTGAGTCCCAGGCCCCCAAATTCCATTACGTCACTTCCTCCACATTCTATTGGTCAAAGCTTGTTACAAGGCATGGCAAATTCAAGGAATAGGGAAAGACACTCCACTCTTTTTTTTTTTTTTTTAATTTTACTATGTTTTAGGTGACAGTTGACAGCGCAAACTAGTTTTTCAATCAAAAATTTTATACCTAATATTTGTTTTATGACATTAGTTGCAATTCCCTCCATGTGTCAGCACTCTCCCCCTTTCCCTTCCCACCTTGAGTTCTCTGTGTCCATTCATCCAGTTTTCCTGTCCCTTCCTGCCTTCTCGTCTTTGCTTTTGGGCAGGTGTTGCCCGTTTGGTCTCGTATCCTTGATTGAACTAAGAAGCACGTTCCTCACGTGTGTTATTGTTTGTTTTATAGGCCTGTCTAATCTTTGGATGAAAGGTGGACTTAGGGAGTGGCTTCAGTTCTGAGTAGGGTGTCCAGGGACCATTTTCTCAAGGGTTCCTTCAGTCACTATCAGACCAGTAAGTTTGGTCTTTTTTTGTGAATTTGAATTTTGTTCTGTATTTTTCTCCTGCTCTGCCCGGGACCTTCTATTGTGATCCCTGTCAGACCTATCAGTGGTGGTAGATGGGCACCATCTAGTTCTTCTGGGCTCAGGCTGGTGGAGGCTGTGGTTCATGTGGTCCTTTTGTTCTTTGGACTAATACTTTCCCTGCGTCTTTGGTGTTCTTCATTCTCCTTTGCTCTGAATGTGCTGGGACCAATAGATGTATCTTAGATGGCCACTGGCAAGCTTTTAAGACCCCACTCTACCCACCAGAGTAGAATGTAGAACATTTTCTTTACGAACTATGTTATGCCAATTGACCTAGATGTCTCCCAAGACCATGATCCCCAGCCCTCAGCCCCAGTAACTCAGTCCCTCAAGGTATTTGGATGTGTCTAGGAAGCTTCTGTGACTTTGTGTTAGTCAAATTGTGCTGACTTCCCTATATTGTGTGTTGTCTTTCTCTTCACCAAAGTTAACACTTGTCTACTACCTAGTTAGTGGTTTCCCCTCCCCACCCCTCTCTTCCCTCGTAACCATCAAATAATGTTTTTGCTTTTGTTTTTCTGTGTGTAAACCTTTTCCTGGGTTTTTATAATAGTGGTCTCATACAATATTTGTCCTTTTGTGATTGACTTATTTCACTCAGCATAATGCCCTTCAGATTCATCCATGGTGTGAGATGTTTCACAGATTCATCATTATCCTTTATCTTTGCGTAGTATCCCATTAAGTGTATGCACCATAATTTGTTTATCCATTCGTCTGTTGATGGGCACTTAGGTTGTTTCCATCTTTTTGCTATTGTGAATAACGTTGCAGTGAACATGGGTATGCATATGTCTATTCATGTGATGGCTCTTATTTCTCTAGGATATATTCCTAGGAGTGGGATTACTGGATTGTATGGTATTTCTATTTCTAGCTTTTTAAGTAGGCGCCATATCATTTTCCATGGTGGTTGTACCATTTTACATTCCTACCAGCAGTTCATAAGAGTTCCAATCTCCCCACAACCTCTCCAACATTTGTTATTTTCTGTTTTTGTTTTTTTTTTTTTTTTAGTGTCAGTAATGTTGGGGTGAGATAGTATATCATTGTAGTTTTGATTTGCGTTTCTCTAACGGCTAATGATCACGAGCATTTTCTCATGTGTCTGTTGGTTGCCTGAATGTCTTCTTTGATGAAGTGTCTGTTCATATCCTTTACCCATTTTTTAATTGGGTTGTTTGTCTTTTTGTGGTTGAGGTGTTGAAGTATTCTATTGATTTTAGAGATTAGACCCTTGTTGCATATGTCATAACCAAACAATTTTTCTCAGTCTGTAGGTTTTCTGTTTACTCTTTTGCTGAAGTATTTTGATGAGCATAATGTATAATTTTTAGAAGCTCTTAGTTATCTAGTTTATTCCTGGTGTATGTGCATTGTCAGTTATGGTTCATATTGTATTTATGCCATGTATTAGAGCCCCTAGCATTGTCCCTATTTTTTCTTCCATGATCTTTGTTGTTTTAGGTTTTATATTTAGGTCTTTGATCCATTTTGAGTTAGTTTTTGTGTCTGGTGTGGGGTATGGGTCCTGTTTCATTTTTTTTACAGATGGACATCCAGTTTTTCTGGCACCATTTGTTAAAAAAAAGACCGTTTTTCCCCCATTTAAAGGACTCTGGTCATTTTTCAAAGATCAGCTGACCATAAGTGGATGGATTTACATCTGGGTTCTTGATTCTGTTCCATTGTTCTATGCGTCTGTCATTGTACCAGTCCCAGGCTGTTTTAACTACCATGGCTGTATGGTAGGTTCTGAGATCAGGTAGTGTGTGAGGACTCCTACTTTGTTCTTTTTCTTCAATAATGCTTCACTTGCCCGGGGCCGCCTTCCTTTCCATATAAAGTTGGTGAATAGTTTTTCCGTCTCATTAAAGAACTCTGTTGGTATTTGGATCGGGATTGCATTTTATCTGTAGATCACTTTGAGTAGGATTGAAATTTTCACAATGTTGAGTCTTCTTCCAATCCATGAGCATGGTATGTTTTTCCATTTATGTAGAACTCTTTAGATTTCTTGCAATAGTGTTTTGTAATTTTCTTTGTACAGGTCTTTTACATCCCTGGTTATATTTATTCCTAAATATTTTATCTTTTTAGGGGCTATCATAAATGGTATTATATTCCTGATTTCTTTTTCAAAGTTCTGTTTATTAGTGTATAGGATCAACTAATTTTTCCATGTTTATCTTGTATCCTGCTACTCTGCTGAATCTATTAGTTCCAGTAGTTTTCTTGTGGAATCTTTGGAGTTCTCTATCTATAGGATCTTATCATCTGTGAATAGGGACAGTTTTACTTCTTCCTTTCCAATTTACATGCCCTTTACTACTTTTTCTTGTCTTATTGCTCTAGCTAGGATTTCCTGCACAATGGAGAGATGCCACTCTTGATGGGAGGACCTGCAAAATATTGTGGCCGTGCTTCCCAGTCTATCACACTTCCCCTGACCTGAAGTTGTCCTCACCGCTCTAGCCCAGTTTCATGAGTTAGTTTTTTTTATAGCACTTCCGCCTCTCTGAAATGATCTTATTTATTTATTTGCTAGACTGGAAGCACCACAAAATCAAGGGACTTGTCTATTTGTTCACTGCTGTGTCTCCAGCAGGGATTTGCATATAGTAGGAGCTCAGCATGTATTTGTTGAATGAATGAATGCCAACAGTCCTTCAAAACTATGGCCAGATTGAAACAGAACATCATGCCTGCCCCTCTCCAGGTACTCCTGTCACTGCAGGTGTGAGGCTGGGAAAATCTCAACACTTGCTACCCTCCAAATACCCATCATTTCTTCTTGCTCATCTCCCACCCACCCTTGGAACACCATGAGAACCCCAGCCCTAGTGATCCAAACCCACTGCCGTCAAGTCGATTCCAACTCATAGTGACCCCATAGGGTTTTGAAGGCTGTAAATCTCTATGGAAGCTGACTGTCATGTCTTTCTCCTGCAGAGCTGCTGGTGGTTTTGAACCGCTGACCTTTCGGTTAGCAGCTGATCGCTTTAACCACTGTGCCACCAGGGCTCCTTAGCCCTAGTGAAGAGGGGTTTTTATTTTTTAAGTTTCAGAGGTCCTGCAGGTATGAGAGGGATGCTGGCTAAAAGGGAAGCTGCTGATTTGCGTGTATAGCACTGAGAATGGACTGAAACTTCCATGGAGACAAGGGACACAGGTTGCCTGGCTGCGAGAATCCCAGGCAAGGTCCTGAGCCCGCCCCCTCCACCTCAGACTCCAAGGGACCTTCACGAAGGAGGCCAGGATAACAGAGGCCCCTGCCCCAGAAAGAAGGGGAAGTAGGCCTTAAACCTAGAGCCTCGCTGCCCAACTCACCCTAACCTAGCGTTTCCACTACTCAGGTGGCTATTTCCTGGGCAGTGGGAGGGCCCCACGCGCAAGAGCAGATGCCTTGAGTGGAGTTTGAGAATCAGAAAGGAGCCAGGTGGGGGCATATGTTCCCAGTTATGTTAGGCTACTGCATCCCTGCCCTCTCCATCCTGGCCCCAAACCATCAGGCCCACATGCCCAGGCACGGCCCACGCGGTATCTTCCCCTCCCCGCCGCCGCAGCCTAAACCGTGCGCACCTGTATCTCCCAGGAACGCCCTCCAGGGGGCGCTGTTGGACAGCACGCGGAGCGCCGCTCTGGGGCCGCAGAGCGGCGCGGTCAGGACAGCAGATTCAAGCACCTGGGAGAGGTGGGGAGGAGGGAGGGATGAGGATGTGAACTTGAGAGACCCTCAGGAGCTTCTGTGTCTTGCAAGAGCCTTGGCTTGGTCTGGCCAGGTCTCGGGGGTGCGCAGCTCTAGCCTCCGCAGCTTCAGGTCTGGAATCGAGAGGAATGGGGGATGGCGAGGAGGTATTGTGCGAATTCCAGCAGAGGCGCCAGGGGCCGGTAGTCTGGCCCCCTCCACTACCCATCCTCGGCTCCGCCAGTCTGACGAAATCTCCGCACCCTGGTCCCCCTCAGTCCTGGCCTGGGGGAATGCAGTCTTGCGGCCTTGGGGTGAGGACTGTGCGACGAAGGCCGCCCGCCGTCGCCTCCCGGCCTGCATGGAAGGCGCTTACCGTCCAGGGCTCTTCCTCTGGGGCCCTATATCCCACCTGCAGCCTTTAGCCGGGAGCACCCTCCCTGACACCCCGCGCTCCTCAGGGCTCCTCCACGGCTTTCGCCTCGAGCTCCGCTCCTAGGAAGGGACGTGGCCGATCCTGGGCCTGGAGGGAGCGGATCGACTGGAGTCCTGCGTGACCTCTTCAAGCCCTGGGTCTGGGTGTCGACGTTCGCCCTGCACCCATTGACCTTATAACCCCAGACCAGGAGGGACAGTCTGAGGGTGGGGTGGAAGGACCCTTCAGGCCCAGAAAAGATACAGAGCAGCTAACCCGTTCCTCAGCACTCTGGATGTGCCAGCCCATCTGAACCTCGATGTGGTGGGCTGAAGCCCAACGCTCAGCCTCTCCCAGGCCTTTCACAGGCTTGGAGCGAGAGTTCACCTCTCTTTGGGGCATGAGCGACGCTCGCTGGGGCGCTTAGCATGGCACAGGCCGAGGAGCCCCTTCCCCCAGCGCGGACCACGGAGCTGAGTCCCTTGGAAAACGGGCTTTTGAGGGCGACACGGAGGCGCACGTTGGGCGCAGGACAAAGCTGGCGCTCCTCAGCTGTACTTCTCCCTAAAACGGAACCTCGCAGACCTCCTCCTTTCGTTCTCTCAGGTTAGGAAAGGCTTGAGTCAACGGGAAGCTGGGGAGTCTGGGCCTGGAGGAAGAAGAGGGGAGAGAATTCAGTGCTGGATACAAGGTTTTGGAGCGCTGCTGGGAGACGGGGGGAGTCCGGGAGGAGCTATGCTGCCACACCTCTCCGCACCCCCCATTCCCGAGGTTAGGGCTGCAGCCTCCTCAAAGGTTGCCCGGGGTGCAAGCGCCCATCGGCCAGCAATTGGGTCTGAGCAGGGCCTGGGATGAGTACGTGCAGGCTAGGGTGGAGACAACAAGAATCACACTGGGCTTGCGCCCTCCCCTAGTCCCTCGGACCGGGTGAGACCCAGATAATCCCTGCGCTGACCTGCAGCGTCCAGCGACTCCGCTGCGGCGTCCAAAATAGGCAGCTGAGGGCGGGAGTGGAGGGGCTGGGAGGGGGGCCTCCGGCGCCGGGATAAGGCCTGCGCGTCAATGGGCCGCGCGGGCCGGAGCGGCCGCCTAAAGGATTCAGGCCTGCGGGACCGAGGCGCGCCGGCCTGCTCTCAATAGCGGACAATGGAGTCCCGGGGTGACCTGAACAAAGAATTTGGAAGTAGTTAAACTGCAGAACACGTTCTCGGCCAGGGTGCTTCCTTTCAAAAGGAGCGCGGGTGAGGGGGTAGAGAGAAAGCACTAGGGGGTGGAGGGGGTGAGAAAATGCCCAGGGGAAAAGTTGGTAGGTCGCCCTCGTTGCCGCCAGCTACCAGACTCTGGAAATTCAATAGGAAATGGGGCGGGAGGGGGGTGGGGGGAGTGTCAGCGGCCCAGGTCCACCGGGGCCTTCAAGGAGAGGCCAAGAAAGTTCTCCGAGAGATGGCTGGGGTTCCCGAGCAGAGCCAAATCTTTGCCCTGCTTCTAGGGACATCCCCTCCCCCAGGCTTCCACTCTGGGCGGGGGCAAGCGCAGGGGCTGGACTGACGGGGGAGGCCAGAAGAAACTCCCCTTGGGCTTCAAAGGTTGGAATAGGGGCCTACGGTGGAGAGACACCCAGCGGGTGAGGGGATGGGAAACAGGAGCGGAGTCTGGACCCTGCTCTGGTTCGCCACCAGAGTCTAAACCGGTCTCTCTCTGGATCCCTCCCCGTGTCTAACTCTCCACCACATTGGGTCTCTCCATGGCTCCTCTAGCAGGGTCTCTCTGGACAGAGCTCTCCCTCCCTGGTCGCTTTCTCGCGGCTTGTTTTTCCCATCCAGTTCAGAAAGACTGGATGCCCCCTCTGTCTTTTCTCTGCCTGCCACACCCCACACAACCAGCAATCTTAGATTTTTCTCATGAGTGTATTCCTTCCCACCCACCCCCATTTAGGTCAAACCTCTAGGTGTAGAAGACCAGTATTATTTTATTTCATATATTTCTGAACTTTCCAATTTTTCCACAATGAGCACAGTGGGAAAATGGGGGAGGGGAAGACGTTTAGAAAAGCAGTCAGTCACACCCGTAACAAACTAATTTAGAAGAGGAGAAAATGGAGAGGTTGTGGAGACCAAGAAAATAAATAAAATGACAGAATAAATGGTCAGAAAATACGAGGGGGAGGATACTCCTTCCGTCTTCTAGCCCTCCCCTCAAGTTGTTGAGGAAGCAGAGAGGCCAAGAAGAAGAAAGGAGAGGTGGCGTCCACGTCTTCTGGGAGCCTGTGCCTCCGGAATCCGAGAGAGCCCCGGCTGGCCAGGCGGCTCCCTCCTGTGGGCGGCGCTCGGTTTGCAAGGGGTTAACAGCGTTGCTCGTGAACTTGGCCTGTCTGGCTTGTGATGGATGATGACACCCGCTGACAGGTTCAGCCGGAGGGACCTCCCCTGCTGTGGCGGCGGGAGAATCACAAACAGGCGGAGCGAACCCGGGGCAAGTGGCCGGGGCGCGCTGGTTCGGCGTGGCTGGGCCGCCCGCAAGGCGCACCGCTCAGCCTGCCCTCCCGCTCCCGCCTCCCCAAGGCCTCTCGCCCTTTCTCCTGGCGCTTTCTGAAATAATTCCAGAGCACCGAAGTTTTCCGGGGCTCCTCGCTGTGCGACCCAGAACTGCCTCGATGCCCTAGCAGGCAATGAGGGGCGTTGGGGAGCAGCGTGTCGGGAGCCGGCCTCCGAGGAGTTCGAGTTCAGCATTTGGACAGCGGCTGTGGGGCTCAGTCTGCCCAGCCCTGAGTTTGCAGGTGCACAGCCAGGGCGGGGGGTGGAGGGAGTAGGGAGCGGAGCCTGATCTTGAAGAGGTAGGACCCAGCCTGGGGGACAACCCCTCGTTTCTCCAGCTAAAAGATCTCTTCCGAACTCACTTGGGAACCCCAGGATGGCCAATCCAGCGTGGAGACAGCGTACCCACCACATGCGTAGAGGAAAAGAAAAGACGCCCCCTTTCAACAGAGTGTAGATGTACCCCCTCCCCCCCCCATTCCCTAGGCTTTCCGTTTCTCCCCATAGGAACCTGGATCCCTGAGCCTGGAGCTGCCAGCGAACCTTCCAACCCGCTGCTCGCCACCCTCTACCAGTTCGTTGGTGGCTCTGGGGGAGCCTGACGGCGCTAGGGGATGGAGGGTGCTGGGCCCGCCGAATGGCGCTGCGACTCCCCGGGAAAAGCTGGGAGGTAAGCCGGGTGGGGGGAGGACGAACCAGGCGCTGCGCTCGGAGCCCTTCGCCGCCTGCCTCCGCCCCCACCCCAGCGCTCAGTTCCGCACTGGTCCGGGTGAGGGGAGAGCTGGGGGGCGGGGGGAGCCGCGCTGACGTCACTGCGGGCCGTGCCCGCCCGAGAAGGCGGTGCTGCGAGCTGCTCAGAGCCGGGAGAGGCGGCGCGCGGCCAGGAGCCCCCGCGCCGCGGCTGTCGTGCCCGCCTCCCGCGGCTCCCAGCCGTGCGCCTGCGGGAGCAGGGGCGGCTGGAGAGCAGCCGGAGCCGGGCCCGAGCCAGAAGGCGCACCTGACCCCGAGCCGCAGACCCCCGGTCCCGGCAGCCGCCCCACCCCCACCGCTGCCTCCCGCGCCCCGGGCCCCCTTCCCGGTCCGTAAGTGCCACTGCCCGCTGTGTCTCGGTGAGGCTGGGGAGCGGGGGCTGGAGCTTGAGGGCGGTGGCCTCGGCTAGGGCAACGTCAGGGAGCTGGACTGGACTGGGGGAGGGGGCTGGGGCATCCCTGATCGGCCCCCTTGGGCAGTTGGGGCTGCTGGGAGCTTCCCACCGCTAGGGCGGGGACTGGGGGTGCACTCGGACTGGGGGTAGGAGGCAGGTCTCGGCCTCTGGGGCCTGACCCGTCAACCCTGGCAAATCGCCAAGGTCGTGGGGCAGTCGGAAGCTCTGAGAGGTGGGGACTTCTGGGTGTGCTAGTAGGGGAGGGTCATGGGGCCCGGATGGAAGTTGTGGGACTGCAGACAAGGCTAGCAGAAAGGAGGGAATGCTTCCAAAGTGAGATTCCGGGGAGTCCCTGGGTCATCCCCTCTCTTAGCCTGCTCCTGGTTCCTATTTCTTCTCATCCCCTCCCCCACAAAAAAATAATATCCTGGAAGGTGGCTTCCTGAAAAAAAATATTTTAAGAAATAATGCAACACACAGCACCCACTCTAGACAAGATTTATGGCATGTTTTCCCCCCTCTGAAATGGGAAGTTGTTGGAAAGTCTTCTCTGCCCTGACTCCCTTCCGTGCCCTGGAACAGGGATCTTGGATCTGTCTGTCTTTGGGTGTCTATGCAGCTCCTCCAGCCCAGGCACCACTTAGCTGGGGAGGAATGAGGGCAGCAGAGGAGGTTGAGCTGTGGTGAGGGGCTTCTCTGGGAGAAGGCTGGAGGGGGGTGTCCAAGTTGGCCCCCCAGCAGTGCAGGGAGGTAGCCGAAGCTGGGAGAGGTGCTAGGGTCAGATCACAAGAACGCGCATGTATTCAGAAATACAGTGCGACTCTGTGGCTGAGGAGAAATGGAGGTGCTGGGGCTGAAAGGGAGCCCCTTTATGAGCTCCTATAACCTGGAGGTGGATTCTTCAGCCTAGGAGATAAAGAGGATACAGTTTGAGAGTCTGGCCTTCAATCAAGGGACTGTAGCCAGAGGGTAAGCTAGGTGGTCACTGAGGGGGTAGGTGTCATGCAGGGTCCACCCAGGAGCCTCTCTTAGCAATGCCAGTTGCTGGAGAACCCAGGGGAGGGTGCTGCTCTGCCAGACCTTCTCAGATGGGGCGTTTCCAGGTTCCTGCCCAGCATGGACCTCCCCAGAGCTCACACGCTAGCTGCTAGGCCTTGGCTCTCATGTGGGAGCTGGACAGGGCACTACAACCCAGCTGCCCAAGTGTATGTGAAGGCCGGTGTGGGGGCCCTGGAACCCACTAGGAGTAGGGAGCTCTGTCCTTCTGAGCTTGCCCAATGCTAAGTCTCTGGCTGGCGGCCCTTCCAGCTTCCAGACAATAGAGAGATCAGCTTAATCAAAGCTTGGGCCTGAGGAAGGAGCAAGGGAGGGAGCGAGCAATGGGGAAAGGGTACCTGGATTTAACCTAGGTTGTGGCTGAAGATGCTGTCTACTCTTTAAGGCCCAGAGGTCAGGCCCAGAGGGACTAGGGAAGGGACTTCTGGTTCTAGGCCAAATGGCAGGCCAGGAGACTGTGTCTGCCCGGCCTGGAGAGTGGGATTCCATCAGCCTCAGGCTTTGAGCCTCTGGATCATGGCAAGTCTGGTCACAGGATGTGGGCTACCTACACAAGGCCGCCGTCTAGGGCCAGAAATGCGCCCTCTTTCTGCATTTAACTCCTTAAGTTGCTGTGTCCTGGAATGGGGACCACACTCCTGTGGGTCCTCAGCACCCCCCGCCCCCCCCCACACACACTGAGTTGTAAAACCACCAATAGTAAACAGGAACTTGGGCAAAAGCCAGCTCCCAGAGCCAAAGCAGCGCTGCCAAAGGGTACACGTGTGGGGTTCACGGGCAAGGTACCTGCTACGTCCTTACGTCGGGTGCTAGTTGGGTGTATGGGCAAGTGCTGTGCAAGTTTCACGGACCAAACACCCGTATCGGGCACACGTGTAGTTGCAGCACCAACAGACGTTTCTATAGATCCGGGTATGGAGGTTTCACTGCCCGAAAGCTTCTCTAGCCCTGGGTAGAGGTTTGAATACGAAACCGGAGTCTCTGACCCTGGATGGATGCGCCTAGGAGGGAGGCCTCCTTTGGAAGAGCCACCTGCCACCGGAGCTCTCGCTCCCGCCGTTAGCTTCTCCTGGTAGCCACAAGGGCCCCGAGCTCAGGTTAGAGATCGCGGGCAGGAAGCGGAGGAAGTTCCAGTCGTAAGCAGAGCGTCAGGGAGAGCCGCCTGGCAGGAGGCTCTCAGCACCATGGCCAGGTCCCCGATGCCGCCAACGCTTTGACCTCTGCGCTAGCGCCCAGCCAGACCCGGAGCCGGCTCTCCTCCGACCTAGGGCCCGCGCTAGGGCCTGAAGGCCATTGTCAGGGGCTTGGCGTGAGGCAAAGCGCGTGGAGCCCAGACCCAGTCCGACGGGCAGGAAAGGGCCCGATCACTGCCAGGGCTGGTCGGATTCTCCCCACCTGGGCTTGGCATCACCCGGCCGCCTTCAACTGGCAGTGTCCTGCCCACACCATCCGCCTCTGCCCCACGCCGACCTGGACCGCTTCCCGGATCCCGGTCTGAGCTAAGCGTAGAGGCCGAATGCCAGCAGGAGGCCCGAGACCCAGGCCTCGCTGCTGCCGCTGGAAATACGGATGCCTTCAGCAGCAGAGCCACGGAGAGGGCGCTCAGCTTGAGAATGGGGACAGAGCGTCCCGGACCCACGCGAGCATATGGAGACTCGACCTGAAGGCCGCGGGCCAGTGGAGATTGCAGCCGGCGACTGACCGCAGAGCCACCTCCTCTTGGTGGCCTAAGCCCTCGAGGCCCAGTCTACGATGCCCAGTGCCCAAGGCTGTAGGTGGGGTGTCGCTGATTCCGGACAGCCCAAATCCAGCGAGGCGAGGGGCTGAGGCAGGGTGGGGAGCCTCACCTTAGTCGTCCTCACCCGCTCCCCACGAGGGAACTAGGTTTTCCAAAAAGGGCAGCAGAGGTGCGGTGCTGGTGACAGCGATCTTCCTCCGCATCTGAATTGAATCCAAACGGCGCTTTTTAATTCTTTCTCCCAGAGCCCCCACCCGCCCTCGCCTTGCCAGCCGCTGTGTTACCGTGAGCCTTGCCGAGGAGCCATTTTGTGCAGCATCCTGCTTAAATCCCACTCGGAGGGGCTCGTTCCTCGCTCTCTTTCCCCACGCTCCCTTTCTTCGCCCCCTTCTGTCTTAGGTGAACCCGGCTTTGGCGCCCCTCTCCGCCTCCACAGCCCCGCCCCTCCCACTCCGGGGTGGCCCAGAAGGACTAGGGCTGGGAGGCCGCCCCCACATACACCAAGAAGAGACGGTGCGGGTTCTGGAGCTGCAGGAGGAGGGGAAGCGAGGGGCGCCTCCCAATTATGGAAATCCTTTGGAATTAACTGTCTCGGGCCCAAAATCGGGTTCCTTCCCGAGCCCCCGCTGTGGGCCTCTGCATTTCTCCGCCGTTTCCCACTCTGGCCGGCCCTTGCTCGCCTTTTGGAAAAAGGGATGCGTCTGCAAAATGGAATTTGGAGTGAGACGTGTAAACGCTTGACTGGGGTGGGAGCTGGAGGCAGCGAGCCTGGCTGGAGTTTAGGGTAAGGACAAAAATAGAACAAACCTGAGACAAGCGGTGGCGAAACAGGTGCTTAACAAAATCGAGGACTTGACAAGATCGACATGTGTCATTTTTAAGGGAGAAAAGGATATTTAGAAAAATAATGAAATCCTTTTCAAGCCATTCATTTTCCGCTTCTTTGGGTCTCTTCTTTGGAACCCATCCTGCGGCGGTTTTTCTTGGCTGAGAGCCTCTGAGCGTCCCAGGCAGGCTCCATTAAAACGTAGCCTCCTGGGTATCCCTGCCCAACCCCACCCAATCCCACCGAGCTTCGAAGCTCTGCCCCTAGCCACAGAGTCTCTGGGCGGAGTAAACCCGAATATTGACCTCTGGAAGTGGGGATCCACCCACATATTCCCCCTCAGAATCTCTTCCTAGCTCTTGGCCTGAAGGTTTTTCTCGGGGGGGGGGGGGGTGCCTGGAAGCAAATATATTTCATTTTCCGTTTTTAATTCTTCCGCTCTTGGGGATAACTGGTGGGTGAAGGTGAATCCCAGGGCCCAAGACTAGAGGGTTTCCACAGCAGCAACCAGGAAGGTGGTGATGGCTAGGGTGAGCTGGAAGGGGTGTCCACCGGCCACTCATATCTGGAAGGCTGCAGTGGGGCCACAGGTCCTGCCAGGTTCCGTCTGGGGGTGATTCAAGACCTCTAGGGTGGCAGCCCCTTTCTCTGGCAGCAATCGCTTGGATCAAGTGGGCCAAGTACGTGCTGAGGGTTAGAGGATGGTCCAGGTATGGTTTTGTGATTTCATTTGTCTGTGGAACATGAATCTAACCAGCAACCGAATTTTGGCCTAGGACATCTCCAAAGACACAGGGCAGGATCGGTTGTACCCTTCTAGCTGTGCCTAGGAACGGTGAGGGAGGGAGAACCCAGGGGCCTGGTACTGAGGTCCAGGGCCTGGCCCGAGTGTAGCACGGCTCTTCGAATTTTTGCACACCAGACCGTATGGGTGGGAGCGTGTGCTGCCTTGCACACCAACCTGGGAGCAGCAGGACACTTAATTCCTCCTCCCACCGCCAGCCTCCAGGAGTTGGTGGACTGGGCCTATTGCAAAGTGCTGGACATGGGGAGAGGATGAGGGAAGTTAAAAGTGAAAGGGCGCCTGATCTCGATCTCCCAAGCGCTCGCTCGGCTGCCCTGGAGAGACCTTCACCATGCCCCACCACCCGTCTCGCCAAATCTCACCACCCGAGCACACTTGACTCCCTAACTCTGATGGTCCACGGTAGCTGCCTGGCTCCCTGGGGCTTGAGGAAAGGCAGAGGGGTTTGGGGGGAAGACCAGACTGTGCGCACCTAGACGCGCAGCCCTCAAAGCGCCTGAGGGCGGCGTGGGCGCTCCCCAGAGCTCCCGGAGGGGAAGCGGTGAACGCCGAGGCCATTGTAAGGCTGGGTGGTATGGAGCGCGGGAAGGGGGCTGGGATTTGAATGAGAGCCTTTGATTGGCCGAACCTTGGACTGACGTCACTTCCCCGCGGGGCGATTAGCCTGAGAGAGGTGGGGTGGCCGTCCAGTGCACTGGGGGAGGCCTGGGCGCCCGAGGCTGCAGAACCGCACCGCGCCGGTAGCCTCAGTGCGCCCGGGGCCGCCGTCGAAGCGGGCAGCCGGCGCCCGTGCCTGGACGCACGGAGCGGGGAGCCGGGAAGCCACGCGCCTGGCGGGCAAGGGAGGGAGGCAGCTGGGCTGGGGCTGACAGCCTCGGTGTGGAAGTCAGTGTGTGTGTCTGTCTGTCGGTCGGTCCCCTCCGGCTCTCCGCGTGCGCCCGGGGCTCCGAGAGTGGCGCCCGCTCAGGCCTCGGCGCCCGGCGGGCAGCGGCACGTGGGGCCCACGGTGCGGCGGTGGCAAAGGGAGGCCCGTTTCTCTCTTTGGTTATCTAGCTGTATGAGTGCCACAGAGCCGTCATAAAGCTAGATAACCGAAAGTAGAAATGACTCTCACAACTTCTGCGTGGGAGCGCCCGCCCCGCCGGCGGCCCCGGCCCACACGAGCCAGAGGAGCCCAGGAGCCCAGCGCCGGCCCAGCGGACTCCAGCCCGGCGGAGCGGCCGCGCCCGGACCAGGTACCTGACCTCGGCGCTCTCTCCGGTCACTTTCCGTACCCCGAACGAACTTGCCAGCCTCCCCGCCCTGGTCCTCCTCTTTCCCCGCTGCCCCCCAGCGCCAGAGCAGGAACCCCAAAGTGGAGCGAGCCGGGAGAAGGGAGGGGGTGGAGGTTGCAGAGGGGTCGCGGGAGGGGAAGGAGCCAGCCTTCGCCTTCACCCCATAAATCAGGCTGGAACAATCCGCTCTCGGAGCTGCGGACGGGGATTTTGGGATGCAAATGCGATGGGAGAGAGACAGCGGCCGGTTGGGGGTGGCGGTGGGGGTAGGGGAGTGGAGGGATGGGCAGGGGGTTGCCCCGCTGCTAACAATGCGGCCTTTATCGAATTATTCGACGAGTCAGCCCCTGAGCTCCATTAGCATTCGGCTGGGGGGTTGCCGGAGCTTCGCCCCTCGGTGAGGTCAAGTTCTTGATAATTTGATCACTTTTCACGGGCTCTGGCAGCTGCCTTTGTGTGCGATTGGGGGGTCTGTGTGCAGCGTGAAGCGGAGCAGAACTGGCGGGGACTGCGCTCAATGGCAAGGGGCCGGGGCTGGGGCTTTCCTCCCGGACGGGCCGACCCTGCCCTGCATACAAACCAAGCGCCGGCGGGCAGAGGGACAGAGCCCAGCCCCGCACCTCCTGTGAGCCGGCCTTGGCCGGACACTCCCGCCCCCGCTTCCCCAACTTCCCTGTGCGGCTAAGGTGCAGGCAGGCTCCCGACGCCTCCCTCCTCCAGCCCAGCGAAGTCGCAACAGAAGATGTATTACAATGTCTAGCAAATAAAAAAGCAATTGGGGGAAAAATCTGCATTCCGTTCCCATGGCAACCCAATGCAGCACACCCGGCCACTCAGGCTTCTGGCCCCTCTTCCTGCCACCGGGGAGTGGGGCGCGCCCCTGCTCTCTGCATGGGGTTCCTGGCCTCACACAGCTCTGGGCTCCCGGCTGAGGTCCTCATCTGCCTCCAGGTCACTCTGCTCCCTGACACCTTGGCTTGTCCTGAAGCTCGAGACCTCGGCGGCTTGGGGAACCAGCTGGGTTCCTGGCAAAAGTGGCTGTAGACCCGGGCTGGGGGCCCTGCCATGTGACAGGGAAGAAAGGATTTGCATTTGTGTTCTACCCATGCAGGACGGGGGGGGGGGGGGGCTCTGTAGGTATGTGGCTGTGTCAATGTTCTAACGCTAGACTGAAAGGGACTTGAGCGGCCACCCAGGCCTGACCCTCCCCATCCCTTTCCCTTTTACACATGAGGAAACTCAGATCTGGAGCCCTGAAGTGACTCAGCCAGGGTCACATAGCTCAGAACAGAAGCACAAAGCTGGCCCCAGGTCGCCTTACTCCCATCTTACCCCACTTCATTCTCCAGGACCTCTCCCTCCCGTATTTATAAGGCCCAGCTTCTCCCAGTGTATACTTAGAACCTGTCCAGTCTCCTTGTAATGATAGAAATCTTTTTCCATCTTCATTTCTTCAAGACTTTTTTTTTCTTTGCTTAACAAAATTATTTTGAAAATAGGTTATATGTGTAAAAGGCAAAAATTCCACAGTACAAAAGGGAAACCCATTGGCTCTGGGGAGGCTGATGGTACAGGGAGACTTTTCATTAAGTGGCCTTATGAATTTTGAAGCACGTGAATGTATTATCTATCGAAAATAAAATAAAAATAAAAATAAAAAACAAAAGAGCAAGCAGGGAAACTCATCTTGCCCCTTAGCTCTATCCTTGGTTCTCCTCAGAGATAATCATGACGTAGAAGGTTTTTGTGACTCTTGCGTGCGTCACCTCTCCCCCCAGTTTTAAAGGCCAATCTCGGTTTTTCCTGGCAAGAGGTGAAGGGTAGCTAGCATGTTCTGGGATGCACGAGGTCACAGGAGCAACCCCACAGCGCTCTCCCTTCCCAGAGCACCTGGGAGCCTGTGCATTGATCTTGACCTCATTTCAGAGGAAACCGGAGCAGCTCTTCAAGCCCGCTCACTCTGCGCTCCCTGCCTCTTTCTCGAGGTCCCAGCCCTGCCAGGCACATTTTCCAGGCGGTGGGCAGGCACTGAGCCCGGAGCCTTCTCTCTTCCCCACCCACCATCAACATCCCTTTGCTGTGTTGCAAGGGCAGCTAGACAGTCTTACAGCTGTGTCTACACAGTTCAAGTGAGGTTTTCGTTGTTGGTTTGTTGTTTTTAACACCAGGGTCGCAAACCGTCTGGGCAAGCCTGAATCCCGGGTGGTGGGGTGGGGGGAAGAGTCCTATGAAGGAAGAGCCTGAGCAGGTGAGAAAGTGTTTTTCTTTCCGCTTTCTACGGAAAACCCGTTGATACAACCCCCCCGCGTCAGGGAACAGATCGCAGCAGAGAGCTTGTAAATCCTAATCTCATCCCTAACCCCATCCCACACCCACTAGAGGCGACCCTCAGAGAGAGGCCAGCCTGCCTTCCTAATTTCGGCCTCAGAGTATGAATGCCCCGTTGCCCTGGGCTCAAAATTCACCCCTCCCCAAGCCCAAAAGAGCGATGCTCCAACCCTTTCTGGATGTTCCAAGCTCAAGGCACCGGCTCAAAATTGATGCCTCACCTCATCAACCCTTCTCCTGCCCAGACCTGGCAGAGGCAGCTGGGCTGAGGCCTTCTCAGCCCTTTCTTCCGTGCCCCAGAGAGGCTTTTCTCTTCCTCCCCTCAAGCCTCCTCTGGCCATTTGACCTTCCAGATTTGGGCCTCACCTTTGCCTCCAGTTTGCAGTTGCTCCTTCCCACCCCACCCACACCCCCATCCAAAAAGTCTTGGAGGAGCCTGGGACGGCAGTTGAAGCTGCAGCTTGGAAGCTGGAATTGGTTGGGATCTCAAAGATGCTCCTCATCCAACCCCTTTCGTTTTAGAAATATCAGGCTCAGAAAGGACCAAGGTTCGCCAAAGATTGCATAGCAAGTGACTCGGGGGCAGAAATCAGGGCAGCCACTGCCCTGGGTGAGGGCTTCCTTCCGTCTGGTCCGCGGATGCCAACCCTGCATGCACGACTGTAGGACTAGGCAGGCTTCTGCCCAGGCGAATGAAGTGCTGGCATCAGTGAGAGCCCTTGAAAATCAGGCTGCAGCACGACCTGATCTAGGCTGGTCAGGGAACTCTCCTCAGCCGCAGTTGGACCTTCCGGAACATTGGACCAGAGCGCGGAGTGAGCGAGGCCAGGAGGCCTCCCAGGGCCCAGCCGCGACGCTGAAAAGCATGAAGGGTCGGAATTAGGCGCTCATTTAGCGAGCGTTACTAATCCGAAGTTACAGCGCTAATTCCCTGATCCCGCCGCTCCCACACGCAGCGCCCGGATTAGAGGCGCCGCCCCGCCCCGCCCTCACACCCCGAAACGCTCCAGCCCCGCGCCCTCGAGTCTGCGGGCTCAGGGCTAATCCGCTGCGCCGCGCTCGCCCGGCCCGAACGTGCCGTGGGGCAGGTCTGGCCAGCAGAAGTGTGGCGGCCGGGAGCAGATGCCCAGGAAGGGGAGCAGGCAGGGAAGGATCAGCCTGGAGTCCCGGGACTGCCCCAGAGGGATTTATGCGCCCTCCGGGGCCCAGTTGAGGCCCGGCGCGGTCGAGAAAACCGCCAGGATTTCTCCAACCCGGTGTGCGCACCCATAGCACGCGGCCCCTTGGAGGTCGCGGCGCCATTTTAATAACCTCCCTTTCCCCCTTGGCATCTCTAGCGCGCGTGTGTGGGGGGTGTCGCCGTCCCCCGTCCCGCCCTGACTTTAGCACCCTCCCCCCCCCCCCCCCGCCACCTTCCGCCTGGATGGAGTGACCAATCAGCTCTGGCCTAGGGTGGGATGCGCGTCACCATGGTGACGGCCAGGGCGCCCTGGCAGTGCTGCCCATTTCAGAGGGCGAGTCTTCACTCCTCCTGGATGCGTGTGAAGGGGAGGGAGGGTGGAGGGGGATGCTGGAAGGAGGCTATGGCACCTCATCTCTACTCCCACCCCATTGTGCCTAGGGTCTGTTCAGCTAGGTCAGGCTGCGGGGAGAATGGATGGTGTGCGCAGGGCCTTCGGGGGGACCTGGTCTTGTCCTGGCTCTGCTCTTTCATGAGTTTCCCCTTCCCTCGAATATGTGCCCCTTCCCACCTTGGGGGCAAATGGAGTTTGTATCGACCCCCTCCTCGCGTTGTCCAAAGATTCTCACCCTCTTCTATCGCTCTCATCCTCAGAGAGTGGAGTCGGGGAGGCTTCCCCCAAATTGCCTCACTCTTAAGTGCGGTGATCTTGGCCAAGTCACATACCCTATCTGCCTTAGTTTTCTCATTCATAAGATGGGTTAATGTGCAGGCTTATCCTGGAAACAAGTGTTCTATCACTGCTAAAACTCCCTCCTCTTGAGGGTGTCCTTTCTGTCCAGGGCAGCCAGATTTGGGTGTCTCATGGCTTCCTAGAGCTTTTCATCTCGGACAGCTGGGAACTGGAGAGGAGGGAAGAGTTTTTAAAAATAGAGCCAGGGTGGGAGCTGTGGCTGGAACAAAACCTTGGTCATTGGCTCTGAGAATGGGCTGCTGCATTCCTATAGCAATGGCTCCTTCCTTCCAGCCCGGTCCAGCTTAAGCACTACTTTAAGTGGGCCCGGCATTCACTGGCCGGCCCCTCACCGCAATTGAGCCACAGGGGTTTGAAAAGAGGGCCAGGGCCTCAATGACAGGACCTTGGACCAGGCTAATTGGTTTTGGTTCAAGGGGATACTGGATTTGTGAAAAGCTCCAAACCGCCTTTCCCACGCCAGAGCCAGGCCATGGCTGTAAGGAGAAGTGTTCGAGGAACTTAGGGCTAGGCGAGAAAGCTGGGAGCCAGGTGCCTCCAGTAGATGACCCTGAACCAGTGGCCAAGACTTCCCCCCACCTGGAGGGTGGGTTGTTGTTGGGAAGCCTCTTATGCGCACCTGCATATAGGGACTGGAGCAGGCCTCTTGCACACGTGGCTGTGCCAAGAAAGGACCCCTTTCCTTGGAGCCTGTGGTACACCCTGGTTGTAGCTCTAAAAGTGGAGAGGCCTCACTTTTTCCCACCTCGACCATGTAGCAGAAGAAACCAGCAATGGCCAAGCTAATAGGTCTTGCCCCAGGAGCTAGACCAAACCTGGGCTTTTAGATTCTGAGAGAATTCCGGATTCCATCCTGATAACCCACCTCTGTCTCTTGAAATGTCCCTAAACATCCCTGGATATGGGCAGACAAGGCACAGAGGAGAAACAGGAAACCTAACGGTACTTTTTTTTTTTTTTTTTGAAGTAAAGGGCTCTTTCTTTACATTCTCAAAGATGAAGCATTACTTACATTATGATTTAAATCTATCATTATTGTAGATAATTTTAATGTAAATTTTGAGGGTACCGAATACCTATGTGGGTGGACCAAATGATTTAATGTTCATATATATAATATACCCATTCTTGTTTGTATATGGTCCATATACCAAATCATACACTATATTAACAATCAATCATGGTAAGGATAGTGGTGGGCACTATAAAAAGTAGTCCCATTTAAAATGACATCGCATTGACTGAGACCTGTTTTTCATGGTTCATTGTGTGTGGAAGGGAGCATTCCTATGTAATCATCAGCTAAATAAACTCCTTACCCTTCTTTACTATCTCGCAAAATTTTCACCATGTTTGCCCACTTGAGGCACACACAAGTAAGAGACAGGTACTTTGAAGAGACACAAAACTCTGTGTACCACATTTTCCATCTTTATTTCAATTTTTAATTGCCCAGAGCCTAATTTCTTTGAGCCTCTGCTGATTTGCACATTTGAGATTCATGTGTAAATATGCACGCGGCCAGTGTGCACACCTGGGCCTCCTTATCAGGAAGTGTGCTTGCCCGGTGTTTAAATACACACATTCCCCATTGACAGACAATTATGGGCTTTCCTATTTGCCTCTTCTCTGGAATCAGGTTAATTTTCCCTTCACTAATCCTGAAACCCATATGTCCCCCACCCCCACCCCCACAAAAAATTTCGAACCCTATCACAGACCAGTGGTCTCACCCCACTTCTCCAGCAGCAGCTCTCCAGGCGGGGGGGCTGGAGTGAAGGCTCCTCTTAGGCAGACTTCATTAATGTTACCAAATATACCCCGGCACATTTACTTGTCTCCTATGAAGTATTATCGTAAATAATTAAAATTAAACTGCGCTTGTCAAAATAAATGAACAAAGGAGAGTTGTGATGTCTTTGCCTTGATTTGCTTGCCTTGGGTTTTCTTATTCACTAACTTGAAGAAAAGAAGAAGAGAGAGAGAGGAGGAGAGGAAGATAGACTGTCCTGGGAATGGGAGAGGAGACACAGAGAGGAAGACAAGAGAGCAAAGCCCTCAGCCGTCTGCCCTTGGGTTTCCAGTCCTTAAGGGTGCTCGGGGAGGCTGGAATGCGGCCCCAAACGTCAGCTCATAATGAATATTGAGGTGTGGATGTAGAAGGAGGGATTTCTTTGTTTACTGAGGAATGGTCATGGGAATGCGGGAGAGGATTGCCTTTGGGGATTAAGGAGTGGCCTTTGTTTTTATGAAGGGCCTTACTTCTTTTCTGAAGTTTTCTGCAGCTAATTGATTCAATTCAGACAGCCTCCCTCCCCACCGGGCCAACGAAGGCCGGGTGCTTGTGAGATGTGCACAGCCCCATTTCCCCATCTGCTCTGGCCCCTTTCTCCACTGTGACCCTTGAAAAGGGTGTGAACCTTCACATCATCGAGATCACGGGCTATGGAGAAATTAGTCAGGGGCCAAGACCTTTGTATGTATATGTGTGATATACACACACACAGAGACACAGATACATTAATAGAGGTGTAATTTATACACACATATACGTATACATTAATAGAGGTATAATTTACATATACGAACAGATCATAGGTGTACAGTTATATAGGTTCAGACAAATATAATTACACTCATGTAACCAACACCCAAATCAAGATACACAGCATTTCCCTCACTCTGGAAAGTTCCCTCCTGCCTCTTCTTAGTCAATCCCTATTCCCTCTACCACCACCACCATAATTTTACCTATCTAGAGTTCCATATGAATAGAACGTATGTTAGAACTTTTTAAAAAAGAATTTATTTCAAGCCTGGAGGGACAGATCTCAGAGACCAGGCTGAGGATGTGTCCAGGACATGGTATGTTTACAATAGGATTGGACACTTTCTCCCCTGATGGGTCCAAAAGTCAGACTTGTGATTAGATTTGGGGGTGGGGGCTGGTTTGGGTTGGTCTTCAGCCAGGAGAGCCCTGTTCTCATCTGAGCTCTGTTAATGAGCTGGGGACAGGTGAGCCTCACACCTTCCAACTTGGCTGCCTTCAGCAGCATCCAGGAGCCGGTGGTAAGCTATTAATGGAAGGTGTCGGCTTTGTGCTAATTAGAACTTCCTTTCAGCCTCCATCTGCGCAGGCACTCGAGCCCCTCACTGGTCAGCCTCAACCCCCACCCCTTGCAACCTAGTTTTTGTTCCCCCCATGAATTGGGGGGTGCTATGAGTGGAGCTGCTAGCTTCCGTCTCTGGTCAAACCCCGGTTCTTTGTATGTCGTGGCTTCACATAGGATGGCATTTCTCAGGCCCTCTCTCCTGTTGGGGTAGAGACTGACTGAAGGTTGGAAGGGGGTTTGGGCACTGTGGCCACCTTACCAGGCAGGCTGGTCTTAGACCTTCAACTTGGATCTATTATGAAAAAGACCTCTCTCCTCTGCCCTCTGGAGAGTGTGACTTCAGACTCTTGTCCCCTCCATTACCCCCATTCCTGGTGCCTCCCGAGTCTGGTTGTACCCACCCATCTCAACCTACAGGTGCCATCTTTGAAGGCTCAGGCAGCCTGGAGGTACGGATCTCTCTGGCTTCCCAAGAAGTCCTTTTTTTTTTTTTTTTCATTTTGCTTTTTATTTCTTTCACCTCAGGCCCAATGGACATAATTGTTTTTTTAAATGGAGGTTATCTCCTACAGAGGTTTCATTGGGAAAAAAAAGAAACCACATCACATTAATGTCATTTAAAGAAAAACCACCTCTCTCAGCCTGGCGGTGGGAGAGCTTTGGCTTCCTGCCTGAGTATCAGTTGGGATGAAATGCCTTGCAGGGACAGGAGAGAGGGGCGTTTCCTCAAAATGCTCCTCTGTTTAGCTCCTGAATCCCCTCAGGTCTCCACTGGGGTTGTGTGTAAAAATAGCAAGTCCTGCCTGCCCTGCATCTCATTTTCTCCTGCTTGAATTATGCTGATAATGATACAGGTCACCCACTTCTGTGATTGCGTAGTCTGGGATTTTTAAAACCAGAAGTGGATTATTAGCCCATGTGAGGCTTCCCCAGGTTCTGCCAGGCCCTGGGCCTGGGCTAAGGGGGGATAGAAATGCCTCTCGTGTGCCCAGAAGGTCTCGGGGAACCACCCCACCCCACCGCTCATCATGAGGAGAGCAGAAGGACTGTCTAGGCTCTGTGACCACTTGCGCACCTAGGGGTGCTGAGTCCTAATTTGAGACACTAGGGTGGAAGACTCTGACCTATCCTGGCCTGGGTTAACAAACCCGCAATCCAAATTCTAGAAAGGCAGCAGCTGGGATGGGGGGTGAAGGAAGGATGCCAGTGCCTGTGAGGCAGGATTCCTTCACTTACTTTGGCCTTTACAACTCGTTCTATCCTTGACAACTCACATCACTTCTCTGGGCTTCGGTTTCCCCATCTGTAAAATGGGGGCTAATAGTATCCGCATCTCTCATGTGAGAATTAAGTGAAATATAAAGTGCCTGGCATACAGTGGGTGCTGAACAAATGGTAACTCTCTCCAGCCTGGGGCAGGGGGTGCATATGAATGTGGGGATCTGAAGTTCAAAATTCCACGGCTGGAAACAGTGAAAGCACCAAAAGATGGCCAGAGTCTCCTGGAAGGACAGACTGGCTGACTTACTGCCCCCGTGCAGACCAAGTCCGCTGCCCTCTTTCCCGCCACCCCCCGCCCCGCCCCCGGCACAAGGAGAATCTGGGCCCCAAAGAGAGGGGAGGATTAGGGCAGGGGGAGGCGGGAAAATGGGTGGAAAGTTCCGAGAGGGTGGCTAGCCTGGGGTTGGGAACAATTAAGTACTTTTAGAGGCTTGAAGGGAGCATTGTCCAACTGACTTGCGCCTCCAAGAAGACCTGGGCGGGAAGCCGCAAGGGCGCCGCCAGGAGACTCAAGTTAGCCCCAGGTACAGGATTTCTAACGGTTGGCGCTTCCGGAAAATGTTCTGGGGTCCCGTCTCAGGCAAATTCCGAGTCTCAGGACTCTGGAGCGGCGCTGTTAGGTGGAGCCAAGGTCGTCCCCGGGACGGTCGCGGGCATACTCTCGGCGATCCATCGAGTACCAGACGCGTCCAGGTGCCCCACTTCGCGGTTCTCGGTTTCCGGAATCCAGCTCCAAGCGAGAGGTGGGTCACTCGGGCGGGCGAGCCGGAACACCAGGGTGTTGAGCTAAGCCCCTAGTGACACCCACGCAGGTGACTGGACACCTGATCACTGACTAGTAAGGAGCTCCTGGCTAGGGGTCGGAGACACCGCCCCGCCCCCTCAGCCAGTACCCCACCCGGTTTCCATCCTGCGTCCTGGGCGGGCGGATCTGAGGCGCCGAGACGGCCCAGCAACCGCTCCCCCCGCTGTGGTCACGACCTAGAGGACGCGTGTCGCTCCCCCCCCCCCCATCCTGCATGCTCAAGCCACCGCCGAGGAAGCACAGGGCAATCGTGGAGTGGACCGAGGCGCGCTTGTGGGCGGGCGTGGGGGGGCACCTGATGTCTTGGCTCTGTTTCACTCCCCTGCAGGAGCCTCCCTCCTCAGAGCGATTCCCGCCTGCACTTGGCGTCCTCTTCGCGGGACACTAACTCGCTGTGTTCACCAGCTTATAGGAGGGCGCTCTGGAGGAAAGGTGAGTGGCCAGAGTCCAGGTGTAGGAGGAGGAGCTGGCTGCCTGCACCCCAACTCTGTCCTGAGAGGTCTCAAAAAGCGGGCCTGCAGCCCGAAGGTTGGGAGATTCCAGGATCATTTCGGTAAAGCGGTATGGGCCACTGGAAAGGCAACCTCCCCCTTCCCTAGGCTAGGAGACAATGTCACTTCAACTCCCAATCTGTGAAATGGGGTTAACAATACACCTACTGGCGATCGTGCTTTGTAAAATAATTTGGTAGAGCTGGTGCAGAGCACGGCGTGTAGCACACAGTAGGCGCAAAAGTAAATGGCGGCTCTGACGCTTCGGGCCTCACAGACTGCGTCTTATCCTCCTCGGCTCTCCCGATTGGCGTTCCCCGGGACCGGGAGCGTGCGGTCCCCAGGCCCGGCGGCCCAACCTTACCCCTTCATCTAGGGAAGACGCAGCTCTTCCCCTCATGCCCTGGATCAGGCTGGTTCCAGAGGAACTTAGGGCTTGGGTCCGCGCCCCCCACGACCTGGGCTAACCCGCACAGACTCAGGGGCCGCACGCAGTGAGGTGCGAGCGTACGCAAAGAAAGAATCCTTTTTACAACTTCAACACGTCCTCTACACCCGGGCCTGGGCCTACAGCTTTCGGAACAAGAAGTTCCCGCAGCCCAGGACCGCCCTGCCTGTGGGAGGCCACAGAACGCCGTGCGCGAGGGGCGCGCGCGCGCGAGCTGGGCGCCCGGGACTTACAGAGGGAGGAGGGAAGGACACGGCAAGGCTGCGCCACGTCCCCTCGCCCGGTGCCGCAGCTCAGGCGGGCGCGCTGCGGGGCCGGGAGGCCATTTTGAGAGGAGCGAGGAGCGGCTACAAGATGGCTGCGTGGGCACGAGGTAGGTCACGGCGCCGCCGGGCCCCTAAGAGCCCTTTCTAGCTCTCGCCCGGCCGCGCGGCCCACGGAAGCGGAATGCGCGTCGGGTGCGCCTAGCCTGGCGTTGTCTCCGCCGCCGCTCCTCCTAGGCAGCCTCCGGGTGGTAATCACTACGGGAGGCCTCGTGAGCGAACCGCCGCCGGACCCCTTGCGGTTTCCCGCCCGGACCCTCCGTCGCGGCTGCCTGCGGCCCCAGTCCGCAGTGTGCGTCCCTGGCCGCTGCCGCGGAGCCTGACTGTGTGCGTCGCGGGTGCTGGCGAGAAAGGGGCGTCTGGACCGAGCCCGCCCCGCTCGGGTGCCCTCACCAAGCGGGGGTGGAGACGGCCTTTCCAGTGGCCCGAGCGACCAGGAGACCCGAGCGGCGTGGTCAGGCCAGAGTAGCGGCCCGAGCCGAACAATGGGGTTATTTTGGAGTCTGAAACCGCAGGCATTTCACGCTCTTTCATTATTTCCAAGGCGCGTGGCTAACGCCCGCTTAAAAGCACGAGGCCCGAGGCGCTAGTAGGCTAAGGCCGCCCTTCGCGCACTGCGTGTGGTCCCTAGTGAAAGGTTAGTTGCTGGCTAGGGAGCGCAGGGCCGTTCCAGCTTGGTGTGATTGAGACTGAGAAAGGCCTGATGCGGTAGAAGCGGGAGGAGCTGATGTCAGGGAGCATCATCCTTGAGCTTGCTGGCCAAAGAAAGGGTCAGCTCTTCCGCTCCCTTTGCCCCGGCTCCACCCGGGTGAATAAGTGCAATCACTGTTGTTCTGACTGTCCCAGTTGGCCCACCGCTGTCTTAAGGCAGGTCCCACACATGTTTGTGCAGAGTAACCAAGAGACTCCAGTGATACTAGTTTGTGTTCTATGAGTGCCCACTAGGTGCCAGGCCCGGTGCTAAGTGCTTCACACACATGCTTGCATCCGGCTGTACTTTGACAGGTAGGGTGATGATTCTGTCTTTGTAACTTTGGCCACAGCTAAGATGTGGCAGAGTCAGGATGTGGACTCAGGACTGTCTGCCCCAAAGCCTGTGTTTTTAACCACAGGGGTCTGTGGTCTCATATATCAAACAAGCCCCTCCTGAATCTAAGCCCCCATCCCCACCCTGGCCTAACTCACATGAGGGCTGTCCTCTCACTCCCCACCCCCCACTCACATATCCTCTAACCTAGCCCAAATCCCTGACCTAAAATAGATGTTATGATTGAATATTGTGGTTGTTCTGAGCTTCCTGGCAGCCAAGACAAAGAAGAAAACTCGATGGTCTATAACCTTGTTCAGAAAAAGGAAGCTGGTCAGAATTTTGGAGGGATGAACATTTTTCCTGCAAAAGATTTATGGCAAATTTAAAGCTGGTGATTATGTAGGTCAGCTGCTTCATGTCACAAATGAAGAACTAGCCCAGAGAGGTTAAGTGATTTTTCCCAAGGTCACTAAGCTAGTAGAGCAAGGTATCCTGACTCCCAGTCCGTTTCCCATGCTTTTATGACCAGGCTTTAGTGGCTTTGAAACGGGGAGGTGGTTTGGTTGTTGCCTAGTGATCTCTCCACCCCTGTTACAAACTCCTTGAACACTGTCTTGTTCCTTTCTTTGACCTAGTTGCTAGTGCTGGGCCAGGCACATCATTGTGAGTGTCCATAAATATTTGATAAACAACTGAGCAGTCCTCTCCTAAAGGCTAAACCTCTGGAACCAAGGAGATGTGGGTGATAGTGGAGGGGGAGGCGCTGGCTCAAGTTTGGTAGGGGGACTTGTTTTGTTAATGTTGGGTCCCTGAGCCCATTAGTTCCCCAGACCTCTCTTTTGGCAAATGGTGCACTCTGGGTAGTGTGTTTTCCCTTTTGGTGGTGGTCTGGCTCCCCTAAATGCCCTGTCACAGTGTTGGGCCTCACAGGAAGGGGTCATTTCTCTCTTAGGGGGACTGTGTTGTCAGTGAGACCTGCAAGTCCCTTTAGGTGCACTAAGGAGGGTTTCCCAATTGTAAGGGCATGATTGCCATTAGACCTGGTAGACTTATTCCTTTGTCCTCTTGCGATGGAGAGCCAGCCTTTCTGTGCCTGCACAGGGTTGGTTCCCATGGCTTAAGTACAAGTCACAGAATGTGGCTCAGATTAGTAAGTTTCCATGGCTCCCAAAATGTAGCCTTTAAACCCCTGGCATGATACCAGTAGGTGCTGAGTAAATTTATTGACCCTGCCACAGACCGAATTCTCTGGAAATTTGTACCAGAAAGGTGCCATCCTTCGGTGGGTGGGGAGGTGGGGTCTGCTTCTTGGTGAGGATCCCCTGTATCCAGAAAGGCTCCAACAAATCATGGCCAAATCCCAACTGTTGGATTGGGGCAGAGTCCACACAAGCAAAGCTGGATGGGAAGCTGAGGGTGGTTTGCAGCTAAGGCCCCAGCTGTGGAAGAAAAACAGGGTTCAGTTCCCCAGATTAGTGACTGTCTACAAGGATTAAAGGGCCCAAATAATGGCTGCCTCTCCCCTCCTCAGTGCCAGGGAAGACATGTAAATACAGCCGCACGCCAGCTTAGGCAGTAGATGTGTATAAATCGAATTTAGCAAATCAGATCATGGTTTAAATGCACTATTTAAAGCAGTCCTGCAGTGAAGCCTTTTACAAAGGGAATAATCATTTTGTGATGCTAATCATCAGCCTCCAATTTATCTCCTTTGTAAGTTCAGATGTTGGTGCACTGAGTGTTCTGAAATTGGGGTGCTCTTATGTAGGGCTCGGGTGATGGCTATCTGCCTTCTCTTTCTGACCTCTCATTTTAAATGGGCACATGTCCTGTCTTTCACTGGGGGCCTCGGATCCTTGTCACTTTACCTGATCGTTCTCATCCATCCCACTCATCTTTTTATAATCTAGGAGAGCCCAGCATTCAGCGGCTCCTGGCGCCCCCTCTGAGATTCTCACCCTTCCTGGGGGGTACTACGGGCTGTGCTGCTCTAGGGGTATTAGAACCAACTGCCTCTCAGATCTGAGCCTCCTTTTGTTTCCCTCAGCTTCTGGTACCTCTGGTGCTGATCATAAAGAAGATCTCAGACAACTAGACACATACCAGCCCCTGAGTGTAGAAGGCAGACTAAAGGCAGGCGTCCACTTGCTGAATAAGCAGTATCCGAAATATTCTCCCCATTCACAGCAAAATAACTGAGGCCTGAGTGTTAAACTGACTTTTCCCACAAGTTAAAATGGAGACTCAAAGGCAAACCTGTCTCCTAATTGCTATAAAAGTGTTTTATACGCTGAGCTGTGCTGCCTTTCTCTGCAGAGAAAATATAATCAGAGACCATCTGGGTGGGAGAAAAAGAATGAAGGGGAAGAGATGGATCAGAGTGGAATAAAGGAAGTGGGCAGGAAGCTGGGAGGCTGCGAGGAGCCTGACCTTGCTTAGCTCACAGGTCCTGATATAGTGTCTTTGTCACTGCTGCCACTATTGACGCGTTCCTCGGTAATTATGACTGTGTGTTGGCATGGCGACTCGGAGTAAGACTAGAAGCGCTGGGTAAATGCACGACTTGTTCTTGCCTTCTAAAGCAGAGAGGAGCTTTTGTGGGTCGTTCCTCCAGGGAGACGTGGCAGAAAATTCACCAGACCCAGTCTGGAGTGTGGGTATTTACAACCCGTGGGAGCCAGGTGGTCCTGATTGGGGATGGCGTAAACAGAGGTCCTCAACAAGTCTTGCACCCCGTGCAGCGGTCTCACAGAACCTCCATCCTATGCCTTTCTGTTGTTCTTTGTTCCCTCGCCTTGTAATGTCAAGTACTGTATAGCTATTTCTCCTCTCTGAATTGTCTGTTTCCAATAGGTTTATGTGGTAGTCTCCCTGAATTTGATTTATCATAATTTATTTCATATGTTATGAGTGTTTGTTTGGAGGCTGAAAGGAAAGCTGAGGGACCAGCTATAGGGATGGAGTTTGGGGCTTCCCTTTTGACCCTGGTGCCCTCTCCTTAGATGCATGGACCACATCCTCATCTGAAAATGGGGTGAGGTTGCTAGAGTCTGGAGCTGCACGGTCCCATATGGCAACCACTAGACACATGTGCTGTTGATCTCATGAAATGTGGTTATGCAGCATGTTGAAACGGTAATATTGGGTTAAATAACATATATTATTAAAATGAGTTTTCATTGCTGCTTCTTACTTTTTAGGGTGGTTACTAGAAATTGAAAATTATACATGGAGCTCACGTTCTATTTCTGTTGGGCAGTGCTGGTCTAGACTAGAGAATCAAGACCTCTTCCAGCCCTGGTGCTCAGTAACTAATCCCAGTCCATCCCCGGAGGCCTCTGGCCACAGAAGGCTCTGCGCAGAGGGCCAGAGAAAATATAGGCTTGAAGGGTTGGGGAGTGAAGAGCCTCGGCTGTAGGGGCTTTCAGGAGTGCTTAGTCTAGCCCCCTCAATGGGAATTACACCTCCATTCTTGGAGGCCAGAGTCGTGGTCTGAATACGCAGGCATCATATTTTTCTGCATTTAGGGTTGAGGGAGGAGAGTGTGTCAGTGATCTCCAGAAAAATCTCCAGATGAAAGTTTAGTGATGGCCCAGGGGAGTTTCATGGGCACAGCTGTAGACAATAGGAGGGTTAGCTCAGGGGTGGGATACCCCCCCGCAAGTCCTGGAAGTGGTTTCAGAGTCTCCCAGATATGCAGAACCCACAGGGCCTGGGAAGCCAGCCATCCCTCCCGGGTCTCTGTCAACCCCACTTTCCGCAGGTTTCCTTTGGCCTGAGGGCTCCTCAGTGGATCCCTTCTCCTGGCTGCCCCTACCCGCTCAGCCTTCCTTGTTCTCAGTGAACTGGAGCTTCTGGGATGCATGCTGGCTCAGAGCCAGTGTCTTCTTGGAGAGGCCTCCTGCCCTGGCTCCCTGCCAAGACTTGGGTCTTCAGAGAGATTTTCTGGATGGTACTGGGCGTATCCTACTGTCAGAGGAGACTTACTCAGCCCTTCTCACCTCTGAGGACACCTGGCTGCAGGTTCTACCTTGCCTCCAGCTCCCTTTCCCTCTCAGAAACTCCAGTTCCTACCCCGGAAACCCAGGGACTGGGCTGGATCAGAGGCCTCCCAGCTCCAGTAAGCCTTGAGCCTGTAAAAAGATGGTTCCTCATAAGACTTCTGGAGGTGAGGAATGGGCGGCCAGGCAATCATGGTGAGTCACGATGATGGTGACAGGAACCATTTGTTGGGCACTTATACTGTGCTGGGGTCTGTGCTAACACTTTGCATACTCTCTTTCCTTTGAGGCCTGTCTCTTGAGGGACAAAAAGAGTGGAAGATATAATCTAGAGTCTGCTCTTCCTTTCCAAGCCAAATGCCCTTTTGGTGGTTGCATGGAGTATGTCTCAGAAGCTACAGCCCCGCCCCTTAAGGAGGTGGGAATCTGAGTCCCCAGTGGGTCCTCATCTCCCAAGGTGTCAGCCTGGGCTCTGCAGAGCAGCATGAGCTCATTTGGGTTGCTAAAGGTTGCCTCTGCAGTGTGTTCTGCTTTGGACTGGCCAAGCATCTGGAGAATCTGAGTGGGAGGGCTCTGTGCCAGGTCCTGGGTGCCTTGATGATATGCTGGGAGGGTGGAGAATGTGAAGCATCCCCCAGGTCTAGGCTAGGGAGAGGGGAAGACAGGACATACCTGCCTGGGAGCAGGGGGAGCTCCCTGAGCAGAGACCCCGAGGTGGGGATGGAGAGGTAGGGAGGCGTTCCCCTGGACTGGGCCAGAGATTTGGTGCAGAAGGTCAGGTCAAATGGTGGGGGCTGAGAATGACAGAGGTGGGAGCAGGCTAAGGGAACTGGCCTGGCTACCACGTGCAAGGTGGGTGGATGGGGAGCTGCCAGGCCCCATGCTGCCCAGGCCAGCCCACGCTCAGCGGGGACAGCTGCCCTGGGCCCTCGGACCTCTTTGGCACTTGGCCTGAACTTTAGCAGCCCCAGGGCTGTGCTGCGGAGCGTCTTTCAGTTAGTGAGGGAACTGTGGAGTTCAGGCATTGGAAGTGTTCCTGTGCCAGAGTGTATTTTTTCTACCGCATTCATTTATTCATTCAACATTTATTGATGGCTCACTGTGTCAGGCTCTGGGCAAGGCCTTAGGGAAAGAGAAGAAAACCACAGTCCCTTGCCTAGCACATCATGCTTATGTAATCTGGATGTCGAAATTTCATACATACATCCAGAATGGGAAGGCCAGGCTGGGAGTGGGGTGCTGGATTAGAGGGCAGTGGGGGCACGGTGGTTAGAGCTACAGCTACTGACGAAAAGGTCGATAGTTTGAATCCACCAGCCGCCCCTTGGAAACCTTATGGGGCAGTTCTGCTCTATCCTGTAGGGTCTCTATGAGTCAGAATTGAATTTGGGTTTTTTGTTTGTTTGTGTAGGGGCATGACCATTATCAGTGTAGGGGCTTCCTGGTGTCCCTGCCCCTCTCCATGCCCCAAGAGCCTGGGAGAACAGGGTTGGAGGGCATTTCATGCTTGGCCTACTGTGCCCTTAAGCCATCATTGAGCCTGGTCTAGAACTTGAATTCTCCAGATTCCATTTGTTCTATATAGAACTGTGAAATCCTTTTCTCTATTTAAAAAACAGCTTTGATCTTAGGAATCAGAAAAGCAGTTACCGGTTGAGATTTGCATAGGAGATTGGTAGGGAATATCTTAAAGGCAATCAAATAATGAATTATATCTGGATGAATTCATGTACAGAGATTTCTCCTCCTTGGAAGAAATCAGATGTTGTTTGGGACACCAAGGCTAGAATTCTAGCTGGTTCTGCTCAGGTTGGATCTTGAGTGTAGTTATTGGTGGGTTGGCCTGCATATAAGCCAGCAGTGGTGGGTGCCCAGCTGCCTTCTCTCAACATAGCTGGCTGGAGTGTTGAAGAGTGGTCAGTATGGCATCTAGGTTGGGGCCCAGCCTGCCAGTGAGTCCACCAGCCCTACAGCCAGACTGCAAGCTCTGAATTGCCCCCACTTACATCCCAGGAGTGGGAAGGCCAAATAGATTTCATCTCATTGTTATTACTTCTTTGGTGGTTTTTCTTATGGAAGTTGATGTGTTTTCTTCTTCTTCTTCTTCTTTTTTTAAATTAGAGGCAGTTCTTTAGATATTACATGGCACTTGTAGTTAAAGCACTTGTAGAGGATGTAAGAGTGTAAAAATGACGTGGTGGGGTGTCTGACCTCCTCTAACTTCACAAGGGAGAAGGAGAATCAAGATCAACAGCCCAAGGCTGATTTCTATGAGGTAGAGGTCAGACATACCTCCTCTATCCAACTTTTTACCAATTCTGACACCAGCTGTCCCTTCCACAGCACTCTCTCTTTCTCTGCAGGGTTTGCTAATTCATTGCAATGGCCACACAGAACTCACAGGCCATACTCACATTTATGGGGCTTATTAGGGAGGTAACAGGTTACAACCGAGGATCAAGAATGACTCAGAATACAGTTCTTTGGTCAAGACAGCTTCTCGGCCGTGCCCACAGGCAGGCCTCTTCCTGGCTCTTGGTCTCTTGGCCCCTTGGGCCTCTTGGGCCAACCTGGCTTCTGCCCTGCTTGGGCAAGTGTTACACAATTCTTTACTCTGCCAGTAGGTGCTTGGGGGCACCCCACTTCACCAGTAAGCCTCGGCCCAAAGGCGCTCAGCTCTCTTGCGCTGTGGGTTGGCATACCCACCATAACCGCCTTGCTCTGTGGGCTGGAAAGCTCACTGTGCCATATTGTGCCGGTCTCCTGGTTCTCCTGCTGCCATTTCTCGGCCACCGCTTCTCACCTTCTTGTGCTGTCTCTGGTGTTATAGCTCTCTGTGTCTCCTGGGTCTAAGAGGTTCTCAGCACAGGGACTCCGGGTCCAAAGGACGCACTCTGCTCCCATCTCTTCTTCTTGGTGGTAGTGAGGTCCTCCTTTCTGTGTCTGGGATGGCTCATTTTAAGCTTAGCAGGATGGCAAAACTGCAGTTCCATCATTAGGGTTCCATACATTTTCCAGTGGTTAAGCATTTGGCTCCTAACCAAAAGGTCAGCAGTTGGAACCCACCAGCCACTCCTTGGAAATACTATGGGCCAGTTCTGCTCTGACCTATAGGGTCACTGTGAGTCAAAATCAACTCAACGGCAACAGGTTTGGTTTTTTTGGTTCCTCCCAGAAGGGTGCCATGTACCTTACTTGCATTATTAGTGAGCTGTCTAATCCCCTTGGTGGTCCACAAGAACCTTATTTGCATAGCCCCACGCAGTCATTTGGTGGGAGTTACAAGACCATGGCTAGAAAGTCCATATAAAAGCAATCCATTGCACTGCAAGAAGGGACTCTACGACTTCTGGCTGTGTGGAACGTGGTGCCAGATCTTTGAATGGATCCACAGGTCCTTGGCCACCAGGAGACTCTTGGAGCAGCACCCATGCCTCAGCTTCTGCATGGACCAGCCAACTACTGCTGGTGGGCTAGATGAGCACGTGGAACAGGCTTTTCTCTGTGGACAAGCAAGAGGCCGGTAGCCACATACAGAGCAACTCTGAACTCTGCTTTTGAAACCCAGAGAGGTTGATGAGGCTGATATTCCAGGAAAGATACTGTGCACTCTTGAGTTCTGTGACCAACCCTGCACGTCCTCAGTGAGCAGTGGGACAAGTGAACAATCAGATGCTGGCAGGAAGTGGGCCTTTCCTATGCTGGGGGGCATCGTCTTCCTTCTGACTTCTCTTGCTTGGATCTCCCAGATTTATTTAATGAATGTTATATACACAGAGACTTGCCTTGTGTATATACAGCACATGTTCCAGTTCCGAGGCTAGCCCAGGATGTGCTTCCTGCAGGGGACAAGTCAGCTGTACAGTTGTCCCTTTCCCATTCTGTCATCCCTCTTATGCTGTTTCCTTCCATCCCTTCCAGGACACTGTTCCAGAGTCAGGGAAGGGAGAAGCGGGAGGCGCTGGTAGCAGGAGCTGGAAGGTGGGTACAGGCCTGACCCAGGCAGTGTGCTGTGTGTGTGCCTTCCCAGTTCTTTCCAGCAGCTTCTCCAGCTTCGCTGCATCATGTATGTATGCATCTGGAGAGGCAGAGTTGGGTCTTTATTACTATCTTACTTTATTACTGTTTTGTTTTTTACTTCTTTGGGAAGAATAACCCAGTTAGGGGAGGAAGTAAAAAAAACAAAAATAGCTCAGGTGGTTCTTGGAACCAGCTACCTATTAGGTTGGACCACATGAAATTTCTTTTTTGTAGTTCAGAAACAGTCAAATATTGGTAATTTCATATGGTTCAGCCCAATCTGTCTCCACTCCTCTGGGATGATTGAGAGGGAGCCACCTTTATCCCCATAAGCATATTCTAAGGGGTATCTGAGACTTTAACCATCTGTGCTCCCCTTCATCCTATGGTGCCCTTCTCAAAATTATTTCAGCAACAGGAAGAAATCACCCCAACCTGTGGATTCTCCTGCAAGGGAAATCCACCCCAGCAGGGCTCCACTTTGCTCCAGCTTCTGGACACATCGTTTACAAATGCGGGACAATTAAGATGATTTTTGAGCACCTTTTCTTTCAATATTTAAAAAAAGAAAAATTTCCAGGCAGCTCAGCCAGCCCTGTCCCAAGGGCTGAGACCAGTTCCAAACTTCTTTCTCAGGAGGCACTTGCTTCTGTCTGGATGCCTGAAACGGTGTTTTACTGCACCTCCTGCGCAGACATCAGCACATTCTGGGGGGTGGGGAGAGGGGTGGCTTGCAGCCTCCTTATAACCTTTCAGCCACCCGGGCCGGGGCGGCCAGCGGTGCGGACTTTGGACTGAATGCGCCCGCAGCGGCTGTCCTGCATTCATTACACCATTGTCGGTGTGCCTGTCTGGGGCTGCCTCTGGGTGTGTGTATTTCTTTTTGTGTCGGCGTGTCAGTGTCAGGCTGTGTGTGTCTGTTTACGTCGCCTGTCTCATCGTGCTCTGTGCGACAAGGAGCTGGGGCGGGGGGTGTTGGTAGGAGGGAGGGCATTTCAAAGCCCGGCTCTCCCCCTCGAGGATCTCAGGAGATTTATCTATATATATATTTTATGCTGTTCATTGTGTGGGGCTACGTGCGAGGGTCTGACCAGGTGTGGTGTGAGCAGCCGCCAGGCCTGGTGAGCCCCATCTGCTGAGAGCACACAGACTCGCCCGCCGCTGCCCATGGGGAGCTTGTCCCCTTGTGGTTCACCGTCTCCTCTCTAATTTATTAGCTGGGAAGGAGGAGAAAATGAAACGTTGCCTGAAGACAATGGTGGAGACAGTAGGTGCCACCCCGCACAGCCACCAGCACCTCTCCCCACAGCCCTGTCTCCTCCTCTGCAATCAGGGTCTGTGCATTACACTGCCAAGTCTGAGTAGGAAAAAACAAGAATCCCCAAACCAACCTATACAAACTATGCCCGCCCTGGACACGAAGAAGTAGCTGTTGACTGCTAAGGTGGGAGAGGGCAACCAAGGTGAAGATTTGAGCCAGAGTTTGTATCTGCTGGGCCTAAGGCCCCTCATTCACTCTGGGACCCCCCACCTCCAAGTCCCAGACACCTCCCTCCTGCCCCCAGCTCCCAGCCAAGCTGGGAGGGAAGGGGCCCAAGGCAGCTGCAGGGGTTCTGTTAGTAAACACTTTCCTGGGTTGCCATTTTCTACACCCCCCCATCCGTCTCCACTCCCCAATGCCCCGTCACACACCCCCACCCCAGCATCCCCTTTTCTGTGGCCTGCACAATGAACTCATTGTCCCGGGTGTGATTTGAATAAGGGATCGGACGGGCCTGTTCCCAGCATTGTCCAAGGGGCTGGGAAAAACCCCAGCGCAGGCAGGAGGACCAGACCAGACAGAGACAGATGCCTAAATTAGCAACAAAGCTTTGTGCATGTCCCCTGGACAAGGGCCTGCCTTGTTTGCGTGGACTCGAGGGTGTGGAGCTGGCCTGCTGCTCACTCGTTGCCCCGTGTTAATTAGTTTTGCATGCATGTCTGAGGAGGTGCCAGCAGAGATGTGTTTGCCTTTCCCCTGGAGGGGGCCCTGTTTGCGGCCTGCCAGCGGAGGCTGTGGAGCTGAAAGTGGCTGGGCCTACCTGGAGCCGAGCCTGTGGGGACTCTCAACTCCCCTACTGTACTGCTCTATCTCTGCCCTTTGGGGTGCCTGGCTTTGCTCCCTTGACCCCCTCTACTCCCACCCCTCCACGTCTAAAAGGTGGTTAGCCCTGACTACAGGGAACTCACTGGCTTCCACCCAGACCCAGGCCAGTGCCTGTCCATCTGGCAGTCTGTCTCTCGCGACACAGGGCCCCTTGGGACCGGGCAGCAGAAGCGACCAGTCTGGGCTCTTGTCCGTCCCCAAGCCAGATGGCCAGTCTGCTTATCGCATTATGGCCTCCCCTGGCCCCAGACCCCTGCCACCCACCCTTGGGCCAGGATCTTGGTGGGCCTGTGATGGAGAAGCCCCCTCTCAGAGCCTTGCAGAGGCCTGGCCCTGAGCAGGGAAGGGGTCGGGGTAGACAGCTTGAGGCACGCCCTTGTGCTGGCCTGCCGGGTGACCTGGGGGCAAGCCAAGCCCTGCCCTGAACCTCAGTGTTCTCACTGGCAAAAATGAGATGCTCTTGGTTCCCTTCAAGCTCAGAAAGTGTGGTTCTGGCTTCTGGTGATGATGGTGGTGGTCATTCCAAAATGCGTGTCGATTTAGCACTGGCTGATTTCGCAGAACGGCAGGAAGAAGACAGTGAGTTCTGGCTGGGAGAGGAGAGGGGAGTTGTAGGATGTGAAGACTTGGGCAGTTGCAGGATCAGGAGCAGACAGAGCGTCTCTTCCTAGGTCCTCACAGACCCCTACCTCCTGCAGCCGGGCTCTCCTCCTCTCACCCCCCCCACCCCACCCCACCGTGCACTGGTGGCCCTGCTACAAGGGAGCTTGGCAGTGGCAGCAGAGGAGAAGCTGGAGTGGGAGCAGCTGCTGGCGGGGGGCCCTGAGTGTGTCCTCTTGCCCCCTGCAGGCCCTGGGATGGGACAGGGCTGAGAAGGGGCTGGGCGCCTGCCAAGCCAAGCCTCTGGATAGCTTCCGGCATGTTGCCCTAAGAGTTTCCCCCTCTATGCAGCCCCTCCAGTCACCTCAGGAGCTGGGCAGGAGATGCGGGAGCGTTGCCTTCTTGTTTGGGTGCCGGGGCCTCGGGATTTAGTGACCAGGGAGTCTGGCTCCCAGGCTCTTCCTGGCCTTTGCCCTGTTCCGCACTGCTGGCCCTGCCCTCTCTCCATAGCTTCCAGGTTAATTGAAAATCCAAGCTTGGAACCCTTCACAGGCTTGTGCAGAAACCTCCAGCTCCTTCCCGTTGGTCTTTATCACAGGTGGACCGAGGCCACCTCATTTCTCACAGTCCTGGTGACCTCGCCTAGACGGAAGGGAATTCCGTTTCCTGTGTCTGTGCTTTAACTGATTTGGGAAGCCTTTGGTTCAGGAATGCTCGGGTCTTTCTTAGGGAAAAGCCTTTAATGCCCAGATTTCTTCTCTTGTCCCCTTTAGCAACCTTCCCGTCTTCAAGGCTTCCTCTGGCCCTCTCCTCAGGTGCTGTGGAATGCACCTTGCTCAGGGCTTGGCAGCAGGCCAGACAACCCATGGGGAGGGAGCCTATGGGCCTTCCCTCCAGCACCCACCTTCCTCGCCTCACATGGCCCTTCCAGCCAGTCTGGCCCCAGTACACTCCTTCCATCTGGGCTGCCCATCCCCTCTGCCCACCTCTTTCCCTGTTTCTGGGGGCCTCTTTTCTACCACCCCCACCCCCCCGTTTCCCCAGATGCTGCTCACCCAGGCTGAGTGTCTGCAGGTGAATCCTGAAGTCAGTGAAGAAAAGAGTGAAGAGGTTAGAGCTTTGCAGCGGGGACAGAGAGAGAGGGCGCCCATGGCAGGGGTGAGGGAGAGCTGCCTACTGCCCCCTCTGCTCCTCCGCACTCCTCCCTCTGGGGTTTTAGCCGCCTTAGCTGTAGCTCTGAGCTCCTTAATCTGGTGATCAGCATGGTGCTGGGGGTTGGGCTGGCAGAGGCTTTAGGAGGTGACGGGGATCTTGGGAGTTGCACTCTAACACGAGCATCACAGGCAAAGCCAAGGAATCACATTCCAAGCGCAGCTCCCCGTCCCAGGGCAACCTGGCTGGGCTCCGCTGGGCATGGGGGAGCCTGGTGGAGTGTGGGGGCACAGGCCTGGCATGCAGTGGGGCGTCACCTTGCTGGTAGTTCCTTCCCAAGATGAAGGTTTTCCAGCTTTTTCTGCATGGCTAAGATTTTATTGTTTGGTGTCTCTTCCCTCCCCATCCCCCTAGTCCCCAGATCTCTGGCTTCCAATCCCAGTAAGAAGAAGCTGCCCTATGAGTTGCAGGCATTCCCCTGGCTAGTGAGAAAATACTGTCAGGGCTGGGCTGATCAGAGGCATGGATTATTCTAGAACTAAGTCAGTGTGCTGGGCATGGCCCTGAGAGAACCTGGGGAGTTAGGAAATTGCGGTGGGGATGCCAAGGGCGCAAGCCCAGGTGGTCCTGAGGCTTATGGGACACCAGGATGGGGGTGGCCCAGGTCTGGGGCCTTGGCTGGAGAGGAGGGGCAGAGGAGAAGGAGGAGCTGTGTGCAGAGACCCAGATCAGGGTTCTGCTTCTGGTATCACTATGCAGTAGGCTCCTGAGTGTCTTGGAGCCTCTAAACCCTCATCTGTAAAATGAGAGTAGTAATCCTTGACTATGGAGCGCTGTGGAGGGGGCAGTGGTGTTTCAGTGGTAGAGTTCTCGCCTTCCGTGCAGGAGACCTTGGTTTGAGTCCTGGCAGATATACTTTATGTGCAGCCACCACCTGTCTGTCAGTGGAGGCTTGCGTGTTGTTATACTGAACAGGTTTCAGCAGAGCTTCTAAACTAAGACTAGGAAGAAAAGCCTGGCAATCTACTTCTGAAAATCAGCCAGTGGAAACCGTATGGATCACAACAGTCTGACCCAAAACCTTTCATGGGGATGGAGCAGGACCAGGCAGCGTTTTGTTGTGTTGTGCATGGGATCACCATGAGTCGGGGGCCGACTCTGTGGCAGCGAAGAACAACATGGAGTGCTGTGAGGAGTGTTGGGCAGGTGGGCACCACTAAATAAGGGTTCATTTTCCTTCTCCCTCCCCTTTAGGTATGGGGCAGATACGAAGGAGTTTATCTGCTCTGGGACAGCCTGGCCCCAAACAGAATGGCAGCTGGCCCAAACCATCAGCACAAGGAGAGGGGCACAGCTGGGCTGAAATAAGTTCATTTGTCTTTGTGTCTTTCTGCTCCATCACGTGTCTGTTCATCAGCAAGCACAGACTTCCCTCCAGGGCAGGGCCTGACAAGGTGAGGTCGGTCATAAGATGCGGGATTCTGGGATCTCCTCCTTTGCATTCTGAGCAGGTCAGGCCTGCCTGGCACAGTGCACCCCTGCCCGACGCAGAGGACCTGGCGGCAGAGGGCAGTGAGCTGAGGTTCATCCCCAGCTCCAGGCCCGGCCCTGGCTGCAGCTCGGCTACCAGGCTCTGGGGTGACAAGCTGCTCCTGCGGGCTCCCACCCTGCTCACATCCCCTGGAGCTGTCCATCCACCTGTCCCTTCTTCTCAGAAGCATTGTGGGTCAGGATTAGGGGCTTGTCCCCTGTCTGATCCACCTCCTCCTGCCTCTGTTTCTTCTACAACCAGAGGAGGTGTGTGGCTCCTGCTGTGCGGCTGGGGAGTGTGGGGAGTGGGTGGGTGAGCGTGGGGGCCTGGAGCCTCCCGATCTGTCAGTGAGGAAGGCTTCCAGCTCCACAGCAGCACCTGCCCCCACCCCTTCTTTTCCCTGGCCTTTCTCTTTGCCATGCTGGGTGAAATCTCAGAGGGCTCCAGGTGGCCTGGCAAAGTCAGAAGGGCACGGGGAGAAACAGCCCCACCTAGCGGAGAGTCAGAGACTTGCGCTCCAGCCCCACCCTCCTGTTGAATGGCCTGGGGCAAACCAGCTCCCTCTCTGGACCTGGAAAAGGAGCATTGGAAAAGATGATGTCTTGAAGTCCCTTTTATCTCTGACAGTTTGTAATCTGAAAGTTCTTGCTTTTTCTCCTCTGTTACCTGCTCGTGGTCCCCATTCCCACGCCGGCTCACCAGAGACTCAGCCAGCTTTGTCCCCTTGAAGCTGCCCTGGGATACAGGAAGGTACTTGCACCCAGAGGAGGCCTGGCCACAAAAATGAAAACCTAGTTCACTGCTGGCAAGTGACATGGGGCTGGGAAGTGACCTGGACCAGCAAGCGTAAGTCTTAGCTAGGTTTGCTCTCAGCCTCCAATCTGAGTGCCTTCTCTTATTTCCATTTGCTCTCAAGACTTTTGCCGTCAATACCGTTTGCCCTCAGGGGCTCTGTTTGCTTCCAGAAAGCCCTCAGGGTGGGTTTGTGATGTTCTCCTTGGAGCTTGCCCGTCCTACCTCCCTGGGCCAAGGCCTTAAGACTCTAGTGCTGCAAGCCTTGAGAAGCAACCCCATGGGGGAAATGCTACTTTTGAGTGCCTGGTCCCTTTTGCCTGCCCGCTCAGCCAGGCAGCTCTGCCACTAGTGTAGCTGACACAAGTGTGGGCCACAAAATCAGATGGACGTGGGCTCAGATCCTTGTATGACCAGTGTGACCTTGGGCCAGTTCCTTAACCTCTCTGAGCCTCTCTTTTCTTATTTCTAAAATGAGGATAACCATCCCTTTCTCACAGAGTTATAGTGAGGCATATAAATAATACAGGTGATGTGCTGTGAAATTATACAGCCACTCTGTCTTACCTCCTAGTCCCATCCGAACCCAGAGGTTCCAAAGGCCAGACATAAACCATAGTCCTTGACTTTGCGTTTCAGGGCAGCCCTGCTGGGGAGGTTCTGAGACCACCTCAGGCGAGCATCTCCCCACAGCCAACCCTCTTCCCTCCCCAGGGAGCAGAAATACCTAGTTTCAGCCCTAATAATACCTGAATGAGATTTATAGGACACCTGCCTCCCCAGAGTGCACAGCTCCTTCTCACATGTGTTTTCTCTTTTCTTTAGATTGCCGTGTCAAGTGTGATGGGACAGCCTCTTTTCAGCTTTTCTGAAAATGGAAACCGAGAGGAACTGTGGGTCTTATGAAGGTCACAGGATTGGAATACCGAGCCAGGCTGCCCCAAGACATGTGAGACCATGGCATGGGAAAAACCTCTCACTAAGGAAGGAAAGTCACAGTAGCCACTGTCCTGAGGCTGCAGAAGCCAGGGGGCAGGATGGAGGAGGAGGACCTGGGCAGGGGACCTGGGGGCACCTGGTCCACCCCATCCTGCAGGGGCCATGCCTTTGGCCTGTTGACTAAGCATCTCCGCCTCCACCGTCTCTGCCTTGGTCACGCCGTGTGCCTCTGCTGGGCCTGAGGTGCTTTGGAACACCCTGGCCAGGCCTTTTGCAATGGGCAGCTTGTCACCGTCCACATCTCCACCCCAGAGAGCCCAGGGTGGCACACTGGGAGGCTGCCCAAAAAGGGCTCCAGCCTTCCAGGAGTTAACGACTCCCTCTCCCCAGCTGTCCTCCCTTTGGTGCTCCTCTTCCTCCCTCCTCCCGCTCACAGCAGGCAGGGCCTGGACCCGGGAGCCACGCCACTGTGCTGTTGCCAGGGGAGCCGGGAGGCAGATCTGAGCTATGCAGGGAAAAGGCCCGGCCTGTCAAAGTGTCTGAGATGAACCGCCGCCGTCCCTGTGCAGCTGGGCTCAGACGTGTCTCGGCTCTTGTTCTGTGCTTGAGAATGGCGAAGCCCACTGAGGTTCAAGGGCAGACTTGCTATTCATTAGTCAGGGGTTCTTGACGTCCCGTCTCTTCCAGGCATGGGTCCCCCTCCCCTTTTCTCTCCCTCCTGTGACCCATTCCTGGGTGCTTTGGTGAGGACTGCACACCCTCCTCCTCCTCCTGCTGAAACCCCTCTCTGAAGGCCCCTGAATAAACTCCCCCAAAGAGACCAAGCAGGGCAGAGACAATGGCTGCGAGAAACCATTCAGGCGGGGTCCCAGCCATGCTGTCCCGTCCTACACTCCCAGCACCCCTGTGGGCCCCACTCCCCTCTGACTCCGGGCACCCCTGAGCCCTCGGCCTGCACAAGCCTGGACAGGAGGAAACCACTGGGCACTGCCTTGGCAGCAGGCCAGCCCAATGCAGTTCTCAGCCAGCTCCATGGGCACACCTGTGTGGCCGGTACCTCACACCGCTTGCTGGCTTCGTGTCTTTCTGTACCATCATGCATCTGTTTTAAGACACTCTGCAATACTGTTGGTTGGGGAGTGTAAACTGTATTATAACATTTTCTAAAATGTGGCAATATCAAAATGTAAAAGGCACGTATACTTTGTCACAAACACGTTGCACTGCCAGGAATTTATGGTTACATTTGTAAAGGTTTCCAAAGAAGCATGTACAAGGATGTTCATCAGAGCATTTCTTCTTAACTGGAATGGACCGACAATCCATTCGTACTGTGGAATACTATGCAACTGTAAAAAGTAATGCGGCTGCTCTCTGTGTACCAGCTGATATGGAAGACCAGCAGTGCATACTGGGAGATGAGTAGAATAAATTACAGAACAGGCAGTAGTGTATGATCTGATTTGTTGTATTTAAAAGGCATAAGTATACTTATATGTGGAGAGTTTCTAGAAAGATGGACTTAAAAGCTACCTCTGGGATGGAGGGATATACTCTTCTGTCCTGTTACTTTTTCTTACATGCTTGTGAAATACTTCTATTTAAAAATTTGAAGAGGCTATTTTTAACTTCTGCTAACCATCTTGGGGCGGGGAGAGCTCCAAGAGAGTGGTGATGATGTTGCAGGTGAAAGCATCCTGATGACTGCTGCTTTCGGCCATTTGGGGGCCCAATAATCATATATCATCACTGTGGCTGCTATTGTTATTTAGTAGCCTACTAAGTGCCAGGATGAGTACCTCTAGATCTTGCTGAGGTGGGTATCATCATTCCAGTTTCACCGACGTGGCAGAAAGGTTGATTGGTTTGCCCATGTCCCTGCAGGTGAGGGGTAGAGCTAGGCACCTGGGGAGGGGGTGTTGGCTCTTTTTGTTTCCCGCTGGTAGATGTTGCCCCTTTGCTTTTGGGAGCTGTGTGTTTTGGGAAGAGGCCCTTGGAAGCCCCAGCTGCCCCGCGGGGATCTGTGTGGGGAGGGCGGCTGGGGGGAGGAAAGAGGAGGAAAGGTGTCCCCACCCACCACAGCCCAACAGAGTTGTCATTGTGCTGGGGGCGGGCCCAGCATGGGCGTCAGGGGAGTAGACAGAGCTGCGCAAGGGTCCTATTTGCATGAGCAGCGCGGTCGGTCGGGGGGAGAGGAACATGACCCCGCTGAATGCAGTGGTGAGCGCTGTGGCCCCTGCCCACGCTTCACCCTCAGAGAGAGTAAATGGCCTGTAAAGTGTCTCTGAGGTGTGACATGGGGCCCTGGAGCGGGGAAGGTGGGGTCAGGCTACACTCACTACAGGCCTGGGTGAGGCCACAGCTGCCAACGGAGTTCTCCCTTGGGGCCCCCTTTTCCCTCAAGGGTCCCTGGAGCCCTGGTGGCTACATTCACCCCAACCGGCTGGGGGACCAGCAGAAAAGAGAGGGAAGACACATTAAAAGCGGCTGTGTACCAAGGACTGACAGGCACCAGACCATGTGCTTTAGCTCAGAGAGACTCATAACTCTCCTGGGCGGCAGGTACCACTGGTACACCCATTCTACAGATGAGGACACGGAGGCTCAGAAAAGTTATATGTCCTCAGTCACACAGCTAGTGAGTGTGAGAACCCAACTCTCTTTAAAGTCTGTACTCCTCACTCTACTTAAAGGAGGTCCCCAAAGCTGCAACCCCTCCCTCACCAGCCCCCACACATAGAGAAGTTAACCCTCCCTTCAAGGTCTTCTCAAATAGTCCCTCTCCTGAGGTCTTTCCCCATTTCCACCTTATGTCATGTATCTCCTGGTGTGTCCAGCAGTGAACTAGACACTGAGGTGGTGGGAGAGGGAAATGTATAGCCTGGTCCATATTGGGGACTTTGTCTCCTTAGTACTGCCTCCCCCCTGGGGTTGCCCAGAGGTAGCTTTGAGTCTTAGATGGGATTCCCGAAGTGGTAGCCTGGAGGCAAGGATGCAGCCCAGCTGTGAGCGCTGGGGGAGAGGCGGGTCTTGGGAGAAGGCCCTGGGTCTCCACCTGGTGGGAGGTGGGGGTGGACAGGGTCTGGAGGGTTTATTGGATGCTGCAGTCACCCTTCCTTCCTCCCCACTTGCTGTTCATCTGCACTGCTGCAGACCACGCCTCTTCTTTGGGGTCCTGGACCTGAAGGAGCCTGGCAGGAAGATGAGAAGCCTCCTGGGCCTGCCCCAGGGCTTTCCAGAGGCTGCCTGAGGAGGGGCTCTGGGCAGGCTGAGGCACAAATGGGAGCAGAGAGATTGCACCCAGGCAGCTTGAATGAGGTCCTCCTGGATTAGACAAAGTCCTTAGGCAGGACTGGGGCAGGTTCTGGGAGAGGGGCCTCTTCTTGTCCTATGAACTTGTCTTTCTCTCCCCAGCCTTCAACTTGAATAAAGGTTCTTTGCAAAGTTTTCCATGTCCCTGGTCTATTTTTCTGGGAGGACATGGGTGAGGAAAGTGAGGCTCAGCCACTAGCAAAGATAACGCGTGGTGGAGACCCTGGTATGGATGGGAAGGATGGAGTGAGAAGTCTCCCAAGGCCTTGGAAGGCCTGTCTCCCTGCACTGGGCTAGGGCCTGCAGCTCTGCGTAAGAGACCGAAGGCCGCTGGCCAGCTCAAGAACTACCTCTAGTCTTGAGGGCAGCAATTATGGCTACCCTGCCCTCCAGGAGAGGGGCCCTGAAAGTTCTGGATTGGGGGCAAACCCCCCAGCTGCTCCTAAACCTCCACTACTGTCTTCTTATTTAATTCTCACAATGACCCCATAAAGCTTAATCCTGTTTTACAGACTAGGAAGCAGAGGCTCAGGGAGGCTAAGAAATATCCAAAGCCACACAAGGCAGTGGACTTAGGTTCCAGATCTTGCTTCTGTAACCTGAGATCTGGTCACTCTGTTACCCCAGGGGTTCTCAACCTGGAAGCCCTGAACAGGACTCAGGGGGTCATGAGTGTCCCCAAAGCCCCTGTAAATTTTTTCATGTATGTGCATTCATTAGTTTTCACAGGGCACTTTGGCCCCAGATAATAGTCAACACTTTCTTGTGCCAGGCACTGTTCTAAGTGCTTTTTCGTGTGCCAAATCATTTAATCCTCAGACATACTTATTCGTAGCCAGACACTTCCTTTTTCATCAACGGAGAGAGTGAGGCCGAGTAAACCACCCAAGGTGGGGCGGGGGGTAGGGGCCCTCCGGGATGCCTGCACAGGCCGACTGAATCCAGATACGAGGCACTTAACCACAGCGCACACTGCCTCCCTAAGGGGCTTGCGCCCCCACCAGTCCCGCCTGGCACCACTGCCGCAGAGAGTTTGTGCCCTCACACCCGCTGCACAGCAGCGGAGACCGCGTTTGGCCGCTTGGCGGTGTCGGGTGAGTACCACTGGCCGGCAGGCGGCGCTGCCCGGGGTGCCCGGCTTCCCCCGCGAGCCGCGCTCCGCGGGGCAGCAGGCTTGGGGCCCGGGGCCCGGGGCCCCGGGAGGAGCTAGGACCCTGGGCGGGACGGAGAAGACCGGGGGCGGGGGGCGGCACAAAGAGCTTTTTATTTAAATTTGTTTAGAGTTTCGCGGATTTGCATGAAAAATGTGTGAGAAAAGCCAGCTCCGGTGACCTCATCCGCACCTGCCATTAACGTTCAATTAGCGGTTGAATAGCGGCCGCCTGACGCGACGTGCAGAGAATCCGGCCAGCCCACCGCAGCTACGGCGGCGGGCCGGGCCCGGGCTGGGGTGAGGGTGGGTGTGAGGGTGGGTTGGGGGAAGGGCGCAGGACTCTGGCTTACACCTGGGGCTGGAGACCCAGAGGCCTCGTCCGCACCCTGACCCTCGGAGAGGACACAGGGACCCCAAGACCCTCGAGCCCAAGGCAGTTTGAGGCGCACCGGCGGCTCAGGGCACGTGGGGATGCCCGGCTCCCTCGGGGCGCAGAGGAGGGCCGGCTAGCCTCCCTGGGCCGGGAGGTGGACAGATGAGCCCCGTCCCAGCTCAGACGGGTTTCCTCGCCATCTTCCGGACAAAGTGTCAAGTACAAGTTCAAGTTCAGATTTAGGCCCCAGGGGGCGGAGGGGGGTGTGTGTGCCGCGCCTTCCCCTTCCGCCTTTGTTCTCCGGGGTAATCGCTCCCAAGTCCCTCTCGGGCTGGGCTGGGCAAACGCCCCCGCCCCGCCCCACCCGCCCCGCAGGAGCCTCCTCCTCCCGCCGGCGCGGCGCCTGTCCCTTGGTCCCGGCGCCCCCGCGCGGGTCCACCAAAGGGCCTGGGGGCTTGGGGCGGGGGGAGGCGCGCTCTGAGTCCGTGGGAGCCTCCCTGGCCCCGCAGTCCCAGCGGCAAACAGTGCTTGGACGGACGGACGCCGGCGCTCAGGTAAGAGCTCTTGGCGGGGTTTGTCCTGCACCTTCGCTGCGCCCCACTCCCACCCCCTCCCCGAACTAGGAGACCTGGAGGAGCTGGGCCGAGGGCGGAGTGCTGCGAAAGGACTGGGAGGTTGGGCCGCCACGCCGAGCCTCCGGGGGGCGCGCTGCTGCTCCAGGGCTCTGAGGGGTACGAGGTTGGGGGTGAGGGGCACGCACAGTGGGCAAAGGCGCCAGCCTTTCCCAAGGGCGTCTGGCTAACACCCTCTTGTAGGCCCGCCTCTTGGTCTCGGTTCTGCACCGCTCCTTCTGGCTCTTCCTGGCCTCTCCTCAGACTCTGGCCAGCGGGGCTCCCAGTTAGGACCTAGCTCCCCAGGCCTTGAGGCCCCTCCTGGAGGCCTGGAGGTGTGTGTGGTGCTCAGCTCTTAAGGGAATCAGCTATGGCCGTTTCCCTACCGCCCCTAAATTCAGGTATTGGTCAAATGGTGGTGATGAGTGGGGTGAGGGTGTGATTTAGTGCCAATGCAGAGGCCATAAGGTGTCCCTATTTCTTCCTCTAAGACCCTTTGCTGTGTGAGGTTCCTGAATTCTCTGTAGGGACAGGTGTTAGCTTGTACCTCACCCAACCAGGACGCTACTAAACTGAAAGAGCACAGAGGGCTTCTGGGTGATCCAAACCATGTCCCCCATTCCTGTCTTTCCCTCTCAGGTGCTCGCCCTGAGGTCATTTATGTACTCTTGATTTATACACAATTCTAACATGCCTGCTTTTTGGATTCTAAATTCACAGCAAATTAGAAGTAGCAAATGCCTCCCCCTCTGTAGAAAGGGGGAGAAAGGCTTTTCCCTGCAGACCCACTGCTCCCCTTCTGTTCTCCTTCTGCTTTCTCTTCTGTGTAGTCACTAATCTGGGCTTTGACTCCTGCTGAAGCACCTGCCTCTAAGAATGCGCTCCTTCCCAGCTCCAGTAGACCAAACTTTACCCAGTGCCACCTCCTCCAGGAAGCCTGCCCAGATTTTCCTCATGTCTTCCCCTCTCTTAACACCTTCAGCAGAGGGTCTGCCCTGCTGTCAACACACTTTCTGCTTCCACCTTGAATTCGTGTTGTGTCTTAACTTCTGCACCAGACTATAATCTCCCCGCTTCTAGGTACAATGTCTGATGGAGTCATCTTTGTACCTGTCATACTGCCAAGTGTGTAGTAGACACTCAATAAATGAAATAATTTCTGGATGGCTGGGGAAAAAAAAAGACACACACATAAACTTAAAAAGCATCAAAGATTGAGTTTTTTCTTTCTTTTTTTTAACATGGCTCAAACGTAAGAGCTTCAGGGGCTCCCCTCTGTTCCATCACTTACAAAGTCTCATTCATGAACAAGAACTAGTAGGAAAAGGCTGGTTCCAATGTGCTCTGTTAAAACTAAAATAAAATGAAGGAGAATTCTATGCAAATTGCTTCAAATTTTTTTAAAAAGAAGAAATACTAGAAGGGAGACCCTCACCTTTGCTGGCTGGGTCCCTGAGGCCTGGAAGGGCTGACGCTACATGCACCACATCACAGCTCAGGCCCTCCTGCAAGGCCTCAGCAGGGCCACCAGGAACTTGACTAAAAATGGAGAACGTGACCTACCTAGTGCACGTTTTTAAGCTCCTGATGATTCATCACTGACATGCTGATGTCTGAGAAGCCTGGGAAGACATTTACATCTTTTTAAAAAGGGAAACTGGAACGTTTTTTTTCCCCCTGGAAAACTGCAGAGACTACTCTAGACCCTTCCTGTTTCTCGTGGGAACTTCTGGCCTGAGCTCTAATCTGATTCTTCTACTTCCTGCGTTGTTGTGACATCTTGAACAAACCATAATTTTTCTTCCCAATATCCAAGGATCCCACTTCTTGGATGGGAAGAACAAGGAAATTTAACCAATGCACTTTGTGAAGGGCGGTGTAAATACTACTCTGTTGCAGAGTGAGAGAATAATGATTTATTGCTTGTATATATTAAGTGATTTATTCTCTTAACCACCCTAAGTAGTGGGTCTCCTTAGTAGCCCCCTTTTACAGATGAGAAAACTGAGGTGTGAAGGGGTTAAGTGACTTGTCTTCAGTCTCAGAGCTACAAAGGAGTTAAGGTGGGCTTGAATTTGGGCAGGCTGGTTTAGATTCTGTTTTCTTGACTGTACGGCCAACGTTCTAGCTTTCTTCCGAAACTAGTCGCTGCAAATGTCCCACCCCCACCCTCCATCCCCCCACCCCAATCACATTTCTCTTGGATGCCCTTGCTTTTAGTTACCACCCAAAGACAGAAAGGAGTTAGGGGGTGGTGTGAACAGCCCAGCCTTTAGAATCTTGTGTTCAAACCCTGACTCTCTCCCTTACAAACCATATGACTTTTTTTTGCCAAATCTCTATTTCCTCATCTATAAAATCGGCTTGTAAATCGATCTCATCCCCACAAGATGCTGTAGTTGGCCCAATGCCTGAGACATTGTAGATATATCCATGAATGACAACCTTTAACAGCACCTTTAATGACAATGTTACCGTTGCTTTTCATTTTCAGAAAACAACATCCCTCACCCGTCAGGAAAGAAATGCCAATAGATCTCCAAGTGCTTTAGCCAAGCAGCCGAGGGCGGAGATGTCAGGAGTGTGGAAGGATAGTGGCTCTATTTTGCAGGCAGATAACCCAAAGCCCCGGGAGGTCACATGGATCCCAATGTCTTTGAAGGTGATGAGTTAAAAATAGATCCTTGAAATCATGTCCCTCCTGGGTGCTACCCACTTAGGGGCATTGGGGGTGGGGGGTGGGCAGAGGGGGCAGTTGTTTGAAGAAGACCCTACGGATAATTGAGAGAATTAGAGGCTGAGAAAGAGACTACTAAGGAGAGAAATCTGACACGTGTTTTTTTTTTTTCTTTCTTAGCCATAAAATCTGACCATCACCTCTTGATAAGGAAAATAAATTAAGACTAGACCCTGCTTCGAAAGCACATCTTGTCAGTGGGACATTTCTTCCCCCTTTCATTCGATTAGTATTTATCAAGTGCCCACTCTGTGCCAGGCATTATTTTGGGGACAGATAGCAGAGAGCAAAACAGACAAAGCTTCTGCCCTCAGGGAGCAGACATTCATTCGTGTGTGTGTGTGTGTGTGTGTGTGTGTGTGTGTGTGTGTGTGTGTGTGTGTGTGTGTGTGTGGGTGTGGGTGTGGGTGGGTGTGTGTGTGTGTGTGTGTGTGTGTGTGTGTGTGTGGGTGTGGGTGTGGGTGGGTGTGTGTGTGTGTGTGTGTGTGTGTGTGTGTGGGTGTGTGTGTGTGTGTGTGTGTGTGTGTGTGTGTGGGTGTGTGTGTGTGGGTGGGTGGGTGGGTGGGTGGGGGTGGGTGTGGAGAGAGAGACTGTCAATAGTCCAGCATTGTACAGAACTGCCTGCTTCCAAGCAGGATCCCTCGTGGGGGTTGGGGAGGGATGAAATGGGCTGTCTTCACTCTCTCACCCCTTAAAGCCAAGAACACATGTTTTCACACAGCTGTGTCTGCGCTCATACTGTGGGTGGAATTAGAGAGAAAGAGACTGACTAAACGTCTTTCCATATCAGAAAAGAAGGGAAGGACTGAGGCAAAGTGCCCGTCGAGCCTGGGTGCTGGGACCCGGGGAAGGCTGACCGTGTCAGTGATATGGGGACAGAAATGGTGACATTCAACGGAGGGAACCAAGAGGACTGATGAGGGGCAAGGCTGCATCCAGGGGTCTGGAAAAATCATATTAACAGCTAACCCGTGCCAGGTATGCTTTTAAGTGCTTTAACTCAGTCAGTCCTCACCGCAACCCTATGAGGTCAGTACTGTTATTAATCTTGTTTTAGAGTGAGGAAGTAGAGGCACAGAGAGACTAATTGCCAAGTCATCTTCCTAATAAGCAGCAGATCTAGGTCAGATTTGAACCCAGGCAGCCTGGCCCCAGGGTCTGTGTACCTAAGCCTCTACCAAACTGGTTATTGAAGGACCACATTTGAGAAAGGAATTTCCACTCACTTGGGGTGAAACCCGTTCCCCAAGTCTCTCCAGCAGGAGTTTCCTTCCTGCAGCCCTCCTTTGTGCTTCTTGGAGCTCCAGATTAGAGCTAGTAAGAGCATTCTTTTACAACCAGATGAGGACTCTGAAGATGGTGAACGACTTGCCAGAGGTCATTGCTGAGTGGACACCAGGACCTCTGGCTCTGGCAGTGCCAGGCCCACACACTATCTCACTGGGACTGCATTTTGAGGTCTTGAGGTGAAGAGCTGCTTCCCTTACTGGTGACTCCTCATGGTCCCAGCCCCCTCCACCTCCTGGCACCATGGCACCAGCAGAGTGAAACACCAGCCATCTCCCAAAGAAGTCCTAGATTATCTCTGAAGGCCTTGGGGGGCTTGAGGCACCACAGTACCTGATTAGAGACCCCTCATGTGCTGTGTCTTGCCCTCATTGAATTGGCGTTGCCCCTCCAGAGCCCTGGCTACTCTTGGCATCCCCTCTGTGGGGATATGGTTTCCTGCCAGATTTTCCGGGAATGTTCTCATTAACTTCCTTGTTTCAGAGACCAGGGAGCCATCTTTGTGCCCCTCCCCAACATGTGTCTTGCACAGAAGTGGGGAGTCAGTGAGAGCAGCATTCAATTAAATGTCTTCACCTCTAGTTGCCAAGCCAGGTCCTACAGAGACAGAAGATGATAGGGACCTCTGAGAAGCAGCGGTACATAACTGGCTCCTTCCATATTTTCCCACAAGGCCCCTAAAAGATGTCCCAATCCTCTTTGGCATGGGGCGTGGTGCTGTGTCCAAGGATCACTGTGGACATGGAATCAGAACACCAGGAGGAACCCTGTCTGGCTCTGCTTCCCTAGACTGGAGGACCTTCAGCAAATCCCATCCTTTCTTTGAGCTTTCACATCCACGTCGGTGGAGAGAAGGTGACAGTGTCTTCCTGGCATGCCTGGCAGGCAGAGGATTGGGGGAGACACTGTGTGTGAGGGTGTTTTGCAAGGGATGAGGTGGGCAGGCGGTCTCAGCACGGCAATGCCTGTCCACTTTGGTCCTGGGCCAAAGAAACCTCAGTCCTTCAATCAGAAGCCCTGAGAGAGAGGATGGGGGATCAGGAGAAAGGGGACACCATACGATACGGGTGGGCTTCCTCTGAGTTCCCCCACCTGCCCTTCATCTTGAGTGCTGCCTCTGTTCTACCCTGTGGAGGGGCTTGCTACAATGAAGAGGGTGCTGAGGGGGGAGGGGAAGGCGACACACACCCAGCCGGCAGGTCAAGGAGTCTGTGTTCTAGCCTAATGCCTTCAAGTTCAAATTTGACACTCATTAGCGCCACTTTATATCCATCTCTGTGCTGGTGATGAGGAGGATGCCAAGTTAATGAAATACGTCTGGGTTATCCCTGGTGGAGATAGAGAGGTTCTATCATCAACCAACTGAAACTGTAGGTGTTTATGGTATAATAGCTGAGTAACAAAACCCCTTTGGAGATCCCTGCCCCAACTCACTTGAAAGCCAGATAAAGCTGTCTGTGGGAGAAAGAGTTCCACTGCTCTTGAGTCTGAGGTTGAAACTAGGGGCATTAGGGAGAAAAAAAAATGCATAGAGTGCGGATTCCGACTCATGAGGACCCCATATGTATCAGAGTACAACTGTGCTCCATAGGGTTTTCAATGGCTGTGATCTTTTGGAAGTAGATCGCCAGATCTCTCTTCCTAGGTGCCTCTGGGTGGACTCAACTTCCAGCCTTTGGAGTTAGCAGCCTCGCAGGTTAACGTTTGCAATACCCAGAGGCTGTAGGAGCATTAGGGTCCGCTCTAACTAGCCGCCACCCAGGGCTCCTGCTTAGCAGTCCCCCTGGCCTGGCTTACTATACTGCCTGAGGGAGACCGGCCTTCAGTGGGGTTCCTCAGAGTGAGGTGCAGAAGGCAGAAGCCAGGCGCCTACCCTGGCCCAAAACGCATTTGCCCAAATCGCTTTCTTAGAAAAACAAAACAAAACACGCTTTCAGCTGGGGAAGGGCAGATAGGAGGAGTAAGGGCCAAGGATGCTTCCCAGGAATCAGATTCGTCATATTTTGATTTTATTCTAAATGTGTAATGCGAAGGAAATAAATCATGGGCGTTAGTATTGTTGACCCTCCTGATGCCGTGTGCATCTTTAGGGTGCGCCTTGTAGGTCTTGCGAATGGAAAATATAAATACTGCTTCGTGATGCGTCATCTCTAACACCCTCACCCCATTTTGGACCTATCTTCCACATCCTGCCTGATTTGGGGGCCTCCTGCCGGATGGCAGCCACCTCCCGGCGGGGACCAAGGAGGCTGCGCCCTGTCGGCCCGGGGCGTAGGGACCGGCGCCGCCCTGTTCCGCGCTCTTTTCACACTTCCCCAGGCCACCGTGTAAATGAGACTATTTGTAAGGGCGTTGGCAAAGCCGCGGAGCGCGGGTTGGGGCAGCGACTGGCGTCCTGGCTCTCTGCGGAGAGCAGGCGGTCTCGCAATCCCCCAGCGCCTTCTTGGAGCAGGGGCGCAGGCGGTGCAGACAGTACCGGAGAGAACGCGTCACCCTCGACCCCGAACTCAGGTCATGGCAGAAGACGCGAGGGAAGCCTTGCTTCTCTTGTGGCCCCCCTTAATTTATCGCGACTTCCGGTGCGTCTTGCCCTGGCCCCCGCCCGGCTGCCCGCGGACTGGTCGAGGCGCGAAGCGGGCCACAGCACTGGGCCGGCTTCCGGACGCCGCCTGGTTACCGCTTTCGATTTACGCTCATACATGGGATGTCGGGTTTCCCCAGGAATCTGGATTATTATATATCTCTGTAATTTAATCTATCCCTAAGGTTTCAAGAAAATCTATAATGAATGTTAATATCTGCAATCTCCTGGTCAATCTGGAAAATGTAAAAACTGCCCCTTCGTGGGTCGCGTCAGGCCCCTGTCCCCGTTTCCAGTCATTCTGAAAGAATTTCCTCCCCAAGAAGAATCCAGTTCGTTTGAAACACAAATTTCCTCTCTCTGACTCTGTGGACTGGAGAGATTCTCCGAATCTGTGATTATAAACGATTAAAACAGGAGGCATCCCGACAGGTGTGTGTTGAGGGGAAGCGGGGTAGTCGGCCTGGCGGTACAAGGCGGTGCAACCCGCAATGGCCAGGACCAGCGGTCGAGAGCAGAGGCCTCGGGAAACCAAGCCTGATGAGTTCGGCCAAGGGTGCTCACGCCACCAGTGCCTTAGACCTTGGGTCGTTACAGACACGAAGCCCTCGCGCTGCCAAGGAAATGCCAGACCGAGGATGTCGCGGAACACTCTCTTGGTGCCCTGCAACCCCGCAAGCCTGACCCGAAGAGTTCCCTCGGCGGCTCCACGTCTGTTTACGCGGAGGACCCCCGCTTGGTCCCCCAAGGCCTAGGCACCTACTGCGCTCCCTGCGCGCCCAGGGCGGAGGCCGCCGCTCGTGGGCAAAAGCTGGGGGTTGTTAAGGATTCTGGAGCCGCTCTGAGGGCAAGATCGGATTTGTCCCACGACCTCGGCGCCAGGAAACTGTAGAAAGAGACAGACCCCAATTTTCTCCCCTTGGAGCTGAAACAAAACCTGAAAAAGCCCGAGGTTACCCGCACCGCCAGAGGTGGCGCCGCGGCGGCGGGAGCAGCCTGGGCCGCGTGCCCGCAAGATTCCCAGGCCTGGGTTTGTTTCTTTCCTTAGTTGCTGAGTTAGTTCGTTACTTAGCTGGTTAGCTAATAGCCAGCTCACAGGCAACATTTATGCAAACGCAGAGCCTGGTCTCACGCTGAGTCCCCGCGCCCGCCAGAACCGGAATTGCCCGGCTAGACTCCGGGAGGAGGGATGAAGGGGGATCTCTGTAATTAGAGGGGAGGTTTTTTCGGGGCTCCCCTCGGTGAAGTCGCCTTGGCTTCGGATGGGGAACAAAGGGCTAAGGTGCCTGCGCGCAGCGCGCCCTCGGGGCCCAGAGCTGCCCGGATTCACGCCTCCTCCCCGCGCCGCGGCGGCTGGGGGCTTTGTGCGGTGGGGCCGCGCGCAGCGCTGCACCTGCCCGGCTTTAAGTACCTTGGCGAGGCGGAGCGGCCGGCTGTTCTAATCGCGAGCTCCAAAGTACCTGCTCATGAATAAACACCAGTCCTATTTATCAGGTACTTAGCGCTCATTGTGAAAGGGAAATTGGCCCTTTTCTGAAAGTCTTTCTTCAACCCATCTGCACGGTCGTGGTTGTAGAATTTCCCCCACCCTTGAGTCACAAGCACGCGCGCGCAACACACACACACACACACACACACACACACACACACACACACCAAGAGGCTCCTCCAGGCTAAGACAAACTCGCTTTTCTGCCGGTAAGTGCCTGATTGAGCGGCGACAATAGGCGGAGAGGAGAAGGCCGCTGGGTCAATAGCCCGCGTCTCGCCGGTTGATGGGAAAAGTCAGCGCGAGGAATACAGGGCCTTGGGAAAGCCTTGCCTTGCGTTCTGGCCACAGGGGCATGCGGATACACCTGCACAAATGCGCGGGCACACTGCTCCGTGGGTCCCTCCACTAGGCGCCGGCAAACATCGGAAACTTGGCGCCGGGTGCCGTGGAGCCTGTCAACCTTGACTGCGTGGGCTCCAGCTGCATCCTTTTTCCAATTCCTGAGAATCCTTCCCCACCCTTGGCTGCCCCCCACAGCTCGAGGTCGGGCTCTTAAGGCTGAACAGAAAGCACCGAGGATATAAGGATGGGGAACTCAATTTGCAAAACCCCAGGCGAGTATAAGGAAAAGGGGCTCAGCCAGCACACCCGTGGCAGCCCAAAGCAGGGTGAACAGGCATACATTTGTATACACCCAGAAACGCGCGCCGGTAGGTTTATAAACGCCTTTGGGTCCTGAGGGCATCCTACTCTGCCATGTATCCATTCTTTCCAACATGTGTGTTTTCTGTGTATACGGGAGACGCTCCAGGACTCTGTTACCTGGGTGGAATTCACCCTGAAACCCAATCGATTTTCTGGACCTGCATACAGCCTTCGGCAGCTCTGAAAATTCAAGTGTTAGCTGAGTATGGAGATTTTGCCAATCGAACGTTTTTAAATGGCTTTGTCTTCATTCGGCTCTCCCAGTTTCTTTCTGTGTTTTACCAACAGAAGCCCAGAAACCACTACCCAAAGTCCAGCTCTGCCGGCCATCGCTCGCGTGGCTCAAGCCGGTAGCGACGCGGGGTTCGGGGATCCGGGATGTTTAGAAAATCCGTGCCTATCAGGATTTCCTAGCGAGTTCCCTAAATACTGTTCCACGAGCCCAACGCCGGCAGCTTCGGAAAATCCAGCTTCCAGGCTCTTGCCAATGACTGGGTAGGACCCTTGAGATCCTGCGGTCCTGCAGGCGGCTGTGCCTGACTCGGTTTCGGGGGACCTGCCGGAAACTGGGTTCTCTTCGCGAGGCAGGCTGGCTCGCCAGGTCTGAGCGCGAGAACCCGGACTGCTGCCGGGCCGGGCACGGGAATCTAGGCTGCAGTTCTAGGTGGAAAAGCAGGTGGCCCCGAGCCCTCAGCCCCTCTGGCCCCCACCACCGTGTCCTCGCCAGGACCGCAGAGATTTTCCCCGAGCCCTGGCAGCGCCATCATGCCCAAAACAAGCTTAGCCCCGCCGGAATTCGCCCTTAATACCGCCACTCATCTTTGGGATATTCTAGGAAAAAAAAAAAAAACAATATCCCGTTTCTGTTTATGATTAATGCGAGGTAATTGATGGGGGCGGGGGCAGATGCGGGACGGTGAGGGTGACTTTTGGAGATACGCTTTGAACTAGGAACGGCTCGAAATTCCCTGTCTCCTGTCGTTCTGGCTACAAATCGGACTCCGGCGGCTCCTGTGTTGGGAGAACCCAGGCATTTTTGCGTAGCGGCTTGTGGGCCGCCTCCAGCCCACGTGGGCTCCTTTGGCGGCCCACAAGCTGGCGTGGCCCTCATCCGCGAACAATGGCACCAGGTCGCGGGCAAACGCGAGGTCTAGGGGTTCCCTCCCACCCGTAGGGAATCCCTCAAGCCCCTTCTCCACCCCCGCGCCCATTCCCCACGTCAGGGTCCAGGGCTTGAGCGTCGCCACGTAAGGCTTAGTTTATTTATTTTTGGAAAAATTTCTGAAATTCGAATTGATTGCTCTTCCGTATTTGTGTCGAATGCTTTAGTGGTGTGGGTATGTGCGCTTTCGGACCTATCCATGCATCTTGGAGTGGCTGGCTGCGGAGAAGGGCTTGGGGTGGGGTGGGGAGAAGAGGGCACCTGGGCGGTCTCCCCAAGCGCCGGGACTGGCCCTCCCGGCGCGGCTGGGAGGACTTCAGCCTTGCCCCCTCTCCTGTGCCGGCGCCCTCATTTTCACCTTTCTCTGCCAAGCCAAGTCCCCGCTGACCCTACGGACCTCAACGCGACTTCTCCAAAAGGCCAGGGAGACGCGGAATCCAGTCGCAGCAGGGCGCAGCTGCTCGAAGCTGGTTCCCCACCCCCCACCTGCATGGCGCACAGCTAGGCCCAAGGCCTGGGGCAGCCGCTTGGGAAACACAGGGGGCCTGGGCGCGGTCCTCCTTGCCGGACTCCGGCCGCGGCGAAGCTCAGCAGCCCGGCTCTCTCCATGCAATGCGGCACATCCTCAAACACCCGGCCTTCCCAAATCCCCCCATATCCCATTCCAGCTTTGTTCTTCCACTCCCGGCGAGTGGCCCCGGAAGTTTCTCCAACCTTGTGACAGAGTGCACGGGGGCCAGTTGGCCTGGAACTGGAAAACCGGGAGAAGGCCTGCGCGGTTCCGCCTCAATAAACCTGGAACTGAGAGCTAAGGCGAGGAACCCAGCAGGGCCCGGGCTGCGGAGGGAGCCGCGCATACGCGCAGGGCCGCGGGGAGAGAGGGGGAGGAACGCTGGGCTCGCCCGAAGCCTGGTATGTGACCGCCCAACCAGACATTGGCGAGACCGGTGCTCTCCCATCCCCCCTCAGGGGTACAAGAGGTCTCTGGACATGTCATGTTGCGGATGTCTTGGATCCATTGGAAGTGGTGGGGAGAGACCTGCGATCCTTGGCCCGTTTCACCTTCTGAAACTCCTCGATTTATTGAAAGTACCCGGCCCACGCAGACGTGCCCGCGTCTCCCAGCCCCTGCTCTCCCTCCACGATGCCGCACCACCAGTTAGAGCGCCTCGGTGCCCACGCCAGGAGGATTTCGGCTGCACCTCCCTTCCCCTACCGAAGCCCGGGGTTGTGCCCCAACCCTCAGCAACCAGCGCAGGGAAGCTTTGGCGACCAGGCGGGAGGTTCCTGCCCTTACTAGAGCTTCTCCCTGCCGCCCTTTAGCTGCCAGAGGCCCTCCCTCGCCCACATCACAGTTGGAAACGCTGAGGCCGACTGGCTCACGTTTACCAGCAGCCAGCAGCAGACCCTGGGTGTGCTCGCTCCAGCCCCAGCCCTTTCCACGCATCTGCGCCCGCTGGCTTTCTCCTAGAAAGGGCGATGGAGACCGGGCGGGCGGCGCCAACTCGGCGAGGCCGGGCCTAGCCCCACGCTCACGCTCCTCCACCCAGTTTACTCGCGTGGTCTCTTCGTCAGTCGGGCCAGCGGTTCTCTGGCCCTCTCGCGCGGAGTAGACAACCCAGGGGAATAGGTTTTACTGCGTGGACTCTCAGGGTCAAGTCGAGGGGTCACGTGCACGCGTCTTGCCTCCTCCGGACGCGCCTTCTCCAGATCCGCCGGCAGAGGGCGCCCCTGGGTTCCAGACGCTGCACTGTGAGGCTCCATGGTTCAGATCCACTCCTGACACGCCCGCGTCCCAAACTGGCACAGCGGCACGGTCAGAGCCACAGATGCGCGCGAGTTGAGGGTAGGTGGGCGGCTTGGCGGCGCCATCTACAGTGCTGACCGCAGCGGGGCCTGCACGGGTGCGGGCCTCCGGGCTCCCAGGCGGACCCTCTAGTTTAACATGTGCATTTAACATCAGCTTCCATAACACTCAGGGGAATCACTGCCACGTGCACTGTGGAAGTATGTGTGTCAACAGTGTGTATGTGTGTGTTGTTGTTAGGTGCCATCCAGTCGATTTTCGACTTATAGTGACCCCAGGTGACAGAGTAGAACTGCCTTATAGGGTTTCCTAGGCTGTAATCTTTACAGGAGCAGATTGCCAGGTCTTTCTCCCACTGAGTGGCTGGGTTCTAACCTCCAACCTTTCAGTTAGCAGCTGAGCACTTAGCCATTGCACCACCAGGGCTCCTTCTGAATGTGTGTGTACATACACCTAATTGTGCAGAGGCAGGAGTAGGGCAGGAGGAGCAGCCCTGAGACTTGGTCGCTCCTAACATCAGAGCTGAAAGAGGTCTTCTAGAACATTTAGTCTAAGCCCCTTGTCTTCATAGCGGGGAAACTGAGGCCCAGAGAGGGAAATGACTTATCCAAGGTCATGCAGTAGTTAGAGACAGCACTGACTGGACAGCCCTAAAGAAGGGCGTCCCTTCGCTGTCTTCCGGGCCTCAGTTTCCTTTGCTGTAAAACACTGAAATTGTACTAGATCCGTGAGGGCTTTCAGACCTTCACTCTGTCCCTGTGATGCTGGGGGTACATCTAAAGGGATATATGTGTGTGTGGCAGCATATGACTATCTGAGAAGGGTTGTATGTCCATGCACAGGTGCCTGTAAAGGGCTATGTGGGTGCCTGGAAAGGGGGAGCCGTGTGTATTCACTTGTGAAGGGGCACATGTGTCTGCAAATTGTGTGACCATGTTTTTGAGCCTAGGAACGTGTGTTTGTGAAGGGGTGTGTGAGAGGGTGTATGTGTGTCATGAAAGGTTGATGTGGAGGAGTGAAGGGATATTGTGTCTGTGACTGGTGCATGTGTATTAAGGGGTGTTTTGAAAATTGTTAATAATTGCACCCTTGAAAGGAGCAAATGTGTGTGTGCACACTCATGCACGTACACAATAATGCCACCTCTTACCGCTGGAGACCCGCTGTCTGCTTTCACGACTCCTGCCGATGAACCCTGGAGCCCCTTCTCATTCCTGGAGCCTTGCAGGCCCTGAGCCTGCTCTGCTGGAAGAAGGTGTGAGGAGGTGAGAGGGCCCAGTGGCGCAGGCTCCAGGGTGTGGCCCTGCTCTGTTGGCCAGCGGGCTCTAACGGCAGTTAGGCAGTGCTTCTCCAGGGCTGCAAGGAGGAGCGGGAGGAAAAGGGGGAGGATTAAGGGAAATTCATTTCTATTTTCCAGCCCACTAAGCCTGCAGTGTGTCCCTAGTGTTAGCATGAGAATGGGCCAGGGCTCTGTGAACCCTCCCCCCTGAAAGCCCCCCCAGACCTACTGACCCCTCTCCCCCAGTGTGAATAGCGGGACTTGAAGCCTCCCCAGCCTCTCCAACCAGCGCTTGCAAAGCCACGACTCCTAATCTGGGTAATTTAATATATTTTAAGCCCCCGGCAGCTTTATTTTCCCTCCTTTTCGAGTTTGTTTTAGGCATTCACAGCTCTCACCCCGTCATTAGACAGCCTTATTTGACGGATGGAAGGAGCTGCTATGAGACCACAGCCTTTTGTGTCCCCCACATAAGCTGGGCTTCCCCGTAATTAGAATGGTATTCCCAGCCATTGAGGCCTTTCATGAGGCGGAACAAAAACTCCCCAAGATGAATATCCTCCAATTCTCAGCCCCCTAACCAGGAAAGGGGCTGGGAGTTAAAGGGACTCCTTGGGGGAAGGCAGTCTGTGAGAAGGACAGCTGAGATCCTGCCAGGGTGAGGAGTTTAGAGGCCACGGGATGTGGGCACCAGACAAAGGATGGGTGAGGTTGCCCATAAACACCAGTCACATATATATACTCCTCGAGGTACGTGCTCAGGCAGCCCAGGGACTTTCCTGGGCTTTGCCTCCATGGTCAGAGAACCTGCATAAGTCCCTGGAGTCTGGAATGTGGAACCAGGCCGGGGTATGCATGTAACACACACACACACACACACACACACACACACACACACACTCATTCAGACCCTGACTCAGATTCAGATACGGCTTTGCATCTAAGCACACACACAGTCACTCACATACAGCGTTGGGATTACATTGTAAGCACACGTACACACATGCATACAGGCACATATACATGCTTAACCATAAGATCACAGCATTACAGAACCAGGTTGGGACATGTTTGTAAATATGCACACAGGCAACATACACTCTGACCCAGATATAAAGCGAGAATGGCATTTTCTCTGTACCTGTGTATGCGAACACACATACAGATCATCCAGACTGGCATTTGACTGTGAATGCACACACATATATACACAACCCCTTCCTCCCCAGGGTTATCCAGACTCCAGCTCTTCTGTGGCTACAGGGCATTCGCCACCTTGTGCCCAGGTGGTGATGCAACACATAACCCCTCCCCCAGGATACAGACTTGCTCTGCCCATCTTCCTGGGTCCAAATACAGACTGTTCAAAAAGAGCTTGACACGCACACACTGAATGCATGGATGCATACACATCTTCTGGCTCACCCTGGCACATGAAAACTCAGGGAAATACTTTGGAACTAACACGCCATTACAGTCTTTCAGCATTTCCAGGCCAGCCTCTCCCAGACACTCATGACAAGACATGCTGAGGGTTTCAAGGAAGCCCCCAGCCACTTACACACTGGGTTGTGAATTCAGCCCACAGAGGGCTGCATTCTCCTCTGGGGCTCAGGTGGATCTTCCCATGCCCTTTAGGAAGAAAAATCTTCCTTTTCTGGATTTTTCCCCTTGGACTGGGCTCAAAGGCCAGAAGGCAGTGCCTGGCTTTGTGGTACAATTTGTAGCTTTTCCTAGGACTCAGAAAAGGCTCAGAGGATGATACGAGGTCTGGGAGGCTATGGAAAGCAGACCCACAAGAAGAGCAGCCCCACAGAGAGGTAGTGAGTGCCCCATCTCTGGGAGGATTAAAACAGGGGCAGGATGATCAACAGTCAGGGATGTATGGGGGAATTTTTAATTTAATTCAGCACCTACTTTGTGTCAGGCCCTGTGTTCAGGGCCTGGAATACAGTGGTAACACACAAGCCTGTCTTCAAAGGAACTTAGAGTCTTAAAAGGGGAGACCAGAGACACACAATTAATATATGGACCTGGGGCAGGGTACAGGACTGAGGCTGGGGCTGAGTGGAAAGTGACAAATGGGTCTCTAGTTTCCACATTGGAATTTTGGCATTAGAGACTGGAGTGGCCCATTCAGCATCCTATACCTGAGGTACCGTTGTGGCAGAGGGCAACTTGGAAGTCTCCTTGTTGGAAAATAATGGATTAGCTGGTCTCCAAGGCCTCTCTTCACTCTCAAATTCTTGGACTCTTGGTCTGGGGTCCATGGCTATCTTGCTGTGGCACTCTTCCCAAGGTGGCTGGTCACTCCTTAACACTCTGCACAGTGTCCCTTCATCACAGGCATTATCACCCCACCCCAAAGCGCTGGCCAGGCCCATGGTGAGGGCAGCAGCTGGGGCTCATTCAAGGTGGCTGGGAACAGAGAGGAACATTAAGAGTGATGAATCCACTTCGGGGAGGGGGCCAAAGAGAGGTCGGTCAGGCTTCTTCATGGTTCCTAGCTTCTTAGGAGTGAAGAACAGGCCACTAGACCTTACCTGTTATTATTAATTCCAACTCATGGCAACCCATGTTACAGAGTAGAACTCCTCCATAGGGTTTTCTTGGCGTAATCCTTATGGGAGCAGATCACCAGGTCTTTCTTCCATGGAGTTGCTGGCTGGGTTCAAACCGCCAACCTTTAGGTTAGCAGCCAGTTGCAAACCGTTTGCACCACCCAGCCTCATTCTCTTTTCTTTGTAGAAGGAAGTACAGATTTGGAGGAATGACAAGAAGAATCTCAAGCTGGAGGTGATTTGCATTTTTGAATTTGTTTTGGTTTTGTCTGTTTACCTTCTCTTCAAAATGCGAGGAAACCATCTTATTCTCATAACTGCTGGTGCCACAAGCAACACATACACATGCACACACACCCCCCACACACTCTTGCACACTAGAGTAACAGCACCAGCCAGGAAAACCCCAACATTTCTCTCCAGGTAAAGCATTCATCTGTTTCTCTTTCTATGAGGAATTACCCAAGGGATGCTTTGAAGCCCCTCCCAATGTCTTACAGTTTTCTATCACTGTTGCATAGCGTAATGGAGTGCTTACAAGCCTGGGCTCTGCAGCCAGAAGATTCAGGTTCAAAACCACTTACCAGCTGCAACCCTGGGCATGCTTCTTTGGACCTGGTTGTCTTCAACTGTAAAGTGGGTATCATATCAGAACCACACTGTTAGGGTTGTTATGAGGATTAAATGAGCTGATACATGGAAAAGAGCCCAACAAAGCCTCTCATGTAGTAAGTGCTCAATCCGTGTTAGCAGTGGTGATTAATATTGGAGCGAGGGCTCAGCAAATGTTTGTTGGGCAAATGAGTGCATTTTTTATTTTGTTTACATTCAGGATAAAGTTATGGGAAAATAAGATCTTCGTGGCAACCTCTCGCTAGTAACTTTGGCGGGAGGCAGGGATGAATTCAGGCTGGGCAGAGTGTGGCTGGAGTGTTCCCCTCTAACTCAAAAAACAGGCTTTTCGATCGGGTGCCGGCTCAGGCCGTTACTGCGGGAGCCAGCAGGGGGAGCCCGAGTCGCCGCAGCGTGGCTGTCTCCAGCAGGGGCTCCAACAAAGGAAGCGGGAGGGAATTACGCGGGACAGAGGACCTACTGTGTGCAGGGAGCCGGCTAGGCCCTGGGAACCGCGGCACAGATAGGATGATTGGGAAGTTGGAGGTGCAGGTGACGCTGTAAGGTGCCCTGGAACGAATGCAGACGTGGAGGGCCGACTTCCTGAGCGCGAGAGGCCCCTTCCCTGCAGCAGGTCAGGTTTGGGGCCTGCAGGCGTCCGGAGCCAAACGCTGCGCCCCCAGCACCCGGCTCGGAGTAGGCACCCAACGCTACTTGTTTAGTGACGGTAAAGCTGCCCTGCAGGGAGACTCTGTGGGCTGGAGGCATGATACAAGGGCCCCCCTCACCGCGGTTTAGAGGTGAAAACCGCTCACTCCCAGCCCTTCACCCCAGCCCAGAGTAAGCCGGGAAGAGGTGAAGCCCCCCGACCCTCCTTCTTTTGAGACAATTGCAGATCAAGGCTCCCTTGGCACAGGCCGGGGGCGCCATGTGGGACTTGGCCTTTGAGATTCTGCTTCTGGCTGCGCCAACTTTTCTCAGACGCTTCCCTGCGGTGGCAGGTTGGCAGCAGAAAGAAGAGTTAATTCAGGAGTGCTGGTATGTATGTACATACGTATGTACGCATGCATGCATTAATTTAATAGTTTAAATGGATATTTTAAAATATTAGAGCTGCCAACAGTCCATCTTTGCAGCTAGTTAAAAACTAGTCGCGTCTCTGTTTAAAAGGTGCGGGAATCGGAGAGATGTGGAGGAGCAAACGTTGGAAGACTGTTTTCCCCTTGCCCTGGGACAGGCGCCTACTCGGTGGGTTCTGGAGAGGGTGGGATTGACTGGGACGCGTCAGCCCCCACTCCCTGAGCACCGGAGGGGCCCAAAGAACCTGGTCGAAGGCAGCGGCTGCAGCCCGGGTGGCGTCAACCTGGCCAGCTCTGTCCCACCTCCTCCAGCTTTGGCCCTCCCAGGCGCTCCGAGGTTGAGAGAAGTTGGTTAGAATCGCGGAGCTCCACATTTCCATCTGTATGACTGTGGCCTGGTTATTTAACCTCTTTGAATCCTATGGGGCCAACACACCAGCCCCTCAGGGGTGTGTGGGTTCGTTTCCGCAGACTGTCAGGATCAAGTGCTGGATGAGCTTCTGGGTTTTTGTCTGATTTAATCATCACATTCATTTTTACAGATGGGAGAGCTGAGGTCTTTATACACAAAGAGATGAATGCTCTTCCCCTTGGGGCAACCCGCCCAGAAGCCTCCAGCTGCTCCCCAGTCCCCTTTAGAAGTTCCTGAAATGAAGCCCTGGCACCTACAGAGACAGGAGGGGCATCTAAGGAGACTCTGGCTGAGGGCAGAGGCCCCTTTCACCCCAGGGTCTGGGGCTAAGAAACTGTAGTGGGACGGTGGGCAGGGTAGGTCATCCCCTGGGCCTCACTTTTCCTGTCTGTAAAATGGGTGTGAACATGTCTGCCCAGTCCCCAGTGGGGTTCGCAGAAATCTAGAGCGATACCAGGGAATGGGCTGGTTGGGGTAGAGGAAGTCTCCAGCTCTTCTGGGAAGTCTACTCAGGCATCCCCCTTAATGGGAGGGTTCAGTCCAGTCGAGGTCCAGTAGATTCCAACTCATGACAGCCCCATATGTGTCAGAGTAGAACTGTGCTCCAGAGGGTTTTCAATGGCTGATTTTTTTCAGAAGTAGATCACCAGGCCTTTCTTTCAAGCCACCTCTGGCTGGACTCAAGCCGCCGAAATTTCCCAGTGTGGTAACTGCATCACCCAGGGACTCCAGTGAGAGGGTACCCTTATTTTATGACAGAGCCCTTATCACCAGGGCTGTGATAAGACGTTTACTTTTGTCTGAGTGACTCCTGACAGCAACCCTCTGGGGGGAAGATCTACTTATTCCTGTTTCACAGGTGGGGAAACAGGCCCACAGCAGTGAAGTGGAAAGTGATTTGCCTAATGTCACGTGGTGACCCCCCCCCCCACTCCAGGGAGTGAATAAAAGTGGAGTGCTAAGAAGGGGAGACTCTGGGGCTTGAAAGGAGGTCTGGCTGCCCCTTCACATCAAGAAACCTAGTCTTGGGCACTCCCCGCTTCTGTGCCTGCCTCATTGTCCCCTGAGGGTGGGGCTGGGGCTGGGGTTGGGACGCAGGAGCCAGAGACTGGTTGAAGCCTGGCCTCCTGCCCCATTACAAGGATGAAGTGGGCCTACGGACCGAGCCCCCTCCCGGCGCAGGGAGGCTCCCAGAGGACACCCAGGGCCCTGGAGGGAAGGGAAGGAGAGGGCGCCAGGCAGGCTGGGGAGGTTGAGGAGGCGGCGTGGGCCTGGCTAGTGGCTGAGAGGGCGGAGAGCAGGGTCACTGCAGGGTTTGGGATTGGCGAGCAGCCGCGGACACTAGGGTTTGAGGGTATTCCTAGGGCCAGGGCCCGACTCGCCGCTCCCTTTTCTCTCTTACAGGCAAGTCGAGAGAAAGCTCCGCGTTGGAGACCCGAAACCCGGAGGTTATTTAGAAGAGAGAAATCTGAAGGCCTCTCCCTGCCTTCTCTGATCTGGCACAGCAAGGTCCCTCTTCAGTCTTCGGATCCCAAGTGGCGCCCCCCAAACTCCAGGAAAAGGAATCCTGACAAGCTTCAGCTCAAAATTAAACCAATTCCAACGGCATCGAAGGAAACGCGATTCGGCTAGCTCGTGACCTCTCCAGGGAGGACAAAAACGGAGGTCCTGGTTCTCCGCCTCCACACCTGGAGAAATTCTGACACTGGAGGGAAAAAATCTGGACTGAGTGCAAAATAATTCAGACTGACTGTCCAGTTATCCGAGACGTAGTTTCGTTCTTCTAAGTTGCGTCAGCGTAGACGCAACGTAGAGTGGTGCAGGCGTCCGGGAGCTGCGCGGGACACGCCCCCGCCCCCGGAGTTAAGTTGCAAATAGTCCTCTCTCCCCAGCCCGCCGCAGACTGGACTTCATTTTTCTCCAAAATCAGAGAGATAAACTCCGGAGTCTGGTAAAAACTGTCTTCAGAGGCCTCGCTCTCTGACATCCCCTCCCACAGGTGTCCTCACCGACCGTGGGTATCTAGCTCGTCCCGGCTCGCAGTTGGCTCTGGGAAATGGCGCGGCCGCACGGTTACCTCTATTTTAGAGGGTAGCAAACGGAGGTTCCCAAAGGAAAGGTATTCAACTAAGCCTAGCCCAGGGCCCCTTCCCCGAGCCGCGGGCCTCTGCGGGGGCGCTGGGAACTAGCTGAACCCCCAAGCTGTACCCAGACCGAAAGGTCTCCCTGGAGAGGCGCTGGGCTCTGCTCTGACTCGGGGAGGGAGCTGTCCAGTCAGTGGTGCTGAAGTAAGGGGTCGCAGCCTCCAGGATCCCCTACAGAAACGTGTTGGCTCCCACATGGGGGGCTGGCGTTCCTGCTTCTGAGACAAGCTGCTAGTGCTCCTACCAGGGCATTGAAGTGCAGAATTCCTCATGAAAGGGAGGTAATCTAACCCACATTATCTCGACCCCAAAATCTTAATAGACACCTAACCGGTCTGACCATGTCCAGTCTCCCCCTTCAATTCATTCTCCAGCCTAGCACGCAGAGTGTTCTTTCAAAAGGTAACTCTGATCATGCTTAAAATCTCCCCATGGTTTCCCAGCGTAGTTTGTGCTGGACTACTAACCTAAAGACTGGCAGTTCAAACCCACCCAGCAGTGCCACGGAAGAAAGGTCTGACGATCTGCTTTGTAAAAATTACAGCCAAGAACACCCTACGGAGAAAGTCTACTATTAATACATGGGGTCGCCATGAGTAGGAATTGACACCATGGCAACATATTTTTTATGGTTTCTCACAGCATTCAGAGTAAAACAAAGTTTTTGCCGCAGCCGAGAGACTCCCCCCACCCCGCCAAAGATCTAGCCCCTGCCTTCTTCTCCCACTTAAACACATACCAGGATGGCAGTGATGGAGAGGGGAGAACTGGCTACTTTATGATATTTTTTGAAAACAGAGCTGCTAAGATTTGCTGAGGGATTGAAAGCGAAGTGTGAGAAACAGTGGAGTCAAGGATGACTTCGAGGGTTTTTGGTTTGAGCTCCTAAGTTGGGGTTCCCATTTCCTGAACTGGGGAAGACGAAGGGAGGAGTGGAGTTTTGGAGATGGGGGTATCAGGTTGGTTCTGGACATGTTAAGTTTGAGATGCCTGCGAGATAGTCAGAGAGGTCCAATAGGCAACTGGATATATAAGTCTGGCTTCAGGGGAGAGATCCTGGCTGGAGATATTAGCCTGGGAGTTGTCAGCATATAGATCTTATTTAAAACCATGAGACAGGATGAGATCACTGGGGAGTTAAGTGTAGAAAGAAAAAAAAAATATTCCTGGGGCTGAACTCTGGGATACTTTGATTTTGAGAGGAGAAAGATGAGGAAAAACCAGCAAAAGAGACTAGGAGGAGGGTCCTTGAGAAGGAGGAGAGTGAAGAAAGTGGTGTCCTGGGAGGACTGGGGGAGGGGGGAGCGGAAAGTGCTTTAAGAAGGAAGGAGAGATCAAAAGTGTCTGAGATGTTGACAGGCCAAGTGAGATAAGAACTGAGAATTGCTCCAAGGATGTAGCCACACAGATCCTTTTTGAGGAGTGTGGGTGTGTATGTGTGTGTGTGTGGGGGGGGGGTGGTGATTAGGAGGAGGATCGAGAGAGTGGAGGAAATGTAGCTCGAGTTATTAAACATACTTGGGCAGACTAAGGAAGAGAAAAATGGACTGGGAGCTGCAGGGGAGGCCAAATTAAAAGGGCCCTGAGAGGCAGTGAAGCACTGGGCTGAGAGGACATTTTCAACCAGCTAAGTGCCCCATTCGGGGTCCATGTCCTCAACCTCCCATGTGCCTCAAAAGTCCAGAATAGAACCTAAATGAGCCTGGATAAGTTATTCAGGGTACACATCTTTAGGGGCATTTTGCCTTTCCTTTTCCTCCTCACTCCAGCCTCAAATCCCTGCTGGTGAAACAGTTTGACATCCGCCCCTTGGGGATCAGATTTTGCAGCCCTTTGGACTCATGGCGATTAGATTGGAACCGACTCTGTGGACACCAGAACACACACTACCCTCCCCCAAATGAGCATGTCAGGTGGGAGCATCCTTGGACTATATGGATGGACTTATACAAGCAGAGGGCTATATGCCTGGACACGAGGCCCCTCGGAAGCATCTCACTCGCTCCTGTGGCACTCAGGAGCGCAGGGACATCGCTTTTCTTTTTCCAAGTTGAAAAAGATATAATACCCCCAAATGCAGCCTGGCTTTGCTTGGACAGTGGTTTATGCCTATGGTAACAGGCTTTCCTCTCAGTGACCCTGGGCTCAGGGGGAGTGCTATGTCCCCGGACAACCATCAGGAGCCCTAGGACCACCGAGAGGAATGCCTGCACAGCTCTCACGGCAGAGGCAGCCTCTCTACCAGGCTTTGGAACAATGACCGCAAGCTCACCTTCCAGTGAAGAGGTCATGCTCCCCATCTCAAGCGCCTAGGGGGAAGGCAGGAGCGAACCTTGTGCTCTCAGGTAGCCAGGGACCTTCAGAAGGGAAGTGGGTCGGGGAGAAGTGATGGATTCACGTGAGTTCCCTTGGACAATTCTCGGCCTCTGTGGCCTCTGTGGAGCTGCGCTCCGCCCCCTCCCGGCGGCACAGGGGAACTGCAGGGCCTGGGGGCTGGGGCGGGGGTTGAGGCCCTGGGGCCTCCAAGGGAGTTGCTGAGAGACTGAAGCCATTGAGCGTCCCCTGCCGGGCCTACCCCTGCAGGGGCCTCACCTCCTGGCGTGAGAGCCCCCAGGACCACCCCTCACTCCACACTCCATAAACATCTCTCTATGGCTACAGCCTAGCATCAGGGAAGTGCAGTGTGAGCACCAGATGGTGGGCCAGGAGTCTAGACTCTGCTACTCTGTGACCTTGGACAACTTACTGCCTGTCTCTGGGCCTCCAATTCCTTATCTGTCAAATGGTGGATGGAAGAACAAGTTGGAACCCACGGTCCTTTCACATCTCAAAGGTCCAGAGGTAGCTCCAGCTCGCTTCATGCTGGCACATGTAAGGCTGGCAGTTCATAACAGCTTAGGCCTTTCTTAAGCCCTGGACAGCAGAATGCCTCCTACCTTCCCAGCCCAAGTCTGAATGTCACCCCTTCCTCTCTGTCTTGGAAGATGCTACAGAGGTTGTGATGTTGTAACTGAATGGAGAAGAGATAGAATGGCATTCCAAGCATGGGCAAAGGCATGGAGTCACAGAGCATGGCTGATTTAGAGAATGGCTAGTGGCTGAGTGTGGCTGGAATGAAGGGGGAGTGAGAAAGCAGTGGGGGCTAGATCCTGTAGGACCTTACTAACTATGCTCATGCATTTGGAACTGATGCTGAGGGCAGTGGGGAGCCACTGAAGAATTCAGACATGGTCACAAGTTACGGTTTTTTAGACATATCACTCTGGGGTGGTGTGAAGTATTTGAAGGTTTGTGGCAGAGCCTGCAGGTTGTCTCCCTCTTTCCTGTGACTGTCCAAAAGGAAGACTGCATTTCCAACCTCTCTTACAGCTAGGTATGGACGTGTGACTAAGTTCTGGCCAATAGGATGTAAGCAGAAGTGTCTTGTGCACCTTCCAGGAAGTGTCCTTAGAAAGACACGATCATCCTTTCTTGCTTCCTTTTGGCTGGAATGTGGATGTGGTGGCCAGAGCCCCTGGTCTGATCAGATTCATGTAAGCATGTTCAGTGGACAAGGCCAGGGCAAGATAGTGGCTGCCATCTTTGGTCCACAACTGTAATCTGCCACTCTAGTTTGTTGTCCTACAGATGTCTAAACCTGTCACCCACCTGTTCTAAAACTGCTGGCCATCAGGCCACCTGCTTTGCTCCCTTTTGCCCAAGAGCTATTCCTGGCTGTTAGCTCTATCCTGGAAGAAGTCTTTCTAAGAGGCATTGTCATAGTTACCTAGTGCTGGTATAACAGAAATACCACAAGTGGATGGCTTTAACAAACAGAAATTTATTTTCTCACAGTTTAGGAGGCTAGAAGTCCGAATTCAAGGTGCCGGCTCCAGGGGAAGGCTTTCTCTATCTGTCAGCTCTGGAGGGAGGTCCTTGTCTCTTCTGAGGTTCTGCTCCTGGGAAATCTTCATGTGGCTTGGCATCTCTCTTCCCCCATCTCTGCTTGCTTGTTTAATCTCTTTCCTATCTCAAAAGATATTGACTCAAGATACATCCTACCCTGCACAACAGTCCAGGGACAAGGCCTAGAAGGCAGGAGGGGACAAGAAAGCTCGTAATAGGGAACCCAAGGTTGAAAAGGGACAGTGTTGACATGTCATGGGGTTGTTAACCAATGTCATAAAACAATATGTGTACTAACTGTTTAATGAGAAACTATTTGTTCTGTAAATCTTAAAGTACAAAAAAGAAAAAAAAAAAAAGATATACCCTACCCTAATCCTGCCTCATTAATGTAGCGAAAACAACCGATACCCAAATGGGATTATAACCACAGGCATAGAGGTTAGGATTTACGACACATATTTCTGGGGAACACAATTCAATCCATAACAGGCATCTCCATATTTGGGCAACTGAGATTATTTATATCCACCTAGTGAAAATGTTGTTGTTGTTAGGTGCTGTTGAGTCAGTTCCGACTCAGTGATCATACGTACAACAGAACAAAAGGCTGCCTGGTCCTCCGCCATCCTCAGAATCATTGCTATGCTTGAGCCCGTCGTTGCAGCCACTCTATCAATCCATCTCGTTAAGGGTCTTCCTCTCTTTCGCTGACCCTCTACTTTACCAAGCCTTATGTCCTTCTCCAGGGAGTGGACCCTCTGGATAACATTTCCAAAGTACATGAGATGAAGTCCTGCCATCCTCACTTCCAAGCAGCATTCTGGCTGTACTTCCTCCAAGACAGATTTGTTCGCTCTTCTGGCAGTCCATGGTATGTTCAGTATTCTTTGCCAACACCATAATTCCAATGCATTAATTCTTTGGTCTTCCTTATTTATTGTCCAGCTTTCACGTGAATATGACGCGACTGAAAATACCATGGCTTGGGTCAGGCACACATTAGTCCTCAAAGTGACATCTTTGCTTTTTAACACTTCAAAGAGGTCTTTTAATTTGCTTAGTGCAGCATGTTGTTTGATTTATTCCTGCTGCTCTCATGGGCGTTGATTGTGGATCCAGGTAAAATGAAATCCTTGACAACTTCAGTCTTTTCTCTATTTATCATGTTGTTGCTTATTGGTCCAGTTGTGAGGATTTTTGTTTTCTTTAAGTTGAGGTGTAATCCACACTGAAGGCTGTAGTCTCTGATCTTCATCAGTAAGTGCTTCAAGTCCCCTTCGCTTTCAGCAGCAAGGTCGTGTCGACTGCATATCGAAAGGTTGTTAATAAGTCTTCCTCCAATCCTGATGCTGTGCTCTTCTTCATATAGTCCAACTTCTCTGATTATTTGCTCAGCATATAATTGAATAAGTATGGTGAAAGGATACAATCCTGATGTACACCTTTCCTGATTTTAAACCACGCAGTACCCCCTTGTTCTGTTCGAACGACTGCCTCATGAGAACAATTAAGTGTTCTGGAATTCCCATTCTTCACAATATTATTCATAATTTGTTATGATCCACACAGTCCAATGCCTTGCATAGTCAATAAAACACAGGTAAACATCTTTCTGGTATTCTATGCTTTCATCCAGATCCACCTGGTATCAGCAATGATATCCTTCATTCCATGTCCTCCTCTGAATTAGTGAAAATAATAACAGCTAATATTCACTGAGCACTTGCTATGGGTAGGCACTGTGACCACTCTGTTGTGTGGATGATCACATCTGTTATCTCTTAGCTTCCATGCAGTCTTGCCTCTGAAGCCACACCAGAGTGAAGGTTGGAGTGGAGTCAAGGAGTCGTTATTGAACGGAACTGATGAGGCTGTTTAGGTCCCTGCCCCACCCCTGCCCCACTTTGACCACCCTCCCTGTTACAGATGAGGAACCAGGCTCAGAGATGTGAAGTAAGTGGCCCAAGGTCACACAGCTGGAAAGTAGCAGATGGGAAACTCCAGGTCTTTATTGTGCTCGAGAAATGCAGGTGATCCTGTGAACTTCATCTTCAGTGAAGAGATTACAAGGGTAAGGCTTGCTCTGGAGCCCAGACTGCTTGGGTTTAAATCCCAGCTCTGTCACTTACTGGCTAAGTCTCTGTGCCTCAGTTTACTCATTTAAAAAATGGTGCATTCCCTCACAAGGTTACTGTGAAGATGAAATAAGATAATGCATATAAAGCACTTAACACAGTAGCTATTATTATTACTATTATTATTATTGGAGTCCCAGGGTGGTACAAATGGTTAAAGTAGTTGATTTGCTAACTGAAAGGTTTGAGTCCACCAGAAGAAACTAGGAAGAAAGGCCTGGAGGTCTACTTCCAAAAAATCAGCCACTGAAATCCATAAAACATCTCACAACATGGATGAATCTGGAGGGCATTATGCTGAGTGAGATAAGTCAGTCACAAAAAGCCAAATATTGTATGAGACCACTATTATAAGAACTCAAGAAAAGGTTTAAACAAAGAAAAAGGCATTCTTTGATGGTTCTGAGGGTGGGGAGGGGAAGGGAGGGGAAATCACTTACTAGATAGCAGACAAGGGTCAACTTTGGTGAAGGGAAAGACAACCCACAATACAGGGGAACTCAGCACAGCTGGACCAAAGGAAAAGCAAAGAAGTTTCCTAGACACATCCTAATACTTTGAGGGACACAGTAGCTAAGATTGGGGCCTGAGGACCATAGTTTCACGAGACATCTAGGTCAACTGGCATAACATAGTTTACAAAGAAAATGTTCTACCTCCCACTTTGGTGAGTAGCATCTGGGGTCTTAAAAGCTTGTGAGTGGCCATCTAAGATACATCTATTGGTCACGTCCCACTCAGAGCAAAGGAGCTTGAAGAAAACCAAAGACACAAGGAAAACACTAGCCCAAAGGACTAAAGGACCAAATGAACCAGAGATTCTACCAACCTGAGACCAGAAGAACTAAATGGTGCCGGGCTACCACCAATGATCGCCCTGACAGGGAACACAACAGAGAGTCCCTGACAGAGCAGGAGAAAAATGTAGAACCAAATTCAAATTCACATAAAAAGACCTGACTTAGTGGTCTGATAGATACTGGAGGAACCCCCGAAACTATGGCCCCCCAGACGATCTATTAACGGAGAACTGAAACCATTTCAGAAGTCCACTCTTCAAAGATTAGACAGGTCTATAAAATAAAAAATAATACACTTAAGGAGCATACTTCTAAGTTCAATCAGATTTATGAGACCAAATGGGCAGCTCCTGTCCAAAAGTAGGATGAGAAGGCAGAAAGGGACAGGAACTAGTCAAATGGACCCAGGGAACCCAGGGTGGAAAGGGGAAGTGTGCTGTCACATTGTGAGGAATGCAACCAATGTCACAAAACGATATGTGTATAAGTTTTTGAATGAGAAATTAACTTGAGGTGTAAACTTTCACCTAAAGCACAATTAAAAAAAAAATCAGCCATTGAAAACCCTATGGAGCACAGCTCTACTCTGACACACATAGGGTCGTCGTGAGTCAGAGTAGACTCAATGGCAATGGGTCTGAGCCCCTCCTCTGGCAATGCCAGGGAAAACCAGCAGGTAGAGGGAAAAGCCAGGGCTGAGAATTTTCTGCCCCATCACCCATGCTGAAGGCCAGGGGACAGAGGAGGGGCTGCGTGACTGCCTGGGCTGGCAAGCAATTTGCTGGAGGAGCTTATTTGACGACTCTGACTCCGATTTAATTAAAGATGGCCGCTAGGGGTCATTGCCATGGCGACAATTAGGCCCAGAAGGAGCCTCATTAGGCTGTGATGTTAACAAGGCTGTTGTTTTTAACTTGAGATCTAGGTGAAAGAGGAATATTTTTAGTTGCCTCCCTTTCTCCCTTTACTGTATTTCAGATCCATTTCTAGAGAGTCCCTACTGAGAAACCAGACAGAGGAGAATTCCTGGGTTTAGTCCCTCTGAGGAATGATGAGACAACAGGTTTCTTCCCCCTGGTGCTGCTCCTGGATCTGAAAGGAGTCTTGGGTGGTAGAGGCTTAGAGAGGGAGGGGAGGGTGGAGGTGATGAGGTCAGAGTGGGAGGGGAAGAAAGGGGATTATATTCAGAATGGAACTGGAGGTCTTTCCCGGAACTTGGAAATGTCACTTCTGTCACCCCATCTGCTTCCTAAACCCAGTGGGGGTGGGGGTGGTGTGGCTGGAAATGTGGAGTGGGGGACCATCAAGCCTTTTTCTTCAGAGTTTGAAGAAAGGAGGAAGGAAGGGGGCTCAAGGCCTGTCTTAATTCTGAGCACTTAAGGGAAGTATGCATTTTTTCTGTTTTCCATAGTAATATATGCTTATTGAGAAACACTGGAAATTTTAGAAAGGCACAAAAAGAAAATATCCCCTCAAGTACCACTTCCCCCACTACCCACCCCGCAAAGGTAAGAACAGTTAACATTTTTGGTGTAATGAGAAGCTGAGCTTGGACTATAGGGAGCAGACTGTGGGAAAGGGGAGAGCGGACTTACACTTTTTATACCCTTTTCTTCTGTTTGAATTGTTATCAGGAGAATGTCAAATAAAACCAAGTAAAAATAGCACATAATGCAAACATTTTTTCTATACACCTATATGCAGTGTACATTTTTCTCCACAAAAGTAGGGGTCATATAGTACCTACCGTTTTGAAACCTGAATTTATCACTTCAAGATAACTAGATTATCTTGACTGCTTTTCCAGGATGTTGTATTTTCTTCCTGCCCTTTATTATTATTATTACTTTTTAAAGCACACTGTAAAATAGCCAAACTACACAAAGGGAAAGTAAGTTTCCACCTGGGGCTCCTAGCTCCTTGGCTTCCCACCCAGACGCAGCCACTAATGCTGGTTTCTTTTGTATCTGTCCAGAGATATTCTACCTGTGTGCATATAACCACACACATTTTTCCCTGCATTTATTTTGTGCAACAAAGTTAGCACACCATCTACCCTGGTCTGCATCTTGCTTGTTTCACTTAGCATATCTTGGAGCTGGTTCCATATCGGCACGTATAGAGCTGCCTCATTCTATTCAATTGTATGGATATTTCAGTTAGCAGCTGAGCCCAACCGTTAAGAGCTCAGCTGCTAACAGAAAGGTCTGCGGTTCGAACCCACCAGCGGCTCTGCGGGAGAAAAGGCCTGGAGATCTGCTCTCGTAAAGATTACAGCCTAGAAAACCCTATGGGGCAGTTTTACTCTGTCCTATAGGGTCACCATGAGTTGAAAGGGACTCGACCGCACACAACAACAACTGTTGGTGTACACTCAGATTCTTGCCACAGATAAGGCTGCATGGCTGTATCTGAGGTTGGAGTCCTAAAGGCAACTTGCTAATTCAAAGGGTATTCCCCCAACATTTTTAATAGTCTTGTACTATTCCAGCATACAAACCAGCACGATGTACTTAACAATTCTTTACTGTTGAACATGTCAGCTGTCTCCATTTTTCACTACAGATTAACCATGATAGTCCTCCAGGAGTCCACAGTTGGCTGGGGGAGACGATCGTGCGAACAAGCACATGTAATAACACAGGCCAGAGCTGCCGCAATGGAGGCGTGTCCTGGAATGGCACAGCCCAACTTGCAGAAGGGAGGGAAGGATGAGGAATCAGGCTGGAGGTGGGAAGAGGAAGGGTGGCAGGGTTTTAGGCAAAGGCTGTGAGGTATGAAACCCATGGCAGTTGCTGGAGCTGGGAGTCTTTTTATTTTTTTCCCAAGGCTGAAATTCTTTATTAATTGAGCTAAAATGTTGTTTTGTTTACAGATTACTTCATGGGCTAACTTTAGTTCAAGGTTTAAAGATTATTTCAGGACAATAGATTTGTGGGTCCCCCCAGTCTCAATGAATCCAGGAAGTCTGGTTTCCACAGGAATTTGATGTTCTGTTCCATTTTTTCCTCCTTTGGATCAGGCCATCTATTGGGAACTTGATCAAAACGTTCAGTAATGGTATCCAAGCACCAACCGTTTCTCCTAGTCTCATGGAAAAGGAGGTAGTACTCATGAAAGCAATTAGACCTGTAGTCCATTTCTTTCTCCAGTTTCTGGGTCTCCTCCTTCTGCTGCTATTCCAGGCAAATAGAGACTAATTTTTGTATTTCTGGCGGCTGCTCACAAGCTTTTAAGACCCCAGGTGCTACACACCAAACTAGGAAGTAAAACAGAAACTCTAAAAACTTGGTTAGGCCAATTGACTGGATAGACCCACGAAGCCAGGACCCTAAACCTTCGAACCAAGAAATCCAATCTCATGAGGTGTTTAGTTGTGCCTAAGTAGTATCTACAACTGCGCCCCGCCCCCCACCTCCACCCCGTTTTGGCTGCTGTTGTTGTAAAATTACGTATAACATTATATTTGCCATTTTCACCCTTTTTTTTTCTAGTGAACAGCTTAGTCATATCAGTTACACTAATCAAGTTGTATGATCATTACCTTTAGTCAATGCCAATTTTCCCATCACCATAGATAAAAATTCACTACTTTGGAGCTGGGAGTCTTTGAGCATGAACAAGAGTGCAAGAGACTGGAGTACACTGGCTGAACCTAAAGTCCCTTAAAGGTTTTGCTATACTGATACCTCATGAGGCTCAGAGCAAGGGGATGATCTTCTCCCAGTTAAATTTTATCGAACACCAGAAAGGGTGAAGCCGAGATGACTTTTGGAGAATCTGACCAGATCAGATGGATACCTGCAGTAGGGCTGAATGGCCAGTACCTGAATAACCTCACCCTGAGGACTCTTTGCCCTACTGAAGGACTAATTGTTTTTTTTTGTTGTTGTTGTTGTTTTGTTTTTAATTGTACTTTAGATGAAGGTTTACAGAACAAATAGTTTCTCATTAAACAGTACACAGATTGCTTTATGACAATGCTTAACAACCCCACAACATGTCAACACTGTCCCTTCTCAACCTTGGGTTCCCTATTACCAGCTTTCCTGTCCCCTCTTGCCTTCTAGTCCTCGTCCCTGGACTGTTGTGCCCCATTAGTCTTGTTTTGTTTTATGGGGCTGTCTAATCTTTGGCTGAAGGGTGAACCTCAGGAGTGACTTCATTACTGAGCTAAAAGGGTGTCTGGGGGCCATACTCTTGGGGTTTCTCCAGTCTTTGTCAGACCAGTAAGTCTGGTCTTTGTTTTTGTGAGTTAGAATTTTGTTCTACATTTTTCTCCAGCTCTGTCCAGGACCCTCTGTTGTGATCCCGGTCAGAGCAGTCAGTGATGGTAGCCAGACACCATCTAGTACTGGACTCAGTCTGGTGGAGGCCATGGTAGTTGTGGTCCATTAGTGAAGGATTAATTGTTAATGACTGTTTTGGACTGGTAAAATGATTGGCAGGGGGAAGTTAATCCTTCAAGTACGAAAGGGCCAATGGCTAGAAGAGCCGGGGGGTAGCCTGTGGTGCAGTGAATTACTTAATGTGGCCCTTCTAGCTTTGTAACTTCCACCAAATGATTGGGTGGGAGTATGCCAGTGAGGTGCTTGTGGCCCACCAAGGGGACTGGATAGCTTGCTAATAATGTAAATAAGGTGCATGACACTCCTTTGTGGATGGGACCATGCAAATAAGGTATATGGAACTCTAATGAGGGGATTAGCCAGTTTTGCCATCCTGCTGGCTTTAAAAGAGAGTCAGTCCCAGAGCAGAGGGGAACCTGACTACCACCAAGAGGAAGACACAGGAGCTGAACGCATTCTTTGGAACCGGGATCCCTGGCCATTCAGCCCTACTGCAGGTATCCATCTGATCTGGTCAGGTTCTCCAAAAGTCATCTTGGCTTCACCCTTTCTGGTGTCTGATAAAATTTAACTGAGAGAAGATCATCCCCTTGCTCTGAGCCTCATGAGGTATCAGTATAGCAAAACCTTTAAGGGACTTTAGGTTCAGCCAGTGTACTCCAGTCTCTTGTACTCTTGTTCATGCTCAAAGACTCCCAGCTCCAAAGTAGTGAATTTTTATCTATGGTGATGGGAAAACTGGCATTGACTAAAGGTAATGATTATACAACATGCTGAGGCCCTAGGCACAGGAGAGAGGCAAGACAGTGAGAAGCGGCAGCAGAGGCAACAGAACCAGGACACTGGCAGGAGATGGTGCAGTGGGCTTCCCGGCCCACGGAGTGAGAAAGCTGAATGTCTTCAGGCTGGAAGCTCGCTGGCGGAGTGGGGTGCCTCCAGGCATTTATTGGCAGAGCTAGAGAGCTTTGTAACACTTGTCCGAGCAGGGCAGAGACCAGGCGAAGGGCGGAAAGGCCGAGGGCCAGAAAGAGGCCCGCCTGCAGGCATGGCTGAGAAGAGGCTATCCTGATCAAAGAACTGTATCCTGAGTCATCCCTGATCCTGAATTGCAGCCTGTTACTTCCCTAATAAACCCCATAATCGTAGTATTGTCTGTGAGTTCTGTGTGGCCACTGCAATGAACTGTCGAACCCAGCAGAGAAGCAGAGAGTGCTGTGGGAAGGACGGTTGGTGTCAGAATTGGTAAAAAGGTTGGAGGGTGGAAGCATTTCTGACTTTTGCCTCATAGCAATCAGCCTTGGGCTGCTGGTGCTGATAATGATTCTCTCTCCTTCCTCTTGTGAAGTTAGAAAAGGAAGTCAGACGACCCATGCCATGCCATTTTTACAGGGTGGCTTACAGGGGTTGTCTTGTATATCCTTTCATGTCCAGCATTCAACATAGTGGTTCGCACACAGTTGTAATGTTTCTTGATGAATGAACAAGTGGGGGATAAAGGGAGGCGAGCTGGAGAAGTGCGCAGGAGCCAAACCATGAAGGCCTTTGTCAGTCATGCTGAGAGTTTGATTCTGACTCATAGCCATCAGTGGCCACATGGTTGCCTCCTTGCTCATGCCAGTAAGAGAAGGTAAGAGAAAATGTGCCCTCCTCCCAGTTACGGACCAATACTCATCACTGGGGGAGTACCATCTAATGACTGGCTCAGCCATTCTTAATCCCATCTGGACCAGCACCCTTCTTCTTTTTTTGAAATATTTTGTTGTGTTTTAGGGAATCTTTTAAGATTCCCATTGAACAATTCATACACAAATTGTTCCATGACATTGGTTACAATCCCCACAATGTGTCAGAACTCTCACCGTTTCTATCCCGCCTGCTTTGTTTCCATCCATCCAGTTTCTCTGCCCCTCCTGCCGTCTCATCTTTGCTTCTGGATAAATGTTGATCATTTGGTCTCATATAGTTGATTAGTCAAAGAAGCACATTCTTCACAGGTGTTATTGTTTATTTCATAGGCCAATCTATTATTTGGCTGAAAGGTAACTTCTGGGAGTGGCTTTAGTTCCAGGTTAAAAGGGTATCTTAGGGCTATAGTCTCAGGAGTTCCTCTATTCTCTATCAGCCCAGTAAGTTTGGTCTTTTTTATGAATTTGAGTTTTGTTCTACATTTTTCTCCCATTCTAACTGGGACCTTCTATTGTGTCCCTGGTCAGAACAGCACTATCTAGTTCTGGTCTCAGGCAAGAAGAAGCTGTGGTTCTTGTGAGGCATTAGACCTATGGACTGATTTCTTCCTTGAGTCTTTGGTTTCCTTCATTCTCCTTTGCTCCAGACAGGAAGAGACCAATAGTTGTATCTTAGATGGCAGCTCACAAGTTTTTAAGACCCCAGACACTACTCACCAAACTAGGATGCAGAACATTATCTTTATGAACTAACTTAGGCCAGTTGACCTAGTTGTCCCATGAGACTATGGTCCTGAGCCTTCAAACCCAGTAAATCAATCCAACGAGGTGTTTGGATATGTCTAGGAAGTATCCCTACCTGTGCACCTGTGTGCTTTATTGCATATATGAATATATGTAGCACATACAAACGTGTATATACATATGTCCACAAATATACCTATGTATGCACACACGTATTCCCATATGCCTTCCCACACCCATACGGCGTACATATCTACCTATGTAACCACTCATTTGTGTGTGTGTGCTTGTTATTATTGCTGTTGCAAGACTGCATATGTTATAGCATTTACTGCAGTTGTCCTTTGGAACCCTGGTGGCACAGTGGTTAAAAGTTTGGCTGCTAACCAAAAGGTCAGTAGTTCAAATCCACCAGTTGCTCCTTGGAAACCCTACAGGGCAGTTCTACTCTGTCCTATAGTGTCACTATGAGTTGGAATCGACTCAATGGCAATGGGTTTGCTTTTTTTTTTTTTTTTAAACTAGCTGAAAGGTTGGCGGTTAGAATCCACCCAGCAGAGACAAGGAAAAAGGCCTGATAATCTGCTTCCATATTCTTGTGTACCTCAGTGTCTTCATTTACCTTGGTTGTGCGGACCTTCCCCATATTGTGTACTGCGTTTCCTATCACCAGAACCATCATATGCCTAGGAGCCCTGGTGGCACAGTGGTTAAGACTCAGGCTGCTAACCAGAAGACTGGCAGTTCAAATCCACCAGCTGCTCCTTGGAAACCCTATGGAGCAGTTCTGTTCAGTCCTATAGGGGTCACTATGAGTCAGAATCAACTTGACAGCAATTTTTTTTTTTTTTTTACTAGCTGAAAAGTTGGCAGTTAGAATCCACCCAGCTTGTTATTATACAAAGGAGCCAAGGAAGAAAGGCCTAATAATCTATTTCCATAAGATTATAGCCATTGAAAACCTTGTGGCACACAATTCTACTCTGGAACATGTTGGGTCGCCACAAGTCAGAATCAACTTGCCAGCAATGGGTAAAGATACTGCTGCTCCTCTCGAAAACTTCTGGTCTACTCCAGTCAGGAATCCTTTGTGGGGTCTGGGGTGGGGTGGCTGCCTTCACAAAATGGCTTCTATTAGGAAGGAAGAGAAGGAAGTAGATGGAGGGGAGGTAACCAACAGTTTAGCTGCTTCTCACAGGGTTCACAGTTCACACCTTGGGTCCCTTCCTGGGACTGAAAAGCCTTAGAGGACTCACAAACTGACAGAGGGGCTCCCAGAAGAAAGTTTCCTTAGCTCTGTATGTGTGTGTACATTCCATTGTGCTGACTGACTCAGAAAATACATCCTTTAGCCAGAAAGAAAGAGGAGGCAGAGATGGGGTAGTCTGGTCCTGTGCCCCTGGAAGAGAACAAACACCCCCACCCTGACTTTCCAGGTCTTTCCACCACACAAAACTCTTTTCCTGCTATTATTTCATTGGCTCACTAACTTTCACTGCGTTATTCATTAAAAAAAATAAATAAATAATTTGTGGGAACTCTACATATTATAGATATTATTCTACTCTTATTTACGTTGTGACTAACCTATCTGCCCCAACGTATCTCCCATCTGTCATTTGTTTTTTTAACTTCATGTAAGGTGTTTTTTGCCTCATGCAGTTTTTAATTTTTATGTAATAAAAAACTGGAACTCCACTCCTTTGTGTACGTCATGATTGTGAGCCTGGATGAGCTGGCTGTTGTCATGTGTTGAGCTGAAGAAGGTCTGGTGGGACAAGGGAACAGTGAGACGGGAAGGCCAGTTCACCACAGGCCTGTGACACAGGGCCTTGGTGGTTCCTTGAGCCTTCCTGGGCCAGAAAAATGTCCAGAGGCCTGGACCAAGACTTTCCCTCTGTTCCTTTTCCCAGGAGGCATGGCCATTTGCAGGACCTGTGTTATGGATTAAATTGTGCTCCCCCCCACCCCCCTGAAGAGATATGTTGAAGTCCTAACCTCTGTGCCTGTGAATGTGACCATGTTTGGGAATAGGGTTTTTCTCTTGTTATGTTAACAAGGTCATACTGGAGTAGGGTGGGTCCTAAACCTAATCCCTTCTAAGTAGTGTCTTACAAAAAGGGAAAACAGACACTGGAAACACACACACACAGGGGGAAGACACCTGTGCGGATTTGTCTACAAGCCAAAGCATGCCAAGAGATGCCCGGGGCTACAGACGCTGAATGGGACAAGGAAGGATCTTCCCCTGGAGCTGATACAGAGAGAGTATAGCCTTACCAATGCCCTAAATTCAGCCTGCTAGCCTCCAAAACTGAGACAATAAATTTCTGTTCATTAAAGCCACTTACTTGTGCTATTTTGTTATGGCAGCCCTAGGAGACTAACACATCCTGGGAGGGGAGTTCTTCCTGAATCCTACCAGTAACCCTTCTGAAGCCATAAATGACCGATGGTTCTGTCTGAGCAGTCTTTCCGCCACAAGTTCTCTCCTGGCTTTGGGAGTGGGGCATGTGGGACATCGGTATGGTCAATTGGAAGCCACCAGGGGCTGGGAGGCAGAAGAGGCTGGGTAAGTCTCAGCACTGCAGCTGTGTGGCCTTGGGGCAGTCCTTGGCCCTCTCTGGGCTCAGCTTCCTCTTCTGCTCAGGGAGGGGACTGAACATCACCGTTTCAAGGTTTTTTTTCACTGCAGATATTCCACCACTATTTCTCCACACTGAGCCCTGGTGGCACCGCGGTTAAGAGCTCAGCCATTAACCAAAAGATCGACAGTTCAAATCCACCAGCCACTCCTTGGAAACCCTATGGGGCAGTTCTATTCTGTCCTGTAATGTCGCTATGAGTCGGAATCGACTCAACGGCAACGAGTTTGGTTTTTTGTTTTTTGTTTTGGTTATTTCTCCAAACATCCTTCCCTGGAAAGAACTTCACTACCAAGAGCTGCCCTTATCCTGTCTCTGCTAGGACTCCTCACCTGGGGTGGGGGGCAGGGGGTGGGGAGGTTGGTGTGAGGATGCCTGGGACTCTCCAAAGCATCAGGAACTTGCTCCTGGTCTCGGATGTGACTTCTGAGCCTCCTTGGTGCTTGATTTCTCCCTGCCCCCATCTCAGCCCTGGAGGTACAGAATGCAGGTAGGTCTTTGGGGGCCCCCATTAGGCAGCCCTGCCCTCAACACATCAAACCTATTAAAATGCACTCTCATCGAATATAATTTACTATGAGTTGTGTAGCAATTGACTGGTTGGCACATTTTGTGTACATTCTGTACATATTTAATTAAACATTTGTTCATTTTGATTGTGCAGTTTTAAAAATTGGAAGCAATACTTTTTTTTTTCCATGCCCCATATATGTTTGTAGCCCCAGAAAAGCACATTAGCTGAGCCCTGTGCCTGTCACCACTGCTGGAGACATCAGGCCCCTCCATCTCTCCCTAGGACCAGTGCCCCAGTCTTCTGAAGGTCTCCCTGCCCTCAGACTTTCTCTCTCCAACCCATCCTACACAACACAGCCAAAATGATTTTCTTTCTCTTTTTTAAAATTATAAAGACTTCACAGCTTTTAATTTAATAATTTTTTGTTTAATTTGTTATTCATAAAGGTGATCCAGTCACATGGTTCAAAATTCAAAATGAATAAAACGGCATACAGTCTCCCTTCCACCCCTGTTGCCAGCCGTGAACCCCTCCTCAGAGAAAACTGTCCGTCATTGCTGCATATGTTCCAGATACAGTCTATAAATATTCATGAGTGTACGGATACACATACTTTCTCTTTTGCACACTCCCCTTCCTCTTTTTTAAAAAACACAAATGATAGAAAACAGTACTTTCCTAAGCTCACATCCAACCAAACCTTTGTGTGGCTCCCCGGTGTCTCGCACGGGAAAGTTCTAGCTCTTTAGGCTGAGACGAGTGGGATCTCCACGACCCAATCGGCTTCTGACCTCTCCCAGCCTCCTCACTCACCTCGCGGCCGCTGCACACGCGGCTCCCTCCGCTCAGTGCACCCTCCCTTGCTCCTGCCAATCCTCAGGGCTCCGCTTTTGCGGCCCCCACACGCTGGCAGGTGTCCCTCCTCCTCGTGGAAGCACAGACCGCTCGCCAGTCTCCCCCGCCAGGCGGTGAGTTACTCGGGGACAGACGCTGTACCTCACTCGTCTCGACTCTGCAGGTCCGGACACAGTGCTTGGCACAGAGAGAGTGCTCCGCACTTTGCCGAGAGGGTTCGGCTGGGGCCACAGCGGCACCTCGTGGTAGATCTTGGAAGTGCAGCGAGGAAGTGCCCTGAGGCGAGTAGCTGGAGCTCGCGTTGGAGATGGCCTTCCTGGCTCCAGACATCTCCTGGGGCCCGAGTCGTCGGCGCTCAAGTCCTCGTCTCTCTTCTGCCCACCCACGCTAGACCCCAACTGACTTGCCGGCGCCCAACCAGGGCCGAGTCAGGTGGGCGGTGACCCACCCTTTCACCACCAGGACTGCTGACAGCTGGGGAAACCTACCTACTCCTTAAGTGATCATAGCTTTGAGCGCGCGTGTGTGTGGTGTGTGTGTGTGTGTGTGTGTGTGTGTGTGTGTGTGTGTGTGTGTGTGTGTGTGATGTATCTGTGCGTTTCAGGGTGTATCTAGCATATACCCTGAGCAGATAATTTTTAAATCACTCTCCTCTATGGTACAAAATTATTGGCAGTGATAATCATGAGACAAATAACAATAAATAAATAGCAGATCGCAAATTTTTTTTATTGAATTTCGTATATACACTCACGTCATTTCAAAAATAAATAAAATGAAAAAAATCATTACAGCACAAAAAAAAAGGAAAAAAGAATGAATAAATGCCTTTTAATTATTTTTTAGAGATGAAATACATATACACATTGGTCTGTCCCAGTAATGAATAATAATTTTACATTAGACTTACATAAGAATAAAATAAGAAGTCTAACAATTCAAAAGAAAACTTTCACTTTAAAGATATTGTTCAAATCCAGTAAAATATTTCCTATATGACCTAAAATATGCATTTTCCAAACAAAATATTACACCTCACAACTCACTATTTCACTATTTTAAATTTTAAGCACAAATAAAACGAAGCAATTCAAGTTCTATTTCTACAGCTTCACACAATCACCGAGCTCAATAGATCCTAACTATGGGAGCTTGTACAGTAATATACAGTAGGTGTTACGTAACACAAAATAGGAATTTCCAATTGTAGAGTTCCTGGGTATGGCAAATGGTTTCAGCCTGGCTTATAATCAAAAGGTTGGTGGTTTGAACCCACCCAGTGGCATTGCGGAAGAAAGACCTGGCAATCTGCTTCTGTAAGATTACAGTTAAGAAAACTCTATGGGGCTCAGTTCTACTCTGTAACACATGGGGTCGCCATAAGTCAGAAATGATCCACGGCAACGTTTCCCCCCCAACATCTGTAAGAGTCCCTGGGTGGTACAAATAGTTAATGTGCTCGGCTGCGAACTGAAAGGTTGGAGGATCAAGCCCACCCACTGGCACCTCAGATCTACTTCTGAAAAATTAGCCATTGAAAACCTATGGGGCACAGTTCTACTCTGACACACATAAGGTCACCATGAGTCAGAATTAACTGAATTAACTCCACAGCAACTGTTTATTTCCAACAGTGGAACTAGGACTTCTTGGAATTAACTTCCACGTAGAGCACAATGTTAATTATAGAATGAGTAATAACAGTGTGCTGATTTCAAGCCTACATATATATTATTGAAAATCAACAGGTTCGAATTAGCAAAATAGTTTTGGGGGGTGGAGTATGTTATCACTGGCATTGCTAAAGAATTGCCAGTGCCTGGAGCCCTGGTGGCAAAGTGGTTAAAAGCTTGGCTGCTAACCAAAGATCGGCAGTTCGAATCTACCAGCTGCTCCTTCGAAACTCCACGAAGCAGTTCTAGTCTGTCCTATAGTGTCGCTATGAGTCGGAATCGACTCAACGGCAATGGATTTGGTTCTGGTGATAATAAAGAAGGTCCACTGTGGGTTTTATTATTATTTTAAAATTCTGTACACACAATGCGCCTGGCTGCTCCCAAGGTGGACTGGTCCTACCTCCCGGCCCTGGGGACCCACTGGTGTGTTTATACTTGGGTTTCTGTGCAGGTCTTTGGCTTGTTTGGGCCTCTTTTTGTGTCTGAGTCTGAGAGGTATTTGTCTTCGGGTTTCCAATGTGTGTGTCTGCTGTCTCTTTGTTTATGCCCCTTTGTGTGTATATTTGTGTGTCTATCTGTCTGTGATGTATTGTGTGAGGATTAAATGTGAGAATCTGTGTATGGCACTCAGCACTGTGCCCAGCTAAGGATCCAACAACTGTTACCTGTCTGTCTTTGAGTCTCTGTGTATCTCTCGGTAGTGGGGTCTTAGTGTCTGTGTGTAGCTTCTGTGTACGTCTATGAGGCATGAGGTAGGCACATGGTGACAGTCTTCATCCCAGCTCCCTCACTCTGGCCTGGGGGTGAGGAGGAGGTACCTTGCAGTAGTCAGCACCCAGGAAGGGTCATTGCTGCCCCAAATGTCAGGGTTAGGATCTCCCAGAGCTGACCTGAGATCATCGGGGGAGGGCACCTCACAGCCTGGGTTTCACCAAAATGGCTCTGAGACTATTTTCCTAGTGACTCCCAGTTCTTCCAAAAATTTCAGCTGGCCTGCCCTTGCTCATCCATGGACCCCAAATAGGGCTGGAGTGGACAACAAACAGTCCCACCAGTGACCAAGGCCTCCTGAAGAAGCCTCAGTCCCAGCCCTTACACGGAGCCACGTGCATGGGTTCTTAGAGGAAATGGCCTGGGAGCTACATGGGACTCAAGTCCTCAGCTGAGGTCTGGTGACCTGATCAGTGTCCCTAGCCACAGTTGGTGAGCCTGGGCTAATCAGCCACCTCTTTGGGTCTCAGTTTCACTACCTTCAAAGTGGGTACAATTACTCCGATTAGAATCCCTGCCTCCCTCTCTCCCTCTAAACGCAGCTGGAAGCAAGCCTAAATGCAAGCCCTGTTCAGCGCCAACAGGATGCCTCTTGTGTAAGGTCTTCAGCATTCAGAGGCTGTTGATGAATAGGTAATGGGTGGGATGGGGGTAAGGAGGCAACAGCTCGGCTGGGAGTCCTGTAGTTTCAGAACTGGGAGGCAGCAGGCCAGATTCACAAAGGGGAAAGGAGGCCCTTAGACACACTTCCCTTTCCAGCTCTGGGGTTCCCAAGAGGAGGTGGGTGGGCGGGAAGCCTCAGTTTCCTGAACAAAGGTCAACCCCTCTTGCCATTGATGCTTTTTTGGGAGCCTTGGCTTTGGCCATCAAGGAAGAAAGGCTCCTTCTCCCCTGGCAGGGGTGGGTGCTGGCATGAGCCTGCCTGGGAAACAGAGGCCAGTGTTTGGCTCCAGTGGGGATTCAGACACCCAGGGCCTGGCTGGCACTGCCAGCTGCAGGAAGAAAAAGGGAGCATTGTCCTGTCCTTGCCCATGGGCCAACTGGGCTTTCCCTGCACTGCTCTTGGGAGCCTGGCTGACTCCCTGCTCCCAGGGTGGGCTGGGACCCAGAGGTGCCTGCAGCCAGGCGCTGTGACCCTGGCTCTGAGGGAGGTGTGGCAGGTGTGGACTTAGAAGACTCATTCAAGTGCTGGGGGGCTTAAGGGAAAGAGTTTTGGATTCAGAGTCACCCTCTGAGCTACAGGAAGGCCTGACTTGGGGCTGGTGGGCGTGTGTGTGTGTGTGTGTGTTTGTGTGTGTGTGCTCACACGCATGCCAAGTAGCAGAGACAAGGGGTTTCTTGGTTGCCTTTGGGGTCCCAGTTCCCACTGGTGTGGTCCAACCCAGCTCTGAAATTCTCCCTACGGACTTCCACGTCAGCAAGAAGCCACAGAAATCCTCATTAGTCCAGAGTCCTCAATGAAGGCAGCCCCTGTGTGCGCTGATGAGCTCAAGAAACCCACTTGCTTAAGGGGGAGACTCCAAAGCATGAATAGCATTTCCACAGCAGAAATGAATTTTGCAGAGAACTCTCTTTTCTGGGAGTAAGTGAAGCCAATGAAGAATCCCACTTCCATTGTTTCATCCATTAAAAAAGTGAAAAAAGAGAAGATCTCAATGAGATGGATTGACTCTAACTCTGACAATGAGTGGATTCACCCAGGATTACAACAATGGGTTCAAACATAGCAATGGTTTTGAGGATGATGCTGGATCAGGCAACATTTTATTCTGTCATAGGGTCGCTGTGAGTCGGAACTGGCTCGATAACACCTAACAACAACAAACGCAGTGTGGTACCCTGGACTGGATCCTGGAACAGAAAAGACATTAGTGGAAAAACTGGTAAAATCCAAATAAAGTCTATAGCTGGGTTAACAGTATCATGCCAATGTTAATTTTTTAGTTTTGACAAATGTACCAGGGTAATGTAAGTATTAACAATAGGGGGAACTGGGTGAAGGGCATATGGGAGCTCTCTATATTATCTGCAACTTTTCTGTAAATCTAGAGTTATTTTTTCAAAGGCAAGGTGGATACTTTAGAAGGAGCCCTTTTTGCCCTATCCATTTAGCCCCACATGCATTATTTGTTACTAAAATTGCTGGAAGTCTTAGCCGGAGCACCACTTTTGGACACAGCTGATTCAGAATCAATGCTCATTCAACATTCAAACCAAACCAAACTGGTTGCTGTCCAGTTGACTCTGACTCATGCCGATTCCATGTGTGTTAGAGTAGAAGTATGCTCCATAGGGTTTCAATGGCTGGTTTTTTGGAAGTAGATTGCCAGGTCTTTCTTCCAAGACATCTCTGGATGACCCAAACCTCCAATGCATGTTCACCATTTGCATCAAATGCCGTTGCCATTTATAGAGCATATCATGCGTGCCACGGGCTTGACACTCGTCATCTCATTTAATGCGCACACCATCCTACTGCTGCTGTGAGGAAACCACGCTCAGTGGGGCTGTGAAGCTAGCTGAGGTCACACAGCCAGAGTGGCAGAGTCCAGGCCCCCTGACTTCTGCGTCTGGTACTTCCATAGTACCAGCCCCCTAGGGTGAGATTCCCATTTGACAACCCAGGTTGCTAGGGAAATGGGTCCTTTTATATATATATATATATATATATATTATTGTACTTCAGGTGAAGGCCTACAGAACAAATAGTTTCTCATGAAACAGTAGTACACATGTTGTTTTATGACATTGGTTAACAACCCCACAACATATTAACCCTCTAACTTCTCAACCTTTTCTTTTTGGTCAAAATACACATAGCCAAAGATACACCGTTTCAAAAATTTCTGCGTACACAGTTCAGTGACATTGACTACGCTCTTCCAATTGTGCTGTTATTCTCACTTAAGATGAAGGCTTACAGAACAAAATAGTTTCTCATTTAACAGTTACTACAAATGTTGCCCTATGACAATGGTTAACAATCTCACAACACAACAACAATACCCTTACTCAACCTTGGGTTCCCTATCGCCAGCTTCCTTGTCCCCTTCTGCCTTCTGGCCCTTGTCACTGGACTCCTGTACCTCGTTAGTCTCATTTGGTTTTATGGGGCTGTCCACTCCCAGGCTGAACCGTGAACCTCGGAGGTAAATTCACCACTGAGCTCAAAGGGTATCTGGGGGCCATACTCTCGGGGTTTCTGTAGTCTCCTTTAGGCCAGTAAATCTGGTCTTTTTTGTGTGTGTGAGTTAAAGTTATGCTCTACATCCTTCTCCAGCTCTGTCCAGAACCCTCTGTTGTGATCCTGGTCAGAGCGGTCAGTGGTGGTAGCCGGGCACCATCTAGCTGTACTGGACTCAGTCCGGTGGAGGCCTTGGTAGCTGTGGACAATTAGTCCTTCGGACTAATCTTTTCCTTGTATCCTGTTCTCTTCACTTTCCCTTGCTCCCGAAGGGATGAGACCAGTGGAGTATCTTCAATGGCCGCTCACAGGCTTTTAAGACCCCAGACACTACTCACCAAGGTAGAATGTAGTGCATTGTCTTTATAAGCTGTGTCATGCAAATTGAGCTAGATGTTCCCTGAGACCATGGTCCCCACAGCCCTCCACCCAGCAATTCAGTCCCTCAGGGAGTTTGGATGTATCTATGGGGCTTCCATGACCTCTCCTTGTACAGGTTGTGCTAGTTTCCCCTGTACTGTGTACTGTCTCACCCTTCACCTGAGATACCACTTATCTATTGCCTATTTAGTATTTCAAAATGGGTCCTTTTGATGCGATTAGCAGGTGGGGGGATTGTCACCTTAGAAGAGATGTTTCTAGGCCTCCTGGAGCTGCCTTCTTTTGCAAAGGAGCAGCCCTTCAGGAGGTGAGACCAACGTAGGTCCATCCCTCAACAGAGGCTCCAAGGCCCTTCTTAAGTCTACCTGGGTCATTTGCCAGTTCCCGTTGTTGGCCTTTTTGATGGTTATGGCTATGTATCAACTTGGCTAGGCCATGATTCTCAGTGGTTTGGCAGATATCATGTAATCATCCTCCATTTTGTGATCTGATGTGAGCAGTCAATCAGTTGAAAGGGGACTTTTCTTGTGGGTGTGGCCTGTATCCAGTATATATGGATGTTCTGACAAAGCTCGCCCTCTCTCCATCCTGCATCTGACTCGTCATCCTCTGTCTGACCTATGCTCCTTGGAACTTGAGCCAGTAGCCTGCCATATGACCTCAGATTTTGGGATTCACCAGCTCCCACAGCCCTGTGAGTCATCAGCCTGTCTTCTGACCTGCCAGTTTTGGATTCATCAGTCCCTGCAACCATGTGAGTGGGGAGAAGCCTCCAGCCTGAGGTCTGACTCATGGATTTGGGACTTGCCAGCCTTCACAACTGTGTGAGACATTTCCTTGAAATAAAACTCTCTCTATATATATACGTTGCACTGGTTTTTCTTCTTTAGAGAACCTGGCCTAAGACATTTGGAACTGGGAGTGGGGTCCAGAACAAGAGAAGGCTCTGCAACAGGTTCAGGCTGCTGTCCAAGTTGCTCTGCCACTTGGGCCATATGATCTGGCTGATCCAATGGTTCTTACAGTGTCAGTGGCAGACAGACATGCTGTTTGGAGTCTTTGGCAGGCCTCTATTGGTGAATCACAGTGCAGACCCTTAGGATTTTGGAGCAAAGCTCTGCTATCCTCTGTACATAACTACTCTCCTTTGAGAAACAGCTTTTGGTTTGTTACTGGGACTTAGTAGAGACTGAATGCCTAACCGCGGGCCACAAAGTCACTATGTGGCTTGAGCTGCCCATCATGAACTGGGTGTTATCTGACCCACAGAGTCATAAAGTTGGACATACACAGCAGCACTCCATTATTAAGTGGAAGTGGTTTATACAAGATAGGGCTCAAGCCGGACCTGAAGGTACAAGTATGTTACATGAGGAAGTGGCCCAAATGGCCATGGTCCCCACTCTTGTCACATTACCTTCCTTCTCCCAGTCTGCACCTATGTCCTCTTGGCGAGTTCCTTAAGATCATTTGACTGAGGAAGAGAAAACTTGTGCCTAGTTTACAGATGCTTCTGCATGATATGCAGGCACCACTCAGAAGTGGGCAGCGGCAGCACTGCAGCCCCTTTCTGGGACCTCCGTTAAGGACAGTGGTGAAGGGAAATTTTCCCAGTGGGCAGAACGTCAAGCAGTACACCTGGTTGTTCATTTAGCTTGGAAGGAGAGATGGCCAGATGTATGACTGTATATTGGTTCATGGGCTGTGGCCAATGGTTTGGCTGGATGGTCGGGGACTTGGAAGGAACACGATTGGAAAATTGGTGACAAGGAGGTATGGGGAAAAGGTATGTGGATAGACCTCTCTGAATGGGCCAAAGAAGTGAAGATATTTGTGTCTCATGTGAATGCTCACCAAAGGGGTGACCTCAGCAGAGGAGGATTTTAACAATCAAGTGGATAGGATGACTCGTTCTGTGGATACCAGTTAGCCTCTTTCCCCAGCCACTCCTGTCATTACCCAGTAGGCTCATGAACAAAGTGACTATGGTGCCAGGGATGGAAGTTATGTATGGGCTCAGCAATACAGACTTCCACTCACCAAGGCTGACTTGGCTACAGCCACCGCTGAGTGCCCAATCTGCCAGCAGCAGAAACCAACACTGAGTCCCTGATATGGCACCATTCCCAGGGGCAATCAGCCAGCAATCTGGTGGCAGGTTGATTACATTGGCCCACCTCCATCATGGAAAGGGCAGCGTTTTGTTCTTATTAGGGTAGACACGTACCCTGGATATGGATTTGCCTTCCTTGCACACAATGCTTCTGCCAAAACTACCATCCATGGATTTACAGAATGCCTTATCCACTGTCATGATACCCCACACAGCATTGCCTTGGATCAAGAAAACTCACTTCACAGCAAATGAAGTGCAGCAATGAGCATATGCTCATGGAATTCATTGGGCTTACCATGTTCCCCATCATCCTGAAGCAGCTGGCTTGGTAGAATAATGGAATGGCTTTCTAAAGACACAATTATGTCACCAGCTAGGTGACATACCTTGCAGGGTTGCAGCAATGTTCTCCAGGAGGCTGTATATGCTGTAAATCAGAGTCCAATATATAGTACTGTTTCTCCCATAGCCAGAATTTGTGGAACCAGGAATCAAGGGGTGGGAATGGGAGAGGAGCCACTCACTATTACCCCCAGTGATCCACTTGCAAAATTTTTGCTTCTTTTCCCCGCTTATCGTATGCTCTGCGGATCTAGAGGTCCTAGTTCCAAAGGGAGGAAAACTCCCACGAGGAGACACAATACTGATTCCACTGAACCGGAAGTTAAGAATGCCACCTGGCCACTTTGGGCTCCTTATGCCTCTGCATCAACAGGCAAAGAAGGGAGTTACCATATTGGCTGCTGTGACTGATCCCGATTACCAAGGATAAATCAGACTGATATTACATAATGGAGGTAAAGAAGAGTATGTCTGGAGTACAGGAGCTCCTTTAGGATGTCTCTTAGTACTACCATGCCCTGTGATTAAAATCAATGGAAAACTACAGCAATCCAATTCTGACATGACTACAAATGGTCCAGACCCTTCAGGAATGAAGGTTTGGGTCACTCCATCAGGCAAAAAACCACAACCAGCTGAGATGCTTGCTGAGGGCAAAGGGAATATGGAATGTATGATGGAAGAAGGTAGTTCTAAATACCAGCTACAACCACATGACCAGTTGCAGAAAAGAGGACTGTAATTGTTTTTAAGTATTTCTTCCTTATTTTGTTATACATGTATGTGTGTGTGTGTGTGTGTGTATCCACACACACACAAATATGTAAAACAAATATCTTTTGTTTTCTTCTCTCCCTTATTCCATTACTTATTACAAAACTTAAGATGTAAACAGGGTTAGTGCATTTTTGGTGGTAGGCATGTTAGTTGTATCATGTTAGGCACAAGTATGACTTTATAGTTGTCTTTATTTAGAGATTATGTATAGTTTAAGGAGATGTGTACAGGTGCCAAGTTGACAAGGGGTGGACTGTGATGGTTAAGGTTATGTGCCAACTTAATCATGGCTAGGCCATGATTCTCGGTGGTTTGGCAGATACTGTGTAATCATCATCCTTTTTGTGACTTTATGTGAGAAGCCAATCAGCTGAAAGGGGAGTTTCCTTGTGGGTGTGGCCTGCATCCCATATATATGGATTTCTGGCAAAGCTTGCCCTCTCTGGATCCTGCATCTAACTCTTCATCCTCTGACCTCCAGTTCTTGGGATTTGAGCCAGCAGCCTGCCTTTTGACCTGTCAATTTTGGTTTGTCAGCCCCTGCAACCACAAGAGTCAGGAGAAGCTTCCAGCCTGACACCCGGCCCATGGATTTGGGACTTGCCAGCCTCCACAATAACATTAGCCATTTCCCTGAAATCTCTGTGTATATGGGGGCCCTGGTGGCTCAGTGTTTAAGTGTTTGGCTGCTAACCAAAAGGTCGGCAGTTCGAATCTACCAGCTGCTCCTTGGAAACCCTATGGGGCAATTCTACTCCGTCCTATAGGGTTGCTATGAGTTGAAATCAACTTGATGGCAATGGGTTTCTTTTAATGTATGTATTTATATATACATTCTTCACTGGTTTTGCTTCTCTGGGGAACCCAGCCTAAGACAGACACCCTTGAAAATAAGAAAGCAGCGTTTTAGCTTCTCCACTCCCACGCCTCTGGTTGGGGCTTCTCTGGTATTTTCATGATCTCCTGACTAGAGACGGGTGTTCCCTCATCCTTCACTAACTCCCAGCACAGCCACCCAGGCTGTGGGTTGCTGGAGACCAGCTGGCCCCCCATGGCGGGGTAGTGGGGAGCACTGAGAGGATGCCTGGGTGGGTGGTCAGTGAAAGCTGGCTTCCTGGGGCCTCCCGGGTGCTGAGCAGCGTGGCCACTTCCGAAGGCCCCTTTGTTCACCCCTTTATCCAGAAGAGCAGCTGCAATTGTATAGGGTACAAAGCCTCTGTGGGCCCTGACTTCCCACCCTTGCCTATGGCCTGGCTGGGAGAGTGTTTCCCAGGCTCACCATGAAGGCAGCCTCCTGCCCCCACCGAGGCAGCCAGTGTTCCAGCCCTTCTGCTTCCAGGGCCCAAGGCCTGTTCATCTGGCCCATGCCAGCCCCTCCTCTCCGGTGCCTGGCCACTTACAAAGGCCACAGGCTCACTGCTTCTCCACTGCCCATCCCTGGACACACAGAGCAGTTCCTGGGCTTGACTCCAGGAAGACGCCAGATGATGCTGTGTGCAAAGCCTATAGGGAGGGTTTGCTGGCATGTGGGTAGCCTGAGGGTGGTGGACTGATTGTGGGCCACCCCAAAAGGCAGCTGGAAAGTGGGGAAAGGCTGAGGGGCGGGCCAGAGGGCAAATCTGTGGGTCCCTGTGCCTGCCAAGTGCACATAGGCAGCTGCCTGCCTTGATTGCTCACTCAGAGCCAAGTCGGAAGCAAAGGGCAGAGGAAGAAAGAAGATCATTTTCTCCTCCTGGCCCTCCTCTGTATGCCTTTAAGCACTTACTGTATGCTAAGCTCCTTACCCACATCACTGCATAGCTCCTTCCAGTATTGTTGTTGTTAGTTGCTGTCGAGTCCCTTCCGACTCATGGCCACCCCGTGAGTGTGGAGTAAAACTGCTCCAGAAGGTTTTCAAGGCTGTAACCTTTCGGAAGCAGATTGCCAGGCCTGTCTTCCAAGGTGTCTCTGGGTGGATTTGAATCAGCAGCCTTTTGGTTTTGTGTCGCCCAGAGTCTCCCCCTCCCAGTATTACTGCTTGTTATAAATGAGACAACTAAGGCTGAGAGAAGGTAAGGACTTTGTCAAGGTCTCACAATGCATAAGTAGAATTCAAGGCAGTGAGTTTCTGTCCCCCTAAGCCTGTGCTCTTAACCACTGGCCTCTTCAAGAGAGAGGGCAGGGAGTGCCCACCAGAGTGAGAACCACAAGGGCAAGGCCCAGAGTCTGCTCCAGTGCTGGTTGCCTTGACTGCCTTGCTGCCAGGACTACCCAGATACCGGGGATTGCCAGGAACACAGCCTCACTGATCCCCTGCGAGAGCCTCCTTTGCTCAGTGGGGAGGTTCTAATCTGCCCAGTGCAGGGCCCCTCCAAAAGAGGAACTGAGGAGGATGTTCCTGAGCCCATCCACAATGCCCTGGGAGTACTCATGAGGGGAGGCAGTAACTCAAAGTCTAGCCGTCCCTTCCTGGAATCCAGGGACCAGGCTCCAGACCTTCTGTTGTTGTTAGGTGCCGTAGAGTTGGTTCCAACTTATAGAAACCCTATAGGACAGGGTGGAAGTGCCCCTTAGGTTTTCCAAGGAGCAGCTGGTGGATCTGAACTGCCGACCTTTTGGTTAGCAGCCGAGCTCTTAATCACTAGGCCACCAGGGAGAGGCAACCCTGAGTTTACATGGAGGACTTCCTGTCATTGGGGTCTCCCTGTCCCAGCCACAACAAACCAGAACTCCAGCAGGTATCCTCAGGCAGCAAAGTCATTTCTGGTCTCTTCTGTAGAGACAGCAGGCTGGTTCTGAATCAGCCCACCTGGAACTTCCTCCTTGGTCTTCTCCTTCCTTCTCCTCCTTCCTTCCCTCCCTTCCCCTGCCTTCCCTTCTACTTCCTCTTCCCCTTTTCCCTTCCTCCTCTCTTCTTATTCCATTCTTCACCTTCCTTTTCTTTCCTTTTCCTCTTCCTCCCCTCTTCTTCCTCATCCCCTCTTCCTCCTCCTCACCTTTCTCCTTCCCATAATCCTCTTCTTCCTTTCCTTCTTCCTTCTCTCCCTCCTCCTCCTTCTCCTCCCACCCCAACACTCTCTAGGGGTCCAGGACTAAACACCTAAAAGTGGGGCAGTGAACACAAACAGCCTCCCACCCAGCAGCCCAGAGTGCCCACAAATCACAAAGCTCACCCCGGAAAGAGGCTTTGGGCATCCACTACTCATTTTATAGTTGGGCCCAGAGAGGGGGTATAACTTGCCCAAGGTCACATAGCTCAGTGCACTGAAGTATTATGTGACCACTCACCCACAGGAATAAGAATAATCATACCCGTTGCCATCCAGTTGATTCCAACTCATAGCGACCCTATAGGACAGAGTAGAACTGCCTCATAGGGTTTCCAAGGCTGTAATCTTTACGGAAGCAGGCTGACACTTCTTTCTCCAGAGGAGCAGCTGGTGGGTTTGAACTACCGACCTTTTGGTTAGCAGCTGAGTGTTTAACCACTGTGCCACCAGGGCTCCTTAAAAAAAATCATAGTTACCCTTTACTGAGCACCTACTAGGTGTTAGGTCCTATGCTAGGTGCTTCATCTCCATCCATGATAGCAACCGTTTAGAATAGGTATCACTATTTCCTTTCACTTTGCACTAGGGAACTGACATGCCGAGAAGTCCCATGGAAGATCAGAAGTAGAAGCGCAGGGAGCAGCCACGATTGACCAAGGGACTCCGACCATTTGTGGGATCTGTGGGGATCACTTGGCTCCAGCTCCCTCCTGATCAGGACTGACTCAGGTCACTGATTCCCCTAGAGGTTGCCTGAGGCCCACAGGGGCCTCTGTGTTAGACCACAGACTGTCCTCTGCCAGCCCAGCCCGGTGGCCCCATTACACACCTCGCCCTTGCTCAAGACACTACCATCTGTTCAGCCCTGGCACTCTGTCCTGCTCGCTCAGGCCCTGCAAATGAGGACAGAGGAGGATCCTGGGAGAGTGGGGGAAGGGGGGCCTAGAGCATCTTCCCCTTCCATCTGTCCGCCCACCCAGGAGCCCTCCCTCTGAGATGCCACATGAGTTCAGCATCAACAAAAGCCCAGGGCAGGGGTGAGAGTGCAGCCACAGCTGTGGGAATGAGGCAGAAAGCAGGGAGGCAGCCAGAAACACCCCCTACCCCCCTCATTGCCCCTTGGAGCAGAAGGGGGCCTGTTAGATGGGGGACGACAAGGGGCTGGGGGTGTGGCACTAAGTCTGGGCCTCTTGTCAGCCCTAAAGAGGGTCCAGCCGCTGCTGAGCCAGGCTGGGATAAGGTGGCGGCAGGTTCAGGGGTGCTTGATCCAGCAACCAGGTTCTTGCCCTTCACACAGAGTCTCCTGCACTCGATGGTCACCGGCCCCATGGTGTGGGGGGAGTAAGGGATCCAGGCAGCAGGAAGCCCCTGTTGCTAGCCTCTGAACATCTCAATGTGTGCAAACGCTGGAGCCTGAGAGGAGAAAGGAATCTGGCCCATTTGACAGATGAGGAAACTGAGACCCGGAGAGGGGAAGGGACTTGCATGAGTTTGCAGAGCTGAGTGCAGACGGTCAGGGCTCAGGGTTCTCGGAGGAGAGGATTTGGGGAGGGCCACCAGGGGACCTCCTCCTGGTCTCACACTGGGTCTGGAGGGCTGCTGTCAGGAAGCTGGGGCAACTCCTTCATATGGGACAGGGGCTCCAGAAGGGGTGCTCATGGGGGGGTCCTCCCACAATACCAGAGCTAGCCTATGGCACCTCCATTTGAATTAGAAAAGAGGGCCCTATTCCCTAATACCGTACTTCCCTTTGCTGGACAGTTACCACACCCCGACTTTCTGCTCCCCAGTCCTGGATGCCCTCAGGCACCTCTGCTAACCTGGCCCTTCTCCCCATCCCTCTCTCCTCTGTACCTCACCTGTCTGCAAAGCTCCTCTCCCTTCTCCTTTCACCTTCCACTTCTGAGCTCAGCTATGACCATGTCCTCATTGTCACCAGACATCCAACCTCCCCAGCCAGGCTCACACAGGCTTTTTATGAGCTGCCGCCCACTCTCCGCTTGGCCCATGCTCCAACTGTACTCAGCTGCCCGCACTTCCCTGAGCAGATGCCTCAGCACCTGCTGTTTCTTCTGGCCAGAACACTGGGCCCTCTTCTTCCTGCTCCTAGGCTCCATCAGCTCTTAGAGGTCACTTCCTTAGAAGGCCTTCTCTAGCCTACTAGGTGTTAGCTGCTCCTTCTCTGGCTTCTCCTTATGTGGCCTTGCCACACTGCACTCCAGGACCCATGTGGTTGTCTCTCCACCCAAAGACAAAAGGCTCCTCGAGGGAGGGAGTCCATCTATCTCCCCCCCCACCGCTGCACCCCGTACCTAGTACAGCACCCAAAAAACCAAACCCACTGCCTTCAACTCGACTCCGACTCAAAATGACCCTACAGGACAGAGGAGAACTGCCCCATAGAGTTTCCAAGGCTGTAAATCTTTACGGAAGCAGACTGCCACATTTTTCTTCCTCAGAACAGCTGGTGGCTTCGAATCGCCTACGTTTTTGGATTTGCAGCTGAGTGGTTTAGCTACTGCGCCACCAGGACTCCTAGTAAGGCACAAGGCCCATAATAAAAATTGCTACCATTTAATTAATGTTTCCAGTGTGCCAGACACTGTGCAAAACGTGTTACATATGGCACCTCAGTGACTCTTCACAACAGCTCTTTGGGTTCTATTGTTAATAATTAATAATAAATGCTAATTAATAATTGTTTATTATCAATTCCGATTCATGGCGACCCCATGTGTGTGGAGTGGAACTGCTCCACAGGGTTTTCAAGGCTGTGACCTCTCAGAAGCAGATTGCCAGGGCTGTCTTCCAAGGCACCTCTGGGTGGGTTTGGACTGCCAACCTTTCTTCTGGTAATTAAACCCTTAACCGTTTGCATCACCCAGGGACTCCATAACTAATAGTAAGTGCTCTTATTAAGCCCATTCTACAGGTGGAGAACCTGAGGCCCAAAGAGGCTAAGGCGCTTTTCTGCTAAGGGGTATGTTTTAGTCCTCCATTACATGCACTGCCTCTCAAGAAAATGTGAGGCCAGTGAACTGGTGAATAAAGGGCCAGTGTGTGCTTGGGGGGCGGCGGGGGGGCGGGGGGAAGGCAGTCTGGGATGCTTCTCTCACCAGAGGGTGGCACCAGGTCCCTGATCCCATTACGGACTATGTCCCAGCCCCAGGGGCTCCAGAACCTTCTGAGACTAGCACTGGCCCTAGCCTCAGCTTTTGTCAGGTATGAGATATGTGAGCCTCATTCTCCAAGCTTCTGGGACTATGGACATCAAAATTCTGTCCTGGCTCCTTCGCAGGCTTGTTTGAGAGGCTCAGACAAGATCCTGGATATGAATGTTCTTTGAATGTACCTCACACAAACAGAAAACAGTGTTTAGTATAAAACCGACTGGCCTCTCTGGCTTCTGCTGCCTGCCTCCGACTTCCTCATATTCAGGGTATGGAGCTCCTCAGACTGCTAAAGACAGGGATGCCCTGGGCGTGCAGGGGGCAGGGGTTGGAGGGTAGGTTCCTGAGACCCCCGCTAACCCTAAGCCACCCCCCGGGCCAAGCCAGTCTGGCAGCTGGAGTTTACTAACAGCTGCATCTTGAGCTTGGAGGGGAGTGAGATCCTTAACAGTTGCACTAGACTGCTAACCTCAAGGTTGGTGGTTCAGACCCACCAGCGGAAGAAAGTTCTGTTGTTTCTGTTAAGATTAGAGCAAAGAAAACCCTATGGAGCAGTTCTACCCTATAACACATGGGGTCGCCATGAATCCACGTGGACTCCACAGCAACTAACAACAACAGCAGGGCATGGGAAGCAGGAAAAGGCAGCCCACCTGAGACAATGCAACTGGGACTGCCTGGGTGCTGCCCACGTGCTGTGCCAGGGAGGAGAGGGGTGCGCAGAGGCCCTAAGCTGATGCAGAAATAGAGCTTCACCCAGCTCAGCTACCCACTAGGGCACACTACTGAGAAGAGGGGAAGGAGCTGGCACCAGGTCGAGCAGACAGGTGAGTAGGCCTGGGGTGAGGTTTGAGGGCCCATGGAGAGCGTGGCCCAAGGACCTGCCCACCCCAGTTTCCCTCTAATGCTGGGTGTAGGGGAGGGTGGGGCCAGGAGGGTAGAGCAAACCACAGGCTGGGAGGGGGGTGAGTGCAGGGGGTGCAACACTGGACCCTGAGGGGAAAGCCGTGATGGGGCAGCCCAGGCCAGTTGCAGGGGCTCAGGGAAGTCCATTGTGTGGCTGTGTACAGGGTTGGGGGGGGGGGGGAGACAAGAACTACATCATCTCTGGCGTGCTCCCAAGCCTGACAGACAGCTGAGAGGTGAAAAACAGTAGAACTGCCCATAAAGTTCTCAATGGCTGTGACCTTTCAGAGGTAAATCACCAGCTCTTTCTTCTGTGGCGTCTCTGGGCGCACTTGAACTGCCAACCTTTCCATTAGTAGCAAAGTGCACTTAACTGTTTGTACCATCCAGGCAGCCACCGGGGACTGTAGGTGGGTTAACATCCAACCTATGTCCAGTGCCCAGGCTGTGTGCCTTCGAGGCAGGGGCAGATTATCCAATAGGCAGATCTTGCTTACCTGATTATCTGTAGTGAACAATATCATGCTTTTTCACCACATCAGACAGAGCACTTCTAGATATGGCTGGCATCTGTCTCCCAACCCCATAGCACCTTCCTACAGAATCAGCCTCTTTTTAAATTTGCAAGCCCCAACAGGGGCAAATTACCCAGTAAGCAAGGTAAGCACAAATTCATTTGTGCTTACAAATCTGTAGTGAACAATTTCATATGGGTTTCACCACATCTTTTTTTTTTTTTAACATTTTATTGCGCTTTAGGTGAAAGTTTATATAGCAAATTAATTTTCCAATCAGTGATTCTTACACAAATTGTCACGATCTTGGTTGTAATCCCCGCAACGTATCAGCACTCTCCCCATTTCCTCCCTGGGTTCCCCGTTTCCATTGGTCAGGTTTCCCTGTCCCTCCCTGTCTTCTCATCTTTGGTTTTGGGCGGATGTTACCCTTTTAGTCTCCTATAGTCGATTGTTCTAAGGAGCACATTCTTCACGGATGTTATTATTGATTTCATAGCCCCTTCTATTATTTGGCTAAAAGTGGCCTCTGGGACTGTCTATAGTTTCAAGTTAGAAGGTTGTCTCGGGGCTTCCTCCAGTCTCTGTCAGACCAGTAAGTCTGGTCTTTTTTTTTTTTTTTTTTTAATTTGAATTTTGTTCTACATTTTTTACCCACTCTACCCAGGACCTTCTATTGTGATCCTGGTCAGAGTGGTCAGTAGTGGTAGCTGGGCACCATCTAGTTCCTCTGGTCTCAGGTTCACGTGGGCCATTAGTCCTTTGGGTTAATTGCTTCATTTGGGTCTTCGATTTTCTTCATTCTCCTTTATTCCTGGCAGGAAGAGACCAATAGTTGCTTCTTAGATGGCCGCTCACAGACTTTTAAGTCCCCAGACGCTACTCACCAGGCTAGGATGTAGAACATTATCTTTATGAACTGTGTTGTGCCAATTGACTTAGATGTCCCCGGAGACTATGGTCCTTAGCCTTCCTGTCCAGTAGTTCAGCCCCAATGTCTAAGTACTTTCTGTAACTGTGCCCCCTATATATACTATTATATATATGAGTATACATGCATTTACAAATGTGTATGTAGAAATATCCATAACTATACCTATATATGTACACAAGTGTACTTCCGTACGACCCACCTCATCTATTTAGCATACATATTAACCCATGTATCTATTCCCAAATGATTGATTGTTACTATAGTTGCAGGATTGTATATGTTATAGCATTTACCCTAGTTGCTCTTTATTCTGTCATACCTATCAGTGTCTTCCTTTGCCTTGGTCACATTGTGCTGACTTCCCCCATATTGTATATTGCCTTACCCTTCACCAGAATTAACACCGTGGTGGTGCAGTGATTAAGAACTGCGGCTGCTAACCAAAAGCTTGGCAGTTCAAATCCACCTGCAGATTCTTGGAAACCCTATGGGGCAGTTCTAATCTGTCCTATAGGGTCGCTATGAGTTGGAGTTGAGTTGACGTCAACGGTTTTGTTTTGTTTTTTTTTTTAATATCTAGTTAGACGTGTCTACTACCTAGTTAGATGTGGTGAAATTGTTCGCTGCAGATGATCTGGTAAGCACCATGCTTACTTTGCCTATTTGATAATCCGCCCCTGGTGCAAGGGTTGTATATGCCCAGAGGGGGCGCCCTTTCCTAATGCTCACAAAAGAGTTGTGCGTGGCTGCAGCTGACATGGGCACAGGCACTGCCCGGGGCAGAGGGAAGCCCTCCAGGACACCGTAGTGTGAAAGTACTTTCCTGGGCATGGACATTCAGCAGTTCTCCGAAGCAGGTGGGGCAGGGTTCACATCCCCAAGACGTACGAGGAACCCGGTGAGAAACTTATGCATGGCGGTGCGACTGGTGGTCCTAGGCCACGACCCATCTCGTGGTCGGTGCGACCCGCGGCAGAGGCGGCCCCGGAGGGAGGGCTTCCGCGTGCCAGGCCCTCTCGGCATCCTCCAATCCCAGCTTCCGTTCTTGGAAAGAACGAGACAGATAATAAAGTTCTTTTCCATCACATTTGCCATTTCCTGGTCTAAGTAAAGAGTGTCAGGAGAATGACAAGCTAAAAGCTGCTGATTACTGTGGCTTCAAGGCAGCGACTCGCCCAGTGAAAGGAGGCGACATCAGAAATAATGCGGTCCAGACTGTTTTGGGTGCCTAACCCTGCAATTAATCAGCCTCAGAGGGGAGGGGGAAGAGGAGAAGGTGGAGGAGGGCCTATGCAGCTGGGGGTGGCGGTGGGGGCTGGCAATTAAAGGGACAGACACTCTCCCCCTCGCTAGGTGGTGGTGGGTGGGTCTGAGTATGGGGAAAGTAGGGGCTGGGGTACAATCACCACAAAACTAGTTTGATTATTTTGAATTTAAACCGATATTGTGGGTCTGTGGCTAGGGGCTCTCCTTCCCTGGCCCACCCCTTTTCCCCCAGGCAATCCCTGGGGTTATCATTCAATCCGATTTAGTAACCTGCTCTCTGGGGGCCTAAACATTAGAACAGACGAGGCTGATGGACACACACACACACACACACACACACACACACACATACACACACACACACATGCACACGCACACACATTTAATCAGTCTGGCAAGAGGGTTGTTAATAGAAGTGATTTCATTTATTTTACTCCTAATATCAAAGTGGCTTGGCAAAGAATAAACCTTTCCTCTGGGTAGCCTGACAAACTTTGCATTTTATCTGCAAGCTTATTTTGAACATATAAAAAAGTGTAGTTTGAGACCTGGTCCCGGCTCAAACTCACCAGTTTTGACTCATCCGAATTTTTAATCAGAAGGTCCCTGGGTGGCGCAATTGGTTAAGTACCCAACCACTAACCTAAAGTTGGGGGTTCGAATCTACCCAGTGGAGGTGTGGAAGAAAAGCCTGGCGATCTGCCTCCATAAAGAACTTCCATGAGTTGGAATCAACTCTCCTACAATGGGTTTGGTTTTAGTCTTTTGTAGCATCAGGCATACTATAACCTGGGTTTAAATTTCTGGTGTTCCTACAGCTGATCCTGCACTGTGGAGGGGGGTGCTTTGTTACTGGGCCTGTTTTCTGGGTTTCAGCACTGCGTCCAGTCAGGGCTCAGGAAAGGAGGACTTGGACACAGCACAGAGAGCAGTCTGGCCTGCAGGAAGCTTGGAGCAACCTATCTGGGCAGCAGCGGAAGTGTGCCCAGGCTTCTAGGTGGCCAGGGTGAGGAAGACGTCCAGATCCCTCCCCACACAAGCCTCTGAGGCCACAGGAGAACTTGATCTCCTGACCTTTAACCTCCTGAGGATCAGTAAATGAATCTACTGAAGAAGCTTGCTCCCAACACTACACACCCCCACCAGTCCGCTTTGTATCCCCTGGGGGCTGAGAGACCAGACAAGGCTAAAATCTACAGAGGGGTCAGAGGGGAGGGCCCGGCAATTAACCCTGCATCCTGAGCAGGGAGGAGTCAGGGGCAGGAGGAGTCAGGGGGAGGGGCTGATCACCAGCTGCCACACCCCAGAGGAGGCCTCCAGGGGCACCCACAGGTGGGATTCCAGTCAGGTCCTAGCTGGGGAGACAGAAGGGCAGGAAGGTCTGGCTCTCCACCTCCCTCCCCACGCTGTCCCCCACTCCCACCCCGTGAGCTGCATCTTTTAGCTGCCTCCACCCCCCACGCCACATACATACGTGGCAGGGCCTATCCCACTCCTGGCCAGGCCTCTTCCAGGGGTGGGACCCCTGCCCCCCAAATCTTGGAGCAGCAGCTGATTTCCTCCCCCCCACCCCTCCCCACTCCACTCCAGTTTCAGAGAATAACCTGTGATAATTTTTTCTTCTTTCTGGCAACTAATGGACTCCTTAAATAGCAAAAATTGCGGCCTGTAATTAAGATCTTGCTTTTTAAATGATTAATCATTGTAACCCCTTTGAGCAGCATCCTACTTTCCACTCTTCTCACATTGAAATGCAGATCGGCGGCAAGGGAGGGAGGTGCTCCCAAGCCACTGAGGAGCAATTAAACGTTCCCAGCTGTCACTCGCTGCCTCGTCTGCCTCCCTGGCCTGTCCAGACGCCTTGGAGAGAGCGCCGGGGCCCTGCTCTGCGGCAGCGGCGCCAGACTCACTAGTGGCCTGGCTCAGGGGCACCAGGCCATTCTGCTCCAAGCCTGACCCTGGCGTTGCAGCCCAGAAGCTGGCTCTTGGAAACCCCTAGGAAAGCAGCCGTTTGTTGAGTACTTCTCTAATAGAATCTCATTCAATTTGCACAATAGCCATCTGATCGAAGTGTGAAAGAGCCCCATTTCTGCGAAGAGGCAAACTGAGGCCCAAATTCATAAAGTTAGTCAGGGGTCTCACCGGGATTTCAAACAAGGTTGGGCTTGTTTCACTCTTCCCTGCGGTTGGAAGGAGATCCTGGTCACGGGGATACCTCACTGAATACACACACTCACACTCATACTCACACACACACACACACACAATTCCTCACCAGCTTGCAAAGGGCTCTCTGGGTTGATCTCCTTTAAAGCCATCCTTACAAATAAGTGCTGTCATTTACCAGCCCACAGAAATGTTTTCCAAGCCTTTCATCCCTTTGACGTAGACAGGAACTGACAAAACGATTTTGGAATGATAGGTTGTTAGAGCTAGAATGGAACTTGGAAACAAACCCCTGTGTCCCTAGACCTCATCTTACTCAAGAGGACCCCGGGGGCCAGGGGACGGGGGGTGTGAGGCACTTGGCCAATATCACATATCACATTCCCAGCACTTAGCAGGGTGCCAGGCCCATCTGCGGTGTTCATGATTTGTTGAATGAGTAAACACAGGAAGATGCACTTTTTCCTCTGGGACTCTGATGTTGTATTTTTCAGACACGATTTGTGTGTGTGTGTGTGTGTGTGTGTGTGTGTGTGTGGTGAGTAGCGTGGGGAGCTCCAAGTGTTCCCGAGAAAGAGGCAGGAGAGAAATGGAGAACAGACTCCATCCAGCATGAGCAGGGCTGCCATGTGCCGTTGTGCAGGATTGCTGCACAAATGCACCGGACTGAGAAGGCTGAAAGCTGGCCCATGTGCTGCTGGCCAAGCTGAGATGTGTGTATGGATTGACATGGGTGCTGGGCCAGCACCAGGGGAATGGGGAAACCAGCATACACGTACAAGGGAAGCCCTTCTTTTTTTTGTTGTTGTTGATTGTACTTTAGATGAAGGTTTACAGAACAAACTAGCTTCTCATTAAACAGCACACAAGTTGTTTCATGACATTGGTTACCAACCCCACGGCATGTCAACACTCTCCCTTCTCAACCTTGGGTTCCCTATTACCAGCTTTCCTGTCCCCTCCTGCCTTCTAGTCCTTGCCCCTGGGCTGGTGTGCCCCTTTAGTCTCGTTTTGTTTTATGGGCCTGTCTGATCTTTGGCTGAAGGGTGAGCCTCAGGAGTGACTTCATTACTGAGCTAAAAGGGTTCCCAGGGGCCATACTCTCAGGGTTTCTCCAGTCTCTGTCAGGCCAGTAAGTCTGGGCTTTTTTGTAAATTAGAATTTTGTTCTACATTTTTCTCCAGCTCTGTCTGGGACCCTCTGTTGTGATCCCTGTCAGAGTAGTTGGTGGTAGTAGCCAGGCACCATCTAGTTGTACTGGACTCAGTCTGGTGGAGGCTGTGGTAGTTGTGGTCCATTAGTCCTTTTGGCTAATCTTTCCCTTGTATCTTTAGTTTTCTTTATTCTCCCTTGCTTCTGAAGGCGTGAGACCAGTGGAGTATCTTAGATGGCTACTCACAGGCTTTGAAGACCCCAGACACTACTCACCAAAGTAGAATGTAGAACACTTACTTTATAAACTATGTTATGCCAATTGAGCTAGATGTTCCCTGAGACCATGGTCCCCACAGCCTTCAGCCCAGCAATTCGGTCCCTCAGGGAGTTTGGATGTGTCTGTGGAGCTTCCATGACCTTGCCGTGGACAAGTTGTGCTGGGGGAAGCCCTTCTTGATCCATGACAGAGAGCTGACTCCAGTGGAAACTCAGGCTAGGTACAGATCTAAACAGTTAGTGACCCCCCTTTGTTAAGATCTTATAAGCCATACAATGTGGGTGGGAGGTGGCACCTTCCCCATGGAGGACAATTTGGTAAGATATAGCAGAATTACAAATGTATGTAGGCTTTAGCCCAGCAATCCTCCTTCTGGGAATTTATCCTACAGATAGACTCATACTGGTGAGAACTGACTTATGTGCAAGGTTATTTGCTGCAGCAACATTTGTGAAAGCAAAAGATTGGAAACAACCCAAATGGGCCTCAGGAGAGGACTGGTTAATGTAATGCTATGTAGCTGAATAAAAGAATGAGGATGTTCTCTATGTTCTGATAGGGAAAGATCCCCAAGATACTTTGTTAATAAAAAAAAAAAAAAAAAAGCAAGGTATAGTACGGTATGCCACCCTCTGTGTAAAAATGAGGGGAAAATAAGAATACAGCTTTGTATTGGCCTGCAATGTCCCTGAGTGGCAAAAATAGTTCGCGCTCAAATACTAACATACAGATTGGCAGTTAAAACCCACTCAGCGGTGCCACGGAAGAAAGCCCTGGCAATCTGCTTCTGTAAAGATGACTGCCAAGGAAACCCTATGGAGCCATTCTACTATGTAAGACGTGGGGTCACCATGAGTCAGAATCAACTTGACAGCAATGAATTCGGTTTGGTTTTGGTTTGTATACAAAGAAACTCTGGAAGGATACACAAGAAACTAAATAACGGTGTTATTATTTAGGGAGGGGTGAGAACTAGGCGGATAAGGGACCAGGATATGAAGACGTCTCACTGCAGAACTTTTAATTTTTGTACGAGGTGAAAGTATTAGCTTTTCAAAAAAAATTACGAATGATCTTATGTGCACTCATTGATCTGATGATACACACTTACTTACAAGTCACACACTCTCATGCAAATGTAAGCCACGCCCATCAGAGAACCGTCACTCTCACAGGTACATACACCCTCCCCAGTCAGTACATGTCGGATGAGGCGCGTGCCTTCAAGGAGATGGCACTGCTCATGGCCTGTCTGCACGAGTGTCTGGGGCCACACACAGTGCCCAGCCTGCAGTTCGCTCTCCATCCTCAGGAAGATTCCAGCTCCTTGGCCTCTTAGCCTCATGTCAGGCCTCACCCCGTAGTTCTGTTGTGGCTGTGTGCCCGTTTTTGTCTTGCACTTTCAGACTGTCTGAGTGGCTCAAGGCTTCTGCTCCAGCCATACATGTCTGTGGCACATGCACAACCACACAAAGCTTATGTGCAACATTCATGTACAAGCACACACGTGCACACGCACACCCATGCACACACATACCTAGCCTGGGCCATTCCGCAGGTCCCAGATGCCTTAGTCGTAGTCACTGATGAGTGATGAGTGGGAACCCAGGAGAGAGGGAGCTTGAGGAAAGGAGGCAACTGAGTTTATCCATCCCTGGGTCATCACCCCACACAGTCCTAGATCCCAGGGGGAATGAGGCTTCCTTGGGACTGTGGTGAATAGAAAGTGCATGAGCCCAGGAATCAGACTCTTCTGGGTTTGAACCCCAGCCTTTCTGCGTGCTTCAGGTATACTTTGTATATGTCATTAACATTGGCAGGTCTGGAAACTGAGGCACAGAGATGTCAACTGACTTGCTGATGTCACACAGCTGGTAAGTGGCAGAAGCAGGATTCAACCCAGGGAGTCTGGCCTGGGGACTGTGCACTTACCTATGGCCACCTTTCAGCTTTGGGGGGCTTTTTAAGGTGTTTGTACACACGTTGTCCAGGGTAGGGTTATCGTGAAGGTCTTTATTTCTCTTTGCTGGCTTCCTCTGGTCTCAGGCATGACCTATGGTGGTCAAAGGGTCACCGGCCTGCTCCATCTGGGCAGGATTCAGAATGAGTGGGATGAGTAGCCTATCCCTATGTTCTAGGGAGCATGGGGACCTCAGGAAATGCCTTTGCTGCCCAAGATCCACAGGGGATGAGGCATCCTAAGGGCCAGGGCATCTCAGGGGCCACTACCATTTGGAAAAGGGCAGCACAGCTCACCGTGCCGAGAATCAATGGCCTGTCCTGGGTCCTCATGCCCCATGTGGCTCTGAGTGGCAGTTCTGACACCCTGAATGTGAAGACCAGGAATAAGAGCTGGGCTGTCCTACTGTCTCAGTTAGGCTTGTTTCCAGCTGCAAGTACATGGGACAAACAAATGGAGGCTTATTTATCACACATGGCAAGAAGGCTAAAGGGTGGTGGTCCCAGGGGTGGCCCAGTGACTCAGTGATGTCAGGGAACAGGCTTTCTGACTCCTGATCCCTGTTCCGCTCGACAATGCTTCACACTAGCCCATTTGGAGAAAGGGCTTGTGACCCCATTCCCAACCAATAGCTGCCAGGGGTGCTGGGCCCCTTTAGCACCAGTAAAGGCCTGGGGAGGGGGCCTGACTAATACAGGGGGATTCATGTGGTTCCCAAATTGCCACCTTCCCTGAGCCTGGCCTGGCCTGGAGGAGAGGGGAAGGGAGGCCTAGCTGCTCCTTTCTCTCCCCTCTTCTCCCTGCATTCCAGGACACCTCCCCAGAGGCCAGCCCAGCCCAGCCGTTCCCATCCTCCCTGGGCATGATGAATGCCAGGGCCGCTTACAGAGTCACAATCGCCAAATTAGGTTGCCAAAGGCATCCCAGGCCGGGCCTGGAAACACCTCCCCAGCTGAAAGGAGGCACGTCTGGGCAGAGCAGACGTCTTTATTCAGCCGTAATTGACGTTTCACAGACGTCTGTAACTCCGTCTGGAAGGACACAAAGCGCCCCCATGCTCGGCCCAGGCAGCCTCTTTATGTCGCCCCCTTTCATCTGGCAGTCAAAAGTGTATGAGCCGCCTGGGCCGTCCTGCCCGGTCCCGGGGCCGGGACAAAGGCGGGCGCTGCACAGAGAGGCCGCCGGGAGGGCCTTTACCTCCCGGAGTGCGTTATGCTAATCCCGCGCCAGCCCGGACCCCGCCTGCATATCGATGGGCAGCGGGCGGCCGCGGCGGGTGTGGGAGAGACTTTGCTCAACCCAGAGTAGGGATGACCCCAGGCAGTCTGGTTTCGGCTGCTGCACCCCATCCCAGACTGTTGGCTGAGCAAGGGAGAAGGGAACTAGGAGCCAGCAGGGTTCTCAGTCGGGGACCCATGGCCCACTTGGGGAGGAGCATGTGACCACTGAAATCATAGGCAAATCTGTGCACAGGTCCTTTTCTCTAGGGTAGAGGTTCTTCCACCAAACCAAAAAAAAAAAAAAAAAAAAAAAAACCCGTTGCCATCAAGTTGATTCTAACATAGCGACCCTATAGGACAGAGTAGAACTGCCCCATAGGGTTTCCAAGGAGCGGCTGGTGGACTTGAACTGCCGACCCTTTGGTTAGCAGCTGAAAAAGGTAAGTCATACCCCTGGGCTTGTCCAACCTCCCATTTGACAGATGGGAATGCTGAGGCCCAGAAAGCAGGCATGCCTTGCCCAATACCACACGGTGAGTTGGTGGTAGCGCTGGGGCCTCTACCCTGGTCCAGAGAACCTGTCTGCGATGCCAGAGGTCACACACTTAGGAGTTTACAGAGGTGGGGCAGGTTACCACAACAAGCAAGGCATCCTGGTTCTCAGAGGCTGGGCCGGGCAGGCCCGGGGAGTGCAGAATTGCAGCCCAGCGTGGTCAAGTCCTCAAGCGAAAACTTAGAAAAAATATGAAATACGCCCATTTAAAAATGTTGAATCATATTTTAAAGCCACTGCGGGGCAGTCATGACCCGCGGGCTGCTGAGTTTGAGACCTTTGCTTTTTGCCTGATTGAGGTCCCCATCCTCTGCTCCCAAGAATGCAAACAAGGAAGGCTTGAATGTGGCCAACAGTCCTGATTCTCCCTCCACCCCACCTTGCCCAGAAGTCAAAAGAGGGCTGCAATGCAGGGCAGGGGTTCGGAAACCCACGCCGGTTGTCCCTGGTGCCCTGGGACAGGTCTGCCGCCCTCTATGAGGCTTCTGCTTTCAGTTGTCAGTCCCGGCCAAGTTATGCTATTTCCAGTGTCGGTAATTCCTCGCCTTCCCTGAGCCCCGCTGTTTACCCCGCTGGAAGTAGAAGTGACAGGTTAATGGCAGTCTCTACGGGTCCCGGCAGGGTGCCCTGACCTTCCCTCTGGGCTTGGCGTGAGCCGGCAGCACCCTCCAGAGAGGGCGGGAGGGAGGGGCAGGGGAGGGAGAGAGACAGAGGCAGAGACGGCCCCAGAGAGAGAATGAGACAGACAAGGAGACAGTCACAGGGAGGAGAGGGGGGTGGGGGGAAAGGAAGAGAAAGAAAGAGGAGGAATCAGGCAGGTAGATGGAAGTGGGCTTGGGGTGGGAAGGGGCAGACAGAGACAGAGGAGAGAGAAAAATACAGAGAGTGAGGCTGATCAGGTAGAGAGAGCCAGAGACAGACCCACAGACAGAGGCCAAAAGGAGGAGGGGAGAGAGGCAGGGGCACACAGTCCCAGGTGTGTGTGGAGTGCACCCCAAGTCCCCCTGGCCTCCCTTGGCAGAGGCCTCTCCAGAGTTCTCAGAGGGGCTCTGAGGGGCAGGAATCAGCTCCCCCTCCATAATTTGCTCCGAAGCCTGGGGCCTCGCCCACCTGCATTTGAAGACAAGGCAAAGCCAGAGTTTCCTCTAGGCTGAGTCAACAACGCAGACTTCCAGGGCTGACCTTTTTGGGGGCTCTGAAAGGCAGAAAGGGGGCTCTTGCTGGGAACTCACCTACCCATCAAAGGAGTATAAATTTATTTGGGGAGCTCAAGATGGAATTCTTCAAATTCTTAAAACTTGTTTTTTAAATTAGCTTTTGAGGCTATACATGAAAAACATATTTGTTGTAATAGCACAGAAGGGGCTCAAGTAAAAGTAAAAATTCTCCTCCTGCCTTAGTTATCTAGTGCTGCTATAACAGAAATACAAGTGGATGGTTTTAACAAAGACAAATTTATTCGCTCACAGTCTAGAAGGCTAGAAGTTCAAATTCAGGGCGTGGGCTCCCAGGGAAGGCTTTTTCTCTCTGTTGGCTCTGAGGGAAGGTCCTTGTCATCAATCTTCCCCTGGTCGAGGAGCTTCTCAGCACAGGGACCCCGGGTCCAAAGGACGCTCTATTCTCCTGGCTCTTGTTTCTTGGTGGTATGAGGTCCCCCATGCCTCTCTGTTCACTTCTCTCTTTTATAAAGAGATTGGCTTAAAACACAATCTAATCTTGTAGATTGAGTCTCATCAAGGTAACTGCTGATAGTCCCATCTCACAGAAATAGGATTTACAATACACAGGAAAATCACATCAGATGACAAAATGGTGGACAATCAGACAATACTGGGAATCATGGCCTAGCCAAGTTGACAGATATTTTGGGGAACACAGTTCAATCCATGACACCTCCCTTACAACATGCCCAGAGGCCCTGGTGGCCCAGTGGTTAAGAGCTTGGCTGCTAACCAAACGGTTAGCAGTTCGGAATCCACCAGCTGATCCTTGGAAACTCTATGGGGCAGTTCTACTCTGTCCTATAGGGTCAGAATCAACTTGGTTTTTTGGGTTTATGACACCCCCACCCCATATACACTAACTTGCTAGGCAATTTAAAGCCACCCAGGGTCATTTTGACTATACTGGATGTTTTCCTTGACTTGGCTCTAACCCCCACAAAGACTAGACTGTACCTGATTCCCTACTCTGTGCTAAGTACTCCTGGGCCCTGGGAGAGGCAGAAACAAATGTTCCCACCCTTGGTAGCCATATGGGCACATGATGGGAGTATAACGTGGTATGTGCTGTATGGGAGTAGTGCCCATGGTGAAATGACATCTGGGAAGGCTTTGTGGAGGAGGGGACAATGGAGCAAATTCTAGAAGGGGGACTAGGAGTGGTTAATGGTTAATGATGGTTTTAGCTTGATGGTTAGAGGGCAGCCTGCCACATACTAGGGCCAGTTACTTTACCTCATTGGGTCTAACATCCCCAGAAGCATCCACCAACGACTGTCCCTTCTGTCCTTGTTGTCAGAGCCCTGATTTTGTCCCTGGCTCATGGGAGGGCAACCCAGCTTCAACCCTAGACCTAGCCTCAGTGGGCGGGTTCTGAATGGTTTAAGCCATTCCTAGAGGTCCCAGTCCCACATTTAGGCACCGAAATGTGTTGCACTGTTGGCACAGTTATCTGTTGCTGCCTAATAAACCACTTCAAAACTTAGTAGCTTGAATCAACAACAATCACTTATTTTGTTCAGAAAATCTGTGATTTGGGCAGGGATCGATGGGGCAGCTTGACTGGGGCTGTAGAAGATCTACTTTCAAAATGGCTCACTCACATGGCTGGCAAGTGGTGCCTGCTGTTGGCAGGTCACACAACCTAGGCTGTGGCTGGGAACCTCAACTCTTCCTTGCTTGGGCTTCCTCAGAGTATGGTGTCTGCTTTCCAAGAGTAAGCTTCCAAGAGACAGAAATTAGAAGACCTTTCTTAAGTTCTGGGCATGGGTCATTGGACACAGTGTCACTTTTGTTATACTCTATTGGTCAAGCAGCCACCAAACTCAGATTCAAGGGGAGGGCAGAGACTCCAGCTCTCAATGGGAAGAGTTCAAAGACTTTTGGGGTCATGTTTTAAAACTGCCACAGATACTGAAACACAGGGAGAAGAAATCTATGGGATTTCTTGGAAAGGTTTTTTTTGCTCTCAAAAAGAAACAAGCTTAACTGAATCACCACCGAGAAGCCAACATGAGAAATGAGACAATCCCAAGAGGAATGAAATGATCATACTTGCATGATAAGATTCCCAGTTTCATAAAATTGAGGAAGAGGGGAAGACCATTATAATATCTCCTCCATATGTTATTTTTAGGATCATAACAAAGCATGCCTAAGTCCACATAATTATGTGAATTATGCTTAAAGTCCTGCAGAATTTCAATAGCTGATGGGAAAACTCAGTATTGTCAGGATGTCAATCCTTCCCAAATTAAAGCATATATTCAGTGCAGTATCATTGAGACTGGAGTTTAGATACAGATTCTAAAGTTCATCGGGAAGAGTAAATGTGAAAAATTAACCAAGAAAAAAAATGTTTTAATTTTCCTTTGTTGTTGTTGTTGAGAATATACACAGCAAAACATACACCAATTCAATCATTTCCACATGTGCAGTTCAGTGACATCGATCACATTCTTCGAGCTGTGCAACCATTCTCACCCTCCTTCTCTGAGTTGTTCCTCCCCCATGAACATAAACTCACTGTCCCCTAAGGTTCCTATCTAATCTTTTGAGTTGCTGTTGTCACTTTGATCCCATATAGGTAGTTTTTAAAAGAGCATAATGCTCAAGGCAGGCATTTTTTTACTAGTTAAGCTAACTTATCATTAATTAAGAAAATTCTGAGAGAGAAAAGTGTTCTCACAGGACGCAAAAAAGCACCCAGACCAGTAGCATTGATTTTAATAATCAGACATTGAAAACTTGAGTGTCCATCAACAGGGGAATCGTTAAATAAATTAGAGCAGTAGGTTTCAAACTCTAACATGCATCAGGATCACCTGGAGGCTTTTTAAAAACCAGATTGTCATCAAATTGACAACAGCATCTCAAAAGATTAGATAGGAACCTTAGGGGGCAGTGAGTTTATGCCAATGCGGGAGGAACAACTCAGAAAAGGAGGGTGAGAATGGTTGTATAACTCAAAGAATGTAATTCATGTCACTAAATTGTACATGTAAAAACTGTTGAATTGGTGTATGCTTTGCTGTGTATATCCTCAACAACAATAAAATGAATTAAAAAAAAACCCACACACAGATTGTCAGGCCCCACTTCCAGAGCGTTTAGACTTAATTCAGTAGGCGTGGGATGGGGCTCAAGAATTTGCATTTCTAACAAGATTTTTGTCCAGACCACACTTTGGGAATCATTGAATTAGAGAATCTCTCTACTAGAGAATACTTTGAAGCAGACCAAAGAACAAGGTGTATGAGCTGCAGAATATAAAGAATAATTCCATTTTTACCCCCAAAAAACTAAAGTTAAAAGTAAACCAATTTACATATATATTTGTAATTTCACTTAAAAATAGAAGAAGAAGAAGAAGAAGATCCGAGGAAGAGATGGTTACTCTTCTTCTCCTGGACATTGTGATGCCTAGAACTGCCATAAAGAGCCCTGGGGGTGCAGTGATTAAGGGCTTAGCTGCTAGCCAAAAGGATGGTGGTTCGAACCCACCAGCTGCTCTGTGGGAGGGAGATGTGACAGTCTGCTTCAGTAAAGATTTCAGTCTTGGAAATCCTATGGGGCAGTTCTTCTCTGGAATCGACTTGATGGCACACATAATATTTATACTCACCTGAGGTTGAAGCCCACATCAAGAGGAGGCTGGAGCCATGTGCGTCACAGGAAAACAAAGCTGTAGCCCTGACTGAATCATGCCTGACGCCTGATATGTCCCTGGACTTGTTATGTGAGTTAATAAATTCCCTTATCATTAAAGCCATTGTAAGTTGGGGTTTTCTGTTACTTACAGCCAAAACTGCCTGTTGAATACAGTAATGATTGTGTGGTGTTGTTTGTAAAGATTGAATGAAGTCATGTAAGTGAATGCTTTTGCTGGTGCTTGACACACAGTAAGCCCTCTTTCATCCAGCCACAATTTTCTGTACTTATTCTGGAAAAGCTTTCTGAGCTGGGCCATATGAGGAATATTGTGAGGAAGCTGGCCAGATTGCCTGACTTCCAGGAGCTCATAGTCTGCAACAGAAGCCAACAGAAACAAAAGGGGGAATTTAACAGCTCATGTAACTAGGAAATCCACAGACGGGCTGGCCTCAGGTGTGGCAGGATTCTGTTACAGATGATGCCAACCAGGCTCTTTTTCAGTGTGTCCCAGGTCTCCTGCTGTCTGTGAGCCAGCTGCATTCATTCTTCAGGAGGACAGCATGAATTTTGTCAGTCATAGGCTTGCATTATACCAGCTGAGCAAAACCCAGAGGAAAGAGAAGGCCCCTTTTTCCCCCCACTCTCATATACAAAATCTCAGGAAAGGAGTCTGATTGGCCTAGCTTATGTCATGTGCCCATATCTGGGCCAATCATTGTGGCCAGGGGGATGGAATACCATACTTGACCAAATGTGTGTGTGGTATGTGGATGCTTGTATATATCATTTATGTCATATGTATTAGTTATCTATTGCTGTATAATGATATTATCACAAACTCAGCAGCATAAGACGACACACATTTATTATCTTGCAGTTTCTGTGGGTCCTCTGCAAGGTTGTAGTCAAGGTGTCAGCCAGGACTGTGTTCTCATCTGAAAGCTTGACTGGGGAAGGATCCAATTCCAAGTCTGTGCAGCTGTTGGCAGAATTCAGTTCCTTTTGGTTATAGGACTGAGGGCTCATTTTCTTGCTGGCTGTTGACTGCCCTCAGTTTCTAGAGGCCACTCTCAGTTGGGCCCCAACATGGCCACCTGCTTCATCAAAGCCAGCAATGGAGTGAGAGGCTCCAGCAAGATGGGTGCTATGGTCTTATATAATCACATACACCCATCGCCTCTGCTGTATTCTATTGGTTAGAAGCAAGTTCAGGTCATGCCTATACGCAAGAAGATGGGATTATGCACAGGTGTGACTAGCAGGAGGTGTGGATCATGGGGGCCACCTGAAGAATCTATCCATCGCAGTGAGAGTGTGTGTGTGTATACACACACATACACGTATATGCTTATTGACTAGTTTATCATATATAATATACATGTACGTACACATGGGGTTGCCATGAGTCAGAATCAACTCAAAGGCAACTAGTTTGGAGTCCCTGACAGGTGCAAATGGTTAACACATTCGGCCGCTAACCAAAAGGTTAGAAGTTCAAGTTCACCCAGAGGTGCCTCAGAAGAAAGTCTGGTGATCTACTTCCCAAAAAGATCAGCCACTGAAAACCCTATAGAGCACAGTTCTACCCCGACACACATGGGGTGGCCATGAGTCGGAGTCGACTTGATGGCAACTGTCTGATTGGTTGGTATATACATAGTTTTTATACACAAATAGTAGCATACTATCAAATGTAGCATTCCCAGTATGAGTTAGCATTTGTTGCCCAGCTGTTATGTGCTAATTATCCCTTTTAATGCTCACAGTTCACTCTGAGATAGATGTTAATTTTTTGTGCTTTACAGATGAGAAAACCAAGGCTCAAGGAAGTGAAATGACCTGCCCAAGATCAACCAAACATGAAAATATTGGCAAAGCTGGATTTAAACCTAAGCTTATCTGACTGTAAAGCATCTTCTCTTTTACTTATATCAAGATGTTAATGAATGAACCAAGAATCACCGCTTGGATGTTGTCAGGTGAAGCCAGCTGTTTCTGGGCTTGAATAGACTGGATCTCCTCCCTCACTTTGGTGCTTGTGTATCTGCTGCTCTGGGCCCTTCCCCAATGGCACTTGTGCCACTGAGCCCAAGTAAAGAACTATGAATGAGGGCATTGGTGGTTCAATGGTAGAATTCTGGCCTTCCACATGGGAGGCCCAGGTTCAATTCTCGGCCAATGCACCTCATGCACAGTCACTATTCGTCTATCAGTGGAGGCTTGCATGCTGCTGTGATGCTGAACAGGTTTCAGCAGAGCTTTCAGATTAAGATGGACTAGGAAGTAAGGTCTGGTGATCTACATCCGAAACCAGCCAATGGAAACTCTATGGATCACGATGGAACACAGTTCTGCAACTGATCATAGGAGGGCGCAGGACTGGGCAACATTCTGTTTCATTGTTTATGGGGTTGCCAGGAGTCGGGACTGACTTCCCGGCAGCTAACAACAGCAACAACAATCAACTATGGCTGGATTATCAATTTCCATCCCTCCCCCTAACCCATATTTTCCTCCTTTTCCTTGCTCCATTCAAATGGGTGGTCAGCTCTGCACTGACTGGAGGATGGTTCTGTACAGAAGATAGACGTAGCTTCCCCACCTCCTGCTTCCAAATGCCTAAGCCCCTAGAAGAATTGAGAAGATTTATGGACAAAGCAAAGACAGAGTGTCTTAGAGAAGCAGAGGAGGAAGGAGGAGCTTCCCCTTTCTCCTACACCCCCAGAATAGAGAAAAACTCCCCCGGGCTGGGGACAGAACAAATGAGTAATAGAACCATTGGGCATTGTTTCTTGTACACGTGAATTTAAGAACTGACAACCCATAAATGCTTACAACTTTGGAGATATTTTCCCAACCTACAACTCCCTTCTCTGAACCCTGCCTGTTCCTCCCCACCAGGGCTTGGTGTATCACTTAGGTAGCTGCATCAAAAAGATCCAAGAGCACAGGGGCTTAAACAGAATCTCACATAAAAATCTGGGTAGATGGCCCCTAGTGCTGGAATGGTGGCCCTGAAATTATCGTTCTGACTTGTTGCTCTACCATTGTCAACATGGAACTTCAATTTCATCTTCATGTCAGCTGGTAGGAAGAGGAAAGGGACAAGACTTGGAAGTAGTGCACACTACTTCCACTCATTGGCCAGAACGTGGTCATATGGCCACATCTAGCTGCAAGGGAGTCTGGGAAATGTAGTTTTATGATGGGAGACCATGTGAACACTTAAAATTCTATCGTGAGGCAAGAAGGGAAGAACAGATGTGAGACAATTAATACTCTTTGCCAGTTGGCCACAACAGCAGTGTTTTTTTTTTTTTTAAATGTGGTCCTGCTCTGTGGCCTTAGCCTTGTACTTTTGCTTAAGAGAGTTTGAGTGAGTTTCTGCTACATCTAGCCCCCAAAGCTTTGAGAATGGTGGCTTCACTTCCGTTGTCACCTTCAGGGACTAGGTAAGGAGTAGGCAGGGAAAAAAGGCATGCTCAAGTGTGTGAGCAGGTGAGGCAAGGAGGCTCAGCACAGGAAGCCTTGCCAGCTGTTCTGCACATCAAGTTCAAGGATGACAATCTTGCCCACCCCCTTGCCTGTCACCCTGATTGGTTGTGCCCAGACCCCTCACTCTGGTTACTCCCTCCTCCAACCTGAAGCACAACTTTCTGGAGTATAAGATTGCAGGGGCTTTCTAGGTTGAAGAAAAGACTTTTCTAGGTTGCTTCTGGGGCTTCTACTCTTCTAGGTCACCCTTAAGTCAAGAAGAAATACTGCAGGGTGGTAGGTTCAGTTGGGGCACTCTACGCCCTATCTCAGAATTCCTGAACCATTCAGTATCTCCATTCTCTTCATTCACAGAGCTGCCTCTCTCCCTGAGAACATCACCTGGGCATTGATCACCGGGTCAGTCCTGGCAAAGCCTCATGAATAGTCATAACTGGTGTCTCTGCTTGCTGTCCTCCACCTCATTCTCCCAGTGTAGCCATAATTCATTCATTCATTCATTTGCTCATTCACTTATTGAACAAATGCTGATTAAGCCCCTGCAATGTGCTGGGCTCAGCCCTAAGACCAAAAAAACAAACCCACTGCCATCAAGTCAATTTATTGCGGCAGTAAACAATGCGGATGCGATCCCTGCCCTCATGGAACTTGCAGTCTACTCGGGAGATTACCATTAATTAACTAATCACACAAAGAAATACCAGAGACTTGAGAAATGCTATGAGAAGAAAGTGCTGAGTACAACCAAAGCATAAAATGAGTGGTCCTGTTCTGGTCTAGGACTTAGGGGAAGCTCCTCTAAGAAATGTTTCCTGAAATTGAAGGAATGAGTAGGAATGAATGCAGTCAATCGAATGGGGCAGGTGTGTGTACCATTCTAGGCAAAGGGCACAAGCCTATGCAAAGGGCCTGAGGCAGAACTGAGTGTGGCTAATTCCGAGAACTGAAGGAAGCCCTCAGCCTAGCACCCCCAACAGCAAGGGGGAGTGGAGAATGCTGTTCCTGATCATGTCATTTCTGGTGCTTGAAACTCTTCAATGCCTTTTTTCCATTACTTTTAGTATAATATCCAAATATGCCCATGGGTCAGACCTTGCCTTCCTGTCTGGCCTCATCCCTCACCACTGCAGAGCTAGATGCTCTGTCACCTCCCAGAAGCTGGCCCCTCTGCCTTCTCTTCCACCCTCCACTGCCAATCCTGTGCCTGAAAAATTCCTATGTGTCCTCCAGGACTCAGCTGAGACCTCATGGCCCCTGGCAAGCTGGGCTGGATATTCTCCTGTTTGCCAGGATAGAGGGGAATGAGGTTGGGCTACTGTTCTTCCCTGACTCCCTCTCCCTGTGGGGTCATCTGGGGCTGGCAATCACTAATCTGCTGAAGGCAGCCCTCTGCACAACTCTGTCCTCCAGGATCTACCATCTGCTCCCTCCATTGGTCCCTTCCAGCCGCCTAAGAATGGTACCTGCCCAGCTGTTACCAGCAGTGTGTAGTTAAGAGCCGGGCCTCTGGAGGCTTGGTTTAATCCCAGTTCTGCTATGTACTTAGCTGTGTGGCCTTGAGCAAGTTACTCAACCTCCCTGTGTCTCTGTAGATAATAACCATACCCATCTCATAGGGTTGCTGTAAGGATTAAATGAATTAATATATGTAAAGTGCCTAGAACTGTGACTGGCACATAGAGGGTGCTTTGTGTTTGTGATTATTAGCTTTTAGCCCTTTCCTGTCTGATGGATTATGGTATCATTGATTTAAATCTTGCCTCCCTGAAAGGGCTGTGGAACTTTGTGGACAGAGCGCCTGGGCCTTTCTGAAGCCCACCCAGCCCCCAGCACCTGGCCCAGTGAGGTCTTATACTACTAGGACTACCCGTTGCTGACAAGTCGATTCTGACTCACAGCAAACCTACAGGACAGAGCAGAACTGCCCCATAGGGTTTCCAAGGAGAGGCTGGTAGATTTGAACTGCTGACCTTTTGATTAGCAGCCGAAGCTCGCCGTAGCTCTTAACCACTGCGCCACCAGAGCTACTTATAAGTCTATAGGACGTCCTATAGGAACTGCCTATCCAATTGGATTTGCTCTAAGAAAAAATAGTTTTTTGCCATCATCTTATGTGGCCATAAACTCTGGCCTTCTCTCTGAGTTGGGGGGGTGGGGTGAGGGATACTGCACCACGGCTGTGCAGATGGATCCCCTCCCCCAGACCCTTCTCCCCACCAGCCCTCAGTGCCATCCTGCACCCCAGCCTCCTGCTGGGGTCCAGCATGGCTAATCCTAACAGCCCCTGCAGAGAATAGTGAGGAGATGCTGGGGGTGGGGCGGAGGGTAGTGACCCTATGAACATCTGTGGATAAGGGGCCCCTCATATTCAGAGAGACACCAACAAGCCAGGTGGGTCCAACGGGGAGCAGCAGGGTGGGCCAAGCTTCATCATCCCATGTGCTGGGGGAGCCATGCCCAGGGAAGATGGGAAGGGCCCTCAGTGCTGAGGGGACCTGGGGAGGTGAGGAGATGAGGCCTGGGCAGCCCAGAGGACAGGGGAATGCGGCTGGTGCACTCTGGACAGGGAAGTGACCTGTGTCTGGACCGAGGACAGCTGCTACTCCTAATGTCCATGATGACTCTTGGCAGTTCCTGGTTGGAGTAATGTGGCCAACGCCTGACCCTTCTGTGCGCCTGCAGCCCTGTGCAGATGGTGACCACAGCACGTGACGCAGTGTGCCGGCACTAAGGGTTCCCATAACCAGCCTCGCTCTGGTCATTGTATCCCTTTGGTAGCCTTGCTGCCTCACACAGAACTGGATTACAGTCAGTACTGTCTGCTGCTGAGGGAAGAATGAACCCACGAGGTGGAGGTGGGGTGGATGGGGCAGAGGGAACAGGTAGTGCTGGGTTTAAATCTCTGCTCCTCACCTACTAGCTGTCTGGCTTGGGCAAGTCACTTCACTTCTCTGAGCCTCAGTCTGCTTGTCTGCAAAATGGGAGAGCCAAGGTCTACCTCCCTGGATTGCTGTCAGGTTCAGTGATGGGCTGTGTATAAAGTGTGGCACAGTTACTGAACTGGTATGACTTACCCCTTAAGGACCCCTTCTCTCTGGCCCCTCCCAGGCCCCATGCTGCTCCCAAACTCCTCCCAAGCCTCAGTCCACCCCACCAGGGGCCCACTTCACCCTGAAGTTACCCAGAGGCCACCTCTTCTGTCCAGCCCCTTCTCTGGGCTCCCTGCCACCCTCCCCACCCCTTATCTCCTGACAGAATATCCCAGACCACAATCCATGCTGGAAGTTTCTAGAATTTGTGGAAGAAAGGCCTCATGCTGGTGGCGGGGCAGGGGGGAGGATTCCGAGGCCTGGGTGACCCACACCCCCTGGGCCTGCCTGCTTCCAGGAGAAGGGTCCTGGTACCTCCTATTTTCCCAGCCAGGAGGCCTGCTGGTTCCCACATTATCACATGAATGGGGCACAAGCCCCCCTGTCCACTCAAGCAAACAATTTGGCTAGCAAATTGACATAATTACAAGAGACAGAGAGGGAAGAAAGACGCCCCACCGCCATGACCCCCCAGTGGGGAGCTCCCTCAGATTTCTTCCCCGGCTTTGTGGGCCCAGAGCTCAGGGCTGATTAGAAACCTTGCGGCCTTTTCAAGAGCCCTAAGTGATTGGTCTCCTTAATCTGATTACAATTTGCAGAGCCCCTCCAGCCACCTCTGAAGGGCCTTTCTCAAGCACCCTACTCCATCATGCCCGTATACGAGTACACACACACACACACACACACACACAGCACCCACTCCCTTACCGTGCTGTACTTCCTCAGCCAGGTGTCTCGGAGCCACCCAGTTGCCACCCTCAGGCCCCATTTCTCTGCAAGGTGTGCCCCAAACCTTAGACGTGGGGATGACACTGCCCCTAACACACTGGGTCATCCACCTTTAGGGTGACCCACACAGACACATGCCCGGGCCAGGAGCACATGTGTACACTGGGTGTGAACTCATAAAACACACACACCCCTATGGGTACACCTCCGCACCACCCACGAGGCCACCGGGGCATCCAGGACTATGCTACTGGGCTCCCTCAGCCACAGTCTCAGGGGCAGCCCACTCTCCACGGCAGCCACGTTTCCAGGGTTCCTGGGGCTCAGCTCCCAGGGGATTAGGCCCAGCAGGCAGCCTGGCCACACTCAGGCTACTCTGGCCGCTCCCCCTTTGGGAACTCAAGGGGGCTGCAGTCAATGGCCTCGCCCTCCACATCCAATTTGTAGCTCTTAATCCCCTGGGCTGAGCCACAATGGTTCCTTTGCCCAAACTTGCTCCTAGCTCTCACGGGCCCCAGCCTGGCTTCCCGTACCAAATGGAGGCCCCCAAGGGCAGGAGCTTGGGATGGGGCTGGGGTGGAGGGCAAAGTCGGGGCAGGGCAGAGGGGGACAGGCGAAGACGTAGAGTTGGGGTGGGGACAGAGGAGGCTCTGCTATTGTTAGCAAATGATCTCCACCCTTGGCAGGTGGGGGTGGGGATGGGGGGACATGGGGGGGAGGGGAGGAAAGTTGGGCATGTATGTGGGGGTGCAGGACCAAGGGGCCCTACAGAGTGACCCCCAGCCCTGCTGCACCCCCGTCTTTTGGAACCCCCAGCCTGGAGGGCTCCACTTAGGGTCCCCCCTATCCTTTTCTCCAATCATCATCTCTGGACACCAGCCTGGGCCGACAGCCAGAGGGGCTCGGACATTGGAATCGGAGGGACCTGGGCTCAAGGTTCACCCGAGCACCACCTTCAATAGCAGTGACCCAGGCAGGTACCTTAGCATCTCTGGGCTTCAGTTTCCCCACCTGTAAAATGGGACTGAGACAGCCTCGCTCTCTCAGGGTTTGGGGAGGTGATGTAACACAGGGCATGGAAAGCCCTCAGCACCAGTAAGCACCATCAAACACGCAGGTGAGGGACAATCTCTGGTGTGCCCCTGCAGCCCTGCAGGGCTCAGTAAGGACCTCCGTAGTTGAGTTTTCAGGACAAGCCTGCCCAGTAGCCAGTTGCCAATATTTTTAAGACTTCTCAACCCTCCCCAGGTCTTTCTCGGGAGGAGCTGGGCTTGGGCTCCTAGTGCCCCTTCGACATTGCCCAGAGGACACCCGCCGACCCCTGTCCGGGGCGCCCTCCTGGCGCAGCGCCCAGGCCACGTGAGGAGGGGCAGGGTCCCGCCCCGCTCCGCAGCCCTCTGGGTTGGGCCTCAGACCCTTAGCGGGCTCTCGGGGCAGACAAGCACTCGAGGGCCTCCGCCACCCTGTACCCCGTCGCCGCGCCGCCAGGCCCCTCCCAGGCCCTCCGTGGGCGTTCCTCGCTGGGCTGGGCCGGCTCTGCCCGGGGAGGGAAGCTAGGGAAGGGATCAGCTGAAATCAAAGCCGCCGCTCCCCTCCCCGCCACGCCGTACCCCTACCGAGCCGCCGCGCACCTCCTCCTTTGTCACAATGTTTTTCAATCCGGGGAAGCAAACTGTCCAATTAGAGCCGGGGCCTTCGGCTTCCATCTTTGCCGACGTTTAATTAACATGCTCCTCTTGGCAGCTGCTGACAAGTTCCAGAAACAGGTTGTAAAGGGTTTTTGTCTTTACCCAGCATGGAAATGAAGGGTGTTACATCGCGGGAACATGAATAGGTGGCATTTCAGCTCCCTCTTCCCCTCCCCCTTTCCTCCTCTCCCTCATCCCCCCGCCCCCCTCCTCTAGTAAGAGGAATGGAAGCCCGGACTGTGTAGGTGTGTGTGAATCGAGGGGGCGGAGGGAGTGGGGCTGGGAGGGGGTGGGAGGGGTGTAGGCAGGAGAAACCTTCCCCTCCTTGTCTACTCACCTCTTCTGCCCCAGAGTCTTTGCTCCACAAAAGATCTGGCTTCCGCATCTTGTTCTCTGTCTTCTTCTCCCATCTGTCACGCTTTGGCCTCACCTCTCTCCTAGCCGTACCAAACCTCACCACGCTGATTCCTGCCCATGGGTCTCTGCCCATGCTGTCCCGTTGCCATCCTGGTAAACTCCTATTCAACCTCCAAAACCCTGCTCAAATGACCCTGCTTTGAGGAGCCACATGGGCACCAAATGCCTCTCCAGCCACACCTGGCAGAATTCAGGGTGGATACTGGGTGTCAGGTCTGTCCCCAGCTAGACTGTGAGCTCCCTGAGGGCCAGAACTGTGTGTTACTCTGCCCAGGGCAGTGGCAGGTATGGAGTCTGGGTTCAGAAAATGATGGTAGATGGAGATCTAAACTGCTGAAGCCTTGCACCATTGTGGAGGGAGACCAGGGTGGGCTTGGCAGGGAGGAAGCAAGAAAGGGCTAGGGGAGGAGGACTGGCCCAAAGGAGTCCTTCCTACCCCTACCCTTCCCGATTGCCCTTAAGATTAGGAACAGGGTCTCAAGGAGGGCAGAGCAGGCATGGTGATTTCCATAATGGGTGAGGGTTCAGGGATAGCTGCTCAGGCCCCTCCCCCCTTGGGAACTCAGCTCACTGGGGCTGCAGTCAATGGCCTGAGCCCTTCACAAGGCAAGGAGGGGCCTTGCAGAAAGACCTCAGGCCAGGGGCTGAGCCCTCACAGGGACCCTGGCTAGAGGCAGGCTCCAGGACCCTAGGTTCTTCCTCTTCAGCCTTGGATCGGTGGCAGCGCGTGTATGTGTGTGTGTGTGGTTGGGGGTGGTGTTGAGGGGGTCAGGGCTGGGGCAGGAGGCTAGCTCTCTTGGGTCCTTCTGTCCTTCAAACCAGCCCTGCTGGGGCATTCACACTCATTCTACAAAGAACATCGAGGCCTTTATTCACAGAGGCCGCCATCAGCGTGGTACAGAGGATGGGAGGTGCTGGTTGAGGGGCAGGCAGGGGATGGAAGAGCCCAGCAGGCAGTGGCTGGCAGCTAAGCTGTCCCCTCCGAGGGCTCAGGTCTACCCCTGGCCCCAGCCCCACTCCTGGCCTGCCATTCTCAGGATGAGGCCACTGAGATCCCAAGCAGCAGGGCTTCTGCAGCTAGAACCTGGCTTGGACACCCACTGTGTCTGTCGCCACTCCTTCTCCATTCCCAGGCAGGCCTCTATCGAGGACGGGGAGGAGAGGCGTGCAGGCCTGCAGGCAGGGCACTGCTGGCCTTGCTCTTGTGTTCCCAGCCAGGTCAGCATCTGGGACAGTCCATGGAACCTGCAGGGAGAGAGCCAAGAGCAGTGGGCCACTGCTGAGTCCTGCTATAGCCTCTCCTGGAGTGGGTGGGCATTAGAAGCAACTGGTCACAGCCTTGCTCTTCTCTTCCCTTAAATCCCAACATTCTCTCCTGCCACATTACTCAGTGTCTCGCTCCAGACCCAACTGTCTCGAAGCCCTGGCCTCCAAGGAGGTCAAGTAATGGCCATCAGAGCAATGATAATAACCTGGGTTCAGACCCCAATTCCTTCAGTTGCCAGCCGTGTGACCTTGAAGAGCTCGAACCTCTCCCAGCCTTTATTTCCTCATCTGTCAAAAAAGGGGAAGTAATTGCACCAGCCTTGTAAAGTCCCTGGGTGATGCAAACAAATGGTTTCGGCTCAGCTACTAATCAAAAGGTTAGCAGTTCAAATCCACCCAGTGACAACTTGGAAGAAAGACCTAGTGATGTGCTTCTGTAAAGATTACAGCCAAGAAAACCCTATAGAGAGGTTCTACTCTGTAACACATGGGGTTGCCATGAGTTGGAATCGACTTGATGGCAGCGGGGTTTAGTTTTGGTTTGTAGAGTTCTTGGGAGGGTTAGATAAGCAAAGCATGAGAAAGGGCTTTGAGAGGAGGCAAAGAAATGTTAGTTGATGGAAAAAAGGAAGCAAGGAAGAAGGGAAGGGAGAGAGAGAGGCAGAGAGGTAGGGAGGGACAGAGGTGGGGAAGGAGGGAGGGAGGGTCTTGCCTGAGCTGATCAATAGAATAGAGCCAGCCAGTCCTGTCATCTCCCCTTTCACAGATGAGGAAATTGAGGCTCAGTCTCTAGGGTGATGAGAATTCTTAAAGTCACACAGCCAGTAAGCAGCAAAGCCAGGTATCCATCCAGGCCTTCTTCTATCTGTTCCTTCCAGCTCATTGCTCCTTCCACATATTCCTGTGTCTGTCCAGTATAGATGGACTTCTTCCACCAACCCAGCGTGTCCACTCCACCCTAAGCAGGTGGAGCAGAAGCTCACAGCCTCACTTCTTGATTCTCTCTCTCCCTTCTTTTCTTTTAGTTTTACTGTGGTAAAATACATATATAACATAAAATTTGACATTTTTACCATTTTTAAGTGTACAATTTGGTGGCATTAATTGCACTTACAGTCCTGTGCAACCTTCATCACTACCTATTTCCAAAACATTTTCATACCCCAAACAGAAACTCTGTACCTATTAACTGATGCTTTCTTTTTGCCCCTTTGCTGGCGACATTTGATTCCTAGCACTGGGCCCCTACCTGGGACAACCTGCCCTTCATTCCCCATGGGCAAGGCAAACCTATGCTCACCTGCCTCTCACCATTCCTGGGAGTTTAGGATGTCACAGGCTGAGGGTGGGGTCCTCCGGGCGGTAGTTCTCTTCCTCCTGTTTCTCAGGTATCTGCAGAGAAAGGAGGCAGCTCCAAGAGCCCTGCTCAAAGCAGCGTAAGTAGCCTTGATGGAACTAGATCAACCTGTGTAAACCAAGACAGCAAATGGTGTGTGGCGGGCGCCACCTTATGGTCACTGCGAAGATTGCATGCTGTGGAGCAGGGCAGTCCTTCACAAAGTTTACCATGTCCCTAAGTCGCGCCCAGGCAGGCACTGTCCTGGGTGCTGGAGCATAGCAAGGACCATGACAGAATCCTTTCCCCACCAGGGCAATGGGGATGTGTTCAAGTGAAATGCACAGTGACAGTAAGAGTTTTAAAGGCACACAAGGAGCTGATAACACAGGCTGGAGGGATTCCGGGAGGATGTGATGAACCCACTCTTGAAAGATGAGTAGGAGCGGGCCAGGTGGGAGGAGGGGGAGGCTCCAGGCCTGTGGTAAGAGACACCATGACAGACTTCCTGAACTGCAGACAGGTCAAAAAAGAGGTGGGAGGTGTGGGGGAGACCAGAAATGAATCGGGAGTGGGGCGTGGGGCAGATCAGCCCTGCCTTAGCCTCAGGGCTTAGACTTGATCTTAAAGACTGCCTCATCTGTGGTCCTCTAGGAACATCTGTCTCATCCCCATTTTCTGGGAAGCCACTTCACCTTCCAGCTAAACCACCCAGAGACTGGGGTGGGGGGCGGGGGTAGGCTTCAGGGACGGCTTGATGGTGCTGAGCTTCCATTAGCATGGAATTATATTGCTCCCAACCAAGTACTGCTGCCGGATATAGAGCTGAGAGAAGGTGTGAAGTTTGAATAAATTATAAAGATCAAAACAGATCCAAGAGTGAAGGAGAGTCTATGTACGGGAACTGGTAATATTTTAGAGCTTATTTCATTAGCATTAAATCCATGTGGTTCTAATTGTGGTGTCTAAAATATTTTAAATATAGAATAAAAATATTTATGCAACCAAAAAATGTATTGAGAATGTGATAACACAGAAAGATTCTTAAGATAGGGAGTTAGAGAGAAAGAGCAGGATACCAAATTGGGTGTTTAATATGATCTCAACTGTGTAAGAAAAATTTATGCAGAGGAAAAAAAGACGAGAAGGAAATGTACAAAAAATATTAACAGTGTCTGAATTCAGGTGATGGAACTTCTTTCTATTTTTCTCTATTTCCAGATTTTCTTTAATGAGCTTCTAATCATTTATAATTCAAAAAAAAATTTTGTTATTGGGTGCTGTCAAGTCTATTTTTGAGTCATAGCAATCCCATGTGACAGAGAAGAACTACCCCATAGAGTTTTCTAGGCTATAATCTTTACGGGAAGCTCTGGTGGTGCAGTGGTTAAGAGCTTGGCTGCTAACCAAAAGGTTGGTAGTTTGAATCTACCAGCTGCTCCTTGGAAACCTTATGGGGCAGTTCTACTCTGTCCTGTATGGTCGCTATGAGTCAAAATCAACTCGATGGCAATGGGTTTGGGTTTTTTAATCTTTACGGGAGCAGATCACAAGGTCTTTGTCCCACGGAACTGTTGGGTGGGTTCGAACCACCAACCTGCTGGTTGCAGCTGACTGCTTAACTGTTTTACCACCAGGGCTCCTCAAAAAACCATTTAAGAGGAGTGAATTTCAGAGGATTACTAGTTATGTACATGAAATTGGTTTATAATGGACATCAGTTACAATTACCCTGAAAACTTCTGGTACGGTTTTAAAAATACAGAGACAAATGAAAAGTGACGCTGGGTGGTCCTTTGACCCAGGGGTCCACAGACACAGGCCTGTGCTTAGTCTTGAGGGAGCAGTGCAGAAGGCAATAGGGGCCTCTGTCATCCTCCATCACCCAATGCTGTTGTTGTTAGGTGCCGTGAGTCGGTTCCGACTCCCAGCAACCCTGTGTACAACAGAACGAAACACTGCCTGGTCCTGTGCCATCCTCACAGTCATTGCTATGTTTGAGCCCATTGTTGCAGCCACTGTGTCAGTCCATCTCATTGAGTGTCTTCCTCTTTTTCACTGACCCTCTACTGTACCAAGCATGATATCTTTCTCCAGGGACTGGTCCCTCCTGATAACATGTCCAAAGTACATGAGATGAAGTATCACCATCCCTGCTTCTAAGCAGCACTCTGGCTGTACTCCTTCCAAGATGGATTTATTCATTCTTCTGGCAGCCCATGGTATATTCAGTATTCTTCACCAACACCATAATTCAAATGTGTCAATTCTTCTTCGGTCTTCCTTATTCACTGTCCAGCTTTCCCATGCATTTGAGGCGATTGAAAACACCATGGCTTGGGTCAGGTGCACCTTAGTCCTCAGGGTGACATCTTTGATTTTTAACATTTTAAAGAGGTCTTTTGCAGTAGATTTGCCCAGTGCAATATGTCGTTTGATTTCTTGACTGCTGCTGCTTCCATGGGCATTGATTGTGGATCCAGGTAAAATGAAATCCTTGACAACTTCAATATTTTCTCCAGTGCAGATAAACACCTCCAATAATTATGCATGGGGAGGAAGGCCTGGCTGAAGTCATACAAAGCCCAAATGTGTTACGTTTTTAAAGAAACTTGAGTTCTGCGATATTCCACTACTTTCAGCTTCTAGAACAGTGTTTCCCAAGTTGGATATCTGCACTAATCCTGCTCTGGATGCTGAAAGTAGTGGGATGGCTCAGAACTCCATTTCTCTGCCAAAACGCAGAGTCCCAGGCCCTACTGAATTAGAATCTCTGGGGCAGCACCTGGGAGGCTGCATTTTAACAAGGTCTCCAGCTGGTTCTTATGGAGACCAAAGTTGAGCACTGCACTGTGGTTCTTAGCCCAGCTTGTATATTAGAATCATCTAGAAGCTTGAAAAAAATTCTTATGTCCAGGCCCTGCCCCAGAGCAATTAAATCCAAATCCCTGGGGGCTGAGGCCTGGGCTCTGGAATGGTTTAAGGCTCCCCAGGTAATCGAAATGTGCATCTAGGACTGAAAGCCACTGGCCTAGTGTGGTGGTTTGCAGACACTTTCTTCATCAGCATCACCTGGAGAGTCTGTTGAACCAGAGCGTGGGGCCCTGCCTCTGAGCTCTGGATTTTGTAGATCTGGGGTGGGGCCTGGGAATTTGCATTTGTAACAGGTTCCCAGGTGAGGCTGATTCTGCTGGTCTGGGGACAACACTGATCTAGAATACAGCTGACCGAGGCCTTTAGGGACACAGGTAAACTCCAGCTGCAGTCCAGACTATGGGTTGCTTCTGTGGCTATGGGTTCTCCTTCTGTCTGTACACACCAGCCACTCCAAACCCTGGGGTCCTGGAGGGGAGGGAGGGGAGAGCCTTCACGCCCCAGGAGATGTGGCCTCCCAGATGAAGGTTCAGGATGATGCAGGCTCTGTCCCCGACCCCGGCTTCTGGCTCCCAGGCCCTAGCCAGCTCCCTTGAGCAGGGGGACATGTCTGCAGAACTCACCTCCCAGTAGATCTTGTCCTCAAAGCAGTTCTCATCAGCGGGCTGTCCCCAGCATGGTAATTTCAAAATGATTCCTAAAGAAGGTTGGAGATCAGGAGACACCACCCTGGGAAAACCCCTTCTGGGGGCCTTGGGCTGAGGCGTGGATGTCCCCAGCCCCACAGCCAGGAGTGCAGCGACGAGGAGGTGCCTGGGAGCGGCAGGCTAACCTCTGGTATACACTCTTGGGTTCCCTGCCCAGGGAGTCCCACAGCTGCCCCACCTCTTCAGCCCGGCCACCCTCACTCACCTACAATGCCGCCGCCCACCAGGGCCATGGCCATGGACACAAAGATGCCAGCAGCCTGGAAGCGACCCTGAAGTTGTGTGGTCCTGTTACTCTTGCTACCTTCAAAGTCAAAAGCTTGGACAAGCCTGGGATGGAGACAGGGGGCAGGTCAGGGCCCCACAGAGAGGCGAGTCACCATTGCTGCATTCCACAAATATGAGCGGGCACCAAGGCCACAGACTCGCTAAACTCTGGGCCTCAGCCTTCCCATCTGCAAAACGGGAACACTGGACAGATCAGATGGTCTCTAAGACGTCTGTGGAGGTTGGCGAGAGAGGTCAATGGTCCAGAGTTGAAAAGAAAGGAGACAGAGACACATTCTTGGATCCCAGAGGAAGGAGGGATGGAGAAGGAATGAGGGAGCTTGACACCCCTGTGCCCCCATACTCACCCTTCACGCCCATACACTTCAGAGTTGGCAGAGGCTGCTGTCACTGCGCCCACAATGCCGCCGATGAGGCCGGGCATGCCATGCAGGTTGTGAATGCCACACGTGTCCTGGATATGCAAGTGGGCCTCCAGGAAGGGCTGGAGAGGGGAAGAGGGCGCTGCTCAGGCCCAGGGGCTGTGGTGGGGCCCTTCAAATACAGAGACTTGGGATTCTCCAGCCCTCTGCCCCCTCCCTAGGGACCCTGCCCACTCTCAGCAGTCTCCTGCCCTTGCCCAGGCCCCTCACCCAGGCCCCTCACCGTCAGGTACACGAAGCCCAGGGTGGAGACAATGCCGCTGATACAGCCAACGATGACTGAGCCATAGGGCATGAGCATCATCTCACCGGCCGTGCCCACAGCCACTCCTCCCGCCAGTGTGGCGTTCTGGATGTGCACCTGAGTGGGAGGCAGAGCGCGTGGAACTCAGTCCTCTCCTTGGAGCACCTGCACTGCCCCCTCCTCAGAAGGGAGTGGGCCCAGAGTCCTCAGCAAACCAGGAGCATGCAGAGGGCCTGGGCTTGGGACAGCTTCCACCCATACGAGCAGGTCCAGGCTTTTCCTGCATGCACACATGTCCACATGGGAGTACACGTGCACTCCACATGCCTGTGAGCCTGGCAGCACATCTGTGCATTCCTTTTCTGTATGTGGACCACATATGCTGTGTGCCCAGACACTCACGTCCCAACGTCCCCTAACATGCATGCATGCCCAGGGCAGGCATGTGTGGCCCCAACATATGCCGCACTATGTCAGACAGCCCGTGCACCTCAAAATAATAACAGCATCAGCTGACCCCCCTCCCCCACCCCAGGCCACTGGCTGGTGGAGAGACATCCCCTGGGACCCTGGCTGCTGGGAATTATTTCATTCAATCTCCACGACAATCTCTTGAGGTAATTACAGTTGTCTTTTGAAGTTTACAGATGAGGAAACTGAGGCACAGAGAGGTTAAATGACTTAAGGCCACAAGCAGAAGGGTGTCTTGATCCAGGTCTGCATGGACCCAAGTGCCTGTCCTAGACCCTAGTCCCAGTTCCTCCCTGCAGGTGGGTGTGGGATGCACCCAGGTGTGCCCATGTCAGCGTATCCGGTTCTCCTGTGCCTGAGTTCCCACCCACCTCTCTGCAAAGTCTATGTGTCTGTATTTAGTGCATCCAGGGGGCTCGTGGAAGTGTCCCCATACAACAGGTACCCTTGGCAGTGTCTCAGCACACATCTGCCCATGACAATAAGCTGTGTCAATTATGAGATAGAGAGTTGATGTCTCTGCTTTTCTTTCTATAGAAAAACCTACCAGCACCCACGGGATTTGGCTGCTCCCCGCTAGTGACAGAAATAGCTGTCCTCGTGGTGTGTAATACTGTAGCCCCCAAAACCTCCCAGTGGAGTGGACAAGGCATCAAAGCCTCCCCCACACCGATGGGATGGGGCAAGTGGGGCAGCCTTAAGAAGCCCGAGGGCCCGAGGAGCAGGCTCGGAGGAAGCCTGGAGCAGACACCTGGCAGAGGGGAGGTGTCTCTGGCTACCCTGCTGGGCAGGCTCAGCTCAAAACAGCTGTTAGCACCCCAGGCTGTGGGGAAGAGACCGAGGAGGAGGAGGAACCAGCTCATTCAGAGCAGCTGGGCACAGCAGAACCTTCTAGGATCTGGTTCTGGACTCTGCTGTAAACCAGCTATGTAATTTGGACAGAGTATTTCTCCCTGAGCCTCAGTATCTTCATCTGCAAGATGGGTGTAGTAATGCTATTGCTGTCTGCTTAGCAGGGTTGTTGGCAGGGCATGGTGATCAGTGCCCACTGGGCACAGGCAATCATAACCACACTCCCCCCAAAACCCTTCTGCTACTCCCTTTCCCCACTCACCATGTCCAGCTTGCCCTTCTTCTGCAGGGCGCTGGACAGCGCCACCGAGGTGAGCACGCAGGCTGCCAGGGAGCAGTAGGTGTTGATGACAGCCCGGTGCTGGGCATCCCCATGGTTGGACACAGCTGAGTTGAAGCTGGGCCAGTACATCCATAGGAAGAGGGTGCCTGAGCCAGACCAGACAGGCCGGTGGGCCAGGGAGACGAGACGTTAGATGAGGTCTTGCCTTTTGGGCTACAGAGATGCCAAATGATGCACAAATCCCAGCTGTTTCCCACCTGGTGCATGCCTGGTGCGCTCCTAGCTAACTCCTGCCTTCCACTCCACCCAGGAAGTCTCTCCTGACCTCCTCATCTGCTACCACAGCACCATGTGGGAGAATCTTTTTCTCCACAAAGAAATGACCTGGTGGCTTTGTTGTCCCTTTACTACACTGTGAGAAGCTTCCTGATTTTAAAAGACCAGAGGAGGGGGCTGCTATGTGTCTTCTTGAATGCATGGACATAGGAAGTAGGAATGCATGTCTGTCTTAGCCCAGGGACAGATGACCAGTTCCTGGATACCACTGTGTCTGCCCTGGGGCATTCTGGGGAAAACACTGAATGAGTGACTAGCTTCTCCCAGCCCTATAGGCAAGAGGGGCAGACATCTGAGATCCTGGAAGTGACTACAGGCAACCCCCCTCTGCCCTTTCCCCAAAGGGAATTGGCAGCCACCCATTAGACCACGCGGAGATCAGGTGTGATCATGGCAGCCTGCACTCATGGCCACCCTCACCCATCAATGCAGTCCTCACTCATCATTGTAGCCCTCACCCATCATGGCCACCCTCACCCATCAATGCAGTCCTCACTCATCATTGTAGCTCTCACCCATCATGGCCACCCTCACCCATCATGGCCACCCTCACCCATCACAGTGGTCTTCACTCATCACTGTAGCCCTCACCCATTATGGCCACCCTCACCCATCAATGCAGTCCTCACTCATCATTGTAGCCCTCACCCATTATGGCCACCCTCACCCATCAATGCAGTCCTCACTCATCATTGTAGCCCTCACCCATTATGGCCACCCTCACCCATCACAGTGGTCCTCACTCATCATTGTAGCCCTCACCCATCATGGCCACCCTTACCCATCAATGTATCCCTCACCCATCATGGTGGCTCTCACCCATGATGACAGCCCTCACCCATCATGGTGGCCCTCACCCATGACGGCAGGCCTCACCCGTCATGATTGCCCTCCATCCTCATGGCAGCTCTCACCAATCATGGCAAAGAGGTCCGAGTGGTACACAGAACTCTGCCTCTCCTTGCTCTGCTGTAGGTTGGGGCGGTAGAGGACCCAGGTCACAGTGAGCCCAAAGTAGGCGCCAAACGTGTGGATAGTCATGGAGCCACCTGCATCCTTCACCTGGGGTACAAGGGCCTGTCAGTCTCTGAATCTTTCTCACCCTCTGTCCTCAGAGCACCCCCTTCCCACACACACAGATACAGAGATCCAGCTGTCTCTGATTCCACAGGCTGCAGGATGGAGCCCGGGGCCCCTACAGACCAATCAAATGGGAAGGAGGAGAAGATGGTGATCTCTGAACCCAGCTGTAAGCCTGTCAGCAAAATGCCACGGCTGTACTTAGGCCACCTCATCACATCTGCATCAGACGGGGAAACCCAGGCTTGGAGGGGGACTCACTAAGAATCACAAAGCTGGAAGAGGTGAAGCAGAGCTAGAACCCCCCATGTAGTTTTTTGCCCACTGGCTTCCACCTTGGCTTTAATTCTTGGGGAACTCTCTCCTTTCTCTGGGTCTCCCCTTGCTGCACTGCCTTTTACATAACCACCCCTGGCCCAATGCCACTCCATTCAGACTTTGATTATCCACCTTCCCTGCATTCTGTCATTCCCCTTGCCCTCCAACCTCCCAGCCAACCACATCCCACCCTCTCCTCCCCTGCCGCCCGAAGTGAGAGTGGGCAGAGCTGGTCCTCTCCCCAGCTACTCCTTCCTGTGCCTCCTGCCTGATGCCACTCTGTGCCTCTCACTTGACTTTAAGTCTCAAATTCCTCATTTACAAAGTGAAGGAGATCATAGTGACTTGGCAGGGCTGTTGTGAGGATGAAACTAGACAATGTGTGTAAAGCACTTGGTGAGTGCCTGGTACTCAGGAGGTGCTCATTTGATGTTATCCCCCCCCGCCACCTCCTTTCTCTCCCACCTCCTCTTCTTCTCCACTCAGAACCAATCTCAGAGGGACTTCCATTCAGAATCATGGACTCACCCCTTCACTTTAGATAGGGAAGCCCAGCCAGGGAGGTCAGTGTTTTGCTCAAAGTCATCGAGCTAGTTGTTGACAGAGATGGTTTTCTCTACTAGCTGCGTGACCTTGGGTGAGCCACTTAACCTCTCTGAGCCTCAGCTTTCTCATCTGTAAAATGGGGGTAATGATTGTTCCAGCCATGAGGATTAAACCAGTTAACCCATGTAAAGCATTCAGAGCAGGGCCCAGCAAAGGACAAGTGCTCCTTAATATCAGTGATGATTATTGTACTTAAACATCGCAAGTAGAGGCTGAGAGGCTGTTAAGTAGGAGAAGAATTCCTGTAGCGGACTGGGGAGGGTTTCTGATGATCAAAGGGAACCTTCCTTGCCCCTTAACGCACCCCAAGACACTGTCTTCCCAGCATGTTTCAGATCTCAGCCCAAAGCCCTACTGTCGACCCTCCCACCTAGCCTACCTTCTTTCTCTTCTGCATCTCACGCCACCCTCAACAGTCTCCAAGGCCTGTATATTCCACTTACTTTATCTCTCAAATTACCCATTTTCTTCTCATTGCACTAGCCCAGTCCTGGTCCCATTATCTCTCTCTAACACACTCTCTTAACTGGACTCCTTGGCCCCCAGCTGTTCTCACCACAGCCAAAGGGACACTCACCACTCCCCTGCCTAAAACCCTTCATGGATTCCCTCTGCTCTGATGATAAAAGCAAGACTCCTTAACACAGTCTCCAGGAGTCTTGATCATCTGTGATCCTCCCCTGCCCCCTCATCACCCTCCAAACTCCCTTCCCAAAAAATCCAGTCCCCTCTCCAGCCAGAATGAGCAACTGGAGACCCCTCACTGTGTGTCTCCCTCCAGTCCTTTGCACTTGCCTGTCCCTCTGCCTTGAATGCCCTTGTTCATTCCTTTGCCTGGCTAGCTCCTACTTGACTCCAGCTGACACCTCTTCCTCCAGGAAGCCTCCCTGATCTGCCAGGCTGGTTTGGGCACCCTCCTCTGGGCCACAGAGACCCTGAGCTCACTCTTGATCACACTGCGTGGTCACTGTCTACTTACTTCTCTGTTCACTCCCTGGACTGTGAGCTTCTTGGGGATCAATTAAGTCCTGCTCCTCTCTGTATCCCAGTGCCTGGAGCCGTGCCTGACACGCAGTCAGATTCCATCATGCACCCACTTGACAAATATCTAAAGAACATCTAGTAGGAATTGGGCTAGGTGCTGGGGTTAGGCATGGTCCAGAAAGATTAGGTTTCCTCTCTTTATCAGATAAGGATACATGCTATGGCAGCAATAAACCAAGGCAACATCATAGATAGTGCCTGGGAGGTGGGGGGCAGCCCTGGATAGGGTGCATCTGGGAGAGCCTCTCTGGGAGGTGATAGTCAAGCTGAAATCTGAATAATAAAAAGGACAGAGGGATGAGCAGTCCAGGCAAAGGGAAGAGCACATGCAAAGGTCCTGAGGCGGGACTATGCTTGCTGTGTTTGAGGAGCAGGTAGTAGGATCTGGGCAAAGCATAGCAAGGTGGGGGAAGAGTGGGTGATAAGCCCGAAGAGGAAAGCAGGGGCAGGACACGTAGGGCCTTAGAATGAGTCTGGGTTTTATGCTAAGTGAAGTAAAAGACGACTGGAGAGCTTTAATCAGGGGAACGGCCTGTTTACACTGAGAAAAGGAGACCCTGGCTGCTGGGCAGATAAGGGCCTGAGGTGACAAGCAGGGCAAGGATGGAGGCAGGGAGATGTCAGGAGGAAGAGATGGTGGTGGCTTGGACTAGTTTGGGGGCTGAAAAAAATGACTGAATGAATGATTGAATTAAGGGGGTCCCAGCTCTAGGTGGCATTTCCTAGGCAGAGTCCAACTATGGAGGAGAAGGGAGCTAAGAAACAGGTGGGGTCCCTGAATGACCTCCTCAAAGGCATCAAGGAGGTTTCTGAGATAGAGCCAGAGGTCTAGGGTACCTCCTACCTGGGTCACTGAATTGGCCAGCTCCAGGGGGCGTCATTCCTGTCATGGTCTATGGAAATGGCATCCCTGGAGTTGTGCGGTGCACAATCTTTGCAGCTGTACATGTGTGCCCTGGCCACTCTCCTGGGATCCTTCCTCACAGATTTGCCTCCTTAATACACTGGCTCCTTTTCTTGGCTGAACAATCTGGGAATGTGGTGTGTGTGCGAGAGCGTGCAGGAACACCTCAGCCCTCTATCTGATGTACAGGAAAGAGAACGAAGAGAGAAAACCAATGTACGAGGAGCCCCTGTTCTGCCCGGGCTCTGAGCTGAGTGTGCTAAGTGGATGATCATCCCTGCTTGGCAGATGTCATTATTCTCACTTTAGAGATGAGGAAACTGAGGCTCAGGAACTTAAGTGACTTGCCAAGGTCTGAACTAAACCCAGGCAGGCATGTCTCCTCAGCCCCTTCTTTCTCTATCCCCTTGCTGTCCCCCCAAGTGTCCCTGTTACCCCCATTCTGAGCCCTGCTCACCAGCAGCAAGTTAAGGAGAATGAACTCATTCACTGTGAAGAGGGTCACTTGGAAGAGAGTCATGATGAGCAGCTGGATAGGGCTGACTTTGCCCAGAAGTGCCCCGAAGGCCACGCAGACAGAGCCCACGCAGAAGTCTGCATTGATGAGGCTGTGGAGAGACAGGCAGAGTGATGGGTGGGGGACTGAGTGCCAGTAAGCAGCAGCGCTCTCAGCCCTGGGTTTGAATCTGGGCTTTGTCTGTCTATGGATTTGGGCTTGTGACTTAATCTTTCTGAGCCTCAGTTTCACTGTCTGTGATAATGGGTACATACATGGTATGGCTACTCTAAGGATAAAAGAAATAACACACGGAAGTGCCCAGTACAGCAGCGGCACACACCAAATGCCATCCCTCCCATTGCAGCCCCTATCCCAGGCCCCTCTACTTGCGGGCAGCTCGTGCTCTAACCCAAGTGACCTGACTGCTGTTGTTGAACACGCCCCATATTTGGGGCCTGCCTTGCTCTCCATCTTCTACCTGCCCTTCCAGAACCTCCACTCACTGCCTCCTCTTTCAGGAAGCTTTCTTCGATTCCTCCAAGCAGTTGAAGGCTCTGCCCCCAGACCCTTTTCTCTGACTCTATACCTCTCTGCTGGCTATTAGGGCCTTGCTAGGGTTTGAGCTATTGTGCCTTCCCTTCATCTTAGCCAGGAGGGAAAATCTATGGGAAAGAGAGAGGCCTTTCTGCGGGAGGTAGGGAGCTGGATGGAGGGAGCAGGCAGGAAGACCATCAGAGAGAATGGAGGCAACGGAGCACAGAGGCTCTCTCCCTGTCTGGACCCAGGAAACCTGGCACAGCCCAGCAGAAGGGTGGGGGAGAGGTGGAAAGCCAGGTAGATGCCGTGTGGTCCAAGTAGACCCTGGTTCCACCCACTGGCCCACTTTCCCTACTGGCCTCCCTGTCCCCTGCCAGTGGGAAAGCTGTCCTGCTGGATTCCAGAGCAGCCCCTCAGTGTTGTCCCGGGTCGTGAGAGTTAATGGGGTGGTTGTAGGGACAGCAGGGGGACTCCCTATTCAGTGTTCCCTGCACAACTAACCTCCTGAGATTGGCTCAGGCGGCTCAGCTCTCCCACCCGGGGCCCATGGGCTGTGGTCTCTCAGCACACTGATACCAGAAACCAAATCTGTTGCCATCAGATTGCTTCTGACTCACAGTGATCCTATAGGACAGAGCAGAACTGCCCCATAGGGTTTCCAAGGCTATAATTTTACAGGAGCAGAATGCCACGTCTTTTTCCTGTGGAGCGGCTGGTGGGTTCAAACGGCCAACCTTTTGGTTAGTAGGTGAGTGCTTAACCACTGCACCACCAGGGTTCCTTTCTCAGTGCATCGGCAGGGCAATTTTGATGTGCCAGGGTGGAGGGTCTGAGCCCGGGCCCTGGAAAGAAATCTGGCCTTGGGTCCTTGTGGTCTCTGTCGCAGGGGGTGGGAGAGCCTCCCACAACACCTGGACATCATTAAAACTCCCACCCGGAGAGTCGCTGATCAGGAAGCTGTGTGTGCGTGTGTGCAGGTGTATGAAGCTGGCAGGGTGTACCCCGGGTTGGATGGCGAGGAACTGGCTCACAGCGCCTGGTCCCACCCTCGGGTGCCCCACCCATGGTCCCGCCCCTTCACCCGTGGGCCCGGCCCCTGGGTCCTGCACCGGACGCACCTCTCCACGCCTATGAAGATGTAGCCGTCTTGGAAGGCGTGGAACCAGCCCTGCATAAGCAGCGCCCACTGGATGCCGAAGGCTGCCAGCAGGAAGTTGAAGCCCACCGCGCTGAAACCGTAACGCTGCAGGAAGGTCATGAGGAAGCCAAAGCCCACGAAGATCATCACGTGGACGTCCTGGAAGCCTGTGGAGAGGGCGCAGCAGGGGATCTCAGCGGCCTAGCGGTGGCCTGCGATAGCCCGGGGTCTGGGCCAGCCAGGCCGGGGGCAGCCTTCCAAGCCCCACCGCCCCACCATCCCATCCCCCACCCCCGCCCCGCCCCGCCCCGCCCCGCCCCGCATCCGCAGTAATGCAGGGCCTAGAACCATCACCACCATCTTCTCATACTGGCCTCTGGGACGGGGCTGGGCTGGGTGGGGGCCGATGTGGACCCCGACTTTAGACCACTTGGGCCACTGGGCTATAGCGCAAAGAGATGCAGAAGGGCCCCACCCTTGAGAGATAGCACGGCACCCTCCTCCCCGGGTGGCTCTGCTCATCCAGAGTGGAGGTGGGCAGCTGGGCATTTGAAATTGGGGCCAGGCCGTGGGTTTTACTCAGGTTCTAGGCTCTAGAGTCCAGATCTTTGGGGCCACGATGCCTTGTCCCTGCCTCCTTACTACCCTCACCCCATACATCTGCTATGGGGAACCGAGACTCATCTGGCCAAGGAGTCCCTTAGTCTGGCCAAGCACACTGGTTGATCACCTCGAGGGACATCTCCACCCTCCACGCCTACCCCCAGGAAGTACACTTTACAGCATTACTAAGACCTGGATTTGGACCCCAGCTCCTCCACCTACTGGGTACAGGACTCTGGGAAACTTACCTCACTACCTGGGTCTCGGTGCCTTCTTCTCTAATGCTTACTTCCCAGATGTCGCAGGGATTAAATGTAGATATGTATGTAAAGCACCTAGCACAGCATCCGTCCCATAATTTAAAAAAAAAGCAGTTGCCCTGGAGTCAGTTCTGACTCATGGTGACCCCATGTGTGTCAGAGTAGGACTGTGCTCCATAGGGGTTTCAGTGGTTGATTTTTTTTTGAAGTAGATCACCAGGCCTTTCTTCTGAGGCACCTCTGGGTAGATTCAAACTGCCAGCGTTTCAGTTAGTAGCCAAGCATTTAACTGTTTGTTCCATCCAGGACTCAAAAGATGGAGGTCAATGGATGCTAAATCCAAATGGAAAATTTGCTGAGGAGCAGGATATTTGCATTGTCTTAAAGAGTCTCCCCAGAGACATATAAGCCTATAAGTAAAGGCTAATTAGTTGCAAGTGGGGGGGGGGGGGGAACAACAGGAATTATACAGTGGAGAAAACTGGCCACATTTGACTGGGTGATCAAAATTAAGATCACCAATGAGGGACAGATAGACATTGTGCACTTCCAGATGTGATACCCTTAAAAGGACACACACCTCTATGGTATTCTGCCTGAGAATGCGTTATCTTATTCTAATCACAAGGAAACATCAGACAAACACAAAATGAGGAAATTTCTACTTAAAAAGGAGCAAGAGACAGTACACAATACAGGGGAAGTCAGAACAACTTGACCAAGGCAAAGTCACAGAAGCTTCCTAGACACACCCAAACTCCCTGAGTGACTCAGTTACTGGGCTGGGAGCTGGGGACCACGGTCTTGGGAGAACATCTAGCTCAAATTGGCATGACATAGTTTACGAAGAAAATGTTCTACATCCTCCTTTGGTGAGTAGTGTCTGGGGTCTTAAAAGCTTGTGAGTGGCCATCTAAGACACATCTACTAGTCCTTCCCTGTCTGGAGCAAAGGAGAATGAAGAAAACCAAAGACACAAGGGAAAGATTAGGCCAAGGGCTAATGGACCACAACTATCACAGACTCTGCCAGACTGAGTCCAGAACAAATAGATGGTGCCCGGCTACCAATACCAACCACTCTGACCGGGATTACAACAGAGCGTCCCGGACAGAATGGGAGAAAAATGTAGAACAAGTGATCAAATTCCCGAAAAAGACCAGACTTACTGGTCTGACAGAAATTGGAGGAACCCCTGAGACTATGGCCCCCGGATACCCTTCTAACTCAGAATTTAAGACACTCCCAAAGTTCCCTTTTCAGCCAAAGATTAGGCAGTCCTATAAGACAGTTAATAACACACTCAAGGAACATGCTTCTTAGATCAATCAAGTATACGAGATCAAATGGGCCATACCTGCCCAGGAACAAAGACGAGAAGGTGTAGGGGACAGGAAAACTGGACAAGTAGACACAGTGAACCTGGGGTGGGGGGGAAGGGGGAGGGTGCAGCCAATGCCATGAAACAATTTGTGTATTAATTTCTTAATGAGAAACTAATTTGCTCTGTAAAATTTCACCTAAATCATACACACGCAAACACAAAAGACCAGACTTACTGGTCTGACAGAGACTGGAGAAACCCCAAGAGTATGGCCCCCAGACACCTTTAGAACTCAGTACTGAAGTCACTGCTGAAGTTCACCCTTCAGCCAAAGATTAGACAGGCCTATAAAAACAAACAGTAACACACGTAGTTCAATCATGTATACGAGACTGAATGGGCACACCAGCCCAAAAGCGAAGGCAGGAAGGGACAGGAAAACTGGATGAATGGAAATGGGGAACCAGTGGTCGAGAAGGGGAGAGCGTCGCCACATCATGGGGTAGGCAACCAATGTTACAAAACAATTTCTGTATTAGTTGTTTAATGAGAAACTAATTGGCTCTCTAAACGTTCACCTAAAGCACAATTTAAATAAATAAAAAGGGGAGATGATGTATTCTTTAAAAATACTAATGTCATAAAAGACAAAGAAAGGCTGTGGAATGTTCCAGATGAAAGGCGTCTAAAGAGACAAGCCAAGTAAATGCAATACCTAACTCTAGGCTGGGTCCTGTATCGGAGGGGAAAATGCTATAAAGGTCATTATTGGGTCAAATGACAAAATTGGATATGGGCAGCAGGTTAAATAAAAGTATCAGTATAAATTTGTGAAGTTGCTGACTGTTGTAACTGACTTTTAAACGGTTCAGAAAAAAAGTGTGTGTGTGTGAGTGTGTGTGTGTAGGGTGAGCAAATAGCTGCATCTGAGTCAAGTCCAAGTAAACGTTTATAGTGTTCTGTGTCCTGTTTTTGGAACTTTTTGTACATTTACAATTACTTCCCAATAAAAAGTTTAAAAAAATAGTACTCAGCCACAAAGAGAAATGGAGTCCTGGGACATGCTTTGACACGGATGAACCTTGAAAACATGCTGAGTGAAAATGACAGTCAGAAAAAGGCAAACGCTGTACGATCCCACTTATATGAAATTTCTAGAATAGGCAAGTATGCAGAGACCAAATTTCATCAGTGGTTACCAGGGGTGGGGGGGGGGGTGGGGGGGGTGGGGTTGCGGGGGGAAGAGGGCGTCCTTGCTTGAGACACTGAGCTTCTGTGAAGGGTGATGGAGAAAGATAATGGTGATGCTTGGACAATGTGATAAACAGAATGTCATTGAATTGCACGTCTGAAGAATGACGAAATGGCGTATGTTTGATTCCATATATATTTGCCACAATGTTTTAAAAAGTTAAGAAAAATGAGAAGGCGGAGGGGGAAGTACAGGGCCCTGGCAGGCCTAGCCTGCCCCAGCCGCCTGCCTCGTCATTCTCATTTCCTGGCTCCTACTCTGGCCTCTGTGCTCCAGCCACACTGCTCTCCCTTCTGCTCCTCCGGCCCACTCCAGGGCCTTTGCCCATGGTGTTCCCTCCACCTGGGATGCTGGTCTGCAGAACAGCCAACAACCGCTCTTCCTCCAGATCGCAGCAAAATGTCCCCTCATCAGAGGTGTCTTCCCTGACCACCCAGGTCTTTTTTCACGGCACCGCCTTCTTTTCTCTTATACTTCTTATTATAATTTGCAGTTATATGTTTGTTTGCCTAGCCCACTAGACTATGAAACTCCAAGAAGGCAGGACGATGCAAGACAGACTCTGAATAAATATCCATGAATGAATGGTGGTGGTGGTTGCCTCAGCAGCACCCGGGAAGGCCAGCTGAGCAGCGGGCAAGGGTGCCTGGGTTGGATTTCACAGTCAGGTGGGGCTGCAGCTCCTCTTCAGTCCCTCACCTTCCACCTACAGTGTGGACAGGCCCCGGTGTCCACTGCAGCCTGGCTAAGGTTGCAGGGGGTGCTTGTGCTACCACTACCCTGACCTTGCTAGCCCCCATATGTCCTCTCCCAGGCCCAGGTCACAGCCACAGCCCAGGTTAGCAGCTGCCTGGGGGCGGTTTAGGGGCACTGGCACATTCAGGGAAGGGGTGGAGGGGGTACAAGCTGATGCTGGAGTGCTGCAGGTCCTGGCCCAGTATGGTGCCCTGAGCCTTTCCCCAAGTTTTGCTTTGGTCTCAAGGAGAACTGTGCTGAATTCGTATGCTGCAGAACAAGCAGCACTTGGCCTTGGGTTTCACAATGTGTGCAGCTGATTCCGTGTATTATCACATTTCATGGTTTATCACGTTTCCAACCATCGTGCGGGAAACGGAGCTAATGTATGTGAACGGGTGACAGACTGGAGGAGAGGTGTGAAAGAGAGGGAGGAGACGCATTCAGACTACAATTTCAGAATTGGGGATGGGGAGATGGCAGGATGGCAGGGCTGTTGATAAACGCCACCAGTGGCCGTGGATTCCACTCTGACTCATGGCAACCTCCTGTGTATCAGAGTAGAACTGTTTTCACAGGGTTTTCAATGGCGGTGATCTTGCAGAAGTAGACTGCCAAGCCTTTCTTCCGAGGTGCCTCTGAGTGGACTCCAACCTCCAATCTTTTGGTTAGCAGCTGTGCGTGTTAACTGTTTGCATCACCCAGGCACTCTGTTGATAAGAACAGGGGAGTGGGAAGAGGTTGCTGGTTTGGGAGGGGGGTGCTGGGTCTAGTCCTGACCATGGTGAGTCTGTGATGACCACAGGGCGGGGTGGGGAATGAGGCTGCATGGGAGAAATCGAGCCTGGGTGTGGGGTTGGGGGGGGGGGGGGTCTGAGCTTGGGCAGGCCTGCAAACAGACCTACAGTTAGAGTGGGGACAGATGATGGAGAGACAGAGGCTGAGAACTGTCTTCAAGAACGTGTCTTGAAACCAACAGACAGGGAAGGTGCCGGCTGAGAGGCGCCTTCAGGGGAAAGCAGCGTCACAAAAGCTGGGTGTGGGCCCTTCAAGGAGAGGGGGTGCAGGCTGTCCTGTGGCTCCAAGGAGCCATGCAGGCAGGGGCTGAGCTGGGGGGGTGGATCATGGGAGCCACCAACCGCAGGGTATCTGCAGTTTGGGGGCTGCCTCTGGCCACCCTGTGGCCTCAGAGAAGAACAGTCCTTCCTCCCTACCTGTCCCCCTCTTGCGACTTCTCTGTCCTTCCTTGGGTGCCTCGAGCTGTCTCTCTGACCACCTCTGGGGGTGTCTCTTTTTCTCCCCTCCCTCAAGTATGCAGACACCAGATTCCCTCTCCCTGGGCACCTCGCTGATTCTTTCTCTTGCTCCCTTTCTCTTTATCTCCCCAAACCACATCAAACCAAACCAGTTGCCATTGAGTCGATTCTGACTCATGGTGTCCCCATGTATGCAGAGTAGAACTGCCCTCCATAGAGTTTTCAAGGCTGTGACTTTTTATGGAAGCGGATCTCCAAGCCTTTCTTCCCGGGAGCTTCTGGTTGGGTTTGAACTGCCAACCTACCTTTCAGTTAGCTTAACTGTTTGCACCACACAGGGACTCCCTTTATCTCCCTAGTTGGTCCTAATTTAGAACCAAAACATATCAGCTTGTGAATTTATGTTTGATAAAGTTTGGTGCTACCTAAGATGATTTTAATAATAATGATTTGAAGGTCCAAACTGTGTGACCATCAGCAAGGGGCATAACCTCTCTGATCTGCAGTTTCTTCATCAGTAAAAGGGGGGATAGGAACAGTGCTCAGAGAGTGCTCAGCCCAGAGGTTTGCCGTACACATTTGAGAGATAATCCAAGCACATCCCTGGGCATGGAGCCCTGCTCTTTAGTAACTGCTAGATCATTTAGCTATGACTAGCACTCCAGTCACTATTTCTCTTTTCCTCTTTCAAGACTGACAGGGTGTTTTGCATTGGGTTGGTGATTTTCTGAGGGTTGGTGGATGTGGGTGCGATTCCCTCCCATCCCGCCCACTCCCTGGGGTGACTCAAGCAGCTCTGACCAGAACCTGCTCCCTCAACCTGGAGGTCCCTGACGGGGAGGGCAGACTCATTGATTTCCGGGTGTGCTGCCAAGCAAGCTGCCACCAGGGGGTGCCAGTGTACAGCTGTTCTCACTCTCCCTTCTCTAGCCCCAGTTCCCAATCCACATACCAGCGCCCTCTTGCCTCCCCAAATGGGGCCCCCTGAAGCTAGCTGAATCTTCTGAATTGGAGGACAACGTTTGCCGAACTGATGAACCACTGCAGCACCCTCCTTTCTGTTGCATCAGCACAAAAGGGGTGGTGCCCTGCAGGGAGCTGGGTACCGAGGCTCCCATTCCATATGGGCCAGCGCACTACTACCAGCACCAGTTACTGTCGGGTCCACTCCAGCTCATGGTGACCCCCCGTGTGTGAGAGTAGAACTGTGCTCCATATGGTTTTCAATGGCTGATTTTTCAAAAGTGGATCGCCAGGACTTTCTTCTCATGTGCCTCTGGATGGACGCAAACCTCCAACCTTTCCGTTAGCAGCCAAGTGTGTTAACCATTACCACCAATGGGCCAGTCAAGCCTAGTCTAAATTGATTTGAAACATAGCGTTCTGGTTCCCACCAAGACTCCGTGCCACGCCTCTCCCACACCTCAGACCCAAACACTGAATCACAGCATCACAGCAAAATCTCCTGGGGAGATTGTTAGGAGGTGGCAATGCTGCAGTGGCCCAGGGAAAGCAGGTGGGGTAGGAGGGCTTGGCTGATCCCTGCCTGTGCCATCACCCAGCAGAGAGTGCTGAGCTCATCTCTCTACATCCATTTCCTATACCATGAAATGGAAATAATAAATACCCTGCCTGGCCAAGCATGCAGAAAGCACTTTGTAACTGGGGAGAGACCCAACGAATTTAAATGCTATAGTAGTTCAAACTAATACTCATGGAGACATTCTCTGAGCCACATCTCTAATAGGACACTGAACCTCCGCTTACATACCTTCAGTGACAGACCATTCACTCCCTTTTGAGGAAGCTCTCACTTTATGCCATGAGATAAGTGCCCTCCCAGTCACTTGTCATCTTGAGTCTTCTCAGAGATCCGGCACGTTAAATAACATTCCCACTTTACAGATTAGCATACTGAGACTCACAGTGGTTAGGTAGCTGGCTCACTCTGTTTAGTGATGGATCCAAACCAAAAACCAAACTCGTTCCCATCAAGTATGATTTGGACTCATGGCAGCCCCAGGCATTGCAGAGTAGAGCTGCGCCATAGGGTTTTCTTGGCTGTAATCTTTATGGAAGTAGATCATCAGGATTTTCTTTCACAATGCCACTAGGTGAGTCTGAACCACCAACCTTTAGGTTAATAGCTGAGAGTTAACTATCTGTGCCACCTGGGGGGCCCCAGTGATGGATCCAGATCTGTTTAATTCTAAAGTCACACTGCCCTCTGCTTGTTGAAAGTTCATCCTTTATTAAATAGAGCTGGATCTGAGGTGCAGGTCCCTGGGGGCACAGAGCCCTGATGTCTCAGCCTCATGGAATAGTCTGGCTCATGTTTGAAAGCTGGACATCCTCTGCCTTGGGTCATCTCCTGGAAATGTGTCCTGCTCCACCCTCAGTCCTCCCAGGAGGCTTCTAGAGCCCAAGCCCTGCTGGCTCCTCCTCCAGCCACAGCCAGGGTGGGTGCCCAGTTGGCTCTGTGCCTGCTGCCTGCCTAGGGGCCCAAGCCTGGCTAGCTGTGCTTTGAGCCTGCCCTGGTCTCAGCCTGAGTCTTGGCCCCAGCCAGCTGGAGCTGGACTCCTCTGGAAACCAGAGATACCCAGTGGGCTCCAGTAAACCCGTGGGTAGGAATGAAGTCTGCATAGGTGCAGATGGCCATGAGCCAAGAACCAGGAAGGTGCCACAAGGACCTCACCTAACACCCCATGAGTCACTTCACTGCCCCAAAACTGTGGTTCAGGGACTCATCTGGGCAATGAGGTCATGTACCCTCCAACTCCTACCACAGCCACCTAACCCATTCTGACCCAATGGGCCTGAAAAGGGTGGGTCAGGGAGAAAGGGGAAGAGGGAGACTAGAGGGTGGAGAGTGGTCCAGGTGTGTGGGCTCAGATGCCCAGAGCTCCTACCCTGGGCTCCTGGTTTCCTGACCAAGCAACCTTTGAAAGACACTTTCCCTTTCTGGCCTCAGTTTCCTCATCTGTAAAATGGGAGTCTTAACAGTGCCTTCCTCATAAGGGTGTGGAAAGGATGAATGGAGAGAATGCGTGTTTGGCTCAAGGGGCAGGCCCAGCAGATAGTGAACGCTCTGTAGCTGCTGCCACTTCCCACCCTCGCCAAGGTTCTCTCCCTACACTTGTCCCCATCTGTCACTGCCTACTCAGATGGCTAAGAGCTCACAGAAGAAGTGGCAGGAGAAACGAAAGGCCCTCCTTGGTTGCTGGGACTGTCTTTCCCTTCTTAGGGCCTCCCTCCCGTCCCTTTCACAAACTCTACTCTTGGGCCACACTGAGCCAGTCACCCCCACCCCTAGTACTCCCTTTCAGCGGCCCCCGGCTGCCCTGACCTCCTCTGTTGGAAGCAACCTCTGCCTAGAACACTTGATCCTGCTGAGACCCTGGGTGTCGGGGTGCACCTCTCTGCACTCACCAAGTCTGGGAGCCCTTTGGGGCCAGAGACCCAGGATATTCAACTTTGTTCAGAATGACCATAAGCCCTGGTTTGCTGGGACAATCTAGGTTTATACCTGTGTCCCCACAAATTACTAACAGCACCTCCTTTCACTCTCAAAAGTGTCTTTGGAGGGTAACTTATATGGTCACCATAGAGATGAGAGCTTGTTGGGTGAATGAGGGTGGAGCATGAAGGAAAGAACGGGTGGGGATAGGAGCTGGGGAGAGTGAGGGCTGTATCCCCCACTGGTGAGTTCTCTAGTTCCTACTATAGGGGCTCGAGGCCCTCCACTGCCCACACAAACCAAGGACCTACGACTCCCTACAGGAGGCCTTGCCCCTCACGTTTTTCTGGGGGGCTGGCTCCGAGGAGAGAGAGAAACAAGAGCCAGAGGGGAGGGATAGAACAGGCAAAGGAAGGTCCCAAGCTTGCCTGCTTCACCATTTGTCCTATGTCAGGGCCAGAAGAGTAAAGGTGGACAGTGTGAAGGGAGGATTTGGATCCCAATTCTGAGGCCACAGCTGTCAACATCTCTTTTAAAACATGGGCTCTAAGTGGAGCCCAGCACAGGCTATGTCTTGTTCACACAGGACAGACCTCTCTTCTGTCACTTCTCTTCTCCTAGGTACCATATTTCTATTAATGTAGCCTGTGATGGCATTAGCTTTTTGGCAGCCAGTTAATATGTCTGCCTCCCACTGGGTCTGCAGCCCCCTGAGCTCTATCTTTTTTCAGGCTGGCCGCCATGCTAAATGTAAAGTTGTTTACTTGGACCTAAATAAAAAGTTATTTCTGGAGGCAGAGATTCTCCCATGACTGAGAGTGTATAAGCTATGGCTGAAACACCAGTTGGTATAGGTGGCTGTTGGAAATGAGCTGTAAGGGCCCTTCCAAAACTGAGAGTCCCTAACTCTGTGAACACTAACACTTAGGAGAATCTCCATGGGCCGTTGAAAATGGAGTGGAAAATCAGAAAGCACAACTGCATGGAAAAAGCCCTGGGCTGGGAGTCTGGAGACTGGGCTGACCGGGGTGACCTTGGGCCAATTCTTCCAGCTCTTCAGTCCTAGGGTGTCTGAGCTTGGTGCGCTTCTAGTAATTTTGTTGCATTACTGTGCCAGGGCTTTCCATGCACTAGCTCATGCCAGCCTCACTCCACCCCTGTGAGACAGGTCCTATGTAATCCCCACTCCACAGATAACGAAGTTGAGGTTCAGTGAGGTTAACACATTTGCCTAAGGTCACCCACCTGGTTTGCAGGTTAATCCCAGGGCCCACACTCTTAAGCACAGCACCACCAATACCAGAGAACTCAGGAGACCCCTTCCCACCCACAAAATTTGGGGTGCTTATTCTTCCTCTCCAAGCCAAAAGAGGTTAGGTGCCATGGCCTCCTGGCCCACCCCTGGCTCCACACACACGGCTCCTGTAGGAAGGCAGGCAGGCCAACAGCTATTCCCTGCGGCCCTTGACATTGTACCTGCCCCGTATTTGCAGAGTATGGCACCACTGGACAAGGGATCTGGGGTCACTCAGCTGGTTGGTGATGGAGGCAGAACTTGGGTCTCTTGAGGATACCCAGTCAGGTGATGAGCAGGGCCCCCTGACAGGAATGACGGTGGCCTCAGATGGCAGGGAGGCATTCAAACAAGCTCACCCGGTAAGTTTTCCCTACTACGCTGTGCACATTCCACCATTTCTCAAGCACGATCCCTTGAGGTTGGTGACTGCGGGAACGAAGGGCCTGGAGTGGGGCTGGGGCAGGGCGCCATGGGGCAGCGTTTCCTCCCTGGCCTCCCTGCCCGCAGTTCCCGAGCAGCTGGCTGGGGAGGTGCTGCCAGGCAGTGCCCTCAGCCAGGTGCTAAGGCAGAGGTGGGGATGGCATGGAGATGCCTCAGTTGGACCTGCCAGGGAGGGCTGGACTCACTCGGGTAGCGATAGTAGAAGTCGTTCTCTGAGTCGCTGACGATGTTCCTGTGCCTCTTCTCCTCGGGCCAGTGGGCGTCGGCCTCATAGTCGTAGCGTACAAACACGCCGAAGAGGACCACCATGACCACCTCCAGGAGCAAGCAGATGAGCGGCAGTCGCCATCGGAGGTTGGTGTTCCAGGTCATTCTGCAGGGGGCGCCTGGCTGGACGGGCAGCGGGCAGTTCGGACGCTCCAAGGCAGCGCCAGCGAGGCTTATAAGACGCGGTAGGGAGGCGGGGCGGCCAGCAGCGGCTTGCGGAACAGTTGATCCTGAAGCAGTGGCTGGGCTCGCCCCCATCAGACGCCCAGCGGGAGCCAAGGGCCCCGGAGCTCACTGCGTTGAGGCAGGAGAGGACAGCGGGCAGCGGGGCTCAGGGCGCCGCATCCTCTGTGAATCCCGTCCATATCTGCCTTTCCCCCTTTTGTCTTGGTGAAGGGAGAAAGAAAAAGTGGGACCACGTGCATGCCACCGGAACAAGGAGGAAGGAATACCTCTTTAAAAAAAAAAATCAGTCTTTTCTTTTTTCTGATTACAAAATTAATACAGGGGACATGAAAAACGTGGACAGACTGAGAAATTGTCACAGACCAAAGGTGACTAAAGAGATGACAGCTAAATGCTATGTGGTATCCTGGATTGGACCCTGGAACAGAAAGAGGAGGTGGATGGAAGAACTGGTGAAACCCCAACAAAGTCTGAAGCTGTTAGTAGTAAAATATTGGTTTCCTAATTTTGATAAATGTACCATGGTTATGTGAGATGTTAACAGCAGGGGAAACTAGGTGAGGGGTATTCCAGGAACTCTCTGTCCCATCTTTGCAACTTTTCTGTAAACCTAAAGTTAGCCAGAATAAAAAGCTTTTTAAGAAAAAATGAAACTATGTATAAAAGAATATAAGAACAGTTGGTTTTTCACAAGTACATCGATCTAGGGTCAGGAATGATCTATTGGTTAATATGTGTGATCTTGACATGAGTTAATCATATAATTTAAGTTAAATCTATATTTTGTATCTTGTCAGAATAACTTTGATTTTCTTAGTTTTCTAAGAAAAAGACAAGTAACATACATAGGTATATTGCACAGGTTTTGGAAAATACAGAAAAGCACAGAAAAAAATTAAAATCACCTGTAATCCCACCACCCAGAGATAACTTTGTTTAATATTTTGGTGTATATATTTCTAGTCATATAGATATATAGATAAAGATATAGCCCCCTGACCCAAGCCATACCGTGATATTTTCAATTGTCTTATACATATGCAAAAGCTAGACAATGAAAAAGGAAGACCTAAGAAGAATTGATGCATTTGAATTGTGGTGTTGGCGAAGAGTATTGAATATATCATGGACTGCCAGAAGAATGAACAAATTTGTCTTGGTACAACCAGAATGCTCCTTAGAAGTGAGGATGGTGAGACTTTGTCTTGCTTACTTGGGACATGTCATCAGGAGGGACAAACTGCTGGAGAAAGGCATCATAAAGTAGGCAAACCCGTTGCCATCAAGTCAATTCTAACTCATAGTGACCGTATAGGACAGAGTAGAACTGCCCCATAGGGTTTCCAAGGAGTGGCTGGTAGATTCAAACTGCTGCCCTTTTGGTTAGCAGCCAGGCTCTTAACCACTGCGCCACCAGGGCTGGTAAAGTAGACGGTCAGCAAAAAAGAGGGAAGCCGTCAATGAGATGGATTGACACAGTGGCTGCAACAATGAGCTCATAGCAGTGATTGTGAGGATGGCGCAGGACTGGGCAGTGTTTCGTTTTATTATACTAAGGTCTCTATGAGTCAGAGCTGACTCAATGGCACAACAAATAAACGTACACCCACAGGTATGTACATATATACACATACACACATACACACATGTAGTTTCATACTATAATAGTGATACAGTAATTTATAACCTGCCTATTCACTTAATATTTTATAAACATCTTCCTATATTCTTCTTCTTCAACATCAGTCTCAATGGCAGGATATACCATGCTTTATCCAGCCAGCACCCTAGTGTTAGACAATTAAGTTTTTCTTAATTTTTTTGGTATTGTAAACAACGCTGTCGTGGACATCCAGGTACATAAATCTTTGCACGTTTCACTGAGTTCCTAGAGGCAGAAATGTTCTGATACATATAGCTAGATTTCTCCAGAAAAAGATTCTACTAAACAAAGCATGTACCCCAGGATCTGGGTGTGAGAGTGGCCTTTCCCATGCACCCTTGCCACTCCTGGACTTTGGTTTAAAGGGTGGTCATCTCCTCACGCTCGAATGTCAGCCCACTGAGGGTGAGAGCACCTAGAAGACAGCCTAGCTCATGGCAGTTGCTCATTAATTATTTTTGAATGAATGAATGTACTCTCCATTTATTCAGTTAGAGCATTTACTGAGTACCTACAGCAAGCACAGCTCAGTGCTAAGCCCAAGTAACTGCAGAAAGACGCCCCCTGCTGCCTTTGCAGGAGAGAAAGCATAAATAACCTGCCCCAATGGTGAAAGCGTAATCAAACACTTTCCTGTGTAGTTGAGGAGAGCTTGGTGGGCACTGGGGTGATCGGGGTAGGATTCATGCAGGAGGTGAACTTTGATCTAGGATGTGCGGGTCAGATAAGGGGTAGACTTCTCCCCTGTGCCCCTGGCTTTTGGGGGAAGCATTCACCCCACTGGATGATTCCAGGCCACCTCCCTTATCCCACCCCCACCCCAGTGCTTCCGTGGATAACCAGCTGGCTGGAGTCCTGAGCTTGTGCTCTGAGACCAGGGTCCAAGAGACCTGCTGCTCTGGTGTATTGGGCTGCACAGGGATTTACCCGGGGAGCCAGCTACTTCCTCCTAAGATGTGGGTGCCTTGATGAACGGGGATGCCAGTTGGATGGGTCAGATGGTTTTTCCCAGTCAGGGAGAGGCAGGGTGTGGCAGCCACTTTGGCAGGTGGGAGGGGGCCTGTGGTTTAGGGACAAAGGTTATTCAGATTCTCCTGCTGGGGTGATCCGAGGGGGGCCCCCTGCTCTGGGTGTGATGGCCTAGCTGGGGGAGCGGAGCAGGGATGGTCACTGCCCTCACCCTTCTTTCTGCTCATCCCTGTTGACAGATCACTGTTAGCGTGCCTGGTGTCTTTGGCCCTGGTCCCACAGGCAGTCTGAGGTTGTGGCAAGGGCACAAGGCCAGAAGCCAGAAATTCTTGGGGCTGGTCCCAGTTCCACAAATTTGATCAGAATACACCTCTCTGGGCCTTAATTTCTCCATCTGTAAATGGTATCTCCACGTCTGCCCTGCTTATCTCCTAGGTTTGTTGTGAGGCTCAAAGGAGACCATGCAGCAAGGTGCTTAGCACCTGGACCCAGAGATTCAAAAGGGCCAGAACTCAAGTCTCAGCCCTTCCACTTCCTAGCTGGGCGATCTTGGGCAAGCTGCTTAACCTCTTTGGGCCTCTGTTTCCCCCATCCATAAAACTAGTATGGCATCTTAGGATTGTTGTGAGGACTACGTGACTAATACATGTGGCGCTTTTAACACAGAGCCTGGGAGGTAGTAAGTGCTCCACGAAGCGGTAGCTCTTATTATTTGTCACTGGAAATGAATGGGAAAATCCTTTGCAAATTAAAAAGTGTCAGAAATCTAATTGAGGGTTGCTTTTAGGAGAATGACCTTGTTCTTAGGAGATACCTGGTAAAACATTTAGAAGTAAAATGTCATGATGTCTACAAGTCTCAAATGGTTTTGAAAAAAAAATGTATGTATACACATACACACACACATATACATGAGTTGAAGCAAAAGTAGTGAATCCAAGCCATTCTACCACTATTGAACATTTTGATCAACAATTCTATAGAAGAATCCTGATCAAAAGGGGGAATACATACAGCAGAATTTTAAATTCTCTTGGACTCCAGACTTCCTGGAGCCATGGAGGGTGGATGAACCCCTGAAACTATTGCCTTGAGATAATCTTTAAACTTTAAACCAAAAAAATCCCCTGAAGTCTTAAAACCAAAGAATAGTTTAGCTTAACTAGTAAAGAATGTCTGCCTCCAGCATTGTGCTCTTTTAAGAACTATCTATATGGGATCAAACTGACAACAGCAACTCGAAAGATTAGATGGGAACCTTAGGGGCTGTGAGTTTATGTTAGTGAAGGAGGAACAACTCAGAAAAGGAGGTTGAGAATGGTTGCACAACTCAAAGAATGTAATCAGTGTTACTGAATTGTACACGTAGAAATGGTTGAAATGGTGTATGTTCTTCTGTGTATATTCTCAACAGTAACAACAACAAAATAAATTATTAAAAAAGTAGTGAATCCAATGAAGAGTATATGCATATTCACAGTATTCTTCTTGCAACTTTTCTGTAGGTTTGAAAATTCATAAAACAAAAAGTTGGGGAAAAGCCCTGTCATATTGTCAGCTGGAGTCTCCAGTATCTACTAGGAAAAGTCTACCTAATCATGGCCTTGGGGCAAAAGCCATAGGGTTTATAGGTTCAAGGAGAGTCCCATGTACAAACCCCCTTCCCTGCTGCCCCAGTTTAAACCCCACATAACCCACCAGGCTCTCTGCATTCCCTACAGCACAGGGCCTGGCACATACCAGGAGCTCAATGCTTACTCAGCATCTACCCCATGCCAGGCACTGTACCAGGCACCAAGACATCAGTCCTCTTTCTGTGTGCACGGGTCAGTGGGGGAGTCAGCTGTGGATACATCAGTCACAAAATCTCTCAAACAAACTGCAGGGGTCACAGGGAAGGCGAAAGCAGAACTTAGTAACAGCAGCATCCTCCATTAATCAGGTGTTCCCAGGGGCCAGGCAGGGAGCTAAGCACTCTTTGGGCACCTTCATCTTCTCCTTATGATGGCCCACCATGCAGGATGGGTTTATTATTACTTTATATATATATGATGAAAACTCTGGCTCAGAGAGGTGAAATCACGTGCCCAAAGTTACACAGCTAGTAGGTGACTGTCATGGATTGAATTGTGTCCCTCTAAAATATTTGTCAACTTGGCTAGGCCATGATTCCCAGTACTGTGTGGTTGTCCTCCATTTTGTGATCTTATGTGATTTTCCTATGTGTTGTAAATCCTAACCTCTATGATGTTAATGAGGCAGGATTAGAGGCAGTTATGTTAATGGGCAAGACTCAATCTACAGGATTATGTTGTATCTTGAGTCAATCTCTTTTGAGATATGAAAGAGAGAAGTGAGCAGAGAGGAGAGGGAACTCAGAACCACCAAGCAAGAGGAGCCAGGAGCGGAGTGTGTCCTTTGGACCTGGGGTCCCTGCGCTGAGAATCTTGTAGGCCAGGGGAAAATGGATGACAAGGACTTCCCCCACAGCCAACAGAGAAAGAAAGCCTTCCCCCTTGAGCTGGCACCCTGAATTCAGACCTCTAGCCTCCTAAACTGAATAAATTTTCTGTTTGTTAAAGCCATTCACTTACAGTATTTCTGTTATAGCAGCACTAGATAACTAAGACAGTGACAGATCTAGGAAAGGAAGTAACATAATCTCAGCTGTGAAGATGTTTAACAGCTGGCTTAGTGGAGGAGGGCAAGCCAGGCACAAGGAACAGTCTGAATGCAGATGTGGTAGGAGGAAGGTATAAGGCAGGTTTTCTCAACTTCAGCACTACTGACATTTTGGGTGGATATTTCTTTGTCTTTGGGAAAATGTTCTGGGCATTGTAGGATGTTTAGCAGCATTCTTGGCCTTTCCTCACTGGATGCCAGTAGTCAGTAGCACACCCCACCCCCCGTTGTGACAATTAAAAATGTCTCCAGACATAGCTAAATGTCCCCTGGGGGACAAAATCACCCCAGTTGAGAACCGCTGGACTAGAGCATCTGCATTCTGCCCTTAGCTGAACGGCAGCTCTTGGCACAGCCCTACTCCTGGCTGGAGGGTCTGGGCCTCTGCTTCTGTGTGTCCTGAGGATGGGCAGGGGACAAGACCTGGCGGGAGCACTGCACTATCTCTACAGGGTTCTCCTGCAGAGAACGGGCAAGGAGGGGCTGGCTAGACCTGGTTTTTCCACCCATACCATCTGTCTTAGTTATCTAATGCTGCTATAACAGAATACCACAAGTGGATGACTTTAACAAAGAGAAATTTATTTTCTCACAGTTGAGGAGGCTAAAAGTCAGAATTAACGGTGCCAGCTCCAGGGAGAGGCTTTCTCTCTCTGTCAGCTCTGGGGCAGGGTCCTTGTCATCAATCTTCTCCTGGTTCTAGGAGCTTCTCAGAGAAAGGATGCCAGGTCCAAAGACATGCTCCCCTCCTGGTTCTTCATTCCTGGTGGTAGGAGGTCCCCCTGTCTCTCTGCTCACTTCTCTTATATCTCAAAAGAGATTGACTCAAGATACAACCTAATCTTGTAGATTGAGTTCTGCCTCCTTAACATAACCGCCTCTAATCCTGCCTTATTAACATCATAGAGGTTAGGATTTACAACACATAGGATAATCACATCAGATGACAAAGCGGTGGACAATCACATAATACTGGAAATCATAGCCTAGCCAAGTTGACACACATTTTTGGGGGATGCAACTCAATCCACAACACTGTCCTTGTTTCCATTTCCACCTAGGGTGCTCTCCTTGGCGAGTCTAGTGAGCCAGCAGCCAAGCTAGATCAGGCCCTGCTTGGCAATGTCACCCCCAGGCCTGGGGAGGTCGCCCCTCCCAGTGCCTCAGTGTCCCCACTTGTAACCTGGAGACAAAAATGTCTGCTTTGAGGAGTCTCAATGGATCCCAGCTGTAGCCTCAGACCTCCTGGCCAGACCTGGAATCCCAGAATATGAGTTCCAAAGAAAGAGATCTGGTGCAGGGGTTGGAGCCTTCACCCCTACACAGGGCAGCTGGAATGTCTCCGCAGCCCAGGTGGGGTTGCCACTTCCAGACTATTTTAAAAAGTCCTTGAGCCCTGGACAGTCAGATCTCCAGGAACTCAACATTTGTGAATACTGTGCAGTGGTATGGCCTGTCCTGAGCCCCAGAGTGCCCCCTCCATCCCAGCTGACCCAGACACCATGGCCTTCCCCAAACCAGCCACCGCAGGGTTAATTCATACCTAACAGGGAACCTCCAGACCCCACCCTCTCCCTCCTCCCTACTGGTTGTTAGATATTTTGACCATCTTCCCTGTTCTCATGCCAAGAGTCTACAAACAATTATGGGAAGCCTACCACAAGCCAGATCCTGTGCTAGGTGCTGCCCTCAGCACGTTCTGGAGCCAGCATGGGAGAGAGACACTCAAACACCAACAACTAATAGAGCACGACAGTTGTAAAGAAAGAGGGACTGTACAGGGTCCCTTAGCGGTACTATGGAGGTAGGGAGTTGTCAATTCCTCCTATACAGGAATCTCAGAGGAGGCATACAGACTTGGTCTTGAAGGATGAACAGAAGTTTGTACAGGAGGACTTGGGGAGGGGAATTCAAGGAAGAGGAAACAGCATGTACAAAAGCACAGATGTCATCCATAGAGTGTAAAGACAAAACAGTAGAAATTGTATTTACATTCATTTTTAGTCTCATGCTTTTCCATTTTCTATTTTTGCATACAATTACTAATGCACATAATAGATTAAGATAGTGATATATGTATTAACATATGTATTAACATAGTGATATATGTTTATTTTTTAATATTGTGTATGTGAGGCTTCAAACTGAGGTGCTGGCATAACTGAAATGGGTGACTTCAAGCCTAAATTAAAACTCCATTTTGAATCAAACTACATTTTTGCCTAGAGTCTCTGCTCCTGCTCTCTGACAAGACAATTTAGCTTCCTGTAAAAGTTTAACCACTCGTAACACAAAGAGAGTGAGGATTAAGGCTTTAGCTTATGTGAAGAATAGCTTGTTAAAAGGATGTTTGTTAAGAATATTTACACAACTAATGAGGCACCGCAGTCCAGGGACAAGGACTAGAAGGCAGGAGGGACAGGAAAGCTGGTGATAGGGAACCCAAGGTTGAGAAGAGACAGTGTTGACATGTCATGGGTTTGTTAATCATTGTCATAGGGCAATATGTGTACTAACTGTTTAATGAGAAACTATTTGTTCTGCAAACCTTCATCTAAGGTACAAAAAAAACCGAATTATATATGTGAGATCAATTGACAACAGTGACTCAAAAGGTTTGACGGGAAGCCTAGGGGGCAGAGAGTTGAAGATAATGGTGATGGAAAAATTTGGAAAAGGATAGTGAGAATAGCAGCACAACTGGAGGGATGTAATCCATGTCACTGAAATGTAGATGTATAAACTTTAGAAATGGTGTAATTTTGGCTATATATATTTTCACCACAAAAAAGGTCCTCTATGGTTGAGAAGGGAGAGTGTTGCCATGTCGTGGGGTTGTTAACCAATGTCATAAAACAATATGTGTACTGACTGTTTAATGAGAAACTATTTATTCTGTAAACCATCTAAAGTACAACAAAAAAAATTTTAAAAAAAAAAGAATATTTACACAGCTTGCCTCAGAGAAGATACTTTGGTTAACAGGAGGTTAGGAAATAGGATTGATAATGTTAAATGAAGATGGGATGGAGTCTACAATTGTCTCATAACTATGTAAACAAGATGAGGTCAACATCAATTAACCAAGTCTTAACCAAACTTCATTTTCACTCACTGAGATCTTCCGCTCCATTTCTGCTGACCTTTTGTAGATTTATAACTAAGGTAATGACAAGCCTGTTACCTTAAGATGAGAGGAGAGGCAGACTGCAGCTATGACAGAGAATTGACTCAATTTATTTCTGTCAGAATGCTTTGTCAAACAAATCTCAAAAGTAGCAAACAGACTTATGGACGATGTTAAGAAGAATATCTTGGTCAAACATCTTCCAGGAGATGGGAGATTAAAGTTAAGTTAGAGATGAATGTTAAGTAAATTTGTAGCTTGACAACCCCTTGTAAGTTTTTTTTCCTATTCCTTCCCTTGTACCCTCCTTGGTGCCTGTGAACTTATATCTTTTGTTTGCTCTGCTTGATAAAAACTTCACTGTTCTCCCTGCAATTTGGAACACACTGCAGCATTCCTGCCTGGGTGCTTGCTTGTGTGTATCCCGTTTCACAAAATGTTTTTATTTGTCATTAAAACTTTGTTTTTATTTCTAGCAAAGTGTAAATCTGGTGCTTCATTACAACAATATGTGTATTTTGGAGTACATACCCTTACATTTTTTACTAATGCATAAACAAAATGATGCAAAGGTTGGTTTTGGACATATTGTGTTTGAGAGGCCTGTGGATGTCCAATAGGCAATGTCTAGTCCTGGAGCTAGACATGGGCATGGATGGGTGGGTGGGGAGACAGCTTTGTGTGTTGCTGGCAGAGGGGAAATGGAAGATGAGGAAGGGAGAGGGGCTGAGATTATGGTCAGTACAGGGGAACAGGGCTGAGTGGAGGAGGGAGCAAGTGGTTCTCAGCCTTGCTGAAGTTGAGGACATTTTAAACAGTCCTCACTCCAATATTCTGACTTAGTCGACTTGGCGTGGAGCCCAGACGTCACATTTCTTTAAACTCCCCCAAGTGATTCCAATTGCAACTAGAGTTAAGAGCCACTGCCCTAGATCAGTGGTCTTCAAACTTCTGTGCTTGTGTATCCCTGAAAGAAGTTTGGAAAACTACATACTCTCTTTCACATTTTTAGGTTGACATCTCAAGTTTTATTATAATGTTACTAGCTACAAAAGATGTAATTTTCTGCATGTTGACTATATTTTATTCAGAGCCTCAGAGATACAGATTTGGTCCATTTAATTTATGGAAAATGTCTGCCATATAAGCTAATTGGCAAAGCCAGAATTCATTGTCAAACCAATAAGCTCAATTACACTTACTATCTGCCAAAAGAAAATTTGAATTTATTTTTCAGTTCAAATAAGTCTGTTGATGCATAGCCTCATGACAACCATCTCACTTTCAAATTCTAATTCTAAGCTAAATAGGTAGACAGTGCAGAGCCTTGTCACCTAGAATCTGTCTCGTAAATGAATAAAGCGCTGACCCTCTGATATGTAGAGCCAATGCCTCAGGAATGTGCACTGTCTACTTGCTCATTTGTTTGGGTCCCCAGTGGTTTGTGCACATTTCGGGTGATGCATCAGAGTCGGACAGGGATTAAGTGAGACTTAAACCTTATTTGGAACAGTAAATGAGGTGGGAAAGAAAAACTGGCTTGATGCTCGTCTGCAGAGGCCAATAGACCCATCTGAGAAAAGAGGATGTTGAGAAGTTGAGGATCTGGAAATGGATAACTTTAAAAGTATTTGAGATAGATCCATATGTATATAGTCACTTGATTTACAACAAAGGAGCTTATGCAATTCTGTGGGGGAAAGGATGATCTTTTCTACATATATTCATAAAGAAGAAAATGAATTTGATCCCTTCCTCACACAATACACATTAATTTAAGATGGCTCATAGACCTAAATGTGAAAAGTAAACCAATAAAGCTTCTGGAAGAATATATAGGAGGAGATCTTCACGCACAAACAAAAATCTCTTAAACTGGACATAAAATCCACTTGCTACAAATTTTAAAAATTGATAAGTTAGACTTCATTAAAACAAAAACCTTTGTTTATCAAAAGAGACCATTAAGAAAGTGAGAATGAAAGGGCAAGAGAAGATTTTTACAATACACATACCTGACAAAGGACTCATATCCTGAATATATAAAAAACTCCTACAAATCACTAAGAAAAAGACAACTGACCCAACAAAAATGTGGACAAGGCTTGAACAGGCACTTCATAAAAGAGGATATTAAAGGGCCAGTAAGCATATGAAAAGGCACTCAACATCATTAATCATCAGAGAAATGCAAAATAACTCCTCAATGAGATTCTATTATACCCTCATCAGAACAGCTAAAAAACAAACAAACAAGCTGATAATATCAAGAGTTGTAGAGGACATTGAGCAATCAGAGCGCTCGTACATTGCTGGTGGGAGTACAAATGGTACACCCACTTTGGAAAACTGCTTGACAGTAGCTCCTAAAGCTAAACATATATGGAGCCATGGTGGCGCAAATCAGTAAGTACTCAGCAGCTAACCTAGTGGTTCTGCAGGAGAGAGGCCTGGTGATCTGCGTCTGTAAAGATTACAGCCAAGAAAACCCTATGGGGCAGTACTACCCTGTCATGTGGGGTCTCTATGAGTCAAAATCTACTCAATGGCATCTAACAACAACAACAACCCTATGACTCAGCAATTACAATCCTGGGTGTATATCCAGGATAGGGCAGTAGCTGCAGTTCACCCAGTATGCAGGCAATACGGGGGTACATTATAAAGAATTTAGAATAGAAATAGATAATAATAGAATTTAGAATAGTAACAGTAATAAAAATCAATCTGCTTTTTATTATCAACATGCACCAGCTTCAGCAATTCTAAACCATGTCAGTGATAAAATATCCCTTCCCTAAAAACATCTTTTATTGGTCCCAGGTCTAAACAAATGCTGCAATTATCATTGAGTTTTAAGAATCTATCTATCTATATACGTAAACTTTAAAATTATAATGTTTATATTACTTAATCTCTAAATGAGCATTGTATTCCATGGTCATACAGTCAGCTCCTAAAACACGTGGACTCCACACGTATTTATTTTGAGAGTACTTTCCTAAAGGTCCAGAACATTCAAGCTCTTTCAGGTCACAGTTCCTGTCTCCAATTCCTGTGGTAGTACATATTCCCGCATTATAACAGTGTATTTGAAATAAACAACAGTAGCACAGCAATTTTAAAGACAAACAGAACTTAAGTCACTTCAGTATAGAGGTTGCCTTAGATGGGGGCAGTTATTGACTGGGTGTTATGTACTGAATTGTGTCCACCCCACCAAAAAAAATATATATATTGGAATCCTAACTCTTATACCTATGGATGCAATCCCATTTGGGGATAGGATTTTCTTTGTTATGTTAATGAGGCCATATATGTATGTGTAGGGTGCGTTCTAAATCTAATCACTTCTGAGTTATAAAAAGAACAAAATAGAGAAGCACAGCACAAATGGGGGAAAGATAGCACTAGTCTTCTATCTCCCTTATCGATTTCTGGCCTTGGGGATTGGAGGCCTGGTGGAGCAGCACTGAGCAGTGAGGCTGGTCTGTGCCCTGGACTAATGCAGTTTGAAGATCTAGGAAGGTGAGGTAGGGTAGGGAAGTGGTGGAGAGAGGGAAGGGAAGAGAAAGTCAGAGGAAATCAAAGGTGACAAGAGTAAATGAATTTCCATTGATTCCTAGTGAGCATGGTTGCACTTAATCAACACTGTCTTAACTGGACCTAGTCAATGCTGCCCTGGCAGACAGGCCATTTGTCAACTGAAATGCGAGTGCCTTGAGGCGAGGGATGTTGTTGCTGTTGTTAGTTCCTGCTAAGTCAGCTCCAACTCATGATGACTCCATGTACAATAGAACAAAAGGTTGCCCAGTCCTATGTCATCTTTGTGATTATTGGCACACTTGAGTCCACTGTTGCAGTCACTGTGTATGTCATCTTTGTGATTACAGAATGCTTGAGTCCACTGTTGCAGCCACCGTGTATTTTGTCTGAGTGCCTTCCAACCTAGGGAGCTCATCTTCCAGCACTATATTGGACAATATTCTATTGTGATCCATAGGGTTTTAACTGGCTAATTTTCAGAAGTAGATTGCCAGATCTTTCTTCCTAGCCTGTCTTAGTCTGGAAGCTCTGCTGAAACCTGTCCACCATGGGTGACCCTGCTGGGATTTGAAATCCTGGTGGCATAGCTTCCAGCATCATAGCAACACACAAGCCACCACTGTACAACAAACTGACAGATGAGTAACGGGAGGAGAAGGATAGTGTATTACTTATCTGCGGCTGGAAACAAATCACCCCAAAACATAGTGGCTTGTAATAGCAATAATCAATTTTTTTTTTTTTTAATCTCTCACACTTTTGTAAGTTAGGAAGTGGCTCGGTGGGCAGTTTTCACTCAAGGTCTCTCATGTAGTCTCAGTCATATGTCAGCTGGGGTTGCAGTCATCCGAAGGCTTGAGTAGGGCTGGAGGATACACTTCTAAGGTGGTTCACTCACACAGCTGGAAAGTTGGAGCTGGCTGTTGGCTGGGAGCCTCAGTTCTTTTCCATATGGACCTCCTCATGGGCTGCTTGAGTATCTTCATGTCATGACAGCTGGTTTTCCCTAGAATGAGTGACTTCACCTCAAAAGCCACCCACTAACACTTCTGCCATACTCTATTGGTCACTCAGGCCAGCCTTGATTCAGCATGAGAGGCTGAATATCAGGAAGCATGATATCAGTGTATGAATATCAGGAAGAATCACTGGGGAGCACTTTGGAAGCTGGCTACCATCAACAGTGTCTTATTTAGCCCTGTATACCCAGCCTCTAGCAAAGAGCCTAGTGCACAGTAGGGCTCTGTGAACATTTGCTGGATGAGCATAGAGTGGACTAGGAGGATAGGGCTGTCAGTGTGGCTGTCTCCAGGGGAGCACCATGCCAGGGTGTCTCAAGGAAGAGAAAACCCGTGTTCTCTAGGCCTACAGATTCCTGCTGGCCCTGTCTGGAGTGTGGGCTGAGGGGGATGAGGGAATTGGGGCATAGGCAGCCTTCTTCCCCTTAGTACAGAACAAATGCCCTGAGATGGGGCACAGCTTGCTCTGCACACACACCCAGCAGCCGGTTAAAGACTGGAGATGTGCCCCATAGTGCCTCACAATTACCTCCTCTCTGGGCTGAGCTGATTTTGGCATGCGGGAAGATGCCAAAACATGTCCTGAGCACAGGCAGGGGAAGCTACATGCCTGGGGTGAATCGGAGATTAAAGGCCCAAGGAAAGGGCAAAGGTCCCATGGGTGACTGTGTCACACCTTTTATTTCCAACTCCCTTTGCAGGAACTTAGATGGGTTGGGCCTTGGAACTGGAGAGCATCTGAGATGTGCTCAAAGGGCTCTGAGGTGGCCACTACTGGTAACAGAGCAAAGGAAAGAGAGGTCGCCTGTGTAGCCACACCAACCGCAAAGGCCTCCACTAGAAAGTCACTCCTTCAGGAGGCTGAGGTGTTCTGGCCTCTAATATCTGGGCCACAGTGCCGCCCTCCAAGAGTGGATCATGTGCTACCAACAAGCACCTTCCACCACTGCCCCAGGGAAGATGGCATCCCCCAACCTTAGACCACAATCCTTCTGCCCAGGTCCCCTCTGTCCCTACCAGCTCCGGTGGAAGGTCTGTCCAGGCAGCTCTTTTGGATTCTGCTCCATCCTGGCAAGAGACTCCCTCCCATCTGATGAAGGCCCCTTCATCCATACTCTGGCTTTTCCAAATCCACCTCCCCGCTGTGTGCTCCTTTCTGATCACCTCCCCACTCCCAGTCCGGCCTCTCTCTCTCCTTTTCCAAATATAATTTATTAAAACTTTATTGTTTATTATACAACAATGTATATTTATTTGTTCTTCTTTCTTTAAACAGTTTCAGTGGGTCTGTCTCCTCGCCCTTGCTCCAAACCTCTCTTCCTGCTCTCCAGCGCCCACACCTAACCTTCAAGTTCAACTCATCCGGAACCGACCTCTTCTTCCTGAAAGGTCTCTCTTCCTTTTGAAACCATTACCAGGAGACATGTGAAGAGAACACTGGATTTAGTCACAGAATCAGTGTTCCATATGGGCTAATAACCCCTTTTGTTGTGTGTTAGGTGCTGTCAGGTTGATTTCTACTCACAGCAACCAATGTGGCAGAGTAGAACTGTCCCATAGGTTTTCCTTGGCTATAATCTTTATGGTGGTGGTGCAGAGGTTAAAGCGCTCAACTGCTAACCGAAAGATAAGTGGTTTGAACCACCAGCTGCTCCATGGGAGAAAGGTGTGGGAGTTTGCTTCTGTAAAGATTTAGGGCTGGAGGATCCTTGGAAATCCTATGGGCAGTTCTGCTCTGTCGTATAGGGTCACTATGAGTCAGAATCGACTCAGTGGCAGTGGGTTTTAATCTTTACAGGAACAGATTGCCAGGACTTTCTCCCGGAGCCACAGGTGGGTTCAAACCGGCAACCTTTTGGTTAGCAGCAGAGCACTTAACCATTGTGTCACCCACCCATCGCCATCGAGTCAATTCCAACTCCTAACAACCGTACAAGACAAAGTAGAACTTCCTCATAGGGTTTCCAAGGCTACAATCTTTACAGAAGCAGACTCCACATCTTTCTTCTGTGGAGCAGCTGGTGGGTTCAAACCACGGACCTTTTGGTTAGCAGTTGAGTGCTTTAACCACTTTGCCACTCCTTTAATAACCCTTGAATGGGTTTTATTTATCAAATCATGTCCACAAATAGCAAATAGATCAGGGATCCCAGGAGGAGTCCTTGACTGAGGTGAAAGTAGCAAGAAAGGTCCAAAACATATTCCTGCTCCATCACTCCCCTGCTTAAAGCAGGCCCCAAGAGCTTAACAAAGATGAAGGCACAAGCCTAATCATAGCTTTCTAGAAGATGAAGAGTTGTTCTTCCACAGAGCAAAGAGATCAGTTTTTCTTCATTTTTTAGAGCTTTGGAGGTAAAACAAAGAAAACTGGATTAAATGCAGCAGGAAAGACCTGGGCTCAAAATAAGGAAGGATTGCCAGCCTGAAGTTGGGAGCAACATAACCCAGACACGACCTGTCAGGAGCAGTTGTGCAAGTCCCTTCTTGAGCAAGGATAGACTGATTCAGCAGCATTTTGGGGGTGAGCCTGAGCCAAGCCCTGCAGTCATGGCCATTGAGGCCTCAGTTGTTGGGGCCAAGGGAGGCAGTGGCACACCATGGTCAGGGAGCTTGCACCAGTCAGGGAGGGATTCTGGGCAAGGCTGGGTCTGTGGAGCGGGAAAGCCTGTTGGGGACCTGAAGCAGGATTGGGCTCTTGTCCACCTTCTTCCCTGGCCAACTCCTATGCATCCTTCAGGAGTCAATGCAAGCACCACCTCCTCCAGGAGGCCTTCCATCATGGCACTGAGCATTCAGCAATGAACCTGGGCCTCAGCTGCTTCCCACTCTAGACACAAGCCCCTTGATGGGGGACTGTGGATGGTTCATCATTGTGTTCTTTGTGCCTGACAGGTGCTCTGGAGATGTGGAGGGAATAAGAAAAGGAGGGAAGCAGTGGGGAGAGAAAAAGGAAGGAAGGGAGATGGGAAGGACGAAGAAAGAGAGGAGGGAAGAAAGAAGGTAGGGAGGCGGGAGAGAGGCCAGGAGGGGAAAGGGAGATTGTTTTAGTTTCCTAGTGCTACCATAACAGAAATACCACAAATGGGTGTCATTAAAGAACAGAATTTATTTTCTCACAGTTTTGAAGGCTAAAAGTCTAAAACAGGGTCCTGGCTGCGTATATTCCTTCTCTGGGCCTCTCTCAATAGTTTCTGGTGTCTCCGGCAATCTTTGGCATTCCTTTGCTTAAAGAAGGTCCTCACAAGGCATCTGTCTTCCTTCTGTGTGTGTGTCTGTGTCTGTGTTTATTCTGCTCTTTTTATACCTCAGAAATGATTAGATTTAGAACACACTCTACACTGGTATAACCTCATAAGAAAAGGTAACTCCTATTTCCGAACAGGTTCATGTTTACGTGTACACTAAAAAACCCCACTGCCTGTGAGTTAATTTCAACTCTTCGAGACCCTACTGGACAGAGTAGAACCACCCATATGGAGGGTTTGCAAGGCTGTAAATCTTTAAGGAAGCAGACTGCCACATCTTTCTCCCACGGAGCAGCTGGTAGGTTCGAATCACCAACCTTTTGGTTAGCAGCCAAGTGCTTTAACCACTACGACACCAGGGCTCCTCATTTACAGATATAGGGGTTAGGATTTCAACACCGTTTTTGGTGAGACACAATTCAATCCATAACACCGACTACATAAAGAACTCTCAAAACTCAATAATAAGAAAACAACCCGATAGTAAATGGGCAAAAGATTTGAACAGACACTTCACCAAAGAAGATACATAGATGACAAACAAGCACATGACTAGATACTCAACATCATCCGTTACTAGGGAAATGGAAATTAATTCACACTGAGATACCATTACACGCTTATTACAATGGCTAATTAAAAAAACAAAATCGACAATACCAAGTGCCGGTGAAGATGTAGAGCAAGTGAAAGCCTCATAACTGAACTGAATTTAGGACAAGTATTAGAGAAAATAGTTTGGCAGTTTCTTATAAAGTTAAGCATACACTTACCATTCAACCCAGCAATCCGATTCCTAAATATTTAACCCAAACGAAGGCTTGTGTTCACACAAGAATCTGTATGTGAATGTTCATAGTGGCTTTATTCATAACCACCCAAAACTGGAAACATTCTAGATGTATGTTCCTCTAGTGGGGAATATATAAACAAACTGTGGTGCAGCCAATAAAAAGCAAAAAAAAAAAAAAAAACTACTGATATATAATCTATATAAACAGTACTGAGATTATACATATATATTTCAGATTATTTTATATACATATACACATATACAGAGACGGAGCTCTGGTGGCACAGTGGTTAAAGTGCTCAGCTGCTAACCAAAAGGTTAGTGGTTCAAACCCACCAGCCACTCCTTAGGAGAAAGATGTTGCAGTTTGCTTCAGTAAAGATTTACAGCCTTGGAAACCCTATGGAGCAGTTCTAGTCTGTCCTATAGGGTTGATATGAGTCGGAATTGACTCGATAGCAACAGATATTTACATATATATAAATATAAATGAATATATATGTGTGTGTGTGTATATATATATATATATGTATATATATATACCCTTTGCTATTGAGTCAATATATATAAACCCAAAAAATCAAACCCACTGCCATCAAGTGGTGGTGGATTCAAACTGCCGACCTTTTGGTTAGTAGCTGAACTCTTAACCACTGAGCCACCAGGGCTCATACACATATATACATATGATTATATATATATGAGATTTTATATATATGTATATTATATATGTATATACATTGTTATGGATTGAATTGTGCCCCCCAAAAATACATATCAACTTAGTTAGGCCGTGATTCCCAGTATTGTGTGGGTGTCCACCATTTTGTGATCTGATGTGATTATCCTATGTGTTGTAAATCTCAACCTCTATAATGTTAATGAGGCAGGATTAGAGGCAGTTATGTTAATGAGACAGGACTCAATCTACAGGATTAGGCTGTATCTTGAGTCAATCTCTTTTGAGATATAAAACAGAGAATAGAGCAGAGAGGAGGGGACCTCCTACCACCAAGAAAGAGGAGCTGGGAGTGAGCTCATCCTTTGGAGCCAGGTTTTCTGTTCTGAGAAGTTTCTAGACCAGGGGAAGATCGATGACAAGGACCTTTCTCCGGAGCCTACAGTGACAGAAAGCCTTCCCCTGGAGCTAGCACCCTGAATTCAGACTTCTAGCCTCCTAAACTGTGAGAGAATAAATCTCTGTTTGTTAAAGCCATCCACTTGTGGTATTTCTGTTATAGCAGCGCTAGGTAACTAAGATATAAGTATATATACGTATGTGCATACGTGTGTAGATGTGTGTGTGTGTGTAAAATATAAGACCACAGGGGTGAATCTTAAATGCATTACAATAAGTGAAGGAAGCCAGATTCAAAAGCCTACATATTATATGACATTCTGGAAAGGCAAAACTACAAACTTAAAAAAAAATTAGTGGTTGCAGGGACTGGGAATGGGGGAGGGGTTGACTACAAGGAGCATGGGGAATTTTGGAGGTGATAGAACTGTTCCACATCTTGATTGTGGTGGTGGTTAGAAAACCCTATGTGTTTGTCAAAACCCTCAGAACTGTGCACTGAAAAGATGACTTTCTTGTATATAAATTACACCATTTTTAAAAAAAGAACATTATTTCTTAAAGCAAAATATAGTAACAGATAAATCTATAAAATGTGCATATCCAGCCCTAGGCCTTAAGCACAAGACTGCCGATCATGAGATCTGCCCTCTGTAAGGGAAACTGCTCCCCACCTAAGCCCTTAGTAAAGCCCTCATTTATAAATCAAAAAAACCCAAACCAGTTGCTGTGGAGTCAATTCTGACTCATGGCAACCCCATGTATGTCAGAGTAGAACTGTGCTCCATAGTTTTTAGTGGCTGATTTTTCAGAAGTAGATTGTCAGGCCTTTCTTCAGAGACACCTCTGGGTAGACTTGAACTTCCAACCTTTCAGTTAGCAGCCAAGTGCTTTAACTGTTTGTATCACCCAGGGACTTCCCTTGTGGCTTTATTATCTAGTGCTGCTATAACAGAAATACCACCAGTAGATGCCTTAACAAACAGAAGTTTATTCTCTCACAGTCTAGTAGGCTACAAGTCCAAATTCAGGGTGCCTGCTCAAGGGGAAGTCTTTCTCTCTGGCTTTGGAGGAAGGTCCCCATTATCAATCTTCTGCTGCTACAAACAATAATAGGAGCTTGTTATGGATTGAATTGTGCCCCCTCCCCCCCCCCAAAAAAAGTGTCAACTTGGCTAGGTCAAGATTCCCAGTACTGTATGATCGTCCACCATTTTGTCATCTAATGTGAGTTTCCTATGTGTTGTAAATCTCATCTCTATGATGTTAATGAGGCAGAACCCAATCTACAAGATTAAGTTGTGTCTTAAGTTAATCTCTTTTGAGATATAAAAGAGAGAAATCGAGCAGAAAGACAGGGGGACCTCATACTACCAGGAAAGTAGTGCCAGGAGCAGAGCATGTCCTTTGGACCTGGGGTCCTTGTGCTGAGAAACTCCTAGATCAGGGGAATATTGATGACAAGGACGTCTCTCCAGAGTCTACAGAGAAAGTCTTCCCCTGGAGCTGGCACCCTGAATTCAGACTTCTAGCCTCCTAGACTGTGAGAGAATAAACTTCTGTTTGTTAAAACCATCCGTGTGCAGTATTTCTGTGATAGCAGCACTAGATAACTAAGATATCCTGGTTTATACAAAAGTCAAAAATCAGCTGTCCTCAGAGCAAATCCAGCCTACTGATGTGTCCTGTTTGGCTTGCACAGTGCCAATATTTAAAAACAGGAGACATCTCATAAATTTTTTTTTAGATTTCTGGCTTCTCTTGAAAAATTAGAAGAAACCATACTGGCCCCTTATTCCTGCATGGCAACACATTTACCCAAGTGCCCACTCAATCCTCTTCACCCAGTACATTACCTGCCTGGCTACTCACTGTAGACATCTGAATTTGCCATTCCTGTGTTGCTTCATCCCCAGTGGGCTTGCGATCTGTAGTAGACATTTGTCATTCTTTTTGGCTGTCTAGTATCTGAATGCTTGTCCAATGTCTGGGGAAAACCCTTTTTTATGAGATGGGGTTTACTTCCTATAACAGAAGTGGAAAATGCCAGACACATTCCCATCTTCCCTTGCAGCTTGGGAGCATCAACCTCAGACTTGGAATTGGAAACAAAGTAGCAGGGATCGTGTACAGTTCACTCTGGTGATGGGTGGCAGTAGCAGCAGTGACTATATGTGGTGTCCAGATTAGTTGTGGCTGCCAGTCTCGTGGCATGTCCAGTAGTGACGAGATAATGGTGGTGTCTAGGGCTTGTGATGACCTTCCCTGAATCAGTACCATTATGTGATTTTTTTGGTTATTGTTCTTGTGAAGTCTCCAATGCTAATTCTGTGATCCCATATGAATTTAAGGGAAGGTTTCTTCCTTCCTTTCTTGCTCCCTCCCTCCCTCCCTTCCTTCCTTCTTTTCTTCTCTTCCTTCCTTCCAATTCTGCAATCTACCCCAAATCACCTAAATAAATTCCTTTTCTGCCTGTCATGGATTGAATTGTGTTCCCCAAAAATATCTGTCAACTTGGCTGGATCATGACTCCCAGTATTGTATGATTGTGTACCATTCTGTAATCTGATGTGATTTCCTTATGTGTTGTAAACTTAATCACTATGATGTAGTAAGGTGGATTAGCGGCAGTTATACTGATGAGGTATACAAGATTGGATAGTGTCTTAAGCCAATCTCTTTTGAGATATAAAAGAGAGAAGCAAGAAGAGACACATGGGAACCTCACACCACCAAGAAAGCAGGGCCAGAAACAGAGTACATCCTTTGGACCTGAGGTTCCTACGCTGAGATGCTCCCAGACCAAGGGAAGACTGATGCATCACAAGGACCTTCCTCTGGAGCCGACAGAGAGAGAAGGCCTTTCCCTAGAGGTGATGCCCTAAATTTGGCCTTGTAACCTTCTAGACTGTGAGAGAATAAACTTCTCTTTGTTAAAGCTATCCACTTTGGGGTATTTCTGTTACAGCAGCACTAAATGACTGAGACACTGCCTCACTTAGCAAGAGCAGTAACTGAGTCCTATTAAAAAAGAAGCCCTTCATTGGGAATGGTTAATGGTGATGATTGAACGCCATGATAAACATATTTAACATCACTGAACTGTACATGTGAAGACCGTTGAAATGGAAAATGTTTTATTACCTATATATTTACCACAATAATAATAATAATAACGAAGAGCTCTTGAGAGAAGACCCTGTGGCCTGGCTCTATTAAATGACCTCTTCCCCCGCTGCCTCCCACCACCACCACATCACCATGCCTGGTTGATTAGCTTTTCTTGGATCCCCTCACACACAAAGCTGTTCGCTAAATGCTACTTCCCCGAGTTCCTTGACATAATTTGAATGAATCTCGCTTTCCTGAAAGGAAAAGCATCCTAGAAGAACAGAAGCCTCCTAAGGCAACAGTTTAAAGGAAGAAAAAGCCAGACAAGGGTATCCCCTGCAGTGTTGTTTCTCATCGTGGAAAATTGGAAGGCACCTAATTGTCCAACAATAGGTGACTAGTTAAGTAAATCCAGATGTGGATGAAATATTACAAAGACAATTATAATGGCATGTGGCTGTTTATAAAACAATGTGAAAAAAGGAAGTATTCATATAGTATTGCTTACAACAATGTAAAACTGTATATTCATATGATAAAGGCTGAAAATTAAGGAAAAATAAAAACAGTTTGGTCACAGTGGTGGAATTTTTTCTCCTTAAAATTTCCTTTAAAAAAGAAAGGAAGTTCTTTCTGACACTGAGTCAACAATATGCCCTACAACCTTGCAGAACAAGTCAAATTCCTCTTCTAAGTTACAGTCCTTTAATATTTTAAAACTCTCTTCTGTTCCTTCTAAACCCTGTTCCTCCTTCTCAGCTCTGGTTGCTTGCTGCAAAGGGGGTGTCTGAATCCGTGGGCTCACTAAGTGGAAATCTGTGGCTTTGGGATATCCAGCATCCACTTCCCCCCAACCCTGCCTTCTTAGAGGGATCTCCCACTGCGGTCTGAAATCTCTCTAAGAGGGCATCCACATCTCCCACTACGAAAGCAAAAAGTACTGACGGGTTCACTCCCTGGCTCTGCTGGCCCAATCAGGAGGCAAAAATGTGACTCAGGCTCAACCAATCAACTTGCTCTTCTCGGGCTTTCTCTTCAGCAAGAGCTGCAAGGATGGTGAGTGCGTGGAAGTACCGTTTATACTAGCAGTGGTGGGCAAGACTATTTGGACTGGGTAGTCCTGACGTTTCCTCTCTTGTGGGTATACCTGTTGCCCGGGCCTTCAGAGATCCTTGGTTCCAGCCCATTTTCCGTTCTTGGCCTTACAGCCTCCATCAGTTCTGTGAACCTTGAAGGGGAAGTCAGTCACCGTGTAAGAAATCTTAATACCTTGAGACTACCAAGCTGGGAGGCAAGTACGTGTAGGCGGTCTGCTTGACAGTCTCAGATGGGGCTCCCAGGTGACAGCATCAACTAGAGCCATGCGAGTGAGTCATCATGGACATCCAGCTCAGCTGAGCCTTCAGATGTCTGCAGCCCCATCCAACATCTGACTACAATGCATGAGAGACCCTCAGCAAGAACTGCCTGGCTGAGCCCCTCAAGAATTTATGACCCACAAAATCATGAGCAAAAAAAAAAAAAAAAGATTGTTTTAAGCTGCTATATTTGGGGATTGTTTGTCATGCAGCAATAGTAACTAGAACAAGGGAGCAAGGGAGGAGGGTTCTTGCTTGCTTGCTTGCTTGCTTATTTTGCCCCACAGAAAACTATATTCTCAGTAATAAGAAAGGGAACAGGATAAAAGGCAAGGAAGCCTGTATTTGGTGGTGCAGTGATTAAGCGCTCAGCTGCTAACCGAAAGGTCAGAGGTTCGAACCCACCAGCCACTCCACTGGAGAAAGATGTGGCAGTCTGCTTCCATAAAGATTTACAGCCTTTAAAACCCTATGGGGCCGTTCTACCTTGTCCTGTAGGGTCTCTGTGAATAGGAATCAACCAGACAGCATTGAGTTTTTTGGGGGGACTATGGACCAAATCTTTTTCACATACCACCTCAGGAAACCCTCACTATTCTGTGAGTTGTGGATAATTATTCCCTTGTCAAAAGAGGAAATGGGGGTTCAGAGATGGCAAAGCTTCAGCTAGTTAAATGTCCGGCTGCAGAGGTGGTGCCCTTTCTGGCAGTGCAAAGCACCCAAAAACAAGACTAAAGGAGCAAAGGTCAGGGAAGAAAGTCCAATTTAATAACATGGTGGAATTTAGAATAAAGATTACTAAACCTATCAGATAGTTTTCAAGGGATTAAGGTGTCACTATTGCTCCACCCCACGCATTAGCCAAATGACAGGCTGAACATGTACTCAGGTGGAGCTGAGGAAAAAGAGTTTTCACAGAACCTTTCATTTACAGAGCGTCACAGAGATTAACCTTCTCAGTAAATCACCTCCTTTAGTTCTCAAACAACTCTGAAGACAGGCCCCACCCCGCAGGGGTTTAACTTTAATAGAGATATGAGACATTAACGTTAAATGGAGCATATATAAAGCATAGTGATACTTAGGGAATTCCTACTATGAGCTGGGCACTTTATGTCCATTATCCCTAATCCTGCAAGATTTATATCATTAATCCCTGTAACAGATGGAGAAATAGTCACAGGTCATTAATGAATTTGCCCCAAACATCACACAATGAGGAAGTGCAGGTAAAGAGGAGCTCTGCTGAGGCCTAGAAAAGGAGGGAAAAGGTGGTCTGACAGGCCATGCGTCCCCACAGGCATGGAGCTCTGCGGCAGAGACTCAGAGACAACAGTCTCAGGCCCCTGCAAGCTGTGGGCACAGAAAGGACTACCTGGGGAAGCAAAACTAGCAGAATGTGGGGTCCCAGAAGACTTGGAGGCAAAGACGCTAGAGAAGCGGCAAACCCATTGACACATTGCCATCGAGTTGATACCGACTCATAGCGACCCTATAGGACAGAGTAGAACTGCCCCACACGGTTTCCAAGGCTATAATCTTTATGGAAACAGATTACCATATCTTTCTCCCATGGAGTGGCTGGGGGGTTAGAACAGCTGACCCTTCTGATAGCAGCTGAGAGCTTAACCACTGTGCCACCAGAGCTTCTTAGAGAAGGCGCAAAGTCCTCATCAATCTATGAATGGGAAAGGACCTCCAGAGAGTGAAGATCTCCTACTCATACCCCAGCTAGAAGGGGCCGTCTGACCCAACCCTCAATTCAGAGATAAAGCAGCAGCACCCGGAGAGGAAAAGAGACTTGCCCAAGGTGCCCAGTGTTATGGATTAAGTTGTGTCCCTCAAGAGATACGTTGAAGTCTTAACCCTCAATGTCTGTGATCTTGTTTGGAATAGGGTCTTTGAAGATGTTATCAGTTAACATGAGATCGTACTGGGATATGGTGAGTCCTAATCCAATTTGTCAGTTTATCGTATTGCGGTGGCTTGTGTGTTGCTTTGAGGCTGGAAGCTATGCTACTGGTATTTCAAATATCAGCAGAATCACCCATGGTAGACAGGTTGCAGCACAGCTTCCATATTAAGATGAATTAGGAAGAAAGGCCTGGTGATCTATTCTGAAAATTATCCTAAAAACCCTATGGATCACGACAGAATATTGTCCAAAATAGTACTGGAAGATGAGTCCCCTAGACTGGAAGGCGCTCAAAATACACAGTGGCTGCAACAATAGATTTTAGCATACCAACAATCATGAAGATGGCACAGGAACTGACAATGTTTCATTCTGTTGTACATGGGGTTACCATGAGTCGAAGCCAACTCAATGGCAACCAACAACAACAATTATCCAATATGGCTGGTGTCCTTATAAATGAAGAGACACAGAAAGACACACAGAGGGAAGATGGCCATATGAAGACAGAGGCAGAGATTGGAGGGATGTAGAAGCCAAGGATTGCCAGCTGTCACCAGAAGCTAGGAAAGAGCATAGAACAGATTCTCCCTCAGATCCCTCAGAAGGAACTAGTATGGCCAATACCCTGATTTCAGACTCCTAATCTCCAGAACTGTGAGACAATAAATTTCCATTCTTATAAACCACCCACTTGGTGGTATTTTGTTATGGCAGGCCTAGGGAACTAATACACCCAGCTTGTCAGTGGCAGGGCAAGCCAAGAGTACATATTCCTGAGTCCTGGGCCAGTGATCTTTCAGAGTCATCTTCCCACAGTTGTGGGGAAAATTTGGGCTATGATGCAGGTGACCCTTTAATTTATCATCCAAACCAGGACAGTTTTGAGAGATGAGGCTGAGATGGCAGAGTAGTCAGATGCTTCCAGTGGTCCCTCTTACAACAAAGACCCAAAAAACAAGTGAATCAATTATATATGACAGTCTAGAAGCCCTGAACATCAAAGGCAAAGTTGAGGAATCAGACTGAGTGGTAGGGGGAGGGAGAGACGGTTCAGAAGCATCAAGGAGTTGCCAGACCTGACACAGCAGGAGCCGGCACCTTGCAGGCCGTATGGGCTGGCGTGCGTGGTGAGGCAGGCAGTGGCGTTTGGGACGCATTTTCCACCTCAGGAGAGACCCAGCAGCAGACAGTCTGCTCAGGCCTTCAGAGCCAGTGAAAATCGACAAAAGATAAGTGCATGCGTTTAACCTACCTAGCAGATCAAAAAACACTCACTTTGGGAAGAACCTCTCTCACATTTACCTGCTTCCTCCTCGCTCTGTAATGTCTGGCAGCGTTTGCCTCCGTTGCTTCTTCCCCTGGGCCCGAAGTAAGACCCATCAGGCACCTTGAGCCCATCTCCTGGCCTTGGAGAGGGAACAAATTAACAAACAGGAAAAAATAATCTGCCAGCTCCCCTCAGCCAGGAACTCAGGGCAGGCACAGCTCCTTTGTCTAGGCACAGGCATAAAGGGTCCACGAACTTTGAATGCCTTTCACCCCTGCATAGACCTGTGTGGGCCCATTTCAACAGCGTAGGCCCTCATTAGCACAGTACAATAAGATGTATACCTGAAACCTGACTTCACTGTATCAGCTATATGGTAGAGTGGCAGGTTCATGACATTTGATACCGCTCTGTCCATTAAGCAGGGTCCTCACCTATTCACATCAGGGGCCTGAGGACTGGTGGCTCCACCCACGTAACCTAGCCACCTGCAACAGGGGTCCAAGAATAAGCGGTGTCTCCCAGTCCTTATAGCCAAAAGCACTGGGTGCCCCTAGTCCGGCTGCAAAACCCACCCACCTATGCACTCTAGGGAACAGGGACACGCTTTCCTCCCAGATACTCAGGGGCAACTGTCAGCCCCCTGTCTTGCTCAGCACGTGACCCCTTACTGCAGCCAGACACCTGTGCCTACTCCAATCACCCCTGTCTATCTAGGACTGTAGGTGAGAGCCTGCACCACACTCTTGGTGACTGACTATCTGGACACCTGAGCTGAATCCATACAAGAAAAATCAATTGAATCCTGTGCTCACATACTTAGTAACAGATCTAACCACCTGGTTACAGGACATTAGAGCTTCAAAGGTGTCAACAATCAAACTAGTTCACATGAGCAGCCTATTTGGGCATATCAAAACAAAACAAAACAAAACAAGAAGCTAGGACACAGTAAGCAAACCGGGACAGTTTTCAGAGTGAGCATAGGCATTATTAATAATTACACCAGGACAGAAGGTGTAAACAGGACTTCCTTGGGCAAATGGGACATGTGGTCGCCCAGGCACGACAGCTGAATGTCACCCACTTGCCCACCAGGAAAGCTTCTTTGTAGCCTTGTGGCTGAAGGGACCTGAGAACTCTTTATCACCTTCCACAGCTGGTGAGGGGCCGGACGACAAAACAGCCCTAAGGATCTGGCCTTCCCAGGGGTCTTCAGGGCCTCCCTAGAACTGGGTGTTCCATAACTGGCCTCTGTCACCACCCAAAGCTGTGTGTGCATAAACAGAGGCCTCATTGTACTGTCCTCACATATTAGAGGGTAAGTGCCTGGCCACATCTGGCCAAGCTCCGGTTTCAGGTGCTTCCCTCTGGGCGATACCCACTGAACCAATGCTATCCTTACTCGGAGCTGTAAATATGAGGCCCTCCTGTGAAGGTGCAGAGTAGTGGGACAAAGGTCTCTCCTGGCCTGGTAGCCAGGTAACAGCAGAAACTTCTAGGATGTGAGGTGCACACTCAATTGGCATGGCTGGCTGTGCTCTTTCCTTCCCTGTGCCTCACATCTCTGCCCTCTTCCTGGTAGTCATGAGCTTCTCAACCTTTAATGTGCACATGAATCACTAGGGATCTTGTTACAATGCAGATTCTAATTCAGCGGGTCTGGAATGGAGTCTGAGATGCTGCATTTCTAACAATGGTGAGGCCAATGCTGCTGGTCCAGAGACCACATCAGAACAGTGAGGCCATAAATGTCCTCCTTCCAGTCCCTTCCCTGCCTTCATGTGGCTGCTCCTTCTTTAGACCTCAATGTAAAAGGCCCCTTCTCAGAGACACCTCCCTGACTACCATCTAAATGAGGTCTCTCCTGTGATCTTTCACAGCATCCTGCTAACTTCCTGCAGAGCAATAATCATAACTTGGAATTGCTTTTTACGTGGTTGTTACTTATAATAGTAGAATGTCACAGTATGTCCCCAACAGATCAAGCCTTCCCACATCCACACCTTTGTGAAGTCTTTTTCCCACCCTGACTTTGGCCTTGCCCATGTGATTTTCTTGGGCCAATGGCACATTAGCAATGTGACACTATCACAGGCTTTAAGAGCATTTGTGCATTCGGGTCGCCCTCTTGGAATACTGCTGCTATGAGAAGAAGCCTGAACTAGCCTACTGGAGGCCTCTGGTCCAGACAACAGCCAATACCAATTGCCAGACCTCAGAGTGAAGCCATCTTAGCTCATCTAGGCCAAGTCGAGCCATCAGATGACTACAGCCACATGCATGAGTCCAGAAGAATCACCTAGCTGAGCCCAGCCCAAACTACTGACCCACACAACGGTGAGCAAATAAAACGGTTGCTGTTTTAAGTCACTGAATTTTGGGGCAGTTTGTTATACAGCGATAGATAACTGATCCTTTGGTCTAATGTCTCTAGTAGGGTTGGGACTAGGTTTCTGTTTTGTTTGCTATCTCGTACCCAGTGTCTAATAAGACCTGGCATTGTAGGTGCTTGATGTATATTTGAATTCATGAATGAATGAACTAACAACCTGGATCTGTCTGATTCTAAAGTCCATGAGTTTTTCTCCATCACCCTGTTCCCAGACAAGCTGCCTATCCTGGGTCTAGTAAGGGCAAGAATAGAGCATGTGATCTAGCCTAGGCCAATCAGTACTTTCTAGTCCCTGCCACAGTGATTGGTTAAGGGATAAGTGTGTGACCTAAGATAATCCAATTAGTTTGAAACTCAGGACTTTTACTAAGAATGCTGGGAAATATACTTTCTGTTACACTGGCCAGTATAAAGGAGACAACAGAATTCGGGGTGATTTTCAAAATATTTATTAATGGTATGTCAGGGCATTAACTAATTGGAAGCAAGGACTTAAAGGCCTCCATTTGTGCTGGGCATTAACTCTTTAGTTGCATTTTCGGGAGGTCTAGGGTGGTTTGGATAGGTGGGAGCCCTGGTGGCTTAGTGGTTAAGAGCTCAGCTGCTAACCAAGAGGTCAGTAATTCGAATCTACCAGCCATTGCTTGGAAACCCTATGGGGCAGTTCTACTCTGTCCTATAGGGTTGCTATGAGTTGAAATCAACTCGACAGCAACGGGGTTTTTTTTCTGTTTTTTTTTTTTTTTTTTTTTTTTGGTGTAAGGTGGCTGGGAGAGGGGCAATGGTGGTTCAGTGGTAGAATTCTCACCTTCCACGTGGGAGACCCTAGATCAATTTCCAGCCAATGTACCTCAGCGCAGCCACCACCTGTCTATCCGTGGAGGCTTACATGTTACTATGATGCTGAACAGGTTTTGGCAGAGCTTCCAAAATAAAATGGACTAGGAAGAAAGGTCTGGTAATCTACTTCAAAAATATCAGCCAGTAAAAACCCCATGAATCACAATGGTCTGATCCCATTGTACATGGGGTCGCCATAAGTCGGGGGCTGACCCAACAGCAGCTAACAATAACAGGGTGGTTGGGGGGTATTCACAGGGCTTGGGATGGTGGCTGTTTACTAATGAGTATAGAAGTAGTTCAGTATTGTAACTGTTAGTATCAACCTAACAGTGTGTACTGCTGTCAGCTCTGCGCATAGTCCTGGGAGCTGCTGGGCCTGTCTGAGCATGGAGCCAACACCGAGGAAGTTCGTCCTGAAAAATGTAGAGAAAGAAACCAGAACCCAGTCAGAGCATTTGAGCCCTGGGTAAAGCCTTGTCTGATGCTATATTTACCACTGAACTTTTCAGTCACATGAGCCCATAAATATCATTTTTGTTTTAGCTAGTGGCTTTGGATTTTCTGTTGCTTGCAATCATCAGGATCCTAACCAACTGGACTTCTTACTTCTGGGAATACCACTGTCCTTTTAAGAGCAACCAGTTGATCCAGATACTCTAAAATTAATTCCAAATTTAAGCCAGACCAGCAGAGGGCTGAATACCTGGGCTCACTCACATCACTCCCTGCAGAACCACTTACTCTGCTGTGCTTTGCCAAAAGAAAAGATTTACAAAACTCATCATTAAGTCTATTGTAAAGATGGTATTGAGGACGTGGCCCAGTTTACACAGGATCTTTCTGTTGTGCTTCTCCTAAGCAGTGAATTTGTTTTTACCCCATGGATGCTTGAACTGTATAATTAACTACGTTTCCCTTTTTGCCTTGGCTACCAGGAAACCTCACACCAGATATGTAGCCCACTCTCAGCAAGAATGTAGAACTCCATGGTGTGTCCTTTTACAGTAGCCTCATTTCTGATTCAATTTTATGTCCTTATCCTTGTTTTTCCCTATCACATTCTCACTTCTTTTGACTTATAGAATTTTGCTTCATCCTGGTGGTGCAGTGGTTAAGCGATCAGCTGCTAATCAAAAGGTCAGTTGTTCAAACTCACCAGTCACTCTGCAGGAGAAAGATGTGGCAGTCTGCTCCCGTAAAGCCTACAGCTTTGGAAACCCTATGGGGGCAGTTCTACTACGTCCTGTAGAATTGCTATGAGTTGGAATCCACGGCAATGGGTTTATTTTTAAGTTAAAAGAAACTATGGGTGGAGCTCTGATGGTTCAGTGGTTAATAGCTATGGCTGCTAACCAAAAGGTCAGCATTTCGAATCCACCAGCTGCTCCTTGGAAACACTATGGGGCAGTTCTACTCTGTCCTATAGTGTCACTAAGAGTCGAAATTGACTCAACGGCAACGGGTTTGGGTCTTTTTGGGTTTATGGGGTGGAAAGAACTGCTATATCAAGTACTCTGAATTTCAGAAAAGAAAAGAAGAGGTGTGGAAGAATATTTAAATTCAGGGATCTCAAGAGCGTAAAGAATCAAGATGCCAAACAGATGGAAGAAAGATCTTATTTAAAATTTAACCCTCTGTCTCATTTAAGTTCTACCAATAGGCAAGAAGTCTTCTGAGCAAATCATAGAGTTCCTCCTGAGACGGCTTTTAGTGTTGAGGACAGAGTCCCTGTAACTGAGAAGCACTTAAAACAATGTATTATTCACTTAGAGTCCCTGGGTGGTGCAAACGGTTACTGCTCTGACTTACTAACCCAAAGTTTGGCTTAGCAGTTTAAACCCACCCAGAGGCTCCTCTGAAAAAAGGCCTGCAGATCTGCTTCTGTCTTAGTCATCTAGTACTGCTATAACAGAAATACCACAAATGGATGGCTTTAGCAAAGACAAGTTTATTTATTTCCTCACAGTATAGGCTAAAATCCAAATTCAGGGCGTCAGCTCCAGGGGAAGGCTTTCCCTCTCTCTTTTGGCCTTTTCATCAATCTTCCCCTGAACTAGGAGCTTCTCCGCACAGGGACCCCGGGTCCAAAGACACACTGTGCTCCTGGCACTGCTTTCTTGTGGGTACGAGGTCCCCCTGCCTCTCTGCTTGCTTCTCTCTTTTATATCTCAAGAGATTGCCTCAAGACAAAATCCAATCTTGTAGATTGAGTCCTGCTTCACTAACACAACTGCCGCCCATCTCCCTCATTAACATCATAGAGGCAGGATTTATACATATAGGAAAATCACACAGTACCAGGAATCATGGCCCAGTTGAATCGATACACACATTTTTTGGGGGACATAATTCAATCCATGACAGCTTCAAAAAAAATCAGCCATTGAAAACCCTGTGGAGCATAGTTCTACTCTGACTCTCACCATGGGTTGGAATCAACTCGATAACAACTGGTTTTTATTATTCATTTAATATATGTAATGTTTGTTGAAAGAATCAGAATTTGCTCACTTAGGTTATAAATAAGCTACAAATGTTTATGTTAGAAAAATCTCAGACTCCTGGGTGTAGTTCTTCTCTTTTTGACTGTGCAAGTAAAAGAAAAGAAAAAAAAGTGGTTCTAGTAAATAAAAACTCAAATACAACACAAAGCCTGGGTTCTTTGAGAATCTTGAACTGCTTTAAGTTCTTTCTAAAACCAGACCTGGTATAAATAAATAGAAAAAAACCCAACCAAACAAAAAATAATGAAATGAGCACTATTCTCATTTGGCATAGAAAGTGCTGAACAATTGAGGGAAATTGTCTGTGAAAACATGGAAGGGGAATCTATGAGATGCTCTTGAAGAAAGTGTTTTTTTGGGAATTAAACAGGACCTGACAAGAAGGGAAGTGAAAAGAAGGATGCCTTAGTTAACTAGTGCTGCTATAACAGAAATACCACAAGAGGATGGCTTTAACAAACAGATGCTTATTCTCTCACAGTTTAAGAGACTGGAAGTCCAAAGGGTGCCAGCTCCAGGGGAAGACTTTCTCTCTGTGTTGGCTCTGGGGGAAGGTCCTTGTCATCAATCTTCCCCTGGTCTAGGGGCTTCTCAGCACAGGGACCATGGGTCCAAAGGACACACTCCACTCCTGTCTCCTCTTGCTTGATAGTACTCAGGTCCCTCTCCTCTCTGCTCGATTCTCTCTTTTATATCTCAGAAGAGATTGACTCAGGATACAACCTAATCCTGTAGATTGCGTCATGCCTCATTGACATAACTGCCTCTAATCCTGCTGCATTAACATCATAGAGGTTAGGATTCACAACACAGAGGACAAGCACATCAGGTGACAAAATGGTGGACAACTACATAATACTGGGAATCACAGCCTAGCCAAGTTGACACACATTTTGGGGGGACACAATTCAAACCATGACATTGGGGTTAGAGAAGAAGTTACAGTGTTGTAGAATAGGGAGGTGGAAAGAAAACATTCCAGGTGGTGGGTACCAAAAAAAGTATATGTCTGCAAGGAGATGAACCTGTCCAGCGCTAACAGGTACAGAGTGATGCCCTTGAAATACTATCTAATCATGGCCTCTGTCTTCATGTGGCTTCCCAGGCCTTTGAAGACAAGGGTTTCATGATCCTCCATCCTGCCTGGGACTTAAAGGGGCTGAGCCTGCTTGCTCCCACCTCAAGGGGCGCCTCACCATGTGTCATGTCCAAAACAAAAACTGATCGTACCTTGAATGACTTGACAAGGTGTTTGTCTTTCCTGGGAGCGGTCCTGGGCCGGTGGGAGGGGCAGCAAAGGAGAAAGCATATTACCCAAGATTACCCAAAATCCTCCTACCCGTTTCTCCTCCCAGAGATCTACTTTTCAGAGCAGCTTCGACTCATTTGAACCTCATCCTCCATAAACTCTAGCAGTCGTTCTCAAAGTGGGATCCCCGACCAGTAGCACTGGCATTACTTCAGAGCTTGTTGTTAGGTGCTGTCGAGTGAGTTCTGAGTCATAGTGACCTTATGTACAACAGAACAAAACACTGCGCCATCCTTACAATCATCACTGTGTTTGAGCCCATTTGTCTTAGTTAGCTAGTGATGCTATAACAGAAATACCACAAGAGGATGGCTTTAACAAACAGAAATTTATTCTCTCACAGTCTAGGAGGCTAGAAATCCGAATTCAGTGTGCCAGCTCCAGGGGAAGGTTTTTTCTCTCTGTTAGCTCTGGGCGAAGGTCCTTGTCATCAATCTTCCCCTGGTCTAGGAGCTTCTCAGTGCAGGGACCCTGAGTCCAAAGGATGCACTGTGTTCCTGGCACTACCTTCTTGGTGGCAGAAGGTCCCTCTCCTCTCTGCTCAATTCTCTCTTTTATATCTCAAAAGAGATTGATTCAAGATACAACCTAATCCTGTAGATTGAGTCCTACCTCATCAGCATAACTGCCTCTAATCTTGCCTCATTAACATCAAACCCGTTGCTGTCAAGTCGATTCTAACTCATAGCGACCCTATAGGACGCAGTAGAACTGCCCCATAGGGTTTCTAAGGAGGGGATGGTGGATTCAAACTGCCAGCCTTTTGGTTAGCAGCCATAGCTCTTAACCACTGAGCCACCAGGCCCCTTCCATTAACATCATAGAGGTTAGAATTTACTACACATAAGATAATCACATCAGATCACAAAATCGATGGTGTACAACCACACAATACTGGAAATCATGGCCTAGCCAAGTTGATACACATTTTGAGGGGACACATTTCAATCCATAACACAATTGTTGCAGCCACTATGTCAATCCATCTCATTGAGGGTCTTCCTCTCTTTTTGCTGACCCTCTACTTTACCAAGCATGATGTCTTCTCCAGAGACTGGCCCCTCCTGATAATATGTCCAAAGTATGTGAGATGGAGTCTCGCCATCCTCCCTTCTAAGGAACATTCTGGCTGTCTTAGTCATCTAGTGCTGCTATAACAGAAATACCACAAGTGGATGGCTTTAACAAACAGACGTTTATTCTCTCACAGTCTAGGAGGCTACAAGTCTGAATTCGGGGCACCAGCTCCAGGGGAAGGATTTCTCTCTCTGCCGGGCTCTGGAGGAAGGTCCTTGTCGTCAGTCTTCCCCTGGTCTAGGAGCTTCTCTGGCACAGGGACCCTGGGTCCAAAGGATGCACTCTGCTCCTGGTGCTGCTTTCTTGCTGATGTGAGGTCCCCATGTCTCTGTGCTCAATTCTCTCTTTTATATCTCAAAAGAGATTGGCTTAAGACACTATCTAATCTTGTAGATCTCATCAATATAGCTGCCACTAATCCATCTTATTAACATCACAGTGATAGGATTTACAACACATAGTGAAATCACATCAGATGACAAAATGGTAGACGATCATACAATACTGGGAATCATGGCCTAGCCAAGTTGACAGATATTTTTGGGGGACACAATTCAACCCATGACACTGGATGTACTTCTTCCAAGACAGATTTGTTTGTTCTTCTGGCAGTCCATGGTATATTCAGTATTCTTCTCCAACACCATAATTCAAAGGCATCAATTCTTCAGTCTTCCTTATTCATCATCCAGCTTTCGCATGCATGTGAGGCAATTGAAAATACCATGGCTTGGGTCAGGCACACCTTAGTCCTCAAAGTGACGTCTTTGCTGTTTAACACTATAAGAGGTCTTTTGCAGCAGATTTGCCCAATGGAATACGTCGTTTGAGTTCTTGACTGCTGTTTCCGTGGGCGTTGATTATGGATCCAAGTAAAATGAAATCCTTGACAACCTCAATCTTTTCTCTGTTTATCATGATGTTGCTTATTGGTCCTGTTGTGAGAATTTTTGTTTTCTTTATGTTGAGGTATTATACACACTGAAGGCTCTAGTCTTTGATCTTCTTCAATAAGTGCTGCAAGGCCTCTTCACTTTCAGCAAACTATGTTGTGTCATCTGCATATCTCAGGTTGTTAATGAGTCTTCCTCTAACCCTAATGCCCTGTTCTTCTTCATATAGTCCAGCTTCTTGGATTATTTGCTAAGCACACAGATTGAATAAGTATGGTGAAAGGATACAACGCTGATGCACATCTTTCCTGATTTTAAACCACGCAGTATCCCCTTGTTCTGTTTGAATGACTGCCTCTTGGTCTATGTACAGGTTCCACATGAGCACAACCAAGTGTTCTGGAATTTCCATTGTTCACAATGTTATCCACAATTTGTTATGATCCACACAGTCGAATGCCTTTGCATAGTCAATAAAACACAGGTAAACATCTTTCTGGTATTCTCTGCTTTCAGCCAGGATCCATCTGACATCAACTATGATATCGCTGGTTCTGAGTCCTCTTCTGAACCTGGCTTGAATTTCTGGCAGTTTCCTGTCAATATACTGCTGCAGCCACTTTTGAATGATCTTCAGCAAAATTTGACCTGCATTAATATTAATGATATAGTTCGATAACTTCTGCATTCAGTTAGATCAATTTTCTTGGGAATAGGCATAAATAATGATCTCTTCCAGTCAGTTGGCCAGGTAACTGTTTTCCAAATTTCTTGGCATAGACACGTGAGTGCTTCCAGCATTGAGCTTCTCCATTGTCTCTTTCCACAGGTGTAGTCAATTTGATTCTTGTTTGTTGAAACATCTCAATTGGTATTTCATCAATTCGTGGAGTCTTGTTTTTTGCCAATGCCTTCAGTGCAGCTTGGACTTCTTCCTTCAATACCATCAGTTCCCGATCATATGCTACTGCCTGAAACGGTTCAGCACTGACCGGTTGTTTTTGGTACAGCGACTTTGTGTATTCCTTCCATCTTCTTTCGATGCTTCCTGTGTCATTCAATATTTTGCCCATTGAATCTTTCAGTATTGCAACTTGAGGCTTCCATTTTTCCTTCAGTTCTTTCAACTTGAGAAACGATGAGTGCGTTCTTCCCTTTTGATTTTCTAATTCCAGGTCTTTGCAGATTTCATTATAATACTTTACTTTGTCTTCTCGAGTCACCCTTTGAAATCTTCTGTTCTGCTCTTTTACTTCATTTCTTCCTTTAGCTTTAGCTCTTTTACATTCAAAAGCAAGTTTCAGCGTCTCTTCTGACATCCATTTTGGTCTTTTCTTTCTTTCTTATCTTTTGAATAACCTTTTTGCTTTCTTCATGTATGATGTCCTTGATGTTATCCCACAGCTCCTCTGGTCTTTGGTCATTAGTGTTCAATGCATCAAATCTATTCTTAAGATGGTTTCTAAATTCAGGTGGGATATACTCAAGGTTGTACTTTGGCTTTAATGGAATTGTTTTAATTTCTTCAGCTCCAATTTGAACTTGCATATGAGCAATTGATGGTCTGTTCCGAAGTAGTCCCCTTGCCTTGTTCTGACTGATGATATTGAGCTTTTCCGTTGTCTCTTTCCACAAAGGTAGTCAATTTGATTCCTGTATATTTCATCTGGTGAGGTCCGCGTGTATGGTCGTCATTTATATTGGTGAAAAAAGGTATTTGCAATGAAGAAGTTCTTGGTCTTGCAAAATTCTATCATGTGATCTCCAGCATCATTTCTATCACCAAGGCCATGTTTTCCAACTACCAATCCTTCTTCTTTGTTTCCAACTTTCTCATTCCAATCACCAATAATCTTGATTGCATATTTGATCAATTTCAGACTGCAGAAGTTGGTAAAAATCTTCAATTTCTTCATTTTTGGCATTAGTGGTTGGTGCATAAATTTCAATAATAGTTGCATTAACTGGTCTTCCTTGTAGGAATACAGAAATTATCCTATCAATGACAGTGTTGTACTTCAGGATAGATCTTGAAATGTTCTTTTTGACAATGAATGTGACACTGCACCTCTTCAACTTGTCATTCCCAGCGTAGTAGACCATATGATCGTCTGATTCAAAATACCAGTCCATTTCAGCTCACTAATGCCTAGGATATCAATCTTTAAGTGTTCCATTTCATTTCTGAAAACTTCCAGTTTTCCTAGATTCATACTTTGTACATTCCATGTCCCAATTATTAATGGATGTTTGCAGCTGTTTCTTCTTATTTTGAATCATGCCGCATCAGCAAATGAAGGTCCCCAAAGCTTGACTCCATCTCTTCCCTAGTCGTATTTTGAGTGCCTTCCAACCTGAGGGGTTCATCTTCTGGCACAATATCAGTGTTCTGCTGCTATTCATAAGGTTTTCACTGGCCAGTTTTTTTAGAAGGATATCTCCATGTCCTTCTTCCTAGTCTGTCTTAGTCTGGAACATCCATTGAAACGTGTCCATAATGGATGACCCTGCTTGTATTTGAAATATTGGTGGCAAAGCTTCCAGTATCACAACAACACACAAACCACCACAGTAGGACAAACTGACAGAGAGTGGAGGCAGAGCTTATTAGAAATGCAAATTCTTGGGCCCCATCCGAAACCTATTGAGTCAGAAACTCTGGGCTGGGGCCCAGCAGTCTGTGTTTCACAAGAGATTCAGATGCTCACTAAAGTTTGAGGACCATTGCTCTGAGACAGAGCTGCTTTTTTTAATTTTATTTTTGGTAGAAAAATATGCATAATAAAACATACACTCATTCAACATTTTCTACATGTACAGTTCAATGTCATTGGCTACATTTGTCACATTGTGTCCTCATTCTCGCTGTCTCTACCCATATTGTTTCACTACCATTAACTTAGACTCTCTGTCCCCTGCACTTCTCCTCTGTGTTTTAGAGTTGCTATTGGAAACTTGATCTCATATAGAAAATTCTTTAAAAAAGCACACTGCTCAAGGTGAACATTCTTCACTTGTTGAGCTAAACTGTTGTTTAGTTTAAAGATGACTTCATGGGATAGTTTCAGTTCAAGGCTTAAAGATTATTTCAGGGCAATAGATTTGGGGGTTCCTTAGTCACAATGGGTCCAGTAAGTCTGGTTTCTATAAGAATTTGAAATTCTTAAAACAGAGCTTCTTAATCTTCATTGTGCATCAGACTCATCTGGAGAGTTTTTAAACAACACGAATACCTGGTTCTACCCCCAGAAAGTCTGATTTAATTGGTCTGGAGTAGGGTTCAGGCATCCCATTGTCAAAAGCTCCATTGATGATTCTAGTGTGCTGCCAAAATTGAGAACCACACAACCCCCTGCCTCTCTTCCTGCTCCCCCCCTCTGCTCCCCACCTCCTATTATCTGGGTATGGGCTTAGTCTTGGTCTTCTCTTCCCTCTCCTGGCTGAACAGTCAGTAGGCCTTCTTCCTGAGATGGCAGAGGGCAGAGTTTGCCAATATTTCCAATTTAATCTATACATGTTGTGGTTAGTTGCCTTTGAGGCGATTCCAACTCATGGAGACTCCATGTGTGCAGAGTAATACTGCTCCATAGGGTTTTCAAGGCTGTGACCTTTGGAAGCAGATTTCCAGCTGGGCCTATCTTCCCACATGTGGCTGGGTGGGTTCGAACTGCCAACCTTTCAGTTACGAGGGACTATATATATATATATATATATATATATATATATATATGCACATACAATACACATATATATACACATACATACATATATACAAACATATATACATATATATGTGTATATGTGTATGTGTACATATATATATTATACAAGTCACAGACTCAACACTCTGTTGCAGGTACAGATTTATTTACAGACTCTTAGAAGGGAAAGGATCTTGAAGAGTGTCTCCTGCAGACATACCCTTTCCAGCTGAGGAAACTGAGGCCCAGAAAGAGTAAGTGACTGGTCCAAGGATACATAATGAGTGAAGCACAGAGCCTGGGACAAGATCCCGGTCTTCTGATTCAAAGTCTGCTGTCTTTTTACCTCCCCACCCCACTTCACTCTTACTCTGATGGAAGTGGACTCCAAGCAAAGACCTGGATCTTTAAAAAAAAAAAACAAAAAAACTTCCCTTATTCCAGGCCAAGGCACAAGAGGGCTTGTGCAATGAGCAAGTTCTGGAAGTCTCCATAGGTGACCTTGAGCTGGGGCCTCACGGGAGCGGGAGATTTCGATGGCCAAGATAAGGGGAGAACCGCAGGGGAGGAGAGGCAGCCAGCTGAGACTACTGGCAGCAGGAAAGCAGCCAGCCTGGTTCCCAGCCACCTGCCAAGGTCCTGAGTTGTGGGGGGTGGGAAGGGATGAGGGACAGGAGGGTAGCAGAGAGGGGCAGGGGAGTGCCTGGCCAGTGGGTATGAACCTGCAAACAGTCCCCTCCCTGACAGCAAGGACCCTGGGTGAACACAGGCAGGGAGCCACAGTGAGGTCAGGTTGTCTGACCTCCTGTGTCCCTCGTCACCCTCCCCCCACACCTGCAGGACCTGCAAGTTCTCACAGCCCAAACAGGAGGGAGGGGAGAAGTGGGCCTCAGCTTGGCTGCAAAGCTGAGAGTCTGGGAGTGGGCAGCAGTGCTGAGTCCTGAAAAGTACAGGCAGCGTTTGGAATTACACAGATGGACATTCAAATCCCAACTTTGTCACTTTCAACCATGTGTTCTACAGCAAGTCATGGAGACTCTCTGAGCCAGCTTCCCCTTCTGTAAAATGGGGGTAACAATACCTGGTTCTTGTGAGGAATCTGAGAAAATCCATGTAAAGCACACACGTGTACTTGGTGCATATAAGCAGGGGGCTCGGAAAACAGAAGGCAGCATAAAGAAGCCTTCAGACAGCCTAGGGCTGTTGTGAGGAGTAAGTGAATTGTTAACTGCCTTGGAGTCAGGCTCCGGCCATGGCGATCTTAGGTACAACAGAAAGAAATGTTGCCTGGTCCTGGACCATCTTATCTTCTCACGCAATATCAATCATGATATTGGTATGCTTGAGTCTATTATTGCGACTCTTGTGTCAATCCATCTCATTAAGGGCTTCCCTTATGTTTGCTCACCTTTTTACTTTTCCATACATGATGTCCTTTTCTAGCATTTGGTCTTTCCTGACGATAGATGTGAAATGCTTAGGATAGGGGACCTGGTTCAGAGTGAGTGTTCCAAATTATCAACTTTATTATGGCTGTTGGTATCATTGCTGCTCTTGTTCTATCCACCCGGAAGTCTGGGTACTCTAGTCACGGAGCTAGGGCCTAGGAGGTTTTCATACCAATAGAAACACTTACCCAAACCCAAGCCCCCTGCCGTGGAGTAGATTCCAACTCACAGTGACCCTATAGGACAGAGGAGAACTGCCCCATAGGGTTTCCAAGGCTGTGAATCTTTACAGAAGCAGGCTGCCATGTTTCTCCTGCAGAGCGGCTGGTGGGTTCAAACTTCTGACCTTTTGGTCGGCAGCAGAGTGCTTTAACCACTGCGCAACCAGGGCTCCTAGAAACACAGCCTGAAAAAAAAAGTATTGGCCTCAAAACATGAAAAAAAAAACCCTGCAAAATCAAAATTAGTCAATGTTTTGTTAAATGTCTGCAAAACGTTCTCTTATTTCAACTTTATTAACTGTATTTGTAACCGAATTTCTCGGGTTCTTGTCCTGTCCTATTAGCCAATCGAAATAAGATGGACACCAATTAGCAAGACAAACAGAAGGTGGCAATTTATTGTCTGCACAGATAAGGAGCAACCCCGTAGAGACAAGTGGGGCCTACTGTCGGAAAGACAAGCGGCTCCCTGCCTGAGGGGATCAGGGACCTTTTAGGGTCCTCGAGTCGCCAGGGGGCAGGGATTGGCGCCTGAAACCCTGCACCCCGAGCCCACCCAAGCCCAGATTTGGAGATCTGGGTGCTGAGTCATGCTGAGTCACTCTTCATAGGAAGTATGCATTGTGGGACTTCTCGCTTTGCAAAGGGACCAGGTAGTGCTGTCTACGGAGAATATCTTCTCCTCCTGCAATGCCCAGGTCCAGGGTCAGGTAAGGACACCATTCTCCAGATCTGCGCCTGCACGAAGATCCTGACCTGCGCATGCGCAAAGATCTGGCGCCAAATACAAACCAAGGTTAGAGGCTGCCTTTTGCAAGGGCAGTGCGCTCCCAGCAAACCTCGGTCAGAGAACTTGGCTTCCAAGGACCTTGACCGAAGAAGGGGCGTGGGGTAGGGGCGGGGAGCCACGGCGGAGCGGGGTTTCATATTCACAAACAGTAACATTGAAATCAATTTAAGGTTAGACTTTCTCCTTCTATGAGCATTTAAGTGAGTGATGATGATTAAGAAATTAGAATCTATCATAAATCAAGTGACTAGTAGCCAAATAACTTCAAATGGAAAATTATAAAAATTATTTTAGTATATCATTGTGACAGCGTAGAAAAATGCAAAATTTTAAATATGTGGGGAATGTATATAAAGTTTAGGAAATGAGTGGGAACAATATACTCTAAATCCAGGATGGTAGTTACCTCTGCAGGGAGGGGAGTGGGATTGGAGAGGAGTAGACAGGACTTTTCAACTGTCTTGGTAATGTTTTCTTCAGCTGGGTGGTGAGTGCAAAGGTTTTTATTATATACAGTAAAACCTGCGAAAGCAGGAATCTGTGTAAGGCCGAAACCTGTCAGAGAAGGAAAACGCAAATATTTTCCACTAATAGAGAGCAATAGAAAACTGGTAAGCTGGACCTTATCAAAGGTGGAAGACTTTCGAGACCCGGAAAAACAAGGCAGTCCCGTGGAGTTCTGGCTCTCACAGGTTTCACTGTAATTCTGTATCTCTTTTTTTACATATGAAATATTTTTTAGTAAACTTTAAAAATATGTTTTGTGGCAAAAAAAAAAGAGAAAGAAATGTCTCCAAATCATTTCAAATTTTTTTTTATGGCAAATTTGTATTTAATGTGAGGTGTGGGGGGTATTTTAATAGATTGTACATAAGGTCAGGAGTCCCTGGGCGTCACAAACAGTTAAGTGCTCGACTACTAACTGAAAGGTTGGCAGTTTGAACCCACCCAGAGGCACCTCGAGGGAAAGGCCTAGCAATCGGCTTTCAAAAGGTCACAGCCTTGGAAACCCTATGAAACAGTTCTGCTCTAACACACGTGAGGTCGCCATGAGTTGGAATCGACTTGATGGCAACTGGTTATATAATGTAAGGCGGGGCCTCCAAAAGTCCATGTCCCCAAGGCCATCAGGGCCTGACTATAGCAATGGCTTTCCAGGCCCCAGCCCTCTTGCCTGGCTTCTACAGTAGGAGCCTGGGCAAGATGAATAATCAGCTGCCCACTGTAGGCTCTGTGGGGGTTTGGTTTCTTTATTAAACATATGTCTGTCTATAAAGTATAAAATCAGACCAAACTGAGTCAATTCCAACTCATAGCGACCCTATAGGACAGAGTAGAACTGCTCCATAGGGTTTCCAAGGAGTAGCTGGTAGATTCAATGCTGCTGATCTTTGGGTTAGCAGCCGAGGTAAAATTTCCAGATTGCTGTGTGAGCAGAAAGAGAGAAGAGGAAAGCCCCAGTAAGGACGGAAATGGAATTTCCCTAGCAGTCGTGCTCTTAACCATTGTGCCCCCAGGGCTCCCTATAAATTATAGATATGTGTATTTTTCCTTATTGTTAAGTAGGCAGTGGTAGATAAATGGGATTGTGAGAAAAAGTAGGAATCGTGTAGAACAGGAGGGTCTGAGCAGGCCTGGTGGTCGCTCCCACAACCAGGTCTAAAGTAGGTCCAGCTGTGTGTGGCAAGGTGCTGACTCAGCCAAATGGCCTGAGAGACAAGGAGACTGTGCAGCTGCCTTCCACACCTGTTAGAAGAAGAAGCTTCTGCTTGACACCTACCAATTATGAGGAGATGCTAATAAGACAGAGAGTAAAGAGTAAACTGTGAGACATCAAGGCCAGGACTTGATGGACAGGGAGGCAGAACTGGGAGGAGTGGGGAAAGGAAAGCATCTTGGAAGTGAAAGTGCGGGGGGGTGGGGAGGGGTCTGTTTATCTGCAGTGTGTAAGCCAGACACCCAGTGTCATTGTGTCCCACCCAAGGCCTCAGCTTACTGGAACTCCTGGAGAGGAAGGGGTCTTGAATGAGAACCTGAGAAAAGACTTCCCCCCACAAAGGAAGATGCCAACCCTGGACGGATGGCTGGGCCAGTCCTCTGGGCTGGATTTGACTTGTGGCCTTGCACGTGGCCCTGCTTGGTTTGAGATTAGGATCCAGAGTCCAAGGAAGAGGTCGACAAACACCTAATCCCTGGGTTTGTGTGGTGACTCCCGTGGTTCATCCACTCCTGGGTGTGAATGGCAAGATAAAGCGTTCACACAAAACTCTTGAAATCAACCAGAAACAGGGCACATGGTAGGAGGTGAGGGCTAGGAGGATGGGGGGCAGACCATGATGACTTCAGCAAGCTCCCAAAATAAAGAATCAAGAAATTTTCCGGAGGTAGATAATTTCTTGGAATTACCAGAGGCAGAATACAAAACATTAATATACAGAACTCTTCAAAAGGTCAGGAAGGAAATGAGTCAAAATGCAGTCCAAGCAATAGAGGAAATTAAAAAGATTAGAGAAGGGCATAATGACAAATTTAACAGGCTGCAAGAATCCATAGAGAGACAGCAATCAGAAATCCAGAAGATTAACAATAAAATTTCAGAATTAGACAACTCAATAGAAAGTCAGAGGAGCAGAATTGAGGCAATGGAAGTCAGAATTAGTGAGACTGAAGATAAAGCACTTGACACCAACTTATTTGAGGAAAAATCAGATAAAAGGATTTTAAAAAAATGAAGAAACCGTAAGAATTGTGTGGGACTCTATAAAGAGGAATAACCTATGAGTGACTGGAGCACCAGAACAGGGGTGGGGGGTGGATAACAGAAAAACCAGACAGAATTGTTGAAGATTTGTTGGCAGAAAACTTCCCTGATGTCATGAAAGACAACAAGGTATCTATCCAAGATACTCATTGAACACCACATAAGGTGGATCCCAAAAGAAAGTCAACTAGACATATTATAATCAAACTTGCCAAAACCAAAGATGAAGAGAGAATTTAAAGAGCAGCTAGGGATAAAAGAAAAGTCATCTACAAAAGCAGAGTCAATAAGAACAAGCTCGGACTACTCAGCAGAAACTATGCAGGCAAGAAGGCAATGGGATGACATATACAAAGCCTTGAAGGAAAAAAACTGCCAGCCAAGAATTATACATCTAGCAAAACTGTCAAATATGATGGTGAAATCAGGGCATTTCCAGATAAACAGAAGTTTAGGGAATTTGTAAAAACCAAACCAAAATTACAAGAAATACTAAAGGGAGTCCTCCAGTTAGAAAATCTGTAACATCAGATAACAACCCAAGACTAGAACACAGGACAGAGCAACCATATATCAACCCAGATAGGGAAGTCACAAAAGGAAATCAAAGCTAAAACACTGAAAATAGGGAAACAGATGTCAATATGTAAAAGATGACAACATTAAAACAAAAAAGAGGGACTTAAAAAATGTAAACATAGATTTTTCATATGGAGAGGAAGTCAAGGAGATTTAAAGAAATAAAAGACTGGTATAAACTTAGAAAATTACAGGTAAATATTAAGGCAACCACAAAGGAAACTAACAATCCTACAAGTCAAAATAAAAAACTAGAAAAATACAAAGACTCAGCAAACACAAAATCAACAACTATGAAAAAGATGAAAAGAAAATACACAAATAAAAACGACTCAGCACAGAAAATTAAGTGGAACAAAGAAACTGTGAACAACACACACAAAAAGACATCAAAATGACAGCACTAAACTCATACCTATCAATAATTATGCTGAATGTAAATGGACTAAATGCACTGATAAAGAAACAGAGAGTGGCAGATTGGATAAAAAAACACGATCCGTCTGTACCCTGCCTACAACACACCTTAGACTTAAAGACACAAACAAACTAAAACTCAAAGGATGGAAAAAATATATTAAGCAAACAACACTCAAAAAAGAGCAGAAGTGGCAATATTAATCTCTGACAAAATACTCTTTAAAGTAAAATCCACCACAAAGGTTAAGGAAAGACACTATATAATGATTAAAGGGTTAATACACCAAGAGGACATAACTATAATAAATATTTATGCACTCAATGACAGGGCTCCAAAATACATAAAACAAACTCTAACAGCACTGAGAAGAGAGATAGACAGCTCCACAATAGTAGCAGGAGACTACAACACACCGCTTTCAGTGAAGGACAGAACATCCAAAAAGAAGCTCAACAAAGACACAGAAAAGTTAAATGCTACAATCAGCCAACTTGATCTCATAGACATATACCAAACGCTCCACCCAACAGCAGACAAATATACTTTCCTTTCCAGTGCACATGGACCATTCTCCAGAATAAACCATGTATTAGGCCATAAAGCAAGCCTTAACAAAATCCAAAGCATCGAAGTATTACAAAGCATATTTTCTGTCCATAAAACCATAAAAGTAGAAATCAACAACAGAAAAAGCAAAAAATAAATAAATAAATAAAATAAAACACATGGAAACTGAATAACACCTTGCTCAAAAACTACTGGGTTATAGATGAAATTAAGGATGGAATAAAAAAATTCATAGAATCAAACGAGAATGAAAACACATCCTACCAGAACCTTTGGGACACAGCAAAAGCTGTGCTCAGAGGTCAGTTTATAGAAATAAATGCACACATCCAAAAAGAAGAAAGGGGAGAGAGTCCGGCAAGATGGCGCTCTGGGCAGAAGCACCACGCCGTCCCTCCACAGTAAAGATCTGAAAAACTAAGCCAAACAGAGAATCAACAATCCTGAAACCCTAGAACATCAAATGAAGAGATAAAGAACTCAGCCGAACACCAAACGGAGTGAGAATAATGAAAGAGAACGGAGAGCGAGGAGAGATTCATGCAGAGGTCCCCTACCAGCTAATGCAGCGCGGATCCACCATCTTGGACTCCTATCGGAGACCATCAAATGGGAGTACAGGAGAGCAGCCTCGTGGAGCATCCAGTGGGAGAAAAAACAGCCTAGCTTCACACATAACCATCTCCCTGCTGCATCCTGCCTACCTGCACCATGCGCTTGACATCACACCACCAAGCTGTGCAGGCACGGCCTATTGGAACCTGCCCAGCACTGACTACCGACCGTCCTGGTGGCTGCGGTGAGTGCCACAAACAACCCGTCCCAGTGGCTCCTCTTCAGCTAGACCTGCCCAGCTGTACCACAAGGACGAAACAAAAAAAATCTACAATCAATAAATGAGAGAAATATCTACTGAATGCCCCGAAAACAGCAAACAATATCAAAACATTTACAAAAACAAGACAGGATGGCTCCAATAGGCGTCCAAATTAAAACACCAGATAACTCTCCTGTGGAAGAAAATGCACTAGAAGTACCTGATAGGGAACTCAAATCACTAATACTCGGAATTTTCCAAGAACTGAGGCAAAAAGCTGACAAACATGAGGAAAAAATAGACAAATTTATGGAAAATACAGACAAAAAATTGCAAGAATTCAGGAAGATGATGCAGGAACAAAATGCCAAAATAAATTCACAACTAGAAATTATACAAAAACAACAATTAGAAATCCAAAAGATAAACAACAAGATTTCAGAAATGGATGATGTCATAGAAGGGCTGAGAAGTAGATTTGAAACTGTGGAAGACAGGATCAGTGGAACTGAAGACAAACACTTGGATACAACTCTGTTTCAGGAAAACTCAGAAAAAAGAACAAAGAAGAATGAAGAGACCCTGAGAGTTATGTCGGACACAATTAAAAGCAAAAACTTATGAGTGATTGGCATCCCAGAACAGGGGGAGAAAACAGAAAACACAGAGAGGATCATTGAGGAACTGCTGACAGAAAACTTTCCCAATATCATGAAAGATGAAAAGATGGCCATCCAAGAAGCTCAACGAACCCCATATAGAAGAGACCCCAAAAGAAAATCACCAAGACATATCATATTCACACTCGCCAAAACTAAAGACAAAGAATCCTGAGAGCAGCTCGTGAAAAACAGGAAGTCACATACAGAGGAGAGACAATAAAACTAAGCTCAGATTATTCGGCAGAAACCATGCAGGCAAGAAGGCAAGAAGGGATGACATATATAAAATCTTGAAAGAAAAAAATTGTCAGCCAAGAATAATATATCCTGCAAAACTCTCATTCAAACTTGATGGTGAAATTAGGTCATTTCCAGATAAACAGAAACTAAGGGAATATGCAAAAATCAAACCAAACTTACAAGAATTATTAAAGGGAGTTCTTCGATCTGAGGACAAACAGCTTCAACCCTCAGGCAGGACCTAGGATGCAGGATCATACGAACCAGATACCATTCTAGGAAATGAACTCTCGAGGACTATCCAAAACCAAAAGAAATACAACAGGGAATCAGAGCAGTCAATCAATGGATGACAACAAAATCAAAACAATGAAAGAGGGAATAAACAGCATAGGTATAGAACCTTCTAATGGAGAGGAAGGCAAGGCGATACCAAGTAAGGATAGACTGCTTCAAACTTATAAAGATAAGGGTAAAATTCATGGTAACCACAAAGAAAGTAAACAAACCAACTCATAAAAATAAAGACGAAAAACATAAAGTCTCAGCAAAAACAAAACCTACAAAAACAAAAGAAATGAACACAAAATCCACAAACAAAAGTAACTCAGCACAAGAGAGTAAGAAGAACAAAGAAAACTTCAGCACCACAAAAAAAACACTACAAAATGACAGCAACAAACTTACATCTATCAATAATTACACTGAATGTAAATGGACTCAATGCACTCATAAAGAGACAGAGTGGCAGAATGGATAAGAAAACAGGATCCATCAATATGCTGTTTACAAGAGACACACCTTAGAAACAAAGATGTGAATTTATTAAAAATCAAAGGTTGGAAAAAAATATATCAAGCTAACAACTACCAAAAAAGAGCAGGAGTGGCAATTCTAATCTCAGATAAACTAGACTTTAAAACAAAATCTACCATAAAAGACAAAGAAGGACACTATATAATGATTAAGGGGATGATCCATCATGAAGACATAACCATAATAAACATCTACGCACCCAATGACAGGGCTCCAAAATACATTAAAAAAACTCTAACAGCACTAAAAGGAGACATTGACAGTTCCACAATCGTAGTAGAAGACTTCAACACACCACTCTCAGTAAAGGACAGAACAACTAAGAAGAAACTCAGCAAAGATACAGAAGACTTAAAGGCCACAATCAGCCAACTTGACCTCATAGACATATATAGAACAATCCATCAAACCGCTGCAAAGTACACATTCTTTTCCAATGCACACGGAACGTTCTCCAGAATAGACCACATCTTAGGCCACAGAGCAATCCTCAAAAAGATCCAAAACGTTGAGATAATTCACAGTATCTTCTCTGACCACAATGCCATCAAGGTAGAAATTAATACTAGAAAGAGCAAGGAAAAAAAATCAACTACATGGAAACTGAATAATACTCTGCTTACACATCAATGGGTAATAGAAGAAATTAGAGATGGAATCAAAAAATTCCTAGAATCAAATGAGAATGAAAACACATCATACCAAAACCTTTGGGACACAGCAAAGGCAGTCCTCAGAGGACAATTTATAGCAATAGATGCACATATCAAAAAAGAAGAAAGGGACAAAATCAAAACATTAACTACAGAACTCAAACAAATAGAAAGAGAACAACAAAAAAAGCCTACAACCACGGAAGAAAGGAAATAGTAAAGATCAGAGCAGAAATAAATGAAATAGAGAACAGAAAAACAATAGAAAGAATCAACAAAACCAAAAGTTGGTTCTTTGAAAGAATCAACAAAATCGACAAACCACTGGCCAGACTGACAAAAGAAAAACAGCAGAGGACACAAATAACCAAATAAGAAATGAAATGGGGGACATTACAACAGACCCAACTGAAATAAAAAGGATTATAACAGAATATTATGAAAAACTATATTCCAACAAATTTGAAAACCTAGAGGAAATGGATAAATTTCTAGAAACACACAGCCTACCCAAACTACAACAAAGTGATATTGAAAATCTGAACAGACCCATAACAGGAGAAGAGATTGAAAAGGTAATAAAAAAACTCCCAACCAAAAAAAGCCCTGGCCCAGATGGCTTCACTGGAGAATTCTACAAAACATTTACAGAAGAGCTTGTACCAGTTCTACTCAAGCTATTTCAGAGCATAGAAGAGGAAGCAACACTTCCAAATTTACTCTATGAAGCCAGCATAACGCTGATACCAAAACCAGGCAAAGACATCACAAAAAAAGAAAATTACAGATCAAGATCTCTCATAAACATAAATGCAAAAATTCTGAACAAAATTCTAGCCAATAGAATTCAGTATCATATCAAAAAAATAATACACCACTACCAAGTAGGACTCATACCAGGTATGCAAGGATGGTTTAATGTTAGAAAATCCATCAACGTAATACACCACATAAATAAAAGGAAAGAAAAAAATCACATGATCATCTCAATTGACACACAAAAGGCATTTGATAAAGTCCAACACCCATTCCTGATAAAAACTCTCAATCAAATAGGTATAGAAGGGAAATTTCTCAACATAATAAAGGGCATCTATGCAAAACCAACGGCCAACATCATTCTTAATGGAGAGAGGCTGAAAACAGGAACAAGACAAGGATGCCCTTTATCACCACTCCTATTTAACATTGTGCTGGAAGTTCTAGCTACAACAATAAGGCAAGAGAAAGAAATAAAGGGCATCCAAATTGGTAATGAAGAAGTTAAACTCTCCCTGTTTGCAGATGATATGATACTATACATAGAAAACCCTAAAGACTCCATGAGAAATCTACTGGAACTAATAGGAAGATTCAGCAGAGTAGCAGGGTACAAGATAAACATTCAAAAATCAGTTGGATTCCTATACACCAGTAAGGAGAACGATGAAAAGGAAATCAGGAAATCAATACCATTTTCAATAGCCCCTAAAAAGATAAAATACTTAGGAATAAATCTGACCAGGGATGTAAAAGACCTATACAAAGAAAAATATAAAACACTACTGCATGAAACCCAAAGGGATCTACATAAATGGAAAAACATATCATGCTCATGGATAGGCAGACTCAACATTGTGAAAATGACAATTCTACCCAAAGCAATTTACAAATACAATGCAATCCCGATCCAAATACCAGCAACATTCTTCAAAGGGATGGAAAAACTAATCATTAACTTTTTATATGGAAAGTGAAGAAGCCCAGAATAAGTAAAGCACTACTGAAGAAGAAGAATAAAGTTGGAGGACTCACACTACCTGACTTGAGAACCTACTATACAGCTACAGTAGTCAAAACAGCCTGGTACTGGTACAACAACAGATACATTGACCAATGGAACAGAATTGAGAACCCAGATGTAAATCCATCCACCTACGGTCACCTGATTTTCGACAAGGGCCCAAAGTCCATCAAATGGGGAAAAGACAGTCTTTTTAACAAATGCTGCTGGCAAAACTGGATATCCATTTGCAGAAAAATGAAACAGGACCCATACCTGACACCATATACAAAAACTACTTCCAAATGGATCAAAGACCTGAATATAAAGCCTAAAACTATAAAGTTCTTAGAAGAAAAAATAGGACCAACACTTCAGGCCTTACTACATGGCATTAACAGGATACAAACCATAACCATCAACACACAAAACCCAACAGATAAGCTAGATAACTGGGATCTTCTAAAAATCAAACAACTATGCTCTTCAAAAGACTTCACCAAAAGAGTCAAAAGAGAACCTACAGACTGGGAAAAAAATTTTGGACAGTACAAGTCAGACAAAGGTCTAATCTCCATAATCTACAAGAAAATCCAATACCTCTACAACAAAAAGACAAACAATCCTATCAAAAAATGGGCAGAGGAAATGAACAGACACTTCACCAAAGAAGACATTCAAATGGCCAACAGACACATGAGGAAATGCTCACGATCACTAGCCATTAGAGAAATGCAAATTAAAACCACAATGAGATACCATCTCACCCCGGCATTACTGGCACGAATCAAAAACACTGGAAATAACAAATGTTGGAGGGGCTGCGGGGAGATGGAAACTCTTATGCACTGCTGGTGGGAATGCAAAATGATACAACCATTTTGGAAAATGATATGGCGTTTCCTCAGAAAGCTAGAAATAGACATACCATTCGATCCAGCAATCCCACTCCTAGGAATATATCCTAGAGAAATAAGAGTCGTCACTCGAATAGACATATGCACACCTATGTTCACGGCAGCATTGTTCACAATAGCAAAACGATGGAAACAACGTAGGTGCCCATCAACAGATGGATGGATAAACAAACTATGGTACATACACACAATGGAGTACTATGCAACAAGAAAGAACAACAATGAATCTGTGAACCATCTGATAACATGGATGAAACTGGAGGACATTATGCTGAGTGAAATAAGTCAATCACAAAAGGACAAATATTGTATGAGACCTTTATTGTAAAAACCCATGAAAAAGTTCACACGCAAAATGTAACAATCCTTGTTGGTTACCAGGGATGGGAGGGGTGGGGGGGGAAATACTAAATAGGCAATAGATAAGTTGCATCTTGGGTGAAAGGTGAGACAGTACACAATACAGGGGAAACTAACACAACCTGTACAAGGAAAGGTCATGGAGGCCCCATGGACACATCCAAACGCCCCGAGGGACTGAGTTGCTGGACGGAGGGCTCTGGGGACCATGGTCTCGGGGAACATCTAGCTCAATTGGCATGACACTATTTATAAAGATAATGCTCTACATTCTACCTTGGGGAGTAGTGTCTGGGGTCTTAAAAGCCTGTGAGCGGCCATCTAAGATACTCCACTGGTCTCATCCCTTCGGGAGCAAGGGAGAATGAAGAGAGCAGGATACAACGATAAGATTAGTCCAAAGGACTAATTGTCCACAGCTACCAAGACCTCCACCGGACTGAGTCTAGTACAGCTAGATGGTGCCCGGCTACCACCGCTGACTGCTCTGACCAGGATCACAGCAGAGGGTTTTGGACATAGCTGGAGAAGGATGTAGAGCATAATTCTAACTCACAAAAAAAAAAAAAAAAAAAAAAAAGACCAGATTTACTGGCCTAAAGGAGACTGGAGAAACCTCAAGAGTATGGCCCCCAGACACCTTTTTAGCTCAGTGGTGAAGTTACCTTCGAGATTCACTGTTCAGCCTGGGAGTGGACAGCCCAGTAAAACCAAATGAGACTAACGAGGTACAGGAGTCCAGTGACAAGGGCCAGAAGGCAGAAGGGGAGTAGGAAGTTGATGATAGGGAACTTAAGGTTTAGTAAGGATATTGTCGGGGTGTTGTGAGATTGTTAACCATTGTTATAGGGCAACATTTGTAGTAACTGTTAAATGGGAGGCTATTTTGTCCTGTAAGCCTTCATCTTAAGTGAGAATTACAGCACAATTAGAAGAGCATAGTCAATGTCACTTAAATGTGTATGTAAAAATTTTTGAAATGGTGTATCTTTGGCTATGTGTATTTTCACCCAAAAAAAAAAAAAGTTGAGAATTTAGAGCGTTAAAATGTTGTGGGGTTGTTAACCAAGGTCATAAAACAGCATGTGTGCTACTGTTACATGAGAAACTATTGGTTCTGTAAGCCTTCACCTGAAATACAATAAAATATTAAAAACAAAAACAAAAAGAAGAAAGGGCCATAATCAATACATTAACCCTACAACTGGAACAAGTAGAGAGCAGCAAAAGAAGCCCTCAGGTGCCAAAAGGAAGGAAATAATAAGAATTAGGGCAGAATTAAATGAAATTGAGAACAGAAAAACAATTGAAAGAGTTAACAAGACCAAAAGCTGGTTCTTTGAAAAGATCAACAAAATCAATAAACCACTGGCCAAACTGACAAAAGAAAAACAGGAGAAGAGGCAAATAACCTGCATAACAAATGTGATGGGTGATATCACAACAGACCCAACTGAAATTAAAAGAATCGGAACAGAATACTATGAAAAATTGTACTCTAACAAATTTGAAAACCTAGAGGAAATGGACAAATTTCTAGAAACTCACTACCTATGTAAACTAACAGAAACAGAGGTAGAACAACTAAATAAACCCATAACAAAAGAAGAGATTGAAAAGGTAATTAAAAAACTTCCAACCAAAAAAAGCCCTGGCACGGATGTCTTCACTGGAGAATTCTACCAAACTTTCAGAGAAGAGGTAACACCGCTACTACTAAAGGTATTTCAGAGCATAGAAAAGGATGGAATACTCCCAAACTCATTCTATGAGCCAGCATAACACTGATACCAAAAACCAGGTAAAGATACCACAAAAAAACAAATTACAGACCAAATCCCCTCATGAACATTGATGCAAAAATTCTCAACAAAATTCTAGCCAATAGAATTCAGCAACATATCAAAAAAATAATTCACCATGATCAAGTGGGATTTATACCAGGTATGCAGGGATGGTTCAACATTAGAAAAACAATCAATATAATCCATCACATAAATAAACCAAAAGACAAGAACCACATGATCTTATCAATCGATGCAGAAAAGGCATTTTACAGAGTCCAACACCCATTCATGATAAAAACTCTCAACAAAATACAACAAAATAGGAATAGAAGGGAAATTCCTCAATATAATTAAGGGCATTTATACAAAGCCAACAGCCAACATCATCCTAAATGGAGAGACTTTGAAAGCATTCCCCTTGAGAACGGGAACCAGACAAGGATGCCCTTTATCACCACTCTTATTCAACACTGTGCTGGAGGTCTTAGCAAGAGCAATTAAGCTAGAAAAAGAAATAAAGGGCATCCAAATTGGTAGGGAAGAAGTCAAAGTATCTCTATTTGTAGATGATATGATCTTATACACAGAAAACCCCCAAAGAATCCACAAGAAAACTATTGGAACTAATAGAAGATTTCAGCAAAGTTTCAGGATACAAGATAAACATACAAAAATCAGTGGGATTCCTTTACACCAACAAAGAGAACCTCAAAGAGGAAATCACCAAATCAATACCATTTACAATAGCCCCCAAGAAGATAAAATACTTAGGAATAAATCTAACCAGAGACATAAAAGTCCTATACAATGAAAACTACAAGACACTACTGCAAGAAACCAAAAGAGACCTGTATAAGTGGAAAAACATACCTTGCTCATGGATAGGTAGACTCAACATTGTGAAAATGTCAGTTCTACCCAAAGCGATCTACAGATACAATGCAATCCGAATCCAAATTCCACCGGCATTTTTTAATGAGATGGAGAAACAAATCACCAACTTCATATGGAAAAGGAAGTGGCCCCAAATAAGTAAAGCATTACTGAAGAAGAAGAACAAAGTGGGAGGCCTCACACTACCTGATTTTAGAACCTATTATACTGCTGCAGTAGTCAAAACAGCCTGGTACTGGTACAAGAACAGATACATAGACCAATGGAACAGAATTGAGAATCCAGATGTAAGTTCATCCACCTATGAGCAGCTGATATTTGACAAAGGCCCAAAGTCCATTAACTGGGGGAAAGACAGTCTCTTTAACAAATGGTGCTGGCATAACTGGAGATCCATCTGCAAAAAACTGAAACAAGACCCATACCTCACACCATGCACAAAAACTAACTCAAAGTGGATTAAAGACTTAAATATAAAATCAAAAACTATAAAGATCATGGAAGAAAAAAAAAGGGACAACGCTAGGAGCCCTAGTACATGGCATAAACACAATATGAACCATAAATAACAATGCACAAGCACCAGAAGAGAGACTAGACAACTGGGAGCTCCTAAAAATCAAACACTTAAGATCATCAAAAGACTTCACCAAAAGAGTCAAAAGACAACCTACAGACTGAGAAAAAAATTTTTGGCTATGACAAATCTGATCAGTGTCTAATCTCTAAAATCTACAAGATACTGCAAAACCTCAAATACAAAAAGACAAATAACCCAATTAAAAAATGGGCAAAGAATATGAACAGGCACTTCACCAAAGAAGATATTTAGGTGGCTAACAGACACATGAAGAAATGCTCACGGTCCTTAGCCATTAGAGAAATGCACATCAAAACTACAATGAGATATCATCTCACCCCAGCAAGGCTAGCATTAATCCAAAAAACACAAAATAATAAATGCTGGAGAGGTTGTGGAGAGACTGGAACACTTATACACTGTTGGTGGGAATGTAAAATGGTACAACCACTTTGGAAATCGATTTGGCGCTTCCTTAAAAAGCTAGAAATAGAAGTACTGTACAATCCAGCAATCCCACTCCTTGGAATATATCCTAGAGAAATAAGAGCCTTCAGACGAATAGATATATGCACACCCATGTTCACTGCAGCAGTGTTCTCAATAGCAAAAAGATGGAAGTAACCTAGGTGCCCATCAACAGACGAATGGATAAACAAATTATGGTATATCCACACAATGGAATACTATGCAACGATAAGAACAATGATGAAGCCGTGAAACATCTTAGAACATGGAGGAATCTGGAGGGCATTATACTGAATGAATTTAGTCAGTCACAGAAGGACAAATATTGTATAAGACCACTATTATAAGAACTCAAGAAAAGATTTAAACACAGAAAAAAACATTCTTTGATGGATACAAGGGTGAGGAGGGAGGGTGAGGGTTATTTACTAACTAGATAGTAGATAAGAATTATCTTAGGTGAAGGGAAGGACAGCACACAATACAGGGGAAATCAGTACAACTGGACGAAACCAAAGCTAAGAAGTTTCCTAAACGCAATCAAACATTTTGAGGGACAGAGTAGCAGGGGTAGGGGTCTGGGGACCATGCTTTCAGGGGACATCTAGGTCAACTGGCATAACAAAGCTTATTAAGAAAATGTTCTGCATCCTACTTTGGTGAGTGGCGTCTGGGGTCTTAAAAGCTTGCAAGCGGCCATCTAAGATGCATCAATTTGTCCCAACCACCTAGAGTAAAGGAGAATGAATAACACCAAAAACACAAGGGAAGTATTAGCCCAAGAGACAGAAAGGGCCACATAAACCAGAGATTTCATCAGCCTGAGACCAGAACTAGATGGTGCCCGGCTACCACCAATGACTGCCCTGACAGGGAACACAACAGAGAGTCCCAGATGGAGCAGGAGAAAGGTGAGGTGCAGAACTCAAATTCAAGTAAGAAGACCAGACTTAATGGTCTGACTGAGACTGGAGGAACCCTAGGAAGCATGGTCCCTGGATTCTCAGCCCAGAACTAAAACAATTTCCAAGGCCAACTCTTCAGACAGGGATTGGACTGGACTGTAGGGCATAAAGTGATACTTGTGAGGAATGTGCCTCTTAGCTCAAGCAGATACAAGAGACTAAATGGGCAGCTTCTGTCCGAAGGTGAGATTGGAAGGCAGAGAGGGTTAGAAGCTGGTTGAACGGACATGGGGAATCAGGAGTGGAAAGGAGGAGTGTGCTGTCACAGTATGGGGAGAGCAATTAGGGTCACTTAACAATGTATGTATAAATTTTTGTACGGGGAAAAATTTAAAAAAAAAAAAAGGAATGTAGGGCCCTGGCAACCTGAGACCTCACCTCCCCAGTCTTAGGGCACTACTGAGAGTTCAAATGATCCCAGTTTGAAAACCACTCATCCAAGCAGTCTGCATCCTTTGGGCTCTCAAGTGAAATGGATTTTCACTCACACCCCTCCCCACTATCCTCAACTTTCTTCCTCATTTTCCCCTCGCCACAGGCACAGCTTGCAAACATTTCATGAATTATGTAACAGGGACTCACGGAGCAGGGACCAGGTCATTAACGGAGATCTGATAAATTTCCAGAAAAGGAGAAAGTTTTGTGAGCAGCATCTGGAGTCTTAAAGGCTAGTGAATGGTCATCTCAGATACAACTATTGGTCTGTACTCATCAGTAGCAAAAGAGAAAGAAAGAAACCAATGACTCAGAGACGAGACTAGTCTACAGGACTAATAGTCTACAAGAACCACGGACTCATCTACCCCAAGACCAGAAGAAGTCGATGATGCCTGGCTACCTCTACCAACCATTCTGACCAAGCCAATAATAGATGGATCTTGACAGAATGGGAGAAAAATGTGAAACAGACTCAAATTCTTTAAAAAATCCAGACTAAATGAACCAGTTGAGAGTGCAGGACTCCCCAAGACTATTGCTCTGAAATACTCTTTAAACCTTGAACCAAAACTACTCCCTGAGGTTACCTTTTACCTAAATAACAGATTGGCTCACAAAATAAAGAATATCACCTGTGACTACTGAGCTCCTTCAAAAAATCACCTAAAACAAAGATTAGACAGGCTCATAAAACCAAATGAGACTAAAGGGGCACACAAGGACTAGAAGGCAGGGGGGGTCAGGAAAGCTGGTAATAGGGAAGCCAAGGTCGAGAAGGGAGAGTGTTGACGTGTCGTGGGGTTGTTAACCAATGTCATAAAACAATATGTGTACTAGCTGTTTAATGAGAAGCAAGATTGTTCTGTAAACCTTCATCTAAAGTACAATTAAAAAAAATAAATCATCTATACGAGACTAAACCATGAATAATTACTTCTAAAAAAGATGACAAATTAAGAGGGCAGGGAAACTTGACTAATGGAAATGGAACAAGAACAAAAATAATGAGAATGTTTACTCATTGTAATGAATATAACCAATGTCACTGAACAATTTGTGTAGACATTATTGAATGGGAACCTAAACTGCTGTATTAACCTGCACTGAAAACACAATAAAGTATTATCAAAAAAAGAAAATAAAGAAATGTAATGTTTCTTGCACACCCAGGTTGTGACTACAGATTTCCTACACACCACGCATCTTTTATCTTATTTAATCTTCACAATAACCATGTCTCCATTTTACTGATAAGGAGAGGGAAGCTTCTACACATTGAGACTTTTCAATGTCACAGAGGTAGAAAGTGGTAGAACCAGTGTTTGATGCCAGGCTCATCCTCTTAATTCCACAAGTCTCTTTAGACTATCTGAAGGAGCTAAAAGGGGAGGCAGAGAGGTGCACAGGCATCCATAAGGCAGCAAGGTCAGTGCAAATACTGGGCAAAGGCAAAGGGACAAGGGAGGAGCTAAGAAGGGCGAGAGACTGCTTCCTGGAGGAGGCTGAGTTTTCAAGGATGAGTAAGAATGGGCCAGAGGTAAAGGGCAGGGAAGAAAGCATAAGGTGCAAAGGCCCAGAGATGAGAGAGAAAAGGGAAGATCTGCCAACAAGTAATAGTTCAGACAAGGCAGGAGAGATAAACTGATTGATAGATAAACTTCTATAACCACCACTGACTACTGACCCAACCCACTGAGCAGACCAGCTTTGCCCCTTTAGGTAGATAGACACACAGGCAGACAGACAGACAAGCTGCCATTGAGTCGACTCTGACTGATGGCGACCTTATGGACAACAGAAGGAAACGTTGCCTGGTCCTGCATCATCTTCATAATCGCCAGCATGTTCGAGCCCATTGTTGTGGCTATCGTGCCAATCCATCTCACCGAGGGTCTCCCTCGCCCTCGTTGGCCCTCTGCTTTACCAAACGTGATGTCCTCCTCCAGCGATTGAGCCCTCCTGATGACGTGTCCAAAGCAAGCGAGTAGGACAGTGTTTGGTTGTGCTCCATAAGGTTTTCATTGGCTAATTTTTGGAAGTAGATTGCCAGGCCATTCTTCCTAGTCTGTCTTAGTCTGGAAGCTTCACCATGGGTGACCTTGCCGGTATTTGAAATATCAGTGGCATAGCTTCCAGCATCACAGTGACACACAAGCCACCACAGTACAACCAACTGACAGATGAGTGGTTGCCCCTTTAGCCAGTGCACTTGAATGACGGTGAGCTTTGCCTGTGGTCAGCTCTCAGTAGTCCCAGTTCCTCAGGCTTTGATTTGCTTTCCTTCCTCCATCCCAGCATTCCCCAAGGCTGAGGTGGGCCATGTGAGATCACAGTGTTACGTTCTCTCCCCCAGGTCCTCTGGTCTATGCCACTGCATTGCCAACATGCCTCCTGGCCAACCTGGGCAAAGTCATACAGTTTACTTCAGTGCTTCTTAAACTTCCCTGTACATACAAATCACTGGGGATGTTGTGTAGCTGCAGATTCTGGTTTGGCAGGTGTGGAATGGGGCCTGATATTCAGCATTTCTAGCATGATCTCAGGTGATGCTGATGCTACTGGTCCCTGGGCCACACTTGAGTAACATTATCTAGGCAACTATTTGTTGAGCCTTTACAGTGTGCCAGACATTGTGTTAGCTCCTTTCTATACAGTTTCTAACTTAACAATTACAGCAACCCTATGAAATGGAAGGGAGTCCCTGGATGGTGCAAATGGTTAAGCGCTCAGTTACTAACCGAAAGGTTGAAAGTTTGAATCCATTCAGAGGCACCTAGGAAGAAAGTCCCGGAAATCTACTTCCAAAAAATCAGCCACTGATAACCATATGGAGCACAGTTCAACTCTGATACACATGTGGTTGCCATGAGTCGAAATCAGCTCGATGACAATTGGTTTGGTTTGAAATGGATCTTATTGTTTTCACCTTTCAGAATAGAGAGCTGAGGGTCAGAAAGATTAAATATTTTACAGAGTTAGTAAGTGGCAGAGCTGAACTTTGTATGTGGGTCTCTCTAACTCCAGAGCTCATACCGGGCCTCCTGGTCAGAGGGGCCCAGCTGCTTACTGGTCAGCCAGAGACACTGATTAAAAGGAATGCCCCCTCCCAATCTGTGCAATGCTGCTGTGCCCAAACTGAGCAAGACTGAGGGAGAACCCGACCAAAAAAACTTATACCCAAGCCAAAGCCACCCATGTCATTCACAAAATGAAAACACAATAAAACAAGCTTAGAACAATAGAGCCACCCAAATCCTCACAGCCTAAATCCAAATACGTTTCATGAGAAGATGGAAATGGCACAGCAATCAGGTATTATCCATTAGATAACTAAGTCTGCATCCTTGGGGAGGGAACATGATAGCCAGTGCAGCCAGCAGCTGCTCAGCCACTATCAAGCAAGACTTGTTCCTCCTGTCCATTATCATCAAGACCCTGAGCACTCAGCTTCCGCTTTAAATCAGCCCAAACCAGCCAAAATCAGTTTTGTTATTGTTAGGCGCCGTCGAGTCGGTTCTGACCCATAGCGACCCTATGTACGACAGAGCAAAACACTGCTTGGTCCTGCGCCATCCTCACAATCGTTGTTATGCTTGAGCTCATTGTTGCATCTCTTTGAGGATCTTCCTCTTTCTTCCTGACCCTGTACATTACCAAGCATGATGTCCTTCTCCAGGGACTGATCCCTCCTGATGACGTATCCAAAGTATGTGAAAAGTAGTCTCACCATCTTTGCTTCCAAAGAGCATTCTGGTTTGTACTTCTTCCAGGACAGATTTGTTCATTCTTTTGGCAGTCCATGGTATATTCAATATTCTTCACCAACACCACAATTCAAAAGCGTCAATTCTTCTTTGGTCTTCCTTATTCATCATCCAGCTTTCACATGCATATGAGGCGATTGAAAACACCATGGCTTGGGTCAGGAGCACCTTAGTCTTCAAGGTGACATCTTTGCTTTTTAACACTTTAAAGAGGTTTTCTGCAGCTGATTTGCCCAAAGTCTTTTGATTTCTTGACTGCTACTTCCATGGGTGTTGATTGTGGATCCAAGTAAAGTGAAATCCTTGACAACGTCGTCTATCTTTTCTCCATTTATCATAATGTTGCTTATTGGTTCATTTGTGAGGATTTTTGTTTTCTTTATGTTGACGTGTAATCCATATTGAAGGCTGTGGTCTTTGTTCTTCATCAGTAAGTGCTTCAAGTCCTCTTCACTTTCAGCCAGCAAGGTTGGGTCATCTGCATACCATGGGTTGTTAATGAGTCTTCCTCCAATCCTGATGCCATGTTCCTCTTCATATAGTCCAGCTTCTCAGATTATTCGCTCAGCATACAGATTGAATAGGTATGATGAAAGGATACAACCCTGACGCATACAGCTTTCCTGACTTTAAACCACGCCGTATCCCCTTGTTCTGTTTGAAGAACTGCTTCTTGGTCTATCTACAGGTTTTTCATGAGCACAATTAAGTGTTCTGTAATTCCCATCCTTTGCAATGTTATCCATAATTTGTTATGATCCACACAGTCGAATGCCTTTGCGTAGTCAATAAAACACAGGTAAGTATCTTTCTGGTATCCTCTGCTTTCAGCCAGGATCCATCTGACATCAGCAATGATATCCCTGGTTCCTTGTCCTCTTCTGAATCTGGCTTGAGTTTCTGGCAGTTCCCTATCAATGTACTCCTGCAGCCGCTTTTGAATGATCTTCAGCAAAATTTTACTTGTGTAGGAAAAGGTTAGTCTGAAGGACTAATTGTCCACAGCTACCAAGGCTTCCACCAGACTGAGTCCAGTACAGCTAGATGGTGCCCGGCTACCACCGCTGACTGCTCTGACCAGGATCACAACAGAGGGTTCTGGACAGAGCTGGAGAAGGATGTCGAGCATAACTTTAACTCACACACACAAAAAAGACCAGATTTACTGGCCTAAAGGAGACTACAGAAACCCCGAGAGTATGGCCCTCAGACACCCTTTTAGCTCAGTGGTGAAGTTACCTCCGAGGTTCACTGTTCAGCCTGGGAGTGGACAGCCCCGTAAAACCAAATGAGGTTAACGAGGTACAGGAGTCCAGTGACAAGGGCCAGGAGGCAGAAGGGGACAAGGAAGCCGGTAATAGGGAACCCAAGGTTGAGTAAGGATATTGTTGATGTGCTGTGAGATTGTTAACCATTATCATAGGGCAACATGTGTAGTAACTGTTAAATGAGAAACTATTTTGTTCTGTAAGCCTTCATCTTAAGTGAGAATAACAGCACAATTGGAAGAGAGTAGTCAATGTCACTGAACTGTGCATGTAGAAATTTTTGAAATGGTGTATCTTTGGCTATGTGTATTTTCACCAAAAAAAAAGGTAGAGAAGTTAGAAGGTTGATATGTTGTGGGGTTGTTAACCAATGTCATAAAACAACATGTGTACTACTGTTTCATGATAAACTATTTGTTCTGTAAGCCTTCACCTGAAGTACAATAAAAAAAATAATAAAAATTAAAAAAATTTTACTTGTGTGTGATATTAATGATATTGTTACACAATTTTTGCATTCTGTTGGATCACCTTTCTTTGGAATAGGCATAAATATGAACCTTTTCCAGTTGGTTGGCCAGTTGGCCAATTTCTTGGCATAGATGAGTGAGCGCTTCCAGTGCTGCATCCGTTCGTTGAAACATCTCAATTGGTATTCCGTCAATTCCTGGAGCCTTGTTTTTCACCAATGCCTTCAGTGCAGCTCGCACTTCTTCCTTCAGTACCATCAGTTCCTGATCATACGCTACCTGCTGAAATCGTTGAACATCGACCAATTCTTTTTGGTATAGTGACCCTGTGTGTTCCTTCCATCTTCTTTTGATGCTTCCTGTGTCATTTAATATTTTCCCTGTAGAATTCTTCAATATTGCAACTTGAGGTTTGAATTTTTTCTTTGGTTCTTTCAGCTTGAAAAATGCTGAGTGTGTTCTTCCCTTCTGGTTTTCTATCTCCAGGTCTCTGCACATGTCATTATAATACTTAATCTTCTCGAGCTGCCCTTTGAAATCTTCTGTTCAGCTCTTTTACTTCATCATTTCTTCCTTTCATTTTTAGCTACTCTACATTCAAGAGAAAGTTTCAGAGTCTCTTCTGACATCCATTTTGGTCTTTTCTTTCTTTCCTGTCTTTTTAATGACCTCTTGCTTTCTTCATGTATGATGTCCTTGGTGTCATTCCACAACTTGTCTGGTCTTCAGTCATTAGTGTTTAATGCATCAAATCTGTTCTTGAGATGGTCTCTAAATTCAGGTGGGACATACTCAAGGTAGTACTTTGGCTGTCATGCACTTGTTATAATTTTCTTCAGTTTCAACTTGAACTTGCATATGAGCAATTGATGATGTGTTCTGCAGTTGGCCCTTGGCCTTGTTCTGACTGATGATATTGAGCTTTTCCATCATCTCTTTCCACAGGTGTAGACAATTTGATTCCTGTGTATTCCATCCAGTTAGGTCCACGTGTATAGTTGCCATTTATGGTGGTGAAAAAAGGTATTTGCAATGAAGAAGTCCTCGGTCTTGCAAAATTCTATCATGCAATCTGTAGCATTGTTTCTATCACCAAGGTCATATTTTCCAACTACCGATCCTTCTTCTTTGTTTCCAGCTTTTGCATTCCAATCACCAGTAATTATCAACGCATCCTGATTGCATGTTCGATCAATTTCAGACTGCAGAAGTGGTAAAAAGCTTCAATTTCTTCATCTTTGGCCTTAGTGGTTGGTGAGTAAATTTAAATAATAGTCACATTAACTGGTCTTCCTTGTAGGCTTATGGATATTATCCTATCACTGACAGCATTGTACTTCAAGATAGATCTTGAAATCTTCTTTTTGACTATGAATGCAGTGCCATTCCTCTTCAAGTTGTAATTCCTGGCATAGTAGCCCATGTGACTGTCCAATTCAAAATGGCCAATACCAGTCCATTTCAGCTCACTAATGTCTAGGATATCAATATTTACAAGTTCCATTTCATTTTTTGATGATTTCAATTTTCCTAGATTCATACTTTGTACATTCTGTGTCCCAATTATTAATAGATGTTTGCAGCTGTTTCTTCTCCTTTTGAGTCATGCCACATCAGCAAATGAAGGTCCTAAAAGCTTGACTCCATCCACGTCATTAAGTTTGACTCTACTCTACTCTGAGGAGTTGGAATCAACTCTACAGCAACAGGTTTAAAAAAATCAGTTACTAGCCTCAAAAGTGTCCTAAAGTAACCTAAGCCTCATTAAGACCTAACTGAATATTAAAATCTCCACCAAGGACAGGACTTATCTGCCATTTTCTGTACATACCAAGTGAAAAAATTTGACTTACTGCACCTGTGCACCATGGTAACTTACATAGTCCATGATGTTTGTATGTACTTCCTTGTGAAGGACAGTATAAAAAGTTCTGCCTCCCTTTGTTCAGAGAGCTTATTTTGAGGTATACACTTCCTTACTCCTTGCCTGCTCCCTTGCAATAAACGTTCTTCCTCTCTCCTCACCTCAGTGTGTCTTTATTGACAAGAAGCCACACAGGGCACGACCTGCTTCAGGTAACAAATTCTGGCGACCCAGATGAGACCAACATTGCCTGCTTCCTAAGATCACCTCCGGCCAACAGGAACCAACCGCTTCTCCCCAGTGCACACTGGTAACCTTTCTCTGGGGGAGACTCATTTTCAGTCCTTGAGGTCAGAGCCGACCTTGGACCCCTTGGCGGCAGACTACATAAGGCGGAGAGAGAACGGTGTCAGGTGCCCCAGGAAGAAGGAAAAGAGTCCCCCAATGAGTACAGAAATAAGTCCTATTGTTCAGAAAGTGGATAGACTGTAGATCTGGTAGTACTTAGCTAGTGAAGGTCAGGTCAAACACTTTCGTTTTGAATAGGCGTTTGTGTCTCCAGGTTTGGTACAGAAATAAGTCCTATTTGTAGAAAGAAGACAGACTATAGATTCTGGTAATGCTTAGCCAGTGAAGGTCGGGTCAAATACTTTCGTTTTAAATAGGCATCTGTATTTAAACATGGTACCAGGTTTTGGTACCATGGGAAATAATTCACACATTCCAGAATGTAGTCCATTAGGGTGTGTTTTGAAGAACTGGTCTTGTTTTGGGTATGATCCAATGAAAAAGTCTAAAAAAAATTTTTTTTTTGTTAACACTGCCTGGTCCCATACAAACTCGGGGTCAGTGAACACTGGCTTGAGAATGGATCCTTAAATTATAACACCATACTGCAGTTAGATTTGTTCTGTACTGAGAAGGAGAGTGTGATGAGAAAGTGTATGTTGAAGCTTTTATGTCATTGTGGCAAAATAAGAGTTTGCAGAAACAATGCAAAATTATGGTTCAAACTGAGGTTAAAACCCCTGTTTTATCTAGTCCTCTGGAAGAGTACCTGGTTTTAGGTGGAGGTCATAGACCTCCCCCTTATTCTGTAAACCTCTGACCTCCCCCTTATCCTGTAAACCCTCCATCAACCCCTGAGGCCTCCAGTGCTGAGATGCTTTCCCTGGTGCACACTCGCAGTGGTGCCCAATTTGGTCCAGGGGCCGCAGAACCCTCAACAGGGCTATACCCATTGAGACAACTCCCTGTGCCAGGTGGAGGTGAGGACAGGGCAGCAGGAGCCTTGACCATGGTCTGGGTACATAGCTCATTCATGACTTCTGACTTATTCAATTGGTGTCTTAGTTATCTAGTGCTGCTGTAACAGAAATACCCAAAAGTGGATGGCTTTAACAAACAGACATTTATTCTCTCACAGTCTAGTAGGCTCAAAGTCCAAATTCAGGGTTCCAGCTCCAGGGGAAGGCTTTCTCTCTCTGTCAGCTCTGGACGAAGGTCCTTGTCATCGATCTTCCCTTGGTCTAGGGGCTTCTCTGTGCAGGAACCCTGGGTCCAAAGGATGTGCTCTTCTCCCAGCACTGCTTTCTTGGTGGTATGAAGTCCCCCTGTCTCTCTGCTCCTTCTCTCTTTTATATATCAAAAAAGATTGCCTCAGGACACAGTCCAATCTTGTAGATTGAGTCCTGCCTCACCAACACAACTGCTGCCTATCCCCCCTCATTAACACCATAGAGGCAGAATTTACAGCACATAGGAAAATCACATCAGATGACAAAATGGTAGACAATCACACAATACTGGGAGTCATGGCCTAGCCAAATTGATACACACATTTTTGGGGGACACAATTCAATTCATGACAATTGGAAAAACAATCTACCAGCATACTGAGAGGATCCTAAGTGGATGCATGATCTTTTTGCTTCTGTTTTTAAAACTCACTACCAAAATTGGGCAGACTTTCAAGCCTTATCTGACATTTTACTCTCTCTGGAGGAGAGGAGCATGGTTTTTGAAACCACCAGGGAAGAAGGAGATAGGCTCCACCAGCAAAATGCCGATGGCCACACCCCTGTAGATTTGGCTACAATGGCCACTGAACCAGGTTGGGACCCAAACACCCAGGTTGGCTGAGCCAGATTAAGTCAGTACCATGACTGCTTGCTCACTGGGCTCAAAAATGAGGCACCCAAACAAAAGAATTTAAACAAAGTGTATGAAGTCAAACAAAAACCAGAGGAAGACCCCTCCATCTTCCTTGAATGAGTTTTCACGGTTTTTAGACAATTTACTGATCTAGATCCTGAGGTGCCTGAAAACACTTGTATGGTGAATATCATATTCACAGGGCAAAGTGCCCCCAACATAAGAAAGAAATTATAGAGAGTAGAAGGCAGTGTGGGAATGGGAATTTCACAGTTGGTAGAAATAACCTTCAAGGTCTATTCTAACGGAGAACAAGTGCAGGAGAGAAAGGAGAATTAGTGTGCTAAGCAGCAAGTAGCTATGCTTGCAGCAGCCTTCGAGCCAAAAGGAGGCTTCTGCTCCCAGACACAGGGGAAGTTTTCCCCCAGGTCTGGGACTGGCCTAAGCTAGGGAAAACCAATGCACATGGTGTAAACAGGAAGGACATTGGAAGAGAGAATGCCAAAGAGACAGAGGGCCCCAAAGGAACCTGAAAATGTTATGATACAACAAGGAGAAGAATCAGACTGAGGGGGACTGGGGGTCAATCTTATTCCAGTTTCCCCTGATGAGCCCCTGGTTAAAGTAAAGGTCAGGGGAGAAATGATTGACTTTTTATTGGACACAGGAGCCACCTATTCAGTTATTAACAATCTGAAGGGACTTTTATCAAAGAAATTAATACCAGTGGTGGGAGTTACGGGAAGAAAGCTTACTAGAAATTTGACCCAACCCATGGGGTGTTCGGTTGGTGACTCTACTTTGACTTACTCTTTTCTCTACATGTCAGAGTGCCCACTTCCTTTACTATGACCAGACATGCTTTGTAAATTACAAGCTCAAATCCATTTCCAAGATGGTAAACTAATTTAATAGTACCAAAAGAGCAAGGGTGGAGAATGCAAGCCCACCTGTTGACCCTCATGATGTCCATTGTAGCCCTCACTAAGACTGTGCCTAAACAGATAGAGGATGCAGTAATCTTTTGGGTATGGGTGCAAGGGCAACCAGGGCAAGCTAAAAATGTTGTTTCAGTCAAGGCTGAAGTGTTACCAGGAATCAACACACCATGAGTGAAGCAATATCCTCCAAGGCTAGAGGCAAAGCTAGGCCTCTACCCACTTATCTGCCAAAATCTAAAATCTGGACTCATAAGACTGTGCCAGTCTGCTTATAATATACCAGTTTTTCCTGGTTCACTGTTCTGGACTTAAAAGATGCCTTCTTTTGTATACCATTAGAGTTTGAAAGCCAAGAACTGTTTGTCTTTGAGCAAGAGTGCCCTGAAAGGGGCAATGAACAACAGTTCTGCTGGACTGTTCTCCACAGGGGTTCAAATGTAGCCCCACATTGTTTGGTACAGCTCTGGCTAAAGACAAGATGGTTAACTCTCCACAATGGAGTTCTGCTTCAGTATGTGGATGACATGCTCATAGCAAGCAGGACTAAAGAAGAATCCGATTTAAACACTAACACCACTCTTAACTTTCTGGGCCAGGCTAGGTACAAAGTATCCAGACCTAAGGCCCAGATTCCCCAAGCTACAGTTACCTTCCTGAGTTTCCAGGTCTCTCAGGGAAAAAGAGAATTGCTCCCAGAGAGAAAAGAAGCTATTTGTGCAATCTCGCCTCCCTCGTCCCAGAGGCAACTCCGAGGATTTCCTAGGAATGGCAGATTTTTGCAGAATGTGGATTCCCAACTTTGGACTAATAGCCAAACCTTTACATAAAGCAACTGAAGGAAAAGATTCAGATTCTTTTATATGGACTTATGAACAACAAGCCTTCCAAACAATTAAAGAAAAATTCATATCGGCCCCAGCTCCCCAATCCAGAAAACACTTTGAACTGTTCATGCATGAGAGTCAGGGAATAGCCACAGGAGTCCTAACCCAAAAATTGGGGGACTGGCAACTACATGCAGTCTGGAGACCACAGACAAGTGGAAAGTTTGAAAGAATGAACCAGACATTTAAAAGACCCGTAGCAAAGATATGTCAAGAAGCAAAATTAACATGGATACAGGCTCTCCCTCTAGTCTTGCTCAGGGCTAGGGTGGCTCCCAGAAGCAGTCTCAAATTGAGCCCCTTTGAGCTAGTTTATGGGAAGCTCCTCCTAAAAATCATGGGCTGACGAATGGTGACCAATAGAATGTAAAAGGTGACAATGTCATACAAGAGTATTTGCATTCTTTGTCTGCTGTCCTTTACTATCTCCACAGATACACACTTGCCAGATAAGAATACCCTCCTGAGGTGATGGTCCACCCATTTCAACCTGGAGATTTGGTCCTGCTGTGCTCCTGGAAAGACGAGCCACTCCAGCCCAGTGGAAAGGACCCTTCGAGGTGCTTTTCATCACCCATAGGCCGGTAAACTAAAAGGAGTCAAGCCTTGGATTCACCACACCCAGCTAAAGACTGCACCTGCTCCAGACCTCGACTTACCAACAACATCCTCAAAGGACAATTTCACAGGCTAACATCATGGCTTCCTAACTTTGGATGGCTCAAAAACCTTATTGATCTCATTTTCTCTCTTTCTTTTTTTTTTTTTTTCTTTTTTTTTTTTTGCAGTAGGACTAATTGTGTTTTTGTTTTCAGTGCCCAAACTTTTGCCTATCTTGGTGTCAGCTTCTCAAGCCTACAGTTAAAGCTCATGTTCAATACAATCCCCTACATCAAGAAACTGTTGCCCAATTTAGAAGATGCTCTCCACAACCAAGGGAATATGGCTTATCACCAAAGAAAGTCCTAGCCCCTAACGTTTAGCTGAACCCCTGTAGCTGGAAGTCAATGGAAAACGTGAGTGTGGTGGATTCGATATCTGAATGATTATCCTAACTAAAAAACTAAATGCTGAATAAAATTTGAAACAAATTTCTTTTTCAATGTATCACTGAACTGAAACAAAAGTGAGAAATCCATATGTTATGGATTCAATTGTGTCCCCTAAAAATATGTGTGGTAAACCCTAACCTCTATGCCTGTGGTTATAATCCTATTTGGGAATGAATTGTCTTTGTTATGTTAATGAGACAGGATTAGCATGGGGTAAGTCTTGAGTCAGTCTCTTTTGAGATATAATAGAGATTAAACAAGCAAGCAGAGAAGCCGACATGGGAGAAGATAGACGCCATGCCACAAGTAGATCACCAAGGAGCCAAGGAGCAATGACCATCCCTCCAGAACTGACAGATACAGAAAGCCTTCCTCTAGAGCCAGCACCCTGAATTTGGACTTCTAGCCTCCTAAACTGTGAGGAAATAAATTTCAGTTTGTCAAAGTCAGCCACTTGTAGTATTTCTGTTATAGGAGCACTAGGTAACTAAGACGCCATAGATCCCAAAACAGGAGATAAGGGAACCCCAAAGCCAGCTAGTACTAGGAGGGTTTCTGCTGAACACTGGAGACCTTGTGTTTGCACTTTGATGGTGCCCCTGGGTGAGAGGTCAGGAGATAAACCTTAGGATTCAGCCAGTAGAATGCTGGCAAGTGTCTAACAAATGGTTTTCTGGGCGGAAAAGTGTGCATATTTATGTACATAAGTTTTACTGATATAAAGGATGTGTAACATACAATTTGTAAGTAATAATAAAATATACAATATTCTTTATTGTATATTCCATATAGACAATTGGCTCTCAAAGAATACTTTTGCTGAGTTTTGCCAAATCATTGTATCCATATCCAACCTGTAGTTGGGATTCACCACAGTTCTAACATGGATATTGGTTGCTGATTTGTTTATGTTAAGAAAGAAGGTGAAATGAAATAACAAAGACACACATTAGAACTTCATTCATCAGTCAACAATGTGAGCAAATTCTTTGCTGAATCAGAAAATAATTTTTGAATACTGGAAAAATATTCCCTTGATGTATTTTTTTATGCTATTCACAATGTAATGACTACAGACACACTACACTTTTAAATTTAATCTGAATTATTAACATTTTCTCCACCATTTTCTTAAGTTTAGACAATCGACAAAACAATAAATCAAGCCTTGATTTGTAGCATTTGCTAGTTTTCATGATGTAAATACTCCCACCATGGCTGATTTCAAGCTTTCAATGTGGCACCCTTGGACGTGGTATGCAGTACCCATTATATAGTATTACTATTGTGGTTAAAGAGGCCTGGTGGTGCCGTGGTTAAAGCACTCGGCTGCTAACCAATCTTCTGCTAACCTAAAGGTCATTAGTTCAAACCCACCAGGGCTGTGCCAGAGAAAGATGTGGCAGTCTGCTTCCATAAAAGTTAAATCCCAAACCCACTGCCATCGAGTGGGATTCATAGTGACCCTATAGGACAGAGTAGAACTGCCCCGTAGGGTTTCCAAGGATATAAATCTTTACAGAAGCAGACTGCCACAGCTTTCTCCCATGGAATGCCTGGAGGGTTTGAACCGTTGGACCCTTCAGTTAGCAGCCAAGTGCTAAACCACTGTGCCACCAAAACCACCAAACTCGTTGCTGTCAAGTCGATTTCAACTCATAGCAACCCTATAGGACAGAGTAGAATGCCCCACAGAGTTTCCAAGGAGCGCCTAGTGGATTCAAACTGCCAACCTTTTGGTTAGCAGCTGTAGCTCTTAACCACTACGCCACCAGGGTTTCCGTCTGGGCTCCTTTAATAAAGGTTACAGACTTGGAAATCCTGGGAGGTAATTCTCTTCTGTCCTTATAGGGTCACTATGAGCCAGACTCCACCCAGTGGGTTTTGGTTTTATATCACAAAGTTACAAAAATTAAATGTTAATGTATGGTAGTACTTAGACTTGTGCTTGGCACATAGTAAGCACTATTATTTATTTATTAATTAATGGTTCATCTATGTATTTATTATTTTGAAGTTATTATTATATGCAGTCTAAGTCAAAAAGGGATTCTAACACCGACCCCCACCCTAGTGATCCCTACTGGGTTGTCTTCACATGTGTGGGAGGTGCAGAAGTGGGGGAAGGTAGACAGACCTAGGTGTTTAAGGAGGAGGTCAGCCTAGGTGAGCTGAAAGTGCAATGGAATCACTGGGCAGTGGGAAAAATTCCCCCTCCCACTCACTGTGTGCTGTGAGTGGCCCCTGGGCTGGTGGATGGGGCCCAGGAGGCAGATGTGTTTCATCCCAGCAGTGGGTATCGGTAACGCTGAGTCAGAGAGCATTAGCTGCCATATATCATTTGGCTAATTGATTTGTATAACTCTGTGTACTCTTGCTCAACATTCTGAATTCATGGATGTGGTTTTCTTTTCCTTGCCTTCTCTGTTTTTCTCCCCATGTCCACAGCATTTGGTCTCTGGGAATTAAAGGATCCTGGGTCCTGAGACCAAGATGATACTATACATTGAGCTCTGGGTGCATCCTGAAGGAAGTACTTATCCATCGTAGGAGATTCTTAAGCTTCATACGGGCCCAAGGGACAACGTGCTAGGTTGGCTTGGAAGAAGTTCAGCTCTCATTTGCCTAATCTGATTAGTGAGACTAACTCTTCCTTGCCGAGAAACATGAAGTTAGTTGCCACAGTAGACAAGATAATGCTCTTTTTGAAAATGTCACATAAGGGACAGTGACTTATTCACTCTGTACCTCCCTTGCTGACAATTCCCCAGCATGCTGGGGCTCCACATCTCAGTGGAGGCCAACTCCCAAAACGATCTGGGGTTTGGAGAGGTGGAGAACTTGGGGAAGAAGGACTCTGGCTACATTCCAGGCAATGTTATGTCTGTCACTTTTCACAGTAGCAGGCCTAGAGAGATTACTTAGCACATTACTCTGAGTTCTGAGTTGCAAACAACAGAGCCCACTCTGGCTAGTTTAAATTTAAACTCTGGGTAGTTTAAGCAGGAACCTCGAGGTGCCCTGAGGAATCTCTGTGAAGGCAAAGACCAGGCTTGGCAGCTGGAGCAAGGCGAGGCTGCTCCAGGAGATATCACTGCTGCCTCGACTAAGCATGAGCCCAGGTAGCCCTCTCCACACTCCTCCCACATGGCTAGTGCTGGGCTCTAGATGCTACCATACAATTCTGCCACCGCTGCCTCTGGAAGCTGCATGCTTCTTCCACCACCCTTGCCAAAATAGCGCCCACTTTCAAAATCATTGGCTCTGAGATTGCCTCTGTTTGGTGGAGTACAGGTCATATGTCTATGGCCTAGCTGCAAAGGAAGTTGGGAAAGTAAATTTCTGGTTTCTACCTCAGGAGGCACAGACTGAAAAGGTGAAACGCATCCCAAACAAAAGAAGAGTGTTCAGAGGTAGCCAACAAGAATGACAAACATTCACCCATAATCAACTACCTAAAATTACAAGATTGCGAAGACTCCACTGGGGGACAGCAGTGGTTCAATGGTAGAATTCTCACCTTCTGTGTGGGAGACCTGGGTTTGATTCCTGGCGAGTGCACCTCCTGTGTGTCCACCACCTGTCTGTCAGTGGAGGCTTGTGTGTTGCAATGATGCTGAACAGGTTTCAGTGGAGCTTCCAGGCTAAGACAAAAGGCCTGGTGAGCTACTTCAGAAAATCAGCCAGTGAAAATCCTATGGATTACAATGGTCCGATCCACAACTGATCATGGGGATGATGCAGGATTGGCAGCATTTTTTCCATTGTGTACGGGATCACTGTGAGTTAGAGTCACCATGAGTAGGGGTTGACTGGACGGCAGCTAACAACAACAACAAAACAGGCTCCAGAGCAGACCACAAGACTTTGACAAAGGCCCTTGGGTCACTGACCTGGGACAGAACTTGCCCTTCCTAGGGGTCCTTTCGAATTTCTCAGATAGTTCGGAAAAGTGCTGATAGCCTGGAAAACACAGAGCAAGGAAGCTACAGAGAAGTCTCATGACCTTTGTCCCTTATAGCCCCAGGCCACTCACAGAACCTTGGAGTCCTGCGAGCAGGAGGAACACAGTTATTGAGGTTGGTCCTCTCTCTGACAAGGGGACCCCCCTACACACACCATATCAGCAAAGGGGGTGTGCAGGTGGCCTTCTCCACCACCATGGAGAGGAGAGCCACTACCGTGGAGAGGACAGACACCACCATGAAGGCCTCCCCCACCCCACCCTGGGGTTCCTACTCTGGCTGGGGAGTCTATAGAATGAAGGTTGTCCCTTTCACCAGAGCCTTCACTCCCTATGTGTCCCAGAGCAGTGGCTTCATTGCTTCCTTTTTGTTCCTTTTAAGTTTTTGTTGACTGGGCCTTTTTAGGCAAACTCAAATGCCTTCAAGGGCTGGGCAGGTAAATAGGTGAACTGAGCAGAGGGTAGGGCATTTGTACTTGGGCATGCTGGGGGCTGGAGGAGACTGAAAGAATGGCCCAGTGGCTAGATACGCTGGCTTTTCCAGAGAAGCCAGAAATCTGGATTTCTTTACATGAAATCTCCAGATTTTAAAATTTGGAACAAATAGTCTTGATATTCTTTTTTTTTTTAAAAAAAAACTTTTTATTATGAGAAATTTCAAACATAAAAATAGAATGAATAAAATAATGAGGACACATTGACTAAATATACTCATCACCCAGATTTAGTCATTTTAACACTTTTCCATATTTGTTTCATTTATTTTATTCTGCTTAAGTATTTTATAAAGTTACAAAATCAAAGAAGCTATTAAAATATTTTCATCCCTAAATACCTCAGTCTACAAAATACACGTCTATAAAATACAGATATTTTCCTAAATAGCCGTTTTTTAACAAAATTAACAATTCCTTCATATCATCTTGAACTAGTCCTTACTCAGATTTCCTCCATTATCCCAAAAATGTCTTCTTTAGATGGTTTGTTCAAACCAGAATCCAACTGAGAACAAATAATTGGATTTTGTAGTTATGTGTCTTTTTTTTTTCCAGTTGCCTTCAAATTGAGTTCTACTCATGGCAAACCCCTGTGTGTCAAAAGTAGAATTGTGCTCCACAGGATTTTCAACGGCTGATTTGCCAGAAGTAGATTGCCAGGCCTTTCTTTCAAGGTGTCTCTGGGTGGACTTGAACCTCCAACATTTTAGGAGCAGAGCTTGTTAAGGTTAGGAGCAGAGCTTGTTAAACCATTTGTATCACTCAAGGGACTCTTACATGTCTTAAGTATTTTTAATCTTAAACTTTGGACATGCTATCAGGAGCAACCAGTCCCTGGAGAAGGACCTCATGCTTGGTAAAGTAGAGGGTCAGCAAAGAAGAGGAAGACCCTGAACAAGATGGATTGATACAGTGGCTGTAACAATGGGCTCAAGCATAACAACAATTGTGAGGATGGCACAGGACCAGGCAGTGTTTCATTCCATTGTACATGGGGTCACTATGAATCGGAACAACATTTTTAATCTAGAAGAGATCCCCACTGTTGTTATTTTGTTTTTTTCTTTTCTCTTTTTTAAATGACATTGATTCAAAAAACCTGGGCCGGTGTCTTGTTGAAGGTACCATCTGTGTAGATTTGTCTCACTGTTTCCTCATGGTGTCATTTGACTTGTTCCTCTATCCCCTGCATTTCCTGCAAACTGGAAGTTAGATCTAAAGGCGGGATTAGATTCAGGTTAGCATTTTGGCAAGAATATATCACAGGTGATGCTGACTCTTCCTGATCCATCACTTCAGGAGGCACAGGATGCTAAAATGGAGGACGAGGTTAAGATGGTCTCAGCCTCCATTGTAACTTTGTATTTTCCTCCTTAGACCAGTCAGTTCCCCAGAAACCTTTTACCTAGTAGTATTAACATCCACTGATGCTCTTTGCCTGAATCAATGATTTCATTAGAGGTTGCAAAACAGTGTTTTTCTAACGCTATAATTTCTTCTACATTTATTAGCTGGTATTCTTCTGTAAAGAAGAGCTTTCCTTCATCAACTGGGGCTGTTTGGTTATCCTGAAATGGGGACTACTGGTTCCTACTGGAAAGTAGAAAAAATGCTTAATTCTTTGCCTTTAATTACCAATTCTCAGAATAAGGGTTTGTGTAAGAATTTTGTCCAGTGGTTCCAAAGTTTTTTTCTTTCTCTTTTTTTAAGTATAATTATAGACACATGGATTTTTGTGTATTAAATGCTGTATAATGAATTATAGCCATTATTCATTTTTGATGCTCAAGGTGTTCCAACTTGGGTCAGCAGAGGCCCCTTCAAGATGGTTGCAGTATTCTTTTGCATGTCCCTATTATCTTTGATCACTTTCCCTCTTTCAGGCACAACTTGATGTCCCACAGTTCCACCTTCCCTGTCTCGCCATGTCTGTAAGAGCCCTGGTTCCTTTGTCAAATACTTCAAAGACACTGTGAAAACCAAATAAGCCATGTTCCTGGGCTGGACAGGGTTGCTAGTGTGCCACTCTGCCTTTGAGCTTTTGTAGTTTTATGCTACAAGACACAGGTGGTTGGGTGTCTCTGTGTTTTTAGTTGTTGCTCTTATTTGTTGATCACTTGTTTTTAACCATAATAAACTGTGCAGGAACAAGCTGTCTATTAACTACTATCACCAGTATAACCTGTGAATGTCCTGATTTCCTGCCGGTAGGTAAGGGCAGTGCCCTAGGGAATAATTTTATAATGATCTATGTTTGCCTTGTCAGCTCTCAAACCTGGTCCCTCTTCCTTAGGATTATGCCATCTGCTTCTCACACATTCCCAACCCACAGCATTTCAGAGTAGTCAGTTATCTCAGGCTTCTTATCTGAGGTGCTGATCCTTGAAAGTCAGTGTTCTCATCCAATGTTGTCGGGAGTATAAAATTGTATAGCTTTTTAGGAGAACAGCATGGTGTATTATTCAGGACTCCTTCACTTACAAGTGACAGCAACCCAAATAAACTGGCTTAAACAAACAAGGAAACAAAAAAGGGTATTTATTGACTCACAAAACTGTGAAGACTGAGGGAATTATGACTTCGGGCATAGCTGGATCCAGGGGCTTGGACAAGGTCATCAGAGCTCTGACTTTATCTCTTGACTCTTTCCCTGGGTGTGTTGGCTTTATTCTCATCAAACTTTGCCTGCATGGCAGGGAAGATAGCTTCTGACAGCCTCAAGTCTATATCTTCATGGCTTCTAATCCAAAAGGAAAAGAAAAGCCTCTCTCTCACAGTGTCTTTATATCAAGTCTCAGGGAAAACTCTGAATGGCCCTTCCTACCCATCTCTGAATTGATCACTGTGGTCAGGGGAATAGAGGAATCTGATTAGCCAGCTCTAACCACATGTCCAGCCCTATACAGAAGGGGTGTACTGTACTTGACAGCCTACTAGGATTACAGAGAGTAGGGTTTTGTAGAGAAGCAAAACCAGTGCAGCATATAAATGTATGATTTACATAAAGGAAATGGCTCACACAGCTGTAGAGGCTGAAAAGTCCCAAGTTCATGGGTCAGGCTGGAGGCTTCTCCTGACTCCTGTAGCTGCAGGTGCTGGTGAATCCAAGATCAGAAGGTCAGACAGGAGGCCTCTGGATCACAGGCTGTGGAGGTCAATGAATCCCAAGACTGGCAGGTAAGATGGCAGGTAAGTGCTAGCTCAAGTCCTAAGAACCAGAGGTCAGATGAACAGGAGCCAGCTGCAGGATCCAGAGTGAGAAAAACCCAGTGAGCCTTGCCAGAAAGTCCACCTATATTGGATGCAGCCCATACCCCCAAAGAAACTCCCTTTCAACTAATTGGCTGCTCACAACAGATCTCATCATGGAGGTGATCATATTATATCAGATCTCACTATGGAGGTGATTACATCATTAAAAAGCTGCCAAACTACATCATAACTGCCAAAACACTGAGGATCCTGGCCCAGCCAAGTTGACATACAACTTTAACCAACACACTCCCTAAAGAGGGTGGGGGGAGTGTGGCTATTAGAAGAAGGGGAAAAAAATGCTGAGCAGGCAAGTGCATCAGATGTCCATTGTATTTAGCAAAAAAGTCTGAAAAGATTTTAAAATTGCCTATCTCATCTGAAAGAACAATTCCACTCCTAGGAATTTATACCAAAAAAAAAAAAAATCATGGACAAGGGCAGATTTTACCTAAAGGATGTTTATACTCATAGTACTGTTTCTAGTAGCAAAAACTTTGAGAACCTAAATATCAGTCAAGAGAGGATTAAACAGCTTAGTGCACATCTATCAATAGGATACTAAGCAGCTGGTGAAAATGAGTATGTAGCTTTATTATTTATGACATGGGAAGACTATTAAGTGGAAGGGCAGGTTAAAAAAACATTATACATTATAATCTGACTTTTTAAAATTTGGTACACACCCATTGGGGAATAAACACTGTCAGGAACTACATCACAGGCTTAATAGAAGTTATCTCTGGGAGATCATATCAATTTCTTCAATTTGCTTAACCGTGTTTTCTACGATAAACAAGCTCTACTTTTTCAAACCTCTCTTTTATTTGTTTTCTCTTTTAAGGAAACTGTTGCTGTTGTTGGGTGCTGTTGAGTTGATTTGCAACCCATGTGACAGAGTAGAACTGCCCAGTAGGGTTATCTAGGCTGTAATCTTTACAGAAGCAGATAGCCAGGTCTTTTTCCCATGGAGATGCCAGGTGGGTTCAAACCACCAACCTTTCGGTTAGCAGCCCAGCACTTAACCATTGCACCACCAGGACTCCCCTCAAGTATTTTTAATAACATAAATTATGTGTGTGTGTGTTTATTTGAAAGAAATCAAGATAAACACACAAGGACACTCAATGAATAGATATAACAGGTAAGGAAAACAAGAACTTGGGTGATCCAGGACCACATCCACCAGGTTAGAGATGCTAAGATGAGAGGACACCAAGCCCATAGGTGCCTGTGGAGACAGTGTGAGTCTACTCATCAATTATGATGCTTGCATTATTCCCTGTCTTCTTTAAATGGAGCCACTCTGTGCCAAGAGAGCCAATGATGCTGACCACACTTATTATCCCTACTCAAATTAACACACTAATTACAGGGTAGGGATGAACAAGGATGGACAGGACGGGCCAGTATGGGCTGACCAGGTTCCACTGGCCCTTATGTGAAAGAACCAAGTCATCTTGGTCTTTTTTTTGAGAGCCTTTTGCTCATCTGGTCCCTAGCCTTTTCCCAGCCAATGTTGTCCCCACTCCAACTCCCATCATTTCTGGAAAGAGCAGCTTGGGCTGGTCCCGGCTGCTTGCAAATTAAGTAAACAGTTACCCAACTTGGTAGTAAAACCCAATGGGCCAGCAGGCAGGGTGGTGCCCACAATTACCTAGGAGGTGTCTCTTGGTCTGATGCCAAGATGTACAGCTCCTAGCCCTGGCTCGGTAGACCCCATCCTGGCCCTTTCCTCTACTTTCCTTGGGGCTGGGATAAAAGGGTCCCCCTCTATTCCCCTCCAGTTCCAAACCAAAGGGAGCCTCTGCCAGGGGCCTTTGTTGGGGAGAGTGTTGGGGTTTCTGGGCTTGGGTCCCCTTCTGCTGCCATCACATGGATAGTGAGGGATTTGTCCTTAAGCTGCACCTTTGGGGTCCATGGCCTTTCCCTTTTTTTCTCCCCCCACAACTTTTCCTTTCCAATGGACACTGCACTGCAATACAGTCAATCATTCCTTTCAGGTCACTCCTCTGCCCAAAATCTTCTCCGGCTCCCCTCCCAGCCTGTGAAGAATAAGGCCCAGACTCCTCAGCTTGGCAGTAAAAGGTCCACAACATACCCACCACATGTCTTTCCACCCTTGTCTCCCACTCTGCTCCCCATATGAATAAATCAAAACAAACCAGTTGTTGTTGAGTCAGTTCTGACTCATGGCCACCCCATGTATGCTCCATAGGGTTTTTAATGGCTATGATCTCACAGAAGCAGATTGCTATGCCTTTCTTTCAAGACACCTCTGGGTGGGTTCGACCTGACAACCTTTCAGTTAGTAGCCTACTGCTTAATCATTTGTATCACCCAGGGGCCTCAGCCCAACTTGGCTTCTTATCTCCTGGCCTCTGTTCATGTTGTTCCTTCTGCTTGGAACACCTTCCTTCAAACTGCCACTCGTAAAAATTCTGAGTCTTGTCTGTTCTTGAAGGTTCTGCTCAAACCCTACCTGTTCCTTGAGGCATCGATTGCTCATCTTTACCCCTTCGTTAAAGCTCTCACCCGGTCTGCTTTGTACTAGGATCAGTATGTCTATGTTGGCTTCCCCTGCTAGATGATAAACTCCTAGAGCCATGGTTTTCAACCAAAGTATCTTCCACACTGATGGGTCTGAGGCAGTTTTAGGGCATAGTATGTATAACTCGTTACACAAAAGTTGATTTCAAACATCTCATAACCTGGATGAATCTGGAGGACATTATGCTGAGTGAAATAAGTCAATCACAAAAGGACAAATACTGTATGAGACCGCTATTATAAAAACTCTTGAAAAGGTTTACACACAGAAAGAAACAATCTTTGATAGTTATGAAGGAGAGGAGGGGTGGAGAGGGAAAAACACTAATTAGACAATAGATAAGTGATAACTTTGGTGAAGGGTAAGACACTACACAATAGTGGTGAAGCCAGACACATCCAAACTCCCTGAGGGACTGAATTACTAGGCTGAGGGCTGTGGGGACCATGGTTTCAGGGAACATCTAGCTCAATTGGCATAACATAGTTTATAAAGAAATGTTCTACATTCTACTTTGGTGAATAGCGTCTGGGGTCTTAAAAGCTTGTGAGCTGCCATCTAAGATACTCCACTGGTCTCACCCCATCTGGAGCAAGGGAGAATGAAGAAAACCAAAGACACAAAGGAAAGATTAGTTCAAAGGACTAATAGACCACAACTACCACAGCCTCCACCAGCATAAATAGATGGTGCCCCACTACCACCACTGACTTCTCTGGCAGGGATCACAATAGAGGGTTCTAGACAGAGCTGGAAAAAAATGTAGAACAAAATTCTAACTCACAAAAAAAAGAAAAAGACCAGACTTACTGGTCTGACAAAGACTGGAGTATGGCCCCCAGACATCCTTATAGCTCTGTAATGAAGTCACTCTTGAGGTTCACCTTTAGCCAAATGAGACTAAATGGGCATGCCAGCCCAGGGGCAACAACGAGAAGGCAGGGGAGAAAGGAAAGCTGGTAATGGGGAACCCAGGGTTAAGAAGGGGAGAGTATTGACATGTCGTGAAGTTGGCAACCAATGTCACAAAACAATATGTGTATTAATTGTTTAATGAGAAACTAGTTTGTTAACCTTCATCTAAAGTACAATAAAAATCAAAAAACAACAAAATAAAAAATCAGCCATTGAAAACCCTGTGGAACACAGTTCTACTCTGACACACATGGGGTCATCATGAGTCGGAATCCACTCGACAGCAACTGGCAAAAAATAAAATAAAAACAATGAACTAGATAGAGTACAGTATTTGTTTACAGTTTTTTGAGGTAAAGCCTATATACAGTGAAATGCAGAATCTGAAGTGAACATTTGCCAAAGTTTGGCAAATTCTGACTTCTTGGCTTAGTCCTTGTGTTCATCTTCAGCTGTTACTGGAGAGGAGAGACACAACCCCATTTGTGGGCCTATGGGCAGCTGGGAAGGGTGAGGAGAAAGGCACATCTATCCAGGCTCTTTAGAATCCGTTTCTAAACCCCATGAGCTGGTTGTTTTGAGCCTTGAGGAAGACGTAAGATGAGACATCTGTCAGAAGCTGGTGTTTTTTAGCCTATAGATGGTCTTGGGGCATTGTAAAACCTTTCTTCAGCCAGATGAGACTGACCTGATAAGCTTTCCAAGCTTACCGCAGTTTCATTTGATAAAATATTTTTCATTTGTCACTATGCTTTTGAAGAATGAATTAAAAGTGGATTCCCAGCTCTCCACTCCCAAACCACATGGCAGCTATTCACAGTCTGATAGAAATCTTTCCTCGTGGCTCCTATTAGCTGGTCCAGGCTTCACTGGCTTAGCCCAGCTTAGGTTATGAAACTGCAAGCCCACACTCCTGAAAGAGACAGGGCGATTCCTAGGGGTGCGAGGTCTCAGCTCCAGTGCCTGGTCCTCCAAATTAACTCTAGCCCTCCCCTCTGCCCTGGACATGGCTCCATTAGGGAGGTTGCAATCCTGCCCCACCCCATCCCCATGTGGTGTCTCCATTCCTTCCTACCCCTCCACCTAGGACCTCACCACTTCTCTGAGCCTCTTCCAAGAGTAGTGAGGGGAGTTTGAGCCCCTTCCTCAAAAGTGAGGTGATCCTAGGGAGTCCCTGGGTGGCACAAATGATTAAGCAGTCAGCTAGCAAAAGGCTGGCAGTTCAAATCCACCCAGAAGCACGTTGGAAGAAAGGCCTAGTGATCTACTGCCAAAAGGTCACAGCCATTTGTGGAGGGAACAGTGAGGCTATCCCCCACTGGGCAGGGCCTGAGGCTGATGGTCCTCAGGGTGAGAACTGCCCTAGTCCTTCCTGGAAGACTCAGGTTCTTTGCAGCATAACTGGCTTCAGAAAAGCTTGCTTTTATAAGGAGGTTCACCCCTCATCAGCAGCCCCATGGCTCCCTATCTGTTTTAGCCTCATCTCCTGATGGGGTTCCATGAGGAGCCTGGACTGTGTCCCCAGGGGACATTCCCTTCATCCTTGGGTTCCCACATCTGTGAATGGACCCAATGTTCCAGACCACTTCCATGGGACTGGAGGTGAGGGGTTTCTGGGCACTGGGTAGTCCTGATAAGGCAGGCCTGGTCCACGCCTCAGTGGCTCCAGCCACAGCTTGGCTCTCCCAGCTAAAAAAGGGAGGGCCAGTCCCATGGCATTGTACTGGGCCTTAGACATGGGAAGGGGAGCTTGAGGAAGAAAGTAGGGTCCCAGGCCTCAGACTAGCAGGGGTCAGAGAGATGACTTGGGCAGGGGTGGGTCAAACACCCCCAGCCTTATTCTTAGCACTTCTGCACCCACTGCACCCTCCACCACATCTCTGCACCACTGCCCTGCCTCTCCAGTAAGTAGAGGGCCCATTCAACCAGCAATGTGATGTCTAGCAACTCACTTAACATTTCTGAGTTATAAAAATGGGGATTAAAAAATACCACCCAGAAAAGTTTTTAGAGGGTTAAATATGAATGTTCCCAGCACAATGCTAGGCACTCAGAAGGTGTACAATAAACATTATTTTTTGTTCTGCTTTCTTCTCTATAATGGCTTTGCCACATTGTTCTGGCTCTGTTAAAGAAGCTAGGCAAGCTGGCGGTTCCCAGAAGGGACAGGGAAGCCACTGCTGTCTCTTCATGCCCAGAAATATTGCCACAAATAGATGGCTTCCCACAGGTACCACCAGGTAACCTGAGTACTGAGACCCTGAACTGAACGGACACTTGGGCAAATAAATGGCTGCTGTAGAGGAGAAACCATGTCCCCAGAGAACAGGCCCCTTACCCTTTTTGTTCACATATTCTTTGTGTCCATAAAACTTCTCAGACCTGAGACCTCAAGACTCCCTGTCCAACTGGACCTGGAGCTTCAGGATATCTTGGCTGCTTTTTCAAAGGAGAAAACCCAAACCCTTTGGTGTTAAGTGGATTCCGACTCATAGCGACCCAATAAGACAGAGTAGAACTGCCTCCTGGGGTTTCCAAGGCTGTAAATGTTTACAGAAGCAGACTGCCACATCATTCTCCCATGGAGTGGTTGGTAAGTTTGAACAGCTGAACTTTCGATTAGCAGCCGAGCTCTTAACCACTGTGCTACTAGGGCTTCTTTTCAAATGTCAGGGGAAGGACATTTTTGCCACTGCCACCCTCAAATAGAAACCAGAGTCATAGAACTAGAAGGAAGTTTACTCACAAGGCCAGACCCTACTCCAACCCAGTTCAATTAGAATCTTTGGGTGGCCCCAGCTTTAGGTATTTTCAAAAGTCCTCAGGTAATTCTAATCTGTAACCAAGGTTAATAACTACTGGTCTAGTCCAACTTCCTCACTGTATGAATAAAAACACACAAGGCAAAATAAAACAGCCTTAGAAAAGTTAAGAGAAATAAAATATTTAACAAGCTAGAGTATGGTGCCAAGTAGGTACCCCAAAGATAGAAGCTATTGTTAGTTCATTATTGCTATTATTATCCCAGGTCCCTGGGTGGCACAAATTCTTTGTACTAGATGGTAACCAAAAGGCTGGCAGTTCAAACCCACCCAGCCACACTGCAGAAGAAGAGGCCTGGTGATCTGCTTCTGTAAAGATTACAGCCAAGAAAACCCTGTGGAGCAGTTCTACTCTGTAACACATGGGGTCATTATGACTTGGAGTTGACTCGACAGCACAAGACAACAACATTATTACTCCAGACAGGGTCAGCTTCACAGGCACATGACCTGCTCAGTCACAATGGGTTTGGTTTGGATTGGTTTGGTTTGGGTAAGAACTTCAGTACTCCCTCTTATTAGCTATGAGAGCCCCTCTAAGCCTCAGTTTCCTCATCTGTAAAAGGAATGAACTAATACCTGCCTTGCAGAATTACAGAATAGCTTGAATCTAGGAGTGCTCAGCACCATGGCTGTCCCACTGAAAAACCAAAAAAAAACAGTTGCCATAGAGTCGATTCCAACTCTTGGTGACCCTGTGTGTATCAGAGTAGAACTGTGCTCCATAGAGTTTTCAGAAGTTGATCGCCAGGCTTTTCTTCTGAGGTACCTCTGGTTGGATTCAAATCGCTAACCTTCAGCTGAGTGTGTTAACTGTTTGAACTACTCAGGGATTCTGACTACCCCACTAGCATTAAAAAATATATGACTTCTCTTCCCTTTAGTGGAACCCAAGTGTTCCAGGTGCAGACTGCCAGCCACACCAAGGGCCTTTTTCTCCCTGAGTAGCCCAGCTGCAGTAAGTCCTTCCCCAGGCTCCTGCTTTTCACTCACAAACTAAGGACAAGCACTTCTGGAGAGAAGTTTTGATCGTGGAATGGGCTGGGTCAGCTTCTGAGTTCTTGCCAAAGGACTGATGCTGCTGCCCTCTGGTGGTAAATTTTCTGTATCTACGTGCATTCCCGGCTCCAGTGGAGAATTCTACCAAACGTTCAGAGAAGAGTTGACACTAATTTTACTGCAAATATTCCAGAGCATAGAAAAGGAAGGAATAATCCCTAATTCATTCTATGAAGTTAGCATAACCCTGATACCAAAGCCAGGCAAAGATACTACAAAAAAAGAAAATTACAGACCTATATCCTTCATGAATATAGACGCAAAAATTCTCAACAAATTCTAGCCAACAGAATTCAACGGCATATCAAAAAAAAAATAAAAAATAAAACTCACACATCAAGATCAGGTGAAATTCATACCAGGGATACAGGGGTAGTTCAACATTAGAGAATCCATCGATGTAATTCACCACATAAATAAAACAAGAGAAAAGAATCAATGCAGAAAAGGCATTTGATAAAATCCAACAACTTTTCCTGATAAAAACTCTCAACAAAATAGGAATAGAAGGGAAATTCCTCACCATAATTAAGGGCATATATGCAAAACCAACTGCCAAAATTATTCTCAACAGAGAGAGATTGAGAACACGGGAACAAAACAAAGATGCCTGCTATCGCCACTCTTATTCAATATTGTACCGGAATCAAGAACTAGATGGTGCCTGGCTACCACCAATGACCGCGCTGATCGCGAACACAACAGAGAGTCCCTGACAGAGCAGGAGAAAAATGTAGAACAGAACTAAAACTCACGTAAAAAGACCAGACTTAACAGTCTCACAGAGACTGGAAGAACCCCCAAAATTATGGCCCCTGGATGCACTTGTTAACCCAGAACTGAGACCATTCCCAAAGCCCACTCTTCAGACAAAGATTAGACAGGACTATAAAAAAAAAATAATACGCGTGAGGAAAGTGCTTCTTAGTTCAGTCAGATATATGAGACCCAATGGGAAGCTTCTGTCCAAAAAAGGATGAGAAGGCACAAAGGGACAGGAACTGGTTGAATGGGCACAGGGAACACAGGGTGGAAAGAGGGAGTGTGCTGTCACATTGTGGGGATTGCAACTAATGTCACAAAACAATATGTGTATAAATTTTTGAATGAGAAACTAATTTGAGCTGTAAACTTTCACCAATAAAATAAAAATACATTGTACTGGAAGTCCTAGTTAGAGCAATAAGGCAAGAAAGGGAAGTAAAGGTTATCCAAACTGTAAAGGAAGAAGTAGAACTATCTCTATTCACAGATGACATGATCCTATACATAGAAAAATCCCAGAGATTCCACAAGAAAGTTACTGGAATTAACAGAATTGTTCAGCAAAGTGGCAGGGCAGAAGATCAACACACAAAATTCAGTTGGGTTCCTTTATACTAACAAGGAGAACTCTAAAAAGGAAATCAAGAAAACAATACCATTTACAATAGTCCCCAAAAGGATAAAATACTTAGGAATAAATCTAACCAGGGACATAAAGGACTTACACAAGGAAAACTACAAAACACTACTGTAAGAAACCAAGAGATCTACATAAAGGGAAAAACATTCCATGTTCATGCATTGGAAGACTTAACATAGTGAAAACGCCAATACCACCCAAAGCGATCTATAGATATAATGCAATCCTGATCCAAATCCCAACAGCATTCTTTAATGAGATGGAAAAACTAATCTCCAGCTTTATATGGAAAGGAAAGAGGCCCCAAATAGCTAATATAATACTGAAGAAGAACAAAGTACGAAGCCTCATACTTCCTGATCTCAAAATTTACTATACAGCCACAGTAATCGAAACAGCCTGGCACTTGTTCAAGGACAGACACGTAGACCAATGGAATAGAATTGAGAACCCAAAAGGAAATGTATCCATCTATGGGCAGCCGATCTTCCATTCAATGGGGGGAAGAAACAGTCTTTTTAACAAATGTTGTTGGCAAAACTGGATATCCATTCACAGAAAAATGAAACAGGATCCATACTTTTTGCCTTAAATACAGATGGGGTGTGTGGAGTGTCAGCAGCCTTCTTGTGATTATGAGCATATGGAAAAGGCAGCATACAGACTGAATAAATATGATGAAAAGATATAACCCTGAAGCACACCTTTTCTGATTTTAAACCACTCAGTATCCCCTTGTTCTGTTTGAACGACTGCCTCTTGGTCTATGTACAGGTTCCACATGAGCATGATTAAGTGTTCTGAAATTCTCATTCTTTGCAATATTATCCATAATTTGTTACAATCCACACAGTCAGATGCCTTTGCATAGTCAATAAAACACAGGTAAACATCTTTCTGGTATTTCCTGCTTTCTGCCAAGATCCAGCTGACATCGGCAATGATAGCTCTCATCCCATGTCCCCTCCTGAATTTGGCTTGAATTTCTGTCAGTTCCCTGTCGATGAACTGCTGCAACTACTTTTTAATTACCTTCAGCAAAATTTTACTTGCGTGTGATATCAATGACATTTTTCAATAATTTCCGTATTCTGTTGGATCACCTTTCTTTGGAATGGGCACCAATATGGATCTGTTCCAGTCAGTTGGCCATGTAGTTATTTCCCAAGTTTCTTGGCATAAACAAATAAGCGCTTCCAGCATTTCATCCATTTGTTGAAACATCTCAATTGGTATTCTGTAATTCCTGGAGCCTTGTTTTTTGCCAATGCCTTCAAAGTGCATCTTGGACTTCTTCCTTCAGTACCATTGTTTCTTGATCATAAGCCACCTCCTGAAATGGCTGAATGTCAACCAATTCTGTTTGGTACAGTGTCTCTGTGTATTCCTTCCATCTTCTTTTGATGCTTCCTGTGCCATTTAATATTTTGCCCATTCTTCAGTATTGCAACTTGAGGCTTGAATTTTTTTCTTCGGTTCTTTCAGCTTCAGAAATGCCAGCGTGTTCTTCCCTTTTGGTTTTCGAACTCCAGGTGTCTATAGCAGTTATCAATACCCACATCTCTGACCTTATTTTGTCTATTGTTTGCTGCCCCAAAATGGAACGTAAGCTCCCCGAGGGTTGAGATTTTTGTCTGTTTTATTCCCAGTAATGAGTATTTGTTGAATAAATGAATGAATGATAAACAAGACAATAGGTATAGAAGTTTCTAGCAAGTGCCTGACATATTAAGACTAACAAGCGTTTGTTGTTCTAAAATGACAGTGGGTGTATCAGGAAATGTTCATTTCTTTTATTTGTAGAAAAATTTACAAAAGATCAGTTAATGGTTTTTATTGAACCAAGTAGATGAGGTAATCACAGGTTCTGAAGGAAACTTAAATGTGGACCAGTCCTAGCCAGAGAGAGCTTAAATTCCTCTCTGCTGCTACAACCAGTAATAGGAGCTGTTCCCACCTGTAGTAACAACCTTCTCTACAGCTGTGGATTTTTCTGTTTGCAGCAAGAGGATTCCTTTTACTCATTACTGATTCTTTCCTCTGAATGTAAAAGTAATATAAAATTATAAAATTGTAGAAGATTCAGGAAAAGTGTAAATATTTTTTTCTTAAATCACCATAATCTCACCATCCAGAGAAAATCGTAAACAACTTCAGTCCACAGTATTATCTTGACAGTTTAAAAATATGCAAATAGAAAATCGGGGGATCTTACTACATGTACTGTTCTGCAGTCTGCTTTTTTTTTTTTTTTTTTTTTTGCTGTTGTTGAGCAGAACATAAACCAATTCAACAATTTCTACATGTACAACTCAGTGACTGCAGTCTTGTTTTTAATCTAACATTACATACAAAAACATTATCTTAAAAAGCTGCACGTTGTTTCTCTTGGGGCTGTACCATATCTTATTTAACTATTTTCGTTCATTTCCCATTTGCCTCAAGTTAAATAAACTCTGTAATGTACATATGTCTTTTATCCGTATCTTCGATTACTTTCTTCGGGTAAACTCCTAAAAGTTACTGGGGCAAAGGGAGTGAACTTCTAATTTTTTATTATTTTTTTTATTACAGAAAATTAAAGGCTTCACGTTCGGATTCTACGCTATAGAAAGTCTACGGCGACTTCAGACGAATTCGAACAACCCTCCAACTCTCTTCAGGTAGTAAATGTTCAAGCTTTTAGTAGGTAACCATCTGCTCCGCAATCTGCACCCACGCCTGCGCATAATCGCCCAAACGCCTGTCCGGGTCCCCAAGGGGAAACTTCGCGACACGCCCCCGAAGCACCACCCCTCTTTAAATTTTAAAACGAAGGCTGAGGCCAATGAATGTTAAGTTTCTCCCGGAACACAGCGCACCGCCCATAGTCACGCCTTTCACCAATCAAGCTAAGTTTTTCCCACCGCCTTCCCAATCAACGCCCAGAATGGAAGTTGTCCACGTACTATACGTAATGCAAGTGACCAATAGGAGCTGCCTTACGTAGCTAACTCCGCCAATGGCAGCGGCTCTCGGAGAGCGCGGGAGCCTTTCGACCTAGGGCCCTTGTGAGAAGCAGTGAATGGCGCTGGTTCCCTGAAGCAAGGGTCCAGGGGAGAGCGGCGCGGGCCGCGGCCGGAGCCCGGGCTCAGCAGCGCGGCCGGCATGGCCTGCTGTCACAAAGTGATGCTGCTGCTGGACACCGCAGGCGGCGGCGCTCGCCAGAGCCCCGTTCGGCGGGCCGCCCTGCGCCTCCTCACCTATCTCAGTTGCCGATTCGGCCTGGCGAGGGTCCACTGGGCCTTCAAGTTCTTTGACTCGCAGGGAGCGCGGAGCCGGCCCTCCCGCGTGTCTGACTTCCGCGAGCTAGGGGCCCGCTCCTGGGAGGACTTCGAGGAGGAGCTGGAGGCCAGGCTCGGGGATCCCTCCCATGGCGCCCACCTGCCCGGCCCGGCGCCCAGGGCCACCCACACACATGGCGCCCTGATGGAGACGCTGCTGGACTACCAGTGGGACCGGCCCGAGATCACGTCGCCTACGAAGCCGTTCCTGCGGAGCCGCGGGAGGAGATTGCTGGACGTGGAAAGCGAGGCCAAGGAGGCCGAGACTGCGCTCGGCTGCTTTGTGAACGCCGTCTTCCTCCTGGCCCCGTGTCCGCGTTCGCAGAGGGAACTGCTGCAGTTCGTGTCTGGGTGCGAGGCCCAGGCCCAGCGCCTGCCACCCACCCCTAAGCAGGTGATTGAGAAGTTGTTGCCCAAAAGAGTCCAGGAAGTCATGATCGCCCGAAAAATCACCTTGTACTGGGTGGATACCACGGAATGGGCTAAGGTAAGATTATACTAACCTCAGATTAAATGCACGACGATGCTCCCCCTGGTTAACCAGAACTCGGTAGCGTCTGCAGCTAACAGAACCAGGATGAGACCAATATGACCAATGTGTCCCTTCCCATGTGAAGTCCTGTGATCACAAACAAATAAGGACAGTTTCACAATAAAGTAAGTAGGCCCTCGGAACCTACTAAGTAAAAGCTTTTAAATCCTTCACAGTTGGGTTCTCGCTCCCTTCCCAGACTTTATTGCCTATATTCAAGCTTATCGAAGCCTAGTCTAGCTTGTCAGCCAATCTTGACTACTTGTTTTTTCCTTGCTTGTGCTGTGCAGTGCTTCTGCTGTGTCTTTGCTGGTGTTGTTCTGTCGGCCTGGAATATCAGTCCTCACTCTCCTATGCCAGGCTAAACCTCACCCGTCCTGCCCAAATGACAGCGAATCGGTCTCAGCCTCAGAGTTTCCATACATCTGTTGTGGCACTTAGACCATTGTGCACATCTCCCACCTTCCATTTAATCTAAAAATACCTCAAAGGCAAGCACCAGGTCTTACACATCTTTGTACCCCGCACAGATGTATTTTGAACATTGAAGGTGTCCAGTAAATCCTTACTGAAAAATAAATTCATATGTACTTAAAGTCTTTTTTTTAGTATATGTTTATTGCATAACTCTTAACATTTTATTTAACTTTTTATCCACTTCTAGAAGGCTGTTTATTATAAAGTAGTTATTTAAAAAGTGAGATCTTTTTTTTTCTTTTTCTTTTTTTTAATTGTACTTTAGGTGAAGGTTTACAAAACAGACTAGCTTCTCATTAAACAGTACAGATACTGTTTTATGACGTTGGTTAACAAACCCATGACATGTCAGTACTCTCCCTTCTCAACCTTGGGTTCTCTATTACCAGCTTTCCTGTCCCCTCCTGCCTTCTAGTCCTTGCCCCTGGGCTGGTGTGCCCCTTTAGTCTCGTTTTGTCCTATGGGCCTATCTAATTTTTGGCTAAAAGGTGAATCTCTGGACTGACTTCATTACTGAGCTAAAAGGGTGTCTCGGGGCCATACTCTCAGGGTTTCTCCAGTCTCTGTCAGGCCAGAAAGTCTCGTCTGTTTTTGAGTTAAAATTTTGTTCTACATTTTTCTCCAGCTCTGTCCAGGACCCGCTACTGTGATCCCTGTCAGTGCAGTCAGTGGTGGTAGCGGGGCACCATCTAGTTGTACTGGACTCAGTCTGGCGGAGGCTGTGGTAGTCGTGGTCTATTAGTCCTTTGGGCTTATCTTTCCCTTGTGTCTTTAGTTTTTTTCACTTTCCCTTACTCCTGAAGGGATGAGACCAGTGGAGCATCTTAGATGGTCGCTCACAAGCTTTTAAGACCCCAGATGCTACTCATCAAAGTAGAATGTAGAACATTTTCTTAATAAACTATGTTATGCCAGTTGAGCTAGATATTCCCTGAGACCATGGTCCCCACAGCCCTCAGCCCAGTAATTCAGTCCCTCAGGAAGTTTGGATTCGTCCATGGAGCTGCCATGACCTTATCCTGAACAAGTTGTGCTTGCTTCCCCAGTATTGTGTACTGTCTTACCCTTCACCAAAGCTACCACATGTCTATTGTCTGTTTAGTGTCTTTCCACCCCCACCCCTCCCCTCCCTCGTAACCATCAAAGATTGTTTCTTTTTGTGTTTAAACCTATTCATGAGTTTTTATAGGAGTGGTCTCATACAATATTTGCCCTTTTGTGATTGACTTATTTCACTCACATAATGCCCTCCAGATTCATCCATGCTATGAGATGCTTAGCAGATCCATCATTGTTCTTTACCATTGCATAGTACTCCATTGTGTGTATGTACCATAGTTTGTTTATCCATTCATCTGTTGATTGGCATCTAGGTTGTTTCCATCTTTTTGCTATCATGAACAATGCTGCAGTGAGCATGGGTGTGCATATGTCTATTCGTGTGACGGCTCTTATTTCTGTAGGATATATTCCTAAGAGTGCGATTGCTAGATCATATGGTATTTCTATTTCTAGCTTTCTAAGGAAGCGCCATATTGTTTTCCAAAATGATTGTACCATTTTGCATTCCCACCAGCATGTACTTAAAGTCTTGAATTGCCAGTTTGGATTTTTGTTGAGTCAGTGGGGCCCCCAATCCTGTTAAGTGCTTTAAGGACATATTTTTACCTTCACCATTTTCCTGATTTCACTTCATTAAAAGTCAACAAATATTCATTGAGAAGCTGCTTTATTGAGTAGCTACTACACTGATTTAGCTGCTGGGGTTATAGTGGTGAATGAAGTCCCAACTCTTGTAGAATTTACCTTCTAGTGGGGAAGATATATTAAATAGACAAGCATATAACTAATAAGATCTCAAATAATGCTTTGGAATAAATAAGGGGATGGAGAGTGGGCAGGGAAAATAGAAGTAGGTGGCGGTTGTATATAGGGTGTTAGTCAGGGAAAGCCTTTTTGATCAGAGAATTGAATGATGAAGGAGGAATATGAAGGTTGGGGAAGAATATTCCAGGCAAAGGGAAGAGCAGGTATAAAGGGTTTAGCTGGAAATGAGCTTAGTTTGTTCCAGGAACAAAAAGGCAAGGAATGCTGAGACCTAGAAGGTCAAGCAAAAGCAGTATGAGAGGAAGTCAGTAGGAAGAGCCAATCTGTAGGGCCAAGGTAGTGCATGTGGATTTTGCTCTAATTGTGATGGGAAGACTTTGGAGGGTTTAATCAGATAAAAGATGTGATTCCACTTTCTGGAAATATAGATCACTAAACCAGAAGTGAGGAGCCCTGGTGTCACAATGGTTAAAGAACTTGGCTGCTAACCAAAAAGTTCAGAGGTTCGAACCCACCAGCTGCTCCACAGGAGAAAGATGTGACATTGTGCTTCCATAAAGATTACAGCCTTAGAAACCCTATGGGGTAGTTCTACTCTGCCCTATAGGGTCGCTATAAGTTGGAATAGACTCCATGGCAACCGGTTTGGTTTTTTAAACTAGAAGTGGGTTAAATTGCAGGGCTACAGGTTGTAAAAATGGTATGGCAGAGGCACCTGATCTCTTTAACTTCACAAGGCAGGAAGAGAATCATTATGAGCATCAACAACCCAAGGCTGATTCCTTTGAGGTGGAGGTTGGACATACCTCCTCTCTCCAATCTTTTTACCAATTCCTACACCAGCCATCCCTCCCATGTGGCATTCTCTACTCTGCTGCATTAGATAATTTGTTGCAGTGACCACACAGAACTCACAGACAATACTCACGATTATGGGATTTATTAGGAAAGTAACAGGTTACAACTCAGGATCAGGGACGACTCAAGATATAGTTCTTCAATCAGGACAGCCTCTTCTCAGCCGTACCCACAGGCAGGCCTCTCTCTGGCCCTCAGCCCCTTGGCCCAGCCTCTACTCTGCTTGGACAAGTGTTACAAAGCTGTTTAGCTCTGCCAGTAAGTGTCCGAAGGCACTCCACTCTTCCAGTAAGCCTCGACTTGAAGGCTCTCTCGCTGTGTGGGTTGGCAAGCCCAGGTCCACTGACAAGGGCTCGGAGGCACGCCACTCCACCAGCAAGCCTCCTGCCTGAAGGTGCTCATCTCTCACTCCGTGGGCCGGGAAGCCACTGCAGTGTCTCCTGGTTCTGCTGCCTCTACTGTCACCATTTCTCTGTCGCTGCTTCTCACCATCTTGCTGTTTACCATCTTGTTGTCTCCGGTGTTAGAGTTCTGTCTCCTGGATCTAGGAGGGTCTCAGCATAGGGATCCTGGGTCCAAAGGATGCATTCCACTCCTGTCCCTTCATGGTGGTAGTCAGGTCCCCCTCTGCTCTGGGATGGGCTCTCTTTTAAGCATAGCAGCAGGGCAAAATTGACAAATCCCCTCGTTAGTGTTGCATACACCTTATTTGCATGGCCCCATCCCCACAAGGGTGCCATGCACCTATTTGTATTATTAGCAAGCTGGCCAATCCCCTTGGTGGGCCACAAGCACCTTATTTGCATATTCCCACCCAATCATTTGGTGGGAGTTACAAGATCATGGTGAGAACAGCCGTATAAAAGCGATCCATCACACTGCACGGGTGGAAAATGAGTACATACTTAAAGCAAAAAATTGTACAGTGTGTTATTTCCAATGTGCTTGCACATACAAAGCCCAAAAAAGATGTGGCAAATGTAAAATAAGGGAGCAATGGTTTGTCAAAGGAAAAAAAGTATTTAAGGGGACGGTAAACATTTGATGAGGAACATGGAATTCTAGAAATTAAAGTTCGTTACAGCAGCAAATCACATGTTAGACAACATAACACTTAAGTGCTCAGTTTGGGATAATTGATATCAAGTCACATCAAAGTCTCCATTCTGGAATTGTATTACTAAATTCTGGCTAGAAATAAGTATTATCAGATGGAGCCTGGATATTCTTTTCCTCTTTTAAAATAGCATTAAAATAAGTGAGTTGACAGAATCTTTTTCGAGACCCCTTCCAGTTCTGACATTCCACCATCTGATGGGATGGGTCTTCTCTGAGGCTTCTCTTCTCACCTGCTATGCTGTCTCCCCTAAGAAAATGCCATTCAGACAATCTTAAGCTTTTCTGGAATGTTTCTTTTCTGGTGAAGATCTGTCTTTTTTTTCTATTCAAAAGCCTCAGCTGAGACACAGAAGGCAACAGGGAGACTTACACTGTGTCCATTGAGAGTCTCAGTACAGGGATGGGGAGAAGAAGAGAAGATCAGACCCTGCCATGCAGAATTCACAGTCTAGAAACAGAAGAAGAGGGGCTTACAGCTGCGGGTAAAGGGATCCAAGCACACGAAACATTTGCAAAGATATAGAATAGAGTGGAGGGCAGGAGACTTCTGACACATGGGGAGTCTTTATGCTTTTGATTTATTTACACATATTTATTACACTACCTGCTATGGAGCCCTGGTGGCACAGTGGTTAAACATTTGTCTGCTAACCAAAAGGTCTGTAGTTGGAATCCACCGGCTGCTCCTTGGAAACCCCATGGGGCAGTTGTACTCTGTCCTGTGGGGTTGCTACCAGTCGGAATCAACTCAATGGCAATCGGTTTGGTTTTTTTGGATTATGGGTATGTGTGTACCATTAGTGAACCAAACAGATGTGGTCCCTCCTCTTGGAACTTATGTCTACTGGACATTTACAAATCTCCAAATTTGAAAATACCACCATGGTATGTCATTTGCCCTATAATGTGCATAAACATGAAACAACGTAGCCATATTCTACATACTCTTTTGGATTTTTTTAAACCATGTGCATATATCACTTTTTAATCAAAAGTTAATTCCCTTTTCAATGCTTAAGGTTTTACTTCTCATTTGATGAGCAATTTTTTTTTCCTGGCTCATCCTCTAGCTGAAACCATTTCAACAATCAATTTTTTTTTTTTTTTTTTTTTTTTTTTTTTTTTTTGCCTTTGGCATAAAATCTTAATCAGGATCTCAGGATCTGTGGCATCTAAACTAGCTTGCCTTTCTCCCCCATACCCATCAACAGACACATGGATACCTGCGTAGTGACAACAAATACTAAATGATGCTTAATATTGCAGCATTTTCAAATGGTATGCGTAAATAAATGAAACAAAAGTTTCACAATACACTGTTTATCATCACTGCATGTAATTTTTTATTGTATTCTGATAGTTTCAATTCTGGGTTTTTTTTTTTAATGCTGATCATTGGTTTCACAACCCATCAAAGGGTCATGACCCACAGTTTAAAAGCATTATCCAAGACTGTCTTGGGTTCTTGGACTGCTCTGCCATTGCCTTGCTATGACCTTGGGCAATTCCTTGCCTCTCTTTGAACTTGAATGTGATGGAAAGTTTAGGGATGACCTAAATGACCTCGAAGACCCTCCTAATTTTAATCTCTCACATTTACACAGCAGTTTATCCTTTATAAATGTTAACTCACCTGTAGATTAGGCAAAACAGTATAATACTACTATAGGGTAGGTGCTCTTCCTTTATATTCCCAGAGTACTGGAATATTGTCATGTTACACTGTGATGCTGTGATAAATATTTCATTTTATTGCTATGTTTTACAGATTCCACGCCCTCCCTTCCCTAGACTTTAAGATCCTGGAAGACAGAGACTATGTCTTACTAGTTCGTGGCACATAGAGGTTGCTCAATAAAAATTTGTCCAAGTAAGCTTCAGTAAAAAGTCAGCTACGTATGGAGGCGTGAGGAATGGCTTTTACAAAGAAAGCTAGATACCAAAGCATAGGGTGTTCAGTTGGTGAAGAAGAAAGGGGAAGGCGCAAGAAACAGGATCAGTAAAAAATGGAAGCCTTACGAAAGGTAGCTTGTTTGGAAAATAGCACATGGTTCCATATGCCTAGAAGGTAGGGTCAGTGAGGGAAACAGAAGATAATGAATGTGCTTGGAAAGATTGTTGAAGGTCCAGGTTATTCAGTTAAGAGTCAGACTGTGAAGGGCTTTAAGGTTATGCTAAAGAATCACTTTGTCCTTTGCCATTGAAAGGTTTTTAATAGAGAAGTAGCATGATCAGATAAGTGATTTGGAAGAATTTAGAGCAATAAAAAAAAAAAAATCAAACCCATTGCCCTTGAGCCCATTCCAACTCATAGCTACCCTATAGGACAGAGTAGAACTGCCCCACAGGGTTCCCAAGGAGCGCCTGGTAGATTCACCTGCCTAACTTTTAGTTAGCTGCTGAACTCTCAACCACTACACCACCCTGGTTTCCATTTAGAGCAAAATGGAGGAAGGATTAGAGGCAGGGCACAGAATTTAGACTACTGCAAGAGTTCAGGCAAAAGATGAGGAGGGCTTTAAAACCATGAAGATAGAAGGGAGAAGACCACTTTGGTCCCCACAACAGACATGTGGGGTGGGAAAGTCAGAGTGAGATCACCGTCTAGGGGAGGTGCTTTTGCCTCACTCCCGTGATACTTGGCCGTTGTTGTGTTAAGTAGTGTAAGGCAGTTATTTTTATTAACGTATAATGGTTTTGTATGATAGCATTCCTTCTGACTCTAATGTTTTATGATTTATACTCAGTGATTTGCATCACTTCTATTCCTTGACAGAAAATATAAATGAAGTGCTATTTTCACTTAAGGGATGCTTTTTTGGAAGCATATCATGTAGTAATCATATTCTTGAGATGTACAGTCACAGGATGCTGGCCATTATTTTCGTGTGGCTCAACAAATACCTTAATTGTGTAATTTGATCTTTTGTTATAGGCATCAACTTTACTTTCTCCCAATTTTCCTTTATTTATGAATTACCTAATTTGCAATAACCTAAGGTTCTTGGTAATTTTTATTTTAGTTGTGGGAATCCCCAGACCACCTTGGGTTCCAGACAGTCAGTGAACTTCTCCACCATGTCGGAGGTACTATCTTGCCATCCGAAACTTTCAGCCAGGATTTTACTAAAGCTGGGAAAACACTGCTCAGTGGTGAAAGAAACCTATCAAGTGAACCTCACCTCTCTCCGTGGATTTCAACTTTACCAACTGATTCCACTTTAAACTGTTTGCTCTACAATTCTCGTGAATATGAAGCATCATTTCCACGGACAGAAGGAATGTTATTTCTCCCTCTTAAAAGTAAGCAAATAATATCTTTGGGGTTGTTTAGTTTCAGTTCTTCAGTTTCTTCTTCAAAACAGGCCCATGCTTTTAACTTCTTTAGAATTTCCAGCGGCCTACCTCAACTGACATCGATTTTTTTTTTCTTCTTGCTATTAAATCTATTCTTAGTAACTATTTCTTATATTATGAGGCATTGGTGGTTCAGTGGTAGAATTCTCACCTTCCATGTGGGAGACTTGGGTTCCATTTCTGGCCAATGCACCTCACGCACAGCTACCACCCATCTGTCTGTGGAAGCTTGCATGCTACTATGATGATGAATAGATTTCAGCAAATCTTACTAGAATTTTAATCATTTTATTTCTAACAGGCAAAGAGATTAAAGAAACATGTACAGTCACCTTAGAGCCCTTGACCATGCATCAGAGCCATTTTCAGAAACCAGTCAGAATTGTTCTAACAGCCACAGCTGCCCAATGGACTCTCCCAATGAGTGGCACTTTGGGCACTGATAGCTGGATGCTACAGAGTCCAGAGGATGACAGATCAAGTCAAAGGTTGTTATTTCAGCAATTGGCAAGCTGGCTGACTGCTGAAGAGTTACATCTGGTAGGTATACTCCACATGGTAAGTTATTTTTGTCTAGTAACACACTGGTAAAGTGAAATAAGTGGGTTTGAAAAATGCCAGGGAACCCCTTGTCTTACTTTCCCAGTGCTGCTATAACAGAAATCCCACAAATGGTTGGCTTTAAAGAACAGAAATTTATTTTCTCACAGTTCTGGAAGCTAAAAGTCCAAATCAAGGTCTCAGCTATGTTGATTCCTCCTCTGAACCTCTCTTAGTTTCTGGTGTCTGCCTGCGATCCTTGGCATTCCTTTGCCTGACTCTCACATGTCATCTGTCTTCCCCTGTGTGTGTCTCTGTATCTATTCTGGTCTTTTTATAACTCAGAAGTGTTTAGGTTTAGGATACACCCTACGCTGGTATGACCTCATTAACATAACCAGAGTAAAAGCCCTATTTCCAAACAAGATCACATCCACAGGTACAAGAAGAAAACCAAACCCATTGCCATAGAGTCAATTCCGACTCATAGCGACCCTATAGGACAGAGTAGAACTGTCCCACAGAGTTTCCAAGGAGCACCTGGTGGATTCAAACTGCCAACCTTTTGGTTAGCAGCCGTAGCACTTACCACTCTGCCACCAGGGTTTCCACAGGTACAGGGGTTAGGAATTCAGCAGATATTTTTGGGGATACAATTCAATCCATAACAGCCCTTCATAATATAGTCTCAGTGAAACTGATGATGTTTTTGCAAATAATGTTATCTACATTGTAGCATCGTGACAAAAAATGCTTATTAGTGAAGAAAGTTCATAAATTGCATGTACTCTGAATACAATTACGTTAAATTACATTCACATAGGAGAAAAGGCAGTTGGGCCATATGGAATGGTTGTATTAGGGCAGTGAAATAATGGGTGATTTCTTGTTAGTTTTTAAATGTTCTGTTATATATATACTACTTTTCTAATAAATACGTTTCATTTAAGAGAAAGCTACCCAAAACCAAACCTGTTGCCATCTTTTCCAACTCACAGCAACCCTATAGGACAGAGAAAAACTGCCCCACAGAGTTTGCAAGGTTGTAAATCTTTACAGAAGCAGGCTGCCACATCTTTTCTCCTGCGGAGTAGCTGGTGGGTTCAAACCACCAACCTTTCGATTAGCAGCTGAGTGCTTTAACCACTGCACCGCCAGGACTCCTAGGAAAAGCTATGGCATTGTAAAATTACATCTGATAGAATAATTACGTCCAGTAGTTGCATAAACTTAGAAATGTCTTCTGGAAAGAAACACATACATACACAGATTTGATTTAAAGATGATAGTTCTTTTCAAACTACCAGCAAATTCCTTAACCTTGGTTTGTCTGTTGCCTCTGTAACCTCAGGTGGAGTCTGTACTCTGGATCCCACTGTGACACACTAGAGAAAAACTGGGTAGTCATCTGAACAGACGTTCTAAAGAGTTGTGTGCTGTGATGGAAAGAGTACTGGGTTGAGGAGTCAGGAGATCTGGATGAGGGGCTCAGCTCTGCTGCCCATTGTGTCATCTTGGGTAAATCACTTAGTGGTGGTACTGCTTCCTGGTTAAGAGAGAGCATGGACTTTGAAGTCGGACACACTTGGCCCCTGTCCCTTACTATCTGGGTCATCTTAAACAGGTTACTGTACTTATCAATGTCAATTCCTCCTTTGTAAAATGGGGATGGATTTGTGAGGATTCAGTGAGTTATAACAAGCACATAGTAAGTACTTAGTAAATATTCCTGGTAACCTTAGGTTCTTCTTATTTGTAAATTGAGGAATTATTTAATATCATTAAATACTATTTAATATTAGTATGTAGTATTAATATCATTAAATACTAATCATTGGGAAAGTGTTCATTGTGTCTTTTACTAAGCTACATTCTGCGTTAGGCATGTTGATGAAAATATACTTAACTAATTAAAATTTCTTATAGGTTGCCAATGTGGATCCTGGTGAAGGCTGGCCCCCTATCACTGGAGTTATATCACCCCTCTCCACCAGTGCTACAATTCTCACTGTGTTCCGCACTGAGGATGCTGAATTTCATAGACATTTTCTCCAAAGGGTTGTAGGAGCAAGCCCTCAGGACACAGCTTCCCTTTTCTCCAATATCACCAATGATGTATTGAAGCAGATTCATAATTCACTTGAAGATCCTGCTAGTCCTGGTAAGCTCCTGAAGCAACAGCCAACATAGTCGAGGGCAGTGGTTTATAGCCTTCTCCAGCATCAGAACTTGTTTTCACCATGTACTATGTAGTAGAATACCAGTACTTTGTAAAACAGATAAAAACGAGGTACAATACTTCAGGCAGTTTAAGTCATTGTTTATAGAAATCCTGAAGCACTTTTGAGGAGGCCTAAGGCTCTGTGAAACCAGTTTGAAATCAAGATAAAAGGTGAAACCTGGTTTTTAAAGTATTTAGTAAAAACCGTACATAAAACTATAGTGATTCTGTCTACTTTGTAATTCATTGCATTGTTACTAACATGATATAACACTTATTTATGCTAGGTAGATTTAAATATAATCAGTTTGATTTTTCTTTTATTCATTTATTCATCAGATTTATTGAGCACATGGTATATGTCAGGCTGTATTAGGCACTGGTGATATATCAGAGAACAAATTAGACAAAGGTCTCTTCTCATGGAGCTTACCATCGAGTCAGGGGAAACAACACAATAAACTAAATAAAGAAATTATATATATTAAGAAGAGATAAGTGCTATGAAAATAAGTAAGTCAGGGAAAAAAGGAGCGGGGAGTGCTGGGGAGAGGGAGTGTTGCAGTTTCAAACAGGGTGGTTGGGGAAAGTCTTGTTGAAGTGATAGTTGAACAAAGGCTTAAACATCCTTGGTAGAGACAACAGCAAGTGCAAAAGCTCTGAGAAGAATGGGTATGTGTCTAAGGAATAGCAAGGAGGCCTGTGTGGCTAAAGAGAAAGGAATAAAGGAGAGTAGTGGGAAGTGAGATCAGTTGTTGTTAGGTGCTGTTGTGTTGATTCTGACTCAGCAACCCTATGTATAACAGAACAAAATGCTGCCCAGTCCTGCATCGTGCTCACAGTTGTTGCTATGTTTGAGCCCACTGTTGCACCCACTGTGTCAATCCATCTCATTGAGGGTCTTCATCTTTTTTGCTAACCCTCTACTTTACCAAGCATGCTGTCTTTCTCCAGGGACTAGTCCCTCCTAATACTGTGTCCAAAGGTAAGGTCAGAGGCAAAGTAAAAGACCAAATTGTGTAGGGTTTTATCTGACATTGAAAAGACTGGCTTCTACTGTGAATGAGAAAGGAAGTCTTTGGCAATTTTCCATAGTGACAGGATCTGATGTATGTTTTAGCAGCATTACTCTGGGTGCGGAGCCCTGGTGGTGCAGTGGTTAAGAGCTCGGCTACTAACCAAAAGGTTGGCAGTTCAAATCCACCAGCCACTCCTTGGAAACCCTATGGGGCAGTTCTACTCTGTCCTATATGGTTGCTATGAGTTGTAATCGACTCAACGGCAACGAGTTTGGTATTTTTGGTTTACTCTGGCTGGTGTTTTGAGAGTTGACTGTAGAGAGGCAAGGGTAGAAACAGGGTGACCAGTTAGAAATCTTGCAATAATTCTGGCAAGAGATGGTGATAACTCAGACCAGGGTGGTAACAATGCAGGTGGTTAGAAGCAGTTGGATTTTCTGGATATATTTTGAAGGTAAAGCCATGGACTTTGCTCTTGGATGGAATGTGGGGTGTGAGATATAGAGAAGTTGAAAATGACTCCAGAATTTTTGGTCTGAGCAACTGGTAGAATGCAAGTTGCCTTCTGAGACGGAAGAGACTGTGGGAGAAGCAGCGTGCTAAGAATTGTGAGGGTTGGGGGTTTTGTTTTGGACGTGCTAGATTTAAGATGTCTGGTAGACATCCAAGTACGGTATTGAGTAGGCAGTTAGATATATGTGTTTGTGTGGAGTTTGGGAGATCAGTCTGGACTGGAAATGATGGGAGTTGTCAGTGTAGAGATGATTTTTAAAGCAGTGAGATGGTCTAAGATACCAGGGGGTGAGTGTAGATGAAGAGAAGAAGGCAAAGGACTAAATTAGGCACCCCAATGTTAAGTAGTCTGGGAGATGAGGGAAAAAAAGCCAGCAAAGGAGACAGAAAAGGGGCAGCCAGTAGGTAAAAGGGAAACCCAGAGTATGATGTCTTGGAAGCCAAGTGAAGAGGGTTTCAAGAAGGCGGAAGTGATCAACTGTGTTATTTGCTACTGATGGGTTAAGGGAGATGAAGACTAAGAATTGGCATTCTGTCAGAATTGATTAAATGTTGCGGAGGTTATTGGTGACCTTTATGGACAGTTTTGGTGAAATCATGAGAGTGGAAACATGCGTGAGAGTAGATTCAGGAGAGAATGGAAGAAGGGGGCATGAAAAACAGTAAATGCAAATAATTTTCTGAGTTGGAAAGAGGAGGTATGTCTGACCTCCACCTCATGGAAATCAGCCTTTGGGGGATCTTGCTAATGATTATCCTCCTGCCTCATAAAGTTAGACAAGGGGGTCTGACACCACACCATTTTTACATACGTGTTTTGATATCACCAAGAATTAAGACAGAAATAGTACTGGAGAGAGTGAATCAGGAGCTAAAAATCTTCAGGGAATGAGGGGTGGGGTGATCCAGGCTTCTTAGATGTCTACAACAAGGAAGAGTTTTGTTATTGTTGTTTTTGGTGAATAGAGGGGGCAAGGAGGATACAAACCCATCTCAAGACCAAGTGGAAGAGGAGTGGGGAGGAAACAGCTAGCTCTTAAGAGCGCTGCCAGGAAAGCATCCTCTTTAGGGGGAAGCAGATGGAATGAGGATATAGGGGATTTTGCTGATGCTGGACAGTGAGTTCCAGAGGGCAAAGTGGAAGGATTTTACCTGTGGGGAGGGCTGGGCTAGGGACAGAATAGATGTGAAAAGCACTAAAGGGATTAGGGTGTGGGTGGTAAGGAATGACCTGGGAGACTGGGGCAAAACAGGTATACAGGGTAGCATGAGATTAAAGGCAGAGAGCTGTGCTGAACTTATGAGTATTGAGGGGCTGAGGGTGTAGGGAGGATGGATATTTTCCCTAGTCCTGCCAATGGAGCTGTGGAGACTAAAGGAGGTCCAGCTTCCTCCAAGGGCCCAGGGCTCTTTCCAACCCTTGGTAATGAGGGCAAGGAGGCCAGGGAAGGTTGGTCTTATTCTGACCTCTGCTGGAGGAGGTGTGGGGTGATTCTGACTGTGAGGGGCTTTCTCTTTCTCTCTCCATGCAGATGGAGAATTGAGACATGGAGCCCTGAAGAGGGGGGCAGTATTTCTGGGGCTCATTTTCTTCCCAAAACTATCATATTTATTCTTATAGACCTTTACTGCTCTTGTCTGAATTTTTAGATGTTGACATTGCAAATGCAATTGCAGGCATTTATGTGGTATGTGATGTGAGGTTCTTAAAAGAAGATATACTCTGCAAAATCTTACACTAAAAATAATAGTTTGAGAAAACTAGGTTTGGGGTTGACTTCTGAAAACCTTGATAGTAACAAAAACTAACATCAGTCCTAATAAAAATTCTAGTTCAATTAAAAAGACATGTTAAATTCCTAAGTAAACTCCATAGTAAGTATACTTTATCTTTTCAAAAGCAAGGTAAAGATGGCTTGATGGAAGGAGGTGAAAGGAAGGGTTGAGGTTGCTGTAGTATGACGACAAGGGCCAATGGCAAAGATAGGGGAGAACTGTGCAGTAAGCACAGAGAGAGCCAAGTAGAAAAGTGCGAATTGAAAGGGCTTAGTGTTACAGTACTTTGTTCCTCTGGCTTGCTGCATTCAGCAGCTGCTACTTGGTGGTATGAAGTATTAGCACATTAGGAGTAATCACATCTGAACCAACACAACTTAATATTTGTACTAATGTCATTACCTTATTTACCAGTTGTGTGTGAGCTATTTGTATTACAGAAAATCTGTGTTGCAATAGAACAGACTATACCTTAATTATTTATAGAGACATGGTAACAGGTCAGAAAATGTGCATTTTGGAGTGTAGTAAAAGAGAAACTGGAGTATTTTACCCATACTCCACGCTCTAGCCTGGGCCACAATTTCTGTCAGAGTATAAATCAGCATACTGGCTTATTGTCCAGTTCCCTCCACATGCCATCCAGGTGAGTTCTTCCTTGTACATCGGTACCCAGCCCAAATACTGCTTCTTGCATGAGACCTTCCTTGTCCACTTAGACAGTTAGTGTGCACTATGTCTGTACATACCTCTACAATATCAGTTTTGTACCTGACTCGTTATACTGGGAACTCCCTTCAGAGCTGGCTTTGTGTTTTATTTACCTCTGTATTCTTGTACTGAAAAAGGATCTAGAACTTGATCATCTCAATATGACTGGGTTTATTTCTGGACTGTCGATTCTATTCCATTGGTCTCTCTGTCTATTGTTATACTAGTACCAGGCTGTTTTGATTACTATAGCTGTATAGTATGTTTTAAAATCAGGAAATGTAAGTCATCCTACTTTATTCTTCTCTTTCAACATTACTTTAGCTATTTGAGGCCCCTTGCCATTCCATGTAAAGTTGAGGATTGGTTTTTCTATTTTTGTAAGGAAGGCTATTGGAATTTTGATCGGGATTGTGTTGAATGTATAGATCACTTTGGGTAGTGTTGACATCTTACCAATATTAAGTCTTCCAATCCATGAACATAGAACATCTTTCCGTTTATTTAAGTCTTCTTTTATCTCTTTCAGCAGTGTTTTATAGTTTTCATTATAAAAGTTCTTCATGTCCCTTGTTAGATTTATTCCTAGGTGTTTTATTCTCTTAGATGCTATTGCAAATGGAATTGTTTCCCTAATTTCCCTTTCAGATTTCTCATTGCTGGTGTATAGAAACCCAGCTCATTTTTGTTTGTTGACCTTGTACCCTGCAACTTTGCTAAATTTCTCTATTAGCTCTAGAAGTTTTCTTGTCAACTCTTTGGGATTTTCTGTATATAGGATCATATCATCCATGAATATAGTCTTTCTTCTTCTTTTCCAATCTGGATACTTCTTATTTCTTTTTCTTGTCTCATTGCTTTGGCTAGGACTTTTAATACAATATTGAATAGAAGTGGTGAGAGTCGGCACACTTGTCTTGTTCCCGATTTCAAGGGGAAAGCTCTCAGTCTTTCTTCATTAAATATAACGTTGGCTGTTGGCTTTTCATATATGCCCTGAATCATATTGAGGAGTTTCTCTTCTATTCCAATCTTCTTTGTGGTTGTCATCAAAAAGGGTGTTGGATTTTATCGAATACTTTTTCTGCATCTATAGAGATGATCATGTGGTTCTTTTCCTTTGTTCTATTGATGTGGTGTATTACGTTGATTGATTTTCTAATGTTGAATGATCCCTACATTCCTGGAATAAATCCCACTTGGTCATGGTGTATGATTCTGTTAATATGCTGTTGGATTCTGTTAGCTAGTATTTTGTTGAGATTTTTCACATCTATTTTCATAAGAGATATTGGCCTAGTTTTCTTGTGGTATCTTTGTCTGGTTTTGGTATGAGGGTTATGTTTGCCTCATAGAATGAATTAGTGTTCATTCTCTATCTTTTGGAAAAGTTTAAACGGTATTGGTGTCAATACTTATCTAAATGTTTGGTAGAATTCCCCACTGATGCCATCTGGTCCATGACTTTTTTTGATGGGAGGTTTTTGATCACCGGTTTGATCTCTTTACTTGCTGTGGGTCTGTTTAGACTTTCTGTTCCCTTTTGAGTCAGTTTGGGTAGGTTGTGTGCTTCTAAGAATGTGCCCATTTCATGTAGGTTATCTAGTTTGTTGCTGTACATTTGTTCATAATATTCTGTCATAATTCTCTTTATGTCTGTTGGGTTAGTTGTAATGTGTATTGTTTATTCTTATACTAAAACTACTTTTAAGGGATACGTTTTTAAGAATAGAAAAACAACATATTTTTATAACCTATTTAGAGAAAGATTTCAGAAATAAGATGAGAGGATGTGTTACCAGTAACAAGAACAAAGACTTTAAATTGTGTTTATACATTTCTGGAGTAGCGTTTCTTATAGACAATGTGGGCTTTGGGGTTAGTGGTGCAGATAAATTGTTAATGAAGCTTCTGTCTGTCTTTCGGAGGAATTCAGTCAGTCCAGGGGAGGAGGAAGTGCTTGGAATTCTCTGATTTGGTTCTAATGCCTCTTTTCTTCTCTTGCCTCTGATCCTTTTTTCCCTGTAGCTCCTCCTGTTCCGGAGTGGGCCCAGCAGGAGCTTGGCCGCACCATTCCCTGGAGTGCAGCTGTGGTGGAGAAGTGGTTTCCTTTCTCTAACCTCAGTGGTGCCAGTTCAGATTTAATGGAATCATTCTGGTAAAACTTTTTTTTAATTTCTCTGGGTATTGGTTATTAAATTCAACTCAGTTATCTGCATTTTTTTAGCAAACCACATTCTGTAAGCACAGACCAAAAATATTAAAAACTAGTTACAAAAATAAAACATTCCCTTATATTATAGGCATGAGAGAATATTTAGAACTAAGTATCATTGAAAATAGAAAACAGCAAACTTGTATAATGCAGCTAAATTTGTACTTAAAGGGAAATTTATAGACATAAATTACTACTTTCGTAAAGAAGAAAAATTAAAAACTAATTAGCTAAGAGCCCGACACAAGAAGTAGAACAAAAGAGTGAACTCAAAAAATAAAGAAGGAAGGTAGTAATAAAGATAAGGGCAGAAATGAATTAAACAGACAGCAAAGAAACAATAGAGATTGACAGAAACAAAAGATGGCTCTTTGAAAAGACAAATAAAATAAAGACATCTATAGCAAAACTAAGCAATTTTAAAAAAAAAAACAAAAATAGCACAAATAAACAATATTAGAAATGAAAAAGATATAGCAGAAATTAAAACTATTATGTAACAGGTAAGGTGGAGGTTTATTTTTTTCCATATAAATATCTAATTTTTCTAGTACCATTTGTTAAAGAGAATTATGACAGAATATTATGAACAAAAGACTGAAAATTTAGCTCCAGATGGAAAAGCACTTAATAACCGATCATCCTCTCTGTCCCACTTCCTCCCCTTTCCAGCAATTCCAGATTAGTTTACTACAATGCAAATTAGTATACAACAATTCAGAAATCATTGCCATATACACTATGCTGTATTACATCATCTTGTAATCTAGATTTTTAACATATGGAAACAGAAAATAACTGGAAAGCCCATAAGTGAAAATAGTTGCCATAATTAGACACGTACCCTAGGACATGAAGAATCCTATTAATAAAATTCAATATTGTAGGTAATGGTTTTGTGAGCAAGGTAGCTTTTATCCCTGAGTTTGTTCAAATTAGAAATGAGAAAGACATTTTCCCTCCTGAGAAAATATATTTTGGAAGGCATCTTGTGGGGACATCTTTTGATTAGCTTTGCAAAGGATAGTGGATTTTGTTGTTGTTGTGTTTGTTTTTAAAGCAATTTGGAAAATCAGAATTTTGGCTTCATACTAGATATCTTGACTTGTTCACAGGTTACTACAGGCTGCCTCAGCTAATAAAGAAGAGTCTTCCAAAAGTGAAAATGAATTAACACGTTGCCTCTCTGAGTTCTACCAGAGAAAATCTCGTGAAGAGCCTGCAGCAGCTAGTCAGGAAGACAGTAAAAGAAAACGTATGCAACTGTACATTTTTAAATTTCAAGCCTGTACATTTCCCTGAAATGAGTTTGAAATGGTAACTGAATAAAGAAGGGAAAATTCTCATATTTCAAATCTGAAAATAATACATTAGTGTAATGTTGATAAGAAATCATTATCCTACCTTCCTAATGAATAAACCATTTTCATTTTTAGTTATAATAGAAATTTAAATACAACTGTGTATTCTGTTTATAAATATATGTTTATCTGCTACCTTGCCTTGTTACTTATATATTCCACCTCATTGCTTAAACAAAATTTATAAAATCCTCAGGTTGTTGCATATGTAGTTTGTTTTCAATTTTTCATTATAAATAATACCATAGTGTACGTCATACATATAATTTGTTATTTAAGTGATTTCCTTAACATATGTTTCCCAGAACAAGTTACTGTGTTAAAGAGTATGAAAAACTGGCTCTTGATTCAGGTTGCTAAATTGTCTTTTTTTTCCTAAATTGTCTTTCAAAAGAGTTTCATTACAATCCTGTGACCATTAGGTAACATCAAAATGAGTCTGTTTTGAATTTACCTTACATAAAAATCATCTAGTTACGTTAAGATGTTTAATTCCTAAACTTCAGTTAAAAGCGTTATGGATAGAAAGAGATGCAAGAACTACCTAATTCAGATCAGTACAAAGGGGTATATTTCATTTCAATATTCTTACACAACAATCTGAATTAAAGTAGTTCTTAATTCCACAGAAGTAAAAGTTACTTTATCTTTCTTCCTATGAATGTCATTTCGGTAGGGGGTGTCCCTCGAACTCCCGTCAGGCAGAAGATGAATACCATGTGCCGTTCCCTGAAGATGTTGAATGTTGCAAGGCTCAACGTAAAGGCTCAGAAGTTACAGCCAGATGGCAGTCCAGACACAGCTGGGGAGAAAGGAATCCAAAAGACAGCCAGTGGAAGAACAGCAGATAAATCAGAAGACAGAGGAAGAACATTAAGAAGTTCTAAACCTAAAGGTATTCCTCCATTCTATAGAATTTTGGTGTCTAAGCCCATTCTTACTTTTTTAATCCCTCATGTTTTTATAAGTTTTAATCATATCCCTCAGTTAATGAGTATCTACTACCTGTTCAAAAGTGTGTTATGGGGCATATAGTAAATAATAAGATTTTGTCTTATTAGGTTTGTGATCCTGCCACAAAGATGAAACTGATACCATAGGAGAGCCAAGAGTCTAAAACAAAACACATGCTCATTTGGGGAGAAAGGGAGTCAGTCTCGGGCTGGAACAAGCTGAGGAGGCTTCAAAGGAACCAGTGGAGCCCTGGCTAGACTTTGAAGAGTGAGCAAAGTTTAGATAGTCAGAGGGTAAAAGAAGAATGTTCCAATAGGGGATTAGCATAAGCAAAGTCACAATGAAGAAAGGCCATGGCTTGGCCATAAGACAAGCAGTTAAAGAAATTTTATGTTTGGGAATAAAGAGAGAGGGAAAAGTTCACCAGTAAGCTTAGGCTAGGTTATCAAGGTCTTTCCAAACTGGACAGATGAATTTAGTCCAAGGTAAGCTTAGGCTAGGTTATCAAGGTCTTTCCAAATTGGACAGATGAATTTAGTCCAAGGAGCTTTTATTTTCCTATTGTTTTTCCTTTCTTCCTTTTTTTTTTTTTTTTTTAAATAGGCTGAATTAGGGTTTATTTCTTATTCTCAGGGTACATTCTTAACTCACAGTGCCAGTACCAGCCCTCTGGGATAACTGTGACAATCAGTTACGAACTTCAGGCAATAACTGCATGATATTACCTGTGAATTCTTAGGAAATTCTAGAGTGACAGTTTTCTACTCCTTTAAAGATTTTCTTTTTCCACAGGAAATAGAAATCCTAGATCTATAGATGCTAATCAGTTTGAGTGAGACAGAGTATCTTAATGTACTAGTAAAAATATGTGAGGGTGTGGATGATATATGCAAGGCAGAGCAAAAATAACACAGTACTCAGGACAATGTGGTATTAATGTCATTTCTAATTCCATTCTGTCTAGAAATATACCCGCACAACTGGCAAGTCGATTTTTGACAAAGATGCCACAGTAATTCAATGGGAGAAGGGTTGTCTTTTCAACAAATAGTGCTGGAACAACTCGATACCTCTTTGGAAAACATGAATTTTTTTTTTTTTTTTTTTAAATTGTACTTCAGGTGAAGGCTTACAGAACAAATAGTTTCTCATGAAACAGTAGTACACATATTGTTTTATGACATTGGATAACAACCCCACAACGTGTCAACCCTCTCCCTTCTTGACCTTTTTTTTTTTTGTGAAAATACACATAGCCAAAGATACACCATTTCAGAAATTTCTACATGCACAGTTCAGTGCAATTGACTACGCTCTTCCAATTGTGCTGCTATTCTCACTTTAGATGAAGGCTTACAGAACAAAATAGTTTCTCATTTAACAGTTACTGCAAATGTTGCCCTATGACAATGGTTAACAATCTCACAACACATCAACAGTATCCTTACTCAACCTTGGGTTCCCTATCACCAGCTTCCTTGTCCCCTTCTGCCTTCTGGCCCTTGTCCCTGGACTGCTGTACCTCATTAGTCCCATTTGGTTTTATGGGGCTGTCCACTCCCAGGCTAAACGGTGAACCTTGGAGATGACTTCACCACGAAGCTAAAAGGGTATCTGGGGGCCATACTCTCGGGGTTTCTCCAGTCTCCTTTAGGCCAGTAAATCTGGTCTTTTTTTTGTGAGTTAGAATTTTGTTCTACCTCCTTCTCCAGCTCTGTCCAGAACCCTCTGTTGTGATCCTGGTCAGAGCAGTCAGTGGTGGTAGCCGGGCACCATCTAGCTGTACTGGACTCAGTCCGGTGGAGGCCTTGGTAGCTGTGGTCCATTAGTCCTTCAGACTGATCTTTTCCTTGTATCCTGTTCTCTTCATTCTCCCTTGCTCCCGAAGGGATGAAACCAGGGGAGTATCTTAGATGGCTGCTTCCAGGCTTTTAAGACCCCAGATGCTACTCACCAAGGTAGAATGTAGAACATTGTCTTTATAAACTGTATTATGCCAGTTGAGCTAGATGTTCCCCGAGACCATGATCCCAACAGCCCTCCACCCAGCAATTGAGTCCCTCAGGGAGTTTGGATGTGTCTATGGAACTTCCATGACCTTTCCTTGTGCAAGTTGTGCTGGTTTCCCCTGTATTGTGTACTGTCTCACCCTTCACCCAAGATACCACTTATTTATTGCCTATTTAGTATTTCCCCCCCCACCCCTCCCATCCCTGGTAACCAACAAAGATTGTTACATTTTGTGTGTGAACTTTTTCGTGGGTTTTTACAATAGAGGTCTCATACAATATTTGTCCTTTTGTGATTGACTTATTTCACTCAGCATAATGTACTCCAGTTTCATCCATGCTGTGAGATGCTTCACAGATTCATCTTTGTTCTTTCTCGTTGCATAGTACTCCATTGTGTGTATGTACCATAGTTTGTTTATCCATTCATCTGTTGATGGGCATCTAGGTTGTTTCCATCGTTTTGCTATTGTGAACAATGCTGCCATGAACATAGGGGTGCATATGTCTATTCGAGTGACGACTCTTATTTCTCTAGGATTTATTCCTAGGAGTGGGATTGCTGGATCGAATGTTATGTCTATTTCTAGCTTTCTGAGGAAGCGCCATATCATTTTCCAAAATGGTTGTATCATTTTGCATTCCCACCAGCAGTGCATAAGAGTTTCCATCTCCCTGCAGCCCCTCCAACATTTGTTATTTCCAGTGTTTTTGATTCGTGCCAGTAATGCTGGGAGTGAGATGGTATCTCATTGTGGTTTTAATTTGCATTTCTCTAATGGCTAGTGATCGTGAGCATTTCCTCATATGTCTGTTGGCCATTTGAATGTCTTCTGTGGTGAAGTGTCTGTTCATTTCCTTTGCCCATTTCTTAATAGGATTATTTGTCTTTTTGTTGTAGAGGTGTTAGATTTTCTTGTAGATTATGGAGATTAGACCTTTGTCTGACTTGTACTGTCCAAAAATTTTTTCCCAGTCTGTAGTTTCTCTTTTGGTGAAGTCTTTTGAAGAGCATAGTTGTTTGATTTTTAGAAGATCCCAGTTATCTAGCTTATCTTTTGGGGTTTGTGCGTTGATGGTTATGGTTTGTATCCTGTTAATGCCGTGTATTAAGGCCTGTAGTGTTGGTCCTATTTTTTCTTCTATGAACTTTATAGTTTTAGGCTTTATATTCAGGTCTTTGATCCATTTGGAAGTAGCTTTTGTGTATGGTGTGAGGTATGGGTCCTGTTTCATTTTTTTGCAGATGGACATCCAGTTTTGCCAGCACCATTTGTTAAAAAGACTGTCTTTTCCCCATTTGACGGACTTTGGGCCCTTGTCGAAGATCAGCTGACCATAGGTGGATGGATTTACATCTAGGTTCTCAATTCTGTTCCATTGGTCAATGTATCTGTCGTTGTACCACTACCAGGCTATTTTGACTACTGTAGCTGTATAGTAGGTTCTGAAGTCAGGTTGTGTGAGTCCTCCAACTTTATTCTTCTTCAGTAGTGGTTTACTTATTCAGGGCTTCTTCCCTTTCCATATAAAGTTAATGATTAGTTTTCCCATCTCTTTGAAGAATGTTGTTGGTATTTGGATCGGGATTGCGTTGTATTTGTAAATTGCTTTGGGTAGAATTGACATTTTCACAATGTTGAGTCTGCCTATCCATGAGCATGGTGTGTTTTTCCATTTATGTAGATCCCTTTGGGTTTCATGCAGTAGTGTTTTGTAGTTTTCTTTGTATAGGTCTTTTACATCCCTGGCCAGAGTTATTCCTAAGTATTTTATCTTTTTAGGGGCTATTGAAAATGGTATTGTTTTCCTGATTTCCTTTTCATCGTTCTCCTTACTGGTGTGTAGGAATCCAACTCATTTTTGAATGTTTATCTTGTATCCTGCTACTCTGCTGAATCTTTCTATTAGTTCCAGTAGATTTCTCGCGGAGTCTTCAGGGTTTTCTATGTACAGTATCATATCATCTGTAAAAAGGGACAGTTTAACTTCTTCGTTACCAATTTGGATGCCCTTTATTTCTTTTTCTTGCCTTATTGCTCTAGCTAGAACTTCCAGCCCAATGTTAAATAAGAGTGGTGATAAAGGGCACCCTTGTCTTGTTCCTGTTTTCAAGGGGAGTGTTTTCAGCTTCTCTCCATTAAGAATGATGTTGGCCATTGGTTTTGCATAGATGCCCTTTATTATGTTGAGAAATTTCCCTTCTATACCTATTTGATTGAGAGTTTTTATCAGGAATAGGTGTTGGACTTTGTCAAATGCCTTTTCTGCATCAATTGAGATGATCATGTGATTCTTTTCTTTCCTTTTATTTATGTGGTGGATTACGTTGATTGATTTTCCAATGTTGAACCATCCTTGCATACCTGCTATGAATCCTACTTGGTCGTGGTGTATTATTTTTTTGATATGATGCTGAATTCTATTGGCTAGAATTTTGTTAAGAATTTTTGCATGTATATTCATGAGAGATATTGGTCTGTAATTTTCTTTTTTTGTGACGTCTTTGCCTGGTTTTTGTATCAGTGTTACGCTGGCTTCATAGAATGAATTTGGAAGTGTTGCTTCCTTTTCTATGCTCTGAAATAGCTTGAGTAGTACTGGTACAAGCTCTTCTGTAAATGTTTTGTAGAATTCTCCAGTGAAGCCATCTGGGCCAGGGCTTTTTTTGGTTGGGAGTTTTTTTATTACCTTTTCAATCTCTTCTCTTGTTATGAGTCTGTTCAGATTTTCAACATCACTTTGTTGTAGTTTGGGTAGGTAGTGTGTTTCTAGAAATTTATCCGTTTCTTCTAGGTTTTCAAATTTGTTGGAGTATAGTTTTTCACAATATTCTGTTATAATCCTTTTTATTTCAGTTGGGTCTGTTGTAGTGTCCCCCATGTCATTTCTTATTTGGTTATTTGTGTCCTCTCCTGTTTTTCTTTTGTCAGTCTGGCCAGTGGTTTGTCGATTTTGTTGATTCTTTCGAAGAACCAACTTTTGGTTTTGTTGATTCTTTCTATTGTTTTTCTGTTCTCTATTCCATTTATTTCTGCTCTGATCTTTACTGTTTCCTTTCTTCCGGTGGCTGTGGGCTTTTTTTTGCTGTTCTCTTTCTATTTGTTTGAGTTCTCTAGTTAATGTTTTGATTTTGTCCCTTTCTTCTTTTCTGATGTGTGCATCTGTTGCTATAAATTGTCCTCTGAGGACTGCCTTTGCTGTGTCCCAAAGGTTTTGGTATGATGTGTTTTCATTCTATTTGATTCTAGGAATTTTTTGATTCCATCTCTGATTTCTTCTATTACCCAGTGATGTGTAAGCAGGGTAGTATTCAGTTTCCATGTAATTCATTTTTTTCCTCGCTCTTTCTGTTGTTAATTTCTACCTTGATGGCATTGTGGTCAGAGAAGATACTTTGAATTATCTCAGCGTTTTGGATCTTGTTGATGATTGCTCTGTGGCCTACGATGTGGTCTATTCTGGATAACGTTCCATGTGCATTGGAAAAGAATGTGTACTTTGCAGCGGTTGGATGGAGTGTTCTATATGTGTCTATGAGGTCAAGTTGGCTGATTGTGCCCTTTGGGTCTTCTGTATCTTTGCTGAGTTTCTTCTTAGTTGTTCTGTCCTTTACTAAGAGTGGTGTGTTGAAGTCTCCTACTATTATTGTGGAACTGTCAATTTCTCTTTTCAGTGTTGTTAGAATTTGTTTTATGTATTTTGGAGCCCTGTCATTGGGTGCGTAGATGTTTATTATGGTTATGTCTTCACGATGGATCGTCCCCTTAATCATTGTATAGTGTTATTCTTTGAATTTTATGGTGGATTTTGTTTTAAAGTCTATTTTATCTGAGATTAGTATTGCCACTCCTGCTATTTTCTGGTAGTTGTTAGCTTGATATATTTTTTTCCAACCTTTGACTTTTAATAAATTCACATCTTTGTTTCTAAGGTGTGTCTCTTGTAAACAGCATATTGATGGATCCTGTTTTCTTATCCATTCTGTCACTCTCCATCTCTTTATGGGTGCATTGAGTCCATTTACATTCAGTGTAATTATGATAGATGTGAGTTTGTTGCTGTCATTTTGTAGTGCTTTTTTTTTGTGGTGCTGACGTTTTCTTTGTTCTTCTTACTCTCTCGTGCTGAGTTACTTTTGTTTGTGGATTTTTTTTTTCATTTCTTTTGTTTTTGTAGTTTTTGTTTTTGCTGAGACTTTATGTTTTTCCTCTTTATTTTTATGAGTATGTTAGTTAACTTTCTTTGTGGTACCATGAATTTTACCCTTATCTTTCTAAGTTTGAAGCAGTCTACCATTACTTGGTATCGCCTTGCATTCCTTTTCATTAAAAGGTTCTATACCTATGCCATTTATTCACTTTTTTATTGTTTTGATGTTGTTGTCATTTACTGATTAACTGCTCTGATTCCCTGTTGTATTTCTTTTGGTTTTGGATAGTCCTTCAGAGTTGATATCCTAGATTGGTATCTGGCTGGTACGATCCTGCGTCCTATATTCTGCCTATGAGCTGAAGTTGTTTGTTCTCAGATCGAAGAACTCCCTTTAATAATTCTTGTAAGTTTTGTTTGGCTTTTACATATTCTCTTAATTTCTGTTTATCTGGAAATGACCTAATTTCACCATCATATGAACGAGAGTTTTGCAGGATATATTACTCTTGGCTGGCAATTTTCTTCTTTCAAGATTTTGTATATGTCATCCCATTGCCTTCTTGCCTGCGTGGTTTCTGTTGAATAATCTGAGCTTAGTCTTATCATTTCTTCTCTGTATATGACTTCTTGTTTTTCATGAGCTGCTCTCAGGATTCTTTGTTTGTCTGTGGTTTTGGGGAGTGTGATTATGTTATGCCTTGGTGATTTTCTTTTGGGGTCTCTCCTATATGGGGTTCGTTGAGCTTCTTGGATGGCCAGCTTTCCATCTTTCATGATATTGGGGAAGTTTTCTGTCAGCAGGTTTTCCATGATCCTCTTTGTGTTTTCTGTTTTCTCCCCCTGTTCTGGAACTCTGATCACTCACAGATTTTTGCTTTTGATTGTATCCCACATAACTCTCAGGGTCTCTTCATTTTTCTTTGTTCTTTTTTCTGAGTTTTCCTCAAACAGAGTTGTAACCAAGTGTTTGTCTTCAATTCCACTGATCCTGTGTTCCACCATTTCAAATCTGTTTCTCAGCCCTTCTATGACACCGTCCATTTCTGAAATCTTGTTGTTTATCTTTTGGATTTCTGATTGTTGTGTTTGTGTAATTTCTAGTTGTGAATGTATTTTGGCACTTTGTTCCTGCAGTATTTTCCTGAATTCTTCCAATTTTTGTCTGTATTTTCCATGAATTTGTCTATTTTTTCCTCATTTTTATCTGCTTTTTGCTTCAGCTCTTGGAGAATTCTGAGTATTAGAGATTTGAATTCCCTATCAGGTAGTTCTAGTGCCTTTTCTTCCACTGGAAAGTCATCTGATGTTTTATTTTGCACACCTACCGGAACCATCCTGTCCTGTTTTTGTAAATGTTTTGATGTTTTCTGCTGTCTTTGGGGCATTCAGTAGTTATTTTTCTTGTTTATTGATTGTAGATTTGTTTGTTTCGTCCCTTTTTTTTAAATTTGTCTATGTCTGAGCAGGCGGGCTGTGTGTTCTTTGTTGTTTGCTCATCTGTGGGCACAATACTTTTCGCCTCCTTCTCCAGTTGGCGGGGTCAGTCACTCAGATATGGTATGGCAGGGCAGGTGTAGCTGAAGAGGAGTTACTGGGACGGGTTGTTTGTGGCACTTACTACAGCCACAAGGGCGGGTCAGTAATCAGTGCAGGGCAGGTTCCAGTAGGCCACACCCGTGCTACTTGGTGGTGTGATGTTAAGCGCACGGTGCAGGTAGGCAGGATGTAGCAGGGAGATTGTTATGTGTGGCGCTAAGATGGATATGGGAGAGAGGAGAGAGGAATAGGAGCCAAAAACATGCAAACAAACAAAAAAGAATGCTAGGGGAGCTTGCTGATGGAGTGGAGAGATGAGAGACTATGAAATGGAGAAAAACAAAAAGGGGAAGAGGAAGGAAAAAAAGAGAGGAAAAGAATGAATAAATAAACATCAGAAAGGTTAAAGAACAGCAAAGTTCCCAGGGATCCCACCGGTGCAGCTGTGGGGTCTGGGGAAGTTGTTCTCAAGTGTTGCAGTACAGCCTAGCTAGAAGGTGTAGAGGTATACAATGCCAGGTATTCGTGGAACAGAAAGAGAAGGAAGATATAGAGAGACGAGAAACTGAGTAATGAAGAAAGACAAAAAGGGAAAAGGAAGGAAAAGAAAACAAAACAAATTAAAAAAAAAAAAAAAAAGAACTGGAAAAGCCCCCAAAAAAAAACAGAAAAAAAGAAAAAAAACAAAAAAAGAAATGTCCTCAGGGATCCCTCTGTATGTCTGTGCAAGCCGAGGGGGTAGTTTCCAAGCCACGCAGCACCGCCTGGCCAGACCGGGCTCCCAACTCAAGAAAAGGAAAAGAAAACAAACAAACAAACAAACAAAAGCCCCGGAATCCCACCTGCATGGCAGCCCAGACCAGGAAGCAGCTCCACACTCAAACGGAGCTCCGCAGCCCCTCAGGAAGAAGCAAAGATGGCGCACGGAGTGAGGTATTTGAGCGAAAGGAGGGGGAGGTGGTGAGAGGTAAGGAAGAAATAAAAAGAAGCAGAAAAAAAGCAACACCAGCAGCCAAGAAATGGCACTCAGAGAGCCAACTAGCACGGGGTGGTGGAATCCAAGCAGCTGGTGTTTCCTGGACAAGAGATTGTGTCCGCAGGAAGCAGAGGAGGCCGAGTGTGGGTGGAGAAGGGTAGAGGGTGGGAAAGCATGTATCACAAATTACTGGAGCTCTGCAGCCCCTCAGGAAGAAGCAAAGATGGCCCATGGAGCCAGGTATTTGAGCGAAAGGAGTGGGAGGTGGTGAGAGGTAAGGAAGAAATCAAAAGAAGCTTAAAAAAGCAACACCAGCAGCCAACAAATGGCACTCAGAGAGCCGGCCCGTTCAGGTGGGTGGAATCCAAGCAGCTGGTGCTTCCCGGACAAGAGGTGTGGCCGCAGGAATCAGAGGAGGCCGAGTTGGGGTTAAGAAGGGTCGGGGGTGGGAAAGCATATATTGCAAATTACCAGTTGTTTTGTCTCCCGCTGGACGCTCCGTGAAGCTGCTTTCTCGTACCCCGTGTTTGCTGGTCTCCAATAGGAGTCCAAGATGGCAGATGCACACTGCGTTAGCTGATGGGGACCTCTGCATGAATCTCTCCTCGCTGACTGTTCTCTGTCAGTTTTCTCACTTCATTTGGTGCTGGGCTGAGTTCGTTATCTCTTCCTTTGATGTTTTAGGGTTTCAGGATTGTTGTTTTCTCTGTTCGGCTTAGTTTTTCGGATCTTTGCTGTGGAGGGACAGCGTGGTGCTTCTGCCTAGAGCGCCATTTTGCCGGAAGTCAAAAAATGAATCTTAACCTTGCCTCTTATTGTTGTTAGGTGTGGTCGAGTCGCTTCCGACTCATAGCGACCCTATGTACAACAGAATGAAACACTGCTTGGTCCTGCACCATCCTCACAATTGTTGAAGTGTTTGAGCCCATTGTTGCAGCCACTGTGTCAGTCTATCTCACTAAACATCTTACTCTTTCGCTGACCCTCTACTTTACCAAGCATAATGTCCTTCTCCAGGAACTGGTCTCTCCTGATAGCATGTCCAAAGTACATAAAACAGAGTCTTGCCATCATTGCTTCTAAGGAGCATTCTGGCTGTACTTCTTGTAAGATAGATTTGTTCATTCTTTTGGCAGTCCATGGTATATTCAATATTCTTCGCCAACACTGTAATTCAAATGCATCAATTCTCCTTCATTCTTCCTTATTCATTGTCCAACTTTCACATGTATGTGAGGCAGTTGAAAATACTATGGCTTCAATCAGGCACGCCTTAGTCCTCAGGGTGACATGTTTGCTTTTGAACACTTTAAAGAGGTCCTTCACAGCAGATTTGCCCAATGCAATATGTCATTTGATTTCTTGACTGCTGCTGCCGTGGGCATTGATTGTGGATCCAAGTAAAATGAAATCTTTTGACAACTTCAGTATTTCCTCTGTTTATCATTACCTCTTAATAATATTTTTAATTTTTGCTGTATCTTCTTCATTTCTAATATTGTTTATTTCTATCTTTCTCTCTTTTATCTTATTTATCTTATTTTATTTGGCTTTTCAAAAAAACATCTTTTGTTTCTGTTGATCTCTATTGTTTCTTTGTTTTCTGTTTAATTCATTTTGGTTCTTATCTTTATTATTACCTTCCCTCTTTAGTTTTTGGATTCACTCTTTTGTTATACTTCTTGTGTTGGACTCTTGGCTAATTAGTTTTTAATTTTTCTTCTTAACCAAAATGATCATGTAAGTCTGTAAATTTCCCCTTAAGTATAAATTTAGCTGCATTATGCAAGTTTGCTATTTTCTGTTTTCATTGATACTTAGTTCTAAATATTTTCTGATATCCATAACATACCCACAACCAAACTAATTGCTGTCAAGTTGAGTCCAACTTATAGTGGCCGTATAGGACAGAGTTGAACTGCCCCATAGGGTTTCTAAGGCTATAATCTTTAGGGAAGCCGACTGCCACATCTTTCTCCTGCAGAGCATCTGATAGGTTTGAACCACTGACCTTTCGGTTAGTAGCAAGTGCTTAACAACTGCACAACCAGGGCTCCTTCATCCATAACACAATAGATTGTTTCATTTTTGTAATCAGTTTTTCATATTGTTAAATTGTGCTCAGAGAATGTGTCTGTAAGACTGATACTTTGATAGTTGCTGAAACTCTGTTTATGGCCTAATATGTGGTCAAATTTTGTAACTGTTCCATTTGTTCTTGAAAATAATGTGTATTCTCTAATTGTTTGTATTTGCTGAGACTTGATGTACACCAAGTTATGGGGTGAGTTTTGTACATGTTCCATGGGGGCTAAGTAATGTATGTTCTCTAATTGTTAGTACTTAGTTCTATACACGTCCATTATATCAAGTTTATTACTGTCTGTATATTGAGCATTCTTACACATTGTTTGCTTCTTTTATCTATAACTGAGGTAATAGTATATAGTCTTCCATGATGTAGTTTGTCAAAATTCCCTTATAATTTCTACCAGTGTTTACATCATATATTTTGAGGCTTTCTTGTTAAGTTTATACATGTTCAGAATTGTTTATATCTTCCTCATGACTATGTCTTTTGTCAAAGAATAATAACCCTTTTTATTTATTCCTGATAACTTTAAGCCTTAAAGTCTGTTTTGGCATTTATATTACTATAACTACATATGCTTTTTTTTAGGGTTTACCTAGTATATCTTTTTCTGTTCCTTTATTTTCAATATTTGTTTGTCATTATGTTTTGGGTATGTCTTTTAAACAGCATAAATCTTTTTTTTTTTTTTTTTTTAATCCATTTTGAGTTTCTATCTTTTAACCAGCAAGTTTAGACTGTTTATGGTTATTATGATTACTGATAATTTGGGGTATATTTGTAGCATCTCATTTTGTGCTTTCTATTTCTCATGCTTTTTCCTTTTTTTCTTTTCCTGCATTCTAATTGGAAACCCTGGTGACATAGCAGTTAAGAGCTACAGCTGCTAACTAAAAGGCTGGCAGTTCGAATCTACCAGGCACTCCTTGGAAACTCTATAGGGCAGTTCTACTCTGTCCTATAGAGTCATGATGAGTTGGAATCAACTTGACGGCAATGGGCTTAGTTTGGGTTTTTTTATGGGATTAATCGAGTTTTCTCTATTCCTCTTTTTCTTTTCTGCTACATTTGGAAGTTACATAGTTTACTTCATTTCCATTAGTGTTTACCTTTAAATTTTTAACATGTGTACTTGATTTTCAAAGTCTTAAAATTAATCACTGTCTCTGCAACCAGGGTTTCTCAACCTAGGCACTATTGATATTTTGGAGCAGATAATTCTTTGTTGTGGGGTCTTTCCTGTGCACTGTAGTATGTTTAATAATATCCTTGGCTTCTGCCCACTAGATGCCAGTAGTACCCCATCTCACCAGTTATGATAATACAAACATTGCCAGAAGTCCCCTAGGAGGCAAAATCTCCTCCATCTGACAACTTCTGGCTTCAGCAATATAACGACTTAAGCTGGATGTGATAATTTGACATTTTTCCCCACAGATTTTAAAACTGAGGAGGAGCTACTATCTTACATACATGAAAATTACCAAAAGACTGTGTCCACTGGAGAAATCTCATTGTATTCATGTGCCCGGAACATGATCTCAACATTTAAAGCATTCTTAAAATCCAAAGGCACCAAGGAGTTAGAAGTAAGAGAGTTGAGATGCTGTTGCTTGTTGTAGATGGGTTGGGTGGTTGGTTGTTGGTGGGTTTGGTTTATATGTCTTGGAAAATGTCTATTATGAAGTACATGATTCAAAAATGATAATATGGAAAGGGGATAAGCACAATATAAGACAGTGAACTGGTGAGGCAGAAATGAAAGAAGGAGGGCAAGAGGAGGATAATTACATGTATCCCCATGTAATGCTGTCTCCACCCTTGTCTGAGCTGCACGTTAGCTGCATGGATTAAACCCGTGGTTTTAACGCTGGTTACATTTTAGAATCACCTAGAGCATTTTCTAAAAATGCTGATTACTGGGCTCCCTCCAGACCAACAAAATAAATTTAAAAAGCTTCTTAGATGATTCTGATATACAGGAAGTGTTGCGAACCACTCTTTTAGACCACGTTATTGTTACTTTATTCATAGTGAAAACTGGACTCCTCTGTAATGAATAGCAGTTACTTACAATGCTTGTACTTCTTAGTCACTCATTTTGTGGAACCTTCCTTTTAAGAGAGTTCACATCTACCTACTTGCTGTATGTATGGCCATGAGTTCTCAAATACTTATTTACCATGTTCTTTTTTAAAGATGTAAGAGAAGAATATTTATTTCATTATTTTTCATTCAAATGAAGGAAGGGGAAAATTTGTAAGGGAATGTACTTCCCTACTCTGAGAGGCTATTAGGTATTATCTGTGAAAGAAATTAAGGATAATGTTGTTGTTATAGTTATTGTGCTGTGGAGTCCGTTCCGACTCATAGCGACTTCACGTGACAGAGTAGAACTGCCCCACAGGGTTTTCTTGGCTGTATTTTTACAGAAGCAAATTGCCAGGTCTTTCTCCTGCGGTGTGTCTGGGTACATTTGAACCGCCAGCCTTTCGGTTAGCAGCTCAGCACTTAACCATTGTGCCACCAGAGCCTCTTAAAAAGAATGACAGCAGCTTAATATTCTCCAATGTAATAATTTTTTATTTTTAGATGGATTCCTTGAATCAAATAAAAGATAACCTCTTAAAAACTAGTAAAAGTCTTCGACAGAATCTAGGAAAGAAACTGGATAAGGAAGCCAAAGTCAGAGAGTAAGTAACTTCTTTTTTTTTTTTTTTTTTTTTTTACCACCAGTATAAAACAAAGCTCCAGCATTTGCTTGTATGAATTTAAAGTAGATTGGCAACTACTTGAAGATGTTTTTGTACTGATTCTTTATGATGTTCTCTAATGTGCTGTTTGAGTCACCTAATGACAAGCTAGTTAGGTCACCTAATAAACCATGTCAGTAGTTTAGAGAAAGCAATGGCTCTTCTCTTTGTTGATTGTTATTTCTTATATAAATAGATCTGTGCTTACGAAAGGACCTTTCAGTGAACGGGTTAAGTGGCACTCAAAATAGATATGACCAAGTATGTTTTTTCTCTAAAGGTGCCAGCTTCAGGTATTTCTTCGTTTGGAGATGTGTCTGCAGTGCCCTTTAATACAAGAAAGTACAGATGATACGGAACAAGTAGTGGAGGAGGCAAGTCTCTAGCGTGTTGGGAATGTGCTGTAAGTGCTTTTAGCTTCCTTGCAGGGAGGGCATGTGGTAATTCTCTGTAATCTCCTTCAGGTGACAGATTTGCTGCGCATGGTGTGTTTAACTGAGGATTCAGCATACCTAGCAAAATTTCTGGAGGAAATTTTGGGATTGTAAGTTTGATGGCTGCTGACTTTAGAATTACTTTACCAAGAGGTACATGTGATATTGTCTTAGAATTATGGAGTTGTAAGGACTGTTTCTCATGCTGGGTGAGAGAAGGGCTAGAGAGGTGAAATGGTGACTGTAAGTTCCATATTTAACCATTCTATTTCACAGGTATATTGACTCCATCCCAAAGACACTTGGAAATCTTTACAACAGCCTAGGGTTTGTGATTCCTCAGAAGCTGGCTGGTGTCCTTCCTACAGATTTTTTTAGTGATGACTCCATGACACAGGAGAGCAAATCGCCAGATCTTTCTGTGCCTCTTTTATCAAGTGCTCATGGATCAGTGTCGGGTGGCACTGAATCTGACCAACTGGAGGAGCTTCGTACCAGATCAGCCAGGAAGAGAAGGTAGGCATCAGAGAAATTACTTGCACTGTTAGTTATAGATCTGACAAAGGACACATTTAACCATAGTTCAGTTGTCTTTGTCCTTATAATTTAGTGAATTAATAGTTGCCTTTATGTCTGAGGGGCCCTGGTGGTGCAGTGGTTAACAGCTTGGCTGCTAACCGAAAGGTTGGCAGTTTGAATCCACCAACTGTCTTTGGAAACCCTATGGGGCAGTTGTACTCTGTTCTATAGGGTCACTATGAGTCAGAACCAACTCAGCGGCAATGGGTGTGTGGGTGTTTATGTCTGAAGTCAAAGATTAGCATTCTGAATTAACAGTGAACATCTGACACTCTTTATATTGTCCAGGGAATATGTAATTTTTATTTTATAGTCCACAAAGCCCTTCTTGACTGTCCAGGAACTAGGAGCATTTTATGAAATAAGCTTAGGGTTTTGGCTTAATTTTTAATTTACCTTGGTGTTTTTCATTGTTCATTACTAGTTGAATTTCATCGTTCATAACTAGTTGAATTTAACAGTGAATTTTTTGTTGTTTATAACTAGTTGAATATACTTACGAAAATACCTTACTGGGGGAAGGCGCAGTTGACAAACAAACGTAGAAGGCGTGCGTTATTTGCGTAAAAATATGATAGTTTCTTTTGATAATTCTGGGGGGCTATAAATTTAGGCCAACCACCAAGATAACTAGCTTTGTTTTCTTTTAGACTCTAGTTCCATTCCATTTTAACTACTTGTAACATCTATGTAGTGTTTCTCTGACTATTTCTTTTTATTTATAAAAGGAAAAATGCATTAATCAGACATAAAAGTATTGCAGAGGTTTCACAGAATCTTCGACAAATTGAAATTCCCAAAGTGTCCAAAAGAGCTGCAAAAAACGTGAGTAATCTCCAACAATGAAATTGTTCTTTCTGGCTTGACTTGACACAATAAATAAGAATGAAAGTGACTCTACTTTTAGGGAATGGACATTAGAGGATGCAGAAATAAAATTAAATATTTTTTATGAATGTGTATAAAATTATAATCCAAGGAATAAAGAAATACAAATTTGTTAAGGGATTAACCAGAACAGCAAATAAATAAAAGTTGAAGTAAACAAATTAATTAGAACTCTTTAAGGTAGATAAGAAAATTTCATAAAGTAAGCAGAGGTCATTGAAATTGAACGTACAATCATAATAGGACTTTCATTGCGTACCAAAAAGTATTTTTTCAGTATGTATGTTTTACTTCAGTAACAAGTTGACCAAAAAAAACTGTCACAAAGCCAGGTGGAAGTTGTTTTTCTGTGGTTAAGTGGAATTAATGTCTTGCTAAGGAAAGACGAGAGACTAAGAATACATTAAAACTTTTGAACTGCACAAATCAACTATCTCAATTCAATGAGAACTACCTTTAGAAACAGTAATCTAATATTACAGTAGTGGTTTGCTCTGTTTCTAGGTATTTATAGCTGTTCTTCGAGATTGGAGGTGGGGTTTCTTTTAAAGCGTTAGCGATGTTCTCTTCCATAGAACTCCTTACCTGTGAATGAGATGCAGATCTTATTTATCTTGGAATCCTGACTGGAGAGCGTGAAATCCAAGAGTGGACAGCCAAGAGGTGTTAGATGTCCTTTCTCACTAGATTTTACAATGATTTGCAGTCTTGGCTAGCACTACTCTTTGGAGCTTTTTGTTTTAGATTAACCAAAACAGTTTACTTCTTTACCAAATTTACAGAGATCAGGATCTAATTTTGGTTAAAAAAGTGTTTTCTTATGTCAGAGTCAGTAGTACCACAGAGAAGTGACCATTGTTTAACTGAAAGCACTAAATGTTGAGTGTTTATAGAATAAATCTGAGTGCTTTGAAGAATCAATATAGTTAACCCCATTGGCTGCTTTTCAAAAGTAGATTCCCAGGCCTTTCTTCCTAGTCCATCTTAATCTGGAAGCTCCACTGAAGCCTGTTCAGCATCATAGCAACACACAAGCCTCCACTGACAGATGAGCTGGTGACTGCGCCTGAGATGTGTTGGCCAGGAATCAAACCCGGGTCTCTTGCATGGAAGGAGAGAATTCTACTGCTGAACTACTGATGCCCCATAGCTACCCTTTAATTAATTTATATGGGTTTTCCTTTGTTTTTTAATTATAAAATGTATACATAGTCATCATTTAAAAAGTTGAAATCATGTAATGTTAAAAGGTAGAAAGTATGCCTCCCCATCCTATTCTCAGAAATAATCACTGATAACGGTTTATTGTGTATCTTCCCAAACCTCCTTCTGTATATACCAATATGTGTAAGCAGGTGTGGACATATCTCTTATACACACACATATACATATACACACAGTTTTCTGTTTTAACTGAAAAATTGTTACCCTACTATATTTATTCTGAAATTTGCTCTTTTTCACTTTTTCCACATCATGGAAACCTTTCTGTGTTATAGCTCTCCCTTATTCTTTTAATGCCTGCATTGGATGGATGTTTCACTCTTTATGGGCATTTAGGATGTTCCTTATTTTATGTTTTTACAGCAATACAGGAGTGAGTATAGTATCTTTGTAACCTTTATTCTGTGCATTTTACAACTATTTCTATTACAGTTTCCTACAAGTGGAACTGCAAGGGTCAAAGGATTTCATGGGGTTTTTAATTCATTTTGTTTTAAATGAATGCCTTTAAATTTTTTCTTATTGGATTTCTTTCATATTTCAGGAGAACTCTCACTCTAATCTTCAGCAGCCACCACTTGCAGTGAAAGATACAGTACAAGGTATGCTTTGTTTACTCAGTATAAAGACCTGTGCATCATAATGATAAATTTATTTCGGTTGCATGTATTTAAGCAGCTGCATACAGCTATAAATTATGGTTTCATATGATTGTTGGTTGAAAAATACGTCCAAATACCATGCCCAAGGGAAACAAGGTAATCATGTGGTCTCAAAATTCTGCGTTCTATAAATAACTGGACTGAAATCTAATAAAGTCTTGAAAGACAAAAAAGCAAAAAAGTCAGAGGAACTGTTTTAAATGAAAGGCTTAAGTGGGGGGAATTTATGCAAAAAGTGTTAAAGCATGCAACGAAGTGTTTTACATGATCCTTGCCTGGATTCTAAATTTGGGGGTGGGGAAGCTATAAAGGATATTATTGGGACAGCTAGAGAAATTTGATTATGGATTGTATGGTAGATAATATTGCATCAGTGTTAGAAACATTTTTAGTATAATACTGGCATTGTGGTTATGTAGGAGAATGTCCTTGTTCTTCAAAGATCCTGCGAAAGTATAGGGAAGTGAAGGGTTATGTCTGCACCTTACTCTCAAATGGTTCAGGGAAAAAAACTTGTACAATGTGTGAAGAGAAAGGTGGGGGGCAAATATTAACTGGTGAATCTTGATGAAAGGTGTATGTTTATTGTATTTGAAATTTTCTGTAGATATTGCATTTTAAAAAAAGGGAAAGTAACAAATTGAATGTGGCATCCAGGTCATAAATAAGTCAGGTAACAAGGCCTCTTGTAATGAAGATGGAGAAACATTTGTTGAAACTTTGATGTGTGTGATTGGTGTCCTTTACATTAATGTTTAATCACCAGTGGGTATACACAGGGGTTCTTCCCAGTTTGTGGATCCTGGTTTACTTGATTTTTATTTAAATGAGTTGCTCATAGAAGAATTACCTCTGGTGAATTTTTGAGTAGCCTCCACTAGGCCATCTTGTTTAAGATGCCACCCTGCTAGCTTTGTCAAGTCTTTCTTGACTCTTCAGCTATGTTTCCTAACTTTGCATCTAGATGATCTTAGAACTCATGCTTTGGAGTCAGGAATAGAATAAAAATAATCCAGAAAATTAGTAAAATAATTAAAAGAAAAAGAATGAAACCTGTGGAATTGAAAGGAACAGGTTATGTACTCAAGGGTGAGCTGAAAACCAGGCAGCCAAAAGGTTTAAGGTGAGAAGAAGAATCATAACACTGGGATATATTAAAAGGACCACGACCTACAGTAGCCAAATTCTTACTTAAGGATATGCCCACTTAATAATGAGTAAACCTTTTAATTTACGTGACGCGGGTCTCCCCTGAGTTCCTGAAAAGTTGGGTTTAGATTCAGTTTGAAAGGGTAAATAGTTTTAATGCAACCATGGGAGTATAATATTTAAGGAAATCCTATTAGTAAATGTGAATACAGCAATCAATTTCTGGAATAGTTTCCTTAAGCAGCTTCTCTGTTTTGGGTATCTTTTCTCAGATATGGCATTTGCTGGTGATAATATTTGGCTTTTTTTTTTTTTAATGATTTCAGAAGTGACCAAAGTTCGAAGAAATCTCTTCAACCAGGAAATGCTTTCTCCTTCAAAGAGACTGCTAAAGCGGGGGTTGCCTCGAAGCCATTCCGTGTCAGCTGTGGAGGGTCTGGTGTATAAAGCTGACAACTTCAAGAGGACCAAAGGTACTGCATTTAGAGGAACCAAGAGAAGGGGCTTCTTGGATCCAAATCAGTCCCCAGACTCTTTGTTGCAGAAGCTGTTTAGGTCTGTCTGTTTTCCTCTCTCCTCTGTGGTTGCCATCAGGTAATTTTACACTTGAGGTTTCTCTCCCTTCAAGCTGCGATGCAGAATTAATCCTGGTGTCTCCCAGTTCCGCCTTCTAGCTCCTCCTACAGACAAGCATGTAGGTCTTTTTCAGTTTAAGGATTTTACTGCTACTCACTATGGGGAAATAATGTATAATAAATACTGAGAAAACATCTGGACAGTCAATGTGCGAGGATGGACTTCTTATAGTTTCTCTCTTATCTCTTTCCCAACTCTAGTCTCACATAAGATGAAAGTCCAAAGCTTTTAAGTTCTGTTTCACTTGAGGGTGACCCTTCTTCCTAGGCAGAATATGCAAAACACCTCCAGTGAGCCTGTTAGATCTACAGGGCCTCGAGACTCAGACTGGCCTTTATCCTGCAGGGGGTTTATCTTACCCCTCATCAGCTGTCAGGCTGGGGGCATCTGGGTCTTCCAGGAAGTTTTAATTACATCTTTTTTTTTGTTTTTTGCAATTTCAGTTAGCAATTGGAATGAAATGGAATACTTATTTCCCGTCTGAACAAATTGGAAAACAGAAACTATCATGTCATAACACAAATAAAACATTTTCATCTAGTTGCCTAATATGTGTTAGATACAATGCTAGATGCTGAAGATACAAAGAGTTTTCAAATACAATCTTCCCTTAAAAGAAATTGCCATCTAGAAGAGACAAGACATATTTGAGAAAATAAAGAACAATGTGAAGTAAAATACTCAATACCAGTTGAGAGAATCAGTGGTTCCCATATGCTTGGCTAAACATCAGAATCATCTGGGGAGTTTTTTTTTTAATATTTTATTGTGGTTTTGGTGAAAGTTTACACAGCAAGTTAGGTTCCCATTTAACAATTTATATACATATTGTTCAGTGACATTGGTTATATTTTTCACAGTGTGTCAGCATTCTCATTATTTCCATTCTGGTTATTCTGTTTCCATTAATCTAGCTTCCCTGCCCCCTCCCCCGCCTTTCCCTTCTCATCTTTGCTTAGGGTAAATGTTGATTGTTTGGTCTCATATAGGTGTTTTTTGTTTTTTTGTTTTTTAAGAGCACAGTACTCACAGGTAATATTGTTTATTTTATGAGCCAATCTGTTATTTAACTGAAAGGTGACCTCTGGCAGTGCTTTCAGTTCTAGGTTTAAAGGGTGTCTCATGGCGAGTCTCGGGGGTGTCTCTGTCTCTACTGGTCCAGTAAGTCTCTCCTTTTTTTTAAGCATTTGGGTTTTGTTCTATATTTTTCTTCCATTCTATCCAGGACCATCTATTGTGTCCCCGGTCAGAACGGTCAGTAGTGGTAGCCAGGCACCATCTAGTTCTCCTGGTCTCAGGATAGATGAGGCCGTGGTTTGTGTGGGCTATTAGTCCTGCAGAGTAGTTTCTTCTTTGAGTCTTTGGTTTCCTTCTTTCTCTTTTGCTCCAGACGAGTAGAGACCAATAGTCGTATCTTAGATGGCTGCTTGCAAGCTTTTAAGACCCCAGATGCTACTCACCAGACTAGGATGTAGAACATAAACTTTATGAACTATTTTATGCCAGTTGACCAAGTTGTGCCACAAGACTGTTGTCCTATGCCTTCAAACCCAGTCAACCAATCTTGCGATCACCTGGGGAACTTTTTAAAAAATACAGATTTCAAGTTCCCATCTTCAGAGAGTCTGACCTCCTGGGTCTTAGAGTGAGATTGGGGGTCTGTTTTTTAAAAGCTCTATAAGTAATTCTGAAGCACAACTTCATTTGGGAACCACTGGAAATTCAGAGGAAGGATTAATCACTAAGACCTAGGGCAGATAGTTCTTAACCTTGGCACTATTGACATTTTGGGCTGGATCATTTTTGAAGACCCCTGGAGCCCTGGTGGTACAGTGGTTAAAGAGCTTGGGTGCTAGTCAGAAGGTCAGCAGTTGGAATCCACCAGTTGCTCTTTGGAAACCCTATGAGGCAGTTCTACTCTGCCCTGTAGGGTTGCTGTGAGTTGGAATTGACTCGAAGGCAATGGGTTTGGTGGGGGGTTTTTTTGGTGGCACGGTGGTTAAGTGCTCAGCTGCTAACCAAAAGGTTGGTAGTTTGAACCCACAGGAGAAAGATGTGGCCATCTGCCACCTTGAAGATTACAGCCTTGGAAACTGTATGGGGCAGTTCTACCATATCCTATAGGGTCACTGTGAGTTGGAATTGACAGCAGCAAGTTGTTTTTTGTTTTTGTAATTTTTTGTGCATTGTAGGATATTTAGCATCATCCCTGGCCTCTACCCACACATGCCATGACACGCTCCCGTAAATCTCTACCATTGTAACAGCCAAAAGTGTCTCCAAACATAGCAAAATGTCCTCTGGGGGGCCAAAATCATTCTCAGTTGAAAACCACTGGCATAGGGTTATCAAAGAAAGTTTCATGGAAGAGCTAGGCCTTAAGTTCTTAAGAAAGAATAAGAACATAGAGAACAGAGCAAGATGGACATTTTGTGTGGCAATCAACATGTATGAGGTGGGGGAAATAGTAAGTAGATGATTGGTGGCTGGCATAGGAGGTTATATATAGTGAAGCAAAGGAAAGAGGAAGGCATTCGGGTGACCTAGTTCTTAAACTGTTGGTGGGTACAGATTATGTGTTTTGTTGTATTGTTATTCTTTGAACCTGATTCAAATTTTTAAAAAAATTTCTTCCATCTATTTAACAAAACAAAATAAAGGATAATGTTCAAATTTTTTGCTATGCCAAACAGTTGTTTTCTAATATTTTTTATTTTTTCACCCTTTTTTTTTAAAAAAAAGTGAGATAGAATTATGTACCATAAAATTCACCCCTTTAAGGTGTATGGTTCTGTAGTTTTTAGTATATTCACGAAGTTGTGCAACCATCACCACTGTCTAATTCCAGAACATTTTCCTCACCCCAAGAGGAAACCCTGTACCCATTAGCAGTCACTCCCTATTTCCCCCCAACTCTCCTGGCCATAGGCAACCTCCAGTCTACTTTCTGTTTCTGTGGATTTGCCTGTTGTGAACATTTCGTACTGATGGAATCGTGCAATATGTTGTTCTTTGTTACTATCTTCTTTTACTTATCAAGTTTCCAAGGTCTACTTTCTGTCTGTATGTATTTGCCTGTTTTAGACATTTTATATACATGGAGTTGTATAATATGTGGCCTGTTGTTTCCAGCTTCTTTCACTTAGCATAATGCTTTCAAAGTTCATCCACATTATAGCATGTGTCGTTCCTTTTTATGGCTGACTAATATTCCTTCGTATGGATATATCACATTTTGTTTATTCATTTACCAATTGATGGACATTTGGATTGTTTCTTCTTTCTGGCTATTATGAGTAATGCTGCTATGAACACTTGTAGACAAGACCTTATGTGGAAATATGTTTTTAATTCTGTTGGGTATATATCTAGAAGTGGAATTGCTGGGTCATATGGTAACTCTGTGTTTAACTTTTTGAGGAATTGCCAAACTGTCTTCCAAAGCAACTGCATCATTTTATATTCTTACCAGCAATGTATGAGGGTTCCAATTTCTCCTCATCCTCCCCAACACCTGTTATTGTCTCTTTTTTATTATAACCATCCTAGTGTGTGTGACGAGTACTCGGGTGGTACTATTGGTTGATGTGCTTGGTTGCTAACCAAAAAGTTGGAGGTTCAGGTCCACCCAGATGTGCCTCAGAAGAAAGGCCTATCAATTTATTTACAAAAAATCAGCCATTGAAAACCCTGTGGAACACAGATCTACTCTGAAACCCATGGGGTTGCCAAGAGTTGAAATCGACTCTACGGCAACTGGTTATTGCATTTAATCATAAATATGAGAACAACCAACTAGATTGATGAAAGTGTTAGTCCTAATGAAAGCAACTTTTTTTTTTCCGAATTGCTTATTAGATAATAATTATACAATACCATACATTGGTTCATATGATTTTTTAATCTCTAATAGTGCCGCTAACATGTTGTATCATGTTAAATTGAGTCCTAGGGTTAGACATTAGCCCAAAGACCATCAAGATCCACCCCAACTAAAAATAAGCCATATATAAGTTCAAACTGCTACTTTTGCCTTGCTGCTTCTTAATAAGGTTATGTTGTTTTTACATTTTAGATTATCATAAACTGCTGACTAAGAGTGTGGCAGAAACTCCAGAACATAAGCAAATCTCCAAAAGGCTGCTTCATAGACAAATCAAGGGCAGGTGAGTAACACCTACACAGCCTTCATAACAGTCTTATGGACCACTGTCTTCTCTTGACCTTCACGACTCACATCTTAACTGTGTTGCTTATAACCAAAGAGCATTCTATAAATTCTAGGGACTGGAGAGTAACGGGTTACTCAGCTAAACAATAGTAATGTCACAAGGTATAATGGCAGAGCATTTCAAAGTTTATAAAGGATGTTTAATTTATGTATCAGCTCTTTTGAGTCTTATAACCTGGAAGCAGATAAAACAAGTACTATTGTGGCCATTGTATAGATAAAGTGAGGCTTAGATATAAGAAGTAGTGCAGTCAAGTATAGAGAATGCTATTACAAAAATGCATGTGTCCCTACTTAACACCATATATACAAGTTAACTCAGAGTGGATCAAAGACTTAAATGTAAGAGCTAAAACTATTAAACTCTCAGAAGAAAACATAGGCACAAATGTTTGTGGCCTTGAATTAGGCAATGGTTTCTGAGATATGACACCAAAGGCACAAATAACAAAAGAAAAGATAGATAAATTGGACTTCATCAAAATTTAAAAGTTTTGTGTCCAAAGGACACTATTAAGAAAGTAAAAAGACAACCCACAGAATGGGAGAAAGTATTTGCCAGTCATATATATCATAAGGGACTAAAATCTAGAAAATATAAAGAGCTCCTACAATTCAACAAAACTGATAACCCAATTAAAATGTGAGCAAAGGATTTCACTAGACATTTCTCCAGAGATGATATACCCATGGCCAATAAGCACATGAAAAGGTACTCAGCATTATTAGTCATTAGGTAAATGCAACTTAAAACCATAGTGAGATACCACTTCACATCCGTAAGTGTAGCTACAATAATTTAAAAAACAAACCAAAAAAGACAGACAATAACAGGTATTGGGGAGGATGTGGAGAAACTGGAACCCTCATGCATGCTGGTGAATATAAAATGATGCAACTGCTTTGGAAAACGGTTTGGCATTTCCTCAGAAAGTTAAACACAGAATTATCGCTGTGTATATTTTTCACGAAAAATTAAATATTAAAAAATATATATTTAAACAGAGTTATATATGACTCAGCAATTCCACTCAAAAACATATTTCCACACAAGATCTTGTACACAAGTGTTCATAGCAGCATTATTCGTAAGAGCCAAAAAGAGGAAGCAACCCAGATGTCCGTCATTTGGTGAATAAATAAACAAAATGTGGTTTATCCATACAATGAAGTATTATTTAGCCGTAAAAAGGAATGATACATGCCATAACATGGATGAACTTTAAAAACATACTAAGTGAAAGAAGCCGGAAACAATAGGCCACATATCATATGATTCCATGTGCGTATATGAATGTCCAAATAGGCTAATCCATAGAGGCAGAAAGAGGATTAGTGGATGCCAGGGGCTTAGGAGAGAAGATAGTGGGAAGTGACTCCAAATAGGTATGAGATTTCTTTTGGGGGTGATGAAAATGTGTTGAAATTAGCAGTGAAAATTGTACAACTTTGTGAATATGCTAAAAACCACTAAATTGTACACTTTTTATTTAAAGGGTGAATTTTATGTGGATTATATTGCAATTTAAAAACAACTTATGTGTCCACTACCCAGCTTTATCAAATAAATTATATAAATTGTCATATTTTAAAGATAAATTTAAAAATGCAGTTTTTTAGTTGAAGCCTATTGGTAACACTTCACAATTTTATTCTCCTCACTCCACTGAAGTAACTACTTGTTGAACTTGGTGCTTTTCATTACTATGCATATTTATTGTTTAGATACGTTTATGCACGTTATTCCTGTGCATATTTAAATACATACATGTATCATTTTGCAACTTGTCTTTGTTCAACATTTGTTTGAAATTTTTGTTTATACATAATTTAACTATTGTACACTTTTCCATTTATGAACATACCATAGTTACTGCATTCTTCTATTGTTGAATATTTGAGTTCTTTTTTTTCCCCCACTATTACACATAGTGCTGCAATGAACATCCTTGTGTGTCCCCCCTTGTCTTTATGTGTGAGAATTCTCTGAGTATGGAATTGTTAGATCACGGGATATGCACATACTCCATGGTGGAGGACAGTTTCTAGAACAGTAGTTGCACCAATTTACACTCCCACCAACCTGTGCATCACTGTTTTCCTTTCTCTACACTTTTGCCTACTTTCAATATTATAAAATTTTAAAATGGTTTCTGATTTGATGGTGTTATCTCACTGTGGTTAAATTGCATTTGCCTTATTTTTAGAGAACTTGATCATCTGTCTCACATGTTTATTATCCATTCATGTTTCCTCTCTTGTGAATTTCCTGTTCGTATTGTTTGTACATGTTCCTATTCGGTTGTTTGTCTTTTTCTTATTTGTAGAAGTTCAAAATAAATTCTATATATACTGCTGTTTTATTTATTACATGAGTTGCAAATATTTTCTCCCAGTTTGGGAGAATTAATTTTTGTATATGTAACATGATCTCTCGCTAAATGGATAATTATCCTCATACTACTTATTGACTAGTTTTTTCTATTTCTCGCTGTTGAATCATTTTTCGGATTTCCACATATGCATCAGTCTGTTTGGGGCTCCCTAATTGTGTTTCAATTGCTCTTTTTTTCTAACTTTGCATATAATACTATGTTAATTTTTATAGCTTCATAAATCTTGATATTTGGTAAGCTAGCCCTCTCACCCTGTTCTTAATTCCTTCACACCACATGTACACGGACTCACAAACCTGTTCATTACCATCACCACACAGTCTTGCCACGTTCGTTTGATGGCACTGTTAATCTGCCTAGTTGCTCAAACCAAAATTCTAAGAGTCATCCTTGATTCTTTCCGTCATCTCATACACACATCCAATACATTAGTTCTTTTTCTCAAGATAGATTACTTCCTGCATCTCCCGGCCACCATCTTCTTTTGCCTGGGCAATTCCAATAGCCTAACTGGTCTCTTTCTTCCATTCTTGTCACCCTATCCATCTATCTCACATAGCCAGAGTGATGTTCTTAAACTATACTTCAGGTTAGGTTTCCTTCCATTGTTCCTTACAATGACTTCCCTGTTCAACCTCACTTTTTACTGTTCTGCCCCTTGCTTTCTCTATTCTGGCTACTCTGATACGCCCAAGCTCATGCCAACCTGAGGGCCCTTGAACTACCTGTTTGCTCTACCTGCAGTGCTCTTCCCCTTCTTGAGGCTGGCTGCTTCTTGTCCTTGAGATCTCGGCTAATACATAAGCCCCTCAGGGAGGCCTCTGACTACCCAACCTAATGTCTCAGCCCCCGTTACACCACTGCTGTAGGCATCATTCTGTTTTACTTCCTTCAGAGCAGTTATCACTTTTTGCACTTACCTTGTTTATTCTAAAGTTAATCAGTTTATTGTCTTTCTCTTCTTCACCAAGTCTCCCACTCCTCTCTGAAATAAACACTCCCAAAGGACTGGAATAGTCTTTCTTGTTGACTATTCTGTTCCTAGTGCCTGACTTATAGTAGAAGCTCGATACAAATATTTTAAAAATGTTTTTATTATGGAAACTTCTTAAGCATATATAAGAGTATTCACTCTTATAATGAAGCCCTATGTACATATCACCCGGTTTACATAATTATCAACTCATGGCCAATTGTATTTCATCTATTCAACAAATATTTTAAGAATGGATGAATAATTAAATGTAAACATCTCCTTGTACTCCCCACAAAATGGGATTACTCCATAGAATCCTGTGCTTTTTCTTCCCCCACTTACCTTGAACATCTTTTTATGTCAGTATATGCAAATATAAATCCTTCTTTTTTTAACAACTTCCAAATATTCTTTAATATGGATATGCCATAATTTATTTAACTAAACTCCTCTTAATGGCCACTTAGGTTATCTCCAAGTTTCACTATTAAACACTATGTTGCAAGAGTAATAGAATATAGATAACTGTTCCTTTGTGTATGTATTTTTTTAAACAACTTGATTGAGCTATAAATTGATATACAATAAACTACGTATTTAAAATATATAATTTGATAAGTTGACATCTGTATACACCCATGTAACCATGACCACAACCAAGATAGTGAACATAGTTATCACTCAAAAGTGTCCTTGTGCACCCCTCTCCTGCCCCCATCCCCAAGCAACCACTGATCTTATTTCTGTTACTATAGTTTGTATTTTCTAGAGTTTTATATACATGGAATCATGCAGTATGTACCCTTTTGCCTGGCCTTTTTTACTCAGCATAATTATTTTGAGGTTATGCTGTTGCATGTATCAGCATTTCATCCTTTTTTATTGGTCAGTAGTATCCCGTTAGGTCACTGGGTAGTGAAAATGGTTTGCACTGGACTACTAACCTAAAGATGAGCTGTCTGAACCCACCCAACAGTGCTGTGGAGGAAAGTCCTGGCGATCTGCTTCTGTAAAGATTACAGCCAAGAAAACCCTATGGGGCAGTTTTACTCTGTAACACCTAGGGTCACCATGTGTCGGAATCTACTCAATGGCAATGGGTTTTTAGTATTCCATTGAATGGGTGTACCACAACTTTTATCCATTCACCTGTTGATACTAGAAGGTGGACCTCATTACTGCCAGGCCAGGGCTGAAATCTGGACTCCCCTTTGCTGACAGGGGTGGGGTCAGGGCTGTAGTTTTTTTCCATGGCAGTTGATTGGTGTAGGGACATTATTGTCTAAAAGTTTTGTGTCTTGTCAGGCTGCCCTTCTTTTAGTTCTTTGGCTAGAGAAAGCTGGCTCTTCGTGGGGCTGTTTTTGTTTGCACCTGTTGGTGTATCTGGGTTGTTGGCTTCTTCGGCACCCAGTCCAGGACGTCTGCAGCAAAAAGAAGATGCGGGGAATTCACTGTTGTGTCTTTCCTTGATTTCTGAGGTCCCTAGCCAGTCTGCTGCCTTCTTTCTAATTTTCAGAGTCTTTTTACGTTTATTTTATATATAATGCCCCGGGTTTTTAGCTGTCACTAGCAGGAGGAATAGAGAGAAAGGTACATCTACTTCATCTTATCAAGACTCCATCTTGCCATTATTTGTGTATGTGGTTTTACATACTTGTGCGAGTTTATAAGTTAAATTACTATAAGTGAAATTGCTGGTTTTAAAAGGTATATATATTTAAAATCAATTTTGATGTTGCAAAATTGGTTTTCAAAGGAAGTTCTAACCGTTTTCACTTGACAGCATGTAGAGTGCTTGCCAACACTGATGTTATCCAACGCTGTGATCTTTGTCGCCCTGGTAGGTGAGAAGCTGCATCTCTCTTTAATGTGTGTTAATTATAAGTAACCTTGGACAATCCTTGTGCTTGTCCTTCCTCCAGGTCCTCTGATCCCGGTCCTGACATTGAGATTGTTGAAGAGTCCCCTGAAAAGGAAGAAAATGGTGAGCATTACTCACATTTAGTTTATTTTTTGCATGGTACCTAGTTTTTCTGAAAAACTCTCTTTGAATTTGTTGTCACCCGGCATATCTTAAGATATTTTACACAAATTGTGGCAGCTTTGAGCCCACAATTGTAGCTCAGTGTGTGTTTATAGGTGAATGTTCTTTGACACCAAATTTACTGAGAGAATTTCTGGAGAAGAAATATTTTTACCCAATAGAAATGGGATTCAGAGTGAGGCCTAAATTGCTACTTCATACAAAGCGCTATGGCTTATTTAAAACTATATATCATAGTTTCAAAATTTTTCTTTTTTTTATTGTGCAAATAATTCATGTTTATTGTAGAAATCAGAAAATGTAGAGAAGCCAAATTTTTAAAAATCACTTGAAAATCCCACAACTCAGAAATACTCTGTTAACATTTTAGCATATATTGTTCCTAGTATTATTTCTATACAAACATATGTAATGGCTATTACATATGAAACCTGTACTTTTTATTTTTATGAAAGTCACATACCTTTTTTTCACCCTACATCGTGCATAAAAGTGGCGGTTTATAAGACTTTTGAAGGTGACAGTCTAGTGGATCAGTCAGTGTCTTTTTGTACCTTGTTGGGGCCATATATAAAATTCTTAGCCTTATTACAACACTTCAGATGTCTCTTAAAGGCAGTAGCTTGTCTAAAGTTTCTGTCTTGTACTTGGTATTACATAATTTTTACCCATTTCTGACAACATGGAAAATGTCAAGCTTGCAGTTCTCCCTGGTTACTTACTGTGGTTTTGGTTTCGTAGAACTAAGTTTGAGACGAAGTCCTCGAATCAAGCAATTGTTACTCAGCAGGACAAATTCTGGTTTCTTCTATTCTGCATCTCAGCCAAAGTCTCGAAGTGTACAGAGAGTTCACTCATTCCAGCATGTCAAGTCAGGTAACATGCACACCCACCTACCTTCACAAGTCCATGCTGGCTGGGTGGGAAGTGTTTCTGGGGAGAGAAATTATTTGAGGTTCAGGCGATGACTATCTGAATGGTTCTGCCAAGGCTGAACCATCCTTTTGGATTCCTACAACTGGTTGTCCACACTATCATTTTAGGTAACTCATTCATTCAAGAGGGGTTAATCCATGTTTACCCATAATTTATATCGTATGGCCAGATACACACAAGTATCCTATGTATCTTTTTGAAAATTCTTCATCCTTTTATCCATGATTAGCTTGGATAATCAGATACGTGTTTTTATATTAACAAATTTAAATTACTTTAGTTGCTGAGCAGACAAGGTTCTCTCTAGTTACCCTGCTCACTGCACTAAGTGTATCAAAGCAGACCAGGGATGCTGAGATCACCCACCTCTGACACCAAATTGTGTGGTGGATAAGAAATCCTACTCCACACGCCAGCTGTGTCATTTTAGCTTTCAGTTTCCCTTCCCTGTTCAGTTCAGACCCCAGCTGCTCACCGCTCCTCCCCCCACACACACCAGTTACCTGGGGCAGGGCAGGGTCAGTGGGTACCAGCCACAAGCTCAGGAGTCCACATGACTCCCTCCACTTCAGACAGGCTGTCTTCGCCTGCTCCTTTGGGTCCAGTAATTCGCTGGAATGCTGACAGAGCTTATGGGAGGCACCATACTTGCAATAACAAAAAAGGATACAAATTAAGAGATGCATAGGGGCAAGGTATGGGAGGGGTTCCAGCAGAGCTTCCATGTCCCAAAGAGGACACACCTACCCTCTTGTGAGCAGATGTTCTTTCTCTCCCACCCAGAAGCTCCCTGGGCTCCTGTCTTCCAAAGCCCGTATTGGCTTTACCACGTGGGCGTGATAAATTACATCATGTCCTGTGAGGCTTAGTCAGTATTGGACCCCCAGGTGAGCTTCTCAGGGCTCTCAGAAACCCAGAACAAAAGGCCAAATTACTTTCTGCTCCTCACTGTTGCCCACATTTCCTAACATAGGGGCTGGGGCTGATGTGTGTTCTTATTAAATTAGATAGCAGTCAGTGCAGATGTTGATATAATTAGGTGGGATTTTCCTCCCAGTTGCTCTCAAGAATTATTGCCTTCTTTCTTGTATTGATTGGCTATTTTAAGAGTTTTTTTTTTTTTTTTTTTGGAGGAGGGGAGCAGAAGTTGAGAAGGAATAAAATGTTATCACTTTTTTTTTTTTTTTTTAACTTTCAGGTCAAAGAGAAAATTCTCCAGTCCAAAGCATTCGGTCTCCTAAGAGTCTTCTTTTTGGTGCAGTGTCTGAGGTGACCAGCCCCTCAGAGAAGGGCTCAGCCCGGATTAAAAGACCTTCAAGAAACACGTTGGGTTCTGAGATACCTACAGTTTATCAGGTACAACATTTCTATGACATTCAAAGTAGTATGTTCTTGGGGTACATAGAGACATGGCCAAGGGAACCTGCAGAGTACGTTAGGGAAGAGAAAACAGATATCTGTGATAATTGAAATTTGGGGTTTTTGGGTTGATTCAGTTGAATGGTTATTGGGTACATGGGGACGGCAAGCAGCAGGTCTGGCTGAGGCCAAGACAGTGGGGGGGAGATGAAGATGGCCTCACCCACTCTCTTGGCTTCATCTACCATTTAAACTATATGCCATGTATAGATCTTTCTGAATGTACACTAATTGTTCACCTATTTCAGCTGGATGGCCCACTCCAGCCAGTCACCCATGTTAGAAACCTGGAAATCACCCTTTGCTTCTGCCCAATTAATCCAGTCCTGCCAATTTTATTTACAAACTGTATCTAGTACCCATCCCCTCTTCCCCACCCCTGAAATTCCTGTTGTCATTCAGATTCTCATCAGTTCTACCTGGGAAATCTCAACAGCCTTTCCCTGTCAAATCCATCCTCCTCTCCAGGGGTCAGAATGATCTCTCTGAAATGTTCATCCGACCCCATCACTTTGCTTAAAACTCTACAGACTCCCTGTCTGCTAAAGCAGGGTTTTCTACATTTTCCTAAAATGGAACTTGTGTTCAAAAATAATCTTCTTTAGACACCAAATAAATGGCTTAGAGATTGCGGGAGGACACGGAGCTGTGGGGAAGGGTTTGAAAACCACAGCTCTATAGAGCCCTGGTCAGTCTCCTCCACAGGGGAGGCAAGGTCCTTCATGGTCTGACCCCGGCCAGCCTGGCTGGCCTCATCCCTGACTCCCTCTGCTTCAGACCCCACCTTCCCACAACATCAGGCTGTGCACTAGCCGGCACATGTCTGCTCTTTTTCACTTTTGTGCCTTTCCTCACATTGTCTCCTTCCTCCTCCTACCCCCTCCCATAATGTCCAGTACATATCTCTGTCATTGTTGCTATGTGCCGTCAAGTCGATTTTTGATTCATAGTAACCCCATGTGACAGAATAGAACTGCCCCATAGTTTCTAGGCTGTAATCTTTACAGAAGCAGATCGTCAGGTCTTTCCCCATCCTTTCGGTTAGTAGCCGAGTGCTTAACTGTTGTGCCACCAGGACTCCTTAGCCACACTGTATTATCATTTGTTCATATCCTACTAAACACGAAATACTAGCTAGACTAGGATTCCCTTGAGATGATGAAGTAAGATTGTAGAAAAGAGAGGTGTCTAATTTCCTTATCTGCTAGAGTTTTTAACTGCATTCTATAAGAAGGAAGGGAAAATTTTTTGTTGGGGTGTGCTCTTTCGGAGATGTTATTTTTGTTACTGTGCCTTACACATCTATATATTCCACACTCCCCTCTCCAGCACACATGCTTGGCACATAGTGGCTGCTTCGTAAGCACACGTTGGTGGTGGTGGTTGCCATCACGTCAACGCCAAACCATAGCGACCCCATGTGTGCAGAGTAGAACTGCTCCATAGGGTTTTCAAGGCCATGACCTTTTGGAAGCAGATAGCCATGCCTGCCTTCCAAGGTGCCTCTGGGTGGGTCTGAACCACCACCAACCTTTTAGCTAGTAGTGAAGTGTGTATCCGTTTGCACCACTCATTGAGCCCTAAGCACACGTTCAATGAGGGTGAGAAGATGAGGTGGCACCTGGAGGCCCCTTTGGGCAAAGATCAGAAATAGCTGCCTTGCTTGAAGAGAGGGAAGAGCTAGTGGATGGCTGTGAGTAGCAGGGTGATACAGTTAGAAGCAAAGTATATTTTAGCTGTAGTATGCAAATTATTAAAATCATTTGCTCTTAGGAGAACTAAAATTGGATGCATTGGTTGGTGCTAGAAAAAGTGGACAAGTAAAATCTGAGTTATGTTTTGGATGGGGAAACAGACAGCTATTAAAGTTTCCAACTTAAGATGGTTCCTTTGGCTGACTATAAATCTCCTATTTACCTTTCTAACCATTTTCTAGATTATTAAGGTGCCCTTTAGGGACTATAGGTTATGATATTCAAGCACTGAGATGAGCATTTTTCTTTATAGACTCCCAAGAAGAGTTACTGGAAATCCCCAAGCTCTTCTAAAGGTGCACCAAGAAGGCTCCCTCGGACACCACAGATTCCATGCTGCACTCCAGAAAGGCTGCTGGAACCTCCTGCAGAAATGACACCTGCAAAACAGGCAGTGTTTAAGGAGTCCTTAAAGCACTCTTCCTCATATGGCTGTGATTCACCATCTGAACTAACAGTAACTCCTCAGAAAGGATACTCACAGGCAGAAGGACTTGCCTCTTCTCTTGAAAAGAAGACACGGAGAACTCCCAGAAGGCACACTGCTCAGCCACCTGAGTTTCTGCAGACTTGTGCTTGGTCACAGTCAGTACCTTCCAGTCCAGAAAGCACCTCGTGTCCAGCAGCCCAGACGCCACCGACTATCCAGACCAGGAGTGGATGTCTGACTCCCATCAGACACTCCCTTAGAATACCCTCGAACTCAGCAGACTTGGGGTTGCCAGGAGAGACGGCCTTTGTGGGCACACACCAAAACCAAAAAAGCCCAGGTCCCCAGGTCCCTGGAGCTTCTCAGGCAGAGGAACCAGCACAGACAGTGAAGGAAAAATCTAGCAAAGCCCCAGAGAGACCAGAAAATACACCTCTGATTTACTCCCCACCTATTTCTCCAAATGAACCATCTAACTCTCCTTCATGTGACATTTCCAAGAAGAGCCCATTTTGGAAATCTCTGATGGACTGTCCTCCCCCTGGAGAACTGGATTGGAGAGTGCCCCAGAAATCATCCCATGTGGCCACATTGCACTCATGTTCTGTTCCCTCAACTCCTCCCAAAATCTCACAGATAGATATCCTCCCTCCTCCACCCCCTTCTAAAATTGGGAAAAGGTACAGAAATACCTCTGATCCTGAAAGAAGCTTCCCAGAGTGCCAGCCTAACACCTTGGGTGTTCCTGTGGTTGGCCTAACTGGCACACCAGCTGCCATCACAGACTCTAGGAGGGACCAGAAGGAAGGGAGGCTCTCTCCTCAGTCTTCTCCTGAAAGACATAGTTACCCTCAGGCTGGTGTAGGGAGAGACTGGTGTATGTCCTCCCCTTTGCTCATTGCAAGTGACACAGAGTACCTCACCCTCCTTGAGGAAGATGAAGACTATGGCAGTGATAACTTGAAAAATAACATTTCACCAGAACAAGGTGAGGCATTAAGGACGGTGGTTGCTGACAAGCAGCCTTCTCTGTCTCACCAGGGGATTCCTCCGTCTCTCCCTTCCTCTGTGCCCAGCTCTCCCCTGGTACCTTCCTGCGGCCCGCACCGCACGGCAGACAGAAAGCAGGGCCAGACTATAGCACACCGAGAGAATCCGCAAGCTTTAACTTGGCCTTTGAAAGCCTCTGCCAGCCCACAGACCTACGAGGTTGAGCTGGAGATGCAAGCTTCGGGCCTCCCCAAGCTTCGAATTAAAAAGATAGACCCCAGCTCTTTGTTAGACATTGAACCCCTAAGAAAAGAGGATGGCTCTCTGGGAGAGGGGAGTGCCTTCCCTGGTCTCAGCTTGGCCAGGGGCAGTAGGCCTTCAGGCAAACCAGAAACCAGCTACATGTCACCCCCCTGCCTCTGCTCCTCGCACAGCACGCCTGGCAAGAGCGGGGGACAAACTTACATCTGCCAGTCCTGCACCCCAACTCGCTGCCCCTCTAGTACCTCCTCTCCTTTTCAAGCAGAGGTTGGGGTTCCTTGGACACCATCTCCCAAACACAGTGGAAAGACACCTCCTGACACAATTAAAGACTGGCCCAGGAGAAAGAGGGCGGTGGACTGCAGTGGGAGCAGCTCCGTGGGGAGGAGCGAAGTCAGTGCAGACCTTCTGGCGAGCGGGCCAGGGCTTGAGCTGGAGGGGAAGGAGCAAGGGTTTGAACTCGCTGTCATCAAGACTCGCATCCTGGGGGATTTTGAGCTTGAGGGGGTATGTCAGCTGCCAGACCACTCACCTCCAAGGGATAGTGTGCCTAAGGCTGAGGATGCCTTCTCATGGGAACAGTTTGGATTGGGCTCCAGGAAGAGACTCCGTTCTGCCAAGGAAGCAGCTGAGTGTTGGGCCAAAAGAGTCTGTGACAGCTGGAGAGAAGACTCAGAAGCGAGTGGGGAGAGGTCTCCGAGTACAGGTGTAGGGCAGCTCACCTCCACGGGGGATGAGGAGGTCTTTGTTTCAGGTGAGCTTGCTTTTGAAACTCATCTTCCTCATGGTTTCTGGTGGGAAGTATGTTCAGGGAAGAGGCTTTTAGGAGTTACTTCTTCAGGAGGCCAGGGACACTACTTGGCTGTATTGACTGTGTGGTATCTTTCTAGGTGCCACCCCACCCCCTGGCTGTGCTGTGCGGAGCTGCCTTTCTGCCAGTGGTCTCCAGGCACTGACCCAGTCTCCACTGCTGTTCCAGGGAAGAACACCTTCCTCTCAGTGTAAAGACACCAGAGGTAATATGTTTGTTAAAGGTCCTGGAGACCATCACCAGGATCAGACTCACCCTTTGGGGGATGCCCGAGGGTTAGCTCAGGCATGCCAGGCAAATCGCTATTGGAAGAGTCTCAGGGAATGCTGGAATAATTTTGTGACCACAATGTTATGTACCCCTCCCACAGAGACTCTAAATAGAACTTCTATGCATCTTAACAGATACTCCCCTCAAACTCTTACTAAAATACTTTGTCTTCGTGAAGATGGTGATGGAAGTGGTCCTACTGCAACATATTGCTGGCCTGTGGTAATCAGAATCTAAAAGAAGAGAATGTTTTGAGTAACAACAGTGATAGATGCATGTTTGGAGCCAGCGTTTCCCCACAGTTGGTTAATGCCCATGCTTTCGGGTACATTCTGGCTGTTGAAATCGGCCTTCAGGCCCTAGGATGCCCCTTCCTCCACCCTACCTGGGAGAGAACGGGATCTGGCTCGTGAAGGACACTGGTTAGAGAGGTTTCCTTCCGCCGGGACTGAGGGGGAACTCAGGAAGTGGTAGGAGGTGAAAGGACCGCCTTCACGGCTTTCCTTCCTCCAGACAACAATGTAAATCACACCAACCGGCTCAGCTCGGAGACCTACAAAGAACTTCAACCCACAGGTACTTTGCATTTGCACAATTGCTAACTGCTGTCAGCTGGGTGCATAGTCATACAGGGTGGAGGCGGTAAAAGTGTAGGTAACATAGGAGGAGGGGGTAACCTGCAACAATGCTGTAACCCTCCCGCAGTCTAAGCCTGCTTTCGTGTGGTCCTCAATTACTTCCTGCATTCTAAATCTTTCTGCCTCTTTCCAGATGAGGATGTGGACGTATTTCCCTCCACTGCAGAAGAATCTCCTTTCAGCCGAGCATTCTCAAGAAGACGCCCCATCAGCAGAACTTACACACGGAAGAAGCTGATTAGCTAGTTAGGATGGAAGCAGGTTGTGGGACTTGTAATTACAAACACTACTGAGCCGATGCATTCCCTAGACCAGAAGAGTGGCTTTTTCTCTGGATGTGTAAGGATTTCAAACTTTTACCATAAATGAATTCTTAACAAGTGTGTCCAGAAATTCAGTTCATCTGACCTGGGCCTTACTGATTCCCAAATGTAACCCTAGGGCTTACTTCGCTGAAGCAGGAATAACCAGAGCTTCTTAACAGAATCGAGGAAGTTCCAAAGATGAAGGCAAAGTCAGCCAGGTCCTCTTTTACCGTGGTCAGTTTTCAGAGTCCAGCTAGAATGCCTTAGAGTTTTTTAATTCCCCTCATGGAATATGTCCAGCCCCAGAACCTACCCCCACCACACCTGCCACTCATTAGGAAGATTGAGAGGAGGGGTGGATGATGGTATAGCTGGTGCTCTAAATCAGAGGCAGCTGGGAGGTCAGGAAACAGGGAACTGTACCCCTGGGATTCCAGCCCCAGCCCAACAGTGAGTGACCTTGGGCAAGTCAGGGGACCACCCTGTGCCTCCCTCACTTGTGAAATGGGAGAAAGGACCCCTACACGGTTTCCCTTGCAGAACTGCTAAGGCTTGGACGCTGTGACATGGGGAGTGCTTTGTAAACTGTGAAGCACCATCCACATACATGGATAGGAATTTCATACTGAAGACTGCATCGGGGGCCGCAGAATGGATTTTTTGCATTCCCTACGCAAGACAATAAAATCGCCTCTGGCTGCGTTTCTGTTCCACGTTCCAGCCTGAGGTTAACTGTAACTGGTCCAGTTCTAACAGTTTCTAGAGTCAACCGCACTCCAAGTCTGCCCTGTGAGTCAACCAATTCACAGGTAGTCCCACCCACTCATGGGGGACCCTGGAGTGTCCCTTGACCAGCTTGCCATTCACTCTTGGCCAGGGGCCTGGCTAACAGTGGGGTCTACTCAGAATCATCTCATTCTTTAAAAAGCTTTCGAGCCTATTGTGTTCCAAGAAGCCATTCTTCCCAAATCTGATCCGTACTATCGTCTTATAAATCAACCTAAAAGTGAAAACTCCCATTCCTTCCTTTAGAGATTATTCTTGTTTATTATAAAATGGCTTTAAAAAAAAAAAAATTCTAGAAGTGTGCTAATGAGTTTCCCAGCTCCCCCTGTCTATATATAAGACCATTTAGACCACAACCCTGCTGCCACTGACCATTTTGTGATCAGCCTCAGCTGAAGCCCCAACCTATGGGCATGTACGACACTTACGCTCCACACCAGGCTTGTGCTTCCAAAACTCGAGCAAACTGAAGAAAGGTGGCAATCAGGTGCTTAAAGGAAGGGAGTGGCAGTTTGCATATTGTTTTAGAAACTTGAGTCCAGTTCTTCTGGGATATGACCCAAATTTATTGACCCCAATTAGCATAAAGATCTGGACGTGGACTTAGGGTATGAGGTAAGGACTGTCCTTCACAGAAGCAAGATGGGTGGCAATAGCACCTTTCAGCAGGATTGGAACCTCCCTCCAAGGCCGGGTTTGCTCAAAGCCTACAGGGGATTTTTCCTGACATCAATCATCCCTGGGCTGGCCCTCCGCAGCTCCCGCCGGGGCTTGGCCAGGGGCCCGAAGTTCCAGGGCAGACCCCCCTCAGCCCCCAGCAGCCCCCGCCCCACCAGGGCCTCGGCTGCCTCCCGCTGCCTCAGCTCCTCAGGACAGCCCTGCTCGTCGCTACACAGGCTGGAGCGCTTCCACGTCAGCGGCAGCGGGGCTCGGACCAAGTCCCGCACCTCCTCCCGGGTGCGGGGGACACCCTCAGTGAAGGGGGGCTGCCAGGGAAGCTCGGGGGCTGGGTGAGGCTCTTCTTCGTTTCCAGGGGGCTGTCTGTTCTCCAGGCACAGGGTCCTCTTCTCCCCACCTGTCACCGAGAATGCCACCCTTGTCAGTGATGGAGGTACCAACACCTTCCCAATGCCCCAGCACAACAAGCAACCTGTGAAATGACCCAATAAGAGCTGAAGTGAGGGTGGTCTCTAAGCTTTCCCCAAGACAGAAGAGAATGAGCCTGGTTTCAGAGCAAGGCAGGGCAGAGCAAGTGACACCAGATACAAATTACCCCTGCTCTGGCCTGCAGCATTCAAACCGCTGAGCTTCTGTTTCAGTTCCTGGTTTATCAACATGTGGCGGCCCAGTTCCTTCTCCAGCGCTTGGATCCTGGTCTCATATTGCCTCTTGCTGTCTGCTAACCCTTCACCGAGATGGTCTAGAGTGGAAAGACACAGAAGAGCGGTGAGGGCTGTGGACAGGGCAGGACAGGGCCCGTGGGTCCAGCAGGGCCTCACCTCGGCTCTGCTGCAGGAGCAGCTGCACACTCTGCTCGTGCTCCTTCTGCTGCAGGGTCAGCTGGCGGTCCATCTCCAGGCGCTGCCGCTCCAGAGCCACCTCTAGCCAGTAGACCAGCCGCTGCTGCTCCTCAAGCTGCATCTCCAGCTCCGAGAAGGCTATCTGCTGCTGGTGCTGCTCCTCACGGAGCGTCACCACCTGAGCCAAGGCCAATCCAGGCTCAGCCCAGCCACTGGCTGGCTTCACCCAGGCAGTCCTCAACCAGGGACGGCAAATATTTGGCACCCTTGCCACCGCTGCCCCCCACGGCAGACATTAATAGTAAATCGAGTCTTCCCTGCTAAGCCTCAGATGCCTTCTCAACATAGTGTCCTAGGCAACAATTTCTAAACGGTTAAAGAGTTGGCTCTCAGGACGAAACTGATTTGCCATCCCTGCCTCAAACCCTTTCCCAGCTACACATTACTGAGCTTCTGGGTAGAGCCTCAAGCTATGGCATGTCATTAGAGCTAGGGTTTCTCAACCTCATCAAATGTGGGGCTAGATCTTCCTTGTGGAGGGCTTTCCTGTGCACTGTAGGATGTTTAGCACCATCCCTGGCCTCTACCCACTACACAGATGTCATAACACACATCCCCCACCACTGTAACAACCGTGTCTTTGGCCACAAGTCCCCTGGGAGGCAAAGTCAGCCCCCATGAAGCACCACTGATCTGGGCAGGGGCCGCCCTGGAATTGGCCCATCAGACTGGAAGAGGAGGCGTGAGGACACTGGGTGTTAGTTTCATTACGTAAAAAAGGCTCTAAAGAGAGTCTGAGGCAGCCCTGGAGACAAGTAGGTCTCAATTTTGTGATTCTGTCTCCAATCTGGGAAGAAATGGGGCATTCATTGGAGCTGCCATCAGACAGCTCCCCTGCACGAGTTCCAGAAGGAGGAGGCAAGAGGGTTTGTGGGCCAGTGACCCACCTTGTCAAAGTACTTGCAGAGTAGTGCTCTGGTCTCTGAGGATGAGAGGTAGCTGAGCTTGGCCATGAGGTTCATCTCGCACTGGGACAGCAAGGAGGCTGAGGCCCGCAGCACCCGCTGGCGGCACGTGATGGCCTCGTTCTTATACTCAATGGCAGCATCCAGGGCTTCGATGGCCTCATCCAGCTGGAACAGCGTCCGCTCCTCCTGCGGGGACATGGCCATGCATGGGGGAGGTACTGGGCTTCCGCAACCTCAGAACACCTGATCCCTCATGACAAGGCCTAGGCAGACACGAGGCACTGCAAGAGTCAACAAGTGGCTGCAAAATGTGCCTTTACATGTCCCCTCATCCTGAGAAGTAAGCGGGTGTGTCAAAAGAAAGTTTCCCTCTGCCCTCAGTGGCAGGAACAGGGAAGCTCTGGTCTCTACCCAACCCCAGGGTGAAAGCTAGGCACTGCTAAGAGGCTGCTTCTGAGGTGCACAGCCCACCGAGTGACCTGTACACAGAAAGCCCACAATACACACCAGATTGAAGACATGGCAGGTGTGCAACAGGGTCCGTATGGTCTCCTGGGGTGAGTTTATGTTAGCCTAGGCTTTCTCTGCTGCTCAGGCGAAGCACATTTACATGGACCATGAGGTACATTAAGTGTGCTCAACACACTCCCACACAGGAAGTTGAGTTGTGTATGCATGGGGTCTGGTGAGAATGAGTCCAGGCTCCAGCTTGAAGGGAACTGAAAGGTCAGCTGGGCCCAACCCCTTTGTGTCACAGACAAGGGGCTAAAGCAGGGGCAGAAAGGCCAGTCCAGCATGCTCACCAACCCCAACCCTCCTGCCTTCTGTACCTAGTACACAGGAGGATGAAGGAGGAAACCTGTGCCCAATGGCAGCAAGGCTCAGCACCCCATAGAGAGCCAGAGCCAGCAGGCTAAGGAGTGCAGACAGACAGACAGATGTTGGTGGCCCAGGGTGTACCTCAGGAGACAGCAGGCTGCCCTGCCTCAGCTTGCTATCAATCTCCAGGCGCTGCTTCAGCAACAGGTCCTTCTCCTGGCGCAGGTTATCGATCTCACCACGGATCTGCTGCTGGTTGTGGGCACTGCTCTGCCGCAGCTGCCCACTCTTTTCAGACAGCTCCTTCTCCAGGTGCTCCAGCCGGCTGGATACTCGCACAATGTCCTCACTGAGGGCCTGGGGCAGCGCCACCAAGGAGGGAAAAGCAGACACCGTCTGTCATGGTTTGAATTATGTCCCCCAAAAAATGTGTGTATCAATTTGACTAGGCCATGATTCCTGGTAACTATTTTCCTGTATGTTGTAAACCTGCCTCTGTGATGTTAATGAGGGAGGACCTGATCTATAAGACTGGATCGTGTCCTCAGGCAATCTCTTGAGATATAAAAGACAGAAGTGAGCAGTGAGACAGGGGGACCTCATATACCATCAAGAAAGCAGTGCTGGGAGCAGAGCGTGTCCTTTGGACCGGGGTCCCTGCGCTGAGAAGCTCCTAGTCCAGGGGAACATCGTTGAGAAGGCCAAGAAAGAGATTAAGCCTTCCCCTGAAGCTGACACCCTGAATTTAGACTTTCAGCCTACCTTACTGTGAAGAAATAAATTTCTCTTTGTTAAAGCCATCCACTTGTGGTATTTCTGTTACAGCAGCACTAGATGACTAAGACACCATCCCACAGGGATGACAAACTGCCAGCCCCATCACTGGTTGCCAGGGAGGACACAGGGCCTTCCCTCCAGAAACCCACAATCCAGGTGCGGAGACGTGGCCCTGCCCTGAAAAGAACCTCAGAGTGTGCTGCTCGGGGAGGGGCCTGGCTCTTAGTTACGCAGAAGCTTGGGGACTGGTGGCTGAGGAGGGACCCTCCGAGATGGCCAGAAGGACACAGACAAGCAAGGGAAGAGGCAAGAAGGGGATGATGTGAGCCGAGGAGGAGAGGGTGATGTGGCCTGCTGCCAAGATGACTAGACTAGAGAGAGTGTGTGAAAATCAGCAGCCCTTCTGGGAGCCTGAGGTGGGAGGGAGTGAGGTCAAGGGGAGTTAGGGATGACCCAGCTGCAGCTTGAACTCTCTTGGACTTCACAGAGCGCACCCATGATGGCTGGGGTGGGGACTCCTAACTGCCATGGTCTGGAGATCTGGGAATTTGGCACAAGCACCTGCTACTGGAACAGGCTCTGGGATTTGTGTCTGACCTGCCCACTATAATCCTCATAGCAACATTATGATTCCATTTGACAGAGGAGGAAACTGAGGCTCAGAAGCTGGTCTTGCTACTTGACCTTCCTATTCAAAAGGGAGTAATGATGTCAGCTGGAGCCAGGTTTCAACCCCAGGTCTATCTGCCTCCAAAGCCAGCAAAGGCTCCCTTTTTTTGGCCAGACCACCTTCCTCTACCTGCTGTTCCTTATTCCACCTGCACAGGCCCAGAGTAGGCAGTTAATGAGGTGAAACGATTGTGGGATGGATGCTTGGAAACGTTCCTCTACCCACACATCATAGCATCCTAAAGCCCTGGAGTTCTTGAGGATCCATGGAATATAGCCCAGCAGAGCAGAACTTCACCTGGCTGGAACTTACCTGGCAAGAAGATCACATGGAGGGACCTCACTTGGCTAGACATCAATGAGAAGGACCTCACCTGACTAGACCTGCAGGATCTCATCCATCAGGAATATCACCTGGAGAGACCTCACTGGCGGGGACATCACCTGGTGGCATCTCACCTGGCAGGACCTCACCTAGTGGAAACTCAGCTGGCAGGATCTCTCCTGGCTGCACCTTAGCTAGCTCTCACCTGGCAGGGCCTCACCTGGCTGGACCGCAGGCGCTTGCTCTCCAGCCCCGTCTTCTCCTGCATCAGGGCCTCCTTCTTGGCCAGGATGGCCTCCCGCTTGTGAAGCTCCTCCCCCAGCTCCTCCAGTGCGCGGCGCTGCTGCAGGACCTTCTCCATCTCCAGGTCCAGCCACTTCTTCTGCTCTTCGATCTTCTGAGGGAAGCGAGGAGGCAGGAGGAAAGTCAGTCCTCACATATGGCTCTTGGGCCAGCACCCGAGGTCCAGTGGGGAGGAGGGTGTACCCACCAGCTGCCCCCAGGGAACCCTGACAACCAGCTGCACTAGCCAACCAGGCTGCAGTGCTCTTGGGGTGCAGGTTCAGCCCAGCCTTCAGCCTGCCTCCCTCACCCCGGGTCCCACCTGCTGCTGCTCCAGGCTGACCACAGAGCCATTGCTGCCACTGCGCCGCTTCCTCTGGAACGCCACAATCTCCTCTGTCTTGATCTTCAGGATCTTTTGCTGCTGCTCGTGCTTCAGCTCCAGCTCCTGGGGAGGAAGCTCAGCAGGCAGGGCCACAAATGGCGCCAGCATCTTACCAGAGCCCTGCCTGTGATCCCAAAGCCCGCAGGGGTGCCTGCCCCACTCCTGACAGCCCTGCAAAAAGCTCCCCCGCCTCATCCCCTCCCCACCCTCAGGGACAAGTAAACAGAAGCAAACACTTCGCTATCCCCTACAAGATGCCAGATGCCCTACATATTTCATCTCACTGAATTCTCACTCTAGGCTTCGGTTTCCTACAACTCTCATTTTCAGATGAAAAAAACAAACAAACTCAGGCTAAGTTCACGTGGCTGTGAGTGGCGGAGCCAGGACTCCCGGACCGTGTTCCCCATGCAACTGCGGGCCCAACCTTGACGCGGTGCTGCCGCTTGTTCATCTCCATCTCCAGGCGCCGCTTCTGCTCTGTCTCCTCACGCAGCCGCCTCTGCAGCTGGCCCTGCTGCTGCCGCATGAGCTGCACATTCCTCTCCAGCTCCTGCAGCCGCTTTTCACTCTGGGCTGACAGCGACACTAGCCGCTCCGTCGCCTGCTTCTTCTCCTTCAGCACCTGGGACCAACACCACTTCTACTGGGCCACCAGGGGCTAGAGAGCCTGGCCTACTGCCTGGCGCTCCACAGGGTGGATGAATGGATAGAGGGACAGACAGAAGGGAACGCAGGCGGGTGGCTGGGGGACTACTAACAATACTGGTAGTTAACCCTTGTAAGGCATTTTCCAGGCACTGTACTGAGTGCTTTGTGTGTATTAAATAATCCTAACAACGCTATGAAGAAGTATGATTATATTACTCCTATTTTACAGATTAGAAAACTGAGGCACAGAGAGATAAGGAAAGGAGATCAAGGACAGCTAGTAAGTGGAGCTGGGATTCAAACCCAAGAAGCCTGGCTCCAGAGCCCGAGCTCTCACCTACTCTACTGTGTTGTCTCTTGGACACCTGAGCTGACAAAAGAAGGAATGAATGACGGATGGACAGCTGCAGATATGATGGATGGAAGCGTCAGTGGGCAGAAGGGCGGAAGGATAGGATGATATAAAGGTGAAAAACAGGATGGACAGATGATAATGCAAGGCTTGACATAAAAGGTGGATGGACAGATGGGTAAATGCGCAGTTGGTCACATCACCTGATAAAGGATAAGCAGATGGTTAGATTGGATGGACACGTGGACTGACAGGTGGACAGACAGAGAGATGACAGAATGGAGGGGTGAGTGGATAGATGGAAGGGGTAGACAGATGGACAGAGGGAGGGGAGGGCTGCATGATATAGTGTGCATCTTCTTTAGGTGCCCACCCTCAACAGCGCCCCCTCTCCATCTATCTCCTCTGCAGTGTCTGAAGCTGAGCCAGCCCCCTATACTACTGGCCTCACCCTGGAAGCATGGAGGGAGTGAGCACCACCAGTCAGGGACTCGGGCACAAGGGCCTAAGCATGTCCCGATCCCAGGGCCCCCAGCCTGGGAGGCCCCAGCCGCTGCCCCGGGACCCTGACACTGACCTGCACGTGGCTCTGGGCCGCGGCGACCCTCTTGCGGAACTCCTGGAGCCGAGACCGCTCGCCAGCGTCCTGCAGCTCCCTGCCCTCGAGCTCCTGCAGCTGCCTCTGGCCTTCGCTCAGCTCAGCCCGCACCCGCTCCGCCTCCTGCTCCAGCTCCCGGATGCGCTGGCTGTGCTGGCGGTTCAGGGCCTGGGCCGCCTTCCCTGGAAGTGGGGCCGCATCAGCACAGGCCATTCCTCTCCCCCTTCATTACCCTGGAAGGCCTTGCAGACCTGTCAGCCACGGACGCGTGTGTGGGCTTTACCAAGCCTTTGTACCACCAGAACTGTGAATTACTTAACATTTTTCTTCCAATCAGCTCACTTTTTAAATTAGCCCCGTCTTCAGCAGCGACACAAGGAAATTCCAGGTTAACCAGTTTTATTATTCCCTAATACACTTTAAAATAAATACATAACTTGAACCTTTGTAATTAAGCCTCTAGAACTAACTTCCATTTTCATGAAATATGGGGGAGAAAGATGTAAGTTAAATAACACCATAAGAAAGCAAACAGACAAACCCAGAACACTCTGACTTTGGAATATTCTACAGGACAACTGACTTGGTGAGAGAAGGGGGACTTCAGAGACCTAACAAGCAAATATAACGTGTGGGACAAGTTTGGAGTCTGATTCAAACAAACCAGCTGTAAACAGACAATGCTGAATAATCAAGGCTATGTGTTCATGGCTGGGCATTAGGTGACATCCAAAGAATTACTACTACTAATTTTATCAGACATGTTAATGGCATTATGGTTAGGTAGAAAAGGTCCAAATTTGTTAGAGAGGCATACTGAAAGGCATAGGGATGAAATGATGTGATGTCTGAGATTTGCAAAGAAAAAGGGGAGAGATGAAACAAATGTGGCAAAATATCGGTAACTGGTAATGGGTAGATGGGGCTGCATTGTATTATTCTCTCTTGTATGTGTATCTGAAATTTTTCATAATGGATTTTGTAATAAATTTATAACTATTAAAATAAAAGGGCTCAACTGGTCACCACATAAAATTGTCTCCCACCCCCTTCACCAGTCATAGACTACATGATCTGAACACTCGATCCTTGATCACACTCACTGTGTACTCCCCACGACTGAGAGCCTGTGCCCAGCACAGCGCCTGATACACAGCAGGTACTTGATAAAAGTAATGCTTACTGAGAGCTATTCTAAGCGCTTAGCCTGAATGAACTCACTTCACCCTCACAACAACCCTATGAAGTAGGTACAACCACTATCCCCATTTTAGGGATGAGAAAAGTGAGGCACAGAAGGGTTATGCTACTTGTTCAAGGTCACACAGCTGGGAGAGGCTAAGCTGGGAATCCACCGCAGCCATCTGGCTCAGGAGCCCCTGCTCTTTACCGCCACACTGACAAGCCCCCTCGAAAACAGCGTACAAGGAACAAATGGAAATCGTGCCCAGGTGGAGGCCTGCCCAAATGCCCATTCCATACCTGTGCGGACCAGCTCTCCGATGAGCTCCTCCTTCATGCGGATGTTGATGGCCAGCTCCCGGATCTTCTGCTGGGCCTGGGCCAGCCGCCACTCAGAGGCTGTGGCAGCAGGGGCCTGGTGGGGCTGAGCCGGGGCCTTGCTCCCACCAACCACTGCAACAAGCAGACTGACAATGGAGGAAGGCCAGAGGGGAGGAAGGGAGAGGCATGCCCCGGGCAGGGGTGATGGATGGGCAGCCGCACTCGGGTAGTCAGTCCAGGACCATGGCAAGGAGAGGGGGCCCTCTCCACACCCCAACCAGTTCACCTCTGGGCCCTGGGATGGCTGCAACCAGCTCTTCAAGGCGAAGCTCTGGGCCCTTCCTGTCAGGTGGACTTCCTGGGTGGGCCCCCACCTTCCGGTTCCAGCTGCCAATCCCACTTCTGGAGGCAGAAGCAGGAGTCTGTACCCCTCCTCAGTCCCTGCCCCCACTTAGCCACCACCTCCCAGGCTGGGAGGGAGAAAGAGAGACCACCAGGCCATCTGCCCCCAGGGTCACGTGTAACCCAGGGTGCAAGTCTCACAGAACTCTAACGCTAGGAGGCACCAGACAACCGGGGGCACTGAGGGCCACCCCACAGACACCCACCCCAGCAGGCCTTCTTGGCTCAGGGCCCACAGCCCCACCGGGCCAGCTGGGGCGCTGTAGAGAGGGTGCCCTGAGACCCAAGAGGCCTGGGCAAACAGTGTAAAAGACTCTGCTGTCTGGGGAGGAGACAGCAGGGTCCCACCGGACCCAGGCCTGGTCCTCGGAAGGCTCGGACCAGGGTCCCACTCACCTGCACAGGTGCAGGGTCTGCCTGGGTGGCCCCTCCTCCTCGTCCTCCTCTGATGTAGTTGAAGAGCTGCTTCGAAGCCTGTCTACCTCCACCAGCAACTCAGTACCAGCTTCCTTTTCACCTGTCAGCTGCCAGGGGGAGGGTCAGGGCTTCACAGCAGGAACCTCAGGTGTCCTCACCAGTCCATTTCCCACCTCCGAGTCTTCCAGTGTATGGTATGCCTGCCTTGCATGCCCTCTCCACATCTCTGCCTCCTTAAGCCCTGTCTACCTTCAAGATCTAGCTCAATGACACCTCTGGGAAGCCTCTCCGCTTTCCAGCTAGAGGCAAGAGCTTCCTCCTCCACACCAGCACCCACAGCACCTGCTACTCCTCAGATGACAATTGCCCTTTCTATCTTAAGTACAGGTTGTCCACACCTAAGTCTTGTCTCGCCCAGAAGACAGGTGTACGGGTCGAGAAGACACATACATCCCTGCACAGCCAACAATACCTGCAGTGGCAGGTACGTGACAGGCCTCTGCGAACCCAAGTCCTCCCACTCTTCAGTCCCCTGGGCCTTTAGAGCTGAGAGGCCCAGAGCTCTCAGGCAGATGTGGGAGTAGCCGTGGTCCAAAAGGCCCCATGTGGCAAAACCAGGGCAGGGGACCAGGGCTTAGAGAGACAGATTAAGGCTCCATGGAAAAGTGAACTTGCAGACAGCCATCCAAAGATAGAACGGGCTACCTCAAAGGTGGTGAGCTCTCCATCTCTGGAGGTGTGCAAACTTTCCATTCACTGCCAGAAGCTGTAACTTTCTCACTCCAAGCAATCACTAGCCATCCCAGGGATGCACCACCCAATGGCACCTGACCCCAGTGAGAGGCCCCACAGCCACCCAAATCCCAGGCCCTCTTCCAGGGATACCTGAAAGAGCATCTCACTTCTCACAGCCAGCCCCACACCCTAGCATCACTCGTCCCCTGCCCGGAGCCTGCCCAGTCCAGCAGGGCCCAGACGACGCCCAGCCTCACCGACTCCTCACCTCTCCCCACTGCTCAGGACCAACTTCATCTCCTGGAAGGCAGGTAGTGGGCACCATGCCCAGCATATGGGTGTGAGCACCCCCCAAGGGGGCTGTGTGAGGCCGAGGCACAAAAGACCCAGGAGGCAGGCCCTGCAGAAGCCCTGGGGCCCCCCAGCCAGGCCGCACCAGCTCCAGCTGCAGCCGCAGCTCTGCCATCTCCTCCTGCTGCTCACGCAGGCGGTCGCTCTGCAAGACACGGTTTGGGTAGTGATAGGGCATGGGTGGGGGGGCAGGGATGGTCACCAGCAGGCAGAAGTGAGGGAAGCTGAAGAATAAGTCTGAGGCCACCCTGCCTTCCCTGGGCTAAAACTCTCACACGCACAAGGCTTAACAGCCTATGAAGGGGGCACAGTCTGTATACCCATTTTACAGATGGGGAAGTGAGACTAAAGGAATTGAGCACCCCAAGGTCACATAGCCAGTGTGGAGGGCTGGGCTAAGAGAATTCCCAAGGTCTCTGGGTTCCAAGTCAAAGACGACCAGGGATGAGAAAGCCAAAATGCCTCCACCCGGACCGCTGTACTCATTCAGGCTCAAGCTCTCACTCCACCCTGCCAAGGCCTCCTCATCACACTCCCTTCCTGCCACCCCTCCACTTCCAATCACTGACACCAGAGGGCGCCAGGAGCAATGCTGACCCTGTCACCATGGGCCAAGAGGAAGAGGGCCTGGCTGCACATCTCCCATCCAGCTCATGATCGTCCAGCACAGCTGAGCTGCCCAGAAACCCACCCACACTGTTCCATTCCTCACCTCCACACTTCGGCTCATGCTGTGTCCTCCATCTCTACCCACCCTGCCAGTCAGCCTGGCTAACTCCGTCTCTTCCTCAGAGACTTAGACTTCATCTGCTCCAGGTGGACCCACCTGCAGTTTGTACTGCTCCATGGCATCCTCCAATGCAGCCAGAAAGTCTCGGTTCTCCTCTTCCAGCCGGGCCACCTGGCTCTGCAGTGTCAGCAACTGCTGGGTCCCCTCATCTTCCTATGGGGCAGGGAGAAAGCTCTCAGGGCAGAGCTGGCAGGGCAAGCCTGCCTCTCCCTGGGACATCTTGGCCCACTCCCTGCCCTGCCACCAGCTCCCCTATCCCTGCTGCCTGTTCTGCCCCAAGCCCTGCCTGCAATGGGGGTTCCAGACCCACAGGTGGGGAGGGCAACCCAGACCCCACCTAGCCTGGGGTCTCCTCTGCAAGCCAGTTGGGCCACTTCTAGTGATTAATTATATTTTTATGTATAATAATGTCACCACCGTTATTAGGAACAATTTACTAAGCTTCATGGGCATTCTGGGTGGGCTCCTGTTCCACATTCAACCCTCACCACTCCCTGGGAGGTAAGTACAAACATCATCCCTATCTTACAGATGGAGACCTTGGGGCCAGGTGAGGTTAAGAAAAGTGTGACTAAGGTCATCAGCAGAAGTGAATGAACTCTGAATGAGCTCTGCTAATAGGTGGCCCCTCTCCCTTTTCCCTCCTTCTCAGGGGGTAGGGTCCGCCGGGCCCTTGGCCACCTTTCGCCCGCGCAGGGTGGTCTGATCCTCAGCGGAGGTGCTCTCGATGCCGCTGTCAGGCCCAGAGGCGGAGCTCAGGGCGCTGCGCTCGCCCTCGATTGCGCACAACCAGTCGCGCACCTTGCGCGCAGCGGCGCCGGGCAGCCCGGGCTCAGCCTGCAGCTCGCGCAGAAGGCTGCAGGCGGCGTCGGTGCGAGCCCGGCAGCGCGCGCACTCGGCGTCCGGGCGAGTGGTGGCGGTGTGGGCGGCTGCAGGGGCCCGGGCGCGCCGGCCGCGGTGGATGATGCGCGTCTCTGAGCGGTGGCGCGGCGGCCCCCGCGCCCTAGCGACCTCCTCGAGCGCCCGCTCGGCCTCAGGCCGCCAGTTGATCGTGGCATGGTTTCGGATGTTCTGAGCGCGGCTGGCATAGTTGAGGGTGTTGAGTGTCTCGTCGAAGTCAGAGGAGGATGGGCTGACGCAGGCGACCATCACAGTCTTGGCATTCCCCCCGAGGGAGTCTTTGAGGATCCTGAGGGTGATGAGGATGAGTGGCGTCAGGGACCCGAACGCACCAAGCCTAGGGCCAGCCGTCCAGTCCTCGGAATCGGGCTTGATCCTCGGCTTGGTTCCCCGTGGGCTGAGACCTGTGAGGGCCTCGGACTGTCGGCCGGCGCCCCCAGAAGTCAGTGAGGGCCCCTACACCAGAGCCCAGATAGGCTCCATGTCAGAAAAGGGCGGCTCACCGGGTGATCTTGGAGTCGCGGTAGGGGATGTGGCTGCCCCGGCGCTGGGAGTCACCCAGGGCGCTGATGACGTTGCCCAGCGCCAGGAGGCTGCTGTTGATCTGGATGCTCTCTTTCAGCCGCTCGCCTGTGCTGCCTGTCTTCAGCACTCTCTCGGAGCCCGCCAGGTCCACAAAGTGGAACTTGGAGACAAGCAGCTGGCCGGCAGGAGGTCTGGGCAGGCGGCTGGGGGCGCGCCCCCGCTGCTCCAGGGTCACCGTAAAGACCGTGTGGGAGCGGCTGGAGAGTCGGTTGAGGTGTGTGGCCCCTGTGTGCCGCGCTGCATTGCCCATCTCCAGGAGGCTCAGCACCTCGTCAAGGCCCTCCACATCCACCTCCTTCACCCCACACAGCACTGCAGGCACAGCCGGCTGTGAGACCCAGGGCAGTGGCAGCCCTTGGTTGACCAGGCAGGGAGGGCAGGCAGGTGGGACTAGCCCTGTACTTGCTCTTCCTGACCCAGATGCCCCCTCCCCAGGCCCAGGGTGTTCTTCCCAGCCTGATTTAGGCTTGAGGGGCTCCAGCTTCCCCCATGCCCATCTCAATGCCTCTCACTCAGGGAGCAGAAGTATGTACAGAACTCTTGGAGACAGGGGAAACACGGGGTTTCCAGGAGAAGAGGTGCCCCTCCCAGACAGGTAAGCCCCCTCTCAGAGAAGGCAAAGCCTCTCCAAGCCAGGTGCCCCACTCCAGCCCTACTCGGGGCAGGCGGCGGGGGTCCTACCGACATTCCCTCGGTCATCTTCCCGAAGCTGGATGTCACGGCTGGCGGTGCCCACCTCAAGCAGGTCTCGGAACTCCTCCTTGTACACTTCAAGGTAGGACACGTGCACCAGACAGTCAAGCAGGTCGTTCTCATCGATAAGCTTGAAGGCCTCAGCCATGGCCCGCGGGATAATGCCCTGCTCATCCTCATGGAGGGAGGCTGGGGAGACACCGCACGGCATTGCCACCTTGCCTGCAGCTGGACGCAGCTGGAGGATAGGACTCCAGTGTGGAAAAGGCGGCAGCAGAGGCCAGGATGGGTGGGGCAGCCTGAGCCAGGCCATGCTCCAGGATGGCCAGGGGTCAGGCCAGGCAGAATTATACAATTTCCGAGTTGGAAGCAACCTCGCATGGTTCAACCAACCCCTTTCATGATGCAAGCATCCCCTCCACTACATTCCCAAGAAAAGATCAGACACTGCTGGCTTGAATGCTCCTGGGGACAGGGACTTCATTAGCACTGACTGTACTCAGGTATCTAAAGGCCCTCTTAAATTTATCCCAAAGAAGTAGTGAGAGGATGTTCAGAGCAGCACTCTACGTAACTTCAAAAAAAATGTATCCTAAGATGCAATAGGATATCTGGTTAAATAAATTATATTCACAGTGGAATGCTAGGCAGCCAAACCAAAATTAGATTGAAGAGTATTTAACTATATAGAGAAATGTTCATAATAATATTCGTAAGTACATGAAGCAGGATACAATATAAGCCCATTTTTGAAAAGTATACTAATTTTCACAGAGGAAGAAACCAAAAGCTAACAGGGTGAGTGATCTCTGAAAGGTGGTTTCAAGGAGGTTTTATTTTGGGCTTTTTCTGTATTTTCCTAATTTTCTATCACAAACATACGCTTTTGTAAGCTAAGAGAAAGCTTAAAAGGGGCAGTTCTTTCAATAGGCCCAGAATGCCTCTCCCAGAACTCCCCTATAGACTCTCACCGAACCTGCCTACTCTCTGTAGCCAAACCCCCTCTCTGCCAGGACAAACACTCCCCATTCCCAACTGGCCAACTAGAACATGGATTCCTGATCTTTGGCAGCTATTCTGGTGACCTCCAAAGACATGCCAATTTCCAGTTGTGGCAGTGTGGCCCCATCTCTATGGAGTTAAGAAGGCCACTCACCTCCAAGCAGGGGCAGACTATCCAGTAAGCAGGGTACACACGAGCTTAATCGCGTTTACTTTACTAATCTGTAGTGCACAATTTCACGTGGGTTTCACCATTTCACGTGGGTTTATCTCTGATGTCAATGGTAGTGGGTAGCACCTTGCTTATTGGGTAATCCATCCCTCCCTACAAGAACCCTTCCTTCCAGCGGGGCACCTAAGGCTGGTTCCTGCCCTGCCCAGCCCACTAACATGACTGGTCCCACCCTGGGCTGCAGATGGCTGTATACACACCCTGCTCGGCCTCCCCCAGAACCCCTTACCTTCAACAGCATATAGCAGCAAGGGGGCAGGGACAGAAATTCAGGAGGGTCACTCACCCACACTGGCCTCACCCATGGTGTACGTCTTCCCAGATCCCGTCTGACCATAGGCAAAGACAGTGGCGTTGAAGCCCTCAAAGAAAGCCTCGAGGAGGGGCTGCACGCAGGCCTGGTACACAGCCTCCTGCCCGGCATCCTCGGCCAGCACCACATGGAAACCAAAATGGCGGTCACGGCCCAGAGTGACGCGGCCGCAGCCTGGCTCCACCCGCAGGCAGCTCTGGTGCCCGTGCAGCAGCTCCTTGGGCAGCAGCGGGCGGACTCGTAGGGCCACTCTCACTGGGACCTCCTCTGCCGCTGGCAGCCTCTGGGCCTCCAACCCCATGTTGAGAGGGTGCAGCTCCAGGCCCTGCTGAGAGAAGTCCCTGCCATTAGCACCTGAACTCTAGAGTTGGACGCACCCTGCAGCTTCTGACCTTGGAGGGATGGAGGGGAGGGTGGTCAAAGTTCAGAACATCCCCCTGACACAGGCTTCAGAGAACACACTACAATCCCACAGAGTAATGTTTCATGGCTCAGATCACTGGCAAAACACGGCCCAAACTCCTCACACCCAAGGGCTTCTGTGTTTCACCTGCACCCCCTCCTGTAACCCCATTTCCTAGAAGAACCCACCCACACCCACACCCACACACACCCACACCCACACCCACACACACACACACACACACACACACACACACACACACACACACACACACACACACACACCACTCCAGAGAACTCCTTTCTGTAAAACCCTCCTGGATGTTCCATAGTCTCTGCCTTTGTCATACCACCCCACCCCCTACTTAAAAAAAAAGAAAATCAAGACCAAACTCCAACCACCAAATCCTGCAATTCCATCCCCTAAATATCTCTCCAGTCCACCTCCTTCTCCCATCCTATTGCCAAAGCCCTGGCCCTGGGCACGGACATCTTGACAGGATGGTTTTTACCAGCCTTCTCTCTGATCTCAGTTTTCCTGTCTCCTCCAACACGGCAGCCAGGGGCATCTTTCGAAAAAGCAAATGAGATGTTACTCCCAACTCCAAAGGCTCCCCACTACCCTTGGGATTCAAAACCTTAACAGGCCCTGCCTACCTTGCCACCTCACCTCGTCCTGACACCCCAGGTCCTTCCTCACCCGTCTCTGCCTGCAACAAGCTCTCTGTGGCCAAAGGTACCTCACCCCTGCAGGCTGAGGTAGGACATACCTTCTTCAAGGAGCAAGGGAGAAGCTCAGCTCCCAGCCCCTCCCGCTCTGCCTAGCCGCTCCCCATCAGCCACTGCCCACTCTCTGGTGCTATTCCCAGGTTAGCTGTTTGTCTCCCCACACCGTCCAGACGGGGAGCTCCAGGGCAGGGGCTCTCTTTTTCCCCTTGTACTGTATCTCCAGTGCATAACACAAGGTCACACGCCTAGTAGCTGCCCGATAAATAGTGATGAAGCCCTGGTGGCGCACTGGTTTAAGCGTTTGGCTGCTAACCAAAAGGTCTGAAGTTCGAATCCAGCGCCTCCCTGGAAACCCTATGGGGCAGTTCTACTCTATCCTATAGGGTCACTATGAGTCGAAATCCACTCGACTGCAACGAGTGTATGTGGGTTGTGTAATCCTCATCCAAGGAACCTTCCCCAAACTCCCTTCTCTTATCGCTTTCCTCACCCCACCCCCCAGGCCCACAGCACTTTATTTTTTACTGTTTAACCTCTCAGCACACGTAACGGGTTCCTTCGTTCATTAAATCATTCATTCAGTCCCTGCTGGGTGTCCCGCCCTGGAGCCATGGAGGTGACTCGGCCGAGCAGTACGGTGGGAGCCTTCGCGCACCCTCAACCCTAGTCTGTGAGCTTCCCGAGTTCCGCTCGGCGGTCACTTGACAGCGCCCCAGCTCCGGGTAGACTGCTCCGCACACCGACTGCGGCCAGACAACTCCACAGGTGCAGTCGGGAGCCAGAAGGGTCGAGGGTCGGGGATCGAGGGCCAGAGACTGTGGGCCCGGGGCAGGGAATCCCGGAAAGTTTGGAGAAGTGATTATAAATGGGGGCCCGGCCCTTGCAGCTTCGCGCTCGCTCCTTCTGGCCAGGCCCGGAACCCTGGACTCAGCTCTCTGACTTAGGGAAGGAGGGGCGCCGCCGCGCGAGGAGGGGCCTCCGGGAGGCCAGCAGGCCAAGGGTGAGGGGCTCCTCGTGCAGGGTCAGAGCTCCCCAGGAGCCACGGCTCCCGGTGCCACGCGGCCGACGGCTGCGCAGGGAGGGGGCGAGCGCGAGCCTCCCCCGATCCCACCCGGGTCCTCGCCCTCCACCCCTTCCGGGCAGCACCCACCTCCTCGGTACGGGTGCACTCCCCGGGTCCTGCAGTCAGGCTCGGATCCCCAGCTCGGCGCGCTCCGATGGCGTCATCGGGACCCCCGACCCCCCCAAAACATCCCGCCCCTCAACCTCAACTCCTCCCGCCTCGGCGCTCCACCGCGGAGGCTCAAGCCTGGCGGCGCCGCGCAGTCGAACCGCAGACGGGGCGGGGCGGGGCCCTGGTTGGGGCGGGGCCACCACGTCTGCCTTTGCTCCGCGCCTCCCTGGGTCTCAACCGCCTCGCACTGATCCCAGCGCTGAAGCCGGCAAAGTTCTGAGAATAGAGAGACCCACGAGGCCAGCCTGGTTTTCCAAGCTGGAGAATCCCACCTTTTATACGGAGGGGCATCTAAGTCTTACAATGACAAGCTGTAACAAGCGAGAAGATGAAGACTAACTAAGGGCTTTTCCCTGCCCTGCGACAGGAGAGTGTATAGCAGTGGACTAAAGCTACTATTCGTTGGTTCATTCATTCTTCGTTCAAGGCTAGACGCCCCCCAGCCTTTGCTGCCCCTCTACCGCACTCCCTACGCTCTCTCAAAGCACAGCTAAGTCCTCCCTCCCCTCTCTTCTCCTCCTTTTCTGTCAGGTTTCACCATCCCTCACCAGCTGCTCCTTGGAAGCCCCATGGAGCACTTCTACTCTGTCCTTCAGGGTCGCTATGAGTCGGAATTGACTCGACGGCAGCGGGTTTTAAGGCTGAAAGGAACCGTCTTGGCGCAATGGTTAAAGCGATTGACTGCTAACTGAAAGGTGGGCAGTTCGAAACCACTGCCTCTCCGCGGAAGAAAGATGTGGGAGTCGGCTTCCATAGAGATTTACAGCCTTGGAAGCCCTGTGGGGTTGGCAGTGGGTTTGAGTTTTGGTTTGGTTTAAGGCTGAGGAGGACTCATCCCCCGTGAGATCTTCTCACTCCGCTGGGTGGGTGGGTGAGTGGGTGTGTGTGTGTTTGCGCGCGCGCACATCAGGACCTGGCTGCACCCCTTGCATTTACACAGGAAGAGTCATGACTGTGCCCCCCTTTACCGCCCAGACCCTGGGTGACCCAGGTGGCTGGTTGGCCTTCCAGAATGTCAGGAAGGGAGCAGGATGGCATCTGCCCTGGAGCGCCTCACCAAGAGCAGGCTCCACAAGGCCTGGCCCCACACCTCTGGCTTGTAAGCCCCCAGTTTGGAATGGGCATGGGTTTCGTTGGTAGGCTCCACTCCCCGCGGCCTTGAGTTCCTGGATGGACAACTGCCCCATCCATTGAGAAGTGGGGTTTGCTGTAAAGTTCTTAGCCAACCTCTTCGGAAGGGGAGATTATTCTGTGGGCAAATGGGCAGTGGGAACTTTGCAGAGGTGTTTATCCTACATCTACCTGGGCAGGTGCTGCACTGGGGATTGCTCCCATACAGCTTCTCTTCCTGTTTGCCCTCACTATCGATCCCATCCCTCAGGCCATCTTTTATCCTTCCTTCTTGTCTTCCATCAGCCACCAAGCCCCGATTTCCCTTCGGTAGTTTTCAGTCCAGACAAATCTCTTTGTGCTCCACAGTCGTGCCAGCCCAAGTCAACATTATCCCTCACCCGGACCTTTGCAGAGCTTCTTCACTGGTCTCCCTCTACTGCCCCTGGCTGTGGGACAAAACTCTATTTGGCCTTTTGTCTCTGGTTTCTGAAAACAGCCCTTGGAGTTCTCCAGCAATCCAAAGTGGTTTTTTTTTTTTTTTTCCTCCCTAAAACAGCCAGGCAACATTTAAACGTGTGCAAATGAAGTGGGAGCCCAGGCTCTACATCTGGCTAATGAACTAACTTCAGGAAAAATGGGAGGGGACACGATGGAATCAGTCGTGCATATTCAGTGATTCAATCAGTCGTTGACTATGCATTAAGGCCTCAGTCATGCATATACATTTGTTGTTGTTCGGTGCAGTCAGTAGATTTCTACTTATAGCAGCCCCATGTGACAGAGTAGAACTGCCCCATAGGGTTTTCTAGGCTGTGATCTTTATGGGAGTAGATCACCAGGTCTTTCTCACATGGAGCCACTAAGTGGGTTCAAACCACCAACCTTTCGGTTAGCAGACCTTGGAGATTCTCTTTGAGCTTCTGGATTGATGATGTACATGGGAGAACCAGCACATCTCTGGGAACATGAAGCTCTGTGCTGAAAACGCTTCCCAGACCTCACCTGTGCATCTCTTCACCTATATCCTTTTGTAATTATATTAAAAACGTTATACTGTACTGAGTATAGCCCTTTCTGTGAGTTCTGTGAGTTATCAAATCCATCAAGGACGGTGAGGGCCAGTAGTGCCTGGTGTCTGCCTATTTGGCAGGTGATTAGAAGGACAGAGTGAGGACCCAGCCTGGCTGGTGGCTAGAAGAGGGCTATGCAGGAAGTCGTTTTGTAAAGACCTAACGCTGGGTGGTTAGGGTCAGACAGAGTTCAAACGTCACCTGGGTGGCTGGTGTCAGATATGGAGAAGTGGAAAAGTGGGGATGTGAATTACCTTAGCATTTTGGGAATTAGCCTTTTGTCAGTTATTATTTATACACTCTGTAAATACCTGCCAATTAAAAAAATTTAAAGAGCAGAGAAGTACAGAAGGAGCAGGTAAGCACAATGTTTTGGAGGGTACCTTTCCAACTATTATTCTCGATGATGTATGTAAGCCTATACATGTATATATTATACACATGTAAAGTATACATATTCTGTTTACTTGTTCATTTCAACTGTGAGGTCCTTGAAGAATGGGTACTGAGCATATCTTATTTATCTCTATGTCTCTTGCGTCCTTGGCCCAAGACCTGGCACAGTGACTCCATAGGGGCTCTTGGTAAAATGTTATTGAAGAAAAGTAGGAAAAGCTGTCTTTGCGTTCACAGAAATATAGGTCACTATGGCGTATACAGGAGTCTCTAGGTGGCACAAATGGTTAAGTGCTCTACTACTAGCCAAAAAGTTGGTGGTTTGAACCCACCCAGAGGCACCCTGGAAGACAGGCCTGAAGATCTGCTTCTGAAAAGTCACAGCCTTGAAAACCCTATGGAGCAGTTCTACTCTGCACACACGGGGTCATGAGTCTGAATCAACTTGATGGCAATGGACAGCAACATGGCTTACATGCTCGTATTGTAGCCACAAAGTGACAGAACATGCATAAAACGCTCCTGGAGACTGAGCAAATATCCTCATGATGGTACCTCCTTATTTTCTAGAAGTAAAGTTGCCAAACTGTACACCAGATAATCCTGTCCTCAGCTTAGAGTCCCTTCTTCTCCCATCTCTATTTTCCATTCCTAGTCCCAACCTCCCCTCCCAAAAAAAAGGAAATGTCCATACTTCCAGCTTAAAAAAAAATACTTCCTCAGTTCTAAGACTTGCATTTTCTCACATTTTAACATTTTTGAAATTGAGTTGTACCTTACAATTGTTGTCAAGGGAAACTTGGCCCCCAGAGAGGCAGAAGCCACATGGGGCTGTCTATATACAGCCTTAAGGAAATGGAGCCTTCATCTTTGTGACCTCTGATGGATTGTATGCATTGGGAACACCATGCATGGTTGAATTTTAATTAAAATCTGAAAATATATTTGTCACTTAAAATGTCATTAGGAAAATTGAACTCTAATGTAGTCATGAAATTTATTACATATACAGAAGATTGCTTGTCACAGAAAAGCAATATAACTAAAGGCCATAGAAATTGCCACATCTCTCCAGATGGATCTATGTTAGGAAACCCTTAACTTAACGTAACAGAAAACACAACTGGAAGTGACTTGAACAATAAGGCCATTTGTTATCTCACTAACAGGGAGACCAGAGGGAGGCGGGCTCTGGGGCAGCCTGAGTCAGTGGCCACATTACCAAGGATCCTGGCTTTTCCATCTCTCCCTTCTGCTATCCTTGATGTTGTCAGAGGTGTCACCTTCAGACACAAAATCCAGAGGAGGAAGAGAGCTTTGTGTCATGCGGCACTGTTTTTGGATCAAGGAAACTCTTCCTAGGAACTCTACCAGTGGTTTTCCCTCACATTTCATGTATCACATAGCTCAGGCCTCTTCATCCCTGAACTAGTCATTGGCAAAGGCATGGAATGACTATGACTGGGTAATGTAAGATGTTAACAATAGGGGAAACTGGGTGAGGAGCGTATGGGAGCTTTCTGTACTATCTGCAACTTTGCTGTAAAACTAAAGTTATTTTAAAAAAGAGTGGATACTTTATAAGGAGCCATTTTTGCCCTATCTCTTTAGCCCCAACATGTACTATTTGTTACTAAAATTGCTCGAAGTCTTAGCCAGAGCACTACTTTTGGACACAGCTATTCAGAATTAATGCTCATTCAACATTCAAACTAAACCAGACTGGTTGCCGTCGATTCCAACTCATGGTGCCCCCGTGTATGTTAGAGTAGAACTGTGCTCCACAGGGTTTTCAATGGCTGATTTTTCAGAAGTAGATTGCCAGGCCTTTCTTCTGAGGTGCCTTTGGGTAGATTCGAACCACCAGCCTTGGTTAGTAGCTGAGTGACTACATCATTAGCACCACCCTGGGAGAAGAAAGTGGTAAATAATTGCATGGATAATTGTATGTTATTGTCTGTTAGGAAAAAAAAAATCTACGTTTAATATAATGGTTCTTTTTCTGTCTCCAAAAGCTGTGATTGAGTTGGAGGTGCATTTTGTAATCTGGAATAAAGGGGACAGAATATTTTTCTTGAGAGGGACCCTTAGCATCCCAATGTGAAGTGTTTGCTGTGGAGGATTTCCTGCAGTCCAGAGCTACTGAAGATACTGAGTGTCTTAGCAATCTAGTGCTGCTCTAACAGAAATATCACAAGTGGATGGCTTTAACAAAGAGAAGTTTATTCTCTCACAGTCCAGCAGGCTACAAGTGCAAATTCAGGGCGTCAGCTCCAGGGGAATGCTTTCTTTGTCGGCTCTGGAGGAAGGTCCGTGTCATCAATCTTCCCTTGGTCTGGGAGATTCTCTGCACAGGAACCTCAGACCCAAAGGACACACTCTGCTCCCGGCACTGCTTTCTTGGTGGTATGAGGTTCCCCTGTGTCTCTGCTTGCTTCTCTCTTTTAGATCTCAAAAGAGGTTGGCTTAGGCACTACCCAATCTTGTAGACCTCATCAGTATAACCTAATCATAGTGATAGAGTTTACAACACATAAGGTAATCACATCAGATTACACAATCATACAATACTGGGAATCGTGACCCAGCCAAGTTGACAGATATCTGGGGGGACATAATTCAATCCATGACACTGAGTGTGGACATGCCTTCACATCCACATGACCAAAAAGGCTCCCCAGAGTGATGCCTTCCAGAACAAAGTCCCACATCCAGCCTAGAGCCAAGGATGCAAACATTTGCCATTTAGAGGAGTTGCTTTGCTCTCATTTCTGGCTAAGAAGTGTTCAGAAATACTGAGGCCAGGCTCAGAGCACCTTGCTACTTAATCAAGGGGTTTTTAGTCATAAAAGACACTTGCACAGCTTAAACTGCTTGTTTCCTGGGCTGTCCTAGTCCATGTACTGGCCCCTAGCACCCTGGCTAAGGTCCAAGGCACAGCGAGGCATCTGGGCCAGGCTAGTGGGTGTGTTTGCTACAGCCATGTCAAGTCCCTGGATCCCCTGGGCTGCTGAGAGGGCAGCTTCTCTGTCTGCTGGCACATGGCCTAGCAAGAAAAGCCACAGGACACAATGGAGGAGAGGACAGCCAGGGGTGTGGTTTCTGGAGCCCTGGGAGGAAAGCAGTGTGGGCGGGGTGAGGCTCAGGACAGCTGGGCGTTTCTGCACATCCAGGCCTGAGGTCACTTCTCCAGCAGCTGCCCAGAGGGGCCTGCCAGGGCTAGACTGGGTTCTGCCTTCTCATACTGGTCATGTTGTATTGTAAGTTGCTGTCAAGTTGATTCCAACTCATGGCAACCCCATGTGTGCAGAGTAGAACTGCTTCATGGGGTTTTCAAGGCTGTGACCTTTCAGAAGCAGATCGCTAGGCCTGTCTTCTGAAGCACCTCTGGATGGGTTCAAACCACCAACCTTTTGGCTAGTAGTCGAGCACTTAACCATTTGTGCCACTCAGGGACTCCTGTCATAGCAACTTCTAAAGGCCCCTCTCACAGATCCCCTCCCTCCCTTGAAATGTTGAGCGTAACGTGCGTCATGGGAGTGGGATGGGAGGCCCAAGGCCTAGCTCAGGGCCCTGGCCATGTCTACATGTGCATGTCCACCAGCCACTCCCCCTCCCTATCCTGGGTATCCTCAGACTCCAAAACCATGGGGTCAAGGCCTGTAACTCATTACATCAAAAATTTGCCAGGGCCCCTGAGTCAGCTTCAGGGAGCTCCCCCTCAGGTGAGCAATGGAGGGGGTGGGCGTGGGGGGGCGGGCGGCCAGGAGTGTGCTCATGGGTTTAAGGGGGCTTATTGAGGTAAGTGTATGTATCGATGTACTGAAGAAGAAAAGGCCTAGAGATCTGCTTCTGTTAAGATTACAGCCAAGGTTCCATAAGCAACTGCCTTCTTTGCCATGAAGAACTGGATGATGCCTGGCTACCATTAGTGAACATTTTGATCAAAGATTCCATAGAAGAATCCTGATCAAAAGGGGAAAATGCAGAACAGAATTTCAAATTCTCATAGACTTTAGACTTTCTGGAGCCATGGAGGGTGGATGAACCCCTGAAACTATTGCCCTGAGATAATCTCTACACCTTAAATCAAAAATATCCCCTGAGCTCTGACAGGAAACACAACAGAGAGTCCTGGACAGAGCAGAGAAAAATGTAGACTAGAATTCAAATTCATGTAAAAAGACTAGACTTAATGGTCTGAAAGAGACTGGAGGAACCCCCAAAACTATGGCCCCCGGACGCCCTGTTAACCAAGAACTGAAACTATTCACAAAGCCCACTCTTCAGACAAAGATTAGACAGGCCTATAAAACAAAAAATAATATATGTGAGGAACACGCTTATTAGTTCAATCAAATATAAGAGACCAAATGGGCAGCTCCTGTCCAAAAGCAGGATGAGAAGGCAGAAAGGGACAAAAACTGAATGAATGGACACAGGGAACCCAGGGTGGAAAGGGGGAGTGTGCTGTCACATTGTGGGGATTGCAACCAATGTTATAAAACAATATGTGTATACATTTTTGAATGAGAAATTAAAAAAAAAAAAAAGAAAAAATATATCCCCTGAAGTCATCTTAAAACCAAACAACTGTTTAGCTTAACTAGTAAAATAGGTCTGCCTTGAGCATTGTGCTCTTTGAAGAACTATGTATACGGGATCAAATTGACAAAGCAACTCTAAAGATTAGATAGGAACCTTAGGGGCAGTGAGTTCATGTTAATGAGGGAAGAACAACTCAGAAAAGAAGGTGAGAATGGTTACACAACTCAAAGAATATAATCAGTGTCACTAAATTGTACATATAGAAACAGTTGAATTGGTGTGTTTTGCTGTGTATATTCTTAACAAAACAAAATAAAATTTAGGAAAAAAAATAGAACTATTTAAAGATGTTCTGATAGTTGGCATTGGATAGATACAACCTCAGTCAACTCGAGTCCTAGTGAACAAACTGCAGTTAAAAGCAAAAAATATTTTACATTATACCATATAGTCTTAAATCTAACTGTACATTTGGATCAATTTGGTCTACTTTGCTCATACATGGCAGGATGGATAAATCTGCTTATTTTCCATGTGCAAACATTTCCACTGGCATTTCTAATTTATCTAAAGATGTGTGATTATCAATCCAAGAAGTCTCCAGAAGTATTTTTTTTTTAAGTTGATTGCAACATGGATTCACATTCATTCATTCATTCAACAAGCATATTTGGGGGCCTACAATGGGTTTGGTTTTTGCTTACTATGTGTTAGACTCTTGTCAGGAATTGATTTTGTCCACAGACTCATGCTCAGGACCCGGAACTAAGTTATTTTTTTCTTATTTAAAACAGAAGCAGATGGTTAGAATGAAGATCTGATCTAAAAGCTAAAAAAAAATAAAAAAAGATTATAGCCAAGAAAACCCCATGGAGTAGTTCTACTCTGTAACACATGGGGTCGCCATGAGTCAGAATCGACTCCATGACAACTAACAACAAGAACAACCAAAGGACTTAGAGTGGTGTTATAATTACTAAGCACATTTCTGCAGCTGCAGATAAAAATAATGATACAATAGAAATGGGTTTAGAAGGCTGCTTAGCATCATCAGTATTTAAAGTGCACATAGTCTTTTCACTCAGCATGTCATGGTTACAAGTTACAAACTTATCGGACACATGTACATAAAGACATGTTTCATAAGGACATTTATTGTAGCACTGTTTGCGGTAGCAAAAAATTGGAAACAACCTAAAAGTTCATCATTAGGGACTGACTAAATCAGTTAAGTACTTTATTCGTATTATAAAGTATTTCATATGTGGCCATTAAAAAGAGCAAGGAAGATTTATCTGAACTGATAGAAAAAGATCTCTAAGATGTATTAGTGAAAAAAGCAGGTGAGTGTAACATCCTACAGCTTGTGTAAATAAAAATGTATGTGCTTGTACATGCATAGCCTATATCTGGAGGGATACACAAGATACTGATTTTACGTTTGCTTCTTTGTGTGTGTGTTGGGCGGGTGTGGGGAGCTGAGAAACTCAGGGAGGAAGATATACACCCTTTTGCAATGTTTGAATTTTTAGTCTATATATTTCCTAGGTTTAACAAGTATTAACATTTTGGGTGGGAGGGGGCAGTGGTGGTTCAGTGGTAGAATTCACACCTTCATGTGGGAGACCTGGGTTTGATTTCCGGCCAATACACCTCATGCACAACCACCATCTGTCTGTCAGTGGAGGCTTGCATGTGCTGAACAGGTTTCAGTGGACCTTCCACACTAAGAAAGACTAGAAAGAAAGGCCTGGTGATCTAGTTCTGAAAATCAGCCAGTGAAAACCCTATGGATCATAACAGTCCAATCTCATTGTGCATGGGATTGCTATGAGTTGGGGGCTGACTTAGGACAACTAACAACAACATTTTTTTAAAACAGGGCTTGGAATGAACTGTGGCTATAAAATCTCTATATAGTCTATATAGTATAGAGTGAGAGGACACCATGTCATCCCACAGCATCTGGGGATGCCAGCATTCAAAAGGCAGATAGAAGGGTGAAGATGCAGTTGGAAGGTAGTAAGGATGCAAATGGAAGTGTGGCTGCAAGCAAGGAGGTGGTTCTACAGAGCATGGGCCTGGGACTCAGCCTGTGAAGGATTCTTAGAAACTGACACTAATATTTTAAATAAACACACAAGAGCTCTTGCACCTGACTGGTGTTTCCTTCGTAGTAGTCTGCCAACAGCCTAAATACTCATCCTCTGGGACGCAGTGCTAAAAATGGTCAAGAATTCCGGTTTGGACCCTCATCCTTATTGGTGGCAAATATTTGTCTGCAGAGGATGGGTACAAATTTTGGAAACAAATGTTATTTGGTCACAAGTTTGGTTAATGTGAGAAATCAAGTTAGGTAATTATTCTTTTAGTAAAAAACAAGCCATAGAATCAGGAGAATGCTGCTCTGGTGCCCTTTAAAAATGGGCCTGACAGCCAAGCCGAAAAATGATGCTAAAAAGACAGGTGTGTGTGCACAGCAGCATCAATGGAACGCAGCTCGGAGTTCTGAGGGGCCTACTTTGAACAAGCCAACGCTCGCTTGGACGTGGAGGTTCTATTCATTTGTGAGAGAAAAGGCCCTGGTGCACTGGGTGGTGGTCACACTGGGTCTCCTGCCAAGGAAGTGCGGAGGTTGGGCCGCGGGCTCAGCTCTTCTTGCGCAGCTGGCTGTACTGTGCACGGCCCGGGATGGGCTCCATGACACTGGGCCGGAAGAAGCTGTCGCTGACCCTGCGCACGGGCTTCTCGCGGGGTACGGCCAGGAAGCCCGGGCTTGGCCCAGCGGGCGTCACGAGCTTGTCGTCCAGACTCTGGCCGGCGGGCGAGGCCACGCCACGCGTGTTGCGCAGGCTGCTCTGGTGCTGAGCTGGGCGCGGCGAGGGCTCTGGGCCAGTGGCCGGGGCCCCAGAGCCCCGGCGCTCGGCTTCAGCCGGTGGGTTGTCGATGTCCCGGAATTCGCTCTCTGGCTCCATCAGCGACAGCCTAGGGAGCTGAGGACCCAGCCGCTGGCGTTAGGCCCTCGACTTGGCCCTCTTTCTCCGCCTCTGACCCGACACCCCCTCCCCCCCAACCCCGGGGCTTTCGCGGTGATCTCTCTCATGATTGGCCCATCGAGGGTCAGGCACAGGCTGGGGTGTGAGACAGTGGCCTCCAGGATGGGGGGAGCTCTGAGGGTCTCCACAGGCCCGACCCCTCAGACAAAGCAAACCAAATCCCTCCCAAAGTTTCTGGATCCCTAGGGTCTCCTTCAGAGAGACAATGGGAGACTGTGGCTCTTTCTGACCCCTGCCTCGGGCCAGTGTTACAGGCTGAGCATGGCCAGCACATTGCCACGGCCAGGGTCAGGGTACCCCTGCCTGGACCTGTTTTGGGGCCCTCTGCTCAAAGTGAACAGGCTGGCTGCCGAAGACCCCTGGCTTGCCTCTTGGTGAGAGTGAGTGACTGAGGGCCCCCTCCCCAGCTCTAAGGGGGTTTCCTGCCTTGTCCAGCCCTCCAAGAGTCTGCAGGACCTGTGGCTTGCTCTAGGAAGGGGCCCAAGGGCTTCCTAAGAGATGGTATTGGCATCCCTTGGGTTTTTGTGTTGGGGATATAATTGAGATGGGGCAGCTGCTGTCCCCTGGGACTTGTGGCCCGCCCCTCAGGGCCCCCTGGAAGCCTCTCTCCAACCCCTTCCCAGGAAGCAGCACACAAACCTGCCTGGTCCTTCAGTTGGGAGCCAGTGAGGGCTGGGACACTGAGGCCCCACAGACTGGTAGCAGAAGACTCCTTCACCAGCAGGTGGGGAAGGGGAGGAGGAAGAAGCCCTGGGCGTAGCTTCTATACACTTGGTGCTGGGAGGGGCCTTGATGAAGTCAAGGCCACAGCAAGTCAGAGTGTTTCTGGGGCACTGAGGATCATAGAAGGGTCTCCAAGGGGGCTGAGGAAAGGAGGGGGCCTACAGTGCCTTCAGTCAAATTTACTTAATCTGTCCCCATCCTGTCCCAAGGGGAGAGGGAGGGTTAGCCCAGAGTGGGACTCACCGGCACGTAGTGCACCACCGTGTCCACCACGTTGTCAGTAACGCCCTTCAGGGCATCCGACAGGGACATGGCCCTCCCCTTGGTCGAGGAGACAGCATGGGTGGGCATGAGGTGCAGCAGCCTCCCTGCCATGCCCAGCACAGTGGCAGGTGCCCAGGTCACAGCCGAGATGGAGCTTTGGAGGGCCATCTGCATAGTGTGTGCCACACTTCCCAGGAGGCCTTTTGGGCTGGGTAGGGCTGCCACCTGGGGGCCAGAGCAGGGTCAGCACCTCCTGCAGCAACTCCTGGGCCCCCTGCCCCCATTACCATCCCCAGAGCTAGAGGGGAAAGAATGTGGACCTCAAACTGAAAAAAATGGATCTCTGTAGGCCTGACTCTGCCACTAGCTATGTGGCCTTGGGCAAGTCACTTTCCCTTTTTGAACCTCAGTTTCTTTATATGCAAAATAGGGACAATAATTTCTGCCCAGCCTATCTCACAGTGCTGTTGTGTGTCAGCTGAGAGAATGACATGAAGTGCTCTGTTAGCTAGATGCTTGTGGGGGGTGAAAGTGCTGCACCCATGCACCCTGTCCTTGGGTCTGGGGCAGAGATTCTTGTTTCACCCTGTGCTTCTGCTTCTCACCTTCCCTCCCCACCGGCCGCCGTGGGTTGTGGGACCTCTAGGCTCCCGCATCCTCCACTCAGCTCCTGCTGCCCTTCTCACCTCACTGAGCTTCTCTTCAGTCTCCTCCTCCTCCTCTTCCTCCTCCTGTGTCTCCTCCCCCTCTGTGTCCGTCTGGTCATCGTGGGCCTCCTCCTGGGTGGCGGTGATGGTGTGCAGCCAGGGCACCTGCATCCCACCCTGCTGCCGGGACACCACCTGCATGGCCGCTGATGCCCCCCACTGGGCCAGGCTGCTCTGAGGGCGGGAAGGGCCACTGGCTTCAGAGCCCCTGCAGAAGGCAGGCAGCCCCAGAGGCCAAAGCCCTCACCCCAGGGCCTGTGGTGGAGGGGAGTAGAGCCAGGCCCCAGATGACTTTTCTTAAATTTTTCATTGAGTGAGAACTTACATACACCAAAGTGCATACATCTTTAGTGTACAGCTCCACCACTTTTTACAAATATACGCCTGTGAAACCACCACCCAGATCAAGATACAGACTATTTCCAACACCCAGGAGACTCTCTGTGCCCCACCCAGTCAGTACTCCCTCCCCCAATGGTGACCACATTCTGACCTCTATGGCCATGGATTAGTTTTGTGGATTTTTGAACTTTGTATACATAGGGTCACTATGAATTGGAATCAGCTCGATGGCAGTGGGTTTGGTTTGGTTATACATGGAATCCTACAATATGTATTTTTTCATGAATAGCTTCCTTTGTTAATATTATGCTGTGAGACTCATCCACTTGTTGCGTATAGGAGCAGTTCCTTCTATTTCATTCCTATGTAATAGTCCAGTGTGTGATTATGTCACAATTTATCCATTTTACTGTTAATGGATATTTGCACTGTTTCTAGGTCTTGGCTAAGGATAAAGCTGATAGGGGCATTTTTCTACTTATTTTTTGGGGGGACACAGTGCTTGTTTTTGTTGAGTTTATATCTAGGAGTGGAATTGCTGGGTCACAGTGTATATGTATGTTTAGCTTTAGCAGATATTCCTCACAGATCTTTAAAGGGTGAAAAAAATCAAGTGTCCCCGTGGGAGGAAACTGACCTGAGCAAGTGGGCTGGTGTTCCTGGAGGCACAGCTTGGCTCATTCAAAATCTCTAGGTAGCTCCACAAATAGGGCCTCCATGTTAGACAACTTTATGGGCCACCATTACATGCTATGTGAATGGTGGCCCCTGAAGTTGTCACACAGCAGACTCCACCCACTATGGGATGGAGCAGGGCATGGGGGTTAGTCTTGGCCCTCATTGATAAATGATCCTCGGTGCTGGCCACACATAAAGGAGCAGAGGACAGAGGGGAGCGACTAGTCCTGTTTCCCTACTGGAGCCACAGCACCTGGCACATACTAGGTTCTCAAGCTATCCTTGAATGAATGATCCAGGCCTGATGATGGTTTTATAAGTATCATCCAAATGATGGCTGAAAAGTGGCTGTCTTGTTTGCTGAATTTTTATGTTGTCTTTATTTCCTTTTGGACTTAGTTTCTTATGAAAGAAATCTAGCCTATCTCTGCTAAAGTACACAGAAAGGTGGGGACAGGTATGGGGAGTTAGCCTTGCCTGGGCCTAGAAAAGGCAGCTTTACCTTGGATGCAGTGGGGATGGAATTTGGAAGACTCTAGAGGGGAAACCAGGAAGCTGGAGGCAGTCAGGGGCACGGGCCCAGGTGGGGCTCTCCCCCTGATATGACGGGTTTTCTGCTTCATTTATTTAAGGGTGGCACTTCTTAGTGCCTGGAGGAGCGACAGCAGATAAGTCTCAGATGAGAGTCTCTGCTTCCACATAGGTGGGGAGACCACAGCAAGAGGCCCACTTGGGGGGATGGAAGATGGAGGGGTGCTGAGGGAGACAGACGTGGGTATCTTACCATCTTAGCAAGGTAAGTCTGCCCTGAGCTCTTGCCCTGTCCTTTCTCTTCCCCTGTGGCTTGGGGGAAAAGCCCTCTACCCTTTCTTGAGGCCTCCTGTCCTTAGACCTAAAGTCCCAGCCCAGGTTGGCAGACAGAACGTCCCTAGGGCAGGAGAAGGAGCTGAGTTGGTCAGAGCTCAGGGGCAATACTCACCAGGGGGGCTACACCTGGGATCCACATGGCCACATCGTGGCCCTGCTTCAGCACCCAGGCTGTGGTCTGGAAAGTGTGCTGAGAAAGCGTGTCGGCCAGTGCCCCAACCCTGCTCAAGAGGCTTGGCTTGCCCTTAGGAGGCTTCTTCTGGGCCTGCTGGCATCCAGGATCGTGGCCTGGGTAGGGGTTTGGAGGAAAGAAGGGAGGCAGATCAGAGAGGGGCTGGGGAAATCTGGGTTGTATCCAGGGTGGGACAGCAGTGTCCTAGCTCACCACTAACTCACTAGTGATTGAGCAATTCATTTCCCCCACTCACAGATTGGGGGAGGAGGCTAAATAATTATGGATCCATCTGAAAATCCTGCTGGGCCTTCCCTATTCCAGACCCCAGAGCCATGGCTGGGTGAGCCCTTGCTGCCTCCTTGATTCCCAGGCAGTTTGGGTGGCCAATTCACTCCCTTGAGGTTGGTCTCCCTGTCCCACCCCTAACAGTAGGTACCTGACTCTTCCTTGGCTGAAGGGAGGAGGAACTCTACCATCTTTTCAATGCCACTCAGGGCCAGGTCAGCCCCTCCAGAGGCCAGACGGCCAGCTCGAGTGTTGGCAGCAAATTCGGCTGTGTCTTTGGCCACTCCCACGACAAGCTCGCAGCCAGCCAGAGCGGCTCCCAGGACCTTGTCTGAAGTGTTTGCGATGGGCACACTGATGCTGTTCCTGGCACTGCGAAGGCGGGTGGAGATGGTGTCCTTCAGCTCGGAGGCGATCTGGAGGGTGGAGAGGCACAGGGGTCTTGCAGGCCCTGGGGAGGCCACTCTTCAGGGTCTTGGGCCCTGAGCCCAGCTTCTAGGGAGGCCTCATTCATTCATCCTCTGAGGATAGCCCCGAAGGCCACTTCCTTGATGATGTCTACCCTGACACCCTCATGCACATAGGCATCTCCTCTTCCAAATTTCTGCACCGTGTCCCCTGTCCCTCCCTCAGAACACAGATTACATGCCCATCTGCATTTGTACTGATTTATGGATGTGTTGAACCCCTTGTGACACAGTGGTTAAGCGCTCGGCTGCTAACCAAAAGGTTGGTAGTTGGAACCCACCAGCTGCTCTGTGGAAGAAAGATGAGGCAGTTTGCTTCTGTAAAGATTTACAGCCTTGGAAGCCCTATGGGGCAGTTCTACTCTGTCCTATAGGGTCACTATGAATCAGAATTGACTTAATGCCAACGGTTTTAGTTTTGTTTGGTATGGATGCATTTTAGCTTCCTAAAGTTCTGCATTAAGAAAATGTGTTGTCTTTCTCTCCTATTAGTCTGGGAGCTCCTATGTGACAAAGACATTGCCCTTCATCTGGAAAAATGGGAATGAAGAACACAGGCCTCAGAACCAAGCAGACCTGCACTCTTCACATGGCCTCCACTTAAGGCTTTGCAGCCAGTCACTAGTTTTCTCGTCTTCGAAATGGGGATCACCACCCTCATCCCAGAGGGTTGATAAGAGGATTAAATGAGAGGTTCTATAAATCACATGTTATGGCACCTGGCATAGGGCAGGGCTCAGGAATACTTGTGGGAGGGTAGGTAGTCAGTGAGATGGATGAGGGCAGGAACTGAAACTTATTCCCCAAAAACACCTAGCATGGGCCCATATCCATAGCAACTACTCAATAAATATGTATCCAGTTGAAGTGACATTCTCAGTCTGTGGTCCATAAACGGTTAGATTTTGGGGACATGGGCAATCCTGGGATTCTGACAAGTGTGGCCCATGATCTCAGGGAGTATAGTCACCCAGTGGTTCAGTGCAAGCCCACAGAGCCCCAGATCTCAGGGACGGGTTTCAGGAGGCAGTGAGACCCATCCCAAACTCCTGTTAGGGTTTGCCTCTGGGGTTGTCCCTGCTGGTCCCAGAAACCTTGCCTTCATTTGGCTCCACAGGGGGAGGAAGAAGCCCATCCTGTGACCTTGGGGGCAGGCAGCCTCCTCGAGTCTTCGAGGACGTTTGCCAGGGAAACGAAAGACTCACGGTCATGGCATTAGCAGCTCCCACCCTCTCCTCCCCTGAGCTGGGCCGAAGAAGAGGCAGTGACAGTAGAGTGGGGGGTAGCGAGAGTAGAAGAAAGGGGCTTACCTTTTCAGGAGGGTACTGGAGGGCTGGGATCTTTTCCTCCAGGTGGTCCAGGCCTCGGCAGGCCAGCTCGTTGGCAGCTATGACTGGAAGCAAAGGGCCACGGTGGGATGAGCCTTGCACCCCACTGTGAGAACCTCACAGTGCCCTCTGGGCCACGGAAGGGGCCTTGCAGCCCTCAAATCCCCCAGCCTTGCTGCCTCCAAAGCATCTTTGAACCTGAGGCCCTTTGCCATCTTTATTCCCCATCCACTGTGACTCCTCGAGACCAGGGCCAGTCTTTTCCATCTGTGTAGGAACTCTGGAGTCAGTCACACCTGTACTCAAAGCCTAGCGCCCAAATCAGAGGTGTGTGGCTTCTGGCAAGTCACAGTTTGTCTGAGGTTGTAACATGGATACTGATGCCTACCTTGCAGGCTTGTGAGGAGGAAGTGATGGAAATTGTGTGAATCACCAACATATACTGGTCTCTCCCTCCTTCTCTTCCCTCCCCTCTGGCTCCAGGGCTCTGAGTGACCATCAGAGAGATGGAGATTGGAATTTTGAGTGTGGGAGGTGGGGGCAGCAGGGTCCTGGGGTTGGGCCTTCTTGGGGCCAGGCCTGGGCCTTAGGTCTAGAGGTGAAAAACTCCCAGCCACAGCCTGTCCAGGCCCCAGACTGTCCATGGCCTTTCCTTTTAACCGCTAGGCGTTGAGAGCATGGGGCTTGGGGAGGGTGGCAGGGAAGGGAAAGGAGTTGCCCCCAGGGAGCAGGGCAAGCACCAGAGAATGCAAATGCTTCAAGGGATCCCACCCAGGAGCTGCTGAGGACATACATGTTCTATCACAGATTCTTTCTCTAGCTATCTTACTTTTCTTCACAAAATTTTTTGAGCAGCACAGAGTACAGATGAGTTGGCCATCTTCTGGTTGGACAAAATGAGGCTCTTGGAAATTAAGGAGCTTGCAGGCAGGAAGGCTGGCCCAGGGCCTGGGTCTTCTATACATTTATCTTCTCCTGTTTGCTGTGCAGAATCCTGATACCCATAATTCTGTAATTAAGACGGTGGAAGGTCCTAAACTTCTCAGCTCTATGGGAATTTCCCTCAGCTCTGTCAAGAGCCTTACCCCTTGCTGTCGAGTTGATTCTGACTCATAGCGACTCCATAGGACAGGACAGAACAGTCCCATAGGGTTTCCAAGGAGCGGCTAGTGGATTCGAACTGGCAACCTTTGGGTTAGCAGCTGTAGCTCTTAACCACTGCACCACCAGGGCTCCTGTCGAGTCTTGGAGACCAGATTTTTCAAATGGGGCAGAACAATTAGAACAAGGGGGCAGGGGTGGGGATGGGGCAATGAGGGTGGAGGCAGGTCTGGTAAGGCCCACATGGACAGTTGCCTCCAGTCCTTGCTTGTAGCTCTGTGCTGCCCCCACCTGTCACGAGCTGATACCATCAGCTGCTGAGCCCAGAGTGCTTCTCCTCCCTCTCTCCTCCAAGCCCTGCCAGGCCAGCCCTATTGATCTTCTGTCCCTGCCTTTGTACTAGACTCTGCTAGTTCCTGATGCTGCTGCTGCATTTGGCTCAGACAAGTTATGGCCTGGAGAGTCCCACTGGGATCCTGCCCATACATCTCTGTTCATCCCTTCCCTTTGCCAATTCTTTGGCCCATCATTGCCATCCTAGGAAAATGCCAGCTGAGCTCTAGATGCCTTAGAAGACCATGTAATGGGACACAGACAGATGAATAGGCAGTCAGATAGACAGGCATATAGGTAGGCAGACAAGTTATCAACCGATTAGACACACTGGCAAGCAGGAATGAGCATCAGTGAACAGGCAGGCAGCCAGCCAAGTGCCACCAGGACTCACACTGGGTGGACAGCCTGCGGACCACGGGCTCCATGCTCCAGGCAGCCAAGTTGCTGGCGCCCTGCATGCCCTTCTCGTAGGCATTGCACACAGAGGCCACCAGGGGGTGGGCTTCCTTGGTGCTGGTGTAGGTCTTCTGGAAACATTCACAGGTGCCACTCACCACTGGCAGCTGCAGGACCCTCTGTATCACATTCTCCTGCTCCTGGCATGGAAGGAAGGGAGGAAGGCAGGCAGGCATTCAAGTCATCCCACTTCTCTCCCTACCCCCCCCAGGATCATGGAGCCCATTGGTGAGGCTAGGCTGAGTCCAGTGATCTGGGAGGAACCAAGGTCAGAGAGGTCTCTGGATGCCCCAATCATGGTGGGGGTGGTGCCCACACAAGAAAACGAGAGCCAGTCTGCCATGCTCTCCTGGTTGCAATCCAGGCTCTGCAGAAATGCAGAGGCAATCTGCACTTACAGGGGCTAAGCCACACCTCACCCCACCTTCCAGCCCACCCCAAAAGGCTCCAATCTACCCACTTAAACTTACTGATAGAGAGCAAGTGTTGGCAGTGTACCTGTCCAGAGTTTTAGTCCACCATTGGTGATTCATCTAAACATTTTTCTGGCCTTTCTGGGATACAGTCCCCCTGCCTACGTATGCTGGTCCCACTGCCTAGAATGCTCACCTTCCCTCCCATAGTCCTTTCTGCCTGGTGAAATGCCATTCCCTCAGGACACAGCTTGATCACCACTTCCTCTGTGGACGCTTCCGGACTCTTCTCCCTCACAGCCACGCTTCCTTTCCTGGGCTGTCTCTACATTCATCACACTCTGCTGGGATTATATGGGTACTTGTCTGACTCCCAGTTGACTGGTGTCCTTAAGGCACATGCTGAATCCTTGTAATCTCTGCATCCCCAGTGCCTAGCATAAAGCCTGGCACAGAAATGTTAGTTGAATAAATGAATCACAGTCAGGGGTAGTAAAACATGTAAGTTTAGATCTGCCCAACTGTACTGTATCACAGAACCTTAGGCCTTCAGAGGACTCTGCAGCAAGAATCCTTCCCACGGGTTCTCGGCAGACTTCTATTTGAATGCCTCCTTTGATGGGCGCTACCCCCTCACAGAGTGCCCGTACCCACTGGACGGCTTTGCTCTGCTGAAATCCACCTCTACCCACCACTCCACCATCTGACCTTTGGAACAACCCTGAGCAAATCTATTTCATCATTCATGAATAGGCACTTTACATATTTGAAGGCAAATATGTCTCCCTTTGTAGGGCCCTTCTTTGTGCTAAATAGTTCCAGTTCCTAACTTAGTTTACAAACCACCCTGGTTTGGTGACCCTCTTCTGGACACAATGCAGTCTGGTGTTGTCTTTCTTAAAAACCTAGCACTCAAACTTGAAGACAGTGCTGCAGGTGTGGTCTAAGCATGTGGATATAGTGGAACTATCACTGCTCATTATTAGCATGTTGTACTTTTACTAATGCATTTTAATTTTGGCAGCAGTCACATAATTAAACTTCAGGCCACCTAGGAATCTTAGTGGAAAAAAACAAAACACTGGTGTTTGAGTAAAAGAATGTGGATTCTAGCCATGCGGAGGGAAACAACATTTACCAGGTGTTATTGTGCTCCAGACACTGATACGGGTGCCTTGGGGACATGACTTCATTTAATTCTAACAGCAAATTTCTAAGGTCTGCATTATCACTACCACTTTGCTGAAGAGAAGACAGATTCAGAGATGATAAGTGACTTACTCAAGATCACACAGCTAATAAGCCAGGCTTCCAACTCAGGTTTGAAATGCATGATATCTGGGATTTGCTTCAAAATAATGCAAGGCAGGGAGTAGATGGGGTGAGGATGAGGCAGGATTGGCCATGGGTTAATGGTCGTTTGGGGCTAGTGAAGGGTACATGGGGATTTATTATATTCTGTCTACTCTTATGAATGTTAACAATTCTCTACATAAAAAGTGAAAAGAGAAAACTCCTCAGGTCTGACAGAAGCTTGAGCCCTCTCTGTAGCTCTGAATGTGACACTGCTGTGGAGGTGAGGACCTAGGCTGTTCTGTTTTTAGGAAACTGAGTTAGAAAACCCTTCAAGGAAACCCATATGTAGACTAGAAAAAGCAGGCCACAATATTTTAACTTTTTATGCTGTAGGCGAATTTAAAATCTGAACTAGAAGATTATGAGTGTAAACAAGAAAATGTTCACTTTAACATTTTGGACAGAACCTTAAGAAGTTGTTTAGGCAAAGCCAAAGGGGGAAAGAGGTCCCAGGAAGGGAATAGCCAGCCAGCCATCTGTCAGGATGGCTTAACTGTGGGTCTGAACTTTTTATGGCTCTCTGTGTTCTACGATTCAATACAAAGCCTAACACAGCATTTTCTAGTGTGAAGCTTAGCTGAGGCCTAACTTGGAACAATATGGGTATTGGATAAGTTCACAATTTTTAAGTTTCACGAACTACATGAACTGTGCCAGAATCAGAGAAGCCTTGCCATGAGGCATTACCCAAAACCCACTGCTGTCGAGTTGACTCCAACTCATAGGGACCCTATAGGACAGAGTAGAACTGCCCCACAGGGTTTGCAAGGCTGTACATCTTTATGGAAGCAGATTGCCACATCTTTCTCCTGATGAGCAAGCGGGTGGGTTTGAACCGCTGCCCTTTTGGTTAGCAGCCAAGTGCTTTAACCACTGCACCACCAGGGCTCCTCAAGAGGCATTAGGCACACCTGAAAGTGTCAAGGAGCCCTGGTGGTTCAGTGGTTGAGAACTACAGCTGCTAACCAAAAAAGGTCGGCAGTTCAAATCCACCAGCTGCTCCTTGGAAACCCTATGGGGCAGTTCTACTCTGTTCTATAGGGTTGCTATGAGTCAGAATCAATTCAACGGCAATGGGGTTGGACAACAGGCAAAAGTGTAAAAACCAGTCCAAGTCATAGTGAAAACCAGGTCAGAGACATCATACTGGACACACTGAACCTTCAACCCATTCCCAAGTATAGCAGCACTGGCTATGCCTCATGTAATTCCAGGAGGCGCATTTATATAGACTACGATTTGAACGACGCCCCCCTAAGGTCATAATAAGGCACTGTATTACTATAACTGAATATACATTCAGCCTGGGTTGGTGGACAGAGCCTGGCTTCCGCCAGGGTTTTTAGAACACAATAGTTCCCTTCCTCTCCATTCTCCCACAGCCAGGATTTCTGTCCTTTTTCTCCAAGGTGCTTAGTTTTTAATAGGCATCATTTGTTTTTCAGATCTGCCAAAAGCCCCTTGCAAAAGGTAGTGAGGACAAAAATAACTAAGACAAGATATGAAAGTCAATGAGCTAAGGAATATAATCTTCCCTCCCTGCCTGCTCCTTCTCCTCCCTCAGTTGTCCATGCCCTGTCTCATATAAGCCCAAGGTACTTACAGGGAGGTCTTCATCCAGCGTGGTTGGACTCTTGTTGACTGCCATACCAGCTCTTCAAGCTGCAAGACAGAGCGTCCCAGGCCCATCAGAATGCCCACAGGCTTGAGATCCACAGGGGCAGTTCCCTACCTCTTATGGCCACCAACTGGGCCCAGGCTGCCTGGGATCTCAATTTCCCTGAACAGAAGACATAGGTTGGAGGGCAAATGTCACAGACAAGAGGCCACTTCTTAAAGTCCCATAGGGATAAGTTGCTCCACTTGTCAAGACAGATGTTTCTTGCAAGGGTTCAGGATAAGAAGTGAAGAATAAAGGTAGCTATCAGAGATAAGAGACTTTAGATGAAGTCTAAACCCAAACCAAACCCCCTGCTGTCTAGTCAATTCCAACTCATTGTGACCCTATAGGTCAGAGTAGAACTGCCCCATAGGGTTTTCAGGGCTGTAAATCTTTATGGAAGCAGAGTGCCACATCTCTCCCGCTCAGAGCAGCTGGTGGGTTTGAACCGCTGACTTTTAGGTTTGCAGCTGAGCGCTTTAACCACCGTGCCACCAGGGCTCCTAGATGAAGTCTAAGAGCTCTTAAATGAGGGTCCAAAAGTGAGTAAAATAAGTTTCAGGTTTAATAGTTTTGTTGTTTTTAATGAAAAAGTTCTGGATTAGTTCCTCTATTTCCAAGCAAGCATATTTGCCAGTCCTTCCCTCTAAGCTCAACCAGGTGATAAAGTTGTGGCTGCATGCTGTGAATTCCGACTCATAGTGACCCTATAGGGCAGAGGAGAACTGCCTCATAGGGTTTCCTAGGCTGTAAATCTTTATGGGAGCAGATTACCAGGTCTTTTCTCTTGCAGAGCAGCTGGTGGATTCTAACCGCCGACCTTTCAGTTAGTAGCCAAGCACTTAACCATTGTGCCACCAGGGCTCCTCTCTTAAAAGCTGCTATTTCACCTGCATCCTGCAAAAGTTAGTGGCCCCAGAATTTTACTCTATACCCCTAGTCATTTACCTTGAATAACTCTCCCTCAGTGGTTCCCTGCACACTTTCCCACCCCTAAATAAAACTTTACCTTTACCAGATTCTTACCCTCAACTCCCTTAACTCTCAGAAACAACCCAGGTAAGGATGCCCCAGGGCCCCCAAAACTGCTGCTCCCACACTCACTACAGCTGGCTGCCTCCTTAGCCCGACAGAGTCCCAGGCTGGAGAGCGTCTCCTCAGGCAGTAACAATTCCAGTTGCTCCAAGGAGTCTTGGGCAATGCTACTAACACGTCCCAGATAGAGGAAGGCAGAGAGGAAGAGAAAGCTGGGTCAGGCGGTTGCCATGGTTATTTGACCCAGGGTCTCCTGGGCATATCCTAACTTTTGCAAGGAGATTTAGCTGACCTGGAGGTGGATCCCAGAACTGAAGGAATTCCAGGCTCTGAGGAGTTATTGTTCCAGAGCCATGAAGTTATCATTTCTGCAACATATTTCTGGCCCCCAATTCTCAAAAACCTCTTTTCCAGAAAGAAGGTGTTGGAGTATATGTTATTAAACTCATAAATTCAAAAGTTCTATGTAATTTTGTAATCTTTAGTTCCTTTCCATAAAGGGTCCTGTGGGACAGTTTTCAACCCATTTCTTTCATCCTTTATTACTTACTAACAACAGTGAATTTTTAACAGTAAGATCTAAATCCAGAATTCACTTGAATATCCTATACTTTAATTATGGAGATAACATTCCTCAGTGAAAACGAGAACCAGAGCTGGAGGTTCAGTCCTTGGCAATCCAGTCTTTGAGGCAGCAATTTTGACCTCTGTAAATTCCTAGAGTTCAAGAAAGTTTACTCAACTTTACCTGGCCTAAGATGCCACCAGAATGTGCAGAGGGCGAGTCAACTGGATTTTTGTTCTCATAAGTCTGGAGTAGTGAGTGTTGACCAAGATTCTATTACAGATCAACGGCACCCAAACAACAAAGAACTATCACCTCCCATCCCTTCCTTAGCAAGGAATCAGGCAAAAGTCCAAGTTTTAGTTCCTGGCTCAAAGATGATGATACGCTATGCCTCTTAAAATGAAGAGCAGGAGAACGAAACTTATTTTTCTTTTTGTTGGTAGAACTATATCTACCGTTGACCCCTCTATTAAGTTGTATGCTGTGGATAACGGGAAAGTGGCAGGAGATGGGGACAAACAGTCATTTATGCTAGAGCCTTGGTGATACATTTTGTATCTCTGATATAACAATGCAGGGAATGAGAGGTCAAGAAAGGGGGGAGGAGTCAAGCTGGGAGTCTCCAAAAGAAGTAATAAATATGTAATACATTTAACACTTATTTACCTAATCTGAGCTTTTAAACTATAAACAGTGATGGAGAGGGAGGAAAATATCTAAAGAAGTGATTTCTGCCCTCACTTCAAGACTCAGGACAAATTATCTGTGAGGCTGTGTCTGGAGAGGAACTTGAGCCAAAGGGCAGTTTTAAGCCTTTGGAGCAGTGGCTTTGAGCCAAAAGGGAGTATAGGGCTTTGTGCATGAAAGCTCTGCTGACAAAGCTAGTCCTCTGGCCCCTTCAGCTGGGAGTCCAGAATGTGGGTGAGAGGTGAGAAGTGGTGAAAGGGCCTCGTTTTCCACACAGCAGCTTTAAGGACAAGTTATCTTCCTTCTTTCCTCATTCTTACCCCCACCCCTCCCACACGAGAGCAGCGACTTTGGCCATCTTGTTCACAAGTGGATCCCCAGAACCAAGCATGGCACTCAAATGTTTGTTGTTGAATAAATAAATTCTCAGGCAACAATGTTCACTTGTGAGTGTGCTTGTCTGTAGAACTTTGTTTTTTTAGAATCCCTCATGAATGGTGGAAGCCCAGGGCTGGGGAGGGTTGGTCAGAAAGGAAAAAGATGCACAGGAAGGGAGGTACCAGGGCACCATTAAGGTTACACAAATGCTAGAAGAGATGGCATTTCCCAAACTACCCACCACCACCCTACCTTGCAAAGGACAAAAGTATCAAGAGGGAGTTCACCTTAACATGCTACCACAAATTCAAGGCAGACTTCCCCAGGCAGAAGCCATATAACCACTGACAGGGCTGCTGTACAGGACCCTCTCCAGGGCAGCAGTTTGGATGAGATCATCTTAGAGGCTCTACATCTAAATCTTTCTTCATCAGAGCTCATTTTACCAGAGCAAAGTCTTCCAACTGTGCAGACTCTGATTAAGGATTACCTACTGGATTGCCTTACTTTTAACTCTTCTCCATTCCCAGAACACATTCACAGATGCAAGGAGTCCACTTTGTCTAGAAATTTATTAGACATAATTAATCTGTATTACAGTAGAGGATCTAGACAAGGTAAAAATGGTTACATTTTTTATTTGCTCTGATATAGCACCTTCATTTCTCTTAAAATTCCTAAAATGTTCTTTCCCAAATCCCATGTCTTGATTGATACCTTTAAAAATAGAGCCAAGGACCTAAGTCTAGTTTTTATTTAGTTCACATTTTCTCACATCCATTCAGATAAATGAGATGGCTTTAACTGGGAGGGCTGACACTGGCCTTCTACCTAAAAACATCCTATTTCTCACCTTACCTCCCTCAGTCTAAGGGATCTATAATCACAAATAAGAACCCAACACCGGAGACTGGAAGTAGGAACATGAGTAAATGGCATCATTTCAATACTCTATGTCCTCTTCACTGGTTCCTTAGTGTTCTTTTCCACCTCTCCCAACCATTTGAAAGTCTGATTTATCATAAAAAATTCTGATGCTCCTAAACTCATGGAGGATTTATAAAATTTTTTAACTGTGTAAATTTTGATGAAAATTAATGTAAAACTGTCCAAACTATTACAGGGTTGTGATTAAAACAATTTAGCTCATAAGTTTAGATATGGTTTTAAATTTTTATAGAATATAATCACTGACCAACGGAGGTTCCAAATTTTGGGAGAGTGAGAGGCAAAAAGCACAGGATCCTACAGATTCTCACACTTCTACTAAATCAGGAAGACAGTGAGATATCACAGAAAGAACACTGCACTGGGAGCCTTGAATGTAAATCACTTCAGCTTTTTCCACCTCAGTTTCCTCCTCCGTCACAGGCTACATACAGTTATCCTTTGTGACCGTCACATTATTTTCACCTTAAGTCCCTTCTGTCTGCTTCTGATTTTTGCTTACTTACTCACTACCTAAAGAACTCTTCCCATAGGTTCAATTTATATACCATGAAGGTTCCCAGTGTTTTTCTGATTCTGCTTCTGGACAGAAAAAGGATCAGAGCGCAGTGATGGTAAGGGCTAATAAGCCCCCCTCCATCCTGCCACTGGCATCTGTGGAGGAGGGGGAGGAACTGATCAGAGAAAACTGGGGCCTCTACTAGATCTAACAGAGCACTGAATACCACACCTACTGTAGTTGTGCAAAACCAGTGATCCACACAACCCAAGTTACTATGTATTAGTGTTTACTTATTTGTCGGGTTGGCTCTCTTTCAATTTTTACTCATTCAACAAACACTAAGCTCCTACAATTACATATGAGATACTCAATAAATGTTAGATGAAGAGAAAATATTCAGAAGTCACATCAGCTCTCTAAAAACTATACATAAATCTTCATGCTCCTCTTCTTCTCCATTCCTGGTCCCACTTCTGCTCACATCACAGGTCACTAAATGCTCATGTGAACAAGTCCTTAAGCTCGGTATGACATGGTCTGTGATTAATACAAATGGCCATTCCACTAAGAGGTCACTTTTTTAAGCAGGTGCTAATCCTGCCTTAGTGGGTCTTCAGCCTCATCTGAGGATATGCCACAGTGATGATGCCAGCTATAGAGGACATAAGACCTCCAAGTCCAATGATGCCAGGATTGGATTTATAGATCCCCAGCTGGTTCAAAGGGTTCATAATATCACCAAGGTTCTTCACTATGTCCAGGAGCAAGGGAGGCTGCTTCTTCAGGGATCGGAATAAGAGAAGGAGAAAGGACTGGAGCCATTCTGTTTCCTCATCCGCCACACACTGCCCAGGAGGATTCTGGGATGGTGATTTCTCCTTCTTTGCCCTGTCGTGTGCAACCTGTTCCATTTGCAAGGAGATTTCATACAGATCCCTGACCAGGCTCAGCAGGAGAAAATAATAGTAGTGACGGGCAGCCCACATTTGCCATTTCTCTTTGTTGATGCCAGAGGCAAGCCCTACACTTTTCACCCAGAGGATGGTGTCACAGATGAAATAAACCACTCGGTTTAAGTTGGCTAACGTTAGGCATAAGCGGGGCACCAGGTCAGTGGCATGAATGCTCTGTTGAGTCGCCTGTACAGCATGTACCACATTTCCTAGTCTGAACCCTGCAAGAAGAACCCACAATGGTTAACAATTACTTAATCAGAATGAAATGGGAAGGCAGAATCCCTGTTATCAGGATGAGGGGCCAACACTGGCTTTTTAACAACTGTCATTTGAGGCCCAGCTTTGCTCAGGAAAGGAGAAGGACTCTACAGTATGTTAAGGACACCTAAAATGATCCTGGAAAGCAAAAAAGACAGTGATTCTTAAAATTTATCTCTTCATTCCAATGAACTTAACATCAAGTCTAGGCAAGGCCAATCATGAATGTGGATTCTTACATTTATATATTACCAGCTAGAATTCTCTAGAAGGAAGGTGCTATGATAACATGAACTCCAGATGCAACAATCCTTTACATTTCATTTAATTTCCAGATAATGGTGTTAAAAAACACCATTTTCATTTTGCCATTTCTCTGGACCAAACCCCAAGCAAAGTAGAGATGGTAGAATTTAGTAGAAAACACAATTAATAATATTGTTATACGTGACTCCTAGTTGAATTAAATCAACCATTGCAATGGCATGTCCTTAGGTGAGCATGTAATTCAATTAATCAGGGATGCATCAATCAATAATTTATCAAGTACCAACTGAGAATGAGTTATAGTCCTAAACATTATGGAGGATACAAAAGAAGTACTTCACCTTAAAGGACTATACCTGAGACTCAGTAAGTGTTCAGAAGCAGCTACCCTCAGGAAACTTACAATCTCAGAAGGATGTCTGATATTATTTTATAAAAATAACACAAAACAGTATACTCAATGAATACTCCTGGGTTCCCATGATGGCTCTTCCACTAACTGACTGAGAGACCTTGGTAAGCCCCTTCTGGGCTTTAGAGAGGAGCCCTGGTGGCGCAGTGGTTCATGCAGTTGGCTGGTAACCAAAAGGTTGGTGGTTCAAACCCACCAGCTGCTCCATGGCAGAAAGATGTGGCAGTCTGCTTCTGTAAAGATTTACAGCCTTAGAAACACTATGGGGCAGTTCTACTCTGTCCTATAGGGTTGCTATGAGTCAGAATCAACTCGACGGCAGTAGGTGGGAGGCTTCAGAGACTAGTGACCTCTAAAGGACCTTCGAGCGCCAACATACTAAAGAATCTCATAAAAAACTTCTAATTGTGGCCTTCAATGTCATTCAGCAATGCTTACCCCACCCTTCCTATCCCTGTCAAGCTAGTTTCCTCACTGATGCTCCAAAACAATGGTTTGCTCATTATCTCCTCTGAGCCTTTACTCGAGGAAACCACCCTGTAAGACTGCTCTTTTTCCTTCTCTCTAGCCACACCTCAATTCTACCTCCTCCAAAACACTGTTATTTAACCGTTATTTTCCTTTACTCCAGCCAATCAGATCTGACACTAAATCTCATATCATTATTTATACCACATCATTTTATTCTTCTCATAAAGTTTGGGACTATACCTATATGAAGCAGGTGCTCAGAAATGATTGATCAGTATCTGATGATCTGCATTTGTATTCCATTTTAATTCCTTTGCTTGCCTACTGTAGCAACATCTGGTTCTCATCAAACAACCAAGAGTCAGGCATAATAGCAATTCTTATTAAAAATATGGCATATCCCAGGATGATTTATTATGAAAGTGAATTAAATGAGTACAAAATAATGACTTCACTTTTTGTTTTTAACATGAAACCATCACACAAATGGTCTAAGAAAATCTATTCATCTATCCATTTCCTCTAGCAGTCCCACATGAGAAGAAGGGGAAAAGGCAGGTGGCTTAGGATCTAGCTATTCTGTTCTTCTATAGAGCACCAAGAGCTCCCAGGAGCCAGAAGCTAATGACCAGGCTTGTCAAAATATGTGTGATTCTAAAAACTAAAGGTGAACTAACACATTGTTATGTCCCACTGCTTATGATTAAGCAGAAAGATATGGTGTAGCACCAAATATGAACGTAGAAGGGTATTTGTGAATGGTCTGCAGGAAAACATTCAACCTTTTTTTGGTCTGTAATTCCATGAGGGCAGCCTTACTGACTGACTTCATCAATAAACTTGACTGACAAGAAATTAATGACCTAGGAAGTGTTTTGTGAATTATAGGGTCTGAGGCTGAGGATTCTAAACCACAAGCCACTGTCCCTCAAGAGACAGGGTACTTACATGTACGGCCAGTGCTCACACTGGACTCCAGTTTCTTGAGCTTCATTACCACCTTCTCTTTGCCAGCTCTAGGCTCTAACAAATATCTAAGCAACATGCATGTATACTGAGTGGTTCTGAAATGGGAAAAAAAAAAAAAAAAAAGAGAGAGAATAACTTACAAACCAAATAAAACTTGACTCATGAAGTAAGGGAAAGAGAAACATGTCTTACTAAAGGCAAAGCTTCCAAGACAGTTTCTCATGCAGCGGCTCTTAGGAGAGCAAAATTCTGCAACAGTCATTTCACAAGACCCAAGGGTAGAACATGTGATGGAAATGCAACACAAAGGTAATGAATGAGAACTCTGTAATAACATAGTTCACAGCCCCCCCAAAGGCCTTTTGCTGGCACAGAGAAATGAATGTAGTCAAAGTGGGAAATTATACAAAAATCTCCCTCATGTTAAGTCTGCAAAGATCCATACTCTTTATTTTACTCAGTACAGAATGATTTTCAGACTTCTAAAATGAATTTTTTTTACCATGTAGTTAACCTACTACCTAGGTGACCAGACACAAACTTGAACCAGAACCAAATGAAAGAGCCAGTCTGAAAATTGTTTAATACACACTTGTACATAAATACAGATACGTTCTTGTATCTTCCAAAACTAATTAGTATTTTATATAAAATACAGATGAGCTCCTATTTAATAAGTACTATATATTCAATAGTGGAGCCCTGGTGGCGTAGTGGTTAAAGTGCTCAGCTGCTAACTAAAAGGCTGGGAGTTCAAACCCACTAGCCGCTTCATGGGAGAAAGATGTGGCAGTCTGCTTCCATAAAGATTTACAGCCTTGGAAACCCTGTTGGGCAGTTCTACCCTGTCCTATAGGGCTGCTATGAGTCAGAATGGACTCAGTGGCAACTTTTTTTTTTTAATATATATTCAATAAGGTGATTATTGTCATGCCTACAAATAAGTGCTTTACTGATGGAGATGTAATAAATGAGAAATTTTTTACCATATAGTCAAACATCCAAATGCATTTGGTAGTCTATTTAATAAAGAAGTTGCCTGTTTCCTACTGCCCTGCATTTAAATCTCTTTATGCTATAAATACCAGTATTATCCTCAAGAAAAATGTGGCACATTTTCCAAAATGGGTAACTTGTTACTGGGCATAAAGCAAAAGTGGAAGACAGGGATCAGAAACAATCTTTCTCTCTCTCTTTTTGAGTGTGCTTCCTGGTTAGGGGCTCAAGCTAGCTAGGTCAATAAATCTCCCCTTCTCAGATTTGGTCTAATAATAGGAGTGGGTCCAAAAACAAGGCATTATTTTATAAATGCCACTTTGTTCATATAGAGATCACCAGAGATCTCCGATCTTACTAGTAAGTACATCCTAAACAATTATTTTATTAACCAAACTCCTTGATAAGCCTTGCAGGGTATATTCTGGGTACACTGGGATTATAGGCTTCTATTTTATAGAAGCTTGTACATAATGCAGCCATTGGGAACACCTATCAAATTTATTAGAAGGTAGTATGGCTTGGTAGTTAATTAAGAAGTGGGCACTGGAGCTGAAATGTGTGGATCTGAATCTCTCAGCTCTGCCACTTAGTACCTATTAACTTCCTTCTGCTTCAGTTTCCCCATCTATGAAATAGGGATAATTTAAGAGTGTCTACCTCATAGGGCTGTGACGAGGGTTAAATGAGTTAAGAGTTATAAAACACTGACAGGAATACCTGGCATGTAGTCGGTTTCCAACTTATTATTGGGCCTATTTTTATTGGTCTCTGTTTGTATTAGCACTTGCACAACCAGAAAGGAGGAAGAGTTGTTAAATAAAACTGTAACTGAAACTATGTTTTATCATTGAGCAAGAATCAACCAAATTTCTTCTACTGCTCCCATCCCAACTGGAGCAAAGGAGAATGAAGAAAACCAAAGACTAATGGACCACAACTACCACAGCCTCCACCAGACTGAGTCCAGCACAACTAGATGGTGCCCGGCTACCACCAGCACCTGACAATGATCACAATGGAGGGTCCCAGACAGAGCAGGAGAGAAATGCAGAACAAAATTCAAATTCACACACACAAAAAAAAAAAAACCCAAAAAACCAGATTTGTTGGTCTGACGGAGACTGGGGAAACCCCCAGAGTATGGCCCCTGGACATCCTTTTAACTCAGTACTTAAGTCACTTCCGAGGTTCACCCTTCAGCCAATGATTAGACAGGTCTACAGGGCAAACGATAACACACGTGCTTCATACTTGAATCTGTATACGAGATTAACAGGCACACCAGCCCAAAAGCAAACATGAGAAGGCAGGAAGGGACAGGAAGACTGAACGAATGGAAACAGGGAACCTAGGGAGGGGAAGGGGAGGTGCTGACACATCGCAGGGTTGGCAACCAATGTCATAAAACAATTTGTGTATTCACTGTTTAATGAAAAACTAATCTGCCCTGTCAACTTTCACCTACAGCACAATAAAAAAATGAGGCAGCATTAAAAAAAAAAAAATCAAACAAATTTCTAAAAGAAACATCATGAACTAATCAGCATTAAAACCACAACCTTATTTAATATTTTCACTAGCATAGCACATACCTTAAAGGAGTTCTTTCTGAAACTCTCAGTATTGTATTATGTTTTACAGTTTACAAAACTATTTCACATGCAGTATGGTGATGAGGTAGACTGGAAAATAACGGAAGATAAAGAATATAAATAAAATACCTCCCCATAGTATTGTATTTCAAGGGGTATTTGAAGTCACAACCAGGAGGTTTGCTTCCCTAACCACAAATATTAAGCGAAAGTTTCTTGAAAAAAAAAAGTCCTCAGGAAAACGTTGAGTGGGGAGAACAAAGTCGGCTGGTGTTAACTGTGAGCCGCCTCGAGGCAGGTGGGGTGCCAGGCACCGGGGCTTTATTCGCACATGAGGCTCAGGATGGAAGCGGGTGCGGATGGCCCAGCCCCCTTGAATTTAGGTTGAGGAGTGGCACGAGAAGCAAACTCCGTCCGTGGGAGCTAGCAGCGTCCTTCTTGCTCCAGTCCACGAGGCTATTACCGCCTTCTCCGGACGCCGGAAAACAGACCCGTGTACGGGGTCGGCTGGAGGCTGTTGGCACGTGACTCACCTGAAGAGTCGGTCCCGGCCTTGGATCTGGTTGGTGAAGCGAGTGAAAGCGTCCATGGCGCCCAGCCCCAGGCCAAGAGTCGCACCCGGACGAGTCGTGGGCCCTCAGCACTGAGGCGCCGTTCCCGTCCCCTGGGAAGGGTCGGTCCCAGCAGGGCCTGAGGGACCAAGTCTCCCCGCCCCAGTGAAGGCGGGCGCACCTTCGACCGAGTGACTTCGCGGGCTTCCGGTCGGAGCCGGAAGTGGCCGTTACTAGGGGGACGTCAAGCCGCTGAGCCAGGTGAGCGAAAACCTGGGGCCGCTCACGTCTGCGCGAAAAGGTATTCAGGAACACCAGACGGAATGCCGAATGGGTCTCCCCAGTTCGAGAACTTCCTTGAGTCTTTGCTTGGTGCCTGCGGGTCCATTTCCCATAGCTGTTCCTCTGTTTCCCTTAGCCGTTCCTCTGTTTCCCTTGAGCTAACAGCAGCTCCAGGTTTGGTGAAAGAAATGGTTAGAGCAGGGACAAGCAGTTTCATGGAGTGTATTCCTAGCATGAGAGATGAGTAAAGTCAGAGAATTTTCTGTTAGGGCTTGCCTTAGTCATCTAGTGCTGCTGTAACAGAAATACCACAAGTGGATGGCTTTAACAAAAAGAAATTTATTTTCTCACAGTCTAGTAGGCTACAAGTCCAAATTCAGGGCGTCAGCTCCAGGGGAAGACTTTCCCTGTCTGTTGGCTCTGGAGGAAGGTCCTTGTCATCAGTCTTCCCCTGGACTAGGAGCTTCTCTGCACAGTAAACCTGGGTCCAAACATGCACTCTGCTCCAGGCACTGTTTCTTGGTAGTACGAGGTCCCCCTGTCTCTCTGCTTGCTGCTCTCTTTTATGTCTCAAAAGAGACTGGCTTAAGACACTATCTAATCTTGTAGATCTCATCAATATAACTGTTGCTAATCCATCTCATTAACATCATAGTGATAGGATTTACAACACATAGGGAAATCACATCAGATGGCAAAATGGTGGACAGTCATACAATACTGGGAATCAGGACCTAGCCAAGTAGATATTTTGGGGGGACACAATTCAATCCATGACAGAGTTGTTGAAGACTGAAAGAAGATTGTTACCCAGGGAAATCCTGAAAGGGTCAACATGAACAAACGGTCAAAACAGAAATGGCAATGAAGTTATATCACTGAACGTTTTTCTCTGGGGCTTGAAGATATGGAGACCTGCCCATCCCTTACCAGTAATTTTAGAAAATATACCCTCTAGGACCACAAAGTAAGGTCACCCATTTTTGTAATCTTTAGTCCCCTGGTCAAACCTGTCCCTAACATTTGCAGCCCGGTGGTAATATTATAGCTGGAGACCCACATATCTCATGTTTGAATATTAAAAGTTATAAATAAAGCTAACAAATTGTTAAATAAAATATATTCTGTTCTCCTACCTTGACAAATATACCTTCATAATGATCTAGAAGGCCAGGGTTGCATTCAGAATTCTTGGACTCCTTGGAATAACTCACTGGAATGTGATGCTGTGGGGAGAGCTGGCCCCAGTTCTCTCCCATCACCTTCTCTTCCAAGTAAATTGATAACTACAAAATAGTGGCAAGTACAACACAGTTATATAATCTGTTTTTAACACCTATAATTCTGTCTTTTCCAGGATATCATATAAATTGAATGATAGAGTTGATGTGTAGCCTTTTGTATCTGATTTCTTTCACTAAACACAATGCATCTGGGTTTCATCCATGTTATGCATATCTGCCGTTTGTATTTTGTTATTGCTGTGTAGTATTCCTTTGTATGGATATGCCATAGTCCATTATCCATTCACCTGTTGAAATACATGTATGTTGTTGCCAGTGTGGGGCACTCATAAATAAAACTGTTATAAATATTCAAGTGGAGGTTTTTGTATGAAACATAAGTTTTTATTTTTCTTGGGCAAATACATGGATATGTGATTGCTGAATCATACGGTAAATGTATGTTTAACTTTGTAAGAAGCTGCCAAAATGTTTTCCAAAGTGTCTGTACTATTTTGTATTCCCACTGACAATGAGAGTTTATTTATGTATTTGCCTATTGATGAACATTTGACCTGTTTTCAGGTTAGGGTTTTTACCAAAAACTTGCAATGAACATTCACATACAAGTCTTTGTGTGGATATATGCTTTCAGTTTCTTTGTGTAAATACCTAGGAGTGGAATGACTGGATCTTATGGTACGTGTATGTTTACATTTTTAAGAAACTTCCAAACTGTTCTCCAAACTGGTTGTACTATTTTACTTTTCCAGCAACAGTGTTCCATTTCCACCACATCCTCCACAACAATTTTATGGTCTTTTTTTTTTTTTTTAATTGTGCATTAGGTGAAAGTTTACAGAGCAAATTAGTTTCCCATTCAATAGTTTGTACATAAAGTGTTCCATAACATTGGTTTCATTCCCCACAGTGTGCCAGCACTCCCCCATTTCCGTCCTAGGATCCTCATTTCCTTTCGTCCTGAATTGCTACCCGTTTCTGCCTTCCCCTCTTTGTTTTTGGGAAGATTTTGCCCTTTTGGTCTTGTATAATTGATTGTTCCAAGGAACGTGTTCCTCTCAGTGTTATTGTTTATTTTATGAGCCTGTCTGTGGTTTGACTAAAGTGTGGTCTCTGGGAATGGCTTCATTTCCAGTTCAGAAGGGTATCTTAGGGCCATAGTCTTGGGGGTTCCTCCAGTCTCTGTCAGACCAGTAAGTCTGGTCTTTTTTGTGAATTTAATTTTTTGTTCTGCAATTTTTCTGCCCCTCTGTCCAGGACCCTCTGTTGTGATCTCAATCAGAGTGGTCAGTAGTGGTAGCTGGGCACCATCTAGTTCTGGTCTCTGGGTCGTGTAGGTGGTGGTTCACGTGGTCCTTTAGTCCTTTGGACTAATGCTCCTTTGAGTCTTCAGTTTTCTTCATTCTCCTTTGCTCCAGACGGTAAGATACTAATAGTTGTAGTTTAGATGGCCACTTGCAAGCTTTTGAGACTCCAGATGCTACTCACCAAAGTAGGAAGCAGAACTTTGTCTTTATGGACTATGTTGTGCCAGTTGATGTAGATGTCCCCCGAGTCTGTGGTCCTTCCACCTTCGAGCCTAGGAACTTAGTCCGGTGAGCTATCTGGTTATATCTAAGAAGCTGCCCTGACTGTTGCCCTCGTGTGCTCTATTGTCTGTATTAAATATATAAGCAGCACCTACAAGTATGTATGTAGAAATATTCACCACCAAACCTGTATCTGCAGGTGGATGTGTTCCCTTATATCTTCCCACACCTCTTGGCATATCTGTCTACCTATGTGTCCATTCATAAATTAATGTTTGCTAATACTATTGTTGCAGGATTGTCTATACTAGAGTAATTTCCATTGTTGCCCTTTGTTCTTGCGTTTCTCTCAGTGTCCTCCCTTATCTTGGTCATATTTTGCTGACTTCTCCCATATTGTATATTGCCTCTCCCTTCACTAATATTAACAAAATTTGATAATTTTCCCTCCCTCTCCCTCCCATCCCTGGTAACCATCAAAGAAAGTTGTTTTTTCCATGTGTAAACCTTTTCTTTTTTCTTTATAGTAGTGATCTCATACAATATTTGTCCTTCTGTGACTGACTTATTTCATTCAGCATAATGTCCTCCAGATTCGTCCATGTTGGGAGATGTTTCTTGTATTCATCACTATTCTTTTCTCATTTTGTAGTATTCCACTGTTTGTACGTACCAGTTCATCTGTTGATGGCTACTTAGGTTGTTTCCATCTTTTTGCTATCGTGAATAATGCTGCAGTGAAAAAGGGTGTGCATATATTTATTCAAGTCATGGCTCTTATTTCTTTAGGGTCTATACCTAGGAGTGGGATGGCTGGCTCATATGGTATTTCTTTCTTTCTTTTTTTTTTTTTTTAATTGTACTTTAGATGAAAGTTTACAGAACAAATAGTTTCTCATTAAACAGTTGGTACACATACTGTTTTATGACAATGGTTAACAACCCCACGATATGTCAACACTGTCTCTTGTCAACTTTGGGTTCCCTATTACTAGCTTTCCTGACCCCTCCTGCCATCTAGTTCTTGTCCCTGGACTGTTGTGCCCCACTAGTCTCATTTTGTCTGATGAGGCTGTCTAACCTTTGGCTGAACGGTGAATATCGGGAGTGACTTAATTACTGAGCTAGAAAGGTGTCTGGGGCTATACTCTCGGGGTTTCTCCAGTCTCTGTCAGACCAGTAAGTCTGGTCTTTTATTTGTGAGTTAGAATTTTGTTTTACATTTTTCTCCAGCTCTGTCCAGGACCCTCTGTTGTGATCGCTGTCCGGGCAGTCAGTGTTGGTAGCTGGGCACCATCTAGTTCTTCTGGGCTCAGGCTGGTGGAGGCTGTGGTTCATGTGGTCCTTTAGTCCTTTGTCTTTTGCCCATTTTTTATTGGCTATTTATTATCTTATTACTGAGTTTTTAGATTTTTTTTTTAAGTATTCCAGATACACATACTTTTATCAAATATATGATTTGCAAGTATTTTCTCCAATCTGTGTGTTTTGAAGTGAAGTTTTTAATTTTGAAAAGGTTTAAATTATCAATTCGTTCTTTTATAGATTGTGTTTTTGATATCGTATCTAAGAAATCTTTGCCTAATGGAAAAAAACTTTCTCTTATGTTTTATTCTAGAAGTTGTATAGTTTTACATTTTACATTTAGGCCTATGATCCACTTGTGGCTAATTTTTGTATATGGTGCCAGGTATGGAAGGAGTTCTTTTTCCATGTGGAGGTCTAATTGATCCAGCAGTATTTGCTAAAAACACTATCCTTTTTCCACCTAATTGTTTTTGCACTTTTGTCAAAAATAAAGTGTCCACATATGTGTATGTCTAATTCTGGACTCTCTATTTAGCTGCATTGATCTGTGTATTTAGAGGCCAGTACTACACTGTCTTGATTACTGTGGCTTTATAATATGTCTTGAAATCAGATAGTGTGTTAATCTTCCAATTTTTGTCTTAATTTTTCTAAGTTATGTTGGTTATTCTAGGTACTTTACCTGCCCATATGAATTGTGAAATCAGCTTGTTAATTTCTTTTAAAAAAGCAGGCTGGGATTTTGATAAGGATTGTGTTGAATGTATAGATCAATTTGGAGAGAATTGACATCATAAAATTATTGAGTCTTCCAACTCGTGAATAAGATATATCTCTTCATTTATTTAGATCTTCTTTAATTTCTCTCAGCAATATTTTGTGGTTTTCAGTTTACAGGTCTTGCACAGTTTTGTCAAATTTAACCCTAAGTATTTCATATTTTTGATGCTATTGTAAATAGCATTTTTTATTTCAATTTTTGATTGTTAGCAATATTTAGAAAGGCAATAGATTTTTGTATATTGAACTTGTATACTGCAGCCTTGCTAGTCTCATTTATTAGTTGTAGTACATTTTTTTTGTAGATTCCATCAGATTTCCTACATAGACGATCATATCATCTGCAAATAAAGACAGTTTTACATCTTCCTCTCCAATCTGGATGAAACAGTTTCCGTACCTAAATAAATTCCTCCTCGTGTTATCTCTTTTTAATAACGCCCTCTTCCCATGTATAACCCCTGGCAACCACTTATCTATTCCCCATTACTACACTTTTGTATTTTCGAGAATACTATATAAATGGAATCATACTATATGTAAACTTGAGACAGGATTCTTTCAGCATCATGGTTTTGAGATTCATTCATGTTGTTGTGTGTATCAATAGTTGGTCCCTTTTTATTACTGAGTGGTGTTCCATTGTGTGGATATACCACAGTTTGATTATCCATTCACCCACTGAAGGATATTTAGGTTATTTCCTGTTTTTGGCAATTATAAATAGAGCTACTTTAAACATTTGCATATAGGCTTTAGTGTGAACATAAGTTTTTATTTATCTAGGGTAGATACTTAAGAGTAGATCCTTGGATTATATGATAAATATGTGTTTAATTTTATAGTAAACTGCTAAACCATTTTCCAGAGTTGCATTCCGAACAGCAATGTACGAGAGTCCAGTTGTTCTGCTTCTTTGCCAGTACTTAGTATTATCAGTATTTTTTTAAGCTATTCTAATTAGTGTGTAGAATGATCCATGGGTTATTAAGAAATGTGCTATTTAGTTTCCTAATATTTTGGGATTTTCCAAAAATCTTTCAGTTATTGGTTTCTAAAATAATTGTATGGTGGTCAGAGAACATACTTTGTATGACCTGAATACTTTTAAATTTATTAAGACTTGGTTTATGGCCCAGAATATGATCTATCTTGGTAAATGTATCATGTGCACTTAAAAATAAATTGTATTTGCCATTGTTGGGTGGGGTGTTCTGCAAATGCCAAGCAGATCAAATTAGTTGGTGATGTTGTTGTTGTTGTGTGCCATCAAGTCAATTCTGACTGTTAGCGACCCTGTAGGACAGAGTAAAACTGCTTCATAGGGTTTCCTAGGCTGAAATCTTTACGGGAACAGATTGCCAAGTCTTTTCTCCTGCGGAGCAGCTAGTGGGTTCAAACTGCCAGTCTTTCGGTTAGCTGCTGGGCACCACTAGGGCTCCTCAAATTAGTTGATAGTGTTGTTCAAGTTTTCTGTATCCCTGCTGATTTTTATGTCTATATGTTCTATAAATTATTGAAAGAAGGTATTGAAGTCTCTGACTATAATTGCGGATTTGTCTACTTTTCTTTGCAAATCTATCTGTTTTTACTTCATATGTATATATATATATATATATTTTTAAATATTTTATTATGTTTTAGGTGAAAGTTTACAGAGCAATTTAGTTTTCTATTCAACAAATTGTACACAAAATGTACCGTCACATTGGTTGCAGTCCCCACATTGTGCCAGCACTCTCCCCATTTCCTCCCTCGGTTCCCCATTTCCTTCCATCTGGTTTTCCTACCCCTTCCTGCCTTCTCATCTTTACTTTTGGGCTAATGTTGCCCTTTTGGTCTTGGATAATTGTTTGTTCTTCGGAGCATGTTATTTTTGGGTATTACTGTTTATTTTATAGGCCTGTCTATTGCTTGGCTGGAAGGTGGTTTCCAGGAATGGCTACAGTTCCAAGTCTGAGAGATGTCTTAGTGCCAGTCTCAGGGGTTCCTCCAGTCTCTATTAGGCCAGTAAGTCTGGTCTTTCTTTTCGTTTTTTTTTTAAGAATTTGTATTTTTAAATTGTTATTTTATTTTCTTTTTAAAAATTGTACCTTAGGTGAAGGTTTACAGAACAAACTAGCTTCTCATTAAACAGTTAGTACACATATTGTTTTTTGACATTGGTTAACAACCCCACGACATGTCAACACTCTCCCTTCTCGACCTTGGGTTCCCTATTACCAGATTTCCTGTCCCCTCCTGCCTTCTAGTCCTTGCCCCTGGGCTGGTGTGCCTCTTTAATCTCATTTTGTTTTATCTTTGGCTGAAGGGTGAACCTCAGGAGTGACTTCAGTACTGAGCTAAAAGGGTGTCCAGGGGCCATGCTCTTCAGGGTTTCTCCAGTCTCTTGTCAGGCCAGTAAGTCTGGTCTTTTTTTGTGAGTTAGAATTTTGTTCTACATTTTTCTCCAGCTCAGTCCAGGACGCTGTGTTGTGATCCCAGTCAGAGTAGTCAGTGGTGGTAGCCGGGCACCACCTAGTTGTGCTGGACTCAGTCTGGTGGAGGCCGTGGTAGTTGTGGTCCATTAGTCCTTTGGACTAATCTTTCCCTTGTGTCTTTAGTTTTCTTCATTTTCCCTTGCTCCTGAAGGGGTGAGACCAGTGGAGTATCTTAGATGGCATTTAAGACCCCATACACTACTCACCAAAGTAGAATGTAGAACATTTTCTTTGTAAACTATATTATGCCAGTTGAGCTAGATGTTCCCCAAGACCATGGTCCCCACAGCCCTCAGCCCAGCAGTTTGGTCCCTCAGGGAGTTTGGATGTGTCTGTGGAATTTCCATGACCTTACCTTGTACAAGTTGTACTGGTTTCCCCAGTATTGTATACTGTCTTACCCTTCACCAAAGTTACCACTTACCTGTTGTCTATTTAGTATTTTCCTACCCACCCCTTCCCTCCCTCGTAACCATCAGAGATTGTTTCTTTTTGTGTGTAAACTTTTTCATGAGTTTTTACCGTAGTGGCCTCATACAATGTTTGTCTTTTTGTGATTGATTTATTTTACTTAGCATAATGCCCTCCAGATTCATCCTTGTTATGAGATGCTTCACAGATTTTCATGATTGTTCTTTATCGTTGCATAATACTCCATTGTGTGTATGTACCATAGTTTGTTTATCCATTCATCTGTTGATGGGCATCTAGGTTGTTTCTATCTTTTTGCTACTGTAAACAATGCTGCAGTGAACATGGGTGTGCATATGTCTATTTGTGTGATGGCTCTTATTTCTCTAGGATATATTCCTAGGATTGGGGTTGCAGGATCATATGGTAGTCCTATTTCTAGCTTTCTAAGGAAGCACCATATCATTTTCAAAAATGATTGTATCATTTTGCATTCCCACCAGCAGTGCGTAAGAGTTCCGATCTCCTCACAGCCTCTCCAGCATTTGTTATTTCCAGTATTTTTGATTCATGCCAGTAATGCTGGGGTGAGATAGTATCTCACTGTGGTTTTGGTTTACATTCTCTAATGGCTAGTGATCGCAAGCATTTCCTCATGTGTCTGTTGGCCGCTTGAATGTCTTCTTTGGTGAAGTGTCTGTTCGTTTCCTTTGCCCATTTTTTAATTGGATTATTTGTCTTTTTTTGTAGAGGTGTTAGATTTTACAGATTAGACCTTTTGATTTGTAATGGTCAAATTTTTTTCCCCAGTCTATAGGTTCTCTTTTTACTCTTTTGGTGAAGTCTTTTGATGAGCATAAGTATTTAATTTTTAGAAGATCCCAGTTATCTATTCTGGAGTTTGTGTGTTGTTGGTTATGGTTTGTATCCTGTTATTGCCATGTATTAGGGCCTCTAGCGTTGATCCTATTTTTTCTTCTATGAACTTTATAGTTTTTGACTTTATATTTAGGTCTTTGATCCGATTTGAATTAATTTTTGTGTACGGTGGAGGTATGGGTCCTGTTTCATTTTTTTGCAGATGAACATCCAGTTTTGCCAGCACCATTTGTTAAAAAGACTGTCTTTTCCACACTTGATGGACTTTGTGCCCTTGTCAAAGATCAGGTGACCGTAGGTGGATGGATTTACATCTGAGTTCTCAATTCTGTTCCATTGGTCATGTATATGTCCTACCAGTACCAGGCTGTTTTAACTACTGTAGCTGTATACTAGGTTCTGAGGTCAGGTAGTGTGAGTTCCCCTACTTTATTCTTCTTCTTCAGCAGTACTTTACTTATTCGGGGCTTCTTCCCTTTCCGTATAAAGTTAATGATTGGTTTTTCCATTTCTTTAAAGAATGTTGTTGGTATTTGAATCGAGATTGCATTGTATTTGTAAATTGCTTTGGGTAGAATTGTCATTTTCACAATGTTGAGTCTGCCTATCTATGAACATGGTATCTTTTTCCATTTATGTAGATCTCTTTTGGTTTCTCGCAGTAGTGTTTTGTAGTTTTCCTTCTGTAAGTCCTTTATGTCCTTGGTTAGATTTATTCGTAAGTATTTTATTATTTTAGGAGTTATTATAGATGGTATTGTTTTCCTGATTTCCTTTTTGTAGTTCTCTTTATTGGCGTATAGGAATCCAACGTATTTTTGTATTTTTATCTTGTGTCCTGCTACTCTGCTGAATCTTTCTATTAGTTTCAGTAGTTTTCTCATGAAGTCTTTTAGGTTTTCTATGTATAGTATCATATCATCCACAAATAAGGACAGTTTTACTTTTTCATTACTAATTTGGATGCCCTTTATTTTTTTCCTTGCCTTAGTGCTCTAGCTAGGACTTGCAGCACAATGTTAAACAGGAGTGGTGATAAACGGCATCCTTGTCTTGTTCCTGTTCCCAAGGGGAATGTTTTCAGCCTCTCTCCATTAAGAATGATGTTGGCAGCTGGTTTTGTATAGATGCCTTTTATTATGTTGAGGAACTTCCCTTTTATACCTATTTTATTGAGAGTTTTTATCAGGAATGGGTGTTGGACTTTGTCCAGTGCCTTTTCTGCGTCAATTGAGATGATCATTGGATTCTTTTATTTTATTTATGTGGTGGATTACGTTGATTGATTTCCTAATGTTGAACCATCCTTCAATACCTGGTATGAATCCTACTTGACCGTGGTGTATTATTTTTTTGATATGATGCTGAATTCTATTGGCTAGAATTTTGTTGGGAATTTTTACATCTATATTCATGAGAGATATTGGTCTATAATTTTCTTTTTTTGTCCTATATTTGCCTGGTTTTGGTATCAGGGTTATGCTGGCTTCATAGAATGAATTCGGAAGTATTGCTTCCTTTTCTATGTTCTGAAATAGTTTGAGTAGTACTGGTGTAAGCTCTTCTCTGAATGTTTGGTAGAATTCTCCAATGAAGCCATCTGGGCCAGGGCTCTTTTTTGTTGGGAGTTTTTTTTTGTTTTGTTTTGTTTTTTTAACCTCTTCAATCTCTTCTCTTGTTATGGGTCTATTCAGATTTTCAACATCATTTTGTGTTAGTTTGGGTAGGTAGTGTGTTTCTAGGAACTTGTCCATTTCCTCTAGTTTTCAAAATTTGTTGCAGTATAGTTTTTCATAAGACTCTGTTATGATCCTTTTTATGTCCATTGGGTCTGTTGTAATATCCCCCGTTTCATTTCTTATTTGGGTTATTTGCGTCTCTCCTGTTTTTCTTTTGTCAGTTTGGCCAGTGGTTTGTTGATCCTTTCAAAGAACCAATTTTTGGTTTTGTTAATTATTTCTATTGTTTTTCTATTCTGTATTTCATTTATTTCTGCTCTTTATTACTTCCTTTCTTCTGGTGGCTGTGGGCTTCTTTTGCTGTTCTCTTTCTGTTTGTTCGAGTTGTGTAGCTAATGTTTTGATTTTGTCATTTTCTTCTTTTTTGATGTGTGTATCTATGGCTATAAATTGAACTCTGAGCACTGCCTTTGCTGTGTCCCAAAGGTTTTGGTATGATGTGTTTTCATTCTCATTTGATTCTAGGAATTTCTTGATTCCATCTCTGATTTCTTCTATTACCCAGTGGTTTTTAAGCAGAGTGTTATTCAGTTTCCATGTAATTGATTTTTTCCCCTTGCTCTTCCTGTTGTTAATTTCTACTTTGATGGTGTTGTGGTCAGAGAAGATACTTTGTACTATCTCATTGTTTTGGATTTTGTTGAGGGTTGCTTTGTGGCCTAAGATGTGGTCTATTCTGAAGAACGTTCCGTGTGCATTGGAAAAGAATGTGTACTTTGCAGCCATTGGGTGGAGTGTTCTGTATATGTCTATGAGGTCAAGTTGGCTGATTGTGTCCTTTAGATCTTCTGTATCTTTGTTGAGTTTCTCTCTAGATGTTCTGTCCTTTACTGGGAGTGGTGTGTTGAAGTCTCCTACTATTATAGTGGAACTGTCCATTTCTCTTTTCAGGGCTGTTAAAGTTTGTTTTATGTATTTTGGAGCCCTGTCATTGGGTGCATATATATTTATTATGGTTATGTCTTCATGCTGGATTATCCCTTTAATCATGATATAGTACCCTTCTTTGTCTTTTATGGTGGCTTTTGTTTTAAAGTCTGTTTTATCTGAGGTTAGTATTGCCACTCCTGCTCTTTTTTTGGTAGCTGTTTGCTTGATATATTTTTTTCCGTCCTTTGATTTTTAATAAATTTACCCCTTTGTTTCTAAGGTGTGTCTCTTGTAGACAGCATATTGATGGATCTTGTTTTTTTATCCATTCTGTCACTCTCTGACTCTTTATGGGTGCATTTAGGCCGTTTACATTGTGTAATTATTGATAGGTGTGAGTTTATTGCTGTCATTTTGTAGTGCTTTTTTTTTTTCTTGTTTTGTGGTACTGACATTTTCTTTGTTCCTCTTACTCTCTTGTGCTGAATTCCTTTCGTTTGTGGATTTTTTTTTTTCATTTCCTTTGTTTTTGTAGATTTTGTTTTTACTGAGACTTTATGTTTTTCTTTTTTATTTTGATGAGTAGGTTTGTTAACTTTCTCTGTGGTTAACCTTGAAATTTTCCCTTATCTTCGTAGGTTTGAACCAATCTGTTGTTACTTGGAGAGGAAGCCTTGCCTTCCTCTCCATTAGAAAGTTCTATATCTATACCATTTATTCCCTCTTTTATTGTTCTAATGTTGTTCTTATTTACTGATTAACCTCTCTGATTCCCTGTTGTAAATCGTTTAGTTTTGAATACTCCTTGAGAGTTCATTTCCTAGGTTGGTATCTGGATTCCATTCAGTGCTTGGTTGAGTTCTTTATCTCTTCATTTGATGCTTAGGGTTCCAGGACTGATGTTTGTCTCTGTTTTACTTAGTTTTTCAGGTCTTTGCTGTGGAGGGACGGCATGGTGCTTCTGTGTACAGCTCCATGTTGGCTCCACCTCTGAATTTGAATTCTTGTTCTACATTTTTCTCCTGCTCTGTCCAGGACCTTCTATTGTGATCCCAGTCAGAGCGGTCACTAGTGGTAGCTGGGCACCATCTAGTTCTTCTGGTCTCAGGGTCATGTAGGCTGTGGTGCATGTGGTCCATTAGTCCTTTGGACTAACTGCTCCCTTGAGTCTTTGGTTTTCTCCACTCTCCTTTACTCCAGATGGGAAAAGACCACTAGTTGTATCTTAGATGGCTGCTCGCAAGCGTTTAAGACCCTAGATGCTACTCAACAAAGTAAAATGTAGAACAATGTTTGCTTCATATATTTTGAAGTTTTGTTAGTAGGTGCATAAACATTTAGGACTGTTATGTCCTCTTGATGAATTGACCCAGTTATCATTTTGAAATGAACTTCTTTATTCCAGTAATATTCTTTGCTCTGAAATCTACTATGCCTGATATTAATACACCTACTCTAGCTTTCTTTTAATTAGTGTTAGCATGGTATATCTATTTCCATCCTTTTAGTTTTAACATATATGTTTTTATATTTAAAGTGTGTTCTCAGTAGAGAACAGAGGACTCCCTGAGATTATCACCCTGAGACACTCTTTAAACCTAGAACTGAGGTTATCCCCTGAGAGCACCTTTTAGTGAAATAGCAAAGGGGCACACAAAATGAAAGATAGTACCCATCGGATCAGTGCTCTACTTAAAAACCATCGGTATGAGACCAAAAGGTCAGCAATTAACTCAAAAGCAAAGATGAGAAGATAAGGGGCAGGCAAACGAGAGTATTGGAAATGGAAGGAACAGAACGTAGTTAAAGAGAATGTTGACACATTATGATAAATGTTACTAATGTCACTGAACAATTTGTGCAGAAATTGTCAAATGGGAACCTAACTTGCTGTGTAAACTTTCACCAAAAACTTAATAAAATATTTAAAAACGAAAAGTGTGTTTCTTATAGGTAGCATATATTGAGTCTTCCTTTTTATCTAATCTGACAATCTCTTGTCTTTTAATTAGAGTATTTAGACTATTTATATTTGTTATGATTGTTGATATGGGTGAGTTTTGCTATTTATTTTCTATTTGTCCCATCTATTCTTTGTTCCCTTTTTCCTCTTTTTTAACTGAGTGTTTTTTATTCCATTTTATCTCTCTGTTGTCTTCCTAGCTATAACTCTTAGTTTTACTACTTTAGTGATTGCTTTAGAGTTTATAGTATAAATCTTTAACTTAACATAGTCTAACTTCAAGCAATATTGGTATATAATACTTTCATTTCTCCCCTCCCAGCCTTTTTGCTATTGTTGTTATACATTTTTCTTCTACGTATGTTATCAACCCCACACTACATTATTATTGTTTTTTGTTTAAACATTTTAAATATGTTTTTAAAGAGATTTAAATAACAAGAAAAAGTCTTTTATATTTACCTGTGTCGCTACCATTTCCAGAGCTTTTCACTCCTGTGTAGGTTCGTATTTCCATCTGGTAATATTTTCCTTCTGCCTGAAAGCCTTTCTTTAGCATTATTTCTTGTAATGCTGGTCTGCTGCTGATGAATTCTTTCAGTTTTTACATGTCTGAAAAAGCCTTTATTTTACCTTCATTGTTTAAAAGATATGTTTTCTGAATATAGGATTCTAGGTTGACAAGTTTTTTTCTTCAGTACTTTAAAGATGTTGCTCCACTGACTTCTTGCTTGCAATTTCCTTCACAAAATCTTCTGTCATCCTACACTTTATTCCTCTATTCATAACATATATGTTTCCCTCTGGTTACTTTTCAGATTTTTGTCTTTATCACTAGTTTTGAGCAATTTGATTATAATATTCCTTGGTATGATTTTCTTCATAACTGTTTTAATTTCTTGTCTGCTAATTCTAACATCTGTCAGTTCTGGGCTGGTTTTGATTGATTGACTTTTCTCTTTTTTATGGCTTGTATTTTCTTGCTTCTTATACAGTAGGTAATTTTTATTGGACCCCATACATTGTGAGTTTTACCTCATTGAATACTGGATATTTTTGTACTCCTACAAGTATTCTTGAGCTTTGTTATGGGATGCAGTTAAGTTACTTAGAAACAATTTGATTTTCTAACATCTAAGATTTGTTAGGTGATACCAGAGCAGCGTTTTTTCTAGGGCTCATTTTTCCCACTATTGAGGCAAGGTTCTTCTGAGCACTCTGTCCAGTGCCCCTTGGATTATGAGGTTTTCTAGTCTGGCTGGTGGGAGCAGGCACTATTCCTGGCTCTGTGTGCACTTAGGTTGCTGTTCTGCTAATTTCTTCAGGCGATTCCTCGCCTTGCCGCCCCCCCCCCCCCCCCGGCCCCAGCATCAGGTAGGTGTCAGGTAGTTTCTTCACGCTCATGCACTGATCAATACTATTCTTGAGGAGGACCCTCTGCAGATCTCGGGAGTTCTCTCCTCTCTGGTTTTCTGCCCTGCAAACTCTAGCTGTTCACCAAGAACTCTCAAGTTCACAGAGCTCCATCTAGTTTCCCCCTCCCTGTGCCACAGCCTGGAAATTATCTTAAGACAGTAAGCTTGGGCAATTATAGGACTCACCTCATTTATTTACTCTCTCTCAGGAATCATAGTCCTTGGTTGCCTAATGTCCAATGACTTGAAAACTGTTCTTTCACATATTTTTCTGGTTTTTTAGTTATTTCAGGTAGAGGGCCAAATGAGTTACTTTTTTCCATGCCTAAAAAATTAACAATTAGCCTTTAATAATATATTTGATCAGTGTTCAAGTTTCTAGTTATTAGATAAATGTCATAAATCATTTCTTATGGTTTGTGTGTTTAAATTCAACTCCAAATATAGTGTACATGTTGTGATTAGTTTATGTTCTTAAGTTTCTTTTACTTGCTTATGCTGTTTTTAAAAAAAAATTTTATTGTGGATATATATATAACATAAATATATATGTACATATGTATAATTGTCATTTTAACCATTTTTAAGTGTAAAATTCGATGACATTAATTATGTTCACCATGTTGTGCAGCCATCACCACTATTTCCAAAGTTTTTCATCACCCCAAATAGAAACTCAGTACCTCTTAAGCAATAACTTCCCATTCCCCCCTCCTCCCAGCCCTTGGCAACCACTAATAAATTTTTGTCTCTATGTATTTGCCTATTCTAGGTATTTCATATAAGTGGGATCATACAATATTTGTCCTTTAGTGTCTGACTTATGTCACTCAGCATAATGTTTAAAGGTTCATCTGTGTTGTAGCACGCATTAGAACTTCATTACTCTGTATGACTGAATAATATTCTACTGTATATATATACCACACCCTATTCATCTGTTGCTGGCAAATGATTTACTTTTAATAGGAGCACTCTGGCTGTGGATTAAGAATAGTCTGAATGGGGAGAAAAAGGAAGAAGCAGGAAGAATGACATTGATGGGGATCTTGGTGGGGTCAGTATGGCCAAGGCAGGGAAAAGGGGAAAAGCTGCCTAGAGGTGAGGCTGAGAGGCAGCAGAGGCTCAGAGATGCCCAGCTCTAGCCCAACAATGGGGAGCTTTTAAAGAGAGACAGATTCAGAAAAATCACTCTGACTCCAGTGTGGGGAAAGAATAGATGGGACTGAGGCTGGGCACCAGGAGCCTATGTAGGGGCTTGTGTGATCATCCAGGTGAGAAGAGATGATGACAGCAGGGCCTTTATAAGACTTTCATGGGACTCAGGCCTTCTTATATTGCAAGACTCTACCCCACTACATATTAAGCATCTTAAAATGTATTCCGTGTTCTACATTAAATACCTTTTTTATTGTAACATGTTGAATACCTTTTTGTAACTTGTACAATTCTGAGTTTTCTAAAGTACAGATAATTCATTCTATTCTTAAAGACTTGAACTTTACACACACACAGCATGAGGTTATAAGTTGTAAATATTTAATTATTTTTATATTGTGGTTCTTTTTTTTGAATCTATATGTATATATTATGTCTCAGACATTTCTGTAGGCCTTTGAAAAATCTCATAGGCCCTGGGTACTATGCCTGCAGAGCTCTTGGATAGCAGTAGTGGGAATGGAGAAGGAAAGAAATTAAACAGCAAGGACTGGCATACAATTGGGGGTGGAGGGGAAGGAAAGCTAGAGAGTCATGGCTAACTGCCTGGCTAGCTTGAGCATAGCCATTTGCACAGATGGAGAAACAGGAGAAGACATAAGTTGTAGGAGGAAAGATAAACTCTATTAGGGACAGGAAGACAAATACTCTTCTATCAGGAGGTGAAGGAAGACAACAAGGATGCCAAATTTCTCTCCTTCCATTATAGTACACTTCATCTTGGGTTGGCATGGAAGATGTGAATAATTAATACATGTCTCTGCTGATGTCCTCACTAATATGAAAGCATATCTTAGTACTGTGGTCCAATCCTGTGATAAATAAGGGAAGTGCCAGTCTCTGGAATAAATAATCCCTGTGGGCTGTTGTGCTGGAGAAAATGGTGTGCTGTCTTTAGGTAGCTTCCCTTTTTTTTCAAAGTGCCTTTGCTTCCTTCCTTTATCAGCTTTTTAGAGTCTCACAGAAATTCCCAGTGCTACCTTTTGTGATGTCATCCCTTAGAGGAAGTCAGACCCAGAAGGTGAAGCGACCCATTTATACACGAAAGGGACCACTGGAGGTGCCCTCCCCATCAGAGAAGGACTGGTCTAAGGCTGATGAAGAGGATTATGGGTTCAATGATCTGGGTCAGGAGCAGGATTCCCTGCCTCAGCCTTATCGGATGATCAACAAGCTGGTAAACCTTCTGGTTGACCGGTCATGGGAAATTATTAAGGAGAGGGAAGCCTCAAGGGAAGCCGAGCTCAGTCAGATCCAGCCCACCATCTACTCTCCACTTGTAGAAATCAAGGTAACTATCAGCAGGCTGAGACCAGGAGTCTCTGTTTCTCAGTTGAGTGTTAATAAATGAAAACACCTGATCCAGGGAAGGCCTTTCCTATCAAAAACCTTCACTCAATAAGGTGGGCACCATTTTGAAAGATTATAGACATGCTAATGTTACTTTGAATGGATTTGGTAATTGCCTGAGGAAATGGGGTAGTCTGGTTAACTGAAGATTATATAGAAGACCTTTTTTATTAAGCTGTTACTATTGAAAGTTTTTTCTGAATGTATTAACCCACTCTTTCTTGATGGATGAGAATCTGCCAGTGCCTCAGCTATCACTCTTCCCACAGTGTTCTAGATGAAATAAAGTACAGGGAATAGGCCATTTATCCACGTATCACAGGGCCTATGTTAATGCTTAGTGTTGTGAATGTGTATTTGTTCTCAACTTCTTGGTTTTCTCTGGCTTTTCCTCTAAAAGTGGAATGTGACGAATTTCTTGATGCTTGGGTAAGAGATTTCGATGAGCAGTATGTTTGGGGATGGTATTATATCTAGGAAGGGCCCTCATCCCTCTTTGAAAAGTTCCTCATATTATTTGAAGACAGTGATAACTGAAAATCATTCCTTTTTATTTGTTTGTTTTTGTTTTCCCAGCTCAGCACAATGCCAAATTGCATAGCTATTTCCCAAGACTATATGTTTATTGGAGGAGCCAGAGGATTCTCAATCTATCATCTGTACAATGCTAAACGAATATGTGCTTGGGAGAAGCTTAAAGTTGATGTCACTTCCATCTGGGCCACAGATTTGGGGAGTGAAATACTTATTGCTACTGTGGATGAAATGGGTACTTGTCCTTCACTGCCTCTTTTAGCCTAACTATGAGTTGGAATTGACGGCAGTGGGTTTTTGTTTTGATGGTGAGATTATGGAGAAGAAAAGAATGCAAGGATTGTAGACTGTTGTTCAATTTAATATCCTTTCCAGTTAAATGGGTGGGACCAGTCATGGAAAGTTCTCCCTTGTTACATAGTAGTAACTAACCCATATGGAGCAAGTATGGTGTGCCAGGCACTAGTCTAACATTTCCCACGTTAGCCCATTTCATCTTCACATCACTCCTAGGAGGTAAGTACAGGTAATTATCTCTATTTTTCACCACAGGCAACTAAGACAAGAAAGTTAAATAATTCATTTGAGGTACCATAGAAAGTAAGTGGCGCAGGTAGGATTCAGACCAGGCAGTGTGGCCCCAGAGTCCCCACCTTTCAGGCACTCAGCAATCCTGCTATTCACATAAACCAGGGCTTTCTTTTCTCCCTCAGCCTGAGAATGAGCCAGGCGTTCATGGATGGTATGGTATAGAAAACCATAAACAGTGTCCTAAATAGTTGAGCTGGTGCTATTGGTTGTCCCAGAATTCTAGGAGAGCATCAGAAGCAGCAAGATGTGGGTACAGAGGGTGGATGATGCCTTCTGCTGGACCAGGATGTGGCATAGACACAGAGAAGAGCTCCAAACACTGAGCAGGTCAAGCTGACCAAAAGGAGGGGCTTGAGACTGACAGCTGACCTCCTCCTTACATTCCAGATAGCTGGGCTCCCTCTAGCCTGTTTTTATATTTAGAAATAGAGGCCTCTGTGGTCCTGGGTGACCCAGAATACTGTCTTTGGATATGGAGAGCTTCTATACTTGGTGGAGACGAGAAGGCAAGTGTCAGCATTAGCCAGGAAGCCAAGGGGGTGGGGTGGGTCTGTGCTGCTGGAACAAGCAGGGCAGAAAGTGCCTGCTGGCCTGGCGATCCTCTATTAAAGTATGCATTTCCCTAAGCAGCAGGCTTTGCTCAACTGGCATGAGTGCACTGAAGAATGCAATGCAAGAGAGGGACATGGCAGCCTGGCAGGAGCTTAAAAAGTCAAAAAGAGAGGCAGGGAGACCAGGAAGAACTATTGCATTCATTAAGGAGAGAAATTACAAGAGTCTGAACCAAGGCAGGGGCAGTTAAAATGAGAAGGAGAATTGTCCTATTGTTATGTAAGATATTAACACTAGGGGAGGTGAGGTGAGGGATAAAGGAAACTCTCTGTGCTATTTTCGTATCTTTTCTGTAAGTCTAAAATTGTTGTTGGGTGCTGTCTAGTTGATTCCAACTCATAGGGACACCATGTGACAAAGTAGAACTGCCCCATAGGTTTTCTTGGTTGTAATCTTTACGGAAGCCAAGATCACCAGGTCTTTCTCCCACAGAGAAACCTTTTGGTTAGCAACTATGCACTTAACCATTGTGTCACTAACCATAACCCCTTGCTGTTGAGTCGATTCCAACTCATAGTGACCCTATAGGACAGAGTAGAACTGCCATATAGGGTTTCCAAGGAGCAGCTAGTGGATTCAAACTGCCAACCTTTTAATTAGCAGCTGATCTCTTAATCACTGTGCAACCAGGCCTCCATTGCATCACTAGGGCTCCTTAAGTCTAAAATTAATTCAAAATTAAAAGTTTTTTAAAAAAATGAAAAGAAAAATATAATGGAAAAACTTGATGAGTGACACACTGTGTGTATGATGGGAGGATAACTGGACAGATGATGCTGCCTTCCATGATAGCAACTATTAGAGAGTAAGATTTTAGGGGCCTATGAGTTGAAGAGTTTCATTTTGAAAATGCACAGATTTGTGGCACTTGGAGGATATCTGAGCAGAAATGTTGATATTCAAGAGGAATTTGGTCTAAAGATAGGATCTCACTTATCACACTGCATTATATTTAGTTGCTTTTATGTCTGTGTTACCCACAGTATGATGAATCTAAAGGCAGAGACTGCCTTGGTGTCCCCACATATTCATTGAATGTTTATTGGGTTGAGTTCGACTGTACCTGTGGTGGGTCAGATCCCCTTACAAGAACAGAATTATGGATATAGGGGAGCTTACGAGTATCTCTAGGCACCTAAAGAAAGAGAAAAGAAGTCATGGTGAAGGGTAATGATATACTGGATTCCCTAGGTTAAATGAAAATTAGAATGGCAAAATTACTTATTAATTCAACAAAATTTACTGTATGAGAGGCTTATTGAGGAGTAAGAGGTGAGGCACCCAGGAGGGTGAGATATGATTCTTCCCCTCAAAGAGTCTGTGATCTCACTAGAGGAATAAAATGTACTCACAGGAAACAGTTTAATGATAATGCAAGGCAGTGTGGGGTGATATGCAGAACAGATAGATAGACATCAAGGAGCAGATTGGTGTGGCCGGAGAGCTTACAGGAGTCTTCAAGGAGAGGAGGGTATGTCCAGGATGGGCGGAGAGATCTCAGGAGAGAGAACAACCTGAACATTTCAGGTAAGGGGTAGAGGAAGTCAGGGAGTCTGAGATCAGCTTGGGCAGTGGAAGGGCCAGGAAGGAGACGTGCTTACGATGATAATTTCAGAAAGTCAAATGTAACATTTGTTTCACTTATTTGTCTTCCATTCTCACTTGTTTTTTTTCTGTTTCAGGTATTATTAGACTGTTTTATTTTCATAAGGAAGTTCTTTTCCTAATCAAAACCATCAATGAAGCGGTGAGTTCCTGTTCTTTTTCACCTAAACCTGGGCCAAACACTGTAGCAAATTAAGTTTACTTTGAATATGAAGGTGATGAGAGCTGTCCTAGACTAGAAAGGAATAGGGACCTCTGTGGTCAGAGAGCCTCCTCTGAAATATGCAATTAAAAGATCCCTCACCATCGGGGTTGTTAACCAATGTCATAAAACAGTATGTGTACTGACTGTTTAATGAGAGATTATTTGTTCTGTAAACCTTTACCTAAAGTACAATAAAAAAAAAATTAAAAAAAGATCCCTCACCATCAGAGGATACATGCTAAATGCTCTGGATTTAGTTACACTGCTGTCAAACATAAAACTATAAAACCTCTAGAAGAAAACATAGGAGAAAGTCTTTATGACCTTGGGTTAGCAAAGATTTTTTAGCTACCACACCAAAAGCACAATCCATGAAAGAAAAAAAACGGATAAATTAGACTTCAAAATTTTAAACTTTTCTTCTGTAAAAACACTGTTAAAAGAAGAAAAAGACAGGCCATAGACGGGAAAAAAATTTGCAAATCGCATATCTGATAAAAGAATTATATCCAGAATATATAAAGACTGTATGATTTGACTTCTGAAAAACACTAGAAAATGCAAACTAATTTATAGTCACAGAAAGAAAATCAGCAATTGTCTGAGGTGGGGGTTGGGGGAAACAGGAGGGAGGGATTACCAAGAAGTGTAAGAAAACTTTTGGGAATGATAGATACGTTCATATCTTGGTCATGATGATGATTTCATGAGTATATACATGTGTCAAAACTTACAAAGGTGTACGCTTTAAATATGTGCAGTTTATTGAATGTCCGTTGTACATCAATAAAGCTGTTAAAAAAAAAACTTCTGCTCATCAAAAAATACTATTAAGAAAATAAAAACGTTGTAAGCTTTCATTTAAAAAGTACAACAATGAAAATAAAATATTAAAAAAAAAGAAAAAGGCAAGCCACAGACTGGGAGAAAAGTCTCAATACATGTATCTTTTAAAGTATTTATATCCAGAATATATAAAAAACTCCTCCAAATCAATAATAAAAGACAAATAAACCAGTAAAAAAATAGGCAAAAGACTTTAACTGACATTTCACAGAAGAAGAATATGAGTAACTATCTTAGTTACCTAGCGCTGCTATAACAGAAATACCACAAATGGATGGCTTCAACAAACAAATTTATTTTCTCATAATTTAGGAAGCTAGACGTCCAAATTCAGGGCGCCAGCTCCAAGGGAAGGCTTTCTCTCTCTGTTGGCTCTGGGGGAAGGTCTTCGTCTCTTTTCAGCTTCTGTAGCTTGGTGATCATGAAGATTTTCAAGTGGCATGGTACCTATCTTCCCCCAACTGCCTGTTCAAGCTGCTCTTTTGTATCTCAAAAGAGATTGACTCAAAACACTGCCTACACTAATACTGCCTCATTAATATAACAAAGAAAAACCCATTCCCAAATGGGATTTTAACCACAGGTATAAGGGTTAGTATTTACAACACATATTTTGGGCACACACAATTTATTTATTTTTTTATTGTGCTTTAGGTGAACGTTTATGGCTCAAGTTAATTTCTCATTCAAAAATTTATACACATACTGTTCTGTGACATTGGTTGCAATCCCCACGATGTGACAGCATGCTCCGCCTATCCACACCCAGTTCCCTGTGTCCATTCATCCCAGTTGCCATCCCTTCCTGCCTTCTCATCTTGTTTTTGGACAGGAGTTGCCCATTTAGTCTCATATATTTGATTGAACTAAGAGGCACATTCCTCACGTGTGTTATTTTTTGTTTTATGGGTATGTCTAATCTTTGTCTGAAAAGTAGGCTTCAGTTCTGGATTTAGTAGAGTGTCCAGGGGCCATAGTTTCAGGGGCTCCCCCAGTCTCTGTCACTGGGGACACAATTTAATCCATAACAGCAACCAATAAAAAAAGTACCTAGCATCATTAGTTAACAGAGAAATGTAAATCAGACATCACAAGCAATACTACTACACACTTATTGGAATGTCTAAAATTAAAAAGACTGACCAGACTAAATATTGATGAGGATGTAGAGCTATAGGAACTTTCATACATTGCTGATGGAGGTGTAAAATGGTACAACCACTTTGGAAAACAGCTTGCTCTTCTTATACAGTTAAACATGTGACCCATCAATTCCATTCCCAAGAGAAATGAAAACATGTCCACAAAAAGATTTGTATAAGAATGTTCATAGCAGCTTTATTTATAATAACCAAAACCTGGAAATGATCAAAGAATGCGTAAAATTTTTTTGTGTATTAGTTCGATGGAATACTGTTCCGCAATAAAACAATGAACTAGTGATATTCACAACAGCATAAGGAAACTCAGAAACATTGAGTGAAAGAAGCCAGACACACAAGATTACATTCTGTATGATTCCAATTACATGAAGCTTAAGAACAGACAAAACTAATCTATGGTGGTGATGGAAATCAGAAAATTGGTTGCCTATAGAGTTGGTAATTAACTGAAAGGGGGCACAAGGGAGCTTTCTGGGCGATGGTAATGTTCTGTATCTTGACTGGGTGGTAGTTATACGGATGTATACATTTGCCAAAACTCATCAAGTTGTATATTTAATATATATGCATTTCACTGTATTTAAATTTTATTTTAAAAAAAGACTGTAAAGAAAAACATAAAGGGAGCATTCTTTAACTCATCTTATTAGACCAGCATACTTATGACATCCAAACCTGAAAGGTACGTGACCAAAAAAGTACCATTAGTAGATTAAAAGATACCAAAAATGTTTTAAAATCCATGAATTTATAATATTTTTAAAAAAAATTTTGTTGTCACTTTTGGAGATTACAAACTCAGTATTCTGAAAACTGATAAGAATCAAGCACTTCTCCTGACTTTCCTATACAGGCTGTATTTCAGGGTGAACAAAAAGTTGATGATGGAAATATTTTCTTTATAGAAGAATTCTAACAAATGCGGAAGAGATTATAGAATTGGGTTACCACAATTTCGTGACTATTTTGCATGGTCTAGGCAAAAAAGTAACGGTCTAGGCAATGACTGAATGGCTGATGGGGAACTTTAGAACTGATGGGTCAGGATGACAGTGTCTTTGTTCTCAATGATCAGTCTTAACATCACTATTTTAGAGAAGAGACAACCAGGTATTATAAGCCTCCTGAAGTGATGCAGTAGGGAGTACTCAGCATACCTGTGGAGTACTCTTGTCTAAACAACTGAACCTAAATCTAGTCAGACCTCTAGATCTAATCACTAGTTTATAGGAAATACAGGCTGCAGAGGAACATGTTAAATGGCAGCGTGGGGATGCAATCAGTCCAACTGGGAATGTGAAAAGTTCTGCAGGACAGATGACCTGATTTCTTCAGTAAAAATGGAGGGAGGGAACTATTATAAATCTAAAGCAACTTAAGAGCTATGTAATTAGCCCTGGTGGTGCAATGGTTGAAGCGCTAGGCTGCTAACCTAAAGGTCAGAGGTTTGAACCCAGCAGCTGCTCCGAGTGAGAAAGATGTGGCAGTCTGTTTCCGTAAAGATTACAGCCTTGGAAACCCTATTAAAAAAAAAAACCCATTGCCATCAAGTCGATTCCGACTCAAAGTGACTCTACAGAGCAGAGTAGAACACCCCATAGGATTTCCAAGGAGCAGCTGGTGGGTTCAAACTGCTGACCTTTTGGTTCGCAGCCAAGCTCTTAACCACTGCACCACCAGAGCTCCTGGAAACCCTCTGAGGCAGCTCTACTTTGTCCTGTAGGGCCGCTATGAGTCAAAATTGGCTTGACAGCAGTGGGGTTTGGTAAGAGCTGTATTACCTAAATACAGTGCATGGACTTCACCCGGATCCTAATTTGAAGAAACCAATTGTGAAAAGATACTTATGAGATTTATGACACAATTGGGGAAATTTGAAAGTTAATTGGATATTAGATGATATTAAGAAACTATTGTTAACCTTTTTAGGCTTAATCAAATAAAAAAATTTAATAAGTGTGGAAGGCAATAAAGCACGATTTGTCATATGTTGATGATCGTTGAAAACAAGATTTGTCATACGTTGATAAATGCTGAAGTTGAGTAATAGATACTATCTATCTGTGTATGTTTGAAAATTTCCATAGCAAAAAGTCAATATGAAAATGTATAAATGGAGAAACTAATTTGCACTGTAAACTTTCACCTAAAGCACAATAAAATTAAAAAAAGAAAAATACATAAATAAATTTTTTTTAAAACTAGCTGTTCCCCTTAAATAAGCTAAGGGCCTGCCCATATAAGTAGTCTGTTGTTGGGTGTCATCAAATCAATTCTGACTCATAGTGATCCCATGTGACAGAGTAAAACTACCCCATAGGGACCCCACGTGACAGAGTAGAACTGCTTCATAGGATTTTCTTGGCATAAGGTTTCTTGGCAAATTGCCAGGTCTTTCTCCCAAGGAATGCTAAGTAGGTTAGAACCACAAGACTTTCAGTTAGCAGCCAACGGCTTAACCATTGAGGAACTAGAGCTCCATATAACTAGTCTAAACCCGTTGCCATCAAGTCAATTCTAACTGATAGTGAACCTATAGGACAGAGTAGAACTGCCCTATAGGGTTTCCAATGAGCGGCTGGTGGATTTGAACTGCTGACCTTTTGGTTAGCAGCTGTAGCTCTTAACCATTGCACCACCAGGGCTCCATAACTAGTCTAGCTACCTTCTTTTGCTAGTCTTAGAGCCCCTTAAAGATACAGCACAACTATACACATTGAGCCTCTCTCATCTTGCTCAAAATTTGAGCAGGTTTCCTTCTAGAGTTACATCTAGTCTGTACTGATGTCTAGGTAGAGCCTTTTATCCATCAAACCACCAGAATTTTCAGTGTCAAGTAGAATTTATTTCAACTCTGAATAATTGAGTGCCACCATAGGTTTGTAGGGCTTGTAAACCTGACCAGGAAATCAGATAGATGAAATCACTACAAATCATCAGGAGTATTTAAGAAACCAGGAAATAAGTCAAAAGCCTCGAGTTGCACTTCTGTGCGTACCATCGTGTCCAATTCCTGTACAAAAATGACAAGTGCAAAGCAATTGCAGGCACCTTTTCAGTCCCAAGCACTAAAGGATTTTTTTTTTTAAGATTAATAATATTACATTTTATTGATGACTTCTCACATACCAAAATTGTAATAACTCTTTAAGTATATTTCTACTTCTGACAATTTTTTTAAATTGTACTTTAGATGAAGATTTACAGAGCAAATTAGTTTCTCATTAAACAACACACATTGTTTTGTGACATTAGTTGCCAACCCCACGACATGTCAGCACTCTCCCCTTCTCGACCTTGGGTTCCTCGTTACCAGCTTTCCTGTCCCTTTCTGCCTTCTTGTCCTTGCCCCTAGGCTGGTGTGCCTGTTTAGTCTTGTTTTGTCTTATGGGCCTGTCTAATCTTTGGCTGAAGGGCGAACCTCAAGAGGGACTTCAGTACTGAGTTAAAAGGTACCATACTCCAAGGGGCCATACTCTCAGACTTTCTCCAGTCTCTGTCAGACCAGTAAATCTGGTCTTTTTTTGTGAGTTAGAATTTTGTTCTACATTTTTCTCCAGCTCTGCCCGGGACCCTCTGTTGTGATCCCTGTCAGAGCAGTCAGTGGTGGTAGCCGGGCACCATCTAGTTATGCTGGACCCAGTCTGGTGGCGGCCGTGGCAGCTGTGGTTTGTTAGTCCTTTGGGCTAATCTTTCCCTTGTGTCTTTGGTTTTTTTCATTGTCTTTTGCTCCAGATAGGGTGGGACCAGTGGAGTATCTTAGGTGGCCGCTCACAAGCTTTTAAGACCCTGGACGCTACTTACCAAAGTAGGATGTAGAACATTTTCTTTATAAACTGTGTTATGCCAGTGAGCCAGATGTCCCCCGAGACCAAGCACTAAGGGAATTTATGTTCCCTAATGAGAAGCACAGAAAGCCCTGAAACAAGTTCTTCTCTGTTATAGGACTGAGTTTACTCTATCAGTAGCTCTCTTTTTTCCAGGATGATGCCAACAAGCAAACCACCTGTGTAAAGATGGAGGTCTCTCACGGAGGGGACTTTGCAGCCTTCCTCCTACAAGGCAAGACTGACCAAAGGCTGTTTAGATTTGCTGTATCTTCCAGATGATTACTTTTTTAAGGAAATATTTAGCCAGAAGCCCATGCCATGGGAGAGCAACCTTTTCCCAGGTTGGCAGGTATTTGGGTTAGAAGCTAAGCATGTTTCCATGCCAGGATAAAGTCCCACAACTGCTGCACAGTTTGTCATCCCCTCAAATAAAGGTCAGGGAGAATTCTCTCGGGGTGGCTTGCCCAATTCTAACCCTTTCTTAGCACTAACCTTCTCATTTACTGGTTCTGTGTATGCCACCTTTCTCCCCAGACAGGCATAACTGTAAGACAAAATTGTTGGTGAAATTTACCACTTGGAAGATAGATAACATGGGGACTGGGCAAAGCAGACAGTTTGGTTAAGAACTGGGTTTTATCAGTGCTGCGAGTGTGGGAAGCAGCATTTTCCCTGAGATGGTGGAGGCTCAAGGGGAGGAGCTCTCCCATGGGAAGATTATTTGGGGGGTGATGATTTGCAATAACGATTGCAGAACTATATCCCCTTCAATTTATCAAGGTTGCCGTTCGGAGGGTGCCTGGTACAGAGGTGGCTGGTCTCTGTGCCAGCAATTCTGAAAAGACAGACCGTGTCTCAGAGGAAACTTGCCATCTGCTTGCAGTTGCTCAGTGGTTCCTTGGTTTCCCAATGCAGGATCCGGAGATGTTTGGCTGGATGTGTATAAATTGCCCAAGGAGTCTTGGCTCAAGGAAGTGGAGCACCCCCTCAACTCTGTAAATCTAAAGAAAAAAACCAAACCGCTGCAACTGGTAGGAAATCTCTCTGTTTTCAACTGATTATCTTTCTCCCTACCCTCAAACAATATCTAGCCTAAATCTTCATTGGAATTTCAAGATGAATGAGGCTTTCTGGAGGCTGTAAGAGAGAAGGACAACAGGAACACTGGCCCATGTCTCCCAAATCGACTTGCTGTGGTTCAAATGAGATACTAAAAAGTAGAGCTGTCTTCGTTAGTGGGAACCTCAGTGTCTCCCTTGTCTGGGAATTGCCCCTCCACTGAGTCCACTCGGGTTTTTTGTCCTGATTCCTGCCTCATAGCTAGATTTTTTTCCCCTGCTGTGTTGAAATAATTCTTCCATGCCTCACATTCCACTAAATTTTCCAGACTATGTTATAGAGGGGTTTCTCTTAATATCAGGAATAGGTGAATTCTTTATATTATTCTTAGAAGGAAGAAACTCTACCATTTCAGTTTAATTATATATGAAGCCTGGGCCTTGTGCCATGTCTTTAAGATATAGTTCCTCAGTAAATATTTTGATCAATTTAATTTGCTCATTTATCCAATGTGCTCTTGTTAATTTTCTTTTTTTAAACCATCACCAACTAATATTAGGAGCCCTGGTGGCGCAGTGGTTAAGTGATACGGCTGCTAACCAAAAGGTCAGCAGTCCAAATCCACCAGCTGCTCCTTGGAAACCCTATGGGTCAGTTATACTGTGTCCTCTAGGGTCACTATGGGTCAGAATTGACTCAACGGCAGTGGGTTATGGGAACTAATATTAATTGAACACCACTTTAAAACACATTCTTTTAGGTGCTAAAAAAAATTAGTGAAATTATTAATATAGTAGACTGAGACACTGACTACTGAGCTCATTGAATGGCTTTGAATAAAGCCTGTTCTCCCAGTGATTTCATTTATAGTGGAGTGTAGTCCTGCGTCTTGGGAGCTTTACCAGCCCAGAGATCTTCCTCTTGGAAACTCTCACAGAATTTATTTTTTGTACCTCTTTTTTGATGCTTCTCATATTTCTACTTCCTTGGCTTTCAGTTCTTTTTGTACACGAGAATCCTTTTTTTCTTAACTAGTTGTTACATTTCTGGATTGCTAAGACCATGCCCTCTGCTTTTTTAATAAGCCAACTCCATAGTATCATACTCAGTGCCCAACAGACATTTGTTTTTTGATGGACTGATTTATTATCCAAGGGGGAATAGCACCTTAGGATGGAGGTCGTTTCTCACCATAATTCACTCAGTTTTCATACACTAAGAAGCAACCAACTAATGCCAGTTACGGTGGTAATTCTTTTAGTATAAATTATATGTAGAGTTACTTAAATATAATTGTCAACATCACATATATTTTGCCAATCTGAAATATTCACTTCAACTTAGGTTTTTGTAATGGCCTCCTAACTGGTCTCCTCACCTCCATTCATTCATGTTTTCTCTTATGGTCATTCAACTACTTCTTGTTTCTCCCAACTACATTTAAACTCCTAGAGAATAGGGTTCATGTATTAAAATCCTCTAGGCCAGCGGACCAACCATTGGTCCTCAATGTCTACTGAATGAATTCACTTTCTCACAAGAGTAATTGAGGGAGGAAAGAGCATCTCAGAAGATTAAAGGATGAGGGGGACAAACACAGAGAAAACCTATTGTGAATTAATTTCTCATTTTTCTCTTCAGAACAGTACTGATCACATAGCTGCAGATCATTTAGAAATGGTAAGAAACTTTAAAGAAAATTGCCAGAAATATTTAAGTTGCATTTTAGAGATGTTTATTTTGACTTGAAATTTACTGTAAGTATCAAATATACTGGTAAAATGCTCCACTAGGGCACTATTTTCAGATTCTCTGAGACATATCTTATACCTCATGTCCACTGAAGATGGTCCCCTATCCTTGAGGATACTTGATCCAAGTCACTTATCCAGAGGTGGATGTTTACACGAAGCTAAAGAATGATTTGCACTCGACTGCTAACCTAAAGGTTGGTGTTTCAAACCTACCCAGCAGTACTGCAGAAGTAAAGGCCTGGCGATTTCCTTCCGTTAAGATTAGAGCCAAGAAAACCCTATGGAGCAGTTCTACTCTGTAACACACGGGCAGCCATGAGTCAGAGTCGACACAGTGGAACTAACAACAACAAAACAAAAAAAAACAAACCCGTTGCCATCAAGTCGATTCCAACTCATAGCAACCCTACACGACGGAGTAGAACTGCCCCATAAAGTTTCCAAGGAGCACCTGGTGGATTCGAACTGCTAACCTTTGGCTAGCAGCCATAGCTCTTAACCACTACACCACCAGGGTTTCCAACAACCACAAGAAAGCTTAAATTTCAGGGCCCCTCACTTGTATGGCCTCTTCTAAGGCCCTGGGAGGGTCCCTGGCAGTGGGTTCACATGGTCATGTATTTTTGTAAAATTGGCAAAAAGTAAGATGCTTTAACCACAATCGCTTAAGCTCACTGTCTCTTTTCACTCTAACTTCCCCTCTATTGGGTGGTATTGGAGTAGCCACAGACATTTTGTGTTTATAATTTTGCGTTCTTTTTCTTAAAGAAGGCCTCCAAATGGTGTGTACTTCAGGCCCTGTGAAACAGATTTGCCAAAATAACAGCCCAGTCCACCATGCCAAGTGACTTGGAGGGTTTCTTCTTTGTATTGGGATACCTTAGAGAATGGAGCTGCTTCCCAGCTCTCCATTGGAGGCAGGGAGCACACCAGGCTTTCCAGAGGCATAGCTCTTGGGGGATCTCAGAACAGGGGCATATCAGTAGAGTAGTGGTGAACTTTCAAAATGGAAATCTTTCTCTAGAGCCCTTTCTCTTTTTCCTTTCTAAATTATATTTTTAAATGCATTAAATTATGCACGTAATATGTGCATGCGTCCCTCTGGGAAAAAAATAATGGAATGTTGAGTCTCTCCTTAAGTAGTTTCCTTCTCTTTTAATGGCATTTACCTATTCTTTATCAATAATCTCATCAAAGCCAAGTTCTTTGGTCAGATGTTTGACAACCATAAGTGAAAAAAGCTCTTCGATAAAAGCTAACTGATCAAATGGAGTCTTCTCATAATGCATCTGAAACCCACCATCTAGGGCTGTTGCTCTGGCTCTGGATGTTCTCAGAAACATTTTGTTAGCTTCTTCAGGGGCTGTTGATACTCTGTAGCCTGCACCACTGAGCTGCTCCTCTTCTGGATAGTCATAGTTGTCCTCTTAGTCATCAAATTCTTCGCCCTCGTCCTTGCTCACTAAGTCTGGGGCCACAGTCTGGCCTGGCTGCTCCCCATTGCTAGGCCTGTTAGCGAGGTCCCCTGCCGCTGCCATTGGCTAGGCCTGCGGGCCTCCTCCTCCTCCTCCGCTGGGCATTTCTCCTCAAGCTGTGGCAGGGCACCGTTGCGGGAGGGGTTCGGTGATGGCTACCGGTTCACACTGCCTAGCTCCATCTGCAAAAGGTCACTCTTGCCAGGCATGATATCCCTCTGCAGGTCATTGCTCTCCTCATAAAGTTTGGACAACTTGGACATTTTGGACCTGGTTCACACTGCTCAAACACTCACGAAACATTCCCAGCAAGATCGAAGTACAGCGGGATCAAGCTTTCTTGCTTTGCTAAATCATTTACCATGGTCCATTTCCTTTCCAGCTTCAAAATTTTGTTGTCTTGTCTCCTCTTTCATTCTCTAAATCCTTATGAATTTATTCTTTAAAAAAAACAGACACAAAACACTTACTATCATGTTAATGGGGTTTCAGGAGGGAGAGGCGTTAAATGCATGTGTTCATTCTATCATCCATATTTTCCTACTAGTTATTTTTGGTGCAAGGCTGTATTTCTATTAGGTGGGTCCTTAGTTAACAGCAAAGAAATTTGAGGGGCATTAGTTTTCAGAAAATAGGCAGGAACCAAGGAAGGGTAGCCAGTGAAAATACTGTAGTCAGGACACATTACCACCACTGCTGGGCATCACAACCCCTACAAGACACAGCCACCAAATCTGATGCTAGACTTTCATGATAACTCTGCTACTGGGTTCTTGACATGGCTGCCTCCAAAATGAAAACTTTCTCTACTGTTTCTGGATTTCTGTGCCACTCCCTCAAGAGTCAGAGTCCTGGGCAAGAACATGCAACTCGTTGAGCCTAGGTCATGTGCCAACACTGTAACCTCCAGGAGACAGGAAGAAATATCTGGCACTTTCAGTTTCATAGAAGGAAACAGATCCATCAAGACTTATGCAATAGGAGAGTCCCCACAAATAGAAAAAGTATAGCCAAAAAGATGACAAATGTCCACAACACTGGTGCATAGGAAAGCTATAGATTTTTGTATGTTGATCTTGTATCTGGCCACCAGGGCCAAGTCTAGAGTGAGGTAAGCAAAACACCTAAGGCACAAAATTTAAAAAGACACTAACTCTTAGGGTCATGCAAGTGAAGAAAATATAAGGTCACACAGCTAGTAGGGAGCATAGATAGGATTAGAACCCTGGCAATTTTGAAACAGATAAATATGTTAAGGGAACAGGATAGAGAACACAGAAATATATATGTCAATTTTATTGGTCTCAAAGAGCCAGCTTTTGGTTTTGTTTTTCTCAATTTTTCCATTTTCTATCCCACTGATTTCCAATTTGATTTTTTTTATTTCCTTTTTTCCATTTATTTTGGGCTTAGTTAAGTAGAGGCTTGTCATTGATTTGAGATCCTTTTTTATTTTCTAATACAGGAATTTTGTGCTTTAAATATACATCTTGTTGTTAGGTGCTGTTGGGTCGATTCCGTCTCATAGCGACCCTTTGTACAACAGAATGAAACACTGCCCAGTCCTGCGCCATCCTCACAATCCTTGCTATCTTTGAGCCCATTGTTGCAGCCACTGTGTCAATCCATCTCATTAAGGGTCTTCCTCTTTTTCGCTGACCTATTACTTTACCAAGCATGATATCCTTCTCCAGGGACTGGTCCCTACTGATAACATGTCCAAAGTATGTGACTAAGCACTGCTCTAAGGAGCCTGGGTGACACTAGTGGTTTTTGATTGGCTGCTAACCTAAAGGTTGATGAACCAGCCCAGGGGCTCTGAAGAAGAAAGGCCTGGGGAACTGCTTTTGTAAAGATCACAGCCAAGAAAACCCTATGAAACAGCTCTACTCTGTAACACATGGGGTCAGCATGAGTCAGAATTGACGGCAATGGGTTTGGATTTTTTTTTAAGTACTGCTTTAGGTGCATCGCATAAATTTGGGTATATTGTGTTTTCATTTTCTTTCAGTTTAAAGTACTTTTTAATTTCCCTTTTTGTTTCTCCTTTGACAAATGAATTATTTAGAAACATGTTATTTAGTTTCCAAATATTGGAGATGTTTCAGATATCTTTTTGTTATTGGTTTCTGTTTAATTCCATTGTGATCAGAGAACATACTTCATATAATTTGAATCTTTTTGAATTTATGGTATTGAGACTTGTTTTATGCCCAGAATACAGTTTATCTTCGTAAGAGTTCTGTGTGCACTTCAAAATAATGTGTATTCTGCTGTTGTTGGTCAAGTTATTCAAGTCTTCTATATCCTTACTAACTTTGTTTCTACATCCTTACTATATTCTTACCGATTTTTCTGTCTCCTTATTCTATTATTTATTGAGAGAGGAGTATTGAAATCTCTCAGATTGTAGATTTCTTTATGCTTTCACCTCTATGAGTTTTTGCTTCATATGTTTTGAAGCTCTGTTATTAGCTGCAGAAACATTTGGAATTGTTATGTCCTCTTGATGAATTGACCCTTTTCTCATTATGCAATGACCCTTTTATTCGTGGTAATATTATTTACTCTGAAATCTCCTATGTCTGATATTAATATAGCTACCCCAGCTTTCTTTTGATTATTTTTAGCAAAGCTTATCTTTTTTTCTACTTTTATTTGTGTCTTTATATTTAAAATGGGTTTCTTTTTGATAACATATTTGGGTCTTACCTTTTTATACAATCTGACAATCTCTGCCTTTTAATTGGAGTGTTTAGACCACTTATATTTAATGTGATTATCAATACAGTTGATTTTAAATCTACTACCTTCCTTTCTATTTGTCCTATCTGTTTTCTTTCCTTTTTTCTGCCTTTTTGTTTGTTTGTTTTATTTTAATGATTCAATTTTATTTCCTTGTTGGTTTGTTAACTATACTTCTTTGTTTAATTTTATTGTAGTAAAATATTTATAACATTTGCTATTTTAACTATTTTTAAGTGTACAATTCAGTGACATTAATTACATTCACCATGTTTTACAACCATCACTGCTATCCATTTCAAAATATTTTTCATGACCCAAACAGAAACTCAGTACCCCTTAAGCAATAATTTCCCCTTCCCCCTAGTCCCTAATAACCACTAATAAACCTTGGTCTCTATGTGTTTGCCTGTTTAGATATTGCACGTAAGTGGGATCATACAATATTTTCTTTTTGTGTCTGACTTATGTCACACAGCATGTTTTCAGTGTTCATCCATGTTGTACCATGTATCAGAACTTCATTTCTCTTTATGGCTGAAAAATATCCCATTGTGTGTATATATCACAACTTAGATTGTTTCCACTGTTTGGCTATTGTGAATAATGCTATAATGAACAGTGATGTACAAGTATCTGTTTGAGTCTTTACTTTCAAGTCTTTTGAGTGTATATCTGGGAGTGGAATTGCTGAGTTATATGGTAATTCTATGTTTAACTTTTTGAGGAACCACCAAACTGTTTTCCACAGTTGTTGCATTTTATATTACCACCGGAAATAGATGAAGATTTTAGTTTCTCCACATCCTTACCAACACTTGTTTTCTCTTTTTCTGATAATAGTGTGTGTAAAGTGGTATCTCATGGTGGTTTTGGTTTGCATTTCCTTAATGACTAATAATGTTGAGCATCTTTTCATGTGCTTATTGGCCATTTGTATATCTTCTATGGAGAAATGTCTATTCAAGTTTTGCCCATTTTTTGATTGGGCTGTTTGTCTTTTTGTTGTTGAGTTGCAGGAGTTCTTTATACATTTTAGATATTAAGCCCTTATCAGATGTATGGTTCTCAAATATTTTCTCCCAGTCTGTAGGTTGTCTCTTCACTTTGTTTATAAAGTTCTTTCATGCACAAAAGTTTTTAATTTTGCTGGAGCCCAATTTATCGATTTTGTCTTTTGTTGCTCATGCTTTGGTGTCATATCCAAGAATCCATTGTCAAAAACTAGGTCCCAAAGATTTACCCTTATGTTTTCTTCTAGGAGTTTTATGGTTTTAGTTCTTGTGTTTAGGTCATTGAACCATTCTGAGTTAATTTTCATATATGGTGTGAGGTATGAGTCTAACTTCATGCTTTTTCATGTGGAGATCCAATTGTCCCAGCACCATTTGTTGAAGAAACTATTCTTTCCTCCACTGAATGGACTTGAAACCCTTGTTGAAAATCAATTGAATATATATATATGTTTATTTCTGGACTCTCAATTCTATTTCATTGGTCTGTATGTCTATACTTACACCAGTACCAGACTGTTTCAATTACAGAAGCTTTATAGTACATTTTGAAATCAGAGAGTGTGAGTCCTCCTGTCCTCCTGTTTTGTTCCTCTTTTTCAAGATTGCTTTGGCAATTTAGGGTCCCTTACAATTCTATGTGAATTTGAGGATTGACTTTTCCATTTCTTCGAAGAAGGCTGTTGGAATTTTGATAAAGATTATGTTGACTCTATAGATAGCTTTCAGTAGTATTGACATCTTAACAATATTAAGTCTTCCAGTCCATGAACGCTTATTTATTTAGGTCTTTAATTACTTTCAGCAATGTTTTATAGCTTTAAGTGTACAAGTCTTTTACTTCCCTGGTTAAATTTGTTCCTTGGTATTTTATTCCTTTAGATGCTATTGTAAATGGAATTGTTTTGTTTTTAATGGTTACTTTAGTATTTATTATGTACACCTTTAACTTATCACAATCTACCTTCAATTAATATTTTATCACTTCACATATACTATAAGAACCTTGTAACAGTATACTTCCATTTCTCCTCTCCTAGCCTTTGCGCTATTGTCATAGATTTTACTTATAAATTTGTTATAAAACCCACCACCTGTTGTCTAATGTCTGAAAACCATTGTTTTATATGCTTTATCTATTTTTGAGTTGTTTAACATTGGAGGGTTAATCTAGTCACTGTTATTCCATCTTGGCTGGAATCAGAAGTTTTAAATTTTTTCCCCATCATCATCTAATGTTGACCAGTATTTATATTCTCCTCAACAAAATAAGAACTTTTTCCACTTCTTTTTATTTCCTTCCCACTCTTTTTATGCCCTAGCCATCTTTCATGTTGAAATCATCTAAGGTTTTAATTCCAGATTGTGTGTGTATGTTTGTGTTTTAACAGTCACTGTTATTTAGGCGTAACAGTAAGTTTTATTGATTTATCAACACTGTTTCTTCTTGGGTTTATTATTTGCTTTGCTGAAGTATATACTCTAGAAGTACTTTGATATAGATTTCTTGTTTAATATACTTTTTGAGTCCTTGTATGTCTGAAAATATTTTAATATGCTAATTTACCACCACTCTGCTCAGCCAACTTAAATGAGAGTTTGACTATATAGAGAACTCTAAGTGTCTTAGTTTCTTAGTGCTGCTATAACAGAAATACAACAAGGGGATGGCTTTAATGAACAGAAATTTATTTTCTCACTGCTGGGAGTCTAGAAGTCCAAATTCAAGGCACCAGCTCTAGGGGAAGGCTTTCTTTCTCTGTCATCTCTGGGGGAAGTTCTTTGTCCCTTTTCAACTTCTATTCCTTGGTTCCTTGGTGATCTTCTTGTGGCCTGGCATCTGTCTTCTCCCATCTGTGCTTCCTTGTTTCTGTGCCTAATCTGCTCTTTTTCTACCTTAAAAGTGAAGGGCTTAAGACACACCCTACATTGACATGGCCTCAGTAACATACAAAGAAGCCCTTATTCCTAAATGGGATTACAGCCACAGGTATAGGGGTTAGTATTTACAACACATATTTTTAGGGGGCACAATTCAATCTGTAACACCAGGTTACTAATAATTTTATCACACAGAAGAGCCATTCAACCTCTCTGACTTAGGGGGGCGGGGGGCATGTAGAAAACAGGAGAGGACCTACATTCATGGTTCTTGGAAACTCTTCCTTATTGCAGGATGTGAACACTGTTTTTAAAGGAGATGCTAAATTGAGCCATCCAGTTTACATAATGAAGATTAAACCACCTAAACCAGTCACAGGTCAGTACAATTCAACTAATACGCCCCTTCCTTTTGCTGTTGACTTCCTAGTTTTTTTCCTTCTTTGCCTTCCTGTACATTTCATGTATTTTCTAATTATTAGCAGCAATACCTAAATTGCAAACATAGTTCTGAAGAGGAAATTTTAAAAACTTCGTAATCTCTGGAGCCTAAAAAGAAAAAATGTGTACATTGTAAAGATAACAGTTAACTAACATAATTGGAAATTCAGGTGAGACATGTTTCCTGAGTGCTGAGTGGAGTTCATTCCTGTATTCATATGTTAATTAATTCATCAGTATTTGCTGAGTGCCAATAATGCACCAAGTAAAAAGATGAGTAAGACATATCTGCTGCACTCTAGAAGCTGATGGCCTAGCAAGGGAGAATGGGAGGAAACCACCATAGTAAGATATGATACATGCAGCAATGGGAAATATCTAAAAACTCGCTGCCATCTAGTCAATTCCAGCCCATAGTGACCCTATAGGACAAAGTAGAACTGCCCCATAGGGCTACCAAGGTTATAATCTTTACAGAAGCAGATCGCCACATCTTTCTCCCATGGTTAGCAGCAGAGCGCTTAACCACATTGCCACCAGGGATCCTGGAGAATATCTAAACCAAAAACCAAACTCGTTGCTGTTGAGTCAGTTCTGCCTCATACCGACCCTATAGGACAAAGTAGAACAGCCCCACAGGGTTTCCAAGGAGTGGCTGGTGGATTTGAACTGCCGACCTTTTGGTTAGCAGCCAGGCTCTTAACCACTGCACCACCAGGGGAGTATCTAGGACCATGAAAACATAGAGAAAGGATTTATTAGCTCTGCTCAGGGAGTAGAAAAAGGCTTTATCTGAGGAAAGGATGTTTGGGAGTTGATCAAGAGGAGCAGAGGGGAAGTTCATTATAGGCAGAGGATACAGAATATATCCTCTCAGCACTCACACATGATCTCAAATATATATGTACAAAGATGTTCACTTCAGCATTATTTATAGGAGCAATGATTGGCTACATAAAATACAGTACACTCATACAAAGGAATACTTTGCAACCATTACAAAACAAAGAGGGAACTGCAAATGGTCAGGAATAACCAATTCTCGTAAAAGAACTTGGTGATAGGACTTACTCTATCAAGATTCATTATAAAGCTTCGGTAATAAGATAGAAAAAATATCTCAATGAAACAGGATATAAAGGCTAGAAGCAGCCCTTAAGTATAAATGGACACTTGGTACATGGCAGAGGTGACACTGCAGAGCAGGGGAGAAACGGTGGTCATTTTAATAAATGGTTCTAATTGTCCATTTGGGAAAAAAAATTAAACTTGAGCCCTGCCTCACACCATACACAAAAATAAATTCCAGATGAATTGGAGAAGTAAATATGAAAGACAAAATTAAAAAGCTTTAGAAAATGATATAATACAATGTCTCTATGACCTATGGGCAGAAAAAATTCTTAAAAGAAAATTTTGATAAAATTAACTACCATAAAATTAAGAACTTCTAGTGATCGTCAAAAGACATCATTAAGATTATGAAAGGGCAAGCCACAGAGAGGGAAAATATATTTGCAAAACATAGATAACTTACTAATGATCCATAGCAAGAATATATAAAGAATTTCTACAAATTATTAAGAAAAAGATAATCTAGTACCAAAACAGGGAAGAATATTACACAGACTATTCACAAAAGAGAACATTCAAAATGACCAGTAAACATATGAAAAGGCGCTCAACTTCATTAGTTACCAGGAAAATGAAACTTAAAACCATAATGAGCTATCACTACACACTTACCAGGATGGCTAAAGTTGAAAAAGACTGATCATACAAAGTATTGGTGAGGATGTGGAACAGTTGCAACTCCCATATTGTGGTTAGCAATGTAAATTGGTTAAACCATTTTGCAAAAACAGTTTAGTATTGTCTAATAAGGTTGAAGATAATTTATATCTTATGACTCAGCACTTATATTCCTAGGTAGGGCAACTAACCATACCGGTTTGCCTGGGTCTAAGGGGTTTCCTTGGATGTGTAATTTTCATTGCTAAAACGAGGAAAGTCCTGAGCAAACCAGGACAGGCTGATCACCCTACTTCTAGGTATATACCCAATAGGTTTGCAAGCAAATGTGGACCAGGAAACATGTACAAGAATATTAGTAGTGACATTATTTTTAATAGTCTCAAGCATGAAACAACCCAAATGTCCCTCAACAATAGAACAGATAAATAAATTGTAGTATATTCATTCAATGGAATACTATACCATGGACTGCCAAAAGAACGAACAAGTCTGTCTTGGAAGAAATACAGCCAGAATGCTCCTTAGAAGCAAGGATGGGGAGACTTCGTCTCACTTACTTTGGATGTGTTATCAGGAAGGATCAGTCCCTGAACAAGGACATCATGCTTAGTAAAATAGAGGGTCAGCAAAAAAGAGGAAGACCTGCAATGAAAATGAACAAACTACAGCTCCATATAACAAAATGGATAAATCTCACAAACATACTATTGAGCAAAAAGAGAGCAGACATAGGGTTAATACTGTACAGCTCCATTTATGTATAGTTCAAAATCAGGCAAAACAAACTATAGTGTTAAATTCTTAGCTATCTAGTGCTACTATAACAGAAATGCCCTAAATGGATGGCTTTAGCAAACCGAAATTTATTGTCTCACAGTTTAGGAGGCTAGAAGTCCAAATTCAGGGTACCAGCTCCAGGGAAGGCTTTCTCTCTCTGTCGGCTCTGGGGGAAGGTCCTTGTCATCAATCTTCCCCTGGTCTAGGAGCTTCTCAGTGCAGTGATCCTGTGTGCAAGGACACATTCTGTTCCTGGCTCTTCTTGCTTAGTGGTGATAAGGTCCCTCTCCTCTCTGCTTGCTTCTCTCTTTTATGTCTCAAAAGAGATTGACTCAAGATTCACCCTAATCCTGTACATTGTGTTCTGCCTCATTAACATCATAGAGGTTAGAATTTATAACACATAAGAAATTACATCAGATCACAAAATGGAGAAGAGCCACGCAGTACTGGGAATCATGGCCTAGCCACATTGACACACATTTTTGGGAGACACAATTCAGTCCATAAATAAGCCTATTTGCTGTTGTTGTTAGGTGTTGTCAAGTTGGTTCTGACTCACGGTGACCCTAGGTACAATAGAACAAAACACTGCCCAGTCCTGTGCCATCCTTATGGCATGAGCCCATTGTTGCAGCCACTGGGTCAATCATCTCGTTGCGAGTCTTCCTCTTTTTTGCTGACTCTCTGTTTTACCACGCATGATGTCCTTCTTCAGGGACTGATCTTCCTGATAACATGTCCAAAGTAAGCGAGATGAAGCCTCTCCATCCTTGCTTCTAAGGAGCATTCTGGCTGTATTCTAAGACAGACTTGTTCGTTCTTTTGGCAGTTCATGGTATATTCAGTATTCTTCGCCAACACCATGATTCAAATGCATCAATTCTTCTTCAGTCTTCCCTATTCATTGTCCAGCTTTCACATGTATCTGAGGTGACTGAAAATGTCATGGCTTGGGTCAGGCACACCTTAGTCCTCAAAGTGACATCTTTGCTTTTTAACACCTTAAAGAGATCTTTTGTAGCAGATTTGCCCAGTGCAGTACATCATTTGATTTCTTGACTGCTGCTTCCATGGGTGTTGATTGTGGATCCAAGTAAAATTAAATCCTTGACAACTTCAATCTTTTCTCTTTTTATCATGATGTTGCTTATTGGTCCAGTTGGATTTTTGTTTTCTTTATGTGGAGGTGTAAGTGCTTCAAGTTGTCTTCACTTTCAGCAAGCAAGGTTGTTAGGAGTCTTCCTCCAGTCCTGATGCCACGTTCTTCGTCATATAGTCCAACTTCTCAGATTATTTGTTAAGCATACAGATCGAATAAACATGGTGAAAGGATAAAAATCTGATGCACACCTTTTCTGATTTCAAACCAAGATGCCTATTTAGATGGCAGAAATATAAAGAAACGCAATGAAGTGGTTACAGTAAAAGTCAGGAGAGTTGTTGCCTTTAGGGTAGAAAGAAGGGGTTGTGGTTGGAAAGGAACCCTTGGGAAGCTTCTAGGTAGCTGGCTGTGTTCTATTTCTTGACCTGAATAGAAAATACTAGATGTTTGCTCTATAATAATTTATTAAGATATATATTTTATGCATTTTTGAATGTGTTATATTTCACACTAAGAAAAGGTTTAATAAACAATAAACAATACAAAGTGATCTCAAAGATATTTTGTTAAATGAAAAAGCAAGGGATATAGTGTTATAACAGGTCCCTGAGTGGAGGCAATGGTTAAGCGCTTGACTACTAACCTAAAGGTTGGAGGCTGGAAAACCCACCCAGTAGCACCACAGAAGAAAGCCCTGGTGATTTTCTTCAGTAAAAAGACTACAGCCAAGAAAACCGTATGGAACAGTTCTACTCTGTAACACTTGGGGTTACCATGAGTTGGAATCGACTCAATGGCAGTGGGTTTGATTTTTGGTTATAGTGCATAACAACAGTTTTCAAAGTTTACCTGCATCAGAATCACTTGGAGGACTTTTTAAAACCCAGATTGCTAGACCCCCACCCCCACCCGCCGACACACACACACAGACACACACAGTTTCTATTTCAATAGGTGTGGGTTGGGGCCTGAGAATTTACTTTTCAAACAAGTTCCCAGGTGGTGAAGCTGGTGATCTGGAACCACACTTTGGGAACTACTAGCTTATAATATACATTGGTTTATAAAAAGAAGTCTCCCTCTAGAGAGTTATACAAGAAACTGTTAACGGTGGCTCTTCCTAGATAGGGGCCTGGGGCACTGTGGCACCTCCTGAGCAACTTGAGGGACCTAAGCACCTTCCAAAGAGAGCAGAGTTCTGAAACTTGGAGTGCAAACCCAGAAAATAAGTCACCCAGTTCTGTGGATTTAGCAACAGATGAACAAGAAGGAAATGAAAAGTATTGGGAAGGGGAGGGTTGAGAAAATTGACTGGCAGGGAAAGGAGATTTTGTTAAAGGAAGATAATTGGATAAACATAAGCATGGGAGGAGAATGGGATTGCCTAATCATGTGGGTCTTGCTGAACAATGGTGGTAAACTGGGAGGTTTTGTACCTTGCTTAGCTGGGGAGACGACTGATCCAAGGCCTCTTGTGGCTTCGTGGACATTTCGTTGGCCTCCTTTGCAGCTTCTGCAATCCAGAAGCAAAGCAAACAAACAGCTAGCTACTCTGCCTGGGCTCAGTGAGTGAATGGGGCAGGGGAGAAGACTGAACACCTGGGGTCACAGACCAAGTGCTGAGCAAGGCTGACAGGTTCTGCACAAAACTGGGAAGCACGGAAGAAGCTGGGGGAAATCAGCAAGAGGGAGGTCAGATGACTAATTCTGGAATATTGTCAACCCAGGCACCACATTTAAAAGCCCTCTGGAAGCCTTTGCAAAGATAGAGGATTGCTGTGGGCTAGGCTCCGGTAAGAACCACTTCATCAAGGACAGTCAGTGGGAGCAGCAAGCGGCCATCTTCCACGCTTCGTACAAGAAGTATCTGGATGGGGAATGGGAAGAGGAGCCGCTCAGGTGAGCAAGAGAAGGCACCTGGAGTCCCCAGAGCTTCTCTCCTGGCACACTCAAGAGTCAGCCCAAGTACTTGAATTAATCCAAGGCCCAAAAGCTCTGGTTTGGGGGACTTTTCAGAAAACTTCAGATCTTTTGAAAAGTTGTGTAGAGACTGCTTAAATCTAGTTAGAACAAAGGCTGATAATATGGATTTAGAAGGAGGACTATGTATTTATGGAGATTAGAAATAGAATTTATTTTAGTTTTATAAATGACATCATCTCTTTTTAAAAAGCTTTTTTCCAGATTTTATAGAAAACACAGAAAATCCTAAAGATGGAAATAAAACTAATCACCACTATTAACATTTTTCTTCATTTCTTTCCAGTCTTTATAAATGTGACATATATGTGTGTCGTTCTTATAATGCATTACTTTCTGATCTCTAATCGGCAGTTGAGGCCTCATTAACCCCACGTTGTGATTGTAAAAACAGAGCCCAAGTCTTTGAAGTACCAGTGGTGGAGCTAGCTTTAGGAACTAGCTCTCCTAACAGCTAGTGTGGGTCTCAGGAATGTTCTAGTTTTCAGGTGGGAAGTGAACCCTCTCATCTCGCTGTCAAGTGGACCTTGAATTTCCTCACTCCAGGATACAGACTCCTAAGGCTCAGCCATACCAGCAACTACCTGTTGCCTGAACTGGAAACATAACAAAGTTCAGAGGTATGCTGAAGCCGGCTCCTACTGACCAGCGAGATATTTAGGAATTTTGCAAGCCAGTTGGTAATTGTCCATGGTGGGTGTATTTACGCCATGAAAATCTGCAAACTCTACAAATCAGGGCTTTTTTCTTTCTTTCCTTTTTCTAGAGAGTCAGTTTACCAGCACACCACTGATTGTATTGCCCCCAGGATAAGAGGATAAGAGAGTGTTTATGCAAATCTCCCAAGTTAAGGGATCTTCACTGAGGACAGAGGTGGCTCTCCAAAAGGGAACCGTCTCTGGTGGGAGTTCTGCCCTGTACCATTACTGGCCTGGAAATGTCTCCTGCACCTTAGCGTGTCCATCTGGATGGTGGCTCCTGAAGCTCATCCGATCCACGTGGATAGTGGCTCCTGCAGTTTAACCCACCCTGCCCTCACCAAGGTCCAAGGTCTGCCCATCTCACCAGGACCAGCCATAGAATGTAGTTTGTCTCATGGCCCTGCACCCATGGGAAAGCCATTTTCACTATCCCTTTCTGGTTTTAGTTTCAAGACGCTGCCAGCATCTCTTCTTGCCAAGGAGTCTCTCATTGCTCTGACTAGTATCTCTTTCTTTCCCAGTGTGGCCATGTTCCATTTTCTCCTTCCTAGCTGCGTATTTGCAATGCCAGCAGAAGTCAAGAGCCCTTCAGGTAAGGGAACGTGAAGCAGGTGGTTATCTTGGGGAGGTGGTCTCCTTGGGTAGTCCCTCAGCAAGCCTCCTAGAGCAGTTCCACATAGCAAACCCTGCTTGGTCCAGGGCTCGGCTGATCTTCGGTGGGAGGGAATGAAGGTGGAAATTGAGTTTTCAGCTGTAGCTTAAGGGTTTCTCTTTGGATTTGTGTTCCCCAAGCTAGATTCCCTGGTAATGGAAGCCAGCACTGTCTTCAGGGAGTGGCCCCCACAGAGGAGGGTGTGAGTGCACATCCTGCCAGGCAGCTTCTGGATGTGAATTCATTTTGTAGAAAATGTTATTCAAAACACTGACAGCCAAGGGACATGAATTATCGAGAGGATGTGAAAGCAGCCTAGGTACCCTTGTGATCATCCTCCCTGCCCAGGAAGGCTAGCGAGCCCTAGGAACAGCCCTCATAGGGGTGCCAGTCCCTCTTCTTTGGGAAGTTCATCCTTCTGTTGGGTAGTGCCAGTTAGAACAAACCACTTCTGATTTCAGACCAGCTGCTTCTTGGACAAACACCTGCAGTGCAAACTGAAGGCCACCCAGACTTCTTACATGATGGCTGTTTCCTCTTTTCTTTCCCAGGGGCAGCCTGTATCCTTGGCGTACATTGGACTGGAAGTCATAATTTCTTCCTCTACTCACTTCACCGAACTCTGAAGGATAAAGTTGGCACGTTACTGCTGAGATGGGAGTTGCCTATGCTCAGGGCTCTCAGAACATGTGCTTCTTGAGCTTGGCTGAGATTGTGTGACTGACACAATAGTGTCACTTTAGGGGGCCCAAAGTGGGTGACTCAGTGCTGTGGTGTGACCCCAGGGGTCTGGCCTTAAACTATCATGTTTCTTAAAGATGATAGGTCAACAGGGACACAGTCCAGAGTCAGGCTCACAGGACCCCTAAGGTAGCTAAGGTGAAAGAGGGTGGCCTGGCATGGGAAGGCCAGCTCCCATCCCATGCACCTGTTTGCAAACCATTAGCCTCAGGCCAGTAACTCCCAGGCCCCAAACCCCTATTTTATGGTCTGAAACAAGAGCTAATTACACCATCCCTATCTACTGCATGCATTTGCTATGAATAGCAAAATCCAGAGTTGCTGTATGTAAAAGCTCTTTGAAGTTGAAACACATTAAGAAAATATAGGGTGGTGGTGGTTGTTTTAGGGAGCCCTGGTGGGGCAGTGGTTAAGCGCCGGGCTGCTAACAGAAAGGTGGGCAGTGCAAACCCACTAGCCGCTCCAAGGGAGAGAGATGCAGCAATCTGCTTCCATAAAGATTTACAGTCTTGGAAACCCCATGAGGCAGTTCTTCTCTGACCTGTAGGGTCACTACAAGTTGGAATTCGACTCGATGGCAGTGGGGGTGGGTTGTTATGTATTTATTTATTTATTTTACAAATTAACAGAGGCAGTTGTATAAGTGAGTTCACTTTGTGGTAATTCCTTAAACTGCACATTTATGTTATACTTTAGTATTATACTTCAAAACTAATGTTAAAAAATTCACAGAGAAGGGATTTCTATCCATCTCTCCCTCTCCCAAGTAGCCTGACTTATAATCTAAACTTCTGTACTGACTGGGCATACATTTACTTCTCTGCCTCAGCTTCCTTGTCTGTAAAACGCGGGTGATAATAGCACTTACCTCATAGGATCCATGTGAGAATTAAATGAAATTTAACAGTGTTTAGCACCTAGCACCCAAACCAAAACCCACTGCCATTAAGTCAATTCCAACTCAGCAACTGTCATGGATTGAATTATGTCCTCCCAAAAATGTGTGTGTCAGTTTGGCTGGGCCATGATTCCTGGTACTGTGTGAGTTTCTTATATGTTGTAAATCCTGACTCTATGATGTTAATGAGGGAGAATGGGTGGCAGTTGTGTTAGTAAGGCAGGACTCAATCTACCAGATTGGATTGTGTCCTAAGGCAGTCTCTTGAGATATAAAAGAGAGAAGTGAACAGAGAGACAGGGGGACCTCATACCACCAAGAAAGCAGTGCCAGGAGCAGAGCGCGTACTTTGGAACCGGGGTCCCTGTGCAGAGAAGCTCCTAGTCCGGGGGAACATCAGTGAGAAGGCCCACAGAGAAAGAAAGCCTTCCCCTGGAGCTGACACCCTGAATTTGGACTTTCAGCCTACTTTACTGTGAGGAAATAAACTTCTCTTTGTTAAAGCCATCCACTTGCAGTATGTATGTTATAGCAGCACTACAAAACTAAGACAGCAACCCTATAGGACAGAGTAGAACTGCCCCATAAGGTTTCCCAAGGAGCAGCTAGTGGATTCAAACTACCAACCTTTTGGTTAGCAGCCAAGCTCTTAATCACTGTGCTACCAGGGCTCCTTGCAGGCACCTAGCAAGTAATCGTTAAATGTTAGTTGTAGAATAACAGTACAACGTACTATTATATTATCCTAAAGAAGAATAGCATTGCATGGAGAGGAGAGAGATGGGGAGTCTAGACAGGTACTCTTGGTGCCCATGCCCTGGACAGGTAGACTAGTCTGGGTCTCGAGTTGTCCAAGTGGAGTTGATGTGTGGGTGCAGGGTCCAGGGGGGCATCCTGGTGAGTAATGTCATCCCCCCTAGACCCCGAAGGTGTGTGGCCATGTGCAGCACCTATTGTAGCCTCTGCTCTCAGCAGCTCCTGCTCCTACCTGGTGCTGGCATGTGAGGACGGTGTGCTCACACTGTGGGACCTGGCTGAAGGTGAGCCCCCTACCTCTCTGCCTAACACCTAGGTGGGTCTCCAGGCAACAAGGCACCAGGAGCTCTGGAATTCCTGTAGGCTCTGGCCCTTCTGTTACCTCAGTGTTCTTAAAGATACCTTGGGGCGTGGGTCCTGCTGTCTCATTCATTCCTTGTATAAACATTTATTGAACTTAATATGTGCTGCTAGGAGCCCTGATAGTGCAGTGGTTAAGAGCTACGGCTGCTAACCAAAAGGTCGGCAGTTCGAATTCACCAGCCACTCCATGGAAACCCTAGGGGCCAGTTCTGCGCTGTCCTCTAGGTTTCTATGAGTCAGAATCGACTCGATGGCAATGGGTTTGGGGTTTTTGTTTTAATATGTGCTGAAGCTTACCATATTTATTGCAGGCTTGCTCTGTGCCAGGCACTGTATCAGGTCCTAGAAGTAAGACCTTTACCTTCATTATCACACTCCAGTGAAGAAGTGTCTTGTAGCACAGTGTGCAATGTCATGGTGGCCTCAGCCTCTTCCTCCCAGCCCCCAAACTATCAAAATGAGCATGTTTTCTTTCCTGCTACTCCACCCCACCCCATTCATCAGGATCCTTGTCAGTACTGGAGCTTGGAGACCTATCAAGCAGACTGTGAGACCAGCGGCCCTCCTTGGTGGAGCCCCAGGGTCCTGGTCCAGCTTTGCAGGTGCAGAAAATCAGTGGTATCCATTTACCCTAAATTGATCAGCTGCTAGAGAAGTCTGCTTCTAACCAAACTTTTAAAAAAGTGATTAGTGAGTCAGTTATTTATCATTTTACAATGGGAGATATGTTCCACTCAAGTGTGGAGTGGCCCATCTTCTGGGGCAGCCCTCCCGGAAGGCAAACCAGCGACAGTGCCCTGTTCACTGGGGAGCTCCTGATCAGAAAAGGAGCTGCCTGTCCTCAGGTAGGCTTCTGTCAAGCCAGTGGAACTCACTTGGCTATTTCCATCTGAAGATCTTAGTGGTGGTTTAGAATAATAGGACCTTCTCCCCACATGGTGCTAAGATAAATATGGACTAAAGGTCCTCCTGAATTTTATTGATGGCATTCGCCACATTATTATAATAGCCGAAGATTTCAAAGAAAGAATGATCATAATTTCACAAGCACTTGCCCATTAACTTGTTTTCATTTTTTCAGATATTGATAAATTATTGCTGTTTGGCCACACACACAAAGACCTCTTTCCTTTTCTGAAACCTCTCCCCATCTCCTGCTGTACCTTTACAACCAGCTGTCAGCTGTAGCTCAGTATCTACCTGGGCTGTAGCTTCCTTCTGTTCCAATGCTGGCTCTGCCCTCCTCCAGAGGCTTGGTTCTCCACCTCCCCAGCTCCTGTCAATACACAGAGGAGTTACCCCGAAAGGGGGCTCTTCTCTCCTCCCACTGGGCACTGGGTTTTACTGGTTTCACTCTCAGAGACTGCTCATTGCCTGATTGATTTCCTCCCCACATCTACAAGTCCCTCCCGTACTTGCCAGTCACAGACCCTGTACCCATGCCTGCATCCCCCGCCCCCATTTCTGACCTGCTTGTGTGATTTTTTTCTCCAGGTTTCCCTCTTGGGGTTGTTGCTCTTCCCGACGGATGTTTCTGCCAAAGCATTCACTTCCTAAACTACTTCTTGGTCCACAAAAGACGGAACGTGTATCCTGAGGGTCCAGTGAAATCCAAAATGAAATGTGTGGTGCTATGCACAGATGCCTCCCTCCATCTGGTGACAGCCAACGGGACCAAAGGACCCACCATCAGTGTGCTTGTTGAGAGGTCAGTGGCTTGAGGGCAGGACAGAGCAAAGATCCACCAGACAGATGATGCCAATTTAATAGTATAAAACAGATAACCTCTCCAACTAGGGTCCACTTTCCCTAGAGTCATCACTCTCCCCATGAGCTCTTCAAGATCACCAATGTCTTTTTTGCTTTTTTATGTATTTTTTTTGATAAAATTGTATGATGGTACAAAATGATATCTTTCATATCCAGAATTACCATAAAAAGGATTATTTCTGCAAAAATAGTCTAGCCTTTCATCAGTTTCCGTAAGAGTCTCTCTCTTTTTAAATTGTGAGATATCTTATGCATGCAAATGATTCTATACAATGTATATATAAGGTGTGAAGAATAATGAGCTAAATACCCCTATACCCACCACCAAGCTTAAGAATTAGAGTATTTCCAATTCCATTAAGGCTCCCTGCGTGCCTCTCCTTGATCACATCCTTCTCTTTTCTCCTCTAAAGGTAACAAGCTTATTAAGCACGTATTGCCACATAACAAACCATCCAAAAACTTAGTGGCTTAAGACAATAATAATTATTTAGCCTTGATTCTATAGGTCAGCACTTTGTTCTGAGCTCAGTTGGGCAGTTCTTCTGTTGGTCTTGCCTAGGATCTCACAGGTGCCTGCTTAAGGTGGTGTCACTCACTTGTTAGGCAATTGGTGGCTGTTGGCCAGGGCACCTTGGTTCTCTTCCTAATGGCCTCTCCAGCAGGCTAGCTGAAGCTTCACCACATGGTAATCTAAGGGTTACCAGCAACAAGAGAAAGCAGCCCCAATGTACAAATGCTTTTCAAGCTTTGCTTGTGTTATTGTTGTTAGCTGCTGTCAAGTCAGCCCTCAACTCATGGTGACCCCATGGACAACAAAACAAAACACTGCCTGGTCCTGTGCCATCTCTATGATCTGCCACATATCAGACCATTGTGATCCATAGGGGTTTCATTGGCTGATTTTTCAGAAGTAGATCACCAAGCCTTTTTTCCTAGTTTATCTTGGTCAGGAAGCTCTATTGAAACCCATTCAGCATCATAGCAACACAGAAGCCTCCACTGACAAATGGGTGGTGGCTGCACATGAGGTTCATTGGCCAGGAAATCAAACCCATATCTCCTGCATGGAAGGCCAGAATTCTACCACTGAACGATCCCTGCCCCCCTCTGCTTCTGGTATATTTGCTAATGCTTCACTGGGCAAAGCTAGTCACATGACCAAGCCAAGATTCCTGCAGTGGAGAAATAGACACTACCTTTTGATGGGAGGAGTACCAGATATTATGGCCAGTTTTTTTTCAATCTACCATCATTTTGCTAAATTCGTCATTCTATTGCTTTCCTTTAAGGGTTAACCACACACACGACTGTATCCAAACACTATATCGTTTAGCTTTGCATGTATAAGGAACTTACAAATGGAATCATATTCTATATATTCTCCAACTTGTTTTTTGATGCTGTTTATTCTGTAGCTTGCTTCGCAGCATGGTTCATGAGAGTCGTACATGTAGCCCCAGTTCTTTTATTTTCATTGTTGCATTTCATCCCCTTGTATAAATATACCACAATTATTTAAGCTTTCTCCTACCAGTGGATATTTGGATTGTTCCTACTTTTTTGCTACTATGAACAGTCTTCTTCATATCTCCTGGTGCTCATGTGCAACAGCTTCTCCAGGATATCTGCCTAGGAGAGAATAGCAAAACTTTAAAACACTTCCAGGGGCCGAATATCTGTGTGTCTGCTTGTTTCCTATAGGCCCGTAAAGCACCTGAATGAAACCATCTGTGCAGTGGCCCCGGTCCCAGCCTTACCTGGCATGGTAGGTTCCCAGTGCCTCTCATTCTTCTTCAGTGAATTTGTTCATTTTTTTCCTTCAAAAAATATTTTCTGAAGACCTACTGTGTGCCAGGCACTGGACTAGCTTTTGGCTATACAGATATGAAACACAAAGTCCCTGCCCTCAGGGAGCTCACAGTTCAGTTGGAAAGGCGGACAAGTCACCAGGCAGCCACCATAGAGCATGAGAAGGGCTACGATATGATTATGCATGGATCCCACAGGACTGAGAGAGGAGCTACCTACCTGAACCTGTGGAAGTCAGCAGGGATTGGGGTGCGGCTTTCTGGAGGAAGTGACATCTGAGCTGAGCCAAGCTGAGCCAGGGGGAACTGAGAAGGCAGCCCCATGGAGACAAGAGAGCACTGTGTGTCCCAGGCATCACAGGAAGCTCAGAGTAGCTGCAGGTCAGATTTGTGGGGAGTGTGGAGGGGGAGAAACTGGGGAATGGACTCGACCTTGCAGGAGGTAGGGATTGACATAGCAAGAGGTTAAAGCTAGGGCACAGCATATCCAGAGAAGGGATGAGAGTGAAGAGGTGTTCGTGAGGAGATGGATTTCACAATTCTGGGCTAGCCAAAGGAGAGGGAGGCGTCACAGCTGATCTTGGCTTGGGGTCTCCACGAAGTGGATTTAGTAATCCTTACAGGAACACGGGCCTTGAGGAAAGTCTGATTTCCAGTATGGCCCTGCTGAATGAAAGGGGTTTATAGGACACACAGAGGAGGTTCCAAGAGAGCCCAGGCTAAAAATGTAGGTTTGGTGCTCACCAGCCCGTTAGTGAGTGGTGGTTGAAGCCATGGGTGCAAAAGGTCCCCCAGTCAAAGAGAGGAGGTGAGTAGGAAACAGGTTCCCTGAGGGTGCTGCCATCATTTACAGGACAGGCAGAGGAAAGTGAACTCACAGCAGGGCTGAGACGGACACGCACGGAAACCCAGGAGAGAGTAGGTCCTGGAAACTCAGAAGTTTTAAGAAGGCGAGAGCAGTGGCCTGTGCTGCAGAAAAACCATGGACAGTGAAACCTGTGAGAACCAGGGCTCGTCAGGATGGCCTTGTTTTTCCAGGTCTCACAAGTTTTCCACCTTTGACAGGGTGCAGTCTTACCACTCTTCTATCGCTCATTTTAGTGAAAAATATTTGAGTTTTCCTTCTCTGACAGGTTTCCGCCTTACATAGATTCCAACTTTCGCAGGTCTTACTATACGTCATGGAGAACAGTGTCCTAGGCAGGGTGGGCCAATGGTCAGTGAGTGGAGGTGGAGGAGTGGAGATGCTGAGTAGAGACATTCTCTCAAGGCGTTTGAATGTGAAGGGAAAGAAAAAGTGGCTGAAGGAGGCTAAAGGGTCAAGGAAGTGCATCCTAAGGATTGGAGTGAGTTTAGAAGGTTCATCTACAGAGAAGAAAGAGCCCAGGCAAGAGAGAAGCCCCATCTCAGATCTTGGGCAAGAAAGGGTCTACTGGATTGGGCAGGGTCTCGGAGATGGGGAGGAAAGGGCATCAGAGACAGTTGCAGAACTGAGTCCTGACCACACGTAGAGGGAGAGCTCTCTGGTAGAGATGCCAGGGGAGCAGGAAAGAGGAGCCAAGGCTATGGGGGAAGAACAGCACTGGATCAAAGCCGGCACCCAGATGTGGGCCTATCTGCTGATGGTAACAGCAGGGTGAGCACAGTGGATGCGCATGTTTCTGCCATTCCCTGAGACAGGCTGGGTGGAGCCAGAGACTGGGTGCACAAGAGCCAGATAAATTCTCTCTCTGCTTCCATTTTTTATGTCCAGCTGCTTCCATACTGAGGTGAACTCTAAACTACCTTCCTGTGGTGACAGAGTCCAGTAGAAGTTCCTACTCACCGTCTGTTTGCTTCCAGCTGCTGATCTTTTCCTGGAACGGCTCTGTGCGCCTCATGGATGTGGCCAAGTCTGAAATCCTCTGTGCCTTTGCTCCGCCCAGATCCTACCACCTGGCAGTCCCCTGGAAGCCAGTATTTGTTGTGTCTTTACACCATCCATGTTTCCTGCTTCGAGGTATGGAAGGGGACCATGCCCAGACCTGTGGCCACTGACAGTTTCCCTGACTTCTCCATCCTCTCACAGAGTACAAGGTGGCCCCATTCCCATTCCCTCCACCACAGGCCAAGAGGACATTGCAGGTCAGTCCTCACATTTTGTCAAAATACCTGGCAAGGTCTTCTTTCTGGACTCCTCCTCTGATCAAATGAGCCCCCCAAAGCCCAATGCAGAGACCCAGCCTTTAAAAACAGCAGCACCCATATACCCACCTGGGCCTGGGGCCTCTTGTCCTCCCTAGGCTGCCCACCACCACACAGACCATCGAGAAAGCAATCATTATAGAGAACATGAGGCTCTGGTTTCTTTTCAGGAGACCATCCAGATGAAATTGAATGCACCAGCAATGCCAAGAAGATCAGAAATTCTATTTTCTATTTTAATTTCGAGGCCTACCCACTCCTGGAAGAGATCTCAGGAAACTGCACCATTCCTCAGAGTGACTTGACAGATAACAAGGCCTTCTCCCAGGCGCTGCCTTTGGAGAAGAGATGTGAGCACTTCCTCCAGAAGAGGTAAAGAGTTCTGTGTCTACATCCCGTTCTGGTATCTGGGGTTGTCTCTGGGTTGAGGGAAATGGGGTTTGTTTGATGGTAAGATCCTTTCAGCATTTAAATTCTCCCTTATATGAATGATTCCACCATATTATAGCCCATGAGCCACACTCCGCTTCATGTTCGGGTTGGTAGAAAAGGAGTAATGAATTCGACTGGTAGAAAACAAGGGCTTCCACTTGGTGCATTCTTTCTGTCAAGACCATCTTTTCCTTTTCCTTTCTCAAATTTCTTACTAAACAACAACAACAGAAAAGACATGTTTGGACTATCAGATACAATCATTTCAGACAGGGGTTGGCAAACTTACAGCCTGTGTGCCAAATCCAGCCCACTGCCTATTTTTGTAAATAAAGTTTTATTGAAACACAGCCATACTCATTTGCTTACATATTAATCTATGCCTGCTTATGAGCTGCAGCTGCAAAGCTGAATAGTTGGAGCAGAGATCATATGACCCATAAAACCTAAAATATTTACTGTCTGGCCCATCACAGAAAATGTTTGCCAACCCCTCATCTAAAGTCCCTTTTCTTTATCCATCATCTAGAGCACAGTTCTACTTTGACACACATGGGGTCACTGTGGGTCACAGTCAACTCTACAGCAATTTGTTTGGTTTTTATGACAATGATGGAGATATTGGTGGTTTGGTGGTAGAGTTCTGACCTTCCATGCGGGGGCCCAAGTTCAGTTTCTGGCTAGTGCACCTCATGTGCAGCGAGTGTCCATCTGTCATTGGTGGTTGGTGTGTTGCTGTGATGTTGAACGGGTCTCAACAGTGCTTTCAGACTAAGACAGACTAGGAAGAAAAGCCTGGCTATCTGCTGAAAACCAGCTAATAAAAATCCTATGGATCACCATGGCCCAATCTGCAACCAATGATGGGAACGGTGCAGGACCGGGCAGCATTTCATTCCGTTGTGCGTGGGGCCGCAACGAGCAGAGGGTTGACTCTACGGCAGCTAACAACAACAAGATGACAGTGATGATGGTTGCCTCCCTATGAATCCAGTTTCATTCCTGGGAAAATTCTGAACATTAACGCTAGGTGGCCCTGCAGCTCCTCCTTGCTTTCCCTCTCCCGACTGCATTTATTCACTGCAGCTTGTGTTGTGGGTTGCTTGGATGGCTTTCAGTACCTCGTGGAGGGAAGCGTGCTCATTTATCAGAAGAATATGGGAACATGGGTCTTAGGAGGAGAGAGAGGCACAATGCAGAAGGCGACACCTGACATGCCCCTGATTAAAATTTCCACGGATTGCTCAGCTCTTCCTCACATGGAGGTTTCTGATTTTGACCCTTGACTGACTTGTCCTCAGAAGATGCAGCTGAATAATTTAGAGGTGAAGGCTCATGATGTCTACAACTTATTGTCAAATGGTTCAGGAAAATAGGCATAGGAGCCCTGGTGGTGCAGTGGTTAAATACGTGGCTGCTAACAGAAAGGTTGGCGATTTGAACCAGGGCTTCAAACCAGTTCCATTCTTGTTAGAACCCCTGCTGAGAATTTGCATTTCTAACAAGTTCCCTGCTGAGAATTTGCATTTCCACCGGGTATACTGAATCAGAATCTACATTTTAACAAGATCCCCAGGTGATTCTTATGTATAATTTCCTGGGAACTTGTTAGAAATGCAACTGGTTTGAACCCACCAGCTACTCCAGAGGGGGAGAGATGTGGCAGTCTGCTTCCTTAAAGATGACAGCCGTGGAACCCTATGGGGCAGTTCTACTCTGTCCTGTAGGGTCACTCTGAGTTGGAATCGACCCAGTGGCAATGGGTTTGGTTTTGGTTTTTAGAGAAAGAGAGGGAGATAGAACATTAACAACCTGTGTGTCTAGGTGAAGGTTCATTGTAGCATTCTTGCAACTTCTCTATAGATTTGAAATTAAAGAAAAAGGAAATAAAGGGAGGAAATGCCCTAAAATGTTGTAAATTATTATAATAAATTTTATAAAATATTATTTACAGTCTAGTCCTGATTTTGAATAAAAGAGAAAAGACAAGAAATATGTATACCATTAGTGTAAATGGTTTTATTTGGGTGATGGAATTATATGTGATATTTTTCTTTGTATTTTTCCTATTTGAAACTTTTCTACAAAAAATATGCAACATTTAGATAAATACATTAAAAGTAATCATGAAACCAAACAAAAAGTCAAGAGTGGGAGGTTAGGCCATGGCTGTAACAAAGCGGTTCTCCTGGGTGGGGGTCGTGGCATGGAGCTTTCTGGTGCTCTTGCCTGATGAGGCTCAGAAAACTCTTCGTTTAATGAGCTTGTTTCCGTTTCTGTCATTTCTTATCCAATCCCCTTTTTTTTACTGGTGAAGAAAGAGAGAGCCCCAATTTACCCAAAGTTTAAAGAGGGTACCCCACCTGTCAGAATGGGGCCAGGGCTAGCAGCTTCAGCTCTCGGTGGCTCACCTCCTGGCGGCTCTGCCTCAGTCCCTCATCGACATTTCTCCCCCGCAGCCAAGGCGCAAGTGGCAGTTGGTCCTCAGACCCCTGCGGAACCTTGCTTAGCCCATGAAAGTGGCTTCAAGTGTAGAACTATTACTATAACAGAGTAATTTCCCACTTAACTTATATCAGAAATAATATAATTTTTTATCTATGCACTTCTGGAAATTTGGAAAACAGGAAAATACGAATAAGAAAATTTAAATAACTCACAATGCCACTACCAAAAATCACCAACAGTGCCATTAATATGGGACTGAATTTCCTTCCAGGCTTTTTCGCCTGGCATTTTTGCTAAGATGAGGTCATATTTCATACTCACTTTTTTATCTGACTTTATGTCACTCAAGATTTTTTCATTTTGTTAAGGAAAACATCTTTGTAAACATAGTTTTAATGCCTGTGGAATATTCCATGGGAAGGATGTCTGTAATGTCCTTCACCACTCCCCTGTGGTTGGACCTGTTCTGACAAGAAGAAGAGTTGTTTCTGCCCTGACTTCCCCAGTCTCCAGAATACCAGAGGCCCACCTCACCTCCCACCTTCTCCTTCCCCACTGTCTCTTCTCCCTGTCAACACAGCTTAGCTCCGAGGTTCCACATCCCACTCCCTCCCCAAGAAGGCCCCACACGCTGGGTGGGGTGGAGAGGAATGCCTTCTGAGGAACCTTCTGCAGGGAAGAGGGCTGGAGCCAGTGAGGCTGGTCAAGTGGGGCATTGGTGGCTGGGGCAGAGTGAACTTTGGGGACTGGGAGAGCTAATGGTCCACAGTTCCTGGGAGGGGGACGCAGTGTTTAGTTGGGGGCAGGCCTGGGTTCCCAGGCACCCTTAGGGATCTGATTTGAGGGAACATTTACTTGGACCTGGTCACAGTATTCGAATTACATCTCCTGTGGCAACTCATTTTCTGAGTCATGTCCCAGAGAGAAATTGGGAAACACTATGATCTGAAGAAACCTTTCCTGTTCTACTTGCTCTAAGATCTGATTTCTGGGTATTTCCCAAAGAGCATTCTCCTCCCCTGCCACTCAACATTTTTTTATAAGAAATTTCAAACATATAGCAACTTAGAAAAAAATTTTCAGTAAACACTCACAACCTAGATTATCATTAACATTTTACTGTGCTTGTTTTATCACAAATCTCCATCTATGTCCCAAGGATTTTAGTGCCTTTTTTTTTCTACTTACTCCTTGAGTCTGAAACAGTCTCCACTGGCCCTAAAACTGGGTGAAACTTTAAGGCAACGGGATCATGTGGTAATAGACTCAAAGTTGCAGACTTGCAATAGTCTGTCCCAATTGTTTTTGCAAAACACACACTGGGACTTCTGTCAGCAGTCAGTGTGAAACCTAGTAGTCTTCAGGGCTTGAGAGGAGGCAAGTCAGCGCCAATGTCAACCCAGACCTCCAGGGGATGCCATTTCCATTTGGCACCACTCCCTGTCTGCTTTAGTGTCTGCCATCTCTGGCTGGGTCATCCTTCTTTTGATAACACAGACAAAAAAAAAACCAAAGCCATTGCCGTTGAGTCGATTCCAACTTGTAGCCACCCTATAGGACAGAGTAGAACAGCCCGGTAGGGTTTCCAAGGAGCAGCTGGTGGATTCGAACTGCCAGTCTTTTGGTTAGCAGCCAAATGCTTCACCACTGCACCACTGGGCTCCTTTTGATCACAAGGAGACAGAAATTTCAGGATACCAATAAACGGACAAAAACAAAGGGCCTCTCTCTCACTTTATTCCCTGTCAAATACAAGATCAAGCAAGATCCAGGTTCTACCCATCCAGCTTTCAGCTAGAAGGTGGGTTTCTGAGATGACCCAATAGTCCCAGACCCACAGTGTACCCAGCTCTCTGGGTGAGGAGGTGGGCAGGCCCTGTGTGGACACCAGGTGACCAGCTTCTAGCACAACTGGATGAGGTCAAGGGATGATATTCTGACTGCCCCCCCCCCCAGCTATCCCTGAGGTGGAATTTGTGGGCCAGTGGTATCAGCAAATCCTATTGCCTTTCTTGAGAAACAAAGGGAATCGCTCCCAAAATTATTTATAGATTCCTAGACCCCACATTTGCAAACAGTTAAAGGCTTTGCGCAAGGGATTTGCAGAAGTTCCATCTTCACTCCTGTTTTGTGGATAGACAGCCTTTCCTTTTGGAAGATGCACGCACACCCCTTGTCACTACTTTGCTTAAAAGCAGTAGACAAAGGTTGTAGTTTGTTACACCATCGTGAGAAGGAAAAAATCTTCGTTTACTGCTGGTGGAGGGAGGTACATCAGGCTCCATAGATGGCTTTTTCCAGAGGGTCCCTGTAAAACCCACCTGCCGGTCAGTGCCAGTAACAGATGAACCAGACATCTGCTCCACTCCTTCCAGTGCTGCTGAGCACATGCTACCTAGCAGACACCACGTAAGCACCTCACCAAGCTTTCATATGCTCCCTCCACATAACAGCCCACCCCCCAGACCAACCCCACTCACCAAACCATCACCCACACCTCCCGTCACCTCTGGCTCTCAGTGGATAACCTTGTCTTCTGCTTCCCAGAGAATTTCAGTCGCTCGGCTGCCCCTCACCTGGTCACCCCACCCCAGCTCTCCAGTCCAACCCACCTCCTGACTCAGAGAAAGAGGCACCCTGCTCACTGATACGTCCTCCTGGATCCCTGGTCCCAGGCCACCCCCTTCCCTAGGACACTAAGCCCTTGCTTCCTTAGTCTCTCCTCTTCCATCCCATAGGCAACCTCCTCCCCTCCATTGACTTGTTCTATTCATGGAGTAATGTCTCCATGTTCCCATGTTAGGAAACACCCCCCGTCAGCTCTGCAGTCACCGATTTCTCCTCCCCTCTGAGCCAGGCTCCGGGGAAACGCAGTCGACACACCACTCCTCTGTCCTTTGCTCCCGTTTGCTTCTCCACCCACTGCAGACTGTGGGTCAGTCTGGCCCCACCTTTCCAACCAAACATCCTTACCTGGTTACTTTTGTGAGTTTTTCCTAATATTCTTGCAGTAAATTCTTAGAGGTGGGATTTCAGGGTCATGGATAGGTACATTTTAATTGTGGTTTTACCACTGGGATCACTCCATATATGGATGCCCATGTCCTCACCCCTTCCCCATGCTGGATAAAAATTGATAGCTCATGATTATTTTAATTTGGAAATTAAGGAGCTTGCACATCTTTGTGTTGTGTATATCGTGAGTTTCTATCTCTTGCATGAATTGCCCTGGTTCATTTTCCTATGGGTGTGTTCTTTTCTTTTGGTTTTAAGAATTCTTTGTCAATATGTTGGAAGTCATTTTCCGTACTTTGCCTTTGGGTTGGAGTTATTTTGGTTGCTTGTTCAGTCAAACAGAAGCTTGAAGTATTTATGCAGTTGGAGTTTTCCGTCTTTTCCCTTAGACTTTGCTGAGGTGATGAAGAGCCTGGAATGAATCTGGGGAGATGGGGAAGAGGAGTCAGTAGAATCCTAACTCTGGCTCCCTCTAGCTGTGTGAGTGGGGCCAAGCTTTAACCTCCCCAAACCTGTGTCCTCGTTTATAAAACAGAGGTCACAGTCGCATCTCTCAAAGGGCATTGCCTGGCACACTCAGTAAAGGTTGTTGTTGTTAGGTGCTAACTCATAACTTCACCAGTGAAGGAGCTTGGTTTGAGCACAAGCAGTCTGAGTCCAAAGCCTGAGCTTGTAACCCGCACAGAACTCAGCCTGTCACCCACACACATGCAAAAATGTCTGTGTATGAAGACGTTCATTGTAGCCCTGCTCGTTCTAGCGAAAGATGGGCAACCTAAGAGTCATCAGTAGGATAAAGGATGAGGCATACCTGTAAGTGCTTCCTGAAAGTGACTCCTGGGATATATATTCCTAGGATATATAAGCAACGGTATGTTGCATCCTTCCATTTAAGTTACAGGGAAAAAAGAATGTGTGCATATTTATGCTTGTGCATATGTAAAAAAATGTTAAAGAGTTTATAAGAAGCTTTATAGTTGCTTTGGGAAGAGAAATTAAGAATCTTTTAATTATCTCCCCACTGGTATTATTTGATTTTTAAAAAGCAGTGCAGAGTTACTTCTTTAAGTTAACCATATTTTAATGCATTAAGCTCCAAACACATCTCCACATGGATGTCTCACATACAGAGCCTCAAAACAAACCCAAAGCCACAATCATTGTATCTCCCTCCAAAAGTGCTTCTGGTCCTGTTTGTCCTAAGCTTTTTAAGCCCTCCCACTCACTAAGGCCCGGAGGCAGAAACCTGGGTGGCGCCTTGTACTTCCTCCCCACTGCACCCCACCCCCTCTTCAAAACAGAGACCCCCTCCACCTGCTAACAGAGGCCATCTCCAGATGCTGAATAAGGGGTGAATCTGGGATTCTCGGATTTTTCTGTACTGAACATGCATTTATGTGTTATTCTAAAAAAGCCAAAACTCTTATTTTTTAAAAGACTCAATTCAGTCATCTCATCTTCTTTGAGGACCCCCCAGGCAAGTTGATCTCACCGTTATTGCTGAGTATTTAAGTGCATCCTATTGAAAATGTTCCTTCACTCTGTTGCCCTTACTAAATTGAGGAGAGGGGCTGTCTTACTCACTTCGGTGTCTCCAGCGTTTGCACCGCTTGTAGATGCAGAGGAAATGTTGGTTAAGTGGCATTGTTGGCATTATTGGTCCATGCAAAGGTTTAACTGGACTTCTAGTCCCTGAAATAACCATCCCTTCTACAACCTCATGGTCTAGCATGCCGGACCTGTCATTCCCACAATACAGTGTCTGCTATGTACCATGCTAGGTACTGAAGACACAGAGCTGAAGCAGATATGTCATCTTGGAGTTTCTTGAATTAGCACAAGAGTGGTCAAGGTCTTCTGTGGGGACCTGGGGGCCGGGCACTGCAGCATAAAGCGGGTTCCTATTATGTCCCATTGTGTGGCCCACAGGTTGGAGAAGGTGAAGAAAAACACGATGAGAGAGCAAGAGCACTGGACCCGGCTTCAGAAGTACTCCTTGATTCTCCAAAGAGAGGGCTTTATGAAGTGACACAGCCACCACCCCGGGGCCCTCTGAGAAGGCTTCTGCCACCAAGCAGCTGTTCCTCAGGACATCCTGAGTAGAAGGCACTTGGTGGCAAGGGGTCTGGACTTGCAGTCTGGGACCATTGCAAAGCCTGCAGGGAGAAAGGCACTATCTTGGGGGCCTTCAGCCACTAAGCCTCTTGTCAGAGCCCTCAGGTGGGCAGGATGTGCTTCCCAAATAAACAGTGGTATTGCTTCCAGAAGCTAAAGTTTCTGTGGTTTATGACTCACTGTTCCCACCCAATCCAGACCCCAGCAGGGCCCAGCCAATGATTCCAACCAGAGTCCCAGGTTTTCTGAGGGTTGCTCAACTCCTAGGCCCAGGAGACTCTTGTCAAATGAGCAAGATGCTCAATACGGCCGGATAGTATGTGGCCCTCTTTTCTCTCCACCCACTTTATTCCCCTGCCTATGCTGGTTCATAACTTTTTCAGAATCGTTTTGAAGCGTCGGAGGCTCTGAGGGGGTGAATAACTGGCTGCCTGTGGCCACACAGGTGTGAGAGGCAGAGCAGGGCGAGGCAGCGAGGCAGGAACTGTGCTGCTCTGCCCACTGCCTGCTGGCTCGAGAACCCTAGAGGAGCCTGGGGGCTAGGGGCACGTGAGAAGGCAGAGGGGCACCTTCCTCTTCTCTAGAAACTACCCTTCCTGAGAGACATGGATGGAGGGATCCCCAGCAGCTCAAGGGATACATCTGCCTCTCTGGGGACACCATGTGATCCCTTTGAGAACAGCAAATGGCTAGCCATGTCCCAGCCTTGTCCTAGGCAGAAGCAGCCCAGAAAGCCATCTGCAGGCAGGGTTTGTGACAGCTGCTTCTTTTGTGCCCCCACCCACCTCTGCCCCTGGGGCACACATCATGCCCCTCCTTGGCATGTTACCTCCCTCATGGAACTGGCACTGACTGGCTGAATGTCCCCTGACAGAAGGCGTCTCCACCCGAGAATCTCTGCCCTCTTTCTTCCCATGGGAGTGAAGACACAGCGCCAGAAAAAACTTTTACAAGAATTCCTTTCTCTGGGCCAGACTAGACTCTACATAGAGTGAAGACACAGCGCCAGAAAAAACTTTTACAAGAATTCCTTTCTCTGGGCCAGACTAGACTCTACATAGCAGGTACTGTGGCAGCTGTCTTTCAACATGAGGGAGGAAATCTTAGAAAGATGTTCTTGGCCTTACACATCACCTGAAGGTGATGGAGTAACCATTTACGGGATGTCTTCGGGGGTTTGTGTGTTTTACATTTAAGCCTTAAGTAATCTTGTGAAGTATAGATACTATCATTATTCCCATTTTACAGATAGGGGGTTACAGAGCTTAGAACAGCCTATGTCAAGTCCATGTGGACTTTTTCAACAGCAAGTGTTGGAAACCCAACTCTAGCTTTAGCAAAAGGGGGATTTGTTGGCTCATATAACTTAACCATCCTAGAGTAATGTTTTTGGTGTACCAGATGCAGGTGTTGAAATAACATCAGGAATCCCCCTCCATCTCTCAGTTCTGAGTCCCTTTCAGGTCGGCCCTCTACTTGGGTGGCAAAATGGCACCAGCAATAGCCAGAGCAGCTTCCTTTTCTCAGTGGTTCAGCCAACATCCTGTGTAAGGGAATTTTAAAATTTGAGAAGATCTGAAGTGACCAACTTGAGGTTTGAGTGCGACTCCTCTGTGGCTAGTTCCGTTTCCACCCTAGTAACAGTCACTTTCCATGCAGACATAATCAAGAAACTAAGAAATGTCTGGTAATGATGATGTAACTACCCTGCGACCCTCTCCCCTCATCACATACCCTTATGATTACCACATTACACCAAACTAAGAAAGACACTTATATCCTTTTAAGTCAATCAATGAGCTTCCGCTATAAGAAGCCCTGCCTTACGAGTTCCTGCCATAATAAGTCCCGCCCTAAAATGATCTACTACCAATAGACTAATGTCTTTCGATGATCTAAGCCTGTAGTTACCAATCAAGTGATGGCTTTCAATGATCTGAGTTCGTAAATACGAATCAAGTGCTGTACTTCATGTCCTTTGTTTCCCCTTATAAAATGTTGCTGCTGAGACACCATCTTGGATTACTGGATTCTACCGTATGGAGTTCAGTCTATCTCCAGCTCGAGCTGTCTCTTTACTTTCAATAAATCTCTCAATTTTACATTAATCAGAGTATGGATAGTTACTATATGGCATTAAATGGCGTAGTCAGCAGGATTCTGAAGGAATATTACCAACAGCGTCCCCAAGAAGTCACAGAACTGGCTCACCCTGGTACCAGCAAGGGCCCTTTGTGCCTGGAACCATCTCCTCAAATTCTTGGGGCCTGCTGGAGGTAAGCCCCTCAGATCAAAGCCCTGCTTATTGCAAAGATGGCTGTTTGAGAGATTTATTGTCTATCTTTTTGCTATACCTTCATTTTCTGCTCATCTCCTGAGCATCTCACTGGGTTCATTATTGAACACTTTTTTTCTGGTGCACCATAAGGTTTTCACACACATTTAGGTCTTTAATACTTGCAAATTTCTCAGGAAGATTGGGAATGCCACTTGTAAGACTGGGGCAGGACCCCCTAATGTGACTCCTGCAGCTCCTTCTGGCCCTGGTTCAGTCTTGTATTCAGGCTGATGGCACGCACCTGCTAAGTGAAATTCAAAAGACCAATGGCCATTGTAGGGGTCATTTAATTTAACTAAATTAATCTGTGCAGCAAATTAGAAGCTAAGGGCTCCTGTATCAAACAAAACTAATGGGAGGATTTTTTTTAGTGCTTGGAAGCTTCCAAAAGAAATCAAAATATTAAATTTGCCTCTTTACAGGAGACCATTTCAAAACAAGCTAAACAAATTAGAAGTTACTGTGTCAAAGCTCTGTAACCTTGCCAGCTACCTACCTGGCAATAGCCCCTATACCCTCTCTTTCCCAAAATGGCGGAGTGCTTGGCATCTATAATCCACCTGTGGCCTCAGACACCCAGCTTCCTTCCCTTCTCTCCACCCCTCTGGCTGCCACTCCTCCTTATACACTTTTACCATCCTACCCTCCCTAAAATATCTTATGTGAACTCTCATACTACCCTAAAGAACCTTTAGAAGAAGAAAAACACATTTCTGAAATGCCTCTTAAAATTAAATTTCCAGAAGAGGCTGAGGAACCTCCTCATGTTACATTTACCCCATGGTCTAAAGTGGAACTGCGCGCCATTGTAAAGAAGTTTCCAATCCATGCGAAAATCCCCACAAGTTAACCCACGAATTAAAAATTTTAGCTGAAACTTATAAACCTGGCCTGGAAGACTTATATAATTTAATAAAGATGTTAATCAGGTGAAGCAAACGCATGCTCCCTTTGTCCTGCCTCCCAACCAGCCTACTAATTAAACCAAGAGAGAGTACCCCAGAGAGAATGCACCTCAGCAGATTGTATGTGCTGTGGGTGGAAACTGCTGCCACAGCAGTGGTTTTCTGCAGGCAGAGGGAAGGAGACAGCAGGAAGACTGTGTGCTGGCCGCTTCTCCCCGCCCCCATCTCAGTCCTGGAGGGGCTGGATGAGCAAGTTAAGCATGATGGCTTAAGCTCCAGCAGCAATGATGGCTGGAGGCAATAGCACCTCCTCCTCCTGGCCCTGGCTGTGGCAGCTGCACAACCCGGATGAAACTATTCACAAGCTGGCTGTGCCTGAGCCTGGCACCTGTGTGACTGGTGCAGCAAATGTAGACAGTGCAGAGTCCACTCACCCACTCTCTGTACCGTAAACATAACAAGTGGCCTAGGCAGGTTGGCAGTGGCTGTAGGTGGCAAGAAAAAAAAAAAAAAAACACCAGGTATAGGGCCCAGGGCAGGGCAAGAATCAGAGCAGGGCCATGGCAACCTGGTCTTCCCATGCTCGATCTGGCTATTGTGCCAAGTGGTGTGGTGAGAGGGAAGCCAGACCCTTGCCCTGCCACTCTGGTTGTTGGAAAGTTTTCCCCACAACCCCTGGGCATCTAGCTCTAGCCCCATGGTGACTTTTGTTGCCCAGCGCCAGCAGAGAATGGCTTCCCCTCCCCACTTACTGGGGCTGGATCATGGCTGCCCAGGAGCCCTGCATTGTTTCCAGGCCCCCAGCAGTAATTGCAGATGCTCAACCCACTTGGAGTCTGCTCCTGGCATCAGAATGCAAAGAACTTTAGGGCTGATGCGTGGCGAAAGACACCTATCTAATACTGAGGTCTGGGATTTAAAGGAATAAACCAAACTCATTGTCCCAGACAGACTTTATAACACTTGAGCAACAAAATGAAAAGCTGGTCCCTTTTTTTGTCTAATTGAATCTCTGAAAGTACAAAGGGTCTACCTTGTAACAATAAGTTAATAATTTACCAGGCTGTTCTAACTCTCAACAGGCATGTCCTACCAATAAACCAAACCAAACCCATTACCATCGAGTAGATTCCAACTCATAGTGACCCTGCAGGACAGAGTAGAACTGCCTCATAGGGTTTCCAAGGAGTGCCTGGTGGATTCGAACTGCTGACCTTTTGGTTAGCAGCCGTAGCTCTTAACCACTACACCACCAGAATTTCTGTTCTACCAGGAATGTCCTGTTTTTACAACATTTGGACAAAGAAGGTCATGAGGCCTCCAAAGAAAAATTAGCCCAATCTTCTGTTAAGTACTTGAGACATACAATCTCAGCAAAGGGAGTCACTGTAAACATCAAAATAAAAAAGAGGCTATCTTAGCATATCCTGTCCCTACTACAAAAAATATAAAAAGGATTTTTAGAATTCTGTGGTTACTACAGAACTTGGATATTAAATTTTTCTTTACTAGCTCAACCTTTTTACTATTATCTTAACAGTTTAAAGCCTTACCCCCTTTCAACTATCCAAGGATGGCCAAAAGGCCATCACTCAACTAAAAGAAGCATTAATTAACACTCTTATTCTAGTAAGGATGGGGCCCTGGTGGTGCAGTGGTTAAGAGCTTGGCCGCTAACCAAAAGTTTGACAGTTTAAATCCACCAACCACTCCTTGGAAACCCTATGGGGGCAGTTCTACTCTGTCCTATAGGGTCACTATGAGTCAGAACTGACTCATCAGCAATGGGTTTAGTTTGTTTGTTTGTTTAGGGTTTCCTAATTATAATTGAGACTTTTCACTTTTTGTCCACAAGACTTTTGGAAATACTCTAGAAGTCCTCATTTGATCACACAGAGGACAACAGAAACTCATTGGTTATTATAGTATCCAGCTGAACCCTATAGCAAGGGGCTACCACCCTTGCCCTAGAGCAGATGCTACAACTGCTAGACTAATTAATACCACAGCAGATATAGTTTTGAGTAATTTTATTAACATTTATGTTCCTCAGACTGTCAGCCATTCTAAATTCAACATTAACTCAACATCTTTCAGCCAGCAGGCTGACTTATGAAGTTCTCCTTTTGACAGCTTCTAATATTCAGTTACATACTGTAACCTCTCCGAATCCAGCTACATGGTTACCTTTACCTAATAATGATAACCATCTACCCATTGCTTAAATCTTACTAAACAGCCTTTGTCTCCTAGACAAGATTTACAAAAAACTCCCTTATCTAATCCTGATTTAATCCTATTTGTTGATGAGTCATATTTAAAGGCTAAACCTACCATATCTCATTACCAGAGAGGATATGCTGTGGCCACTTCCACTGAGGTCCTTGAAAGTGACACCCTTTCTGACATCACTTTAGTTCAGCAAGCTGAACTGGTCGCACTCACAAGAGCTTAAAAACTGGCTTCTGGATGGTCAGTAAATATTCATACAGATTCCAGGTATGTTTTTTAAAATTACTTATGATTTTGGCATGTTATGGAAACAAAGGAGGTTCCTAACTTCTAGGACCCAAGTTAAAAATATCCCTTTAGTAGCAGACCTCCTGGAAGCCCTTTTGCTACCCTCTGAGATTGCTGTAATTAAAATCCTGGCCTATCAACCCAAAGGGGTTCCACAAACAGGAAATTAAAGGAAACAACTTAGCTGATAGAGCAGCTAAACAAGCGGCTTCCCACTCACCCTTCAAAGACACCACCCTCATTCATGACCACGATAATTCCACTCATGATCATGATGAAAAGGAGAAAATAGATAATAATAATAGAATAGTTAGGACACCTATAAATATAGTGTCTTAGTTATCTAGTGCTGCTATAACAATACCACAAATGGATGGCTCTAACAAAGAAAATTTATTCTCTCACAGTCTAGGAGGCTAGAAGTCCAAATTCAGGGTGCCAGCTCTAGGGGAAGCCTTTCTGTCTCTGTCGGCTCTGGGGGAAGGTCCTTGTCATCAATCTTCCCATTGTCTAGGAGCTTCTCAGTGCAGGGACTCCAGGTCCAAAGGACACACTATTCTGGCTCTTGTTTCTTGGTGGTATGAAGGCCCTCTGTCTCTCTGCTCACTTCTCTCGTTTATGTCTCAAAAAAGATTTGCTTAAGACACAACCTTATCTTGTAGATTGAGTCCTGCCTCTTTAACATAACTGCCTCCAACACATAGGTACATCACATCAGATGACAAAATGGTGGACAATCATACAATACTGGAAATCATGGCCCAGCCAACTTGACACACATTTTTGGGGGAAATAATTCAATCCATGACATATGGCATCCTGCCCATCAAAATTTGACCCAAAAGAAATGTCAGAATCACTTTTTAAGCATCAACAACTAACCTTACAGATAAAATTGAAGAGTGAAAACAGGCCTACTCATTGCATATGAACACCCATTTGGGAAGAAATATGATAGAAATTTTAAAGAAATATTGATGGGGATATTTTTATGAAGCCGCTGAACAAGTGGCTTCCCAATGTTCCGTTTGCTCTCATTTTAATTTAGGTAAACCTTATAAAGTTCCCCCTGGGAGATTTCCCCTGCTATCATATCCAATGCTTGAATGGCAAATTGATTTTATCCAGCTCCCCCTCTCGAGTGGTTACAAGTTTGCTCTGGTAATAACTTGTGGATTTTCTCACTAGGTAGAAGCTTTCGCCGGTCATCAAGCCACTGCAGCTTTTGTGGCTAAGAAACTTCTTGAAAACAGTATCCTCACTTGGGGAGCCCTAAGGGTCCTTTGCAGTGACCAAGTTGTGTATTTTACTGGACAAATAATTAAGGATATATGTAAAATCTTCCCCGTTTTTCAGAGACTTCATCTTCCTTATACTTGATCATCTGGTCTAGTTAAAAGAAGTAATGGTATAATGAAAACTTAACTAGCCAAACTTTCCAAACCTTTACAATTGCTTTGTACTAAGGTGCTGCCTCTGATCCTTTTAAATTTAAAAGCTACTCCATTTGGACTTCACAAATTGACTCCTCATGAGATTATTACTGGACAGTCCATGGCCCTCCCCTATTGGGCAACTTGCCCTGATTCAAATTTGATTCAATATTGCAAATCTTCAATTCAATATTCTGAGCTTTTGATAATGAAAAGCAAGAAATGTCTAAATTACCTAATATTCAACCTAGAGATTATGTTTACTGGAAAAAATACCAGTTAAAGATTCTCTCAAACCTCAGTAGAAGGGACCTTACCTGGTCCTTCTCACTAATCCTTTTGCCGATTACAGAGAGTTAAGGCTTGGATTCATTTATCCAACTGAAGAAAGCCCCGACTCCCAAATGAACTGTTGAGCCTCATGAAAGATTGAAATTAAAATTCAAACATCACCAAAAAAAAAAAGAAGCAGATGACAGCTGGGTAGACTGCTTTCCCGAGATCTCTGGACTCGACCTGAAACTGTCTGTGCAGCCTGGAGTAAAATTTGGACTGTTTCCCTTTTTCTTTATCATTTCAGTTATCTTAGTATTGTTAGCTGTTGTTATGTGTGATTGCGGGATTATATCCTGGCAGTTTTGGTGGTTATATTATGCCATTTGTTACCTTTGAAATAAATTGTTTAAATGTGGGCTTTAACTCTTTGAATTTTTCTTAGTCGCTGGGATCATAGTTTTTAGTTACAGGTATTTTGATGATTTTAATGATCTAACTTGTCTGTGATGCCACCTTCTGACAATTACAGTCATTTTTGCTTAATTTGAATTTATAACTTGCCATTGTTTTTGAAATAGCTTTTTGTTTTATAAACTTGAACTTTTAGTATAGTAAAAAATTTTAGCTTATCATTGGACTCCAGCTGTGAAGTATTACTCCTTTATTTAATATATTGTTCATCCCCTGAGAACCCAGACCTCTTTTTATAAGCACCACTTTTAGAGAATAGTTATATTCTTATGGCCTGTCTGGGATTGGAATCCATATTAGTTCTTTTGTTTTAAACTCTAATTGTATTTTTATAACTGTTGCCACCATTTATGTTATTAACCACTTGCTATTAATGTCATGTGGGGATATATGCCATTTAAACATGGCTGCACTATTGACAGCTGCAGCCCCCACAGGCCTCTATGCTGCACAGCATGTTGAGACTTGTCCCCATCATGTTGAGACTTGTCCCCAACATGTTAAGACTTGTCATGACTTGTTTTCCCAAACCTATTGTCCCTTTACTGATCGGCTTGTTTACCTGAATTCCTTCTCCCTTGCCTGCACCCAAAGCCCATTGTCCTGTTATTTGCTTCACTGCTTGCTGTATTGACTATAAATAAACTCCTGGGACTGAAGCCGGGATTAACTCCTCAGAGTGACCCTCCTGGCCCCACTTCTCTATAAGAGTTGTGTTTGGTTACTGTCTCCGCCGTCCTGACATTCGCCGCCACTGTGACAGATGGTGCCCCCTGTGAGGGTGCTGTAGACATCCTCGCACTCAGTCCCTGAAGGTGGTAAGTACAGGACGTGTCCATTTCGGGCTGTTCTTACAGCCCCGGGAGCGGTGGGGTTTTTCTGCGGGCAGAACTTACCCAGACATTCTCATCTCGGGCTGCTATAGCCCCGGGAGTGGCAGGGCTTTCTTGTACGCTCCCTCAAGGGATTTCAGGCTTCGGGCCAGGAGCTTTCCTATCATTCTTTTCTTCATTTTCCTATTCCTCCTCGCTATAGGGAATTCTCTTTCTCCTGAACAACATCAACACAAAACCCAGTTGTTGGGATTGTTAAAGGCCTCTAAGCTTAAGGTGTCAGAAGAAGCCCTTACCCAACTTCTGCTTTTAATTGAGTCTGCCCGTCCTTGGTATCCCTTGTGGGGAAACCTTGATGTAGAAGCATGTGAACGTATCAGTAACATCATTCGTGACATGAACATCCCAGCTTCAGTTCTTATTGGTTGGCATCACTGCCGCCTCGCTTTACAGTCCCTACAGTCAGCTCCTTCTGCTCCCTCCCCTAGTAAAGAAAATGTTTATGACCCTCCTCTTTCCACGCCTCCCAAGGCTGATTTCTCTCAACATGAGTCTCTTATGGAAAGATGTTTGTGGGAAGGCTGTGAGAAAGAGGGGTTTTCTGCTTATCCTGTCATTCGGGGATCAGGACCACCCCGTCATGATGGCCTTGACTTTCAAGGTTTTAAAGAACTCCATAAAAGCATGTTAGAGAATGGTTTACAGTGTTCCTTTACAGAAGGAATTGTAGAAACTATAGGACAAAACTATGAGATGACCCCCTGGGATTGGAACGTTTTAATGCAAACTTAACCCCTTAAAGTCTTAACCCCTGCTCAATTCAGTGTATGGTGTGAAGAATACAAGGAACATTGTAACCTTTATGCCATGGACAATCTTAACCATAATATCCCTGTTAGTCTTGACATGCTTCTGGGTGTTGGGAATCATTCCACTCCCCAGGCCCAGAGTCAGATGAATAGGCAAGCATTCAGTCAAGCCTCCGATGCTGCCACCAAAGCCTGGAGTAAAATCCCTGACTCCAGAACACCCACCGGCTCATTCACCACTATTCACCAAGCGGCAAACGAACCTTACATTGATTTTATCAACCACCTCCAAACAGCCATTTCCCGACAGGTAGATAATCAACAAGCAGCTGAAGTTCTTTGTCTCCAGCTTGCTTACAAAAATGCTAATGCTGACTGTCGAGCTGTTTTAGCCCCCTTAAAGGCACAGAATCTTAATTTAGCTGAAATGATTAGAGCATGTCAAAATGTTGGCCCAGAAACTCATAAGGCACAAGTATTAGCAGCAGCTCTCCGTCCATCCACTGCCACCTGTTTTGGGTGCGGTAAACCTGGACATTTTAAGAAGGACTGTCACAGTTTAAAAAACAAAAATGCCAACACTAAATTTCCAACCCAAAAGTGTCCCCGCTGTGGTAAAGGCGGTCATTGGGCTAAGCCATGCAGATCTCAGTTTAACAATCGAGGCAACCCTATGTCGGGAAACAGGAAGAGGGGCAAGAGCTCTCGTGCCCTGAAAAATCCAGGGAGTCCCTGAGTGTGGAGTGTGGAGACCACAGCATAGACTCCAAACAGCAACGTTTGCGAGTCAATGATTTAAAAGCAGCTACTGAAGGGAGTGCAGGATTAGATTTACCCTTGACAGAAGGTGTCATAATAGATGAGGCAGGAAAAGTTTTTCTTACAGCAACACAGGTTTGAGGACCCCTGCCTCGAGGATATTTAGGACTCCTAATGGGTTGCTCTAGTATTACATCTCAAGGTCTAACTGTTCATCCTGGTGTAATAGATTCTGATTATGAGGGTCAAATTAAAATCATGGTTTCCAGTCTCTTTTATTGGAACATTACTCCCTCTGATAAGATAGCACAGCTAATTTTACTTCCCTTTGTAGTCCCCTCCGCTCGCACTACCCCAAGATGGGCTGGGGGTTTCGGCAGTACTGACGCTTTTTGGGTCACTAAGTTCCAATCTTCAAGACCATATCTTACTGTTCAGGTCAATGATCGCATGTTTAAAGGGCTCGTGGATTCTGGGGCAGATGTAACTATCTTCTCCTCTGATTCATGGCCCTCTTCTTGGCCCAAGAAGCAAACCGCAGAAACCCTCACAGGAGTTGGAGGAGCACAGTATCCTTTTCAAAGTACACTTCCCATTGTTTGCTATAGCCCTGATGGACAGCCCGCTTCTATCTGTCCCTTTATCCTTCCTTTACCTACTATATTATGGGGACAAGATTTACTCTCCCAGTGGAATGTTCAAATTGGCACCCTTCAGGATTTTTCATAGGGGCCACTGTTCAAACAGACCCTCTGCTAAAATTAACCTGGATACCTGGCCCTCCTGTTTGGGTTGAGCAGTGGCCCATTAAAGAAGAAAAATTAAAACACCTTAAAAAACTTGTCCAGGAACAGTTAGAGGCTGGACACATCTGGCCTTCCTGCAGCCCTTGGAATACACCTATTTTCTGTGTCCCCCAAAAATCCAAAAAATGGATGCTCCTTCATGATTTACGGGCTGTTAATCAACGTCTTGTCCCTATGGGACCTCTCCAACCAGGAATTCCCAATCCGGCCTGTATTCCTCAAACATATAATATTATTATTATTGATCTTAAAGATTTCTTTTTTACCTTCCCACTCCATCCCGATGATTGTGCTAAATTTGCCTTCTCAGTTCCTTCTATGAATAATTGTCGTCCTATGCAGCGTTATGAGTGGACTTTTCTCCCACAGGGCATGGTCAATAGTCCAACTATCTGTCAGTATTATGTTGATAAGGCTCTTAAGCCGGTCCGAAGGGCCTTTCCCTCATGTCTTATATATCATTATATGGATGACATTCTCCTAGCCCATCCCAAACCAGAACAGCTTGATTCGCTTCTTGTCTCTGTTCAACACGCGTTACAAGGTTTTGGCTTACAGGTAGCCCCTGAAAAGGTTCAGTCTTTCACCCTGTGGCAGTATCTGGGATACTATCTTGACACCTATATCGTTCGCCCTAAAACACTGGAAATTATAATTCCCAAGGCCTTAACTCTAAATGACCTCCAAAAGATCCTTTGTCATTTTAATTGGCTGCGACCTTCACTTGGCATAACAACCTCTCAACTAGCCCACTTATTTGAGACCCTTAAGGGTGACCCTGCTCTAACTTCTATGAGGACGCTCTCTCCCCAGGCACGCTATGAATTAACACTTGTTAACCAAGCCATTAAAGAAAAATTTTTGACTCTTTTACAAATAAATCATCCTGTTTACCTTCTCCTATTAAATACTCCTCATAGTCTTACAGGTGTGCTCTGTCAATTTACTCCTGACTTCGGAGCACTTGAGTGGCTTTTTCTTCCTTATCGCCCTCCACAACAGTTGTTTACATGCTTCTCTCAGCGCATTAACTTATTAATGCAAGGACGCACCTGCACTCAACAGCTTTTGGGTTCTGACCCTCATTTTATATAATGGGCATGCATATACTTCGGTTAAATTTCAACTATTTTGTGCCACTTGGAATATTCTTCATTCCACTGGCATTCCTTATAACCCTCAAGGGCAAGCCATAATTGAACGTGCCCATCATACTCTCAAACAGCTCTTTAATAAACAAAAGGGGGGAGATGACGGGTCTAGAGTATGTGACCAGAATGAAAGACTTGCCAAAGCTCTCTTTACTTTTAATTTTTTATCTGTTGCCAAAGATGGTCGCACTGCTGCAGAACAACATTTTATCCCCTTGACACCCGACCTCACCCACAGGTCCTCTATAAAGATCCTTAAAATCTCTCTGTCTGGCAAGGACCTGCAGAATTATTAACCTGGGGGTGAGGGTATGCGGCTGTTTTGTCTCCTACAGGTCCAGTTTGGATTCCCGCTCGACTAGTAAAACCATATCATGATCCAGCAACAGCCGCCAGCCTTTTGTCCCCCAGGGAAGAAGAATGAACAGCAGAGCTCTGCAATACCAGTAACATGGGGAAGTCTGAAAGCCCTCTCCTCAAAAGCTGAACATATCCTCTCAACTACAGGTGCCCCACCTACACCTAAAAATCTATTCCTAACTTTGGTATGTGTTCTCCTCCTCCTCCTTTCTCAGATACCAGCAACCTCTGCCCCAACCACCTATTGGGCTCATGTTCTTAGCCCCCCTGTCTTCCACCCGGTTACTTGGGAAGAACCAGAGCCCCCTCTTTCCTCTAATGATACTGTCATTACTGGGGACACAATATTTGGCCTATTCCAAACCACTTACTAACTCCCTGGAAGAGGGATGGTTTGTACTGTCTACAAATTGGACACTCTATGTTGATGCCCTTCCTTTGTGTTTCACTACCCAGCCACGCACTGCTTCTGCGTGCGTGCGTGCCTATACTAGAACAATGGTATATGAATTACATTTACTACAATGGCACCTATAAGCGACCAGCCTATTCTTTTTCTTTAAAGCCATAGGCATTAACGGCACGTTCAGTGCCTATATTACTCACTCACCCCCTTCCATCCCTGTATGTCAACACCCACAGCTATCTCTTACAGACCCTATCGATAATACTTGGGTTACTTGTCGAACTACTAACTTTTCTTCATACTCTCTCCCTTTCAACATTTCACTAGAAAATTGGGGCCCTCAAGGTTTAATTTTATTACCAAATCGCTCTACTTGGCAGTGGGCAACCCCATACCATTACCTAGGACGTTCTAAGTCCTGGAACCCTGGCCTAGCCAGACCCATTCTTTGCTTATGTTATTCAACTACTCATTTTTTCCCCATTAAAAATCCTTTCTTGGTAATTAGGTCTCCCTTTTTATGAAAGAACTCTCCGTTCAGGAACCTTTCTGAGGGGGACAAAGGATGCCAAGAACCCACTCCCCAAATTACAATGGACCCTCCATGACCATAATGATTCTGTGCTTATATGCACGTCTCAACCATACATTTTTGCTATAACTTCTAGTCCTCCGGATATCATTAAAATAAATGCCTCTTTTCAATTAACATTATCCAGTGGCTCTACTTGGATTACTCCATGTCTGTCCGGACAAAATGTCTCCACTCTTAACATCAATTCTGTATTTGTTCTTCGACAAAAAAGCCACCTTTGGCTGCCCATTAACCTTACACGCCCTTGGCAAGATAGCTCCCCCCTCGTTCAGGTTGTTAATTCATTTCAGAAAATACGAACTAAAAGGTTTCTTGGAATTCTCATCGCCTCTATTATCACAGCCACTGCTATTGCCGCTATGGCAGCTACCGCCGCCGTAGCTCTCTCCCAATCTATTCAGACCGCCCAGCAGTTTAACACTTATATGCAAAATGTTACTTCTGAAATGCAAACTATGGCACATATTGATCAAGAGATCCTCAAGCATCTGGGTGCTTTAGAAGCCTCAGTCCTTTGGCTTGGAGAATGACAAGAGGCCCTATGGGAACATTCTCAATTAACCTGTGATGCTGAATACACTCGCTTCTGTGTTACAGCCCTTCCATATAATGAGTCCTGGAAGGATGTTAAAAATAATCTTCTGGCTAGCTTTGCTTCTCCATTGAAAGGTGATATTCAAAAATTACAATTTCAATTACAAGAACAGCTCTTGAGATTACAATCAGAGTCTAATTAGGCTATACTTAATACACTTAATGATTTTGCCTACTGGCTCAATCCCACACATTGGTTCTCTGGACTCAATCTCCATGTCTGGATCCTTTTTGCTATAGGATGTTTAATAGTTTTGTGCCTCCTTATAGTCATCAGATGTCTCTACTCCCTGAAGATCTCCCATCACCAACAGAAGTCGGCCTTCTACGCCTGGACCATTCACTACCAGTTACCTAAACAGGAGACGGGAAAAATAAAGACCTCCTCTTAAGAAGACACTTCCTATGTTATTATTTTGATAATCAGTAATTACCTGTATTTGGTTAATCAGTAAGTTCCCAGTGAAAATTTGTTATGTGTAAATTCCTCTATATTTTCTGCTTCTCCTAGTTAGACGCTTCTGTATAGATAGATTTCTAAGTTAGATGACTCCTTTTCAATTGATAGTAAATTTGTGTAAATCAGTGTTTGTTTGATTGTTAAACCTGTTATGATGTGTAAATTGCCCTTCCTAGTGATTCCCTTCCAAGTAATGGTGAAGCTGTGTAAATCATTGTTTGTTTGATTGTTAATGAATCTTTGAGCCTTTATAAATCTTTAAGCCTTTAAGAATAATAATTTCAGTGGATGTTAAAAGTTAGTGTTTACCTGACAAAATGAGAGTCAGAGGAAACCCATGGGCCCAACAATCAGGATATTACTAGTGCAGAGGATTATATTATCCTCATAAGATCATCCTCTATTGTCTTACACACCTAAAAGGCACATTGAGTCCACTCACTCCAGCTATGCAATTGATAAGAGCATCACTCTTAGTATCCTAGTGAAGAACCAGATGGTATCTGGTGGAAAACCAGCACCGTGAGTTTAAAGAGCCTGCTATGGCCGCCATCTAGGTGACTAAGTCCAGATGTTACTCATAGCTATGCTACTTCTCCTCCTTAAACATATGTAGTGTGCCCCAGCCGTAGCTGGGCTCACAAGGACTCACTAAGACGCCAGGCCCTGAGGTGTGGAGACAGTAGCTGAGATAATCTTAGACTTTATTTCGTAGAGAAAATTTTACTTTATCCTACCGGACACTTGTTGGACCAGTGGAAACCCTCTTGATTCTTATTTCATTAACTAAACAAAAGGGGGGAAATGTGGGGATATATGCCATTTAAACATGGCTGCACTATTGACAACTGTAGCCCCCACAGGCCTCTATGCTGCACAGCATGTTGAGACTTGTCCCCAACATGTTGAGACTTGTCACGAATTGTTTTCCCAAACCTATTGTCCCTTTACTGATTGGCTTGTTTACCTGAATTCCTTCTCCCTTGCCCACACCCAAAGCCCATTGTTCTGTTATTTGCTTCACCGCTTGCTGTATTGACTATAAAATAAACTCCTGGGACTGAAGCCAGGGTTAACTCCTCAGAGTGACCCTCCTGGCCCCACTTCTCTGTAACAGTTGTGTTCGGTTACTGTCTCCGCCATCCCGACATTCGCCGGTGCTGCGACAGTGTCAGTCACAGATTAGTAAGATACGTGAATATTGAAGTAACATTGTATCTTTTTATCATTACCATTCTAATTACATTTGTCCATTATCGGTTGTTGTTGTTGTTAGGTGCAGTTGAGTCCATTGCGACTCATAGCGACCCTAAGTACCACAGAACAAAACACGGCCTGGTCCTGAGCTATGCTCACATTCGTTGTTATGCTTGAGCCCATTGTTGCAGCCACTGTGTCAATCCATCTAGTTGAGGGTCTTCCTCTTTTTCACTGTCACTCTACTTTACCAAGCATGATGTCCTTCTCCAGGGACTGATCCCTCCTGATAACATGTTCAAAGTATGCAAGACGTAGTCTCGCCGTCCTCGCTTCTAAGGAGCATTCTGGTTGTACTTCTTCCAAGACAGATTTGTTTTGTTCTTTTGGCAGTCCATGGTACATTCAATATTCTTCAATTCAAAGATGTCAATTCTTCTTCGGTCTTCCTTATTCATTGTCCAGCTTTCACATGCATATGAGGTGATTGAAAATACCATGGCTTGGGTCAGGCACATGTTAGTGTTCAAGGTGACATTTTTGCTTTTGAAAACTTTAAAGAGGTCTTTTGCAGCAGATTTGCTGAATGCGATGCCTCTTTTGATTTCTTGACTTCTGCTTCCATGGGTGTTGATCGTAGATTCAAGTAAAATGAAATCGTTGACAACTTCAGTCTTTTCTCCGTTTATCATGATGTTGCTTATTGGTCCAGTTGTGAGGATTTTTGTTTTCTTTATGTTGAGGTGTAATCCATACAGAAGACTGTAGTTGTTGATCTTCATCAGTAAGTGCTTCAAGTCCTCTTCACTTTCAGCAAGCAAGGTTGTGTCATCTGCATATCGTAGGTTGTTAATGAGTCTTCCTCCAATCCTGATGCCCCGTTCTTCTTCATATAGTCCAGCTTCTCGGATTATTTGCTCAGCATACAGGTTGAATGTTGTCTTGGTCATCTAGCACTGCTATAACAGAAATACCACAAGTGGGTGATTTTAACAAAGAGAAGTTTATTTCCTCACAGTAAAGTAGGCTGAAAGTCCAATTTCAGGATATCAGCTCCAGGGGAAGCTTTTCTCTCTCTGTTGGCTTTCTCATCAGTCTTCCAATTCTGTCTCAGTTATCGAGTGCTGCTATAACAGAAATACCACAAGTGGATGGCTTTAGCAAAGAGAAATTTATTTCTTCACAGTAAAGTACGCTAAACATCCAAATTCAGGGCATTATCTCCAGGGGACGTCTTTCTCTCTCTATTGGCCTTCTCATCAACATTCCCCCAGACTAGGAGCTTCTCTGCACAGGGACCCCGGGTCCAAAGGCTGCACTGTGTTCCCAGCATTGCTTTCTTGGTGGTGTGCAGTCCCCCATTCTCTGCTTGCTTCCCTTTCATCTCTTGTAAGATAATAGGTGGTGCAGGCCACACCCTAGGGAAACTCCCTTTACAGTGGATCAGGGATGTGACCTTAGTAAGGGTGTTATACAATCCCACCCTAATCCTCTTTAACATAAAATTTACAGTCACAAAATGGAGGACAGTCACACAATAATGGGAATCATGGCCCAGCCAAGTTTATACACAAATTTTTGGGGGGACATAATTCAGTCCATGACAAATGGGTATGGTGAAAGGATACAACCCTGATGCACACCTTTCCTGAGTCCAAACCACGCAGGATCCCCTTGTTCTTTTCAAACAACTGCCTCTTGATCTATATACAGGGTCCCCATGAGCACAATTAAGTGTTGTGGAATTCCCATTCTTTGCAATGTTATCCATAATTTGTTATGATCCACACAGTTGAATGCCTTTACATAATCAATAAAACACAGGCAAGCATCTTTCTGGTATTCTCTGCTTTCAGCCGGGTTCCATCTGACATCAGCAATGATATCCCTGGTTTCACCGTCCTCTTCTGAATCTGGCCTGAACTTCTGGCAGTTCCCTGTCGACATATTGCTGCAGCTGCTTTTGGATGATCTTCAGCAAAATTTTACTTGCGTGTGATATTAATGATATTGTTTGATAATTTCTGCAATCGGTTGAATCACCTTTCTTGGGAATAGGCATAAATATGGATCTCTTCCAGTTGCTTGGCCAGGTAGCTGTCTTCCAAATTTCTTGGCAGAGACAAGTGAGCACTTCCAGCACTGCATGTGTTTGTAGAAACATCTCAATTGATACTCTGTCAATTCCTGGAGCCTTGTTTTTCACCAATGCCTTCAGTGCAGCTTGAACTTCTTCCTTCAGTATCATTGGTTCCTGATCATATGCTACCTCTTGAAATGGTTGAACATCAACCAATTCTTTTTGGTACAGTGACTCTGTATTCCTTCCATCTTCTTTTGATGCTTTCTGTGTTGTTCAATATTTTCACTGTAGAATTCTTCAGTATTGCAACTCGAGGCTTGAATTTTTTCTTCGGCTCTTTCAGTTTGAGAAATGCCAAGGGTGTTCTTCCCTTTTGGCTTTCTATCTCCAGCTTTTGCACATGTCATTATGATACTTTACTTTGTCTTCTCGAGCCGCCCTTTGAAATCTTCTGTTCAGTTCTTTTACTTCATCATTTCTTCCTTTTGCTTTATCTACTCGACGTTCAAGAGCAAGTTTTGGAGTCTCTTCTGACATCCATTTTGGTCTTTTCTTTCTTTCCTTTCTTTTTAATGACCTCTTGCTTTCTTCATGTATGATGTCCTTAATGTCATTCCACAATTTGTCTGGTCTTCGGTCATTAGCGTTCAGCACGTCAAATCTATTCTTGAGATGGTCTCTAAATTCAGGTGGGATATATACTCAAGGTCATACTCTGGCTCTCGTGGCCTTGTTCTAATTTTCTTCAGCTTCAACTTGAACTTGCATATGAGCAATTGATGGTCTGTTCTGCAGTCGGCCCCTGGCCTTATTCTGACTGATGATACTGAGGTTTTCCATTGTCTTTTTCCACAGATGTAGTCGATTTGATTCGTGTGTTTTCCATCTGGTGAGGTCCATGTGTATAGTCACCATTTATGTTGGTGAAAAAGGTGTTTGCAATGAAGAAGTCGTTGGTCTTGCAAAATTCAATCATGAGATCTCCAGCGTCGTTTCTATCACCAAGGCCGTGTTTTCCAACTACCAATCCTTCTTTGTTTCCAGCTTTCGCATTCCAATAACCAGTAATTATCAAGGCGTCCTGGTTGCATGTTAAATCAATTTCAGACTGCAAAAGCTGGTAAAAATCTTCAATTTCTTCATCTTTGGCTTAGTGATTGGTGCGTAAATTTGAATAATAGTCGTATTAACTGGTTTTCCTTGTAGGCTTGTGGATATTATCCTATCACCGACAGAGTTGTACTTCAGGATGGATCTTGAAATGTTCTTTTTGACAATGAACGCAACGCCATTCCTCTTGAAGTTGTCGTTCCCAGCATAGTAGACCATATGATTCTCTAATTCAAAATTTCTTAGTAGCCTTTTCATCCTCCTTTACGCCTTTCACTGCTGAAGTTTGTTTTGTCATCACTGTTATTTGTATACCAGTAATCTGTTGCCATCGAGTCAATTCCAACTCATAGCAACCCTATAGTACAGAGTAGAACTGCCCCATAGGGTTTTCAAGGAGTGGCTAGTGGATTTGAACTGCCAGCCTTTTGGTTAGCGGCTGAGCTCTTAACCACTGCACCACTAGGGCTCCTGTATGCTAGTAACCCTTTTTTATTTCTTTGGGGCTGTGTTTCTCCACTATGAAGCCCTTCTTAAACTTTTTGCTCAAACTGCTGCTCATTAAATCTCCTGTTAGTTATTGGCGTGAGAATGCCTTTGTTAAGCTCACTCAGGCAGTTACACGATTCACAAATCTGACTGAATGCTGGATCTGTCATCCTTTATCCAAAACTGTATATGAGATCTCAGATCCATTAGCTACTCCCGTACTGAATTATAGCTTTGTTCCCCCTGCTACTGTCATTGTTAACATCATCTCTAGGCAAGCCATACACGTGAAACTGTGGCATCCTCCTGAGATACCGACTCAACCCCAGGTCCAATGTTTCAGTCTGACTCGAATTAGAGTTAGAGAATGTTCCAAAATACCATAGATGTCCTCTTCAGATTGTAAAAATAACCCCTTAATTTCATATAATGCCCCTGCCAGATATTAAAATGTAGCTTTTTCCAGGAAATTTAGCAGTGTCTACAGGGATAAAAGTCTTTTTGTGTCCAAATGTGGAATTGGCTAAAGTTAGGACAACTGTCTATTTACAGCAACTCCTTGACAGAGAATTGGCTTGAACAGATTACTCAAACCATCCCACTCCCAGGTAAAGATGCCAGGACCAGCATAATATGTGCCCCATATGGATATGTATTTTTATGTGGAGGATCAAGATTCCCCACATTTACACTTACTGGCCTGACAGAGACTGGAGAAACCCTGAGAATATGGGCCCTGGACACCCTCTTAGCTCAGTAATGAAGCCTCTCCTGAGGTTCACCCTTTAGCAAAAGATTAGACAGGCCCATAAAACAAAATAAGACTAAAGGGGCACTCCAGCCCAGGAGCAAGGACTAGAAGACAGGAGGAGACAGGAAAGCTGGTAATAGGGAATCCAAGTTCAAGAAGGGGAGAGTGTTGACAAGTTGTGGGGTTGGTAACCAATTCCACGAAACAATATGTGTACTAAACATTTAATGAGAAGCTAGTTTGTTCTGTAAACCTTCATCTAAAGTACAAAGGGAAAAAAGAAAAGATACCCCACCTTTGCCAGTTCAAGTCCAAATAAGTCCTATACCTGGGCTTTATCCTGTTTGGATGGTTGGAATATGACAGGCCAATGTACCTTAGACCATATGGGAATCCCTTTAGACAGCCATTCTTACAATGAGATTTTACATGGGACTGATCACCTGAAACTGTTAGAAAGGAAGAGAAGCAAATGGTCAAAACCTATGGCTGCTTGAGAGAGATCACTGCACTCATTCATTAAAGTAGTCCTAGATAATCAAATTGCCCTAGATTTCCTGTTAGCCCAGCAAGAAAGGGTCTGTCCTATAGCTAACACCTCTTCCTGCACCTGTATTAACACCTCAGGAGAAGTAGAACAAGATATTAAACTAATTTGCCAGAAGACTACTTGGATCCATATACCTACTTTTTAGATATTTTCAGCTAGCTATCCTCAGGCATTGGACCATGGATTAAATCTATATTGTTAACAAGATTAATAATACTTATTGTCATTATAATAATCATAGGGACTATTAAATGTTGTATGAAACTTTTGACAAATGCCATTGCCCAAAAGACCCATTTAATGCCTATGAAAAGAATCATGTACATTGACAGTACTTATATTTCAGACAGACTCAAGCCCACTTCTTGAGTAAGCCATCAGATGTCAGGTTATCCTCTAATGTGGCCTGCCCTGCACTAACCCTCAAGTAATAAAACCACAGAAGCAAGAGGCTAAAGCTGTGGCATGGTGAAGACATCAAATAGTGCCCAACTACCTTTTCACAATGTTCTGCTGCTATTGGTAGTTTGATTTCATTATTCTTGAATACATGGTTGGTGCCCCTGGAAGCAGCAGTCAGGAGATTGAACAACATATTGCATTTGGGTGAGTCTGCAGCAAAGGACCTTTTAGCAATGTTGAAGGGCAGAGATGTCACGTTGAGGACTAAGGTGTGCTTGACTCAAGCCATAGAATTTTCAACCATCCCATATGCATGTGAAAGTCAGACGAGTATGGATGACTGAGGAAGAATTGGCACCTTTGTATTAGGGTGTTGGCCAAGAATATTGAGTATACCATGGACTGTCAGGAGAATGAACAAATCTGTCTTGGAAGAAGTACAACCAGAATGCTCCTTAAGAGGGAGGATAGCGCAGGATCGGGCAGGGTTTTGTTCTGTTGTGCATGGAGTCGCTATGAGTCAGAGCCGACTCGATGGCACCTAACAACAATGATAACCTTTTCCCACGCATTGTGTCTGAGGTCTTAAAGGCTTATTAAATAAACAGCCATCCAGAATAAAACATATGCTCAAAGTCCATGCAGAAGACAGGCTTCTTTCAAAATAGTGGTCAGTGAACTGATCAAAGAATGTCTTTTGAAATCCTTGGTCAAAATGAGGGAATGTGTGAGGGAATTTTAAAATTTGAGGTACCTAAGAAGATTTGAAGTTGCCAACTTGAGGTTTGAGTGCGACTCCTCTGTGGCTAGTTCTGTTTCCATCCTAGCAACAGCCATTTTCTGTGCAGACATAATCATGAAACCAAGAAATGTCCAGCAATGATGATGTGAACTACACTGCAACTCCCCTGAGAGAGGAGTGTCTAGTAACAATGACATAACTCCCCTGCAACACACCCCTGTCACATACCCTTAAGATTACCACATTGTAACCAATCTAAGAAAGACACATATATCCATTTAAGCCAATCCATTAGCTTCCACAACAGGAAGTACTGCCTTACGCCCTCCTGCCATAGGAAGTCCCGCCTTAAAATGATCTACTACCAATCGAGTAATGTCTTTTGATGATCTAAGCCTGTAATTACCAATCAAGTGATGTCTTTCAATGATCTGAGTTTGTAAATACCAATCAAGTACTGTACTTCATGTCCTTTGTTTCCCCCTTATAAAAGATCACTGGTGAGACACCATATTGGATTACTGGATTCCAGTACATGGAGTTCAGTCTATCCCCAGCTTGAGTATCTCTTTACTTTCAATAAATCTCTCAATTTTACATTAATCAGAGTACAGATAGTTATTATATAACAGTCCTGAGCCTGCTTCTCACTGGCCTGAATGTGGTCATGCTCCTGAAGGACTCACTATGATGACGGTCCAGGCCTGTGGCACATAGCCATGCCTGTAGATCATGCCCGCCCAAACTAAGGGCTGACAGTTGGGGAGAACTGTCTGAGGAAAGGAAATCTCTGCACTGTGAGGGAAGAAGGCAGAAGGGATGTTGAGCGAGCAAAACAATGGAGGTGCCCTGCCCAAGTGGAGCTGGGATGGGGAACCAGCTCTACCCTCCAAAGTCATGGGCTGCCAACACTAGGCCACCTCTTCGTTTGCTAATGGGTGGGGAAGAGGGGGGTTGGCGCATTCATAAGGAGTTTATATGCTGAGTCTTATGAGAGGGATGAGGGAGAAGGAACCAGAGCCTGACAGAGTGCCGGAAGACATGCAGAAGAGATCAGGGCAGCAGCAGGCTAGGGATCCACAGCTAGGAGGCCGGGCTGCCAGGGTTCTAGCCACCCTTGGGGCTGGCACACTGCTAGGGGCTGAGCAGGCCATGCCAGTGGCCCCACATGGGATCCTTACCTGCTGGGTGATAGAGACCCTTGGAAACATCAGGAACCCTGCATCTTCTCAGGGGAACGTTGGCAGGGCTATGACTAGGGTGAGGCAAGCAAGGCACTCGGTGCAAAATTTAAGAAGGCATCACTCTCAAGGAAGTGCAAGTGCAGAGGCAGCACCTGAGACAGGGGCAGGTTGGGCATAAAGTGGTTTCTGGCTTGCCCTGAGACATTGAGGGCTTTGTGATTAGGCAGGTCTAGCTTCCCTGCGCCACCCTGGTTCTCCATGTTTTGAAATCCTGGGGGCATCCATGTGTCCCTCAAATGGATCTGTTTATTAGTAATGCATGGCCAGTGGGATATGGTCTGAGGGCGGCTGGATCTGAACTGAGGTTGGATTCTTGGCTCTTCTCCAGGTACACCACCCACCCCACCGCAAGCCTCGCCAAGCTCTCCAGCCTGCTCTGAGGATAGTCAGCCATCAGCCAGTACAGACAACTCATGTGAGCACCACCTCCCTTCGTCTACCCCTGGATTCATATTGTGACCCTGGCACATCCTTGAATAAATTTCTTGAATATAGAACAATCAGTTTAGCTGCTCCTCCTTAAGCTGATGGCCTATCCCTGCGTTAGTATTACCCAGTACAGCTTTCTCAGTTTGGAGCATCATGTGGGGTCAGTGAACAGAAGCAGTTTCTCTGCCTGAAGATGACTGTTGTTGTTAGTTGCCATCAAGTTGACCCTGCCTCGTGGAGACTTTATGTCACCTGGTCTTGTGTCATCTTCATGATTCTTAGTATGTCTGAGTCCATTGTTGCAGACTGTGTATTTTGAGGGGGCTCATCTTCTAGCATTATATCAAGCAATACTCTGTTGTAATCCACAGGGTTTTCACTGGCTAATTTTTGGAACTCAATCGTCAGGCCCTTCTTCCTAGTCTGTCTTAGTCTGGAAGTTCCACTGAAACCTGTCCACCATGGGTGATCCTACTGGTATTTGAAATACTGGTGGCATAGCTTCTAGCATCACAGCAACACACAAACCACCATGGTACAACAAAGCGACAGACAGATGATGGGAGGTGCATTAGGAACTTTATTTTACATACACACACACACACGCACACTTGCCTGCCAGGTCAGTTCCAAAGACCGGATTTGTCAACCACAGTTACTCCTCACCCAATAGCCACATACTAGCTTTGTGACCATTTCCTGTAAGATAGGTATAAGTACACACCTGCCATCTCACTGGTGGCTAAGGCTAAAATGACTTGAAATTAGATGGTGACTGTTAATCCCTAAGCACAGAGCCTGGCACGTGGTTGTGGCTCTATCAATGTTTATTTCGCCCCACTGGAGTTCTGGCCAGATCACATTGGGAAAGTAGCTCTGTGGGAAAGCCCGGCAGGACTGTTGTCTGGAGGTGACCAGAGAGCGGGGCAGAATCGAAGGCGGTCCTGGCCAGGCTCCCTTGGTACCATCACTGTTGCTCACTCCCACCTTCCAGCAGGTGGCCCCAGACCCCTCCAGACCAGTGTATCCTGCCAGGGCACCAGGTGGAGGGGGGGTGCCTTCCAGCACCCTCTGTTCTTGAGACCCACTAGTGTTCAGCTGTAGCAAAGGCATGTAGTTGAGCACACAGGCTCTGGAGTCAGATCTGAGTTTGACTCCCACTTGGCCACTTAACATCTATATGGGCTCGTGATGCAGCCTCTTCCTTCACGTTTTCATCATTAAAATGGCCCCGTTAACTGTGGTTCCCTCATAGATTGCCTGAGAATTGAGAGAAGAGAGCACAAGCCAAGGGCTCCCCTATGCCTGGCACATGGTGTGCCCTGCCCGATGCTGGTTATTGTCATCGTTGCTGTGAATGGGCACACAGAATTTCTTCCAGGTGTGGGATGAGGCTGGCCCAGGAAGGGATGGGGGTGCAGGAGATGTAGGAGGCGATCCCTTCCTATCTCCAATCCTTGTCTCGGCTGCTATTAGCAGGGATGTGTTAATTGAAATTCACACCCAGGTGCTAATAAACAGTGGGCTGCTCCTGGGCTGGGAGCCAGAGGGGAGGCCCTCTGCAGGGAAGGGGGCTGGCCAATGAGCCCCACTTATCTGTGAAAAGACTTGCTAATAACTTTAATTCCCCATCCTAAAACGCAGGGCCTTTGCCATGCAAATAGATTTTCTAAACTGGATAGGCCCCAGAGCAGACTTCCTGCTCTACCCCAGTTAGGGTCCTGGGAGGGAGAGTGAGATGGGGGGGTGGAGGTGCGGGAAACGGGGATGATCAGCAGAGGTGTGCGGTCCCGCCCCCTGGAGGGGCTCAGCTTTTGTATCCCACTCTTTGCAGCCAAACGCTAGCTGGGCTGCACCTAAACTCCAAGTGGTGGTCCCCACCCTACTCTGAATTATTGTACCCTCCTGGCCTGGGCCTAAGCACTGGAGACATTTCTGTGGTGTTTAAAAACAGATCCATCCTCCAGAGTTTGTGTTTGAGGTGATGAATAAGTTTCGGAAATAAATAGTGATGAAGGTTGCATAACACTGTGAATGTAACTGTTGTTAGTTGCACTGACTCCCGGGTGACCTCATGTATAACATAATGAAACGTTGCCCAGTCCTATGCCATTTCCGTGATCTCTGGATGTTTGAGTGTAATTCAGATGTAATTAGTGCTGCTGAAATGTACACATAAAATGACCAATTTTATTTTACATATATTTTACCACTATAAATTTTTAAAACGAAACAAAAAAATATCAACATCCAAGGAGGAATGGATAAACAAAATGTGGTAAATCCATGCACTGAAATATTACCAGACAATAAAAAGGAATGAAGTACTAATACATCCTACAACATGGAAGAACCCTGAAAACATCATGCTGAGCAAAAGAAGCCAGTCACAAAAGGCCACATAGTGTATGATTCTATTTATAGTGTCCAAAACAGGCAAATCTCAACAGACAGAAAGTAGATTAGTGGCTGCCAAGAACTAGGGGAAGGGGAGAGAGGAATGGCTGCTAAGGGTACAGGGTTTCCTTTTGTGGGTGTTGAAATTGTTCTAAAATTAAATAGTAGTGATGGTTGCACAGTCTTATTGTAAATACTAAAACCATTGAACTGTACACATTAAAATGGTGAATTTTACGGCATATGAATTGAATTATATCTCAATAATGCTCTTATTTAAAACAAACCAACCAATAAGGCCTGTATATCAAAGACACTTCAGGCGGTGGAGGGTAGAACTGCACATCCATAGAGGGTATCTCCCACCCACACCCTACCAAGCTTGACCAGCCCCCCTGGGCCCAGGGCCCCCCTCTCCAAACACAGTGCTTCTCTGATCTGAATCCAGCCAATGTAGACAGGAGGGTGGCAGCTTGGCCTGGTTCCAGGTCAGCTGTGTGGATCTGGTTGCAACTGGACCCAGGCAGGGTGTCTAGGGTGAGGCGAACTCCGACGGGCCCCTCCTTCCACCCCCGCTGGGCCTCCAGGAGGTTGTGGTTACATGAACTCAGGACTGGCCCACTGATGTTATTTTATGTCCTCAAGCAACATGGGAGGGACACCAGACAGAAGGGAGATGGAAAAATCCCAGGGTTCAGGCCAGGATGTGCCAGTGCAAAGGGAACAGGACTTGGGACACAATGACATGACACCTTGGAGCTCACGCCTCCTCATGCCCCAGAATGAATCCTGTTGCTGTAAATTCCGACTCATAGGGATCCTATAGGACAGAAAACTGTCCCACAGGGTTTCCAAGGCTGTAACCTTTACGGAAGCAGACTGCCAGATCTTTCTCCCTTGGGGCAGCTTTTGGGTTTGAACTGCTGAGCTTTCGGTTGGCAGCTGAGTACTTAACCACTGCGCCAACAAGGCTCTGATCCCAGAATGGATACTAAAACCAAACCCATTGCCAACAAGTCGATTCAGACTCATAGCGACCCTACAGGACAGAGTGGAACTGCCCCATAAGGTTTCCAAGAAGCAGCTGGTAGATTCAAACTGCTGACCTTTTGGTTAGCAGCCGAGCTCTTGCCACCAGGGCTCCCCCAGAATGAACAGAGGTGACAAAATCCTACGAGGACTGAGAGTTCAGACTCTGGAGTCATATCTGGGCTTGAGCACTGATATTTATTTAGTTTATTCTTCTGTAAAATGATTATTTGGGTATAGTATGTGTAAAGTACCTGATGCACAGTAAGTACTCGACTCTGACTCGTGGTGATCCCTGGTGTGTCAGAGTAGAACTGTGCTCCACAGGGTTTTCAATAGCTGAATTTTCAGAAGTAGATCACCAGGCCTTTCTTCTGAGGTGGCTCTCAATAGCCTCAAACTTCCAGCCTTTTGGTTAGCAGCTAAGTGTATTAACCATTTGCACCACTCAGGGGTTCTAGAGATACTTTGGTTTTACCCAGGTCCCCAAAAGGTTCGAAGAAAAGATGCACAGACAGACTCTAGTTGCTGCTACTTTCTTATATGAAACCTCCACCCCTTTCATGCTGACCCATCTGGAATAGGAGATGCTCAGCCAGGGTTGGAGGCAGGGAGGAAGGGGGCTGGGCCTGTGTGTTTTGGGGACTGAGGATGGCAGGAAACCCTCCCAACTCTTCTATGATCTTTTTTGGAGGAGAGGGAGGGAGCTTTGTGTCCATGTAGAAGAAAAAGGAATTGCCAAATGACACAGCAAAAACAGTTTATTCACAAATAAATAAATATACACTAAGCAGGGTCTTCTGCCTGCCTTAAAGCATCTACTCTATGGGTCCCTTTTAGCTGGGGCTGTCCTGCTGGGGAAAACTCTCACCCCAAGAATGCCTATGCCAGTATCGCTGGTGCCCTCTTTCAGGAAAGGGAGGCTGGAGAGGGGCTGCTTCGAAGAAGGTGCTGAGGCCAAAAGGGCTTCAGTGCTCACAGACAGGGCGCCACTTTGTTGTCACTTGGGCTTCTCAGGCTGGTGGCCATTCCAGGGGTGACAGGGGCATCCAGGTCTCCAGCAGAGCCAGAACGTCGCCAGGAGAGAGCTGCGGAGGACAGAGGGGACAGTGTGGTGTTCAGCACTGTCTGCCGGGTGTGGCTGTCCCCACTCTCAGGGGACCGTTGGCGAGGAACAGGACGCTGTCCCCTGAGTAGCCCCTCCCTCCTCTCACCACTTGGACGCCCTGGACGCACTTTGATGCTCTGGGAGCAGGTGAGGCAGCCGGTGGGGATGCGGAGGGTGACCGGTCCCCGCAGTGAGACTGTGAGCTGGGGAAGGCGGGTTGGGGGGGACGCAGGCAGTAGGAGGCACCACGACGGCGCCAGGGGGGAGTTCCGCTCGGGGAAGGAGATACTGACCGTAGAGGAGGAGCTCGGCTCCATCGCCTGCCCTTCGGGGCACACCGTCTCGGCGTAGAGCACAGGCGGGTCACGCGGCTCGGACGCTGCGAGGGCTCCGGGACAGGCTGGTGGGGATCCCCAAGGCGCGGGGCCGTCGGCAGACGAGCCCAGGCCCTGCGTCTGCGCCTGCGCAGGGCCGCCGTCGGGGCAGAGCGGGCAGGCCCGAGGGGACGCCGCGTCGCTGAGCCGCCGGCGCCGCAGGCTCTCTTCGCTGAGGCCCAGCACGGCCGACAGGTGGCCGATGTAGCGGATGGCCAGGCGCAGCGTCTCGATCTTGGTCAGGCTCTGGCCTGCGGGAGCCACGGACGGCGGCAGAAAGCGACGCAGCTCGAGCAGGGCGCGTGCGAGCGTGCGCATGCGTAGCTTCTCGCGCTCGCTAGCGCTCTGCCGCTGCCCGCTGCCCAGGCGGCTGCAGCGGGCGCCGCGCCTCCCTGCTGTCTGGGCGCGGGGAGCGGGGCGCGCGCCGGGCCGCGGGGGACTCCGTAGAGGGCTGCTGGCCGAGGCGCTGCCCCAGGAGTCCGGGGATGAGGCGGGGGAGCAGCCACAGTTCTTGTCAGAGGGCGGCTGCAGCGCTGGGTCCCAGCCCGTGGAGAGCATCCAGGACTCGGAGAGCGGCGGGCACAGCGACTGGGCCATGGCCGAGGCGGCGCGTCTCGGGGCCGGCGACCGGCGGCCGCTTTATCCTGAGCCAGAGGTGTGAAGTGGCCCCTTCCAGGCCGCATCAGCACATCAAAGCGGGCTGGGGGCCTAGAGTGGGTGGGGCCTGACCCTTTGAACCAACGCTGGGGGTGAGGGGCGCGCGAAGGTGCCGGCCCGTTGACTGCGTCTGGTTCGCGCCACCTGGCCCCTCACTTGGGCTCCCGACCCAGCCACTGGGGCCTCCTGCCTGTGCCCAGTGGCCGGCGGTGCCCGAGGTGTTGGGCCAGCTCAGCAGGTTAAAGGAAGCAGGGTGGGAGAACTGAAAGTCCAGTTGTTTGGGGGGCAGTCTTCACCTGTTGGGAACCTTATGCAAATCCTTAAATTTCCTTTCCAAATTGTATAATGGGAGCCTCAAGGCATGCCGCAGCCTGGACTGTGGAATAGGGTAGAGACCCTGAGAGGGGCCCTGATTCCCGCTAGGTGGGGAGGAACGAGGACAGTAACCCGGTCCTTGTCACGGGTAGGCTGGTCACAGATGGGCTTGTCCCTGGTGGTTTTGAGTGGATGGGTAGGTAGTGGGGGACGCCATGAAGAAACTGTCCCAGACAAATCCATCTGGCTGGCTGGTCAGCCTCGTCAGGTTGCTGGACCATTCGGGCAGAGGAGGGATGAGTGTTCTCTCCAGGGCACCCTCAGTCTGGCCGGATCAGAGGCTCAACCTGTTGCCGCACCTGCCACCACTGGCCTTGAGATGGTGTTCTGCCGTTTCTGGGCAGGTGTAGCTGGGCTTTGACAATGAGTGGAAATGACATAGAAGACAAAGCATTTGAGAAAACTGAGCATCTCTTCATGATAAAAATTCTCAGCACCCTAGGAATAAAGAGGAACTTCCTCAGCCTGACAAAAGACATCTGCAAAGAATCTTCAGCTAACATCATACTTAATAGTAAAAGACTGAAAGCTTTCCCCCTAATATCGGAAACAAGGCAAGGATAGTCACTCTCACCACACCTGATCACCATTGTACTGGAGGTTCTAACCCCTTGTTGTTGAGTCAATTCCAACTCATGGTGACCCTACAGGACAGAGTAGAACTGCCCCATAGGGTTTCCAAGGATCGGCTGGTGGATTTGAACTGCCGACCTTTTGGTTAGCAGCTAAATGCTTAACCACTGTACCAGCAGGGTTCCGCTGGAGGTTCTAGCCAGTGCAGTAAGGAAGCCAGATTGAAAAAGAACACTATGAAAAAAAGAAATATACAGACTACATGAAATACATAGACTACATGATTGCATGGTGTAACCCGATGAGGGTGGGTCCTGCCTGGCGCAGCAAGTCAATTGAGAGACACCAGGCCTTTGAGAAAGAGAAAGTAGACTTCATTACAAGCCAGTCAAGCAAGGAGCTTGGAGACTTGAGTCTCAAATCAAGCTCCCTGAGGTTGAGGATTCTAAAGCAGTTATAGGGTTCAGGATAAGGAATTTATGCTTAATTAGTGAAGTTTCTGGGAATGCAGGCAATTCCAGGAACTAATTAACGTGTAGTGGGGGGTGCAATACGGCAGCTAGGAGGCGTGTGCTTTTTGGGGGGTATGAGGCATGAAGTTTATCTAAGGATGGCTTTGTGGCTTATTGCTCATGTCCAAATTAGGGGAGGGGCAGTTAGTGAAGTGGCCTTGAGCAGAGAAGCAATAAAATGGCCTTGGGCTGCTACACAGAATGCTGTATCAGGAACTCAGAGACCCTGGGTGTGATGGGAGGAGGGGGAACAGTTTAACCCTGTTGGTTGCAATAAAACGAAAAAGCCAAACCTGTTGCTGTTAAGTTGATTCTGACTCATACTGACCCTATAAGACAGAGTAGAACTGCCCCCAGAGTTTCTGAGGAGCAGCTGGTGGATTCGAACTGCTGACCTTTTGGTTGGCAGCTGAGCTCTTAACCAGTGCGCCACCAGGGTTCCAGGAAATCCCAATCTACACTGCCTGCCTGGTCCCTCAGGAGTTCGAGTTTGCACCCTTGTCATAATAGCTGCTTCATGCATGGATGTCTGCTGACCAGCTAGACTGTGAAAATACCTGGTGGCTGGGATCAAGTCTTTGGCTGTTTCTTTAAGAGGAGTGGTATCTAGTGTTTCTTCTGGTGCCAGGGCTCTGATGTTTTGCATCCCCCATGGCATCCAGCCCTGTGAGAGTGATGGGTTAACTGGTTGATAGCAATGGAGGCCAAGGGCCCTGGCACCTTCTCCCTGAGCATCCCACCACCGCCGCCCCACACCCCTCTTTTGTCTCCTTTATCTTCTACTGCCCTGGGCTTCCTGTAACACCTTCTATACCCCCTCTTCTGCGGTCTGTCCCATCAGACCCAGAATGCTAACGCCCAGTCACATCCAGGACAGGCAGTGCCAATCCACTCTTGGGTGGGGAGAAGGGAAGCAGCCCACTTCCTGGGCATAGGCCCTTGGACCTATCTACTTTCAAGGAGAGCCTGGCCCGGGAGCTCTGCCTCAGCCTACTTCCATCAGAGGGTCCGCCCCTTCTGGGCCACGGCCAGTCGATACCTTCCTGGGACTCCAGATCCAAGCCAAGAACCCGGGTGACTGAGCCCCTTCCATCCTGCTGGGCCCGATGGAATGAGCAAGAGTGTATTTTGCTCAGGGGCAGAAGGAGCACAGAGAAAAGGCTGGACAGGCAGGAGGGACGGGGGTCCCAGGGAACTCTGGACACCCTGGTGTCCAGTGACTGCCAGCCTCCTGAATGTAAAAAGTCCTTCCAATTCCCACAAGATCCTGAGGTCTACTTTGTATGTAATAACTGAGAGAACTCAAAATGATCAAAACCTCTTAGGCAATCAACTGCCATTTTATTTTATTGTTACATTTTTATTTATTTGAAAATGTAACATATATACCTGGTTAGAAAGTCAGAAGGTGAAAAAATACAAGTATAACAAATCTCTCTACTACCCTGTTCAAGGCTTTCAATTCTCTGCTCCAGAGGAAACCCCACCGTTACTGGTTTTTTGTCAATAATGTTTTGAAATGAATTTTTATTAAGTACAAAATCATCTGTGCATATCTGGAAAATAGAGCATATGTGTGGAAAGCAAATTGCTTGTCCTGAAAACACAGCTCTGGGCCCCTAAGGATTCTCAGATCTGGGACCTAACTGTTAACATTAATTGAGCACTTACATGGAACTCTCATTTAATATTCACAATGACCCCTTGAAGGTTATATTTGAACATACTATAATTTTCTCCATTTTACAGGTAAGGAAACTGAGGCTGAGCAACATGAAGAAACTTGCCGTAGGTCACCCAGGTAGTAGTGATGATGTCAGGATCTGCACTCATGTAGGCCTCCAGGGGGTGGGGGGTGGGGGCGGTCAGAGCCTGACTTCCAACCATGATCCCACACTGGTCCTTGAACTCCAGACTGAGAACCACTGTTGAAGTGCTAGGGAGCCACTGGGAGGTTTGGAGCAGGAGAAGGACACCATGAGAGGGGCATTATGGGAATATCTCTGGTGTCAGTGTTGAGGAAGGGGCGAGTGTGGAGGTAGAGAACCAATGAAGAGGACATGAGCGAGACCAGGCAGTAGGGAGAGGGACGCGGGGCAGATGGTATGGTTCCACCCTCAACCCTGGGGTCTTCAGCCCTAAACCAAAAAACCAGTTGCCGTTGAGTTGATTCTGCCCCATAGGGTTTCCAAGGCTGTAAATCTTTAAGGAAGCAGATTGCCATATCTTTCTCTCATGGAGCAGCTAGTGGGTTCAAACCACCAACCTTTGGGTTAGCAGTCGAGCACTTACCCACTGCACCGCCAAGGCTCCTGTCTTCATCCCTGAAGGCTAACAAGTTGGAGATGACATGTGGGAGTCCCTCCCTCTCCTGTTGCTCCTGGAGTCTCTGGGAAATGAACTCGGGCCCAGACTGTGCAATGGCTGTGGTCAGTGGGTCTGATGGAGTCAAGTGGGGGGACAGGGGGGACCCTCCCCCACAATCAGCCAGCCTCCCTCTTCCCTTTCCCTGTGGCTGCCTCTCTCACCTTTGATCTCCTTATCGCCAGCCTCTCTGGAGGGATCGTTTGGGAGCTGCTCCAGTTAATGAGTTCTCCAGCCCAGGGCCTGCACACCCCCCGCTGGGGTGAGGCCTTCACACCTCTGAGGCCTGTGTTTTGACAAGTGCCGGAGCCACTGGCTCCTGCTTCCCTGGCCCTTGCATACCGCAGCCTGCCATCGCCTGCCTGCTGACGTGTAAAGCTGGGAAATGAGGCCTCCCAGCAGCCCCACCAAAACAGAGGTGAGAGTTCAGTCAGGGGTGTTCAGTCGGGGTCCTTGGCCTGGGTTGGGGGCAGGCTGGACAGGGCAGCCCAGGCCAGGCATTATTAGCCTTCCCGCTCACCTCAGCCGGCTACCTCAGGGCAGGCCTGGGTCCTGGGCGCTGCCCCCCTCCTGCCTTGATGCCCTCATTTCCCGGCCAGCCCCTCTGACATAGGAGTGCTAATCAAAGGTGCTATGTAAACACTCCCCTTGCAGCCCCTAATCCCCACCCCGCCGGAGCCAGAGGCCCCAGGAGAAGGAAGCAGCTCTTCTACCGCCAGCCTGCTTAGCATCAGTGGGCACATCTCCTGGGACACTCCTAATTTGGGTGTCCCCTCCAGCCAGGGCAACCCCTGGGGAGGTCCTTCTACACCTCCCCACTAGCCTGTGAGGCAAGCCCTTTCAGGGGGAACACTAATAATACTAGCCATTTATTATGCTTCCACCCCAAACAGACTAGGACACCCCTCTGGAGTTGACCAGTGGGGGTTAAAATCCCTGGCTCACCACATACTACCTGTGTCACTTGAGCATCTTGCTCTCCCTCTCGGCCTCAGCTTCTGCTTCTGGGCTGAAGTGAGTAACACTGTGCTGAGGTTGCGAGGATCAAATCACATTGCACAGACCGGAGCGTGTTTCCTGCAGCACCCACAGGCAGCTGCACTATTGCCCCTTGGGGCCTGCACTGTGCTGGGGGAGGGGCTGCATGCTGCCCCTGCTTGCAGCCATGCTGAGGCGTGGGTGTCATCGCCCCACTGTGTAGATGGGGAAGTGGAGGTTCAGAGAGGTTGTCCATGTCACACAGCTAGGGAGGGCAGAGCCAGGGTCCCATCTGGCTCTGTCTGGGGCCGAAGCCTATGTTCTGCTCTGCCCTCTCCCCTCCAGCTCCCCTGCAGGCTTTGGTCCTTTCCTTCCAGAGGGCTGCTCTGACAGGGAGAGGCCGGGGCAGGGCAGGGGTCCACGCCTGGGAATCCTCCAGCCCCCATTAAACCTTGCTACACATCACAGAAACCTGTGGGAATGTAAAAAGAAAACTTGTTTTCAGGACCCCGCCATGGACCTGATGAACCAAAACCCCTGGAGGATGGAGCCTGGGAATCTGGGTGTAAAAAAAAAAAATCTAATTTTTCAACAACAACAGTAAATAAGTGAATGAGTGAGTGAGGGAATGAATGAAAGAATAAATTCTCTCCAGAATTCTGAAAGTCAGCCATTTTTGAGAAGCAATACCCTATAGTGACCTCCCCAATCCAAAGAGTGGAAAAGGTGCTGTGGGCATCCAGCCCCCGCTTGAACCCCAAGCCCCCTTGGGTTGTGGATAGATGAGACATGGAGGCTGGGCTTGGGCTGGAGAAGGGGGTGTGGTCACCTGGAACCCGGAATAGTCAGGGGTTCCAGCAATTAAGGCTCTCAACTTCTCCGCCTGCTCCTCTTTCCCCATCAGCCTCCCAGATAAAGCCCCCAACACTTCCAGGGGAGCCTCTTCCCACTGAGATCACCCCCTCTCCTCACACCTTTCGCCCTCGGAGACACCGAGCTGGCGAGCCATATGGAATAGATTATTCTGGATCCACGATAATCTCATTATCTTGGCCATGGAGTCAGCTGGATGCGCAGCCAGTGGAAGTCACAGGCGGCAGAGGGGTGCCAAGTAGGGAGGGGCTGGGAGGAAAGGGAGAGATTTGGTGGATTCCAGGAAAGGCTCGAGAGGAAGTGCCAGAATTTCTGCCGTTCTGGGACCCCAGCTGATAATGCAGGGGGTAGATAGCACCTCTCTCCTTGGGGGTGTCGCATTTATGCTCCTTTGCCGCATCAGTGTAAGTGGGGGAGGGTCTGAGCCTTACCGTGAAAAATGAGGAAACTGATGCACAAAAGGACGAAGGAGCTGAACCAGCCCAAAGCAAGGATTCAGACGTGTGAGTGTAGGGAAACTTGTCACATGGCGCCTCCATTTCTCCAGTTGTAAAGTGGGGCAGGGACTCTGAGCTGCTTGCTGAGATGTCCTGGGGACTCTGCATACCTGGTGGGAAGACTCCAGTCTCCAGCAGAGGGTTGACCCCTGGGTGTCCGGCGTCCTTGCATTCCCAGAAGTAGCCAGCAGAGGGTGCTGCTCAGCCATCTTCTATCTTGGGATCTGAGCAGGGCAGACTTGTCTTCAACCAGTTCAAAAAAACAAACCAAACCTGTCGCCTTGGAGTTGATTCCGACTCATAGTAGAACTGCGCCATAGGGTTTCCAAGGAGCGGCTGGTTGATTTGAACTGCCGACCTTTTGGTTAGCAGCCAAACACTTAACCACTGCGCCACCAGGGCACCAGTTAGATGCCCTTTTACTGGAGCTAAGGCCTGTGCATTCGAACTGTGGTGTTGGCAAAGAATATTGAACATACCATGGACTGCCAAAAGAATGAACAAATCAGCCTTAGAGGAAATACAACCAGAATGTTCCTTAGAAACGAGGATGGTGAGACTTCAGCTCGCTTACTTTGAACACGTTATCAGGAAAGACCAGTCGCTAGAAAAGGACATCATGGTTGGTAAAGGAGAGAGTCAGGGAAAATGAGGGAAACCCCAGTGAGACGGATTGACACAACAGCCACAACAATGGGCTCAAACCTACCAATGACCATGAAGATGGTGCAGGATCAGGCAACGCTTTGTTCTGTGACACATAAGGTCACTACCAGTTGGAGTGGACTCAGCGACAACTAACAACAGGGTCAGTGTGGGGTGGGCATATGCTAGGAACAGCCTAGATGTGTCTGGGGTGCTGGAGCTGCCTTAAGAAGTGGGTAAAGCCCACTCATTTCCAGTGTGGTGGGCTATGTGACTTTAGACAGGCCACTTACCCTCTCTGGACTCCAGTTTGCCTATCTGTCCAATGGGAAAAACGTGCATCTGTGTGCAAAGCAGGATGAGGATGGGGAGCGGAGTGACGAGGAAAAGGAGTGGCAGGCTCAGGAGGGCAGGCGCCTAGCAGGGTTTGGGTTCCCACACCACTACTTTTGGTAGCAGTGGGGGTAGAGAAACGTCAGATGACAAGCTGATCAAAACTCTAGGCAGGGGATGTCCTGGGCTTTGTGCCTTTGCCAACTTCCCCGTGAAGATTTGCAGGCCCAGCTCAGCTGCCAACTTGGAGCACGTCCAGCCTGCACAGCTCTTCCTCTCCCTCCTATACCAGCTCCTCCAGAAAAACACAGGCTAGAGCTCTCTCCAGGCAGGATGTCCATGTTTCAGGCCTTTCTACCCCTGCCCCTCCCCTCGCTGACTGCTCGCAAGCACACATCCAGGCAGGCGTCAGAACAGTGATCAACCCCGGGGGCCGGGGGCAGGGAGGTGTGCGGGCCAGCCTAGGCCATGAGGCCAGAGCTAGCACGAGAAACCCTGGCCTGGCTCCCACCCAAGTTCTCTGGTGCTGTCTTGGCCCTCGGCCAGCTCTGGGTCCCAAGGGCAGGGGGAGGAGGACAATCCACCCTGTGTCCCCTGCAGTATCTGACTGTAGGTAGCCCTAATAAAGAGCAGAGTGGGGAGTGGGGAGCTAGGGCTGAGCTGGACTGCCTAGGCTGGATCTGGGGGAGTGAGGGGCCCCTGGGCAGGGGGTCATTTGCCAGAGGCTTGGGGAGGGGTGCATCCCTGGACATGTTGGAGAACATCTAGGGGAAGGAGATAAAGCTTAAATTGACCAGATAGTAAGTAAAACAGGAGAAGGGTCTTACAAGGTCATTACTGATTATGTGCCCCAAATTGAGGCAATGATTAACCTCGGCACCAGAGGTTCCTGCACCAAAATAAATCCAAGATACAGCCCTTGGCCTGGGCCGTTGAAATCTTGTATACCCCTGGGGATTGTGCCCCCCCCAGGCTGCCAGTTGCAGGACAGCCAAGCACCAGGTCGAGGCCCCCCAAGTATGGGCACATGCTGCTGGTTGCCCATAACCATGCCAGCCTCAGTGACGCACCTCCCGGGCTCCACAGGGCTGGCCTGAGGCTGCAGAAGAGCCTCAGCATGGCCTTTGCCCAGCAGTTCCCCTGATGGGAATTTATCCTAATTAAAAAACAGCGAAGGCGAAAATCAGAACGTATTGCTGAACGACAGAACAAGTTGCAGAAAATGCATCTGGCGTGGACACCATTGATAAAAGCAAAACAAAATTTAACAAAAATCTAAAAAATAACCCCAACACAGAAAGTCATCCAATAATACTACATATATTTTATAAGGGTCTACTGGATAGGAGTCCCCTGGTTGGTGCAAATGGTTAAGCATTTAGTAAAGAAGAGACACAGAGAGAGGGAAGGAGGGAAAGAAGGAAGAGAGGGAGGCAGGAAAGGAAAGAAAGAAAAAACACTTTGTAGAAAAAACAAACCCATTCAGAGCTTGTTCATACTCCAGCAGGTGGGGCCCAAGCCTGGGTGAGGCTGGGAGGCTGTGGCCGCTGGAGTAGACACCATCCACTCGTCCTTCCCCTTTGTCCTCGCCAAGGGCTGCAGGACCTCAGATAATCACTTCTCTCCAGCAGGGCAGGCAGGCAGGTGGCATTGCTGGAGTCTTCTGTGCTGAACACATGGCTTCCCGCTTAATCCTCACAGCAACGACCCCACTTCATAGATGAGGAGGCTGAGGCACCCCTGCCCTGCAGCCGCCTCTGATCAGCCCGGGCCCTGATGATACCTCAGTCTCCTGGCTAGTTTCCTGTCACCAACTCTTCATCTTCCAACAGCTCCCCTTCTTCAGATTGCTGTGGATTTATCTCATTGCCTCTGTAAGAGTCCAGACTCCTCACTCGGCATGACTTTCCAAGCCTACCTACTCACCCTGCTCCACACTCATCTCCCACCTCTCCCCTCCCCCATCTCTGGGCGCCAGTCCACCTGGCACTTCCCAAAGCAGCCCCAGGTTTCCTTACCTCTAGGCTGTGGCTCACAGATTCTCCTTCTGCCAGGAACGCCCCACCCCCTCCATCTCCACTGGGAGTAAACCCACCATTTCAGGCCTCACTTCCTCCTGCAGCCCACCCTGATTGCCCCAGCCAGGTGGCCCCTCTCTGTCTTCCACGCACTCCCACCACACGGACTCACCGCCAGACTCATAGCAGCCTTGCCAGTCTTTCTCCTCCTCCAACTTGTGGGCTGCTGTGGGGATGTATGCCATTTAAACACGGCCGCACTATTGACAACTACAGCCCCCACAGGCCTCTATGCTGCACAGCATGTTGAGACTTGTCCCCAACAGGTTGAGACTTGTCACAAAGTGTTTTCCCAAACCTATTGTCCCTTTACTGATTGGCTTGTTTACCTGAATTCCTTCTCCCTTGCCCGCACCCAAAGCCCATTGTTTTGTTAATTGCTTTATTGCTTGCTGTATTGACTATAAAATAAACTCCTGGGACTGAAGCGGGGTCGACTCCTCAGAGTGACCCTCCTGGCCCCACTTCTCTGTAAGAGTTGTGGCATTCCAGGGACAGTGGCGATTGATTTGTCCACCCCTGGAGCTCAGGCCCCCAAGGGCAGTGTTTCCCAGTGGTGTAGCACACAGCTTTGGAAGCCAGCCACGAGTGGGTTCTGATCCTGGCTCAGAGGGTCTCGGGAGGATGATGAAACCTCTCTGGACCATTTCCTCACCTGAGCATGGGAGAACACCAGGCTGCAGGTATGGGGCTTGCTGCACTAAACAGGCTAAAGCGGGCACAGCTCTCAGCACTGGGTCTGTGCGCTACAGACGACTGGAAGATGGGGCCAGTCTGAGCCCAGCCAGGACGCTGCCCTACGACCTTGCCCTGGTGGCTGTCAGTCTCTGGGCCTCCCGGTGACCCTGAGGCTGCTCTGCCTGGCTGGGCCTTGCCAGTGGGCTTCCCTGGCCATGCCCTGTGTCATGCACCAACCCCTGGGGCTGGGGTTGAGGAGGGACGTATCCGCGCAGGCCTCCTCGGGGCTCCTGGAGGGTAGGGTTGTCCAGACTCCCATGTTCTCTCTCAGCCCTTCCATCCTCATCCCAAGGAACACAGGCCCCGCCTCTTCCTTAGGCCTCCTGGGGCTGGGACCTGTAGCCTCCCACCCCCACCACCCCCACCCCATAAGTGCTTTTGGGGTTTTCTGAGGGGGCCTGTTGCCGGGCTGTTTTGGAGGCCCCTGCACACCCACGTTCCCAAGTCGACACCTTCGGCCCTGAGGGAGGTGGCCTTTGTGTCAACAGGCAGAGAGGAGGTGTGAAGGCAGCCACAGTGGCCAAGGGGGCGGCTAGGCTGGCTGCACGGCTCTGCTGGTAATGAGAATACCACACGGCCCTGCAGCCCCCGCCAGCCTGCCTCGTTTCTCCCCTCCCTCATTCCCACAGCCTGACCACCCCCGGGGCCTGGAAGGGACCCAAAGGGCAGGAAGGGAAACGAGATTGTTAGTGGCTGAAGCCAGGCCTTAAGCCTTGGACCTGCCCCCATGGGCCCTGCACTGCCTGCCCGGGGAGAAGAGCAGGTGAGGACTCCTGGGGCAGGGCTGGTGACAGCCAGGGGCCTGATGGGGCAGGGGTGAACAGTGAGGCCCGGGCTAGGCTGGCCAAGAGCAGGCATAGCCAGAGACACAAAGTGGGGTCCTCAGAGCTGACTGGCCTTCCACACCCCTGGGAGGGCCAGAGCTGAATGAGCACATTGGGGATCCAACCTGGGGCTTCTGGGCCCCCTCCCTCCCATCCCCCCACCCCTACCCCACAACTGGTGGTTTGGAGCTGGTGACGTGGGCAAAATCCCAGGAAGTTGATAAAGGGGTGGTGGGGTGGACGCCTCAGTTTTCTCACCTGTCTAATAGGAATATTGACATGCCTACCAGCATCAAGCTGACCCATGCCACACAGGTAAGTACGGCCAAAGGTAATGATGACCTTGGGGTCCCAGCCCCAAGTAGGGGCCCAGCTGAGAGCAGGGATGCAGTGTTATGAGGGCTGAGCCGCCTGTGAGGCCTCATTCTGTACTCCACTAACCCAGGACGCTTTAGGGGAGCCCTAGGACTGCCCAAAGTTCTTTGTAGACTGCAGCTCCTGTCCTCTCTCTGATCCTCAGCCTCGGCTCTGAAGTGCCCCAGGGACCACAGGTCCAGCGTCCAGGCCTCCTGTTTCATGGAACACGGCAATACAGGCAGCAATCATAACAACCATCCACACCAGCTCTTGCATGCGCCAAACGAGCAGTGGTCAGGCCTCTTCAGACCACCTCCAGGACAGGGCACTGCCTCCCTCACAGCACAGCTCTGTCGACTTCCGACAACTGTGGTCTCAGAAAGTCCTCCAGACATCTCCCTGGAGTGTTCTCCTCTGGGTCTCCGGAGATAATTACTTCATCCTCTAAGATTGTTTCTTTTTGCACCGAACACCCCAGAGACCTTCAGCTATTTCTCTAGTGACCTAACTTCAAGCCCCCTCACCAACTTCCCTCTACTGAGCAAGGGTTTGTCCCCTCCCTCATAAACTGTGGTCCCCAGGTTTGACCACTTACTCTGGGAATGGCCCACCCTGCCCAGGGAGTAAGAGACCATCACCCCTTTGGTTTCGAACACAGCTTGGGCTCACATTTTTTTTCGTGCCCTTGACGCTGGTGGAGGCATGGCTACCATGCCCTTTCCACACAAGCTGCTATTTACATGAAGCTTCCTGACCCTGAACTTGGAGGGAGGGTACATATGGCTCTGTTGGATTACACCTTATTCGATCTGATGTGCTCTTCCAATCTGTCAAGATCTCTTTAGATCCTGGATGTTACCCAACTCATTTTCTGAGTTTGAGTCTTACCCCAAATTAGATCAGTTCATATCTTTACTCAAGATCATAATGTTGCCCGTGACCGGGCTGGGAATACAGCCCTGTGGTACATCACTAGAGACCTTCCTCCAAGTGAACATCCATCCATTGATCTGTGGGAACACTGAATCTGTTATGAATTCACCTAACTGAACTGTCATCCAGCTCACACGGACCCATTTGTTAGCAACGATACCTTACAAACTTCATTTATTTTATTGTTATGCTTTAAGTGAAAGTTTACAATTCAAGTTAGTCTCTCAAACAAAAATTTATACATACATTGTTATGTGACCCTAGTTGCCCTCCCTATACTGTGACAGCTCACTTCTCCTTTCCACCCTGGATTTCCCGTGTCCATTCAACCAGCTCCTGACCCTCTCTGCCTTCTCATCTTGCCTCTGGACAGGAGCTGCCCACTTAGTCTCATGTATCTACTTGAGCTAAGAGCACACTTTTTTTTAAATTGTACTTTAGATGAAGGTTTACAGAATAGTTTCTCATTAAACAGTACACGTTTGGTAACGGTTAACAACCCCATGACATGTCAACACTGTACCGTCTCAACCTTGGGTTCCCTACTACCAGCTTTCCTGTCCCCTCTTGCCTTTTAGTCCTTGTCGCTGGACTGTTGTACCCCATTAGTCACGTTTTGTTTTCCGGGGCTGTCTAATCTTTGGCTGAACGGTGAACCTCAGGAGTGACTTCATTACTTAGCTAAAAGTGTATCCACGGGCCATACTCTAGGGGTTTCTCCAGTTTCTGTCAGGCCAGTTCTAAGTCTGATCTTTTTTGTGAGTTAGAATTTTGTTCTACATTTTTCTCCAGTTCTGTCTGGGACCCTCTGTTATGATCCCTGTCAGAGCAGTCAGTGGTGGTAGCTGGGCACCATCTAGTTGTACTGGACTCAGTCTGGTGGAGGCTGCGGTAGTTGTGGTCCATTAGTCCTCTGGACTAACCTTTTAAGAAGTACACTCTTCACGAGTATCATTGTATGTCCCATAATCCAGTCTAATCTTTGTCTGAACAGTTGGCCTCGGAAATGATTTTCGTTTTGGGCTAACAGAGAGTCCGGGGGCCATGTCGTCTGGGGTCCCTCCAGTCTCAGTCAGACCATTAAGTCTGGTCTTCTTACTAGAATTGGAGTTCTGCACCCCACTTTTCTCCTGCTCTGTCAGGGACTCTCTGTTATGTTCCCTGTCAGGGCGGTCATTGGTGGTAGCCAGGCACCATCTAGTTCTTCTGGTCTCCGGCTGATGAACTCTCTGATTTATGTGGCCCTTTCTGTCTCTTGGGCTAATACTTTCCTTGTGTCTTTGGTGTTATTCATTCTCCTTTGCTCCAGGTGGGTTGGGATGAATTGATGCATCCTAGATGTCCACTCGCTAGCTTTTAAGACCCCAGACGCCGCTCACCAAAGTGGGATGCAGAACAATTTCTTAACAAACTGTTATGCCAATTGACCTAGATGTCCCCTGAAACCATGGTCCCCAAACCCCCGCCCCTGTTACTCTGTCCCTCAAAGTGTTTGGTTGTGTTCAGGAAACTTCTTAGCTTTGGTTTAATCCAGTTGTGCTGAATTCCCCTGTAGTGTGTGTTGTCCTTCCCTTCACCTAAGATAATTCTTGTCTACTCTCTAGTTGGTGAATACCCCTTTCCCTCCCTCCCCACCCTCATAACCATCAAATAATGTTTTCTTCTGTGTTTAACCCCTTCTTGAGTTCTTATAATAGCGGTCTTATGCAATATTTGTCTTTTTGCGACTGACTAAATTCACTTAGCGTGATGCCTTCCAGATTCCTCCATGTTATGTTTCACAGATTCGTTGTTCTTTACTGTTGTGTAGTATTCCATCGTGTGAATATATCATAATTTGCTTATCCATTCATCCATTGATGGGCACCTAGGTTGTTTCCATCTTTTTGCTATCGTGAACAGTGCTGCAATGAACATAGGTGTGCATATATCTACTTGTCTGATGGCTCTTATTTCTCTAGGATATATTCCAAGGAGCAAGATTGCTGGATCGTATGGTACTTCCATTTCTAGAGTTTTAAGGAAGTGCTAAATCAATTTCCAAATTGGTTGTACCATTTTACATTCCCACCAACAGTGTGTAAGTGTTCTCGTCTCTCCACAACCTCTCCAACATTTATTATTTTGTGTTTTTTGGATTAATGCTAGCTTTGTTGGGGTGAGATGGTGTCTCATTGTAGTTTTGATTTGCATTTCTCTAATGGCTAATGATTGTGAGCATTTCCTCATGTGCCTGTTAGCCGCCTGAATGTCTTCTTTGGCAAACTGCCTGTTCATATCCTTTGCCCATTTTTCAATTGGGTTATTTTGTCTTTTTGTTATTGCGGATTTGCATATCTTGTAGATTACAGAGATTAGATCTGATCAGATTTGTATTAGCTAAAAATTTTTCCCCAGTCTGTAGGCTGTCTTTTTACTCTTTTGGTGAAGTCTTTTGACGAGCATAAGTGTTTGATTTTTAGGAGCTCCCAGTTATCTAGTTTCTCTTCTGGTGTTTGTGCATTGTTACTTATGGTTTGTATCCTGTTTATGCCATGTATGAGGGCTCCTAGCATTGTCCCTATTTTTCATTCCAGGATCCATATCGTTGTCGATTTTATGTTTGTTTGATCCATTTTGAGTTAGTTTTTGTGCATGGTGTGAGGTATGGGTCTTGTTTCAGTTTTTTGCAGATGAACATCCAGTTATGCCGGCACCATTTGTTAAAGAGACTGTCTTTTCCCCAATTAGCGGACTTTGGGCCTTCGTCAAATATCAGCTGCTCATAGGTGGATGAATCTATGTCTGGATTCTCAATTCTGTACCATTGGTCTACGCATCTGTTGTTGTACCAGTACCAGGCTGTTTTGACTACGTGGTGGTATAATAGGTTCTAAAATCTGGTAGTGTGAGACCTCCCACTTCGTCCTTCTTTTTCAGTAATGCTTTACTTATCCAGGGCCTCTTCCCTTTCCATATGAAGTTGGTGATTTTCTTCTCCATCTCATTAAAAAATGCCATTGGAATTTGGATCAGGATTGCATTGTATCTGTAGATCGCTTTGGGTAGAACTGACATTTACAGAGTGTTGAGTCTTCCTATCCATGAGCAAGGTATGTTTTTCCACTTACGCAAGTCTCTTTTGGTTTCTTGCAGTAGCATCTTGTAGTTTTCATTGTATAGGTCTTTTACATCTCTGGATAAATTTACTCCGAAGTATTTTATCTTCTTGGGGGCTATTGTAAATGGTAATTGATTTGGTGATTTCCTCTTGGAAGTTCTCTTTGTTGGTGCAGAGGAAGCCAACTGATTTTTGTATGTTTAGCTTGTATCCTGATACTTTGCTGAAATCTTCTATTAGTTCCAGTAGTTTTCTTTGGGGTGTTCTGTGTATAAGATCATAACATCTGCAAATAAAGATACTTTTACTTCTTCCTTACCAATTTGGATGCACTTTCTTTTTTCTGGAAACCCTGGTGGTATAGTGGTTAAGTGTTATGGCTGCTAACCAAAAGGTCAGCAGTTCAAATCCACCAGGCGCTCCTTGGAAACTCTATGGGGTAGTTCTACTCTGTCCTATAGGGTCAATATCAGTCAGAATTGACTCGATGGCAACGGGTTTGGGTTTTCTTTTTTTTTTTTTTTTTTAATTTCTTTTTCTAGCCTAATTGCTCTGGCTAGGACCTCCAGCACAATGTTGAATAAGAGTGGTGATAAAGGGTATCCAGAAACTTTATTTTGTAGACAGGAATTATGTGCAGCTGCTCATAGTAGACACCCAAAATGAGAGTGGTTTAAACAAGATGGTTTATTTTCTCTCACATTAAGGAAATTCAGAGATGGAAGTCTAGGACTACTATGGCACTTCAATGTTGTTATCAGCGTCCCAGGGTTTTTTCTGCCCCACCATCCTTAGTATGTGTTATGGATGGAATTATGTCCCCCAAAAATATGTGTTGTAAACCCTAACCTCTATGCCTGTGGTTATAATGCCATTTGGGAAAGGGCTGTCTTTGTTACGTTAATGAGGCAGAATTAGTGTAGGGTGTATCTTGAGTCAATCTCTTTTTCAATATAAAAGAGATTAAACGAGAGAGAAGCAGAGATGGGGAAGACACATGCCAAGCCACATGAAGATCTCCCAGAAGCAAAAGCTCAGAAGAAACAAGGACCTTCCTCAGAACCAACAGAGAGAGAAATCCTTCCCCTAAAGCTGGCACCCTGAATCGGACTTCTAGCCTCCTAAACTGAGAAAATAAATTTCTGTTTGTTAAAGCCACTCACTTGTGGTATTTCTGTTATAGCAGCACTAGATAACCAAGACAGTATGTGACTTCTGACCTGGAGATTGCTTCAGGTCACAAAATGGTTGCTGAAGCTCCAACTATCACATCTATTTTCCAGGTAGGAGGAAAACATAAGGGGGTAGAGCCACAGGAAGGACTGTAGCTCTCAGCTGAGTTAGTCTCTTTAAAGAGCTTTCCCAGAAGCCCCATCCAATGATTTCTATTAACATTTTACGGGTTCGGATCCTCCATTTCCTAGCTTTGGCTAGGCTGATTAACTCCAGCTCCAGGCACCTCACCTCTCCTCCCACCTCTGCACTGTGGCTCTGGTCACCCTTGCCACAGGTTGGGGCTTGAGCACTCTGCTGAGGAGTGACCTCCCACACACAGTCCATGGACAATAAGGTGGAGGAGAGGCAGTAGGGCTGGATGCCCAACCCTGGTGCTAGAGGGAGTCCCAGAGAAGCAAGAATCACTTCCCTTCTTCTAGAGCCAAGACTGAAGATACCAACTCCCTTACCTTCAATCCAATCTATTCCTCTACTCACTTCATTCTGTCGTCTCTGACCTTGTTATAAGCATACCAGGCACCGTGCTAAGCACTGTGACACGGATTATCTTATTTCATCCCCACAATTACTCTGGAGATCAGCCCAGCGTCCTACTAAGCTACACTGCCTCCCTGTGCTAAGTGGAGGCCCCGTGGGAGGTCCACTTTGGTTCCCCCCAGGGTGAGTGAGGCTGGGCAGGCAGCATGCCCCTGTGCCCCTTGCAGAGCTTGGCTGAGTGGCCTGGTGAAGAGCCAACTGCTCCAAGGGCCACAGCAAACCAGGCCCAGAGCCCTACCTTCCAGAACTTGTACTCTGATATCCAACAGTTAGCCGAGGACCTGGGATTCGGGGCTAGCACAAAATAAGCTGGGAGGAGGCTAGACTACTCCAGGGAGGACAGGTAAGTACGTATCATACACAGGGCTCTGTGCTAGGGGTAGATTCCCATTACAGGTAGTCACTGGGTTACGAACGTCTATGGATAACTTGTACTTAAGAATGGACCGACATAAAGCCTATTATATTAAAACTTTGAGTTAAATACAGTTGTTCATAATAACAAACACACGCATTACCTTGTGACGCTCATGAAAACATTGCGTGATTTGGCAGTGTTTCTTAAGCGTTTTATATGCATCAGACCAAAAACCAAACCATTGCTGTCAAGTCAACTCCAACTCATAGCAACCCTATAGGACAGAGCAGAACTGCCCCACAGGGTTTCTAAGGAGTAACTGGTGGATTCAAACTGCTGACCTTTCGGTTAGCAGCCGAGCTCTTTCACCACTGCACCACCAGGGCACCGTAGAAAAGTAAAATATATACCATATACTAAGACAAACATTGGACTAACTGACGCTAAATAAGAACGGTTATGTACCTGTTCCAACTTACCTACAAATTCAACTTAAAGACAGATTTAGGAACTGGTCTTGTTTGTAAATCGGGGACTGCCTGTATTCACCAAATCTTTTCACAGGAAATCCCTCCAGCCTGGCTCTACAGATGGAGAAGGGGGAAAGGAGTACTTCTGGATATTTGGAGGAACCTCCTGGGAGATCACAAGGCTATTCCACTGCTCTGTGTCTAGCTGCTCGTAACAAAAACTAAAAACAAGCTAAAAATGCATCAATAAGGGACTGATTATGGTACATGCATACCATGGAATAGCATACAGCTAAAAACAGTGAGTCAGAAACATCAATACAAACAGCGCATTTAATCTGAACCTTCAGAATCCAGAAATATACATGAAACCTGATGAATTCTATTTATCTATCAAGTGCATCTATACAAGTTCCTTAACAGTATGTCAAAAGCTTTGTAGCAACCCTCAACTAATAAACCCCCTCCCCCCCCAAAAAATGTACTTACATTTGCCATTCTTTCAATCTAAAAACTGTAGATTTGAATGCTTTGTAAGTCCCTACCATCCTTAGGAAAAAACAGTATTATTTTTACCTTTGTTTAAACCCTTTTAAGCCATGAAATGTTGTGTGATTAACTACTTCTTTCCAAAGAAACCCTGTTTGAAATTGAGGCCATTGTTAATTGATTCCATCTTCTCTTCATATTATGCACAAATTAAAATTTCCCCCTACTGATTCATAGCAGCAAGATCCCTAGGTGGTGCAAGCGGTTTGCCCTCAACCACTAACCTAAAGGTTGGAGGTTCAAACCACCCAGCAGTACTTCAGAAGAAAAGGCCTGCTGATCTGCTTCCATTAAGATTACAGCCAAGAAAACCCTATGGAGCAGTTCTACTCTGTAACACACGGGGTCACCATGAGTCAGAATCAACTCAAAGGCAATAGTTTTTTTTTATGCATAGCAGCTAGGATAAACTAAGTAACAGTTGCCTTGACCAGTGTTATGCAGTGTTGATTATTACTTCATCATAATGTTAGAATAGTAACTTCAGTGTATTTTCTTCAATATATTTTTAAATAAGTTCTGAGAAGAAAGTGGTTTAATTTCATCATTGAAAGTTTATCTGCACCTCCCGCCATTTTATCTTTTTTTGTTTCCAGTTAAAATTATCCTCTATGATTTAAACAGATAAACATTTAAATCAACTCTGACCAAAGTTTTGTTTCATATAAGCTGTTGCCATAGACTCATAGTGTACAGCCATGGTTTAAATCTGTATTCACAGTAAGAATATCATCCATCACTAAAGGAAAAAAAAGGAGAGGGGGAGTAAGTCAGATAAATATAAATACGTCCTGATATATCTTACTCTTTAGACATGCTGTTGAATTAAAAAAAAAAAGTTATAGGCTGATATATGCAACATGCCATAATGTAACCTCATGAATACTATATATTTTCTGAGGATACATACCAACCACCCCATTGTTGTCAAGTCAATTCTAACTCATAGTGACCCTATAGAACAGAATAGAACTGCCCCCATGGAGCTTCCAAGGAGCAGCTGGGGGATTTCAACTGCCAACTCTTTTGGTGAGCAGCCGTAGCTCTTAACCACTGTGCCACCAGGGCTCCAAGGATACATATGTTTACATAAATACTTGGACCAGGTCTAGAAAGACACACACAACCTGACCACAGCTGTTACCTTTGGGGAGAGGTTACAGGGCATGATTAAAGAGACTCAAGCTTTATCTGTAATGTTTCCATTTCTTCCAAGGATTAGTTATGCAATTTGTGTAACTGAAAGTTAATTTTTGAAAACAGCCACAAAAAGGTTACAAGGCCATTTACTACTGCAGGCTGGTGCAGGCCAATCTATTCTTAAACACCATCATTATGTTGGCCTTGGTTATTGGTGACTGATTCTTTTTTTGGTCACAGCTCTGCTCAAAAGTCCATTCTAGCACCTTGATGCCTTGAAATAAAACCCAACCCCTTAGCCTGGGCATAACCAGGGTGTGCGCTGGCCCTCCACATAACCACCATCGCACCCCAATTCTGAAGCACTTTGTGGGGGCCCCACCGCCCGGCCTTTGCTTATGCATTCCCACATCCAGAATGTTCTTCAAGTGCCTCTTTCCCTACTTAAGTCCAACTCATGCATTAAGGCCAGCTGTGACCACTCCACCTCAGTAGGTACAGAGCCCTACTGTCCTTGGCCCTTGACTTCTCGGTTCAACCCTTTCCCCCAACAGCCCACAGGCCACTGATGCTGTCTTTAAACTGTAATTGTTGCTGATGAGTGAGAGCTTTTACTTTATGACCTTTACTCTCTCAGTTATCCCTCACAACATTCCTATGAGTAGATACTATAACTATTATTCCTGTTTTATAGAGGACCTCATATTCAACCAGATTAAGAACACTGCCCAAGGACATACAGCTAGTTAGTAGTGGAGCTACTAGTTATATAACAGCCTATTTACTTGTCTCTCCCACAAGACTGAAAACTCATGACACCAGAGACCCTAGCCTGTTCCCCCTAGCGTGCCTAACATTAACCCGTTCTTGTATAACTACGGGGTCATTGGTGGTTCAGTGGTAGAATTCTTGCCTTCCATGCAGGAGACCTGGGATTGATTCCCAGCCAACGCACCTCATGGCTGGGAGGCTTTTGAGTGTTTTTATTATGCTGAACAGGTTTCAGTGGAGCTTCCACACTAAGACAGACTAGGAAGAAAGGCCTGGCGAACTGCTCTGAAAATCAGCCAGTAAAAACTCTACGGATCACAACAGTCCAATCTGTAAACAATGGTGGGGATGGCGCAGGACTGGGTAGCGTTCGTTCCATTGTGCATGGTGTCCCCATAAGGTGAGGGCTAACTTGATGGCTGCTAACAACAACAAATAAATATGAATTAAATGAATAATGCCCACAAGTATCCTTAAATATAAGTATCTTCTTTATAATAATAGCAAATATTTAGCCCCCTAGCCAAGCCCATACTGTTTTACATGAATCATTCAACTCAAGAGCAGCAACCATCCTAGGTGGTAGGTATTTATTACTATTATTGCTATGATGAGGAGGAAACCTGAGCCTCAAAGAAGTCAAGTGACTTGCCCAAGGTCACACAGCCAAGAAAGACGGTCTCGCCTGTTTGGCTCTAAGCCCACCTTCCCCCATTTTACATTCCTCTTCCCCAGGCTGCTGAAAAGCCCAGCTCTGTTGCATTTTTCAGAGGCAGAAACTGAGGTTGTGAGCAGTGCAATTTCTTTTTCGCTGTCAGTGAATCAGCAGTTGGAGGTTTGGGGAACCATGAAAGGTCCACCTGTAAGGTTCCTCTGAGGTCACCCTGGCCTGGTCCCTAGGCCAGGACAGTCCTAGGCATTGGACGGAAGCTACTGGAACAGCCCCCGGAGGGACAGCGATGAGTGAGGCGGCCACTCCTCGCGGGGGTCCAGGAGTCACTGAAGGGCAACCTGGTCGCCCCCCACCACAGCACTGCCAGCCATGGTTGGGCTCCTGGGCACTCACCCAGTGGACTGGGCAGGGGCGTAGGTGGGAGCACGGTGAGAAGCTTAGCAGCTCCATCCAGATGCGAATTGTCCCTCCCGCACTTCCCGGGCTGCAGGGGCCTCGATTAGAGCCTCGGAGGAGTCAGAATCCACACCTCCGCAAATGGGCCCACTTTCCCAGGGCCCCCCTGCCCAGACCTTCCCTGGACTCTGTGGGTTTTGACACCTCTCTGTAACCTGGTGGGGGGCCACCTCGCACCTTCAGCGCGGATAAAAGCTCAGGCTTGGAGGTGGCTGGTCCAGCCTCCCAGATCCCGTAGCCCGGCGATGGCCCAGTCGCCTCCTCCGCAGAGCTTCCTCAGCCACGACCATTGGATCTTCCCCCAGGGTTGGGACTGGGCAGGCCACTCGGACTCTACGTCCCCGGCCTCGTCCTCGGATTCGTCTGGCTCGTGCCCTTGCGACGGCGCCCGCGAGCCCTCGCAACCCGCGCCCCAAGCCCGCAGCGACCCTGCCACCGAGGCCGCCTCGACGGCGCCCCGACGTGCGCGCCCCGGACCGGCGGGCGGGCAGCGGCAGAGCGCCAGCGAACGCGAGAAGCTGCGCATGCGCACGCTCGCCCGCGCCCTGCATGAGCTGCGCCGCTTTCTGCCGCCGTCCGTGGCTCCCGCAGGCCAGAGCCTGACTAAGATCGAGACGCTGCGCCTGGCCATCCGTTACATCGGCCACCTGTCGGCCGTGCTGGGCCTCAGCGAGGAGACCCTGCAGCGCCGACGTCGGCGGCTCAGCAACGTGGCGCCTCCTCAGGGCTGCCCGCTCTGCCCCGACGGCGGCCTCGCGCAGGCACAGGGCCTGGGCTCCTCTGCTGACGCCGCGGCGTCCTGGGGGTCCCCGCCCGCCTGCCTCGGAGCCCTGGCAGCACCCGAGCGCCTAGAGACCCGGGTCCCTGACCCGAATCCCTGGGTGACACCCTCTTACTACCCCAGGATGCAGTCGTCCCCACATCTGTCCCGAGGGAGAGACCCTGAGTCTGCTCTTTGGATGTCGCTGCAAAACTGTCCTGGGACGCAGACATCCCCGCAGCCTGGGAACCCGGCCGTTCCCTGGACGCCGGCCCCCGCACCTCCAGAGTTGGCTTCTGTGTACCAGGTATGGGCAGAAGCCCTCACCCCTTCCCTCGGGGCGGTCCCGAAGGAAGTAATCTCTAGTCTTCAGATAGTCTTGTGGTTTTTAGACCCCGGGTTATCTGATCCAGTCCTGGTTAGTGGTGGAGGGAAGTTGAGGGGAGGATGGAAGGGCCCCTAACCTCTTTGGGGAAGAGATGGCACCGTGAGGAGTTAAGCCATCACCACCACCACCACCACCACCACCACCATCCAGCAGTCTTCACATCTGGAAGAGGAGGGAGTCCTCCGCTTGCTACAGAGGCCAGGGTGGAAGGTAGCAGGGGCCACTGTCAGGAAGTAGGCTCTAAATGCTCTATTAAGAGTTGAGGGGGAAGGGGACAGCATTTCCTGATGATCAGGTGGGCTTCGAACTGGTGACCTTTGTGTTTCCTCCAGGCTTCATTGATTCATGAGGTCCCTATCTCCATAAAGATCAGATTAATAGCCAACATTCGTTGAACAGTTACTATGTGCCTGACACCATTCTTGCACTTTACAGTTCTCCCAACAACTTTATGAAGTAGATACTGTTACCATTATCACCATTATACAGATGAAGATTTGTTGTTGTTAGTTACTTTTGAGTCGGCCCCTGACTCATGGCAACCTGTGCAACACAGAACAAAACATTGCCCGGTCCTGTGCCATCCCCATGATGGTTGCTGATTGGACTGTCGTGATCCACAGGGTTTTCATTGGCTGATTTTCAGAAGCAGATTGCCAGACCTTTCTTCCCAGTCCATCTTAGTCTGGAAGCTCCGCTGAAACCTGTTCAGCATCATAGCAACACACAAGTCTCCACCGACAAAGGGGTGGTAGCTGTGTATACTGAGACTAAAAAAGGTTACCTGAGGCCTCATAGATAGTTAGCAGCTGGGGTTTGCACCCAGACGGTGTGGTGCCAGAGCTTGTGCTCTGAACCACTGTGCTTCACTGCATTCACGGTACCAGGGCTGTCCAGAAACTGCAGCCATGCTGGCGGCACATCCCGGCTCAGGATCCCAGCATGAACAGTAGCCCACTAACCAGCTGTTCTTATCTCTCTTGCAGGGTATCTCCGTGTCTCCAGAGTCCCGTCTGCTGCTGGGGACCGCACCTCTCCTGCCCCACCCACTGTGCCAGAGGCTCCAGTCTCAGACCCAGTGGGGGTGCTGGAGCCATAGTGCAGAGGTGCTCCCTAGCTCTGAGGAGCAGGCACCAGACCCCACTTTCCAGCTCAGTGAAGCAAGCCCTCCTCAGAGCTCAGGCCTGCAGCTCAGTGGCTGCCCTGAACTTTGGCAAGACGATTTGGAGGGGGCCCACCTGGGCATCTACTAATGGTCCTGGCTGCCCCCATCTCAGCTGGAAATGAGGCCTGTAGTGTGGGCTAGCCCCTCATTTGCTGCTTCAGTGGTTTTCAAACTTCCCTTTAGCCAAGGATCCCTTTTCCTGGTGACAGCTAATGTGGAAGCAGTGTATGAGGCAGGCAGTGCCTAGCCTCCCTGGCACAGTGCCTCCCACTCCTGGATACCCCCAGAATGCTCAGCACTCTGCAGAGCACAGCTAGAGCTGCTCTGGATTGGGGGGTGCTTGCCCACAAAGGAGGCTGGGCTGGGACTGGTGGGCGAGGGTGGGTTGGGGGCTCTTGCTTCTTGGTGACAGTTGGCCAGAAGCCTCTACGCTTAGATTTTTTTTACTTTCTTAAAAACAACAACAATAAAAATTTGGCTTGATCTGTTTTTCAACCTGGGGTGTTACTGCTTTTCGGAAAGGTAAAATGATCCCATCCTGTGGTAACAAGTCGTGCTGCACTTCCAGCATGGATGTGGCCCCCTCACGTGCCAGGCTGACCATATTTATTGCACCTGGGAGTCTGAGCCAGGGGCTCCAGCTGACCTGCGGTGCAGAATGGCACAAGTGGGCTGGCTCAGGCCTGTCTGCTTGCCTCAGACCCATCACCGCTGCCCTGTTCCATCCTTCTAGGTACACTCCTGCTGATACATGGGGTGGGTACGTGCTGTTACGGACAGACAGGGCGCCAGTAGAGGGAGACGAGAGGCTCAGAGCCCTGCGATTTAGCACCCTCACAATGATGTCACGTTGTTTTTTCAAAGGACACTTGTCGAGTGGTCCCTATTGTTAGGCCTAGTTTTAAGGGCCAGAGAGAAAAAACATTCCCCAACTAGGAGGGTGAATTGCAGGGAAATAAACATTCAGAGCCCAGGTCCCAAGTGCAAGGATGGAGCTTTGTGGGAGCAGAGAGGAGCTGACAGCCTGGTGGGAGGCAAATGTGACAATGTGGTTTCAGTCGTGAATTACCTGATCCGTTAGTCCTGGCTACCTGGATTTGTGATGTCTTGAGTAAAAATACGAGGCATTACCTGGCTCTTGGGGGAAGGATGCCATGATCTACTAGTTGCAGAAGAGGTGACCCTGGAGCTGGGTGTTGACGGGGGTAAAGGAGGTTGCCAAGCAGAGGGAGGGAAGACTGACTGCAGGCAGAAGAAACAGTATGAGCCAAGTCAGGACAGTGCTAGTGAAGCAGCTAGCACCTAGAGTTCATTGGGGAAAGTGGCAGAGTTGGAACAGGAACTTGCAGGTTGTGTGGGAGCCTGTGTGGCAGCGTGATGAGGCATTTGGCCTCCATATCCTGGGTGATGGGGAGGCATTGAAAAGATTGGGGATGGGGATGAGCTGGTTAAAGCTGCTTCGTAGAGAATGGTGCCAGGCATGGGAGCCAACCAGGAGGCCATTGTAACATCCAGGGAGAGGGAAAAGGAGGCAGGAAGACCAGCTCTCAGCTACACGCGGGGCCTCCCATTGGCAGTCCATTGCCTGCTGACCTGACCTATGACATCAGGCAGGACTCTCCCTCTCAGAGCCTTAGTTTCCCCATCCCCTAAAGGAGGAATTGGTCTTCTTGGTCCAAACTTGTAGAATTGGTGGGTTCTGTTTTCCACCCCAGGGCCCTCCTGTCCCTAGGTGCTGTCAGCCACAGCCAGAAGGCCAAGAAAACCCCAAGCAAGGCTGTAGCAGAGATGGAGCCCTGCCGACCTGGGTGCACTTTCCACTTGGCTCTTACTTGCTGTGTAAAAGCAAAAAAAAAAAAAAAAAAAAAAACCACAAAACAAAAAAGCCAGTTGCTGTTGAGTTGATTCTGACTGATGGTGACCTGACCCCATAAGTGTCAGAGCAGAACTGTGCTCCATGGGGTTTTCAAGGCTATGACTTTTTGAAAGCAGATTCTTCTGAGACACCTCTGGGTGGGGTCAAACCACCAGACTTTCGGTTGGTAGTCAAGTACTTAACTGCACCACCCAGGGACTCCACTTGCTGTGGACAGGTTGCAAAACCTCTCTGAAACTGAGCCTCCTCAGCTGTGAAGTGGTCAATAACCAACCCTACCTGTCAGGGTTCTTACTCTTGGTGCATAATAACTGCTCACTGAATGGTAACGGAGGTAGTCTCACGATCTAAGAGATGACTAGTGGTTGTCAAGCCTGGCTGGGGGTTGAGTCACCTGATTCCGGGACGCCACTCTGAGAGAGTGACCAGTGCATCGGGTGGGCCTGGGAATCTGGGTCTTTAAACAAGATCCTCTCCAGGGTATTCTGAGGCCCAGCCAGGTTTGGGGGCAATGGATAGTCTTCACTCATTTTATAGCTAAGGAAACTGAGGCCCAGGTAGGGGAACACTCCCAAACTAGGCATCCTGATTCCTAGTCTGTTCCCAAGAAGACCTAAAGGTTTGGTTCACAATCTCTCAAGGCATCTGCACAGAAGGCGTAGTTGTTGAATTCTGGTCTCCTTCCTTTGGCTTCTGCTGATCTGGGGTTAGTCCTTGCAGGGAAGGAGGGAGGTCCTGCCCTGCTGGATTACCGATGCGGCACTCACCTGGCTCCGAGGCCTTCGAGGCTTATTGGAGCCCAGGAGAGGGCTGACCTCCACCAACAGCAGCCAGGGCTGAACATTCTCTGGAATTCAGAGGCCTTGTTCTCCCAGCTCCCCTCAGCATGTTCCTGTAAGAGGTGCAAAGGCAGAGGCGAGGGGCCCCCATCACCCAGGCAGGGAACCACACGCGGATCACCAGCTGGGGTGCCTGGGAGACATCTGAGATGTTGCTGGGGTGAGGAAGCTGGGTCCCAGCGGCTAGGGTTAATCCCCCCTCCCTGGGCCCAGCTGTGGAGTCCCTAGGTGGTACAAACAGTTAAAGTGCTCAGCTGCTCACGGAAAGGTTGGTAGTTCAAGTGTACCCAGAAGAAAGGCCTGGCAATCTACTTCTGAAAAATCAGCCATTGAAAACTCACAGTTCTACTGTAACACACATGGGTCACCACGAGTCAAAATTGACTTGACCGCAACCGGTTTGGTGGTGGTGGTGGTGTTTTTTGGTCAGGCCGAAGCTGCACCCCAGGCCCAGGCTTCTCACTTCACTTTATTTGGGCTCCCCTGGGTCAGATGCCCCTGTCCCCACACTCTGGGAGGGACAGCCGGCCCTGTCTTTCAGGAACAGCAACCCTATCCTCACGTCTGTGCTCTATCGCCAGCACCCCGATCTGGTCTTTCCTTCTCTGCCCAGTGCCTGGCATGGGAGGGAGAAGGGCTGATGCTGGTGCCCTGGCTGGGAGAGCGAGTCCATCCACACCTTCCTGGAGACCCTAGTCACCATCTCTAGGACACCAAACACTCATGTGTCCCTCATCTCGGCCTTCAATGTTGCTGCAATGTAGAGGACGTGTCACGTTGACATACAGGGCAACAGAGGCTTGGAGAAGTGAAAGGCTTGCCCCAGGTCCAGGGCTTGTCTCATTCCCTCAGACTCTAGGGTTCCAGAGGATGGCCCTGAGGAGCCTCCTGGGAGTGGGGAGGGGGACAGGCAGTAGACCCTGGGGCTGCTGCTGCCCCTCGGTACTCTGAGTGCTGAGGGCCCAACTCCCTGGCAGACAGAGCATAGGACAGGGAGCTTCTGCTCTGCGACCTCTAGCAAGGTTCTGCAGGCAGGTCGCTGGCTCTGGGTGTCCTTGCTGACCCATGGGAGACCAGTTCCCTCCAGCCATGCAGGGCATTACGAATGCCAGCATTGTAAGCTGTCAGGCGCCACAAACAGGTAGTGTGTAGCTATCACACCACAGCTCCAAGGGGAGGCGGGGATTCGACTTCTGCAGGGCCATTAGAAAGACAGTCCTTATCTCTGAGGGCAGTGAGGACCAGATGAGAACATGCGCATAAACCACCTAGCCCAGCGCCAGCCACAGAGGAGACAATCCATGCAACCTCTTCTCCCTTGGCACACCAGCTCTCCCCGCCCCACGCTTCCCCAGAGGGACCGGAGATGACGAGGCCAGCCCCTCCCCCAGCGGGAACCGCCCAAGGGGGCTTGCTCGCTGGTCCCCAGAAGGCCAAGTGTCAGTCGTGGCCGCTGGGCGCTGGCGACAGGAAGGGCTGGCCCAGAGGAGCTGGGGACGCTTAATCTGGGATGAGCCCAGGGAGCCTCCGGGTTGGTGGCAGAACACCACCCCATCCCTGGGGCTGCCTCCGCCCCTTGGCCTGCCCTTCACTTTGATGTGCGCATGGCGGTGGAGGTGGGGACGCCTTTACTGCCCTGGCCGCTGGCTTCTCACAAGGGAGAGAGGCTTGGAGGGAAGAGGGCTGGTGGGGCGCATGAAGCCAGGAGGCAGGGCTAACATGATAATACAATACATGGGGACCCCATGAGTGCGGTGGGGGGGGGCAACATATGGCAGCCAATAACAACTCATAGAGGTCTGGCCTTGTGCTGAGTGCTATATCTCCTTAAATCCACACACCAACCCTATTGTGCACATGAGGAAAAGTGGGCTTGAGTGTATTTAAGTAACTTGCCCAAGGAAGCAGTGGTTGAGTTGGGATATGAAGCCAGGCCTACTGGACTCTAAGCTTGCTGTGGGTGTCAATTGGAGGTGACACCCACCTACGGTGTCTGTCCCTCCTTCCCTCCCACCAGCCTTGGAGGTTCAGCTGGGCCTAGTCAGACTGAGGCCTTGTCAGGTGAGCCTCCCACAACCTGGCTCCATTCGCCAAGAGATGCCTACTGTAATGGTTAAGATTGTGTGTCACCTTGGCTGGGCCAAGATTCTCAATGGTTTGGCGGTTACGATGTAGTTTGGCAGTTTCGTGAAGATGTAATTTGACAGTTATGTAATGATGTAATTAACTCCGTGATGAGAGCTGCTATGAACAGTCAATCAGTTGAAAGGAAGTTTCCTTGGGGGTGTGGCCTGCTCACCTGCCTGTCACCCACAGTACCATGCATCCCTGTATGCTACTCTTGAAAACAACCACTTCACATTTTATAAACTGATATCCCACAGATCCACCATGGATCCTGGAAGCTAGGCCCATGAGTGGTCACACCAGGCCTCGGACCCAGGGTCACTGCCTTTACTCAACTGACCCCTCCCTCTCGGGTGCTGGCTGCAGTGCAGGGAGAGGGGCACAGCCATCACCTTGTTCCCTCACCTCAATGTTAGGGTGGTGCAAACCCAGCTTCTCTCCTGATTTCTGGAAAGGCACTCCCTCCACTCTGCCAGGACCTGCTCTGTGCCTGGCACCATGCCAGCCCCCCTTGGCACCCACCCTCCCTGTCTCCTTGGTTCCCCAGCGCCCTGTGCCTCTAGCCCGAAGTGGGAATTTGGATGAAATGAGCACTGCAGGCAGACACCTCCACCCAGGCATTTTGTAGGAAGGGCCAGCGGGCTGCACACCTCTCCCCTCCTATACTCTTGGGGGTCCTTGACCCCCACAGTCCTTACCATGCACCCCAGGTTCCCTCCACCCCAGCCTCCCCAGCCAATAGCAGACCCATTCCTGCGTAAGTTTAGTAATGAGCCTAGAAGCTCATCTAGAAATCCTTTATTTATATTTTCTCCTGGAAAAAAAAAAAAACAGATCTGGTGCCTTGTGGATTCCTCAGGTTCTGGGGTGTTTACGGGAAGGTGAGAGAAGGTGCACCCCCCACCCCCACCCCAACCAAGGCCATCCATTGTGTCCATCAAGGGCTTCTGTTCATCTAGCCCTAGAGCTGGGCTTCCCTGAGATCAGATGCAGGGCCCTGGACATCGGGCCGCCATGGCAGAGTTGGGGTGGGGTTGGCATGAGGGGCAGGGCCTGGGAGGTGCTCAAACAGCCTGGCCATCAGGAGCTCCACTGGCGGAGTGGAGAGAATGTGAGCCCGGGACTTTGTCCTTGAGGGGAGGACACTGGTGGCTCAGGCTCTGGGAATAGGGGGCCCTGTCACAGGCTGCTGGGACAGGCACACGTGGGCATCTTGCATGGGGGCCAGGTGACTTGAAGGATCAGGAATCTATGCTGTTTTCTGTGAACCACCTGAGCACCTCCTGCTTGTTCTGGTTCACCCATTTGATGTTGGCTTTCGTCTTCTCCAGGGCTTGCTCCAGGGCCCGGGTGCCTGAGCCAAAGCCAGTGTCCATGTTGTTCTCTTTGAACTGTTCCAGCTGCCGGGAGAACAGAGATTCTCAGCCCGAGGTTGGGTCTCTAACACAGCCTAGAGCAGAGGCTCTCTCGGCCCTTTGGTCTCCCATTCCTTAAGAGCCCCCAAGGACAGAGACTGCAGCCTGTTCCCCTGGAAAGGAGGGTCCAGTTTTCCACTTCTCTCTAGGTTAAAACCCTTATCTATGGAAGTGAAGCCAGTTGCCTTTAGGTCGATTCGGACTCATGGTGACCCCATGTGTGTTAGAGTAGAACTGAGCTCCATAGGGTTTTCGAGGCTGTGACCTTATGGAAGCAGATGGCCAGGCCTTTCTTCTGAGGTGCCTCTGGGTGAGTTCTAACCACCAGCCTTTTGGTTAGTAGTCGAGTGCTGTTTGTACCACCCAGGGACTCCATGGCAGAGGCTGGGAAATAACAGCCCTGCACTAAATCTGGCTCTCACATGTATCTGACCTTCGTTGTGTGACTCCTCATTGAATTGATTCTCCGCTTTTAATTGAATTACAATCTCGATCCAATCAAGAGAAGACACTTTAAACAGATGCCATAAGGAAGCAATCAGCCAAATCCAAAACGTGGAAAATTTTATACAGGCAGTTCCTGGATTACAAACGAGTTCCTTTCTTAAATCTTTGTTTAAATCGAATTTGTATGTAAACCAGAACAGTTAGGTATGGTTCATATCTAACATCAGTTAGTCAAATGTTTGTCTTAGTATATAGTATATAGTGTACCTTTCTATGCATAAAAAATATTAAAGAAACACTTTCAGATACACTAAAACACCTTTAACATAATAATTCAGTAATAATAATAATAATGTTCTGATGTGCATCCACAAAGTAGCATTCGTTTGTTATTATGAACCATTGTATGTACCTCAAATTTTTAATATAAAATGCTTTATGAGGGTTGGTTCATAACTATGGGTTGTATGTAAGTCAGATGTTCATAACCCAGGGACTGCCTGTACTGCAAATGACTCAGTTGTCCCATCAACATATAAATGGTATTTTTTTAAAAATCAGGGAGACTGTTACAGATGAAAAGACCTATTAGTATGGGGGGTTCTAGTCAGGGCTATTAAGCAAGAATATGAAATAAAAGGTATCTAGATTGGAAAGAAAGAAGTAAAACTATCTCTGTTTGCAAATGATATGATCTTGCATATAGAAAATCTTAAGGAATCCACAAAGAAACTATTAGAGCTAATAAACAAATTCAGCAAGTTTGCAGAAACAAGAGATATACAAAAATCAGCTGTATTTCTGTATAATAACAATGAAAAATCCAAAAATGAAATTAAGAAAATAATTTCATTTACAATAGCACCAAAAAAGATAAAATACTTAGAAATAAATTTAACAAAAGAAGAGCAAGACTGTTATGCTGAAAACTACTAAACATTGTTGAAATAAATTAAATACCTAAATAAGACAACCATGCTCTTGGGTTGGAAGATTTAATATTGTTAATATGGCAATACTCCCCAAATTGATCTACAGATTCAATGCCATCTCTATCAAAATTCCAAGTGCGCTTTTTTGCAGAAATTGACAAGCTGACCCTAAAATTCACATGGAAATGCAAGGGACCCAGAATAGCCAAAACGATATGGAAAAAGAACAAAGTTGGAGGACTTACACTTCCCAATTTCAAAACTTGCTACAAAGCTATAATAATCAAGGTCGTGTGGTATTGGCATAAGGATAGACATACGGATCAATGGAATAGACTTGAGAGTCCAGAAATAAACCCACACATGTATGGGCAATTGATTTTTGACAAGGATGCCAAGTTCATTCAATGGGGGAAAGAGTAGTCTTTTCAATAAATGGTGCTGGGACAACTGGATAGCCACATACAAAAGAATGAAGTTGGACCCCTACCTCACACCATTTGCAAAAATTAACTCAAGATGGATCAAAGAATTAAATGTAAGGGCTAAAACTATAAAATTCTTGGAAGAAAACATAGGGTAAATCTTCATGACCTTGGATTTGGCAAGTGGTTAAGAGCTCTCAGGCTGCTAACCAAAAGGTCAGCAGTTCAAATTCACCAGCCACTCCTTGGAAGCCCTATGGGGCAGTTCTACTCTATCCTCTAGGCTTGCCATAAGTCAGAATAAACTCTATGGCAACAGGTTTGGTTTGGTATTGGTTTTCTTAGCTGTGACACCAAAAGCACAGCAATCAAAGAATAGATAAATTGAACTTCATCAAAATTACAAACTTCTGTGCATCAAAGAACACTTTAAAGAGAGTAAAAAGACAACCCATAGAATGGAAAAAAAAATATTTTCAAACCATATGTCTGATAAGGACTTAATATCTAGAATATATAAGAACTCTTGTAACTCAACAACAAAAAGAAAATCCAATTTAAAAATTGGTAACAGACTTGAATAGATATTTCTCCAAAGAAGATATATAAATGGCTAACAAGCACAAGAAAAGATGCTCAACATCGTTAGTCATTAAAAAACAAAAGCCAAACCTGTTGCCATTGAGTCAATTCCAACTCATAACTACCCTATAGGACAAAGTAGAACTACCCCCATAGGATTTCCAAGGAGTGGCTGGTGGATTCGAACGGCCAACCTTTTGGTTAGCAGCAGAGCTCTTAACCATTTTGCCACCAGGGCTCCTCATTAGTCACTAGGGAAGTGCAAGTCAAAATTACAATGAGATACCACTTCACATCCACTTGGGTGGTTATAATAAAAGAAAGAAAATAACAAATGTTGGCGAGGATGTACAGAAATTGGAACCTTCCTACATTGCTGGTGGGAATGTAAAATGATGCAGCTGCCATGGAAAACAGTTTAGTGGTTCCTCAAAACATTAAACATAGAACTACCATGTTGCTATTGTTGCTGTGTGCCATCGAGTCGATTGCAACTCTTGGTGACCCTATATGACAGAGTAGAACTGCCCCATAGTTCTCTAGGCTGTAATGTTTACGGGAGCAGATCGCCAGGTACTTTTCTCCCACCGAACATTTGTGTACAGTTTCCACTCCTATCTATATACCCAAAAGACTTGAAAACATATAGTCACCCAAAAACCATACACAAATATTCATTGTAGCATTATTCACGATAGCCAAAAGGTAGAAACAACCCAAATGTTCATCAACAGATGAATGTATAGGCAAAATGTAGCACAGCCATACAATGGAACATTATTAGACAATAATAAGGAATAAAGTACTGATTCACGCTACAACATGGGTGAACCTTGAAAACATTATGCTCAGTGAAAGAAGTCAGACACAAAAAGCCACATACTATATGATTCTATTTATATGAAATGTCCAGAATAGGCAAATCCATAGATGCTGAAAGTAGATTAGTGGTTGCCAGGGGGAGGGAGGCATAAGGAGTGACTACTAACGGGTACAGAGTTTCTTTTGGGGATGATAAAAACGTTTTGGAATTAGATAGTGGCAATGGTTGTACAACCTTCTGAATATACTAAAAACCATCAGATTGTACGCTTTTTATACGGTAAATCTGATGGCATGTGAATTATATCTCAGTTAGAAACAATAGTCAAATCAACTGAATGCAACGAGCTGACTTTGCCTTCTGATTCAAATGTATCGATTGCAAAAGACTTTTTTTTTTAAACAGCTTAGAAAATTTGAACATAGCCTGGGTGTAAGAAGATAGGAATTATTATTTTCTTGGATTTGATAATGGCAATGTAATTATGTTAAAGAAATTCCTTTATTTTAGAATGACTATTTACAGATGAAATTACATAATATCAGTAATTTGCTTTAAAATTGTTCACCCCCAAAAAGCATTGGTAAAATGTTGATAACTGTTGAACCTGGGTACATGGAGGTTCAGTATATTACTCTCTTTGCTTTTGTGCCTATACAAAAATTCCCAAGATTATTATTATTTTTTACAATGAATTGTCCACATCTTAAAAATCTGGGTTCCCAGCTTCTCCTGTGAATTCGGAAGGCCTGGCAACTGAGGCCCATGTTCCCTCATGGCCACACTCAGTGGGAGCTAATTGGCAGCTGCACTTTTAGGCTGGGAACAGACCTTTGGTTGCCCAGTCCCCACCGCGCCAGCCCCAGGGTCCAGGGCTGGGGACAGCTTCTTACCTGCTGCAGCTCATACTCAGTGGAGAATCGTTGGGTCACTGTCTGGATGAGGTTGGAGAAGGAGAAGGAGCCACCACCATAACTGCAGGGTGAAGACAGAGGAGATGAGTGTGAAGGGCTGGGGACTAATGCCCAAGGACACGCCCAAGGTCATACCACTAGAACGTGGGGGAGCCGGGACTTGAACACAAGCCTGAACACACAGTCCCTTACTCCCACCCTTTCCTGGAAGACGCTCCCATCAGCCATACTTTCTGTTCACCCTCCCCCTCTGTGGTGTCCCTTGCACACAGAGCACCCCCGGGACTCCTCAGCCTGGGCCCTCGCCTCCTGACACCCTCTCCACAGACTCACTCCTCAAAAAGCTTCTTCCAGTTACTCCGGATGAAGTCCCAGACCAGAGTTTGTCCGACGGTATTGCTGGCGATGTTGTTGATGGTGGAGGTGGCATCCTGCTTCCGGATGAGATTAGGGTTTAGGGTATAACTCAGGTACCTGTGAGGGCAGGATGCAAAGTTAGCAACCACGGCCAGGGGCTACAGCCAGAAGATTCAAGAGAGAAGCCAGAGCGAGCCGCATACATCACCTCCTCCTGCATCACCTCAACAATCCCTTGGGGGGCTGAGGGTTGAGGGGCCACCCGGGCCTGTCTCCCTGTGATAGATGGAAAACTGAGCCCTCTAAGCAGGGTAACTGGCTATGCCAGATGCTGTGCTTGACATGGAGCTGGTGCCAAATATGTATATATATATATATATATATATATATATACATATATATATATTTTTTTTTTGGTATTTTTTATTGTAGTAAAATTAAAAAACCTAAAATTTTCCATTTTAGCCATTTCAAGTGTATAATCCAATGGCATTAATTACACCCACAATGTTGTACAACCATCAGCTCTATTTGTTTTCACTTTTTTATCACCCTAAACAGAAACTCTGTACCCATTATGCCACTAACCGCCCCCTCCATCCTCAGCCCACAATACCCTCTAATTCACTTTGATCTCTATGAATTTGTCTATGCTTTCTACATATTTTATATAAATAAGATCATATAATATTGGTGGTGCATCAGTTAAGTGCTCGGCTGCTAACTGAAAGGTTGGTAGTTTGAACCCACCAAGGGAGAAAAGACCTGGTGATCTGCTTCTGTGAAAATTACAGCCTAGGAAACGCTATGGGGCAGTTCTACTCCATCACATTGGGTTGCTATGATTCAGAATCAACTTGATAGCACCTAACAACAACGTAATATTTGTCTTTTTGTGCCTGGCTTCTTTCACTCAATATAATGTTTTTAAGGTTCATCAAGTCGTAGCATGTATCAGGACTTCATTCCTTGTTAATGTCTAATAATATTCCATTGTATGGATATACTACATTTATGTTTATCCATTCATCTGTTGATGGGCACTTGGATTGTTTCGCCATTTGGCTGTTGTGAATAGTGCTGCAAGGAACATTCTTGTACCAGCATCTGCCTGAGTCCCTGCTTTCAAGTCTGTTGGATGTATACCCAGGAGTGGAATTGTTAGGCCAATAAATATTTGAAGATGAAGGAAGGAAGAGAAGGAGGGAAGGAGGAAGGAAGAAAGGACTAGTTTCAAGCCCTGGAACCAGGTATGGTGGCCACCGCTGTCCTTGACTTTGAGGGTGGCTCTTCTCTACTGAGGTCCAGCTGATGGCATATGAGATACAAAGTGGGAGCTAGAGGCCCTCGTCCAAGGGCTTGGGGGTTGCCAAGCTGGAGTCCAGAAAGACTCATGTCCAGCTGCTCCAGAGCCCTTGACAGAGAGGGCAACAAAGCTGCCATCAGGCAAAGGTTAAGAGGGCCATAGCAGCTAAAAGCACAAGACCTGGAGCCAGATGTGGGTGCGAATCTTGGCTCTAGTACTTATTAAAGCTTCCAGACCTTGAGTAAATTGCCTTGCTTCTCTGAGCCTCAGTATCCTCATCTGTAAAACTGGGACAATACTGCCCACACCTCTCAGGTTTGTGAGGATTGCATGAATGAGTGTGTGGAGGCCTGACAGGTTCTCCCCCACATAGGGATCCTGATCTCTGGTGGGGAGGGGGGCTCACCCAGCCCTGCCCTGCCCTGGTCCTCACCTGTTCAGGATCCACACCTCCTTGCTGCAGGCCAGGGCTGAGCGGAGTTTGTCAGCCTCATTCACCAGTGTGGCCTTTCGGAACTGTTCCCAGGCAAAGTCCCACTTCTCCACCCCGCCCAGGGCAATGGCATTGCAGTAGATCGTGAACCGCAGGTTGGGGTGGATCCTGGATGAGGAGGGGGAGTCAGGGTCAGAGCAGCAGCAGGGAGGGTTGGGCCAAGGACAAGGCTGTGGGCTCCCAGATTCAGCTTGAGGGACAGGTGAAGCCTGGAGGAGGAGGAGGAGCAGGGAAAGACTCACGTGTTGTTATCAGGATGGCTCATCCAGTCAGTGAAGAGATTCAAGGCCAGCTCCCCACACTCCTCAATTTCATTGGTGCAGGCAGTGCTAATGGCATTAATCTCATTGTACCTGCCCCAGGGAGGACATGTGGTCAGCACACCTAACACAAAACTACAGGCAGAGGGGGACGGGCTGCAGCCCACCTGGCCTTGTGGGCTCCCACTCTTTGCTTCATGCCCTGAGCCTGAGCTTCCTTGGTCCCCTAAGCCGTCCTGGGACCCAGGGGGGCAGGCACAGGCTCCAGTCCCAGCATCAACTCGTTTAGTTGTTGACCCCAAACCAGTGAGGTGACCTCGAAGTTTCAGTTGTGTCCTTTGTATCAAGTGGTTAGAGGGGCTCACAGACTATACGGAGCCTCATGGCGGAGCCCCTGGTCCTGGGTAGGTATCTCTCCTGTCCACTGTCCCCCGCCCTGGCCAGGAGTTGGGAGTTCCAAAGGAGAACACTGTTTGGGAGTTGCTCTGGACTGCCCAGGCTGGGGTGGCTGGGCTTCCAGGACCTCCAGACCCAGGGGAGGTCACACTCACTGCTCCATCAGGGTTTGGGGGCGCTCCACCCAGTTTTTGGTGACATTTTTGAAGTAATCGAAGAGGGGTCGGACCTGCCGCCTCAGGTATCTCTGTGGGAAAGAACACACAATAGTTTCAAAGGGAGGACGCATGCCTGATCTGACTGGAGCCCCATGGAGCCTCTGACGCAGGTGGGCAGGTGCCAGCAAGAAGAAAACAAGGTCAGAAGTTCAGGAGCGCCCCCGTGGCCAAAGAGTGCTCAGAGGGGCCAGGGCAAGTCTAAGTTCCAAATGACTGCTCTGAGGTTCCTTACCACCAAAGCCTCAGTTGTCTGAACATTCCATGTCTAAGGGTCGTCACTTCCTAAGAGAAAGTGTTGGGTTCCCCCTCCCGCCCCGATCATCAGTATTCCAGGCTTATTGCGGGAAATTTAGAAAACACAGAAAATCATATGCAAAAAATAAAAACCACCCAGGACCTTACCTGATCCATCACTTCCTTTTCTCTTTTCTACGCTTTTTTCTTATTTACTTGACGTAGCTACAATTCTGCATGCTGCTGCTCTTTTTCACTTAAAGTGTCACATAAGCCCTGCCTAATATTTTAAAATCCTTTGCAGACTCTGGTTCAACATGACAGGTGGACATTTGTGCCCATCTGAGGCCATAGCCAAATGTAAAAGGAGTAAACCCCTAAGAACAAAGAGACTAGGCAAGAAAGCAGCAGTGGCCAAGATGGCATTAACGCTGTGTTTAGGAAGCTGGAAAGTGGAAAGAGGGAAATGTAAGGGACTCAGCAGAGGGGGAGAATCTGCACCAGTGCCCTGCAGAGGAGGAGATGCTGATGGGAAGCCTGAGGACTGGCCATGAAGAGCCCTAGATAGGCTCAGGATTTAGAGGGACAGTCTTCAGGAGGCAAGGGGGAGGTAGGGGCTGCAAACAGGAGGATGGAGTTGAAGTCTGTAGAAGGAGTAATTGAATCTCCAAGTCCCTACTCCTGCCTCTGGCAGTAGGTAATGCCCCTCTGTCCCCATGGGAGAAAATGAATCAGAAAGGCTCAGGTCCTGGGGTCACCAGACATAGTGGGGGCCAAGGAGGTTGCTAGACGGCAAAGAGGGTCAGAGGTGAAAATTTACGTGCTGAATGGTGGTATCCCAGCTCCCTTCCCCACTCTGATCCCACAGTGAGCATCACCACCCTCACGGCATAAGATGGGAGGCTCACTCTTTGGAGAAGGTGAATGGTCTCAAAAGAAAACACCTATGGGGACTAATTTTGGGGATCTCTCAATGAACAGCTACTTGGCCACCTAGTCACTCTATAGTGAGACCCCCAGATGACAAACTCCACCCTCTCCATGGAGTTTTCAATCACTTTTCACTGCTTTACTCTCAAATTCAAAGAGGCAGCTTAGCCTCCAATGTGAAAGAGGAGATCAAAACAAAGAGAAAACTCAGTGGAAAGTCAAGAGAAGAAAAAGAAAACCTGGTAAAAGCCTATAGTAAATATATGCAGAGAGTTAAGAAAAGATGTTGCATAGGATACTGGAACCAGAAAGAGCACTTGGAAATTGAAAAATGTAGTACAAGAAATGAAAACAATCTCTAGAGAAGAGGTGAGGTATAAAGCCGAGGGAATTTCCCCAAAAGCAGAACCTTAAGTCAACAAGATAGAAAATAGGAGAGAAGAGGAAACAAAACTGGAGGATCAATGCAGGAGAAGCAAACTGAATTAACAGGAGTTCCAGAAAGGAGGGGAAGAAAGCTTCATAGAAATAATGTCCCCCCACCCCCCGCCCCGCAAAAGTCCTAATTCATCCAGACTGAAAGGGTAGGAGGATGAAAAAGCCCGCCAGGATCAGAGAAGAGTCCAAAGTTTCCAGAAGAAGAAAAAACAGGCCACATTCAAAGTGAGAAAGGCTCTGAGCTTCTCAATAGCACCACAGGAAGAATGGTATCAGTAGAGCAAGACCTTAAACATTCTGAGAATAATTTCCAACCTAGAAGTTTCTAAACCCAGACAAACTAGCACTCACGTGTGAAGGTGGAATGAAGACATTTCAGACATGCAAGGCCTCAGAAAATCTATCTCTCATGCACCCTTTCTCAAAAACTCCTGGAAGCTATGCTCCAATTACGAGAGAGAAAAATCAAGGAAGAATCCAAGGAATCCAGGAAACAGGAGATGCAACGTTGGAGAAAGGCCTCCCAGCACAGGAGCTGGGCAGCAGTTCTAGAGGGGAGCCTGCAGGACAGAGGGCTCCAGGAGGATGTCTCCAGGGAAAAAATGAAATTGATCTATTATCTGATACATTTGTACAAGATGTACAAAAAAGGAAACACAAACATAGTAACTATGTGGCTCAGCAGAGAAAATGTTTAAATAATCACAATAAAGTAGATGCTGAATGCTGATTTGACCAAATACTGTGATTGAACTGTATTAGGAGGATGGGAAGAATTGGAGGTTGTAAGAGAGTTAAAACTTCACCGTAATAGAAAGTTAACAGATAATGTAAAAAATAGTAATAATAAAAACCTTTCTCCTTTGCCATGAGACCGGAAGAACTGGATGGTTCCCAGCTACCATTACCGAACATTTTGTTTGTTTTTGTTTATTGTTGTAGTTTAAGTGAAAGTTTACATTTCAAGTTAGTCTCATACAAAAATTTATGCATACATTGTTATGTGACCCTAATTGCTCTCCCTGTACTGTGACAGCACTCTCCTCCTTTCCACCCCGGATTTCCCATGTCCATTGAACCAGCTCTTGACCCTCTCTGCCTTCTCATCTCACCTCCAGACAGAAGCTGCCCGTTTAGTCTCATGTATCTACTTGAGCTAAGAAGCACACTCTTCACAAGTATCATTTTATGTCCCACAGTCCAGTCCAATCTTTGTCTGAAGAGTTGGCCTCAGGAATTGTTTTAGTTCTGGGTTGACGGAGAGTCTGGGGGTTATACTTTCTAGGGTTCTTCCATTCTCAGTCAGATCATTAAGTCTGGTCTTTTTATTAGAATCTGAGTTCTGCACCCCACCTTTCTCCTCCTCCATCAGGGACTCTCTTTTGTGCTCCCTGTCAGAGCGCATTACTGAACATTTCAATCAAAGATTCCATAGAAGAATCCTGACCAAAAGGGGAAAAAAAGTTGAACAGAATTTCAAATTCTCATGGAATTCAGACTTTCTGGAGCTATGTAGGCTGGATGAACCCCAAAACTATTCCCCTGAGATAATCTTTAAACTTCAAAGCAGAAATATCCCCTGAAGTCTTCTTTAAACAAAATAATAGTTTAGCTTAATTAGCAAAGAATGTCTGTCTTGAGCATTGTGCTCTTTTAAAGAATTATCTATATGGGGTCAAACTGACAATAGCAACTTGAAAGTTCAGATAAGAAGCTTAGTAAACAGTGAGTTTATGTTATTGGTGGAGGAAAAATTTGGAAAAGGACAGTGAGAATGGCCACACAACTTGAAGAATGGAAAGAAGTCACTGAATTGTACGTGTAGAAATTATTGAATTGGTGTTATGTTTTGCCGTACGTATTTTCAACAAAAAATAAAATTTTTTAAAAAAAGAATAAAGCTGTGGAAGAATGTAATTGATGTCACTGAATTGTACATGTAGAAATTTTTGAAATAGTATCTCTTTGGCTATGTATATTTCCACCAAAAAAAAAAAAGGCCCTCCAAGGTTGAGAAGGGAGAGTGTCGACATGTCATGGGGTTGTTAACCAGTGTCATAAAACTGTATGTGTACTGACTGTTCAGTGAGAAACTATTTATTCTGTAAACCTTCATCTAAAGTACAATTTAAAAAAAAAAGAATAAAGCCGCATAAACAAAAAATACAAAACCTCTTCAAGTATGATCTAAAAGCTACATAATATTCCATCAAATTGATAGTCTACAGTTTACTTAACCAGTCCCCAGCTGTTGGACATTTAAGTGTGTTTGTGGGGTTTTCTATTTTTATTTTTACTTTTTGTCTATTATAAACAACACTGCAGGGAACATCTTTATGGCTCTAGCTTCTTCTTGAGCAAGCTTGAGTTTCCCGTTGGGCTCCCAAGTGGGAACCTCAAGCCTCAAAGAGGCAGCTATTCCTGAGACCTCAAAAGGAGGTGGAGGGAAGAACATTTCAGCCGTAGGCTCCTCACCAGTATCCTCCTCCCACCAAGTCTCATCTCAGGGCTACCTGGAGCATTTCACAAATATTTCACCCTGGTGCTCAGCATTAAGATACTTCAAAGCCTATTAATATCAGCGTGTCCCTCACAGCCCAGAAGGGCAGGTTAGGCAGGTATGGGCCCGCTCATTTTACAAAGGAGTTAACTGAGGCCTGAGAAGCTTGTGACAGACAGGTCCTCCAGCATAGTGGCCTTTTCTGTGCCTTCTGAAGGTGCTTATTTCCCATATTTCAGATCAGCAAACTTTGCTAGAAGTCCTAGTGTCCGTTTTTTGTCCCGCCCGACCTCCTCACCTTCTTAGTACCTGGTCCCTTCACCCTGTATCCCTCTTGTTCTCTCTCCCCTCTCCCAGGCCTGCTCTCAGGAAAGGACCTGATTTTGGGTCAACTTGGAGGGTTTTACCAACCAAGGATGATTTCTATTAGCTTTCTAAGGGTGCCCTTTCAGGCACTGAGGGGAGTTGGTCTCTGAGCCCTGAGGGCTCCTCCGTACCTGCATGGGGCCATAGACCTCGGAGCGGTCGAACATGAGCTTGAAGTAGCTCAGGCTGCTCAGGGCGGCCTGCCAGGGCATGTACTCTTTCTCTTGGATCAGGAAGAGTGTGTTGTTCAGTGCCAGAGTGACAGGGACTATTTGGGCACTAGGAACAAACACAGAGGCCCAAGTCAGCACCTCCACCCTGCCCAGTCACACCCAAGAAGCCCCCGCCCAGGCCCTCAAGACTCCTCCTCAGCCCTGGACTCTTTGCCCCATTCTGGAGCCTGAGGTCCCAGAGCCCCAGCTGACCCAGCTCCAGCATTCACCAGGAGGGAATGGAGGACACGGATACTGGGTGGTGTCCCATTTTATAGATGAGAAAACTGAGGCTCAGAGAAGTAAAGTGAATCACCCAAGGCCACAGAGCCAGTAAGAGAGAGCTGAGTTTCAAAAGGACAAAACACTTGTGCTCTTTGCTCTGCCGAGCCCCCTTCTCTGGCTTGCTCAGCCCTCTGAGCCTCCCTCTCTCCTCTTCCTCAGGCTGTCTTTGCACAGTTGCTTCATGAATGTTTGGGTCCATGGGAGACGTGAGTCATGTCAGAGCTTAGCACCTCTTGGGAACACAGTAGGTGCTCAGTCAATATTTGTTCATCCATGCTGCATCTCTCCTGGCCTGCCCATTCGATTCTCCCAGTACCTAGCAGGGCAGCCTGGCACCCCATAGGCCCTCAGGAAAAGCGTGGTGCCATGGGATACAGTGAGGTTTCGGAGTTGGACAGTCCTGTGTCTGGCTGTCATGGGCTACTCTGTGACCTCGGACAAAGTACTCTGAATCTCAGTTTGCTCATCTGTGAACTGGGGATGATCCTGCCACCAATCTTTTGGAGCAAGAAGACTCAGGGAGCTGTGTATGGGGGTGAGGGTGATCAGAGGTGTAGTGAGGGGCCAGCAGAAGGGGGCACTTTCCCCGGGGCACAAGTCCAAGAGTGCGCCAGACGAGGCGCGGAACGATATTCCGAGACGCCAAACATGAAAGGCGCAGGACTGAGGCAGCCAACCAAGCGGGGGGGGGGGGGGGGGGGGGAGGGGAGGTGTTACTGCTATCAACTTCCCTTCATCCTGAAATTGGGGAGGGGGGTGGGCAACTTAGAGATTACCCCTGGGCACTTGTTATCCTCGCTGCGCGCCCGGGGGTGATGTAAGAGAGCTCACTGCGCTGCGTCCCAGCACACAGTAAACCCAGCGGGAGGAAGCACTGGCTGCGCCAGGCTGGGCCCAAGGAGGAAGGGGTGCCACCCACCTGGCCAGGTTGAAGGAGTCGTAGATGATTTGGGCCCGATTGATGACAGGGATGGCCTAGAAGGGGAAACAGCGTGTGACCTCAGGCTGGCGGTGGGGACAGGCCCTGCAGTCTGCTGCCCCGTTCTGGGGCTGGGCCTAGGCCAGGGGATGGGGGGGGAGGGGGTGGCAGACACCCACCGACGAATCTGACTGCAGCTGATTCTGAATTTTCCTCCAGTTGTTATTGTCGTAGTTCACCTGGTAATAGCCCGTCACGTTGATGTTCAGCAGGACCCAATCAGCATTCTCCATTTGGAATAGCTTGTTCTGGGCTGTGAGGAGGGACCAGCGCTGGGGCGGGGGCTGCTCAGACGGCCACATCTGACCCCCAGACCTCCTCTCTCCAGGTTTTGGTGAGAGTAGCTTCCTATGCCACCTGGCACCAGCTCGCCCTCAAGCCTTTGGGGCGGTAATGCCAAGGAAAGTGGGAGAACGAGGGTGTAGGACTGGGCTGCAAGACCGAACTCTACCTCTGGCGGGCCAGTGACCTCAGACAGGCTCGGTGTGGCCAGGACAGTGACAGTGGCCTGGATGTCTCCATCAGCACACCCCTGGCCACTCAGGCTCAGCTCCTCCTCCTCTCCCTTCTCCTCCCCCTCCTCCTCTCCTGCTCTCCTGCCTGCAACGGCTACATCACCTACCGTCCCTGTCCCCCCAACCAGAAACCCGCACACTCCTCCCTCTCCCTCTCCTCCCATCCAGCCAGCCCCTCAACACTGCTCATATCTTCCTCAGGGCTCAGCCCTCCCTCCTCACTGCTCTCCCTCCTCCTCTCTCACCTCTTCCATCCTGCCGGTCTGACCTAATCACTTGCCCACTGCCCACCTGCCCAGGCTCCCCCTTGCCGAGGATACAACCTTCCTCTCCCACAGTCTGCAGAACCCTCCAGGACCCAGCTTCCCCTCTGGGCACACCTCTGCCCTAGCCACACTCGGTCCCCTTGCTCTCTCCCACCTCCATGCCCTTGCACTTGCTAGTCCCTCTGCCTGGAATACTTTTCTCTGCCCTGTCAGCCTGGATAACTACTACTCTTCCTCTAAGACTCAGCTCATCTCCTCCAGGAAGCCTTCCCTGACTTCTCCATGAAGTTGAATTTCCCTTATTCCCAGCTCCCTACCCCCATGCCCCAGTAGCCCAGTTACGCATGCCTCTGATAAAGCACTCAGCATAGCTTTGGTGTGTTTTTAACCACTTGTTGTCCTCCCTATAATCTGTAACCTTGGTCAAGGCAGAGGACGGCTGGCCTTGACCTTTGTTTTCCTCAGTGCCTGGAGCAGAGTAGGGCTGCTCATGCTTTGAGGACTTACCACATGCCAGGCACTGTTTTAACCATTTTATGTGGATTGTCTCATTTAATCCTCACGCAACCTAATTTGGTAGACGTTGTTCTTAGCCCTATTTTACAGATGAGGAAATAGAGACCAGAGAGGGGAAGTAGCTTGCCCAGGGTCACACAGCTGAGCAGTGGCAGAGTGGAGATTGGAACCAAAGAAGTCTGCTCCATTTGTTGAATGAAATAGTGAAGGAACCCCCAGAACGTGAGCCAGGAGCTGGGAGTATGGGATGGGGAATGCTGCCTACTAGAGCAGGGCTGGGTTACCTTCCTTGGTGCCCTGCAGCCAGTATTCTTCCTGCTCTTTACCATTTTTGACAGACGAGATGGGCACGAACCACAGGTAGCTGCAACGAGAGACCAGGAGCCAGGCGGTAAGAGATGGCAGCCATGCCCTGGCTCCCAGTTTTTGCCCTGCTCTAGTACCAAGTGCCCCATCCTCCTGGCCCCAGGAGGGAGAGCTTGGGTATCACCACTGGGGCTGGGACCATAGCAGGCCAGAACCTACTGTGGTCAGGGGGCCCCATTGCAGCACCCACTCCAGGACTCACTCCAGGGGCCCCAATGCAGCATACACTCCAGGTCCCTGTTTCAGGGACCCCGTCTGCTCACTTGAACTCTGAAGGGCGGGTGACATTGGACTCAGGGTCAAGGAGGAAGTGCTTCTGGGAGATGGTCCCCTTGTTAGTGTCCACAGTGATGAGAGGGAAGCCCATTTGCAGGGTCCAGCGGTCCATGATGTTGCGCACGGAGTTGGGAAGTTTGAGGGATGGTGTGTCATCTACAGCCTGAGGGCAGAGCCAGGAAGCATGGCTGTCAGGAGACAGCCACCTCCCACCCCCCACTCACCCAGGGCAACCCCTCGGCCTGGCAGCTCCTGCAGACTCTGGCCTCTACCCTGTGGGGACAGCGCTGTGGGGGAGGCAGTAGAAAGTGCACTGGGAGTGAGAAGCCGGGCCCAAGTCCCAGCTGTGCTACTCCTTGGCGGTGCAGTGCTAGGCCAGCCGAAGAACTGCCCAGCTTCGGTTCAGTCCCCATCAGCTAAATTAAACTGTGTGGCCCCCTATTCCGTGGTCCACCCTGTGTCATGGAAGGGCACTGCATACTCATGGTTCAGCCTGAGTAACACTGAGAGATGAGAAGGAGGAGGAGACAGAGAGAGGAGGGAAAGAGGGTGTGTGCGTGTGTGCGTGTGCGCATGTGTGTGCCTGGGTGCACAGGTGCACACGCGTATGTGCAACGTGTGCGTGTGTATGAAGGAAATGAACCCAGATGGGGATCTGGGGGACAGGCTTAGAGATGGTTTTTATTGTCTTCTTGTCTTTTTCATCTTTTCCCATGCACGTGCATTGCTTTTGTAATAACAACAGTGAAAAAGTCAACGATATCTGTTGAGAAGTGAAACGTCTAAGAATAAGGCAAAAAAAGACGGCCGAAGAGCATGTCAGAAGGGCTAAAAGTTGAGAGGAGGGGAATAGAGGGAGGCAGGGAGAAGGGCTCTGGCAGAGCTGGAGAGATGCCTGAGCATGGAGGAGCACTGGGTTTGGAGAGATTGGAAAAAGGAGAAAACCACAGCAAAGCCAGGAGGCTTGAATGGAAGTGGAAGGGAAGGGTAGGGACAGAGGTGCTAGCATCACCTTGCCGGCGGCATTTATTCAGGGTCGGGGAGCTGGGCCAAGCTTGTGGGAGATTTAAGCTGGATTGAGACCAGCCCGGAGCAAACTCTGTAATGAGGACCTTGGTCCCTGCTCTGTGGTCTGACTGGCCATGGGACCCAGACACCTGGGGCCTGGACAGACAGGGGCAGCAGTGGGGGTAGAAGAAGCTGGCTGGGCAGCCGAAGGGGAAGAGGGGATATTGGTGTGGGAGCGACCAGATGCCTGAGGGGCCACATCCTGGGGTAAGGAGAGCCACAGAGAAGGGGGAGGGCTGTGTAGGAGTGGAAATGATGGAGGGACAAGGGACAGTGTGCAGACTCAGCCCCAGGAGGGAGCGGGGTGGCCCTCCAGAGAGGTAGGGAGGGAGGTAGCAGCCTCTAGGTAAAAGGGGAGTGCGAGTCTGCCTCACAAAACAGAAGCTGCTGGGGTCTGAGTGGACAGGAATGAAGGCGGGCAGGAACAGAGGGTCAGAGTTTGTGCTGAGGTTGGTGGTGTGTGCAAAGTCATGCCTGAGAGTGGCAGGCTGGGGCACAGGGCAGCCAGCAGTGCTGAGTAGGTTAAATGACTAGCTCCAAGTTCCAGGCAGAGGAGGGCTGGACTTGGGAACTGGGATAGCTTATTTCTTCATGGCTAAGCTAAGATGAAGAGACTCATCAGCTCCCCTCACGGAGCTCATTACAGTGTGAGGCAGGCCACTGCCAGGGGTCTTGACACAGGGTCTCACAAAGCTCCTACAAGTCGCCATCACGGCACCCATTTTACAGATAAGTGACTGAGGCTCCAAATGACCTGCCTGGTATGGTAATGAGAATGATCCAGACCTCATTCTCTTACACATATGCTGCCCCTGGGACTTTCAGCATCTCAGGAAGCCAACAGAATGGCTTCAGAGGGGCTGGCAGTTACCGACCTTCTGCAAGTGCTCCCATAGGTCCAGGTAGTTGGTGTTATTGTAGGCAAAGGTGTGGAGGTAGGACTGTGGAAAGACAGGCCACAGTGAGGACAAAGCTGGTGTCCCCCAGACTACACCACTCAACCCTGGTGGTAGGCTGGGGCAGGGGGCAAGAGGCAGGTGCTGAAGGAAGCCCACCCACCCCATGGCCGTCCAAGGGGTACTCACCACCAGGCCCTTCCTGAATACATCCTCAGTCAGGAAGCTGGACAGCATCCTGAGGACTGAAGCTCCCTGGGGATGAGCAACAAACAAGAGAGGGGCGTCAGAAGCCTGGACTGGACCACCATCTGACTGGAGCAGGCCCCCTCCCAGCAGAGTCCCCCGCTCCCTCCCAGTGCCCCATCCTAGAGGGTGAGGCTCACCTTGCTGTAGGCAATGGTGTCAAACTGTTCGCTGATCTGGGCAGGCGTGTTGACCTCACTGGCAGGGGAGGACAGCGGGTGGGAGGAGGCCAGCGCATCCACGGCCATCACTTTGTACACATCATTCACCACTATGAGGTCTTTCTGCAAACCCCCAATGGCCATCAGCTGGCTGGGCAGACTGGCCTGGGAGGGGATAACTCAGGTCCACCCCACTGTGGATCCTGGGGACCCCTAGACGGCTAGCTCACCAGATTCCAGCTGGGTTCTGCGTAGTCAGCACCCAGGTACTCCACGTAGGAGGCAAAGCCCTCGTTCAGCCACAAGTCGTTCCACCAGGCCACAGTAACCAGGTTCCCAAACCACTGTGAGGAGAGGGGGTCAGCGGCAAGCCACTGGCCTAGCTATCACTAGTAGTACCCAGAGCTACCCTTCCTCACTGTGACTCCTCCCTGTTACCTGCCAAGTGGGACTCTCTTCCCAGAAGCCCCCTCTGCATCTGCACTCCCCATGATGGGGGTACCTGGTGGGCCAGCTCGTGAGCAATCACAGTGACCACCCGCTCCTTGTTGCTGCTGGAAGAGGACAGTGGGTCGAACAGCAGGGCGCTCTCCCGGTAGGTCACCAGCCCCCAGTTTTCCATGGCACCCGCGTTGAAGTCAGGCAGGGCAACCTGGTCTGGGGAGGTTAGGCTGTTGGCAGGATGGCTCTGGGTGTGGAACCCCATCCACTTCTCCCCACCATAAGGACCCTCACTCACCAGATTTTTCCAATGGGTAGGGTGTGTTATAATATTGGGAAAAGAAGTCCAGGATGGGGCCTGTCACGTTCAGGGCGTAATTGCTGTGGCCCTCTGTGGTTGCACTGGGCCGAGCCCAGACACGGATCTGTAAAGAGGGTGGAGGGTAGGTCAGGGGGCCCCTCCTGGGGCCTGGTGCAGGTGGGCAAGCTCCCCGCTGGGAGGCCTGTCAGCAGAGGAGGGGACTTGGGGATTTTGGGGGGCTTTGGGTCCTACGGAGGGGCCTTTGGGAAAAAACAGTAGTCAGAGCCACCATCTGTCTGATAGCTTCATGGGTATGGGACGTTATTCCATTTTTCAGATGGTTAAAGTGAGGATCAGAGAACTTAAGAAGGCAATTGCCTGAGATCACTGAGAGCTATTCAAACATTGACCTGAAGATCCAGGGGCTGGTGCATGGAGGAGCTAACAGGAAAGGCTCCAGGCTAGGCTGGTTCCAGGGAAGGAGGGCAGGTGGGCCCAGCTTCATACCTGAACTTTGTTGAGTGTTTCTTTCTGTATAGAGGTGAACTCGCTGACAATGTAGGCTAGCAGGTATGTGGACATCCGGGGCGTGGGTTCAAACTCAGTGACATTCCAGGTCGGGTCTCCATCAAGTGGGACACTGGGACCTGGGTATGGAGCACACGGGAGTGTGAGGATGAGCCCCCTCCCCTGCCCTGCATCCCAGCCCCAGGGTTCCTGCCCCCCAAGGCTGTGTGGCCCCAGGACAGAAGCCACTCACCTTTGGGTAGCATGTTGGACAGAGCGGTGAAGTTATTGGGGTGGACGATCGTGATGTTAAATCTGGCCTTCATGGCCGGCTCGTCAAAGCAGGGGAAGGATTTCCGGGCATCTGTGGCCTGCATCTGTGTCGTGGCCACCACCCTGCCCAGATACCAGGATGTTAGAGGGTATACAGGCAGAATCCCTGAGTCGTGTGGGTGTAGGTACCTAGGGCCTTAGGGTCCTGCTAGGCTTGCAGGAGAAGGGGGGCATGGACTGCTGTTCTAGCAAAATCCCTGCCCTACCCCCTACTCCCAGCGGCCTCAGATCCCCAGCAGGTCAGCTGATGGTGGCAGATCAGGGCTCCTTCTGGACTCAGGCTCAAAGTTCTGGCAGGCTCTACGCCTGTATTAACTGGGGGACCTTGGGTGAGACATTTCTCTCCTCTAAATCTCAGTTTTCCTATCTGTCGAAGGGACACTTATACCGCTTATCCTTGACTCCCTGATATGGGATAGGGAAGCCCTCCAGAAAAGGGTTTGCTGTCAGGGTAGCTGTTCCACCAGATGCTGCTGATGGAGTGATGGACCAGTAAAGCGCCCAGAAGGTTCAAAGACCTTGAACCCAACCTTTACTTGGCCTCCAGGATCCAGCTCTGCCTCAGCATCTAAGATCTGCCCCAACTAGGCAGACCCAGCTCAAACTTACTTTTTGACACCCCCATCCATGTACTCGCTTCGGTAGAAGCCTGCCAGGTCATCAGCCAGCTCCCCCACGAACTCACTGTCCATCTCATACTGGCTGCCTACCACAAGGTCGCCCTTCAGGTGCACCACCAGATAGTCAGTGAGCACGACCAGCTCGGTCTTGTCGATTTCAGGGGGCCTCGAGCCCCCTACTCCCCGCAGGGTCACTGGGTGCCCCTGGGAGGTGTAGTTGAGATTCCTGCTGTGGATGATGATGAGATTGGTGGCCTCCATGCAGGTAAAGCGGACGGTGCTGTTGCCCTGGAAGATGTACAGGCCCTGGTCGTTGGGCTGGAGGTGCGGCCTCAGCCACACCCTGTAGGACTCGGGCATCAATGTTGTGGGCAGGCGGTATCTGTTCCATGGTTGGCTTTGGTCCAAGGTGGTGGCCGTGGTGGGGCTGACGGGGCCCGAGGTGGGGTGCCCCAAGCTGGAGTTCTCTGCATTCTTGTTCTTCTCATTGGCATACACCACAGACAGCGTGACAATGGTGCACAAGGCTGCCACACCCAGCAGGATGCCCAGAATGCCCAGGGACTTGGAGATATAGAAGCCCTTGGCCATGGTGAGGGAGGGCTGGGAGCTGGGGTGGCTCAGGATCAGCCGGGAAGAGAGCAGCCTTGGGCCAGGTTTATATCCTTGAGGGGGAGGAGCCCCACAGCCAGCAGACTGGGCAATAATTAACCAGGGCTCAGACAGACGAAGGTCACTGAACTGGGTAGGGGCACGCTGTGCCCAGGGCTCCGGAGAAGGGATCCAGGAAGAGGAGCGTGGAGTGCTGCTCAGGCGTGCCTGCTGGGAGCAAACAGAGTGTCCAGTTACAGGCTGCAGGCTGCCCTGAAGCCGCCTGAGGGCTTAAGGGCAGGCTACAGGATCAGCCTACTGGGTAGAAGGAGCAGCCAGGTAGCATCCATCTGCCTGTGAACCCAGTCGGTGAGAACAGCAGCAGGAGGATTGAGGTCAGAGTCAAGGAGGGACTTCCCAGGAGCAAGAAGTCAAAAATGCACAGAAAAGAGTGGGATTGGTCACTGGCTCCTGTCAAGAACACGCTGGGTCATCCCTTTGGTTGGATCCCTGGAAGGATTCCTGGGGCTTCTTAGCAACATGGTCCCAGCCTCCTGTGGATCTTTCCAGAGCAGGGAGTTCTTCCAGGCTCACCTCACTTTCCTTTCTTGCAAAATATTTTTTCTTTAATTATCAGCCTTTTTTTTTTTTTTTTTTTAAGGTGAGGAGGCTGGTGGAGGCTTAACCTCTTCCCAGCTGTGACCTTGGGCAGATAGCTTATGTTTCTGAACCTGTTTCCTCATAATAAATAATAGTATTTACCTCCCAGGTTTGTTGGACAGATTTAATGAGAAAACATATTAAGCACCACATAGTAGAACCTAAAAATCATTCCCTTCTTTCTTACCCAGAACTCAACCATTGCCTCTTTTCCTATCCTTGGCACAGATGACAGTATTATTTATCATACTCAATAAAATATGCCTTTACCAAAAGATAATGTTCATTATCACCCTTTCAGGAGCCCTGATGATGCAATGGTTAAGCGCTCTGCTGCTAACCAAAACGTGGGTGGTTCAAACCTATCTGGGGCTCCCCAGGAGAAAAGACCTGGCGATATGCTCCCTTGAAGATTACAGCCTAGAAAACCCCATGGGGCAGTTCTACTCGGTTGCTATCTGTCGGAATCGACTTGAGGGCGCACAGCAACAACATCACCCTTTCACCTACTAGTTCGGTTTCTTAGACCTGACACCACCCCTGCCTCACTCCACATCTAATCCACCCTGTCCCCCTATCCCCCCACTCTCATCATTTACATGGACACTGCTGCACCCTCATGGACTCCCCGCTTCAACTCTGACCTCTCAAACCTGTGTGCCACATGATTCAGATCATTTTATGCTACTGCATAAAACCTTTGCTCTTAGAACGCAGACCAAACCTTCTAAAGAGATCCAAAACCCAGCTGCAATCTGCCTGCCCACTCATTCTCGCCACATTTTCCCTCTGTCATGACACTCTGGCCTTCATCTAGCCCCTCCAACTTGCCATGGTTCCTCCACCACAGGGCCTTTGCATGTGCTATTCCCCCTGCTGGGATCATCTTCTGTCTCCTCTTGCCCTGAGTAGTTCTTATTCACCATTCAGATCTTCCTCAGAGAAGCTGCCCTGATCTCCCTGACCAGGTCAAGCCCCTATTAGCTCCACTGGCACCACGAACCTCTGTGTTCACCCTATGACTCAGTGAAATTTTCCATTTTATCTGTGTGGGGATAACTTGAGTCAAGCCTTTCTCCCTCACCAGCCTGCTGGCCCCCCGAGAGCAGGGCCTTAGCTGCTTCTGCTCACTGGCAGTTGGCACAGTACCTGGGACATAGTAGGTGCTCAATAGATATTTGGTGAGTGAATGCATGTATAGTATATGAAAGAATGAGTAAAGAATATCAATTCAGGAGTTAGGTCTTTCTTTCTGGCCTCTGTCCACATCCCTGTCCCCACCTCCACACCTGCCCTGGGAGAATTGTCTACGCCTTCTCTGAGTGCTCCTCCAGCCATGGCAGACAGGCAGGACTCTTGGGACTCTTGTTAGGCCCAAACACACCCCAGGGCTCACACGCCTGTCTGCTCCATCAGCCTGTTTGCTCCTTGAGGACCTCACTCTTCTGCCACCTCCTGCCTTGGCTTGGACTGGACACCCCTGAGCCTGCACAAAGGCTTGCTAAATGAACACAAGAATGAATAGAATTAATGCATTGATTAGTTCATTCATGCGTAAGTGCAAGAGTAAACGACGGCCACCTCTCAGCTGGCCTGTGGAGGCCAGGGTCTGAGTGCAGAGTCTTCAGGGGAATCCACTGGATGCCCACCTTTCAGATCTAGGGTGCCCTGAAGCCCTCTAGAGATCTGCTCCCTGGTGCCCTGGTCTGGGGCCAGCATGGACTTTCCATTGCATGACCAGCAGCCACTCCCCCGTCAGGCCCAGGCTGATGGCCAAGGGCACCAGTGGGAAGCCAAGTGCCAGGGAGGGGTGTGGGCTGAGAGGGCAGAAATCTCCAGCTTGGGCACGGTGACAGAAAGGGGCAGTGGTACCAAAGGATGATGTAACGTGTTCCCAATCTCCCTCCATCAAGGCTAGAATTTGCCAAGGGAGTGGCTCGGCAGGCTGGCACCCAGGTGCTGTGTATCCCCCCACCCCCACCCCCTGTTCACTATGCCTCTTGTTGGGCCTGCAGCCCCCTCCCACCTTTGCAGCAGAAAGACACACAGATCGCTTGGTCTAATCCTTTCTCCAAACAAAGACAGAGGCCCTTCCCGGCCGACCATGGTCTTCCTGTTTGCTTTGGATGCAGACCACAGGCCCAGCTGGCTGGAATCTTTATGCTTTGGGGAGGGCCTCTGGTCTTTAAAGTTGGCACAGCAGGCAGCCTACTGCCTGGAAACAAGAGGTCCCTTCCCTGGGCACCATGCCAGCCAGGCTGGGGCGGGGGGCAGAGAGGGGGATGCTCCGTAGCCTGCAGCTGCAGTCATACAGAGGAGTGCCTCTCTTACAGTCCCTACCTCGGCCCAGGTCTGGCCACCTCCACACCTCACCAGTCAGTGGTGGCAGTGCTGCCTCTTACCCGCCTCCCAGCCTTGCCAGCACACATTGGCAAACCTATCTTCCTAACAGTGTGGGAAGGATTCTCTTGCTCAAATTTGCTCCCTGGTTCCTCACTGCCTGTAGAATAAAACTTCAACTCTGGCTTGAGCCTCAAGAGCTTCTGTGAACTTGACCCTCTGGCCTCTCCTCTTTCCACTACCCACTGTGGGCCCTTGACATTTCCCTAAACCTTCTGGGCTTTTTCATATCTTTGTGCCTTTGCTCATCTTCCTCCTACTGCCAGAAATGCCTTTTCTCTCCCTCCTGTCAAACTCCTACTCATCCTTCAAAAGGCAGCTCAAAGGTCACTGCCTTCTTATTCTTGGTGCCCGTATCCTCTTTGCGTTTCCCCTGCCTCTGGCTCATACATCTATCACAGCACTTATCAAAAGACAATCTATGTGTTTGAAAGCCTGCCACAAGGCCTAAGCACCCAGAAAAAAAAAAAAAAACCAGTTCCCATTGAGTTGATTCCATTTCCTGGTGGCCCCGTACGTTTCAGAGTAGAACTGCACTCCACAGGATTTTCAACGGTTGTGACCTTTCGGAAGTAGATCACCAGGGCTTTCTTCTGAGGTTGTAGCCAAACCTCCAAGCTTTCAGTTAGTCCTGAGCACTTAACCACTGGTACCATCCAAGGACTCCTAGGCATCTGGAGGGAAGGCTAAACGTATGACAATGTTCGCAATCCTTGCCATGGCCTGCAGGTCTCGTATGATCCAGCCCTCAGTGATTTTCTGGCCTCTTCATAAGCTCTCTCCCACCTGTCAGCCTCGGTACTCCAGCCCCACTGGCCTCTTTCAGTTCCTCAAACCCACCTCTCTCGCCCTCCTCCAATCTCCACACACAAGCTACTCCTTGGGCCTAGAAAGCTGTCTGCCCGCTCCTACCTACCACCCACTTGTCCTTGAGGCTCATCTTGGTGGTGCTGCCCCAGGGCAGCCCTCCCAGCACCACCCGGCACATGGCTAGTGCCATATTCTTCTCCTTCACTGCCTCAGACCCAGTCATAGCTGATTATGTCCCTCCCCACCCCACATCTGAGAGCACCATGGGGGTAGCTCCACATCTATAACATCTTCCACAGCAGGCACAGTACCTAGCACACAGCCAGCGGGCGATACATGTTAGTGGAATGGATACATCAGTAATCAGAGAGAGAGCAATTAAAGATGGAACTCAGCATAATTCAGGTCCTTAGTCTGCTGACTGGGCCCTTAGAACGTGCACACAAACCACTTCTGTGAGTTTTGCCATATCTGTGATCCTCCAGTGCATTATTAACTTATTAATTTTTTTTTTTTTTTTACTTAGCCTTCTCCTGAGCAGTAATGACCATGAAATCATGGCTTGATGTTGTTGTTTTTTTTCTTCTATGTATTTAATGATTATTATTTAAAAACCGTTCATCTCCTCAAGAAAAGGTTTAAACACAGAAGAAAACATTCTTTGATGGCTTTGAGGGTGGGGAGGGAGGGTGAGGGTTATTTACTAACTACATAGCAGATAAGAATTATCTTAGGTGAAGGGAAGGACAGCCCACACTACAGAGAAGTCAGCACAACTGGACTAAACCAAAGCTAAGAAGTTGCCTGAATACAGTCAAACACTTTGAGAGACAGAGTAGCAGGGGTAGGGGTCTGGGGAGCATGCTTTCAGGGGACATCGAGGTCAATTGGCATAATAAAGCTTATTAAGAAAATAGTCTGCATTCTACTTTGATGAGTGGCTTCTGGGGTCTTAAAAGCTTGCAAGTGGCCATCTAAGATGCATCAGTTGGCCCCAACCACCTGGAGTAAAGGAGAATGAAGAACACCAAAGACACAAGGAAAGTACTAGCCCAAGAGACAGAAAGGGCCACATAAACCAGAGACTTCATCAGTCGGAGACCAGAAGAACTAGATGGTGCCCGGCTACCACCAATGACCGCCTTGACAGGGAACACAACAGAGAGTCCCTGATAGAGCAGGAGAAAGGTGGGGTGCAAAACTCAAATTCTAGTAAGAAGACCAGACTTAATGGTCTGACTGAGTCTGGAGGAACCCCGGAAAGCATGGCCCCCGGTTTCTCTGTCAGCCCAGAAATAAAACAATTTCCAAGACCAACTCTTCAGACAGGGATTGGACTGGACTGTGGGATGTAAAGTGATACTCGTGAGGAGTGTGCCTCTTAGCTCAAGTAGATACAAGAGGCTAAACGGGCAGCTTCTGTCCGGAGGCAAGATGGGAAGGCAGAGAGGGTCAGGAGCTGGTTGAATGGACATGGGGAATCAGGGGTGGAAAGGAGGAGTGTGCTGTCACAGTATGGGGAGAGCAATAGGGTCACATAACAATGTATGCATAAATTTTTGTATGGGAGACTAACTTGAAATGTAAACTTCACTTAAACTGTAACAATAGAAAAAATTAAAACAAACCAACAAACTATCTCAGTAGCCCCTGCGGCACCTTGTATAGCTGCATCCACCTTGGGAATGACTGCCCCATACTGTATGATTTTGGGGGAAGTGTCACCAGCAGGCTGTCTTTGGAGGGGGACCTTTCTGCAGGTGAAGGAAACGGGTTCTTTTTACTGTTAATCTCTTGGTAGGGAGAAGCTAAGTACCTTCAGCCCTGTCTCAGCCAGAGCAACCCCTCTATGGGTTTATATATTTCGGCCCTGCCTATGTCCTGGTCCAGAAAACAAAAGTTCTTCTAAATAAAATGTTATGGCTGATAACAATCATGTGAGAGAATATTTAAGGGACAGCCACATGTGTAGACACCAATTACTGAAGGGGAAAAGGCAGTTTCGTCTCAGATGGGGGCACATGTTGCCTTCCACTCAAACACGAAAATGCCAGGAGCCTGGCAGGGAGCTGTGGGCAGTGGAGCGGAGGACAAGTATTCAGGTAAAAGGAGGTGTGATCCAGGCTCCATCACAGGCCACTGGGTCCTCAGGGAAGCCCTGCCCACTCACGCTCAGTTTCCACACTTGAGCTGCAGGGTTGGGCAGGCTGAGGGATAAGGAGCTCCCTAACGCCCGTCCATCTGCTCTGAGGGAGCAGTGAGTGGGAGGAAGGGCAAGGCTGGGGTCCCGGTGCAAGGCACATTCTGGCCTCTCAGGCCCCTGGCCTTCTCCCAGGCTTCTGTGGGCTGGGAAGGGGCCAGAGGCCTCCACCCACAGCTGTGTCAGGCTGGACCGGCCAGCTGCCAGGGTGTTTCCTCTGGGAGTCTCAGAGAGTAATTGTCCTGTGAGAACCTCAGAAGACCCCATGGGAAGCCAGCTCCCTTTGACCTCCCTCATCCAATGTGGGGCATTCAGGAGGGAAGGGGCAGAGAGGCCCTCACGGGGTGGGGGTAAGCATATGAACCAGGGAGGGGCCATCTGGGCTGCAGATCCTGCCTGGGCAACTCCCATCTATGTTACTGAGCACCCACTATGTGCCTCACCAGGATAGCCACCCCCACTTTACAGAAGAGGAAACTGAGGCACAGAGAGGTTAAGTGACTTGCCCAAGGTCACACAGCTAGTTAGTGGCAAGTTTATAGGCTTAACTACATGTGCCTTCTTAAAGTATCCTCCCCACGTTCTCTCCTATAGCAATGCCCATGACAGTTAGAGACCACAAAAGGAGACACGTGCTGTTATGGATTGAATTACTTCCCCCCAAAATACGCATTGAAATCCTGGCCATATGCTGTTATTGACCTAATCATGTGATTAAATCAGTTGGTCTTGGGTAGAGCACATTATCACCCATAGTGTAATCTGATATAATGTAATGACTTTCTATAATGTGCTCTAATGTAATGTAATCAATCAGTTGACATACCAGTGTAGGGTGGATCCTAAACCTAATCACTTCTGAATTATACAAAGAGAAGATTAGACACAGACAAGCAGGTACTGGGGAAGACAGATGCCATGTGAGAATTGCCAACAATCAAGACATGGCCAAGAAAGGATTTAGATTTTTAGCCTCCAGAACTGTGAGAAAATAAATTTCTATTCTTTAAAGTCACTCACTTGTGGTATTTGTGTTACAGCAGCCCTAGGTAACTAAGACACATGCCCTTTCAGCTTAACAACACCCAAGTTACAGATAGCAGATCTGGGTGGGATGAAAGGTCTGATCATATTTTAGGGGGACCGTGTGCCCCTTCTTCTGAATTTTATAGGCACAATAACGGACACAGAGCTGGAGCGGCTGCTCTGGGGAATAGCTGAGAGATTGGGAACCTGGTGGAAGCCAGCTTTGGGTTCTGCAAAAGCACCATGAACTCCTTGCCCCTAGATCAGGATGCGGAGCTGTAGGGGAGGTCCTAGGAAGTAGGGCTTCTTGACAGGCTGTGAGGGATCCTGGCCCTGCGTCCAGGGTGCTGCCGGCCACTCTAGGGCCTTTCAGGACAGACACCCAGGCTTGAGCCTAAGGGTGGGGGTGGATGGCACCGGCTGGAGTCAATAGACCCTCCTTCAGGGGAGGTCAGTGGGGATGAAAGTGCTGGTGCCTCAGTGTGAGCAGCCTGGACGTCCCTCCTGGATTCTTGAATAGCCTCCATCAGGGGTCCCTGATCTTCTATCAAAGCCACAATCCCAGAAACTGGGCCCAATTCCAACACCTTGGCCCCCTCCCACCTGGGGACCCTCATCTATCTCAGAATACTTAGCAATAAAACTTTTGAAGCAAAGGGACTGGAGGACTTGGGTGAAGGGCGTGGGGGTGACAAGGAGCTGGTGTCCCACTCCACAGAAGGCTCTGGGGAAGCACAGGGCAGGGGACAGTAGAGCCTGTCTCTCCTTCTGTGAAATGGCAGCATGGCTCTTCGGTAGCCTCCTTCTGCTCTGAGACTCTAGCCTTAGACTCTACGGTCCATAGGAGGTGGGCTAGTCTGCTGGGGGCTGGGCATGGGCCTTAGTCGCCAGTCCACTGGAGAGAGAGGTGAGTCAGCTAACCCTTGCCAGCTCCCCTCTCTCCAGATGGGTGGGGCCAGCTTCCTATGGAATGGTGGCCCATCCCCACTTCCTCCCTACCAAGCCCTTATTCTTCCCCATCCCTCCCCTCCTCAAAAACAGATTAGAGGTGTCATCTGGTCCAAACTCTCCCTTTTACACGTAGGTAAACTGAGGCCCAGAGACATCCAGGGTATCTAGAAACTCAGTGCTCTGACCTTCCCCTGACAATGCCTGGTTGGTGGGGTCCCGGGGCTGGGTAGGGATTCAAGTCACAAAAGCCCTGTGCAATGCCCACCTGGGGTTTCCCACCCGGAGCACTGATGGGAGATTTCGGAGGTTGGAGTTGGAACCCCTCTGGCCTGTTGGAGGACCTCTCTCCAGAATGAGTGTGGGTGGCTGTGGGAACCTTGATCTGCCTGGCTGCTCCCCAGCGAAGTGTGCTGGAGCAGGCTCCACAGTGCCTGGGCCCCATCTCCCAGGGCTGGAAATGGGTCTCTGGAGATGACTTCAAGGGGTTGTTTGTTGAAGGAGTAAGGGAGACCATGATTGCAAAACGGGCACTTAAAAATAGTTCCCTTTCCTCTTCACTGAAGGTGAGGTGAGGAGGAGGTAAACTGTCAGCGGTTGGCCTTGGACTTCTCTGGGGCTGTATTGAGACCCCCAAGGGGTGACAGGGATGTCCTTTCATCTTCCTCTCCGCCCCACCCACTACAAGACTGAGACCCCAGCTGCCATGCCTTGCCGTTCAACATTTAAGCACCTTTCCTCCTCACACCACCCCGTCTCAGACCCCGGCCCTGACTACAGTCTGCAGCGCCAGCCCTGTCTCTCCGTCTTTTCCTCCCCCACAGGCTCCAGCTGCCCCCTCTCCACCGTCGAGGTCACCTTTCCAGGTGTGAGGGCCTCCGATAAGTTGGGGGACCGACTTGGCTACCAGAGCATAGTGGGGTATTGGACAAAAGAATTCTGCACTCTCGCTGGACCTCAGTTTAGCCATCGGAGGAAGGAGGCAAGACAAACCGACGCCGGTTTCCCTTGCGCGCGTTTCGTGGAGGTCCCTCCCTCACTCCTGTCCCCGTCCACCCACCCGCCTTGAAGCCCCTCCCCGGCCCGCAGCCCCTTCCTCACCTCACTCCACTTGCTTGCGGCCTTGGGGCGCGCGAGCCTGACTGCCTGGAAGCCTCCTTCCCCGGAACCGACGAGCCGGGCTAGCCAGCGACACTGCCCCTCCACAACCTGACTCCTCCTTTCCCCGTCTTTTTAAAAGGGAAGTAACCTGACCCCACCACTACTCCTCCGGGATTAACCCCGAGCAGGCTGCCCTGCCGCAGCTTCGCCTGGACTCCGCCAGGACTTCGCCCGCGGGTCCGCACCCTCCCGGAGCCCCCAGCGTGGGAGGGCGGAGGCCGCTCTCCGACGGCCGGGCCAGAGGGTCTGGAATCGCTCTTCGGTCCCTTCTCTCCCTCCCACCAGCGACGCAGTCCCCCGCCCCCACCCCACCCCATCTTGGTTGCAGTCCCCCGCCCCGCCCCCTGCACATCTGGACGGCATCTGCCACTGGGGAAGGGCCCCGGGGAGCCTCGCTCATCCAGAAAAGAAGAGTGCGCATCCCTGGAAAGTGAGTGTTGCAGGTGATGGAATCCCGCCCACACGTGACTGAACTTTAATATCTGGCACTCTTTATGACCACGCAGAGCGGCAGCAAGGCCTAGTGCTAAAAAAGGACCGCAACCAGGGGTCTGCGGACACATCCAGGCTCTTGCTTCCAGAGGTGGCGAGGCCTTGGACAAGGGCACTCCTCTGCCTCTAGGTGTCTTTTTATTGGGCAGTGACAGATGATATCGCTGCTGTAACAGATTAACACAAACTTGGTGGCTGAAAACAACACAGTTATTCTTTTTTAATTCTGTAGGTCAGAAGTCCGAGGTGGGTCGCACTGGGCTAAAATCAAGGTAAGGGTGGAGCTATGTTCCTTCTGAAAGCTCTCTGGGAGAATCTATTCCCTTTCCTTTTCCAACTTCTACAGGCTGTCCAGGAGATCCTGGATAGCACAATCCTGGTTAACTGCTGGGCTACTTTCCAAAAGCTTGGTGGTTCAAACCCACCCAGAGGTGCCTCAGAAGAAAGGCCTGGCAATCTTCTGAAAGGTCACAGCCATGAAAACCCTATGGAGCACAGTTCTACTCTGACATACATGGGGTCAGTCACCATGAATCGGAATCAACTCATCAGCAACCAGTAAAGGCTGTCCATATTCTTGGCTCATGACCCTCTTTGCAACTTCAAAGCCAGCAATGGCTGGTGGAGTCTTCCTCAGTCCACACCACCTGCCTCTTCTTCTGCCTCCTCTTCCACTTTAAGGGCCCTTATGGTTACATTGAGCGCACCCCGACAATCCAAGATAATTTTCCTATTTTAAGGCTACTAGTGAGCAAATTTAATTCCCCTTTGCCATGTAGCATTAACAGTCACAGGTTTCCAGGATTAGGATGTGGACATCTTTAGGGGGTGGGCATTATTCTGCTTTCTGCAATGCCTTCCAGAATATCAGGTTTAGAAGCAAATGTAGAGATGACCCACCATCTAGTCGGCTCACCTGTGCACTGCGGGTCCCAGACTGGTTGCTTTCTGACCGTGCTTTGTGATTTCACTTGCGCTTGCTCTTGCAAAGCAGCTAAGATGGCTCTACGTAGCAGTCTGAGTTCCCCTTTCTAATTTGCTGCACTGGTCTTAAAAACCAGATCACAAATTTATTGGACTATTAGAATTGCGGATAAAGTAAGCAAGCTCTGAGTGAAACCTGAGAGGCTATTTTGGCTTTTCCCAGAGGTCTCTTTTGTTCACTTACTGACTCTTGGTGGTTCTGGAAAGCGGGGTGCCCCAGTTAAGCCCGTCTCCCCACTCAGCTCTGGAGGCCCTTTTCTCCCTCCAGTGTCTTACCTGCCTGACCTCCAAGCTGGACCTCCAAGCTCTGCCTCCTCCACCAGCCTATCTGGCATAATCTCTATGCCTGACAAGCCAAGGAAAGGCTCAGTCAGGCCAGGAGACACTCTGCGTCCCTGCCTCTTCCGCCGTAGGCTCTGAGGAGGTTTTGAGAGGAGTGATCATCCTGCAGCTGGAAGAACTATAACCCAACTTTCTAGAGGGCTGTTGGGCATAGGAATGAAAGACACTTTCAGGAATTTAGCGTAAGGAAATAGAATATTTATGTACAAGGCTTTTCACTGAAGTGTGATTTATATTAGGGGAAAATCAGAAATAGCCTAAATGTTGAGCAATGGAGGATTGGTTAAATAAATTATGGTTCTCTAGTTTCAGGGGATATCTAGGTCAACTGGCATAACAGAGTTTATTAAGAAAACGTTCTGCATCCCACTTTGGTGGGTGGCGTCTTAAAAGCTTTCGAGCGGCCATCTAAGATGCATCAATTGGTCCCAAACCACTTGGAGCAAAGGAGAATGAAGAACACCAAAGACACAGGGAAAATATTAGCTCAATAGACTAAAGGTCCCCATAAACCAGAGACTCTACCAGCCTGAGACCAGAACTAGATGGTGCCTGGCTACCACCAATGACCGCCCTGACAAGGAACACAGCAGAGAGTTCCTGACGGAGCTGGAGAAGAGTGCAGGACAGAAATCAAATTCCCATAAAAAAGACCAGACTTAATGGTCTGAGACTGAAGGAACCCCTGAAACCCCTGAATGCTCCTGGACGCTCAGTTAACCCAGGACTAAAACTATTCCCGAAGCTCACTCTTCAGACAAAGATTAGACAGGACTATAAAACAAAAAATAATACATGTGAGGAGTGTGCTTCTTAGTTCAATCAGATACAAGAGACCAAATGGGTGGCTCCTGTCTGGAGGCAGGATGAGAGGGCGGAAAGGGGCAGTGTGCTGTCACACTGTGGGGATTGCAACTAATGTCACAAAACAATATGTGTATAAATTTTTGAATGAGACATTAACTTGAGCTGTAACCTTTCACCTAAAGCACAAAAAAATAAATAAATTATGGTCCTCCCACAGGATGAAATACTATACTGCAATTAAAAATAAAGCATGTTTTAGAACCACTGAATGAAACCATGGAAGAATTTTTTTTAGATCTCAGAGTGATGAAAGTTATTCTAAGTTATTATAACTTGAAGCCTCAAAAGAAAAGACTGAGACATTTGGGTGCATAAAAAAAAAAGAGAGAAAAGAAAATTCTGCATTGCAAAAACCACCACAAGCAAAGCCAAAAGAAAAACTTTAAAGGGGGGAGGGGAATTGCAACTCATAACACAGACAAAGGCTCTCTAAAATATAAAGAGCTCCCACAAATCATTTTTAAATGAACCAAAAATAAATGGGGGGGGGGGCAGAAAATCAGCAAAGGGTATGACGAGATGGTTAATGGAAAAAAAAGTTCAGACATGAAAAGATAATAACAAAAATTAGAGCTACAAAAAGGTACTATTCTTCACTTATCTAATCAGCAAAGATAAAAACAGCAGATAACACACTATGTTTACAAGGGCGGGAGAACAGGCACCCTCCGGCCTTTGACCTTTTGGGTTGGCGAGTAAACTGATGCCACCTTGATAGAAGCAGCTGGACAACAGTTATCAAACACATAAATGCATATCTACTTTGGCTCAGCACTTCCACTTCTAGAAGTGTATCCTACAGATACACTCGCACTTAAGTGAAGTGATGAATGTGTAAGGTTCTTCATTGCAGCATAGTAGCTGGAAATAATCAAAATGTCCACCAGTAGAAGTGGGATAAATGAACCACTATTATTGTACAACCATACAATGGAATGCTATCTAGCTATTAAAAAAAACAAACTAGGATGTGCTTTATGGAAGATCCCCAAGATATCTTCTTAAGTAATAAAAGCCAAGTGTAGAGCAGTGTACAACAGTTTACGACTATATTTCAAAAAAGAAAAAGCATATATGCACATACTTTGCTCTTAAATATGCATATATCGATTCAAAAAGTCACACAAGAAACTGGAAACATTTATTATCTCCTGGAAGGGGAACTGGGCATCTGGAGAACAGGATGGGAAAGAGACTTTTTAATGTATCCTTTTGTTCTTTTGAATGTCGAACCATGTAAAATACACTGTATATTCAAAATATAAATAACATTAACAGTTCAAAACAAAAAGACCAGACAATTAACGGATTTTATGACAAAAGTTAAAAACTTTTATGTTTATGGATGAAATGATTTTATGCCTGGGACTTGTTTTGAAATAACGAAGATGGGGTGGGGAAGTCAGGGCTGCTCAATCCCACATGACTTAAAACAGGGGAAAATCAGAAACAACCTAGTGTTCAGTAATAGGGGATTGGTTAAATAAATTATGATACTCTGTGGTGGCACAGTGGTTAAGAGCTCAGGCTGCTAACCCAAAAGTCGGCCGTTCGAATCCACCTGCCACTCCATGGAAACCCTATGGGGCAGTTCTGTTCTGTCCTATAGGGTCACTATGAGTCGGAATGGACTTGACAGCATCATCCTCCTCATCCTCCTCTGTATGAAAAAAAAAATACTATGCCAAAGTTAAAAAAATAATAAATCATGTTTTAGAAGTATTGGAAGTTTTTTTTTTTTTAAATAATAATGAAGTGGGAAGACCTTTAGAAGTATTTTACAAAACCCAGAAGCCAGAAAAGCAAAGATTGATAAATTTGACTGCATGAAAATAAAACTCTCTGCTTTGCAAAAACTACGATAAGCAGTCAAAAAGAAAACGTCATACTGGAGGAAAAATTAGCCATATGTCGGTAGCTGTTGAAACCAAGAGTTGGGTACATTGGGGGTTCATTATCACTGTTCTTACTACTTTTGAGTGTGTTTGCAAATTTCCATAATAAAAGGTAAAAAAAGAAGAAAGAATGTAAATATGTACAAACTCCTATATGGCAAAAATATTTACAACATGTATGGCAGACAAATGATTAGTATCAATATTTTACAATGTCTGATAAGGTGACTATCTTAGTTATCTAGTGCTGCTATAACAGAAATACCACAAGTGGATGGCTTTAACAAAGAGAAATTTATTCTCTCACCGTCTAGGAGGCTAGAAGTCTGAATTCAGGGTTCCAGCTCTAGGGGAAGGCTTTCTCTTTCTGTTGGCTCTAGGGGAAGGTCCTTGTCATCAATCTTCCCCTTGTCTAGGAGCTTCTCAGCACAGGGACCCTGGGTCCAAAGGACATGCTTTACTCCTGGCACTACTTTCTTAGTGGTATGAGGTCCTCCTGTCTCTCAGCTCTCTTCTCTTTTATATCTCAAAAGAGAGTGATTTAAGACAAAAGCTAATCTTATACATTGAGTCCTGCCTCATTAACATCTTAGAGGTAGGATTTACAACCCATAAGAAAATCACATCAGATGACAACATGGTGGACAATCACATAATGCTGGGAATCATGGTTTAGCCAAGTTGACACACATTTTGGGGGGACACAATTCAATCCCTAACAGTGATTTAAAAAAAATAAAGACAACATAATTAAAAACTGGGCAAAGAATTAGATCACAGAAAAATTCACAGAAGAAGAAATTAAAAAGGCCAATTAACACACAAAAAGATGTTCAACCTTAGTGTATTCAGGAAAGGAAATGTCAAAGCAAGGAGTTGTCAGTGTTTGCCCAAGGTATTGGCAAAGATGAAAAAGATTGATGACATCTAGCTTTGGTCAGGGTGTGGTGAACCAGAATTTTTATATACATCTGGAGGACTTGTGAATTACTTTCACCTTCTGAGAAAGTAAAATGAACAGACTTGTCAAAAAATTTTAACTTGCTTACCCTTTGACCCAGTGACCTTGCTTTGGGGAATTTATCCTAAGCCCAAAGGCAATGTAGCCAGTACTTAAGGAGGTTTATTGCAGCAGCATTCCTTGTTACAGGCAAAAAAAAAAACAACAAAAAAAAAACAAAAAAAAGGCCAAAACGCCCATAGGGGACATTTAAACAACTTATGAAACATCCATTAGAAACACTACACAGCAGACAAAGAGAATGAGTTAATTCTGGTTTGGGCTGCATCTTAAGGAATGAGTTGTATTAGCCTGATAGACAGGTGGGGTTGGGGGTTGGGGGGAGGCTGCTGGAGAGGGACCGGCATATGTAAAGGCAGAGGGTTAAAGGGGAATGAGGCCAGGGACTGACTGGACATCGGAGCCTTGAATGCTGAATGCCATTTAAGAAGTTTAGATTCTATCCCTAGGGGAGGGTGAATCAGTGACAAATTTTGAGAAAAGGAGCCTGAGGGAGTCAGATTTGCCTTTTAGAAAGAGCCTCTGGGGACAGTTTGGGGATCAGCTTGGAAGGGAGCCAGGTGGGAGGCAAGGAGAGCAGCTGGGAGGGGGGCAGGGGTTCTCCAGATGCAACAGAACTCAGCAGTCAGGCAGAGGGGCTTCTGAAGAGGCCCTTCCAGGGATATTTAGGAGGCAGGTCCAAGAGGCCTGGTGACCCTGGGTGGGAGCGGGAGAAAGGGGGAGGGGAGGGGTAGGCAGGGGCCACCAGGGTGGATTTGAGGGCTGCAGAGCGTGGTGCTGGAGTCAGGGCTTCCTGGAGCTGAGATTTTATTTTACTTTTTTTTCTCACTGCTGTTGTTTTCAAAAATTCTGTTTGGATTTTATTATATGATTGATTAAAAACACATTTTTGAAAAAAAGAAGGACAAAGCAGCTTTTAGAGGGATTTTCTTGGAGAGGCAGGAAGTGAGAAAGGGCCTGTTGAAGCATTGTTGGGCTCAGCAGTGTCCCAGGCTGTGAGAGGGACAAAGGGAGGCAGGCAGGAAGGCAGGGCAGGAGGGACAGGCGAGGTGGGGCAGGAAGGCAGAGCTGAGCCCTGGCAACCCTTGAGGGGCTCCCTTCCCAGTGCGCCTTCTGTTCCCCCTCCTCATGAACTAATCACGCGCTCCCCTATATGTGTGGCTCTGTCAGATGCCTCCTGAGGACAGAGCAGGGTGTCCTTGGGGTGGCCGGTAGAATGGCCAGCTTTGCAGTGATTTAGTAAATAATATTGGACTTATTATTCCCTCTCCTTGAGCATAGAGAATGTGACCCAGCTGGAGCTGGCCTCACAAGGACTCACAAGGACACCTCAACTGGGCCCTGAGGTATAAAGACAATAGCTAAGATAATCTTGGAAAGTATCTTTGAGGGACAGTTTCACATAAGCCAATCAAACAGAACACAGAAGAATTTTCACTCTTCTCTCTTTCTATTAGCATTTAGTGAATGGAAAATTTGTTGGACCAGTGAAGACCCTCCTTACCGAAACCTGTATCAATGATTGTTAAGAAAGACAATTTAAAATGTAGGATCACAGTTTCTAGCCAAGCTAGGCAAAGCTTTCGATGGTTTTGCCCATTTGTAATGTTAGTATATACTGACGACTCTACTTTTCTCTGGACTCGGGCAGACATGGCTCTAGCAGCATGCTTGTCCATTTTCCCATTCTTGCCTGGTCTGTGATATTCTTTGGTCTTGGGCAGACACGGCTGTGGCAGCATGCTTGTCCGTTTTCCCGCTGTTGTCTGTTCTGTGATATTTCCTTGGACTCAGGCAGACATGGCTCTGGCAGCATGGGTGTCCGTTTCCCACCTTTGCCTTTTTTAATATACGTGGAATAAAACTTTCTTTTGCTTTACTAGACTTTGTGATGTTTTTCCCCTACAACAGCAGTCAGGTAAATGTGATATTAACAGTCTGGGCAACTAAACTTGGGTGGGTTAATTACCTTCCCAGTCTTCAGCTTCCTCATCTGTAAAATGAGGACAACTTCTTGTAAAGCTGTGGTGAGAATTATGAGAAAAAGCACGAACAGTGCTTAGCCACAACCAGCCCTCAGAAAATGAAATGTCCCTGGAGGTTGACTCAAGCGAAGTTGACCAGTCTGGTGTGGCAAGCATCCCCAGGCCAGGGGACCGGGCAGCTGGGGTTAGGGTTGGTGAGGCTGAAAGACACTCACAGGAGGGCCATCTGCTGATGGTGGCCTCCACACTTGAGCCTGGAGTGGCAACTGTGGGGAGTCTGTGCTGAGTAATTCTTTTTGCCCCACAATGACCACAGAATGAGGAAGTTTTACAGGCCAAGGGGTATGTTGGAGCTTGGAGGGACTGGGCCTGGAAATCATCCATAAAGCAGAGAACACCAAGCCCAGAGAGGCTAATTAAGTGACTTATCTGAGGTCACCCAGCATGGCCAGGATTCTGACACCAAACAACAATGATAACATTAATAGCCACCATTCACAGGACCCTTACTACATAAGGTGTGTGTGCTAAGCTCTGTGTGGATGGTCTCATTCACTCCTGAGGCTAGTGCAGGGACAGGGCTGCAAAGCCCCTGTGGGGAGGAGACGGGAATCAAACTTCTACTGGCCAGTCGTACTGGCCTCCCTCTCTCTCAGCCACTGGGGCATTTAAGAAGTTCTCGGTTGGGGGGGTGAGGTTTGTAGGCGGGAAGCTCTACTTCTTAGGGAGGGGCTGGATGATCAGGAACATCAGGTGAGGAGGGCCAGCTTCATGGACATATGATTTTTGCAGTCCTATGGGACCCTCGGAAACCCTGGTGGTGTGGTTAAGAGCTTTGACAGCTAACCAAAAAGTTGGCAGTTGGAATCCTCCAGGTGCTCCTTGGAAACCTTATGTGGCAGTTCTACTCTGTCCTATAGGGTCGCTATGATTCGGAATCAACTTGACAGCAATGGGTTACGGGACCCTAGCTTAGAAGGGCCCCATGCTTGGTGTAACGCTCTGCTGTCACCACCTTGAAATTCTTAATAACGTTTTAACAAGGGGCGCCATATTTTCATTTTGCACTGGGCTCTGTAAATTATGTAGCCAGTCTTGAGACGAAGACTGTTTCTCTGGGAATTTAATACCTATTTGAGCAACACTAAAGGCCAAAAGAGGAAGGTCAAGTTCCCCAGAAGAGAAGCACCTGGCTGTGTGGCTAGGGGTGTCATCCAGGAGTCTGGGGTCAGTTTTAGGGGTGTTGGAGCAGAGAGCTCCTGCAGAGTGGCTGGCTCCAGGCTGTGGGAGCCTAACATGAGGTCTACCTCCCCATTTTCAGACTGGGAAGCAGAGGACCAGAGAGGGCATGAGGCTTGCCCTGGGTGGCCCAGACGGCAGGGCAGAGACTGCCACCCACGCTTCTGGAGTGAGCTGAGTACCACCAGGCATCTGTGACCCAGGAAGGGCTGGCACTGGCCTGGGCCCTACCCCAGCCATGCTTCTGCCCACGGAAGTGTCAGTCGGCTTCTCTCTCCCATCTGCCTGTGCTCCGATCCCAGGAGTCCTCAGCGCTGAGGATTTTCCCATGTGCCTCCTTGGCCACTCCCCTGCAGACACTCCCGGGTGCTGCTCACCTCTGGCATCGCCCTTCCTGGTACCCCCTCCCAGGCACCTGCTCTCCCAGCCCTCTGAGGCCTCCAGGCCCCTGCTTACCTCCTACCCTCAGTCTTTTCCCGTCTATCACCCTCTGTGCTGGCCTGCCTTCTGCGCCATCCCAGCCCCCAGCCTGAGCCCACTCCTGTGGCCTGCCAGCACCCTGGCTCTCCCTCCGACTGCCTGCCTGAGACCTGGGACCTGGGCCTCCTCCTTTGCCACCGCGGGCTGCTCAGCCATGGTGAAGTAACCACTCTGTACCATGCTCGTTTTCACCCCCAGTGTATTAATTTGCTGTAACAAATGACCACAACCTTGGTGGCTTAAACAATGGAAATGTATTCTTTCACAGTTTGGGAGGCCAGAAGTCTGGAATCAAAGTGTCTATAGGGCCATGCTCCTTCCAAAGGCTCGGGGAAGGGGAAGTGGGGCGAGGGGTGGAATCATTTCTGCTCTGCCTGCTTCTGGTGGCCCCAGGCATTCCTGGGCTTGTGGCTGCATCACTCCAATCTCTGCCTCTGTCTTCATATGGCTTCTCCTCTGTGTGTCTCTTGTAAGAACACTTGTCATTGGATGTAGGGCCCACTTGGATAATCCAAGATCCTTAACTTAATCACATCTGCAAAGACTTCTTCCAGATGAGGTCACATTAACAGGTTCCAGGTGTTAAGACCTAGACTTATCATTCTGAGGGCCACTGTCACTGTTCAACCCATTACACCCCGTGAGGCCTGGGGTCCTCCTTGGCCTCTTCCGGGTCAGCCTCCACACATTTCCTACTCCCACTCCTGGCACCTCCCCTGCCTCAAGCATTAGAGAGAAAATCACCAGATGTCCTTCCCACCTGCCCTTGGAGCCCCACCCTTTTGCCTTCTGTGAGACCTGCTCCAACCAGTCTCCCCTCCCAGGCTTCCTCCTCTCCCACCTGACACCTGTCCAGGACTGCCTGCTTTGAAAGCCCAAGCTGGGCCTCTCCACTCGGCCCTCCACTGCCCCACCTCCCAGAGCTCTCAGCCTCATTTGCGGACCTCCTCAGTAGCACCTGCCCCTACTGACCTCTCTCACTCCTCTAATCCTCTCCCAACCCAGCTTCCATGACCCCACCCTCCCTGCTCGCCTCCATCTCTCTGCCTTGAACGCACGTCCCTTCCAATCTGGCCTGGGCATGGGCTCCCCTCTTCTCCCATCACAGGGGCATCCTGCTCCCTCCCATGGACTCCCTGGGCACCATCCCCCATCTCCACCCATGGCCTGGAATGTCCTGCCTGGCTCCCATCCATAGAACAAGATTCATTGTCTCTCCATCCCCAGTTGTTTAAAATCCTTCGGTACTCCACATTGCTAAGGTCAAATGCCACGTAAAGCATCGTACTGCCTCTCCAGGCTCATCTCCCACTATTGGCACACCTGCAGTTCTCTGGAGGTGGGGGGCCCCCTTTGCCTCTCCAGTCACCTCTCCCCAGGGGACGGTTTCCCTTAGAAAGGGAAGCTGGCAGGCAGGCAGGCAACCCACACTGAGTCTAGTCATACCACGGGGGCAGGAATGGAGTCTGCACACTCAGCACAGAGCCTGGTATCTGGCAGATGGTCAATGACAAGGGCTGAGGGCATGCTTGAGGGGCTTGACTTGGGTGGGTCTGCTTCCCAGGGGGTCCCTCAACCTGTTGCATTCCTGGGATTTCTCCTCTTCAGAGCCCTCAGGGGGCCATGGGGCTTCCTGCCCAGCTGGGCCATATTGCTCCAGGGCCCCTGGAGAGGGCCACTTGCCCTTAGTCCAGGTCACAGGAGAGTGATCTATCCCCTACCAGTGCTCAGATCTGCACAAAACATGACCCCTGAGGACTGACTGTCCATAGAAGCTAGACCACAAGTCTACTGGGCTTCTGGGGCACCTGGGGTCTGCACCTGGCCAGAGGATACAGGCAAGTGTTAGGCCAGATCCCATGTCAGACACTGGTACCTTTTTTGGGGAGTGTGGAGGAGTAAAGGGTCAGGCTTTGCATCCTGGCTTATTAACTGGGATATTTATTAGCTGAGTGACCTTGTACAAGTAACATAACCTCTCTGTGTCTCAGTTTCCTCATCTGCGGATAGCAGTAATACTTTGCTTTAGGAAGTTGTCATGAGAATTAAAGAGAGAGAATACACAACGCCTTGGCAGGCAGTAAGGGCTCAATACATGTTGTTGTTGTTAGGTACCCAGAGCCACTAGGTAGGTTCAAACTGCCAACATTTTGGCTAGTAGCTGAGTGCTTAACCATTTGTACCACGAGGGTTCCTTCAATACTTGTTGGGAAAAAAAAAAAAATTGCCTTTGAGTCAATTCCGACTCATAGTGACCCTGTAGGACAGAGTAGAACTGCTCCGTAGAGTTTCCAAGGAGCGCCTGGTGGATTTGAACTGCTGACCTTCTGGTTAGCAACCATAGCCCTGCCTCCAGGGCTTCCCAATACTTGTTAGCCATTTTAAAACTATTATTATTGTTATAGACAGCCCTAGACTTCCAGTCTCTGGCTCTGATTGGCCCTCCCTTCATCTCTAACCCTGAGCCTCCTGCCACTCTTTGGGTGGCCCAAGACCCCAGGGCTCAGTGGTTTATTGGTAGAAATGTTTAACAACTAGGGGTGGGGTGGCAGGGTAGGAGGGATTATCCCTGATTTGTAGCATTTGCTGACTGCCATAGTGTAAATAATCCCATCATGTCCTATTTCAAGCTACCAATGGGAAGCCACAGAAGGCAGAGTTGGGAAGGGATGTGCACTGTTATATAGCATCTCACTTCACCATACAGATACAATAGGCATAAATAACCTCACGAGCATAAATAATAGTAAAATGTGGTAAAATAATTAAGAAGTGATGGGTTTTGCATATTACCTTCATTTTTAATATACTTTACTTAATTGTAAGTATATATAATTTTTAGTAATGGCTATGTTTAACAACTGGCTCAAAAAATTTTTGAAATTTTAACGATTGGCTCTCCCAAGCCAGTACAGGCTGGCTCCAATATACCCCTGAGGCTGCCCCTTACCCACTCCTGTGGGAGACAAAGGATTGAGCTGAGAACCATGGGGCTTCACATCTGCTCACCTTCTCTTCACCCCAGATTGACTCTTCGAATAAGGGGGAGCTATCTCTGGAGGAGGGAGCCCTGGTGGCACAGTGGTTAAGCACTCAGCTGTAACTGAAATGTCAGTGGTTTGAACCTGCCAGCCGCTCCTGGGGAGAAAGATCTGGCAGTCTGCTTCCATAAAGATTTATAGCCTTGGAAACCCTATGGGCAGTTCTAGTCTGTCCTATAGGGTCACTATGAGTTGGAACCAACTCAAAGGCAAAGGGTTTTGGTTTGGATCTCCGGAGTTCCATATACCACGTTTAGAGGGGGCTGACTCTGGAGTTCTACACATAGCCTATGATACATACCTGGGAGCCCCACTCGTGGACCCTTGGCCTGCCATTCAAGTTCCACTCAAGGATAAAAAGCACAGGCTTTAGACTTAGGCACCAAAACTGCCAGTTGTCATTAAATCAATTCCGACTCAGGGCAACTACATGCGTGTCAGAGAACTGTGCTCCATAGGTTTTGTTTTTGTTTTTGAATTACTTTTTTTTTTTTTTTTTTTACTTTAGGTGAAAGTTTACAGTGGAAATTGGTCTCTCATTCAAAAATTTAAATGCAAATTGTTTGTTGCAATCCCTGCTATGTGCAGCACTCTCCGCCTTTCCCTTTCTACCCCGGGTTCCTCGTGTCTCTTCATCCAGTTTTCCTGTCCCTTCCTGCCTTCTCCTCTTTGCTTTTGGCAGGTGTCACCCATTTGGTATGGTATACTTGATTGAACTAAGAAGCATGTGCCTCACGTGTTTACTGTTTGTTTTATAGACCTGTCTGAAAGGTAGACTTCAGGAGTGGCTTCAGTTCTGAGTTAGCAGGGTGTCCGGGGGCCATAGTCTCTACAGTTCCTCCACTCTCTGTCAGACCAGTAAGTCTGGTCTGTTTTTTTGTGTGAATCTGAATTTTGTTCAATATTTTTCTCCCACTCTATCTGAGACCCTCTATTGTGATCCGTCAGAGCCGTCAGTGGTGGTAGCCGGGCGCCATCTAGTTCTTCTGGGCTCAAGCTGGTGGAGGCTGTGGTTCACTAGTCCTTTAGACTAATATTTTCCTCGTGTCTTTGGTTTTCTTCATTCTCCTTTGCTTTGGAGGGGATGGGACCAATAGATGTATCTTAGATGGCTGCTCGCTAGCTTTTAAGACCCAAGACACTACTCACCAAAGTAGGATGTAGAACATTTTATTTATGGACTATGTTATGCCAATTGACCTAGATGTCCCCCAAGATCATGGTCCCCAGCCCTCGGCCCCAGTAATTTGGTCCCTCAGGGTGTTTGGATGTGTCTAGGTTTTGTGTCTAGGTTTTTTTGAACATTTTATTGTTGTTTAGGTGAAAGTTTACAGAGCAAATTAGTTTCCCATTCAACAATTTATACACAGCTTGTTTCGTGACATTGGTTGCAAACTCCATAGTGTTTCCAATGGCTGATTTTTTGGAAGCAGATCACCAGACCTTTCTTCCTAGGTGCCTCTGGATGGACTCAAACCTCCAGTCTTTTGGTTAGCAGCCAAGAGCTTGCACCACCCAGGGACTCTGGATTCAGACACACCTGGTTTGAATTCAGAATCTACTCTTTAATAGTTGTGTGACCACCAGCAAGTACTTAATCCCAAAGAGTCTTATTTCCTCATCTGTAAAATAGGGATAAGAATTTTATTAGAATTCTATTCAGATAGAGTTGGTTTGTTACAAAAACAGCTTTATTGAGGTATAATTGATAATACAATAATTGCACATATTTAAAGTGTACAAGTTTTGATATGTATGTATTCATAAAACCATCTCCACAATTAACATCTTTCACTAAAAAAATTTGTGTCCCTTTGTAATCCCTCCCTCTTGTCTCCCTCTTCCCCCACCCAGTTCCCAGGCAGCCACTGATCTGCTTTCAGTCACTGTAGATTAGTTTGCATTTTCTAGAATTTTCTGTAAATGGAATTGCACATTGTATACTCCATTTTGTTTCGCTTCTTTCACTTGTAGAATTGTTTTGAGGATTAACTGAGCTCATCCATGTAAAAGTCCTAGGTGCGAGCACTCAAAATCCCCGAGCTGCTGTGTCAGTTAGCTGAGGCTCAGTGATGCTGCAGTAACAAACATCCCCAAAATCTTAGCGCCTCACAACACAGTTTACTTCTTGCTCACACCACATGGCTGTCATGGGTTGGCTGCAGCTCTGTGCCAGGTGGTCTTCACTCAAAGACCCAGGTTGAAGGAGCAGCCCCTATCTGGGTCACTGCTGGTCTTCTGGCAAGGGAAAAGCAAACACAGTAGAGCCTTGTTTTTTAAAGTTTCTCCTTAGAAGTGGCACGTCTCACATGCTCACATGCCATTAGCCGAAACTGATGTCAATGGTACGGACAGTATAATGCTCCCCCAGGGAGAGGCCAGGAGTCTTTCAAACAGTAATATCGTCAACCACATGTGATTTCACTATTACTGTTGTTGTTATTACTCAGTTCCTCCCATGAGCTGGAGAGCCCACCAAGGACTTCCCACACATTATCCTGGTTCTCTTGGCCCCATCACCGGGCAGAGCTGACGCCTCTCCATGGGCCAGAGTCCTCCCATTCACCAGCTCCCACCAAGTGGGGGCGGTTCATTGTTTTGGAAGCCTAGGGGCTAGCTAAGCCCCACCCCCCAGCTCCACTTCTCTGTCCTTGGCCATGGCCCACTCAGTGCATCCCCTGACTCCTCCTCTCAGCCTTCCCACTTGGCCCCACGGTCTGTGTGCTTTCCTAATTGGAGCTTCTCTTCTGGACGAGCTGCCTAAACTGAGCAGCCTCCCTCTACACTAGGCTTTCTCCATAGACATGGCTTTCCACGCCTCTTGTCCCTCTCCCAGGCCTTCCATGAGTGACCCACCTCCACAAGCTTTTCCTCTACCTCGCTGCCACTGTGTCTCAGTCTCTTCTTCTCAAACTTAACTCCAGGTCTTCCCCTATCTCTCCACGAAGAGTACAAAGAGTAAAAAGCAGGAGTCCCCAAATGTGCTCAGTGCCCCTGTACTTATGCCATCAGTTCTGTCTACTGTCAAGATGTAGAGGGCTGAAAACACGTGCACCCATCTCTTTCAGCCTTGGGAGGATGGTGGAGGGGGCAGGGAAGGGGGTGGGGGGCAGAGAGAATAACCAGCGACAAGGAGGATGGTAACAAGCATAATCAACCATTCCCATCGAGTCGATTCTGACTTATGGTAACCCCACAGAGTAGAATTGTGCTCCATAGGGTTTTTTTTTTTTTCCTCATTTAACAATTTTTATATAAATTGTTCCGTGACATTGGTTACAATTTTCACAATGTGTCAGCATTCTCATTATTTCCATTCTGTTTGTTCTGTTTCCACTGACCTAGCTTCCCTACCCCTTCTTGCCTTCTCATCTTCGCTTCTGGGTAAATATTAACAATTTGTTCTCATCTAGTTGATTATTTAAGGGAGCATATTGCTCATGGGTGACATTGTTTATTTATTTTGGCTTTAACAAATAGACGTTTATTTTCTCACAGTCCAGTAGGCTACAAGTCCAAACTCAGGGCATCAGCTCCAGGGGAATGCTTTCTCTGTTGGCTATGGAGGAAGGTCCATGTCATCAGTCTTCCCTTGGTCTGGGAGCTTCTCTGTGCAGGAACCTCAGGTCCAAAGGACGTGCTCTGCTCCCGGCACTGCTTTCTTGGTGGTATGAGGTTCCCTTGATGTTGTTTATTTTATAAGCCAATCTGTTATTTGGCTGAAAGGTGACCTCCAGAAATAGCTTCAGTTCCAAGTTCAAAGAGTTATCTTAGGGCAATAGTCTAGGGGTAGGGGGACATAGAGTTTTTAATGGCTGATATTTTGGAAGTAGATCTTCAGGTCTTTCTTTCAAGGTGCCTCTGGGTGAACTTGAACCTCCAGCCTTTCAGTTGGTAGCCGAGTGCTTAACCCGTCTGCACCACCCAGGGACTCCAAATTCATATTTAGCTCCTCCTGTGTGCCATGCACTATCCCATGTGCTTCACATGGATTTTCTTTTTTAGACCCATGTTATTTTTTTTTTATTGACATGTAACATGCCAAGAGAAAAAAAATCATAAGAATTCAATGAAGGTTCACAAAGTGACCACAGAAGTGATACCACCATCCAGGTCACGAAAGTGGAATGACCAGCACCCCTGAGGTCCTTGCTTGTGCCCCTGTCTAGAACCCTCTAGGAGGGCACCTGCAATCCTGACTTCTAATAGCATGTAAGATGCATTTTGCCTGTTTTCTAAGTGCAAATACATGAATTATACAGTCTGTACGCTCTTGTGCCTGATCTCTTATGCTCAACATTTCGCTTGTGAGATTTATCCAAGTTGTTACGTGTAGTTGTAGTTCGATGTTTCTCAGGGCTAGTATGCCACTGTATTTACCTATTTATGTGTTCTGTGATTGATGGGCATTCAGGTAGTTTTCAGTTTGAGGCGATTACACAGTGCTGCTGTGAACATTCTTGTCCATGTCTTTTGGTGGACACACACTCCTTTGGCATTGCTTCATCAACAAACCAAGCAGAAGTTAGTGGATACTGCCAATTTTTCAGATTTCCCACCAGCTGTGCATGGAGCTCTGGATTAACTCTCAATCCTCAGGACCACCCTCTGCGTGCGATGTCATGGACAGCTGCTCTCTGTCTCTTCCTCACTGGGGCAAGCCCCCATGGTGTGATGGTATGGCCAGCCTCCCTCGATTTCCTGTCCTTGCCTCCTGGCTGTAAGGCACTGCCCTGAGACCTGAGCTCCATAATTAGAGGTGCCCCCTAGGAGTTTGTCGCTTCAGGGACGGTCAGCAGGGTCCATGGCCCTGAGGGTCCACTGTTGGTAGGGTGATAGCTGTATTCCAGTTGGATTTTTTTCCCGTGTTCTGGGCTTTCCACCTTCCCTTTGAGTCTGTGAGAACTTTTCCATATCCCTTTGTTGTTGTTGTTGTTAGTGGCCATCATGTTAGCCCCTGACTCATGGCGACCCCATCAACAATGGGATTGGACCATTGTGACCTATAGGGTTTTCACTGGCTGTGACCTCCAGGGAGGGCCTGGCAGGGAGGGCCCGCCTCAGGCTGCCAGCTTGTGCCAGGCTCAGGCAGTGATGCCAGGCAGTGTCACTGTACCTCGCCTGTTTGGTACAGAGTTTGGACCTAGGGACTTCCTTCCAACCTCTTACTATCACAGTGCACTTCAAACAGTTGATGGCTTGGTTGGCAATTCCTGGGGCTGGGGTGGGGCCCAACTGGTGGAGAAGAAGAGGCAAAGAGAGGCTGGGAAACTTAGGGGTGGGAATCTCTGCAGAAAGTCCTCCCAAAGAGCAGAGTCCAGCTTCTGAATGGGAGCTGCCTCTTTGTGAGGGAGTGGGTCCAGTGACATGAAGGATGTTCAGGAAAAGCTGGCTTAGCAGTTGATAGTCCAAATCCCAGCTTGCCTCAGTTAGATAAGCACTTCCCTAGCAAGACAGGGTTACTTTCCAGGGTGAGTAGCCTGCAGCTACTCAGGCCAGGGAGACGAAGGCAAGAGCCAGGCCTGCAGCCAGCTTGGGAGCCACTCCGAGGGCTAGAGAGGGGTCAAAGGAAGGGCATCCAGTGCCAAGAGCTCGGGACCCAAAGGCTGGAAAAAACCGTCACTTCCAGGTTGCCAGAGAAAAGGTGGTGATCTTTTGTAGTAGGAAATGCCCTGGGCTTCTGGCCATCTCTTGGCCTCCAGTTTCACTGTTAGCTTGTGAGGGTCCAGAGATGGTGAGAAGGCACCCTGTCCCTCCCAGCTCAGGGCCTGAGCTGACGTACCAAGCCTCACCCAGGCCATCAGAGGACTGAACTGCAGCAACCCCCAGATGTGGCAGCCTCCTGGATTCTCCCCTCTGTTGCCTTGGGTGACAGGGCAGGGGTCCTGGTGGCAGAGACGACATGTAGCAGTAACACCCTCCAACCTCTATTTGGCACCTCCACTCTGATTGATCAGTGCCTGAGCCATGTGTTGTTGTTGTTAGGTGCCATCTAGCCGGTTCTGATTCATGCAACCCTATGTACAACAGAACGAAACACTGCCCGGTCCTGCACCATCTTCACAATCACCGTTATTCTTGAGCCTACTGTTACAGCCACTGCCATGCCAGTTGTTAAATATTTTGAATATCACCTTAGTCTGGGGGGGCCCATGGACCCCAGCTTTTGAAAAGTTTTACTGTACCTCATCTAATAGCTTTGCAGAGGGAGATGCACTCTCAGCAATGCAGAAGCCAGCCTTCAGCTTGCCCCTCTTGAAGTTGTGGCCAAGTCCTGGGAGGGGGGTCACCCTTGTTCCCAGGGGGTCAGGCTGATGTCAGAGCTGAGCAAAAACGTTAAGGTCTGCTCTCAAGAAGGCCAGAGACCCCATTTTTCATGGGAAGTGAAGACTCCCTAAAGGACCCTCAACTCTCATCCAGGTCTGGCTGGTCAGAGCCCCAGAGACCTTCACCCCAGTCCTCACCAAACGCTGATTCCTCCCACTGTGCCAGCTAGGACCCTACTGACTCCCAGGGCAGGAAGGTCCAGGCTCCCTTCCCCTCTGTCCCTGCTTCCGATCCTAACAATCACAAATTTGCTCTTTCATGTCTTCAAACCCTTCTCATCTAAGAGAAGCTTCGCTTGCTGCAGACCCCACCACTTGCCCTACAGCTTTGTTTCCATTGCCCGCCTTCACTTTCCCCTCCCTCTTCTGCAAGGACTTGAACACCAGATACTGCCTTCTCTCTCCTTCCCATCGCCACCAAACTTCTCCTGATTTACTGCACCTACCTCAACTCCTACTCCCTCTGCAAAAATACTAATGACAACAGCAGCCAGTGTTGACTGAGCCCTTTGTGGTCTACATCAATGACTCAGTTAATCCTCACAATAATCCATGAGGTGGGAACTACTGCTACCACCTTTTATGGATGAGGAAACTGAGAGAGGTTAACTCATTTTCCAAAGGTTCTGTTACAGAGTTGGAATTGGGATCCACATTCTTACAGAACTGCCTTGCACTTTGGACCCTGTCCCCACCACTGGGCCAGATCCACCTCTTCAGAGTTCTCTAACTTCACCGGTTCACTTGGGGGCCTTGGCTGGGGCAACTGCAAACCTAAGAAAAAGAGGTTCTCTCTCCACAGTCCTCCCCAAAATGAATTCAAAGTCTTCCCTTGACTTGAAGTCCCTCCACTGCCCAGACTCTCCTCTCCCTTCCCCTGCCCACAGGCTGTCCTCAACCCTCTCTCATTCCTTGGCCACACTGCTTCTTCTCACAGATTAAACCATTATCTCTGTGTAACCAACTCTATCATTTCCACTCTGGCCCACTCACAGGCTCCCAGGTGGCTGTGGATATCTGCCCTCAGACACTCCTAGGCAACTCAATCCTACCATGTCCACAACCAAACTCCTCCTCTCTCAAATTCTACCACCACCAGCTCTCCAGCCCCTTAGGCTCCATCCCTCACCCTCCACAGGCCACTACCTGGTCCGTCCCCACTTTGAGCTTCCAATGCCATTATCCTGGTTCAAGTTCTCCTTCCAAAGGGCTGAGCACAGGGCCCTGGAGAGCATAAGCTATGAGTTACTGTTAAGAAGGAATTACTGTTTGCCTCAACCACTCACTTGTTCAACAGTGATTTATTGAGCTATTTGTACCAGGTACTGTTCATAGCAGCTGGGGATACAGCACTGAACAACAGACAAATTGCTTGCCCTCAAGGAGCTTACATCCTAGGAGGGGGAAACAGACAATAATTTAAACAAATAAATAAATATACAGTATGTCAGAATGCTATAGAAAAGGTAAGGCCAAGTAAGGAAGATAGGTGGAGCCAGGGTGGGGGTTGCTGTTTTACATGGGATGGTCTGGGAGGCCTTGTCTATAAGCCCCTCTTTCCTCTTTCCCAACGAGGACGGCATGACTGCAGTGGGCTGAGGCCAACCAAGGCCAAATAGAACACAACTAAACACATCCAGGAAGATACATTCTCAGTCTTGGGAATAAAAATTCAGAGACTTCATTTTTAATCTCTTTAAACTGGAAACACTGGTTGCTACCAGGAATGGGAACTCAGAGGTTGGGGGAACAGGATGGAAGTCTTCTGCTAAAAAGCCTTCTGTTAATCTTGAATTTTGAGATACATAAATGTATTTCCTATTTAAAACATTAGGTCATTTTCATGGAACTACCTCCCTAAAGGGGCCTGCTTTCAAATCTGCCAACTTCTGCCAGAATCCTGCAGATGCAGAACCCTCCAGTGCTCCCAAGAGGGCAGAGTCTCAACCTTGAGGACAACAATTAACAACCTTATTTGAGCATCCACCACGTGCTGGTGTCCCAGTGTGTATGGACACCAGGCTAACAGTGACCACACAGAGACAGGCGCCCTCTTAGTGGCTGGGCAGTGGACTTGGGATATGGACAGTTAGGGTGTTGGCTAGGAGCCCACAAACACCTCTGCGTCTGTCTTACTCTTACGTGGCTCTCCATCTTGGCTATGGCTGAGCTTGGACTTAGGCCCTACTCCTGATCTGGATCTTCAGGGACCACTCACTGCTGCATCCCATTGGAAAGCCACAGGTAGATGGCCCAAGTTAAGTTTAGCCAGCAGCCTGGCTTTAGCCATGCTCCCCTGGTTTCTTTCCTAGTGAAGCTGGGGCCAGAGAGGGCTTTGCTAGGTGGCTCCATGGTGTTGGGGAGGGACGGCTGGCTCTGTATGTGGCGAAGGCCTGAATAAGCAGGTGCTTGAGAGGACTGGGAGATAGGACATCCTGACCTAATCCTCAATGTGATGAGCACAGGGCTATGGCCAAGGAAGATGGGCTGTTCAGGCATTTGCCCGTCAGGGCATGATGATGCGGTCAGCTGCGGGTGGGAAATGGTTATTGTTTTTTAAATATTCCATATATCACCAAGTCACTAACGCCAGTCTCCACAAATTCAGGCTGCCAGCCAGAACCCCACATCTCAGCAGTCTGATCAGGTAGAGATCCTCAGCAGAGACACAGTAGGAGGCAGGGCCTCCTTTCCTTCTCTCAATCTCGAGTGCCCAGAACTGAGCTTGGCCCTCAACAGCAACAGACACTTAGAAATTGCATAATGAATGAATTTTAGATTTTCACTCGTGGTAGAGAACGCTGAAAACTCAGTATTCTATACCACCTCAGGTGCAAACCAGCCAGGGCCAAGGACTCCCAAAGGAAATTCAAACCCAGCCCATTTTCATCACTCACATCTCTCAGCAGCAAAACCTGCACCTTCTTCATAAAAGGCTGACAAAGATTTCTTCTTAATCCATTAAAAACAAAGATTATTATGGCTTTGCTGATAGCAAGCAAGAAAGCTAGTTGGATTAGCAGGCAACTTCAAGTAGTTAATGAACAATTATTACGGCCTGTCCAAAGGGATCAGGTTTTCATTAAGAAAAAAATAAAAAAACTAGGCTAAAGTTTTATGCCATTTTAAGAGGCATGTGAGGGGTGCTGTCTGGATACTGTCGGAATCTACAGGGCCAGTCAATGGTTTCTGGAACCACTGGTTTCTGGCAGGCTAAACATCTGAAATTAAGACTATCCCAGGAAAGCCAGGACATGTAACTGCTCTGCAGTAATGCACTAAGCTACAAAACAAATGAACTCAGGAAAAATGACTTGGTTACAGCTTTGTGACCCTTAACACAACACTCAGCACCCTGGGCTTTGGTTTCCCAGTCAGTTAAGACAGGGCCATAGATGATCCCTCCAGCTCCTACCACTCTGTGATGCTGGCTATCTTCAAAACCATGCCTGTTTCATTGTTTTCGAGAAGTTACTTAACCTCTGTAAAAAACAGGATGATAAAATTGGGAGAGGCAATCTTGAGCAGTGGGAAAAAAATGGACTTTGGAGTCAGTCAGGCAAATAGCCTCATATCTTTCTTCATTTGCAAAATGGGGACAGTAATATTTGTTTTAAGGATTAAACAAAATAAAGTGCATGGAAAGACTTGCTCATGCCACCTTACAGTAAGTGCAAAATAAACACTGGTTTTCTTTGTTTCCATTTCACTTTCAGCAAATGTGTGAGAGAGAGGGGTGCAAATGTGTTGAAATACCTACCAAAAAAAGAAAAGTAAATCCTTCATAAGAGTGAGATTGGGGGCTTTGGTATCAGATCTCTTCACCTACGTTTTCTTACTCTAACACAAGAGGCTTACCTCTGATCAACACTGCCCCATCGCTAAACTTATCAGACAAGTACTGGAAGATTGAGGACAAGAGGCTGCAGGGAGAAACAGGCATGAACTATAGGATACACAGCTCAAAAATGGAAAAAGATGTGTCCCCGACCCACATGGGTCATCTTGCTGGGCACCATTTCAGACCTGCTCTGTAGCAGCATTAGGAGGCCGAGTGAAGAATCTGGGTTCTGGGCAGCTGGCATGAGAGGTCCCCAGGTTGGGAAACTTTAGTGTGAAGGTACAGTCAGCCCCCTTATTTCAAGGCAACTCAACGCCATACCTGAGACCTGCCCTAGGAAGCAGTGTGGAAGCAAGAGGCCCTACTACAAGGAGCAATTTTTAGCTCTAAATTAACTACAGGAAGAAAGACTTTTTACCACGCGTAAACACTGACAGGTTTCCAAGGCTCTGGGAGAATGTCACCTGAGAGGAACGGCATGCCCACAAGCAGAGCTCAGGGAAGACCCTTCACACACTGGGAAAAAGACGCAGTGCTGCTACCAGTCTCAGCCAGCATGCTTCCCAGGCCCCGACCTTCCCCGTGCCAGGCCCAGAATGGCTGATCCCAGCTCTGGCTCTCACATTCCAGGAACCTCACAGGAGTGGGCAGTGGGTTTCCCGTATGATGGAGACTCATTATTCATAACACAGCAACTGAACCTTCTGCTCTGCATGAGGAGAATGTATTTTAAACCTGGAAAAAGTCATAATCTGAGATGTTCCACATGTTGTCAGCTTTACCTCTATAGCAGACATATGGCCTCTCGATTTTGAAGGAAGAACCTCTGGTTGTGCTGAGAGATGGCTGTGGGGGGTGGGACTGGGGGTGGGTAGGGGTGGGGTTACTCTATTAGCAGAAATGTGGTGGGTACGCACCCAGGTTCATGATTTGGATACGTGTGAAATCAGAGCTGGGACTATGCCAGTGAGGGAAACATATTCTGCAGGAGGTGGTAACCAGAAAGCTTGGCTATCCGAAAGGATTCTGGGTATAACAACCCTAGAAAGCCAGCAGGTGACTGGTTTTTGTAACATTCAGCCCTTGCTTGCCAAACACCACACCCTCAAATCTGAAGTGTCAGCCCTTTTCTACCTATGGCATCTCGCCAGCAACAGGAAAGGCTACAGGACCTCAGAAGCTCTGTGGTGCTAAGGGTGAAGACTCCAGTCAGAGAATGTGCAATATCCTAGTGGTGGGGTTCTAAGAAACAAGCGGGCCTGCTCAACAGTCACCAACACTTGGGAATGGCTGCATGCGGGAGATAAGGGGTGCAGGTGGCTTGGGCGCTGTCACTGCCCACCAGGAAGTTGAGGCCTCTTCTTTCATCTGAAGTGGCCACAGGCATCAGAGAAGGGCACGGCTGCACAGTGAGAACAGACTGTCAACCCTTCCCCACTGCATGCCAAGTGCCCTCCCCAAACAGAAGGGTAGAAAGGGCCAGGGTCCTGAGGTTTGACTCTTCTAAGGCTCAAAATGGGTTTTCTTTCAGGATTGCTTGGCTTTGCTTATTTTCAGGATTCCAGTTCAGCCCAAGCCTCAACCCTCAGACAAACTGGGACAGGTTGGGGACTTTGATGTTGAGATCGCCAATGTTGATGTTCCGAGGGATCTCAGGCAGATTGATGTTTTTCACAGCAGACACAGCCCGGGCAGGGGCTGCTGAGAGGCCACCCTGGGTAGAAATGAGAGGCAGGTATGAGACAAATTCTCAATGTCATCTGCTTACCACTTGAGAAAAGCAGGGGAAAGTAGCCTAGAAAAAGTCCAAACTGAGCACATGCAATCAGGTTTTGATTTCTCCTCCTTCCTCAAAGATAGGCAGACAAAGCAGTAAAGATAACAACAAAGGTACAAGGGGACTATGGTAAAGCAAACCTGTTGCCATTGAGTTGACTCCAACTCATAGCAACCCTGTAGAACAGAGTAGAACTGCCCCATAGGGTTTCCAAGGCTGTAATCTTTACAGAAGCAGACTGCCACATCCTTCTCCCGCAGAGCAGCTGGTGGATTCGAACCGCTGACCTTTCAGTTAGCAGCTAAGTGCTTAGCCACTGCGCCACTAGGGCTGGTAGAGGGATCTAAACTCTGCACTCCTCCAAGACTATAAGCTCCCCAAGGGTGTGGACTGTGTCTTACGCAGTTTTATAGCCCCAGCATCTAAGAGTGCCTGGCACAGGATAGGTGCTCAACAAATGCTTGCTGAAAGAACCCGTGTCATATTAAGTATCAGGGCACTTTTCCGGTTATGAAACAAATCAAGAGCAAAACAAAACCAAAAAAAACCCCTCTTCTCAAAACTGAAGACTTACAGACAAGTACAAAGCCACAGAGAAATTTTTAAAAGGAAAAGGAATGTCACAGCTCTAGGGCAACTATTGGTCAACTAATACTGTGAAATGGGAAACAACTGGCTTTGGAAATGTCATGTGGTAACAAGATGGGAAGTGATGACACACAGGAGGTAGAGTGCACCCACAATCATGGAGGGACTGGTGACGGAACACAGCACATACAGACGACTACGGTCAACCCCCACCCTCCAGGGTGGGGGCCAGTGTGTGCAAAGAAAGGGAGATGTTGACAAAGACTCTCAAAATCATTACCCCCGTCACTGACTACTTTCAGGACACCAACTACAGTTCTACCCTCACGCAGGAAGTCTCTATTTCTCCTGGTTTCCAAATCCCTTGCCTCTGACTCACCTACTATTCCTGGAGGCTTCCCAGCCTGCATTTCTAAAATAACTATAGCTGCCATGATAGCTGTGGTCTGGAAAAGCTTCTTCAGCAGGAATGTCAGTCGTCACAGAAAGAAATTTGTGGATTCGTAAGATTGAGTTCCATTACACAAAGTAACGAAGCTCTTGAAGATGTTCAGATAATTCAAGAGAGAATGTGTTGTGATATTTCTGCCATGTGTGGAGGTAAGTGCCTGTAATCTCTGCTCCCCGGTAAGACTGAGGAAGAAGATGGCAAGACCTCACAGGGGTGGGTTGGAATCAACTGTGAACATTTGTATCAAGCCCAGGACCATGTAGGGGTGGACTGGAGTTATTTAAAAATCCAGCCCAAACTCTACTGTAGCTTTTTATAAGGCTAACTGGAAATAAGGAAATTGCTAACACTGAGGTCTGAAAGATACCATGAGAAATGGTTGCTAGGAGATCAGACTCATAGAGCACATAACTAGGAAACCACACTGGAATTGGAAAAGGGAATTCTGGGCCCCTTCAGGGAACATGTGGCTTTGAAACAGGGAATTATAAACCACAAACATGGGCCCTAACTCCCCAAACCAGAAGCTGTTTGCCTTTCTCTGCCATCTAGCTTTCCCATCCATGCTTCTACCCTGAAAGTTGGAGATTCCAAACCTCATTTCTACCTATTTAGTTTTTAGATCTGACCTTCAAATCAATCAGTTTTGATGAACTTGAAGAAAGAAGATAACTATAAAATGGTTCCCAAGTTTCCACAACAACACAAACCAACGTGTGTATACCTCCCTCCCTCTGCCCAGGTCTTTCTTTCACCAGCCAGGGCAACAGTCCAGCTGCTTACTCACCTCAGATTTCTCCAGCCTGTTTTGAGCTTCAATCTGAGCCACGATTTCATTCATGTTTGTTTCCAACACCATCCCACCCATCACCACTTCCTGAAGGATATAATGCACCTGGAGGGGAAGCAAAAATAAGAAGGGTCAGAGCACTTGGTGATGGTTAGGGTGCAGCCCAGCGGGAAACCTTGCGGCTTTCCTGCGGCAGCAGGGTGGTCAGGCATGACTTCAGGTCCTGATTTACCACCTCAAATGAGGCCACAAGGCATTTCTCCAGCATCCTGGGCATATCACAACGAATCTCTCTCATCAACAGTGGTAGAGGTACCTGGTGACACTCAAGGAAGTGACATGGTGGCAGACAGCACAGGCTTGGAAGTCAGACAGACTGTGTTTAAATCCTATCTCTACTATTTGTTAGTGCTTCAGCTTCCTTCCTGGATTGTGGTGAGGGCTAAAGGAGATAATGTGTGTGAAGCACCTAGCCTGGTACCTCACACCCACTGGGTTCTAAATAAGTAACTGATGGCTTTCATTACTCATACTGTCATTATCAACACTGACTGCCATTAAGTAAGTCCAGCTATGACAGAATAAGCCTTGTCCAAGAAGATGAATGGGAACGTCTCCCAGGCTCTGCAAGCCAGATTCTCTAGCCTGCACTTGCTGGAGAGAAGTGATCAGGTGAAACAAAGCCAATTCCTCTGCACCTGTCCTTATCTCCTATCTACAGCTTAGATAAGAACCAGCTTAGAATAAGCACTCATCTAAGCAGGAGGCTCACATCCAGCACTTGGGTTCCATCCAGCCAGTAGTTGTCTAAACAAAGCCGAATGCCAGTACTTTCCACTGCTGTGATGGTGTAAAGCTAATTTAACCACTGTCTCCTAAGGGCAGGAAAGCTACTATAGAAAGCCCTGGATGAATCAAGTCAGAGGTGCCCACTGGGTGGTACTTCATATTTCAAATCAAATCATATCAACGTAACCTTCAAGGTGTTTTTAGTCAAGCTGGGGAGACAGTAATATCACCCTGTATTGTTAACTAAGTGCCAAACTGGTGAAATAGTTCCACAGAAGGTCAGACGGGGGAGACAACACTGGCGGCAGAGACCAGAGATGGCTTCACAGAGGCAGTGGGAGGACTGAAGCTGAGCTCTGACATCAGAGAAAACAGGGAAAGGATTTCAGGTGGAAGGCACTGGAGGAAGCAATTCAGCTGGTGCATGGACAGGTAAGAGGAACACCTTGTTCTGGCTGGAATGGCAGGTTTAAGCAAGAGAAAGACTAAATAAAAGGCCGAGAAGGTAGTTTGGGTCTAGAGCAGGGTTTCTCGACCTGGGCACTGCTGACATTTTGAGTCAGATAATTCTCTGTTGTTGGGGCTATCCTGTGCATTATAGCATGTTTAGCAGCATCCCTGATCTCTACCCGCTCAACTGCAGTAGTACACTTCCAGCCGTGACAACCAAAAGTGTTTTTGCCCTGGTGGGGCAGAACGGTCCCCAGTTAAGAACTAAGTCTAGAGTCTAGCCTCTAAATGGAGGAGGATTTGAGGGCCAATTTACTCTGTAGTCAATGAAGAGCCAAGAAGTGAAAGATGTGTCTGTGTGTACGTGTGCTTGTGCATGTGTGTTTTTGATATGAAGTTCTTTGGCACATCAGTTTTCCAGATTTCGCCCACAGTAAAGGGAGGGAATGCACCAATAGATATAACTGGGTATCTCTGTTGACCTCAGGGAGGGAGTGAAATAAAGAAGGTGCATTCCTTTATATGTGCCCACACTGAGATTTACTTACCACTTTTCTGCCTACATACACATGCTCACAAAGTATCTTGAATTTTATATAAATTATTTCCTTAGCCATATGCGAATGAAGATTTATTGGTACCAGCCTCACATTTAGATAAATTTATGAAATGTTAAACAAGGCTGGTCTTATAACTATTCCCTAGAGAACTCCATTGTTTATATTTCCCCATCAAGAAATGAGTCTCTACCTCAGTACCCTTTCTTCATGGGGAAAAGTAGTACTGTTTAGTGTCTACTGTGTGCCAAGTATGTTATGTAAGTTACTTTCATTTTACAACATCCATGTAGGTAGGTAATGTAAGCTTCATTTTATATATGAGGACACTGACACATGGAAAAATCAACAAACTATCCTCATGTCCCATGTGTTGAATCTAGGTCTGTCTGATTCCAGAGCTCATACTCTCCCCTTTCCACCATGCTTCTTCAGAATCCCAAACTGTTTTCCAACCTATTCATCCCTTGCCCCCATCCACAGAGAATTATTTTAAGACCTGCCTTTGATGTGTCAAACATCTTGTATGCATTATGTCATGCTTTATCCCCAAGGTGAGAACAATTCCAGTGCAGAGCAGGCAGTCGAATGAATGAAAGGCTTTCCATAAAAAAGAAAGCATACTCCTTGGGCTTTAGGGGTTAAGATGGAGAAGGTGGTGCAGTAGAAGGCCTAATATACAGTATCATGAGGACCAGTGGTTGGTCAGTAGAAAAAGTCAGTTAAGACTTCTGATTTGAATATTGCACATAGAGTCAGCATTTTCAAATACTATTCAAAATGTGTTCCAAATGCAAAAAGGAGAAATAGATAGAAATGCAAGCTCCATTTTTTGACAAAACTAGAAGATAACCAAAATCTCAGACCCAAAACAAGTAGAGGAGCTATCAAAAGTAGGGACTCCCTGTAAAAAGTTGACCTGGCAAAAGTTATGTGATAGATATATTTACAACAACAACAACAAAAAAAAGTAACTGCTGAGGCTGCTTATGTATGACCAGAACACTTCATGGGATTTGGTTCCTTGGTTTGGAGGTTTAGGGTCATAGTTCCAAGGGACATCCCAGTTAACTGGCCTAATAGCGTGTTTAGTGCTTCTGTTCTGCCTCCTAGTTCTTTGTGCAGTGCCTGGGGTCTTAAAAGCTTCCAAGCGGTCATCTAAGGCACAATAGTTAGTCTTTATTCACCTGGAGCAACAGGGAAAGAAGCAGAGTCAGGAACAGGAGGGGTATATGGAATGTGTGGCTAATTGCCTCCGTGAACAATTGCTTTGCCATGTGATCAGAAGAACTGGATGATGTCCGGCTACCATTACTGAACATTTTAATCAAACATTCCATAGAAGCAGAGGCGGGGGGGCCAAGATGGTGGAGTAGTCAGATGCTTCCGGTGGTCTCTCTTATAACAAAGACCCAAAAAAACAAGTGAATCTATTATATATGACAGTCTAGGAGCCCTGAACATCAAAGGTAAAGTTGAGGAATCAGATTGAGCGCAGAGGGAGGGAGAGACGGTTCAGAAGCAGTGAGGAGCTGCCAGACCTGACCCGGTGGGAGCCGAAGCCCTTCAGGCCAGATCAGCCCGTGGTGCACGGTGAGGCAAGCAGCAGCACTCGGGAGGCATTTTCCACATTGGGAGAGACCCAGCGACAGAGAGTCCACTTGGCCACCCAAAACCAGTGAGAAGCAGCCCTCTTTCGGCAAAAGATAAGTACGTGAGCCTGGCCTATTACGTGGATCAAAAACAGCTCCCTTTGGGAAAAATCTCTCTTTCATTTACTTCCCTGCTCTCTGCTCTGCACTGGGTCCAGGATGGCTTCAGCAACTGCCAAGTCCCCTGGGCCGGAAGTAGGACCCATCACGCGACCCGTGCCATTCTCCCAGCCTTCTAGAGGGAACAAATGGGAACAAATAAACAGCTGGCTCCCCTAAGCCAGGAACTCTGAGTAGGCACAGATCCTTTGCCTAGGCACAGGCATAAGGGGTCCACGGACTTTGAGTGCCTTCTCCCCTGTAGAGAGTTGTGTGGGCCTATTTCAACAGGATAGGCCCTCATTATCACACTACAACAGGGTATATATCTGAAGTCTAACTTCAACTGTTTCAGCTGTGACGTGGCAGGTTCATGACATTTGACACTGCTCTGCCCATTAAGCAGGGTCTTCACCTACCCACATCAGGGGCTTGAGGACTAGTGGCTCCACCCATGCCACCTAGCCACCTGCGACAGGGGCCCAAGAAAAACTGGTGCCCCCTAGTCCTTAGAGTCAACAGCACTGGGTGCTCATAATCTGGCTGCAAAACCCACCCATCTATGCACTCTAGGGAACAGGGATATGCTTTCCTCCCGGACACTGCCTTGCTCAGTGTGTGACCCCCTGCTGCAGCCAGATGCCTGTCTATATCAATCACTCATAGCTGTCCAGGGCTGTAGGTGAGAGCCTGCACCACACACTTAGTGGCCAACTACCTGGACACCTGAGCTGAATCCATATAGGAGTGGGCGGGCTCTTGAGCTCACATACTTAGTGGCAAGTCTGGCCACCTGGTGGTTGGACTTTGGTGCTTCAGGGGCCCCGGTGATCAGGCTAGTTAACACAAGCAGCCTATTTGGGCATATCAAAACAAAACAAAACAAGAAGCTAGGACACAGTAAGCAAACATAAAATGAATAAATATAATAACTTATTGATGGCTCTGAGATAACAGTCAATATCAAATCACATAGACAGACCATGATGGCTTCAGCAAGCTCCTCAAAAAAATCAAGAAATTTTCTGGAGGTAGATAATTTCTTGGAATTACTGGAGGCAGAATACAAAACATTAATATACAGAACTCTTCAAGAGACCAGGAAGGAAATGAGGCAAAACACAGTCCAAGCAATAGAGGAACTTAAGAAGATTAGAGGAGAGCATAATGACAACTTTAACAGGCTGCAAGAATCCACAGAGACAGCAATCAGAAATCCAGAAGATTAACAATAAAATTTCAGATTAGATAACTCAACAGAAAGTCATAGGAGCAGAATTGAGGCAATGGAAGTCAGAATTAGTGAGATTGAAGATAAAGCACCTGACACCAATATATTTAAGGAAAAATCAGATAAAACGATTTAAAAAAATGAAGAAACCCTAAGAATTATGTGGGACTCTATCAAAAAGAATAACCTACAAGTGACTGGAGTACCAGAAGTGGGGGGGTGGGGGGGGATAGAAAATACAGAGAGAATTGTTGGCAGAAAACTTCCCTGATATTGTGAAAGATGAGAAGATATCTATCCAAGATGCTCATCAAACCCCACATAAGGTAGATCCCAAAAGAAAATCACCAAGACATATATAATCAAACCTGCCAAAACCAAAGATAAAGAGAGAATACGCCAAGGAGAAACGAAAAGTCATCTACAAAGGACAGTCAATAAAACTAAGCTTGCACTACTCAACAGAAACCATGAGGGCAAGAAGGCAATGGGATGACATATATAAAGCCTTGAAGGAAAAAAAAACTGCCACCCAGGAATTATATATCCAGCAAAACTGTATCTCAAATATGATGGTGAAATCAGGCCATTTCCAGATAAACACAAGTTTAGGGAATTTGCAAAAACCAAACCAAAATTACAAGAAATACTAAAGGGAGTCCTCTGGTTAGAAAATCAATAACATCAGATAACAATCCAAGACTAGAACACAGGACAGAGCAACCAGATATCAACCCAGATAAGGAAGTCACAAAAATAAATCAAAGCAAAACCAAAGAAAATAGGGAAACAGAGATGTCAATACGTAAAAGATGACAACATTAAAACAACACAAAGGGACTGAAAATGCAGACATAGATTTTTCATAAGGAGTGGATGTCAAGGCAATATAAAGAAATAAAAGACGGGTTTAAACTTAGAAAAATAGGGGTAAATGGTAAGGTAACCACAAAGGAAACTAACAATCCTACACATTAAAATAAAAAACAAGAAAAATATAAAGACTCAGCAAATACAAAATCAACAACAATGAAAAAGATGAAACGAAAATACATAAAGAAAAATGACTCAGCACAGAAAATTAAGTGGAACAAAGAAACTGTCAACAATACACAAAAAAAGATATCAAAATGACACCACTAAACTCATACCTATCAATAATTACACTGAATGTAAAATGGACTAAATGCACCAATGAAGAGACAGAGAGTGGCAGATTGGATAAAAAAACATGATCCGTCTATATGCTGCCTACAAGAGACACACCTTAGACTTAAAGACACAAACAAACTAAAACTCAAAGGATGGAAAAAAATACATCAAGCAAACAACACTCAAAAAAGAGCAGGAGTGGCGATATTAATCTCCGACAAAAAAAACTTTAAAGTAAAATCCACCACAAAGGATAAGGAAGGACAGTATAATGATTAAAGGGTCAATACACCAGGAGGACATAACGATAATAAATATTTATACACCCAATGACAGGGCTCCAAGATACATAAAACAAACTCTAACAGCACTGAAAAGAGAGATAGACAGCTCCACAATAATAGTAGGAGACTTCAACACACCACTTTTGGTGAAGCACAGAATATCCAGAAAGAAGCTGAATAAAGACACAGAAGATCTAAATGCCACAATCAACCAACTTGATCTCACAGACATATACCGAACATTTCATCCAACAGCAGCCAAGTATATTTTCTCTCCTAACGCACACGGAACGTTCTCCAGAATAGACAACATATTAGACCATAAAGCAAGCCTTAACAGAATCCTAAGCATTGAAATACTACAAAGCATCTTTTCTAACCATAAAGCCATAAAAGTAGAAATCAATAACAGAAAAAGTAAGGAAAAAAAATCAAACACATGGAAACTGAACAACACCTTGCTCAAAAACTATTGGGTTATACAATTAAGGATGGAATAAAGAAATTCACAGAATCAAATAAGAATGAAAACACATCCTACCAGAACCTTTGGGACACAGCAAAAGCAGTGCTCAGAGGTCAGTTTATAGCAATAAATGCACACATCCATAAAAAAGAAAGGGCTAAAATCAAAACGTTAACCCTACAACTCAAACAAGTAGAAAGAGAGCAGCAAAAGAAGTCCTCAGGCACCAAAAAAAAGGAAATAATAAGAATCAGAACAGAATTAAATGAAATAGAGAAACAGAAAAACAACTGAAAGAGTTAACAAGACCAAAAGCTGGTTCTTTGAAAAGATCAACAAAATTGATAAACCATTGGCCAAACTGACAAAAGAAAATCAGGAGTGGAAGCAAACAACCCATACAAGAAATGACATGGATGATATCACAAGAGACCCAACTGAAATTAAAAGAATCATAACAGAATACTATGAAAAACTGTACTCCAACAAATTTGAAAACCTAGAGGAAATGGACTAATTTCTGGAAACTCACTACCTACCTAAACTAACACAAACAGAGGTAGAACAACTAAACAAACCTATAACAAAAGAAGAGATTGAAAAGGTAATTAAAAAAACTCCCAACAAAAAAAAGCCCTGGCCTGGACAGTTTCACTGGAGAATTCTACCAAACTTTCAGAGAAGAGTTAACACCCCTACTATTAAAGGTATTCCAGAGCATAGAAGAGGATGGAATAATCCCAAACTCATTCTATGAAGCCAGCATAACCCTGACACCAAAACCAGGTAAAGACACCACAAAAAAAGAAAATTACAGACCAATATCCTTCATGAACACTGATGCAAAAATCCACAACAAAATTCTAGCCAACAGAATTCAGCAACATATCATAAAAATAATTCGCCAGGACCAAGGTGAACACCAGGTATGCAGGGATAGTTCAACATTAGAAAAACAATCAATGTAATCCATCACATTAATTAAAAAAAAGGACAAGAACCACATGATCTTATCAATCAATGCAGAAAAGGCATTTGCTGAAGTCCAACACACATTTATGATAAAAACTCTCAATGAAATAAGAATAGAAGGGAAATTCCTCGACTAATTAAGGAAATTTATACAAAGCCAACAGCCAACATCATCCTAAATGGAGAGAGTTTGACAGCATTCCTCTTGAGAACCAGACAAGGATGCCCTGTATCATCACTCTTATTCAGCACTGTGCTGGAGGTCCTAGCCAGAGCAATTAGGCTAGAAAAAGAAATAAAGGGTATGCAGATTGGTAGGGAAGAAGTCAAAGTATCTCTGTTTGCAGGTAATATGGTCTTATACACAGAAAACCCCAAAGAATCCATAAGAAAACTACTGGAACTAACAGAAGATTTCAGCAAAGTATCAGGAATACAAGATAAACAGAGAAAAATGAGTTGGATTCCTTTACACCAACAAAGAGAATCTCGAAGAGGAAATCATGAAATCAATACCATTTACAATAGCCCCCAAGAAGATAAAATATTTAGGAAAAAAATCTAACCAGAGATGTAAAAGACCCACACAAAGAAAACTAGACACTACTGCAAGAAACCAAAAGAGACATACATAAGCGGAAGAACATACTTTGCTCATGGATAGGAAGACTCAACACTGTGAAAATGTCAATTCTACCCAAAGCAATCTACAAATACAATGCAATTCCGATCCAAATTCCAATGGCATTTTTTAATGAGATGGAGAAACAAATCACCAACTTCATATGGAAAGGGAAAAGGCCCCGAATTAGTAAAGCATCACTCAAGTAGAACAACAAAGTGGGAGGCCTCACACTACCTGATTTTAGAAATTATTATACCACCACGGTAGTCAAAACAGCCTGGTACTGGTACAACAGATGCATAGACCAATGGAACAGAATTGGAATCCAGACATAAATTCATCCACCAATGAGCAGCCGATATTTGACAAAGGCCCAAAATCCATTAACTGGGGAAAAGACAGTCTCTTTAACAATGGTGCTGGCATAACTGGATATTCATCTGCAAAAAACTGAAATAAGACCCGTACCTCATACCATGCACAAAAACGATGGATGAAAGACCTAAATTTAACATAAAAAATGATAAAGATCATGGAAGAAAAAATACGGACAATGCTAGAAACCCTAATACATGGCATAAACACAATACAAACCATAAGTAACAATGTACAAACACCAGAAGAAAAACTACATAACTGGGAGCTCCTAAAACTCAAACACTTATGCTCATCAAAAGACTTCACCAAAAGAGTCAAAAGACAATCTACAGACTGGGAAAAAACTTTTGGCTACGACAAATCCGATCAACGTCTAATCTCTAAAATCTACAAGATACTGCAAAACTGCAACAACAAAAAGACAAAACAACCCAATTAAAAAATGGGCAAAGGATATGAACAGGCATTTCACTAAAGAAGATATTCAGGTAGCTAACAGACACATGAAATGCTCACGATCATCAGCCATTAGAGAAATGCAAATCAAAAGTACAATGAGATGCCATCTCACCCCAACAGGGCTAGCATTAATCCAAAAAACACAAAATAATAAACGTTGGAGAGGTTGTGGAGAGACTGGAACACTTATACACTGTTGGTGGGAATGTAAAATGGTACAACCACTTTGGAAATCAATTTGGCGCTTCCTTAATAAGCTAGAAATAGAAGTATCAAAGGACCCAGCAATCCTGCTCCTTGGAATATACCCTAGAGAAATAAAAGCTGTCACATGAATAGATATACACACACCCATGTTCATTGCAGCACTGTTCATGATAGCAAAAAGATGGAAACAACCTAGGTGCCCATCAGCGGACGAATGGATACACAAATTACGGTATATTCACACAACGGAATACTACTCAACAATAGAGAACAACGATGAATCCGTGAAACATAACATGAAGGAATCTGGCAAGCACTATGCTGAGTGAATTTAGTCAGTCACAGAAAGACAAATATTGTATGAGACCACTGTTATAAGAACTCAAGAAAAGGTTTAAACACAGAGGAAAACGTTCTTTGATGGTTACAAGGGTGGGGAGGGTTATTCACTAACTAGATAGTAGATAAGAATTATCTTAGGTTAAGAGAAGGACGGCACACACTACAAGAGAAGTCAGCACAACTGGACTAAACCAAAGCTAAGAAGTTTCCCGAATACAACCAAACACTTCAGGGACAGAGTAGCAGGAGCAGAGGTTTGGGGACCATGCTTTCAGGGGACATCTAGGTCAACTGGCATAACAAAGTTTACTGAGAAAATGTTCTGCATCCTACTTTGTTGAGTGGCATCTGGGGTCTTAAAAGCTAGTGAGCAGCCATCTAAGATGCATCAATTGGTCCCAACCCACCTGGAGTAAAGAAGAATGAAGAACACCAAAGTTACAAGGGAAGTATTAGCCTAAGAGATGAAAAGGGCCACACAAACCGGAGAATGCATCAGCCTGAGACCAGAAGAACCAGATGGTGGCCGGCTAACACCAATGACTGCCCTGACAGGGAACACAACAAAGAGTCCCTGATGGAGCACGAGAAAAGTGGAATGCAGAACTCAAACTGTAGTAAAAAGACTAGACTTAAAGTGGTCTGACTGAGACTGGAGGAACCCAGGGAAGCATGGGCCCTGGACTCTCTGTCAACCCAGCACTAAAACCATTCCCAAGGCCAACTCTTCAGACAAAGATTAGACTGGACTACGGGACATAAAACGATACTCGTGAAGAGTGTGCTTCTTAGCTCAAGTAGATACGTGAGACTAAATGGGCAGCTCCTGCCAGAGGTGAGACGAGAAGGTAGAAAGGGTCAGAAGCTGGTTGAATGAACACGGGAAATCCAGGTGGAAAGGAGGAAGGTGCTGTCACAGCTTTGGGAGAGCAATTAGGGTCACATAACAATGTATGTATAAATTTTTGTATAAGATTAACTTGAATTGTAAACTTTCACTTAAAGCACAACAATTAAAAAAAAAAAAAAGATTTCATAGAAGAATCCTGATCAAAAGAAGGAAAATGAAGAACAGAATTTCAAATTCTCATGGACTTTAGACTTTCTGAAGCCAGGGAAGGGGATGGAACCCCTGAAACTATTGCCCTGAGATAATCTTTAAACCTTAAACCAAAAATATCCCCTGAAGTCATCTTAAAACCCAACAATCCTTTAGCTTAATTAGTAAAAAATGTCTGCCTTAGGCATTGTGCTCTTTTAAGAACTATCTATATGGGATCAAACTGACAAAAGCAACTTGAAAGATCAGACAGGAATCTTAGGGGGCAGTCAGTTTATATTAATGATGGAGGAAGAACTCAGAAAAGGAGGGTGAGAATGGTTGCACAACTCAAAGAACATAATCAATGTCACTAAACTGTACATGTAGAAACTGTTGAACTGGTGTATGTTTTGCTGTCTATATTCTCAACAATGAAATAAATTTTAGGAAAAAAAAAAAGCAGACGGCTCAAGGAAGGACTCTTTTCCTTCACAGAAGTAAAAGAAGAAAGGGTGCTACAGAGAGAGGACAAAGGAGCTGTACTTCTCAGAAAGAACTGCAAAAATATACTTCCCACAGGTGAAGGACACACCCTCTAGTACCAAACAAGTTCCTTGTTTTTGGAAGGCAGGCACTTTCCTGGACCTGGAGTTGGGGCTAATTGAGGAGCCACACAAATAAGCTATGTTTGTATGATATAGTTGGTCTCTGTGTGCAGACAGCCTTTGCACTGAAGAAAATCTCACAGATGCCCACCTCCATTGTCTGGGTAGAAATAAAGGCTAAGTGAGTTCACACAGAACCCTAAATCATGACAATTGCAGCCCCCAAGAATGCAGCCTGGGCGCCTCCCCCAAACAAGTATTCTGCTAACAGCTGGTCCTTGGAAAATTCACCTATTAAAAGATGAGTTATAAAAATGAAATCAGCACAGAATCTATATAAAAATATGAGAAAAAAGTAGGACAGAAACAGGAAAACCAAACGGCAGACTTAACACCACACACTGCAAAGTTGCTGCCGTGGGGCAGATAAAAATCGTAATAAATTTCGCAAAATTAAAAAAAAAATTAATGAAACAGTTGTCTCTATGAAGCAAGAGCTCAAAGGAGAAATACAAGAGCTAATGGGAGAGGTGAGACGATAGCAAGAAGAGATCTATACCAGCAGAGATCAGGATCGAAGAGGAAGAAAAAAAAGAAACTGTTACAGAAATGAAGGTGTAACTGGACAGTGCAAAAGGGAGAAGAGACACTTTTAAAAACAGAGTAAGGAACAAAGAGTAGAGAAATGAAAAAAAAAAAAGCAAGTAAAATTAAATGGAAATGGAGCATTAAAAAGATTAGAGAGAAAATGAGACTTATAGAAGACAGCAAACGAGATGTAATGTGCATAAAAGGGAACTCTAACAATGGAATAGAATATGGAAAATTAGTTCCTGAAGATTACATCAAGATATAATTTAAGAATGTTCCTGAAATAAAAGAGGACTATGATCTACATACTAAAAGGGCACATTGTATCCCAGAGAAAACTGACCCAGAACAGTTGGCATCAAGATCCACCTTTTAGGTAAAGTTTCTGGATTTCTGCAACCAGGCAAAAAAAATCAAACACTTTAAAGAAGGATAAAATCTTGACATTTTCCACTTAAGTAACATTTAATATTAGCAGGAAAAAAACCAACACCTACAAAATTCTCAAGGAGACAAAGTATGACCCAAGGATTTTATACTCTGTCAATTGTTAATCAAGAATAATAGGATAGGGAATATTGTTCCTGTGAGTCTTTCTGGAGGAATCTACAAAAGGAAGAACTTCTGCCAACCAAGGGATAACTGGAAAAAATACGGCAAAAAGAAGAATGAAAGACTGGTGGTGGACACTGAATCTACTTAACTGGAGGATTACGACTAAAGTGCGATTAGGGTGACCACAGAACTTCAGTGCTACATGCCTTGAAAATGTGGAAATACTATAGCTAATAAAACTTAGGAAGGGAAGGGGGAAAGGAGGAGCGATGTAGAATAAAATCAGCACATTTCCTTATCCTCAATAACTGAGACCCAATGGATGTCATTTAAAAACAACAACTCAAGTAATAAAGACACGGTTATTACAACTTTTTTCCCAATGTCCAAACCTACCGTGATTTGCTATAAACAAAATTTTGCAAGCCACCAAACTTTTGATGTAAGAGTCAATAAGACCTTTTCTGATGATTAGAGTCTGACGTCATTTTTTTTGCATAAAAGTCACCCAGAATGCATCATCTACAATTTCCAGTTTCCCTAAATCAGAGGGAATTTCACTCAGACCCTTATGATGCAGTAAGTACAGAATCCTTCTAGACTTTTAGGATCCCCCATTCCCAGTTTTACATATATATATCTTGCCCAAACCTAATTCAACTTCATTTCACTTTGTAAGTAACTTGCCTTTCTAAAGCCTTCAACTTAGTTTTCAAAGTAACAGCAACTCTCTTCTCTCACTCACTGTTTATCTGTATTCTATTTAATTAAATTACAAATTACAATACCAGCATAACTGGCATAAACAGGTCTGAAAACATCACAATTGATCCCTGGTAAGAATAATGACTTAACTGGTGTGAATGAGCAAAGCATGGGCAACTAGGGATCAGTTTACTAGCTGCCATGTTAATCTGATAAGTCTTCTCAGTGATGCCACTGTGCTTAGAATGTGTTTCTACTGATGCACTTAATTCAGTGTACCCTTATATTTGTTTACTTGTCTGTATCTTCTCCTTGGCCATAATTTCTTGAGGGCAAGTTCTGTGTCTTAATTCATCTCTGGGTCCCCAGTGCCTAGCACTGTGCTTGGTAGACAGCAGTACTTCATAAACGCTGGCTGAATGAATGAAAGAGGCTTGCCTAGAGCAACAGAGGAAAAAAGAGAGTCAGGAATAGGAGGAGGGAATGGAATGTGTGGCTTAACTGCCTCCATGAACAACTGCCCCCTTTGTCATGAGACCAGAAGAACTGGATGGTACCTGGCTATCATTACTGAACATTTTGATCAAAGATTCTACAGAAGAATCCTGATCAAAAGGCAGTGAGGGGGACGCAGAGCAAAGTTTCAAATTCTCATGGACTTTGACTCCAGACTTTCTGGAGCCATGGAGGCTGGATGAAACCCTGAAACTACTGCCCTGAGATAATCTCTAAATCTTAAACGAAAAATATCCCCAAAGTCTTTTTAAAATCAAGCAACAGTTTACCTTAACTAATAAAGAATATCTGCCGTAAGCACTGAGCTCTTTTAAGGTATATCTATATACGATCAAACTGACAACAGCAATTTGAAAGATTAGATAGGAAACTTAGGGGACAGTAACTTTATGATAATGGGGGAGGAATAACTCAGAAAAAAAGGGTGACAATGGTTGCACAGCTTGAAGAATGTAATCAATATCACTGAATTGTACATGCAGGAATTGTTGAATTTGTGTATGTTTTACTGGGTACAGTCTCAACAACACCAAAAAATTTAAAAACAGAAAGAAAGAGGCTCACCTGGTTCAAAAGTTCTGATACTGAGGAGACACAGGCTTGTCTTTTGAGGTGGTGTGGCCTCCCATTCTGGCACCAAGAAAAGCACTCTACTGCCTGGGACACATAATTAACCTCTACAAATAAAAGTTGACTAAAATGAGCCTGACGGTTTCATGTTAGGACTGACAGAGTCTAAGAGGGAACATAAAAGTGTCACTTCAAGGATACACGTGTACGCCTCAGGGACTTAGCTCTGGAACTGTTAGAGGTGGAGACAAGTCATTTCAACAACCCTCTCCAAGGACAGAGTATTTCAGGAACTTCAAGGGTTCCAGCCTTGGTTATGTTTCTCACTAAAGTCAAAGAAAGTTCTGAGCCCAGGCCAACAGAGACCATCATTAAAAACAAACTGATTTGGAGCCTGAAGATAATAAATAAGAAGGAATAAGCAAGACATTACTGTTTCCTCTAGTGAAAACAAGCAGTCTCTAAACCTTAAATTGGCCATGTTCCAAGAGTTTATTTTAAGTATTAAGCTTATAATTTATTTTTCCATAGATACAATTAGTAAAGTCCTCAGGCTAGCAGCTCACAAAAGCCAACTAAATCCATAATGCTACCATATTTGGTACCACAGAGCGCCCTTACACAAGCTACACCTAAGCACCATGAATGATACTGTTTTTGTAGTAAAATGCATTTGCAGTTCTATATGGAGATGGCAGGAACCAATTTAGCAGAACTCCATGGGCAGCAGAGAGGGTAGATAAGACACAAGTGGCAAGTAAACACACAAAACACCCTATCATACCCATAGAATCCTCTAGTCTAGAGGAGAACAGAGACCTGTTGCATCACAAAAAACAAGGGCTCACACTCCCACTGCTTATTCATATTTATACTCACTGTTAAAATAACTGTATTAGCACACAGAACACACACACACCGACACTAACCAAATACAAAAGAGCACGGTCACTGTGCTTGTACTGAAGCAGGAGGATGCCAATATTTCAACACTCAGGCTTAAAAAAGAATTATTAATTACTAACAAGAGATTTAGTCTACTATGGAAAATGCTGTGCTGATAACTTTTTCCACCCCTTTATGGCTTGGGTGTTTCATTAGTTCCTATCAAAGGCCTTCAGACAGTAAGTGGGAAGAGATTCTTGCAGGATGGGATATTATCTCCTTGTCTGTGCTAGAGGGTGTGGTGGCTCTTAACAGACCGACGGTGGGAGGACATGTGAGTGGACTCAGCACTGATAAGTGAAGAAAAAATCATTTGAGAGTAACTTTGGCCCAGAGTCAGTCTCTAGTTCGCTTATTATTCATTTGAGAAAGAAATGAAAAGGAGAAGAGGGTATAAAAACTCCTCCCAGAGACCTTATACACGTCTTCTTCTCTCTTACTCCCACTTTCATCCTGAAGTTCAATATTTTAGCAGTGTCTTATGACACGCTAAGTACTGCCTGTCCTCATTCCCTGTGGCTTGTCTTTTAACTCTCTTGCCTAAAGAATGAACATATGGTAATCAGATTCAACAACTGTTGGTTGAGTGTCTTTGTAGGTATAACTGCAACACACTATGGAGCACATAAACAAACACCAAGCATACTTGGTTCCACTGAGAAGTTGACTTTCTAGCCGGGGAGACAAAATAATGCATGAAAGGGTTAAACATTAAATCACTATTAAACTACTTTAATGGAAGCCTTCAAAAGTGTATAAGGACACTCTCATGACTTCTAAAACAGAACATTCTGAACATGATTTAGCCTTTTCATTGGGACTCACTGTTAATATTAGTTAATGGATAGTGCTGTAATGCAGAGATGCCCTCATGAATTCTTAGGCACACAGGGTTGTCTGGTCCTAAGCAACTCTGCTAAATAAAGCAGGCTAAGAAAGCAATTTGCTTTGTGGAGTTCTATTTTTTCCTTTGAACAACAAATGAATCTAGTGGACTGTCACCTTAGTGAGATGGAAACCATATATAGTCAAAAATCCCTTAAATTACCTATGCTGTTCAGTACAGTGCTGTCTCAAAGGGCTACTAAGTTCAACCTGGCTAAATTTTCCTCTGGCAATGAACAGATTACTTTCTTTTTTTGTTTTTTGTTTTCTCTTCTTCTTCTTCACTTGAGCACCAGATGAAGTAGCTGGCTTGTTTAGGGACCATGCAGATTAAAAAATGTGTGTTGTATCTTTAAGCTTTAGTAGCACTCTAAGACGCTTCTGAGAGGCACATGAGAGCGGACACAAAGAAGAGCAGATTCGAATCTTCCATCTCATACTCAATCCAGGCATACACTGAGTAGAACTGTGGGCAGAATTACTTTGTATTTAGAATTTCTGTTCTCATTCTTTTTGCCAAATGCTGGTTAGAGTCAAATTTGTGTAAGTGAGATGTGTGTATGTGACCCCACTGGATCTGTGATATGCAAGGCAATGTGTTAGGTTCAAGGCAGCTATCATTTTCACCAAAGTACGTGATCTCTAACAACGTCTACTTTCAATTATGCTTAGTATCATAAAACGTTACAAGCAGAAAGGAAGAAATAAAGATAAGATCTGGATCCTGTCCTAAAGGGTTTACAATCAAGTAAAGAAAATAAAACATATTCAGAATTAACCATAATCGAAGGAAGACTGGAATAAGTACTATGAGCCGAGTACAAAATGTTATGGAAGATCAGAGGAGGGCAGGCCCAAACTAACTGGTGATTGGAGGGGAAGGCATCCAGACATAGGGATGGTAAATTGCCCAGCAACTCAAAAATGATTCTTTGTGTGCTACTAATTGTTCTTCTTTTTTTAAATAAAGGGATTATTCATTCATTGGCTTCATGTTTCATATTCTTGAGGTCCTGAGGTACAGCTGACCATGACAAAGTGTTCTCATCGTGTAAGTACTTCCCTATACTTCCCTTCTTTTAACTTGAAAAAAAAAAAAAATTACTGATGAAGATCAAAGATTACAGCCTTCAGTATTGTACTTCAACATAAAGAAAACAAAAATCCTCACGACTGGACCAATAAGCAACATCATGATAAACAGACAAAATATTGAAGTTGTCAAGGATTTCATTTTACTTGGATCCACAATCAACGCCCATGGAAGCAGCAGTCAAGAAATCAAACGTATTGCTCTGGGTAAGTATGACGCAAAAAACCTCTTTAAAGTGTTAAAAAGCAAATCTGTCACTTTGAGGACTATGATGCACCTAACCCAAGCCATGGTACTTTCAATCACCTCAAATGCATGTGAAAGTTGGACAATGAATAAGAAGACCGAAGAAAAATGGATGCATTTGAATTATGGTGTTGGTGAAGAATAGTGAATATACCATGGAATGTCAGAAGAATGGACAAATCTGTCTTGGAAGAAGTACAGCCAAAATGCTCCTTAGAAGTGAGGATGGTGAGACTTCATCTCACTTACTCTGGATATGTCATCAGGAGGGACCAGTCCCTGGAGAAGGACATTATGCTTAGAAAAGTAGAGGGTCAGCAAAAAATAGGAAGACCCTCAATAAGACAGACTGACACAGTGGCTCCAACAATGAGCTCAAACAGCAATGATTGTTAGGATGGCACAGGACTGGGCAGTGTTTCTTTCTGTTGCACACAGGGTCACTGTGAGTCAGAATCAACTCAATGGCACCTAACAACGACAACACTACAAGTCTGAGTTCTCTATCAAGTATTTTTTTAAAATGACCTAAAAGGACTTTTTGAAGTCTTCTGTTTCATCTTCCCTCATTTCTGCCTGTTTCCAATATATTCTCAAATGCTAAGCATGGATCCAGGGCTTGTTTTCTTGAATCTTACCCTTTTCCTATTGCTTAGCTGTTAACAAAACATGACCCAAATACACTTCCTTCCATGTTTAGGATACTAAAGCAGGAGAGGACAGTGTGGGACAGTGATGGAGAATGCAGGCTCCAGAATCAGAGAACCCAGGGTCTGAATTCTGGCTCTGTCATAGGAGAAACTGAGATTTCATATCTCTAAACCCCAGTTTCTTTATCTGTAAAATGGGGAGAACTGTAGTTCTTACTTACCTCTCAGGTCTATTCTAAGGATAAAGAAGAAAGATAATAAGGGAAATAAATAAAACACTGACTATAAAGCATTTAGCTAAGTACTTGATAAATGCTACTTACTACTGTAATTATAATCAGAGACCATCTTCCCAACCTCCTTTCCAATGCAGGAATCCATTTTTGGCTCTGATGACAGAGTAGATCCTTCACCTGGGCCAGCAAGCTCACTACTGTTGAGCAGCAGTGACTGTTAGAAAGTTCTTAACTGTATTGAGTTACAGTGTGTATCTAACCATTCCCATCCTTTGGAGCAACAAAGAATTTGTCCCTGCCTTTTACGCTAGGATTCTGCCTCTCTGCCTAAGATAACCAAATAGCAGGCAGTCTGACAAGAAAAGCACAACTTATTTGACCATCAATAAAAAAGTCCACATTGTGGGGGCTGCCACCAGTGTCACAAAAAATTGTGCATATAAATTGTTGAATAAGAAACTAATTTGCTCTGAAAACTTTCATCTAAAGCACAAATAAAAAGAAAAGAAAAATGTCCAAATGCCATACCTAGATCCTCAAACCTGTTTCTAAGGAGATAATCGCCATTCCCCAGTTCCTTGTTTCTTTTAAAGCCCTGGGTCCTGCTCCACCCTCGCTAGCCCTTTACATGCCAGGTCAAAAACCTACAAAGCTATAACATCCCTAAAGACAAGTTATACAAATAGTTCAGTGTTGCAAGAGCACAAAGGTCAGAGCAGGAAATGGCAAGAGGTGAGGCATGAGAGATAGGCTGGGAGAGATCATGGGGATCTTTGCATGCCATATTAAGGGATCTCAGTTTTAACCTTTTGGTAGTGGTCACCGATCTTTTTTCTTCCTCAGGATAATTTACTTACATAACACAATCCCCTCAGTCACTCGGTGTCATTTAGCATTCATAAGAGTTTCAAGGACAGCAAGGGGAAGAAAGGCATGAGGTATGTCCTCCTGTTCCTTAAGAATCACTGCATTGGGGGATATGCAGCCACTGAGAAATTTAAACAAGAAAGTCAGGCAGTCAAAAACACATTTTTAATATGTCATTAGGCAGGTCTGTAAAGAATACACACCTGAGGGGGTAAAAGTGGAGGCAGAGAGACCAGGAGGGAAAAAATAAGACAAGTTCACCATTTAGCGAGCTAAGTAATTACTAACTCCAATCCTCAAAATAACTGAACAGTAGATGTTACTGTATTTCATCCAGCCCAAAAGACCATTGGTTGTAAAATATACCACTATTTTATGTACCACTAAAAAAGAAAAACATTGCCAATAAAACTATGACATGCCATTGGCTGTAAGACAAATCTTGATTTGAAATGTTAAACATTACTAAAAAATGAGTCTAAGAATGTGGTATCATCCCTGCTTTACAACTGAAGAAACTGAGGCACGAAAAAGTCTTTAAGAGGGTTGCCTAAATCACAGCTAGAACCTGATGAAGCCAGAAGTCCACAAAGCCACATCACACAGATTCACGGAACTTGGAGGAACACAGGGCTCCTCCTGAGCCACTCAGCGATTATAGCCCCAAGGGAGCAAAGGAAAAGCTGACAGAGTCCCACCCTGAATCTAGTGAGTATCATAGGTTGTAACCCTTAAAATTCAAGGTCTACTTAGAATATAGCTTTTGAAAACAGGCCTCTAGCTGTGCTAATCAGTTATTATAGATGAAAGTACTTTGAAAATTTAAAAAAAAAACACTGATAATTGGGCATTATATACCAACTAATCAACTATTTTTGAATGCCTTGTACTGTCTGGATAACCAACAAAATATTACATACTGACACACTATTCCAAAGGAGTTTACAATCTACCTGAGACAATTAAAGAACTAAAAACATCAGCATACAATCAAGAAGACAAATAGTTTGGAGAACTACAACACCACAGTTCAGAGGAGGCTTCATCAAAGGTAAGACTTCAGTTGTGCCTTGAAGTCTGGAAAGTTTGACAGGGGGAGGTGAGGGCATTTCAGGGTGCAGAAGCAGGATGAGCAAAGGCAAACATGTGGGAACTGGCATGGTATACATGGAAGACAAGTCTGATGGGCATGAGGGGTCTATGTTCCAGAGCAGAGACAGCCTAAGGGCTGAAAGGGCCCATATTCCAGAGATTCTTGGAGGCCAGAATGAAGAAATGTGGTTTTATATGGAAGATTAGACCACTGTGGGGGAGGCTGAGGGAAAGGCTGGAGATAGCTGCTGCAGTAATCTAGAGCTGATGAGTTATATGCCTGGATTCAGGTTATGGGAAGAAAAACAAAAGAAAAGGAAGAGCTGGACTTGAAGGAATACTGGAAGAAGTGATACCATCTGGTGACCGCTTGGAAATAGAAAGTAAAGTAGGCATTCCTGTCATCTCATGTCTTGAAGATGATATCACTGACAGAAACAGGAAAGGTGAGAAGAGAAGATGAGTGAGGGGGTAAGTGGGTGAAGGAGTAGGTAGGAAAGAAGGTGTAGTAGGGAGGAGAAAGTGGGTACACTAAGTTTGAAGTGATGGCAGGTCATCCAGAAGAGGCGCTGTATACTCCTGGAAACACAGGCTTTAGCTTGGGTGAGAATAAGGTGTAGATTTATGACCCATCTATATCAAAGTGGATGAGTACTCACTGGTGAATGCATAAAGAGAAGAGGAAACAGGGTGCCAGAGACAGAGCTGTGAGGAATGTGTCTGTTTCCCCTACTCACTCTGTAGGAAGGAAAAGGAGCAGCAGTCTTAAAGCCCAAGGTGTCCGGCCCAGTTAGCAGGGAATCTTCCATTTCTTCCCTGAGGCTTCTATAACCAAAATTAAACATAATACTTACGGGGTAAATTAAGATATGTGGATTCTTAGGCTCTAAAGGGAGGCATTTATGTAGTGATTGGGGAAAACAAAAAAAAGTGTGCCAAGGCTCCACGCTTTTTCAGTATGACTTCGCTTCAGTAAGCTATCAGTAGTTAAACCACAGAATGGGCCTGGGTATCCCTCTGCCATAACCTGTTGAAAATGCCTCATAGTACAGACCTGGCTGACTTCAGAAACAGATTCAACAACCTGTTCTCTGCAGAACGTGAACCTTAATTCTTGAGGTCATAAGTGGATAGGTCACAAAGATTTAACAGTGACCAAAATGTAAATGTAGTGTACTGCTTTCATCGAGCACACAGATCTATCTGTTTTCAGACTTAAAAATGTGTCCTCAGGCACACCCTGGGCCATTATCTTTACTGTGTACATACTCCCTTGGCCCTTCTCACTTGGGGTCCTATAAATTAATCACCACAGTTTCCAGGCTAGGAAGAAGGGACAATTTGTAGGCAATTTATCTGGCTGCAAACTCAGACTTTGCCTTAGGGCAGCAGAAAGAGATTTAACTATAAGCAATAACGCTTACAGAGAGAGAGGGCTGCCCATACTCTTCACTGCAGTTGGCCTAAAAAACCCAAGGAGATAAGTAGGCAGTACATGCACATGGTACACAATTTGTGAAGAGTTAATTTCTCCTCACACTACTGTCCCCATAATCAACTAGCTGGCCAGAGGCAGTGACTCTTGTCAGTTTCTTCTGTTATCAGAAGAAAAACATTATAGAAATTTTTATACACACATAAACATATGTATAAATATTTATTTTGTTCCCTACAGAAACTGTAGTACACTATACACACTGTTCTGAACCTTGTTTTTTCACTTTCCAATATATCTTGGAAATCTTACTAAATCAGTACATACAGCTCCTTCTCATTCATTTTAATGGTTTTCCCCTGGCTTCTTTATTTTGTGAATGGTACCAGAATTCTTCCAGTTATCCATTCACCAAAGAGTAGAAAGCAACATTCTTACAGTGAGCTATTAGGACCTATCTGATCCTACTTCATCTCCTTTTACTTCCCATCTTGCTCACTGCCATCCAGCCATATTGGCTTCCCTGCTGTTCCTCAAACTTATCAAACAGTCTCTCGCCTCAAGGTCTTTGTACTTGCTGTTCCATCTGCCTGGAATGTTCTTCTCTAGAGTGCCACATATCCTGCTTTTCTAACTTCCTTCAGGTTTCTGCTCAAATGTCATCTTACCAGAGAGCCTGATGCCCCTATATAAAATATCAAGTGATACTGCTTTATTTTCTCCCCTGGACTTACCACCACTTAACATATATTCATTTTGTTTCCCCCTACTAGATGAAGCTTCATGAAGACAGGAATGTTTTAATAACTATTTCCCCAGCACCTATTATAGTAGATGAATAGATGAATTCAACAAATATTTACTGAGTAACTAGTATGTGTCAGGCATTATGCTAATAATGGGAAATACAGTGGTGAATAAGACAGTCTGATCCTTACCTTCATAATACTATCTCGCGGGGAAAACAAAACAAAATAATAAAATATTTATTACATATAGGCATTGTTCTAATTACTTTACATATATTTAATCTTCATATGCTATCATTACTCCCTTTTCACATGAGGAACCTGAGGCACAAGTCATACAGTTCATAAATGGCAGAGCCAGCCATCAAAATAAGCAAAAACAATACACTGTGTTAAATGCAAAGACCAAAGTTGCAGAGGGTGCTGGGGGAGCAAGACAAGCGTGCCTACGTCAGTCTATGAGCATGGAGGGGAGTGCCTGAAGGCCTTTTGAAGATCTACTTCCCTGAAGGGTGAGTCAGAATTGTCAATAGAAATGCAGGGGCTGGAGATTCTGTTTTGAACATACATCAAAAAAATCTGTTATTGTCGAGTTGATTCTGACCCATGGTGACCCTATATGACAGAGTAGAACTGCCCCATACGGATTCCAAGGAGTAGCTGGTAGATTCCAACTGCCGACATTTTGGTTAGCAGCCTGAGCTCTTAACCACTGTGCCACCAGGGCTCCGTTTTTGGATACAGTGAATTTAAAATGAAGTGAGTTGGGATGGCAATTTAGAAGTCACCATCAGATAGATAACTGAAGTCATGGGATTGTATAAGATTTCCTAAAAGGGAGTGTCTAAAAGAAAAGAGAAGAGGGACCAGTTAAGAGATGTGTAAGAAGCCCAGGTGAATGCTTATCATGGAAGCTAGGAACAAACACTGCTATAAGAATGAAGTGTCACAACTGCTTGGTGAGAAGAGAGCTGTAAAGTGTTCATTGGATTTAGCAACACAGGACAAGGCCTTCTACAATCTGATCACCACCTACTTCTTCAAACTTCCACTAATCTTAACTTAGGATAGTTATCATTCTCTCCCCAAGAGCATTTTTAAATGTATAAGGTAGGGCCCCAAAAACCCCACCAAATCAATTCTAACTCATAGCTGTCCTTTGAGTCAGAATTGACTCAACAGCAACGGGGTTTTTAGGGCCCTGCCTCATGTATTACTGGCATTTAATAGAGGAGGCCAGGGATGCTAAATACCAGCAACTCAATGAAAAATTACACTGCCCAAAATGTCAGTAGTGCCTCCAGAGAGACCCTATGGCTAGCCAGAGGAGTTCATGCATAGTTCTAAAATCCTTTGTGGCTCTCACCCCCAACATTCACATGTACCCCACCCTCATACTATAAGCCTTTGTTTCTGTTTCTTCCCCTAGAATTCTGATTTTGGAAATGGAAGTTGACAAATTCTGTGATTATATTACGGACTGAATTATGCTCCCCCAAAATATCTGTTGTAAATCCTAACCTCTATACCTGTGATTAAAGTCCCATTTGGAAATGGGTTTTCTTTGTTATGTTAATGAAACAGTATTATTGTAGGGTGTGTCTTGAGTCAATCAATCTCTTTTGGGATACAGTAAGCCAGAACCCATGTAAGGCAGAAACCTAACAGAGAAAGAAAACTCATATTTTCTAGTAATAGAGTGATAGAAAATGCAAAGACTGCACTCTGTCAAAGGCGGAAAACTTGCGAGACCCGGAAAAACAAGGCAGTCCCATCAAGTTCCAGTTCTCACAGGTTTCACTGTATGAAAAGGACAGATTAAGCAAGGAAGCAGAGATGGGGGAATACAGATGCCAAGCCACACAAAAACTACCAACGAACCAACAAACAAGGACCGTCCTCCAGAGCCAACAGAGAGAGAAAGCTTCCTCTAGAGCTGGTGCCCTGAATTCAGACTTTTAGTCTTCTAATCTGTGAGAAAATAAATTTCTGTTCTGTTAAGGCAACCCACTTGTGGTATTTCCATTATAGCAGCACTAGGTAACTAAGACACTATTATCTTATGCATGCTTTAAAATTGTCAAATTCTGTGGTTTAGCAGAAAGAACACGGGTTTTAAAGTTGCAGGCAATTTAGCCTAAGTTTCAGTTTCTTCATGTTACATAGGGATGATACCATCTACGTTATAAAAGATGATTGGGAACAAAGTACCTACAAATATCTGGCACCTGGCAGCTGCTTAATCAACATTAATTTCCCATTCCATGACTACCCCGCCCCTTGATTACTTTTCTACTCAGTAACTTATACGGCCCTCATTAATCTTCTAACTCTAATTGCTAGTGGTTTTCTCCCCAGCTATCTTGACACAGGGCAAATCATAGCTGTGGTGCTTGGCCAGTCCTGTCTATGCTGTCATACTCAGCACATCTCAAGGGCATCACACAGGCCACAGCACTCAGTCAGTGCGTTGTCTGACAAGCTCCGTGATCTAGAACCCCAGACTCTCAGCTAAATGCTGCAGATGGGCCACCATCTACCCTGCCAACCTCCATTATCACAGCCTAGCCTCAGAAATAGCTATTTCTTGTAAGTCCCATTTTTCTTTAACTCTAATCAAATATCATTAAATAAAAGAGCTTGTGATTAGATACTGTATTATCCAGTACAAGTAATTTATATACATTTTAGTTTTATGAAATGCAATATGCAGATATGCAATATATATGTGATTAAGTGCAATGTTTGTGATCATTTCTATGATAAATGGTGCGAGATCAGTGCTCCCTAATAACATTCCTACTGAAAGATTAATTCAACTTACAGCACCTGCTTGCTTACAGTACCTTTTGCTTACTCCAAAAGACCAAGAAATGTCTCTATGTGATCTTGTCTCTATGTGACTCATCTTTCTAGTTGGACCTTGAGCTTCTTGAGGGCAGGGAATTTGCCTTTTACATCTTTGTATCCCTGTAATACCTAGCACAATGTCCTCATAGTGAAAGCTTAATAAATGTTTGTTATTTGTCTGATACTTAGAGGGAAAAAGACAAAAAACCAAAGTCAGAGAGCCAAAGTAAGGACAGATGATTTCAGAAAGCTCTGTAAGGAGAGGCTCTGCCTCCTAGATATGCAAGTAAGTTGTTCCATTAGGAAATTTTAATTTCTTAAGTCACATTAAATTCATCTGGGAAGTATATAAGATAAATACAAAATATTTTGTTAGAGAAACTGAAAACCTGCTCCACAAGATGCCTTCTCCTCAATCAGGTTTCTTTCTTATAAGAACATTTTCTATTTTTCTGATATTAAAATTTCTAGGTTCCTTCCTGTAACAATGATACTGAAGCACAGTATCATCTTTTCCTTTAAGAAAAGAAATGAAAAAACTGTGGTAGTCATCAGTAATATTCAAAAATAGTTCAGATTCTCCCCACTCTCGCACTTGGTAGGACTGCACTTTCCCAGCCCCTCACATGTAGGCATGTGACTTGCTTTGACCAATGAAATGTGAGTACAACCGGGTATGCCACTTTAAGAGCCAACACACAACTGTCCAGGTAAAAGCACATGTTGAGGAGGATTTCTGAGTGGATTCTTGAGTGACTACAGTGAGTGGAGACACCTTGCTAACCTACAATGGCACACCACAAGAGAAAGAAATAAACCTTGTTGTTGTACACCACCGGGATTGGGAGCTATGTACTACCTAGCCTATCTTGACTGACGTGATGGTTAAGGTTGTGTCTCAACTTGGCTGGGCCATGATTCTCAGTGGTTTGGCAGTTATGTAATGATGTAATCATCCTCCATGATGTGATCCGATGTCATCAGCCAATTAGCTGTAAGGGGAGTTTTCTTGGGGGTGTGGCCTATATCCTATATATATATATGGGCGTTTTGGCAAAGCTTGCTTGCTTGCTCTGGATCCTGCATTCAGCTCGTCATCATCTGGCCTCCGGTTCTTGGGACTCGAGCCAGCTGCCTGCCATCTTACCTGCCGATCTGGGATTCGTCAGTCTCCGTACCCCATGAGCCAGTGGCCTGCCGTCTGACCTGCCAATCTTGGGTTGATCAGCCCCTGTAGCTGCATGAGTAAGAAGAAGCCTCCAGCCTGATGCCTGACCCATGGACTTGGGATGTGCTAGCCTCTACAACCACATGAGCCATTTCCTTGAGATAAATCTCTCTCTCTATATGTATATATTATATATATATATATATGCTTCACTGGTTTTGCATCTCTAGAGAACCCAGTCTAAGACAACTGATAACAAACATCAAGCCTGGCAAAGGGTTCCCAGGGATCATACATTCTACTTCATACCTCAGACTAGGCCCATCCTCCTCTGCAGCATGAGGGATAACAGCAAGAACAGCAGAATCTCAATTCAAGTCTGCTAGGGCAGCTACAAATCAGCAACCAAAGTGATACACAACTTGTTTCATCTGTATCCTAAGTAATACCACCGGCAATAATTAGCTTTGATATTGATTACAATCTTGGCAAACACTAGATTTTATTTAGGAGGCCGGATATCAAACAGATAGCTCTAATGGTCAAACTTTGCTGTTTTGTGTACACTGTTATCCTAATGCCCTCAACCAGTAATAAGGAAAAGATTAAACAAACAAACCAAAAAGATCTCTGTAATTTCAAATGGCAAGCAATCAATAAGATTGTGCATTTGAGGCAGTGCAAAGTTCAAGCAAAGAAAGTGAGAATATATACTGAGGAGTTTGGAGCAATCTTAGTGTGATGGTTAAGGTTGTGTGTCAACTTGGCTGGGCCAGGATTCTCAGTGGTTTGGCAGTTATGCAATGATGTAGTTTGGCAGTTGTGTAATGATATACTCATCCTCCATGATGTGACCAGCCAATCAGTCGTAAGGGGAGTTTCCTTGGGGGTATGTCCTGCATCCAATATATACATGGACATTCTGGCAAAGCTGGCTCACTTGCTCTAGATCCTGTATCATCCGACTCATCATCATCTGACCAGTGGTTCTTGGGACTTGAGCCAGCAGCCTGCCATACTGCCTGCTGATCTTGGGATTCATTGGCCTCCACAGCCTGTGGCCAGCAGCTTACCATCTTACCTGCCCATCTTGGATTTGTCAGCTTCTGCAGCCCGTGAGCCAGCAGCCTACTATATGACCTGCCAATCTTGGATTCGTCAGCCCCTGCAGCCACATGAGTCAGAAGAAGCCTCCAGCCTGACACCTGACCCATGGACTTGGAACTTGCCAGCCTCTACAACAGCGTGAGCCATTCCCTGAGATAAATCTCTCTACATATATACATATACGCTTCAGTGGCTTTGCCTCTCTAGGGAACGGAGCCTAAGACACTTAGCTTTCTTTTGTGTTTTTTTCTTTTTAAACAAACTATAGAAATCTTAGAAATTTAAGAAAACATTATTGCTAGTATCTATCAGTTGTCCTAAGAGAATAAAATTCTGGCCTTTGAAAAATATTCTGCCAAAAAATTCTTACCCCTTGAGTATCCATAGACAGAGGCTCAAGATGCGATGGAACACAAAGCTGGCCTCAGCTTCCCTTTTCTCTGAGGCACATTCAAATAGAGAAACAAGGTTGACCAGGGATGGTCAGAAATGCCAATTAGCACCCTTCACAAGAACTACAACTCAAATAGAGTCTGTCTGAGTCTTCAAGGCCTAAATACTTCCTCCTTCCTTCTCCTCCTCACCAAAAACCATACAAAATACATGTTCATCATTGTTTCCTCCTGGAGACTAGCAATCAGAGTATCTGTCTTATTGTCACTAGGGTGTGGAAGGCGTTAATGAGCTTCCTTATCTCAAGATCTGATCCTAGGAGGGGCATTTGACCAACAGCGTGTTATTACTGTTTATGATCCTTTCATCTGAGGGCTCACCAATTCATTTCAATTTTGAACTCTCAGCATTTTCCCATTTCAGCAGCCTATACTTAGCAGGAATTTAAAGTTCCATACTATTAGGTTTTCTTGGGCTCAGACCTGTCCAGAAGCATGTGTTCCAACTCTCCTGAAACAAATCATTGCAAAGTGAAATCTATAAAAAGGCTGGATAAAATCCCTTGATATAGCAATGAATTGTGAGTGTGATGACCAACTGAAAAGCCCAATTAAATTCCAAATATAGTTTGCTGCTGAGACACTGGTAGATCAGAATATTAGGCCACCCACATGGTTTTCTTTTAACAAACTTAATTTACTTTCATTAACATCAACACCCAAGTCAGTCATGATGTTGAGATGTATTTGGGGATTTCTGAAAGCAAAAGGAAACCAACTGCCCCAGGCAAAATATTTCCAAATGGAACAGACTGGAATGTTGAGGACTACCCCAGAGACTATGAATTCAGACCTTACTCCAGTCTACAACAGGTTAAATCATAAACAACCTTATGAAGCTAGAGACCTGGGAACTCTTTAGTGATACTCATCTACAGACTACTCTCACTGGGTAAAATGTACTGCACCAGATAGAAGGGCAAAACACAGAGAGGACAGTCTAATCAAGTAGGGAAAACATACAGATAAACTTACGTAAGCTAAGGTCACGTAAGGGTAGAAATAGTACTATACAAGGTCCATACTGTCTTGGAAGTACAGCCGGAACATTCCTTAGAAGCGAGGATGGTGAGACTTCGTCTCATGTACTTTGGACATGTTATTAGGAAGGACATCATGCTTGGTAAAACAGAGGGTCAGTGAAAAAGAGGAAGACATTCAATGAGATGGACTAACACAGTGGCTGCAACAAAGGGCTCAAACACACCAACTATTGCGAGGATGGCGCAGGACTGGGCAACGTTTCGTCCTGTTGTACACAGGGTCTCCATGAGTTGAAACCAACTCAGTGGCACCTAACAACAACACAACATGGCCCAAAGTGACCACAATAGGCTAGGGTGATGAGGAAAAGCTTTAGAGTGGTAGGATTTGATTGAACTTGAATGACAGGCAGGATTTAGTTATGAACAGATGTGAAAAAGCAATTTAGAAGTGCTCTGGCAGGAATTATAAAGTGAGTAAGAGTGGTATTCTCTGGCTGGTGCAGAAGCTATCTGGCAAGAAGTAATGGTAAGTGAGGAGCAAGAGTTAGGATAGGGACAAATTATGGAGAGCCTTGGATGCCCAGCCAAGGGGTCAAGGCTTGACAAGGGGAACCAAAAAAGGTCTATTTTCAAGGGAGTAGCTAATCTAAGGGGTGATTCAGGAAAATTAATCTAACTCCAGTGTGCAGGTTCAACAAGAAGAAAGAGAAAATAAGGTTAGAAAATAACCTTTTTCTAATAAGAGACAACTGAAATCAAGAGACATGAGAACTAAAGGCAATGCCGGACTCATAATTGGAACTGGGATAAAAAAAAAAAGATATAAAGGACATTGTTGGGACAATTGGGGAAATTTGAATATGAACTATATATTAGAGAACAGCACTTATCAACGTTAAATTTCCCATTTATGCTAATTATGTTGCATACAATTAGAGAACTATGCACAACATATTAAATAAGAGAATGTCCTTGTTCTTAGGAGATGTCTACTGAAGTATTAGGGATGAAAAATCATGATATCGGCAATTAACTCTCAAATAGTCCAGCAAAAAAAAAGTATTTATCTCTACACAGATACAAAATTAGGTATGCCAAATAATAACTGGTGAATCAAAGAACAAGATAGGGAGAGAAGCTAAAGGAAGTAGCAACAGGTGTTAGTAATTGACTGGATATTGGGGACAAGGAAGAAAGAAGAAGAAAGGAAATAGAGAAGAAGAAAAAATAAAGCTATCTCAAAGAGACTAGCTGAAGAAGCAAGATTATAGTGTATGTTGGGGAGAGACACTGGAAGAGGCCTTGGCACAGAGAATGGTGGCAGCACCACTGGATAAAGGAAGTTAGGGGAAGAAATGGTTTTCAGGAGACACATGCTGAATCTGGGTCTAGATAAGAAGTGGCATGAAGCAATTAAGATGCTACAACGACATTTAGGAAGAAATGTCTTTAGGCAGGTGGAAATACAGGAATAGGACTCAAGCCATAGATCAGAGTTAGAATTACCAGCTTAGAAACTACTTACATAAATGATGGTTCAATTTGGAGAAATGGATGATATCTATGAGAGTAATGTGAGAAGAAAAGGAGAGAGGTGACAGACGACTGACAATATAACTTACTGTGGCTGGGAAGGGAATAGGAGAAAAACCAGGAGAGTACTATATTACAGAAACAAAGGTAGAAAAGAGGAAGAAGGGATTGATCTACAGAATGACCAACAATATCAAATACTGCAGAAACATTAAAGAAGGTAATGACTAGACAATCTGGAGATCAGGCAATTATCAGTGAATTTTGTGTAGGAGTGAAAACCAGGCTATAGGACTCGAGGAAGGGTACAGATGAAGTAGAAATGAAACACTGGGTATAAATCACTCACTTATTCCAGAAGTTTACCTTGAATGGAAGGATGGTGGAACCCCCGAGACTATGACTCTTAGACACCCTTCAAACTTGGAACTAAAGTCACTCCCAGAGATCACATTATAGCCATACAATGTTGTCTGTTAGGTGCTGTCAATTTCATTCCGACTCATAGCAACTCCATGTACAACAGAATGAAACACAATAGACAGGCCCATAAAATGAAAAATAACACAGGTGAGGAATGTACGCCTCAAAACAATCAACTACATGAGACCTAACAGGCAGCATTTGCCCAAAAGCAAAGTTCAGAAGGAAGGTAGGGGCAGGAAACCTAGACAAATGAACACAAAGAACCCAGGGAGGAAGTGGGAGAGTGCTGACACATTCAGGGGTTTGCAACCAATGTCACAAAACGAGCTGTATATAAATTGTTGATTGGGAAACTAATTTGCTCTGTAAACTTTCACCTAAACCACAATAAAATTAAAAAAAAAAAAGAAAAAAGAATGCACTCACTGCATTAGCCCAGAAAGCGCCATCTGAGAACTCTCATACAGTTAAAGGAGACTGAAGATCCTACTGGAAAAGGACAACAAAGTCCTCTAGATGACAATGCTAGCAATGATGCATCTAAAAACACCTATCTCATCATGATGAAACACTAATGCAGGATTGTGGCTTAGCAATAAGTAGAAGTCTCCTAAAAACCATATCTCCCTTCAAGGATACACCGATCACAGTAACAATAATCAGCTGAACAAAAGACCAGGACCAAGCAGACCTAAGATATAAAAGTCCCCCCCAGTGAACAGCACAGTGAACAGTTGGATAAAATAAATTTGGCTGTCCAGAGCCTCTTGGCTGTCCACAGCCTCTTAACTGGTTATTTTCCATGTTTAATTTAGCATGTGAGGACAAAGGCCACGTCACAGTTGTGCCAACAAAACAAATCTGAGAACACGTACTTTGGACCATTTTAATTCTGCCTCTGATAGTCTCTTTTCCTACAGACTATCACCTGACCTCAAATTATTTTACTGATGTCTCAGTCAGTATATTACTCTTTAGGAAAAAAATTAATTGTAATAGCTAATAAAAACCATTTGTGTCATGAATACTCCAAAGCTTCACTGCCACTGAACTATGCCTAGGAAACTCATTTTATAATCAGCATGAAACTATTTGCACCTTTGGCCTGGAAGCCAGCTATTCTAGTGGCATGACTGCCCTATACCAAGAAGTCTGCCTATAAATAGATGAACCATGATACAGGTCCAGTAATAATCTTGTACATGTTAAAACTGATAACAGATCTTACAAAAAAACCATTAAACTTAAGTTATTAAATTAAACAGGTTCTCTGACTATTTTCAGAGTCAAAAACCAAAAGAAAGAACATGAAGGTACAGAAGTAGCTAAGAAGTCCTAGACTCTTAGTCTTCTGGTAACCCTGGTTTGGGAAAGAATGTACCTTATCCATATGGAAGATCAGATCCAATTCACAAACATTTTCGAAACACTTGTCCAGGGTCTCCACAAAAACCTAGGAAACAAAGAGAAACGGATAAAGAAGAGAAAGAGAAACATATTTACATTTTCATGAATGTCAATTTGAAAAAAGAAAGCAAAGAGGGCAATCATGATACCATCTACCTTACAATAAATCTCAAAAAAAGCACCTTTTGTCTCCAACACTAGCTGATCACCCTATTTATCCCAATTTGGGAGGGCAAAGTTTCTAGGATAGGAAAGCCTTGATTTAGTATGGCAACATAACCAGCAGATACATATGACTTTCTTTCTCCTTCATAAGATGCTGGTAACATAAAAATATCTAATATATGACTTTAATTCACTTCTAATTATAAATTTAACAGTGGCTTTTGGGAACTTTACAGAATTATTAAGAAAGTATATGGATGAAATGGAACAACCACAACAGAAATAATGAGAATGTTCATGAATTGTGAAGCATGTAACCAACGTCACTGAACAATTTGTGTAGAAACTGTTGAATGGGAACCTAAACTGCTGTGTAAACTTTCACTGAAAACACAATATTACTTAAAAACAAAAATTTATATGGACGAATAAATGGTTATAAGTATCAGCGAATATATTGAAAAGGAACTGCACCCAAGCAGGATGATTGACCCTACCAGGTATGCAGACCTATATTAAAACAAGAAAACATAAGACAGTGTGACACTAACGCAGAAAGAGAAATATTACTCAGTGGAACAAAATGAAGAGCAACTACTATACTCAACTATGTATTTATTATTAAATGTTTATTCAATAAATGCTTACTGAGCGATTACTACATGGTCTGCACCATTCTACTTTGGGGATACTGTGGTGACCAAGTCATGCCCTTATCCTGCTTACATTCTGGGTGTGGGAAGAACAAGGATGTAAAAATGGCATGCAGGGGCAGTGTCTGACCTCCTCTAACTTCACGAGGGGAAGGAGAATCAAGAGCAATGGCCCAGGCTGATTTCTATGAGGCAGAGGTCAGACATGCCTCCACCTGCCAACCTTTGCACCAGTTCAACTGACCCTCCCATGGTACTCTCTACTTCTCTGCTGAGTTTAATAATTCGTTACAATGGCCACACAGAACTCAGACAATACAATTATGGAGTTTATTAGGAAGTAACAGGTTACAATTCAGGTTCAGGAACACTCAGGATACAATTCTTCGATCAGGACAGCCTCTTCTCAGTTGTGCCTGCAGGCATGCCTCCCTCTGGCCCTAGGCCTCTGCCCTGCTCAGGCCAAGTGTCACAAAGCTCTTTTAGCTCTGCTGTTAAGTGCCCCGAGGCACCCCACTCAGCCTTGGCCTGAAGGTGCTCAGCTCTAGCTCCACAGGTCAGCAAAACTAGCTCTACCAAGTGCCCAGAGGCACCCTACTCTGCCAGCAAGCCTCCTGCACAAAGGCACTCAGCTTTCTTGTTCCATGGGCCAGGAAGCCCGTCGGACTGCCTCTTGGCTCATGGCTGTTTCTCTGCTGTTACTTCTCACCTCTTAAGTGTTACAGCTCACGCGTACTCTCTGTCTCTGTCTCTCAGGAGCTTCTTACTGCAGGGATCCTGGATCCAAAGGACATACTCTACTCCTGGCTCTTCTTTCTTGATGGTGGTGAGATCTTCTCCCATCTCTGGGATGGTTCATTTTAGGCCTAGCAGGATGGCAAAACTGACCAATCCCTTTGTTAGGGTTCCACAGACCTTGTTTGCATGGTCTCACCCTCACACAGGTGTCATGCACTTTATTTGCATTATTAAAAAGCTATCCAATCCCCTTGGTGGGCCACAATTACTCTATTTGTATAGTCCCACCCAATGACTTGGGTGGGAGTTACAAGACCATGGTGAGAAAGGTCATATTAAAAGTGTTCCATCGCACTGCAAAGGAAGCAGGTAACCAGATCTCTTCCACTGTCGTAAGTGCTCTGAAGGAAGTAAACAGGATGATGTGATAGGGGTTACTTTAGATAGGCTCTCAGAAAAGTCTCTCAGAGGATTAACATTTGAGCTGAGACCTGAATGATGAAAAGAAGCCAATCACTGGAAGAGCTGAAGAGTGAAGGAGCCTAGGGGATAGAACAAGTGCAACGGCCCTGAGACAAAAATATACCTGTGTTTGAGGTCGGAATGACTGTGACTGGAGTATAATGAAGGTGAGAGTACATATAATGAGGTCAGAGAGAGACAGAGGAATGGACAGATCACATCTGTCCTGGCAGGCTATGATAAGAAGTTTGGATTTTATTCTAAAACTTATTATACACTAAGGTTTCTTCACAAAAGGAGGTAAAAATGGATGATTTACCTTTAATAGTTTTAAAAAATAAGTTGGTTTTTTCACTGCAAAACTTTTCACAATAACCAAAAGGTGGAAACAACTGAAATGTCTATAAACAGACGAATGGTGCCTTAGTCATCCAGTGCTGCTATAACAGAAATACCACAAGTGGCTGGCTTTAACAAAGAGAAATTTATTTCTTCATAGAGTAGGCTAAAAGTCCAAATTCAGGGCGTCAGCTCCAGGGGAAGGCTTTCTCTCTCTGTCGGCCTTTTCATTAATCTTCCCCTGGACTAGGAGCTTCTCCGCACAGGGACCCTGGGTCCAAAGGATGCACTCTGCTCTGGGCACTGCTTTCTTGGTGGTATGAAGTTCCCCAACTCTCTGCTTGCTTCCTTTTCCTTTTATCTCTTATAAGACAAAAGGTGATGCAGGCCATACCCCAAGGCAATTACTTTTACACTGGATCAGGGATGTGACCCTAGTAAGGGTGTTACAATCCCACCCTAATCCTATTTAACATAAAATTACAATCACAAAATGGAGGACAACCACATAATACTGGGAATCATGGCCCAGCCAAATGGATGCACACACTTCTTGGGGGACATAATGCAATCCATGACAAATGGATAAATAAAATGTGGTACATACACAATGAGATACTAAGCCATAAAGAGAAATGAAGTCCTGACACATGCTACAACATGGATGAACCACGAAGACATTATGCTGAGTGAAATAAGGCAATGACAAAATGACAAATATTATATAATCTCCCTTATACTAGATGACAAAAATAGGCAAATGTATACAAACTAAAGTTTATCAGTGGTTACCAGAGGTGAGAGGGTGGGGAAAAGGGGAGCACTGTTTGAGAAGCAATGAGTTTTTGTTTACGGTGACGGAAAAACTGTCATCGATTAAGGGCAATAGTTGCACAACATGATTAATGTAACTGATATTACTAAGCTGTACATCTGAAAAAGGTTGAATTGGTAAATGCTGTGTTACATTTTTACAACAAAAACAACAACAACAACAAAAAAAAAAACAGCTGCTGAGGCTGCTTACATACAACCAAACACCTCATGGGATTTGTCTTCCTGGTATATCCCAGACAACTGGCCTATTATTGTGTCTGTTAAACACTGATATTATAGCGTTTCTGTTCTGCGTCCTAGTTCAGTGAGTAGTGCCTGGGTCTCAAAAGCTTGCGAGCAGCCGTCCAAGGCACAACAATTGGTCTCTATTTGCTTGGAGCAACAGAGGAAGAAGGAGAGGCAGGAATAGGAGGAGGAACTGGAATCTGTGACTACCTTCCTGAACAACTGTTTCCTTTGCCATGAGACAGAAGAGCTGGATGGTGCTTGACTACCATTACGAAATGTTTTGATCAAAGATTTTACAGAAGAATCCTGATCAAAAGGCGGGGGGAATGTGGAGCAGAATTTAAAATTCTCATGGACTCCAGACTTTCTAGAGCCATAGAGGCTGGAGGAACCCTGAAACTATTGCCCTAAGCCAATCTTTAAACCTTAAACCAAAATTATCCCTTGAAGACATCTTTAAACCAAACAATGGTTTCACTTAATAAGTAAAGAATGTTTACCTTGAACACTGTGCTCTTTTAAAGAATTATCTATATGGGGTTAAACTGACAACAACTGGAAAGGTTAGAAGAAAAGTTTAGGGGCAGTGAGTTTATCTTAATGATGATGGAAAAACTTGGAAACTGATATTAAGAATGGTTGCACAACGTGAAGAATGTAATCAATGTAACTAAATTGTGCGTGAAGGAATTGTTGAATTGGTCTATGTTTTGCTGTATTTTTACCAAAAAAAAAAAAAAAAAAAAAAAGTTTGTATTAAAAAAAGTTTTAAAATAAACTCCAGGATATACAGAGAATTACTATTTCATTGATTATAAGACACATCATTATTTTATGTGCTAACCAAGAAAAAAAAAGCTGCCAATTATAATTGTAAGATGTCATCTATTATATCACACATCCTGATTTTAAAGTTGTTAAGGTATGAAAAAATGTGCATTTCAGAATAGATGAAATATGATATTACAAATCAGGATCTAGATGTCACTGGACAAGTGGTTAAATTATATTACAAAAGGTTTACATGACAAAGAACATTGTAAATCCACACAATGTAGATAGGCATAATTAATAAAAATTAAAATTTAGATATATGTGAGGTACTGGAGCCTTGGTGGCACAGTGGCTTAAGATCCTGGCTGCAGACCAAAGGGTTGGCAGTTTGAACCCACCAGCTACTGCTTGGAAACTCTATGGGGCATTTCTACCCTATCCTATAGAGTCACTATGAGTTGGAGTTGACTTGATGGCAACGATTTGGTTCTACCTCTAAAATGAGTGGAAATTTAAAATGACATACTTCAATGTTGGAGCCAGGAGGAAACAAACGCACTTAGTGCTGGTTGTTGTTGTTGTTAGGTGCCGTCGAGTCAGTTCCGACTCATAGCGACTCTATGTACAACAGAATGAAACACTGCCCGGTCCTGTAACATCCTCACAATAGTTGTTATGCTTGTGCCCACTGTTACAGCCACTGTGTCAGTCCATCTCATTGAGGGTCTTCCTCTCTTTCGCTGACCCTCTACTTTACCAATACAGTGCTGAGGCATTATAAACTAATATTGTCTTTCTGAGTATCTACCTAGTAGATGTATTATAAACATTCATTCCCTTTTACCCAGGAATTCTGTTATCAGCAGAAACAAATGGAAAATGGAAATAATCAAAGCACTTAGTACCTGTTCTCTTACACGCCCTGCTGCCTGGGTTAGCTAACACTCATTTTGCCCCCCAGTGAAATGTTTTTACTTTGACCTACTCTTGAAAAAGAGAGCTAGGTCACGATGAGCTTAGAAGCAGAAAATGTGAACAGTCCATTCCTCCTGTCTATGGTCCTGCTAGACAGCCAGAGCCTGATTTTCTGATTGTGGGGAGCTCCAGGTTTCCCAGGACTCACTCACATGACCTTGCCCTCTGACCTGTTGTAAACTCTGAGACACTGAAGCCCAACTATGACCCAGAGACTCTGTTCAGCTTATCTTCTCTTGAAAGTTTTCACCTAAAAGTAACAATATTGCCCTGACACAGCCAAGTTTGTACTTATAACTCAATTTTTCAAAACTAAGCAAAATATCATTTAGGGATATACACGTGGTAAAACTACAAAGCAAAGCAAATGAATAAACAACCTAAAAGTTTGAGGAGGGATGCAATGAGAGAGCAAGATGGAATTAAGGAGAAGTGTACGGGAGCTTCTAAGGTACTAGTAATGTTCTGTTTCTTAACCTGAGTGACAGGTACATAGGTGTTCATTTTACCAGTATTCTTTAAACTATGTGTGCATGTCTTGTATATTTTTCTGTATATACAACACATTTCAGAATAAAATAATTTTAAAAAATAACAGCAATAATTTTACTGGGATTCTGACTGGGTTTTTGCTGATTTATAACCTGCAGAATAAACCAAGCCCATTGCCATCGAGTCGATTCCAACTCATAGTGACCCTATAGGACAGAGGAGAACTGCCCCATAGGGTTTCCAAGGAGTGGCTGGTAGATTTGAACTGCCGACCTTTTGGTTAGCAGTTGAGCTCTTAATCACTGAACTATCTGGAGAGTACTGACATTTTTGAGTTTTCTCAACAGGAAAAGGGTACATTTTATTCATTTATTTTGCTCTTTTTTAATATTTTCAGTGGCATTTTAAATTTTTCTTCATATAAATCTTGTACATTTTTATGTTTATTCCTGGGTATCTTAAGGGCCTTTTTGGTATTGTAAATGAGCCCCTTTTAATATTACATTATCTAGTGTATTATTGCTAAGGGAAAGCTATTAATTTTTATATTTTAAACGTGTACTCAGCCACCTTACTTAATTCTATTATCAGTTCTAACTGCTTTCCAGTTGATACTTTGGGTATTCTAGATAGATAATCATTTCATCTGCAACTGTTACATATTCTGAAGCCTCGTAAAGCCAATCCCCCAGGTATTGTCCTTTTTCCCTCAAAATACACTTCTGCATTTCTTGGCCATTAATTTTTCTGGATAAATTTTCCCTGTACTAAGTTCTGTAAGATATCTTGATGGAATTATACTTGGTTTCCCATTCGATTTATGGATTATTATCTTTAGGACTACTGTCAACAAGGGAAAGTCTTATATATCTCCATTTGTTCCAAGTATTCCTTTATTTTTTTCCTTTAATATTTTATAATTTTACTGGAATCAATGTGAAGTGTTTTATATCGAGTTGATTTCCAAACATTAAATATCCTTTGTCACTACTGCAAATGAGATTTAATTATAAAATTTCTAGCTGCTTTCCAAAGAGGAAACTCAAGTGTTAATGAATTTATCTCATATTCTGCCATTTTCTTCATTATTCATTACTTGTAATAAATTTTGCCTCTTTTTTTTTTTTTAAGATTTTTCTAGGTCCATAAACAGACCATCTTATAAACACTGATAATTTATCTCTTCCTTTACTATGTTACATCCTCATTTCTTTATCACTTATTGTAATTGTCTATTAAAATTGAATAGCAAGAGCCATCCTTGTTTTTATGAATGTCTCTAGATTTCTCCCCTGAGGTAACAATGGCTTTTGGTTTTAAAACTAAAATTTGTTGATTAGTCACTTTTGGCAACATGGCGCTCTAGGCAGAAACACCATGCCGTCCCTCCACAGCAAAGATCCGACAAACAAAGCTAAACAGAGAAAACAGCAGTCCTGAAACCCGAAACATCAAATGAAGAGATAAAGAACTCAGCCAAGCACCAAATGGAATAAAAAACTGACAGAGAACAGAGAGCAAGGAGACATACATGCAGAGGTCCCCTATCAGATAACGCAGCACAGATCTGCCATCTTGGACTCCTATCAGAGACCAGTGAACAGGGGGTACAAGAAAGCAGCTTTGCAGAGCTTCCAGCAGGAGACAGAACAACCGGTAACTGGTGATATATGCTTTCCCACCCCCCACCATTCTTCACCCCCACTGGGCCTCCTCTGCATCCTACAGCCACAGTCTCTTGGCCGGGAAACATCGGCTGCTTGGATTCCACCCGTCCTCACTGGCTGACTCCCTGAGTGCCATTTGTTGGCTGCTGGTGTTGCTTTATTTTTGGTTCTTTTGATTTCTTCCTTACCTCTCATCACCTCCCCCCCTTTCATTCAAATACCTGGCTCCATGTGCCAACTCTGCTTCTTCCTGAGGGACTGTGGAGCTCCGCTCAGGTGTGGAACTGCTTCCCGGTCCATGCTGCCACACTGGTGGGATCCCGGGGCTTTTGTTTGTTTGTTTGTTTTGAATTATGTTTGTTTTCTTTTTCTTTTCTTGAGTTGGGAGCCCGTTCTAGCCAGGCAGTGCTGCGTGGCTTAGGACCTACCTCCTCAGCTTGTGCAGACGTGCAGAAGGATCCCTGAGGGCGTTTCTTTTTTCATTTCTTTTTTTCCCTGTTTTTTGTTGTTTTTTTTTTAATTGTTTTGTTTTCTTTTCCCTCTTTTTCCCTTTTAGTCTTTTTCTTCATTACTCAGTTTCTCTTCTCTCTATACCTTCCTTCTCTTCCTGTCCCCTGAATACCTGGTGCTGAGTGATACCTCTATGCCTCCTAGCCAGGCTGTACTTCAACACCTGGGAACAACCTCCCCAGACATCACAGCCACACCGGTAGGATCCCTGGGAGCTTTTCTTTTCTTTTTTCTTTCTAATTTTTATTTATTCCTTCTTTTTTTCTTCTTTTTCTTCCTCTGTTTGTTTTTCTCCATTTCACGGTCTCTCATCTCTCCACTCCAACAGCAAGCTCCCCTAGCACTCTTTTCTGTTTGTTTGTATGTTTTTGGCCCCTGTTCCTCTCTCCTCTCTCCTATACCCATTTTAGCTCCACACATCACAATCGTCCTCCTCTATCCTGCCTACCTGCACCGTTCGCTTAACATCACACCACCAAGCAGCACAGGCATGGCCTACCAGAACCTGCCCTGCACTGATTACTGACCTGCCCTAGTGGCTGTAGTAAGTGCCACAAACAATCCATCCCAGCAACTCCTCTTCAGCTAGACCTGCCCTGCTGTACCGTATCTGAGCAACTGACCCTGCCAATAGCAGAAAGAGGCAAAAAGTATCATGCCCACAGATGAGCAAACAACAAAGAACGCACAGCCCACCTGCTCAGACACAGACAAATTTAAAAAACAAAAACAGGACAAAACAAACAAATCTACAATCAATAAACGAGAAAAATAACTACTGAATGTTCCGAAGACAGCAGATAATATCAAAACATTTACAAAACAGGACAGGATGGTTCCAGTAGGCGTCTAAAATAAAACACCAGATGACTTTCCAGTAGAAGAAAAGGCACTAGAACTACCTGATAGGGAATTCAGATCTCTAATACTCGGAATTATCCAAGAGTTGAAGCAAAAAGCAGACAAAAATGAGGAAAAAATAGACAAAATTCATGGAAAAGGCAGACAAATTCATGGAAAATACAGACAAAAAAATGGAATAATTCAGGAAAATAATGCAGGAACAAAAATGCCAAAATAAACTTACAACTAGAAATCATACAAAAACAACAATTAGAAACCCAAAAGATAAACAAGATTTCAGAAATGGACAGTGTCATAAAAGGGCTGAGCAGACTTGAAATGGTGGAAGACAGGATCAGTGGAATTGAAGACAAACACTTGGATACAACTCTGTTTGAGGAAAACTCAGAAAAAAGAACAAAGAAAAATGAAGAGACCTTGAGAATTATGGGGATACAATCAAAAGCAAAAACTTGCCAAGTATCGGAGTTCCAGAACAGGGGGAGAAAACAGAAAACACAAAGAGAATCGTTGAAGAATTGCTGACAGAAAACTTCCCCAATATCATGAAAGATGAAAAGCTGGCCACCCAAGAAGCTCAACGAACCCCATATAGGATAGACCCCAAAAGAAAATCACCAAGGCATATCATAATCACACTCGCAAAAACCAAAGACAAAGAATCCTGAGAGCAGCTCGTGAAAAACAAGAAGTCACATACAGAGGAGAAACGATAAGACTAAGCGCAGATTATTCAGCAGAAAACATGCAGGCAACAAGGCAATGGGATGACATATATAAAATCTTGAAAGAAAAAAATTGCCAGCCAAGAATAATATATCCCGCAAAACTCTCATTCAAATATGGTGGTGAAATTAGGATATTTCCAGATAAACAGAAATTAAGGGAATATGTAAAAACCAAACCAAACTTACAAGAATTATTAAAGGGAGTTCTTCGATCTGAGGACAAACAACTTCAGCTCACAGGCTGAATCTAGGACGCAGGATCATACCAGCCAGATACCAATCTAGGAAATGAACTCTCAAGGACTATCCAGAACCAAAATAAATACAACAGGGAATCAGAGCAGTTAATCTGTAAATGACAACAACATCAGAACAACAAAAGAAGGAATGAACGGTGTAGGTATAGAACCTTCCAATGGAGAGGAAGGCAAGGCTATACCAAGTAATGATAGACTGCTTCAAACTTAGAAAGATAAGGGTAAATTTCACGGTAACCACAAAGAAAGGTAACAAACATGCTCATAAAAATAAAAAGGAAAAACATACAGTCTCAGTAAAAACAAAACCTACAAAAACAAATGAAAAAAAAATCCACAAACAAAAGGAACTCAGCACAAGAGAGTAAGAAGAACAAAGAAAACGTCAGCACCACAAAAAAAAAAGCACTACAAAATGACAGCAACAAACTCACATCTATCATAATTACACTGAATGTAAATGGACTCAATGCACCCATAAAGAGACAGAGAGTGACAGAATGGATAAAAAAACAGGATCCATCAATATGCTGTCTACAAGAGACACACCTTAGAAACAAAGACATGAATTTATTAAAAATCAAAGGTTGGAAAAAAATGTATCAAGCTAACAACTAGCAAAACTAAAATTTGTTGCTTCTAGGAAAGTAAACTAAGTGACTGGGGGAGAGGGGAAAAAGGCTATTTTTCACTGTGTTTTCTTGGTGTGCTTTCTTAATTTTGAACCATATAAATTTATTATCTATTCAAAATATCAACAGTTTATACTAACAAATAAATATGTACTTTTTACTCAAATAAAAATGCTTCCTATTTCCAATTTAAGAGTATTTATCAGGAAAATAATCTGGATGATCACCGCTCTCAGCATCTACTGATACAACTATATTAGTTTCCACTATTTTTTTCTCACTGCTGTAATAGACTCTAAGAATTTTTCTTTGTTAAACAGACTTGCATTCTTGGGATAAATTCTATTTGGATACAATGAATAATTCTTCTAAGATGCAGTATTCCTGATAAAGAATTTTAAGGTGAGGAAAAAAATTATCTAGACTCTTTACAGATTAAAATGAACAAATTCACAAAAGTCAAAACATTAAAAAAAAAAAAAAAGTTGCTGCTGAGTCAATTCCAACTCATGGGGACCCCACATTAGAGCAGAACTGCACTTCACTGGGTTTTCAAGGCTGTGACCTTCCATAAGCAGATCACCAGACCTTTCTTCTGAAGTACCTCTGGGTGAGTTTGAACTGCCAGCCTTTTAGTATTTAGTCAAGTGCTTAACCACTATCAACACCCAGGGACACAAAAACCAAAACATAAACAAATAAAAACCCTTGAGGCCAGCAAAGCTTAAATGATTTCAGGCCACGCTGCTTGTTAATGGAAGAGGCAAAAACAAAAGCCAGATCTCTTGATCCCCAAGTTCAATTGATTATTGGTTAAGATTTCTTAAGTAATTTTATACCAATACATTTTAGTAATATTTGAGTAACATTTAGCAATATTTGAGTAACATTTTCTTTAGCATACTCTTGTAGGGTTTTGGGATCACAACCAACTTATTTCATAGAATACATTTAAGTAGTAGTGCATTTTTTTCTAAGTTTAAAAATAACTTACATAATATAGACGTTTTATTATATTTCCACTTTTTTTTTTTTTTTTTTTTTTTTTAATTCTACTGTGAGTCCATCGGAGCCCTGGTGGCACAGTGGTTAAGAGCTTGGCTGCTAATCAAAAGGTGGGCAGTTCAAATCTCCACCAGCCATGACTTGGAAACCCTATAGGGCAGCTCTACCCTGTCCTATAGGGTTGCTATGAGTAGGAATTGACTGGACAGCAATGGGTTTCGTTTGGGTTTGGTGAGTCCATTAGGAAGTCAGTTGTTTTCTTTTTCTTTTTTAACCTTTCTTATTTCATCCTAATTACTTAAGTGTTGTTGTGGTGACCTAATTTAGGTATTTAGTTTTTCTAGTCAGTTATTTTAAATATATTGGTAATATAATTATGCATATTATTATTGTTGTTTGTTAGTTACTGGGGAGTCAGCTCCAACTCACAGCTACTTTATGTATAACAGAATGAAATGTTGCTCTATCCTGTGCCATCTTCAGGATCCCTGGTATGTTTGAGTCCCCTGTTGTGACTATTGTGCCAATCCATCTCATTGACGGTTTCCCTTGTTTTTGCTGATTCTCTGCTTTACCAAACGTGATGTCCTTTTCTAGTGATTGATCTTTCCGGATGACGTCCAAAGCTGATATATACCTTCTCCTAAAAACATTCTAATGTTTTCTATTTCTGACATTTATCCTCTTCATATTAATTAGGCCAACTATTTAATGATTTTACTGTCTTTTCAAAGATCAAACCTTTTAGTTCCTGTTATTTTCACATTTTATTTATCTGACATCCCAAACCCAACACACACTAAACATTTAATAAATGTCCGGTAAATTATACCATCACATTTCTTTCCTTTTTTTCCTAATTAATATAGATCTATGAAGTCCATTTTCCCCTAACAGCTGTATTCTAAGTTTTTGTTGTTAAGTTGTGACTTATGTCTTACAGACTAGAACTGCCCCGTAGGGTTTTCTTGACTGTAATATTTGCGGAAGCAGATTGCCAGGCCTACTTCTTCCGTAGTGCTGCTGGGTGGGTTTGAACTACTAACCTTTTGCTTACCAGCTGAACCATCTGCGCTACCCAGGGGCCTTTCCAATTTTTTTATTATAGCTATATTTCCTTTATTTTTAAATACCTTTCTATTATAGGCATATTTTTATAGCATGAAAATCAAAGACTACAGCCTTCAGCATGGATTACACCTCACCATAAAGAAAACAAAAATCCTCACAACTGGACCAATAAGCAACATTATGATAAACGAGAGAAAACATTGAAGTTGTCAAGGATTTCACTTTACCTGGATCCACATCAACGCCTATGGAAGCAGCAGTCAAGAAATCAAACAACGTATTGCATCGGGCAAATCTGCTGCAAAAGACCTCTTTAAAGGGTTAAAAAGCAAAGATGTCATTTTGAGCACTAGGGTGCGCCTGACCCAAGCCATGGTATTTTCAATCGCCTCATATGCACGTGAAAGCTGGACAATGAATAAGAAAGACCAAAGAAGAATGGATGCCTTTGAATTATTGTGTTGGTGAAGAATACTGAATGTAACACAGACTGTAAGAAGAATGAACAAATCTGTTTTGGAAGACGTACAGCCAGAATGCTCTTTATCTCAACGTACTCTGGACATGTTATCAGCAGGGACCAGTCCCTGGAGAAGGATATCATGCTTTGTAACGTACAGGGTCAACGAAAAAGAGGAAGACCCTCAAAGAGATGGATTGACACAGTGGTTGCAAGAATGGGCTCAAGCATAGAGAGGATTGTGAGGATAGTGCAGGACTCAGCAGTGTTTCATTCTGTTGTACATACTATCCTATGGGTCGGAATCAAATCAGTGGCACTTGACAACACAACATAGTTTCCAATACTACAAATACATTGTCACATTTGAATTCTACAGCCTATTAGCTTTATTTTCAGAGGGTTGATTCATGACTCAAACCCAGGTTTTCTGATTCTAGATCTTGATTCTATTATGCCACTCTGACTCTCAATGTCCAATCAGACCCAGGTGTTAAAGTATTTTCAAATTATCTTAGAGATGAATCTTTCTTAGATGTTTTCATTATTCATTTATGTATTATGATAACTGAGTATGATTATTAAAATTTTAAATCCTTTTCTGAATATGAACGGGCATAAATACACAGATGAAATAAAATTTAAAAGTTGCTATGTCCAAGCAGAACACCAGTTTTTATAAAAGATTCCAGTGTATTTGAAACAAAAATATATACTCAAAACTTCCGTTTATTTGCCCCTAGGTATATTAAACTTAGCTTCTTTAATTTTATGTTTATCTTAATAAAACATAGTTATAAGTATTTCAAGTTTATATGTTGTAGCTAGAAAGCTCCCTTTTCCATAATTGTTGTTAATTAGGTTTTCAATGTAACCTTCTATTATGTGGCTTATTCAAGTCACTTAAAAGAGGTCTGCCGAGAATCTCATGTAAAAATGATGGAACTGTACCAGATTTATGGTTCCCAAGCTATGGTCCCTACACATCTCAGGTTCCATGAAGATAATGAAAAGAATCTGTAAGCAATTCCTAATTTTCAAAAAGCCTAACAGAAATCATGTTTACTTACATCAAGACTGCCTAGTTTCTTTGCTTTAGGCTAGAATTACACGTGAAAAAATAAAGAATAAATTTTTTAAAGTCATTTGATTTGACAGTTGAAAACATTTTCAAACAGGAAAACCAAGAGCAGTGAGAGGGTGGGTAGCAACCAATGAATCCAAAAGCTCTTAAGTTTTTGAGGGTTGCTCAGGAGCTTTCTCAGAGCACCACCTGGTGGATATCTGGCAACTTTTACCAATATCGATAAAAAGACTGACAACAGGATCTACAGGCTGGGTACTCAAAAATGCAGTGCAAACTCTCCTTTCACTGTCAGCCAACTACACATACCTGGATGAGGTCCAAGATCCCAAGTTCACTCTCTGACGAATCCACACAAAATACAAAGTAGAGGGTCGCATAGTGCCGGTAAATCAGTTTGTAGTCAGAGCCACCAATCAAACTGCGGACGATGGGAAACACTTAAATGTCTTTATCTTAATTAAACCTACAAAAAGGAGACTCTGTGCCAAGGAATGAGAAAGAGCCCAAGAGACAGGGGGAAAACAGGCCAAACAATAGAAGCAGAATATTTCTACCAGGTGAACAGCAGCCAACTTTGGCAGAGGTGCCTAAAGCCACTTTACCTCACCTTTCACCCTGCCCATCTGCCCAGGGACCAAACATCTAAATGAGTAATACCTGAAGCATAATAGTAGCTTCCAAAACGGAATTGGGTGTCTCCCTGAGCAGGTCATTCTAAGACCAGTTCAAGTTGCATCAGGTACACACCTGACCCTTGAGTACTGCCTGAAGAAGCAATGATGATAAAGGCCACCCAAAAGTGGACATAAGGGGAAAAAACAGAAGCTGATGGCTTACCTTCCACCCTCCAAGAAGTTACAGATGTTGTCATCCCGCTTGAGGACTAGATGGAAAGTTTCTCGAACAATCTGCTGTTGAATTTCTTCTGGCTATGGAACAAAAGAAGTGAAGTGAATCAGTGGGCAAGTCTGAAAAACTACATCCCATCAATGGGGATGGACAGGGAAAGATGGGCTCCCTAGCTGGAATGATCTGAAGGCTTAGTGCCAGTTTCCAGAGAAGATAAAAATGACAAGTGGAGAGAAAATAAAGAGCAAATCTGTGGAAAATGGATGACAAGGCTGTGCTATAGGAATTAAAACTAAGCATATTTACCTAGCTATCTCACTCACTAACCATTATCATCCTGATAGGTAAGCTGATATTTCTTCATATCTAACAAACAAGGAAAGGAGAATTAATAAACTCTCATACAAGGTCAAAGAAAAACTAGAAGGCCTGGCCCTGAAATACTGTCTTCCCTTGGAAAATATCTAAGCCAGGTAAATTACGCATGTCAAAAGGCCTGACACTTTGAGGAAGTCAAGATGTAATTATGTACATGTTTTCGAAACTGAAATTTCCATCCTTTGTACTAGTAATATAGGTACTACATATAAGATGTTGCATTACTCATCAACAAAGTATTACTGAGAAAACAAGGAAAAGTTCTATTTACAGATTAGAATTTTGAACAACTGCTGAGCTACAAATTTTTTTCACTTACTACATACATGCAAAAGCCCAACTATGATGCAATCTCTTAATAACTCACATTTAATTTCTGTCTGAGGTTCATAAGTGTGGTAAAGAAGATGATGGGAAGGAGAAACCAGTCATTAAGTCAGAAATGAAAAGTTCTAGAACAGTGCTTCCCAAACTTTAATGTGCACTGAATCACCTGGGAATCTTGTTAAAGTGCAGATTCTGATTTAGTAGGTCTGGGATAAGGTCTAAGGCTGAATTTCTAACAAGCTCCCAGGTGATACCAAATGTTGCCCGTCTGGGGACAACACTGAGTAGCAAAGCTTAAGAAAACCTTCAGATTGGATTTGCTGGAAGAGTCAGTAAATAGATTTAAGCAATTTTAATCCCTTTCTTCGTATAGCACTGAATTTAGGTTTGAAATGGTCAGTTATTTAAAAGAACTAGAAAGAGGGGAAAAACAGGGAAATTGTCATTGTGGAAAAATTATTTTCATAACTTTGACTCAACATGAGTATACAGTGGCTCTCAGTATTTACTGAATGAATGAATAAAAACTTGTTAATAACTGACCACTGTTAAGTTGGAGTAAATCAGTCACTATATCCCTAGTTTCCACACAAAGCTCACAGATGCCAGGATACTATAGATTAACTCTGTGTACTCTGAAATACAAAATATGCTAAGCATCAGCACTTTTTTAAACTGGCAAAAACATCTTTTGATCAAAAGCCTTTTATCTGATTGTAGGGAGTAGTGGTAGCAGTCCGTGGACAAGCGGTATGCAATGGTGAGGCTAACTAACTTCTAATTCAGCAGAACGAGAAACTACCAATTGCTTATATTCCTTATTTTAATAACACTCACATTATTTTAGTACTCTGCAGGTATACTTTTTGGTACTCTGCAAGGAACTTTTCACTTACAGCTCATTTGGCTCTTATACAAATCCTATGATCTCCAAAGAAGATAAATAAATGGCCAATAAGCATATAAAAAGATGCTCAACACCTTAGTCACTGTTGTTAGTTGCTGTCCAGTCGATTTCTACTCATGGCAACCCCCATGTGTGCAGAGCAAAACTGCACCAATAGGGTTTTCAAGGCTGTGACCTTTTAGAAGCAGATCACCAAGCCTGTCTTCTGAGGTGACTCTGGGTGGATTCAAATCACCAGCCTTTTGGCTAGTAGTCCAGCGCTTAATTTTTTGCAATACCCAGAAACTCCACCTTTGTCATTGTTGTGTTCCCTGTTAAGTTGATTACAATCATAATGACCCTATAAGACAGAGTAGAACTGACCCATGGAGTCTCCTAGACTGTAATCTTTACAGGAGCAGATAGCCAGGTCTTTTCTCCTGCAGAACAGCTGGTGGTTCAAACTGCTGATCCTTCTGTTAGCAGCAGAGTACTTAACCACTGTGCCACCAGGGCTCCTTCGTCATTAGTGAAGTGCATGCAATTGATACTCACGAAGATGGCTATACACCTACTCCTCACTTACTATCTTGTTATCCTAAATTTTAAATTTACAACAGTAAAAAACCTACCATCTGATTATTTTGCTCATTAACAACGTGCATCAGCAGTAATGAACGCCGAAGTGCTAGGCAAGAATAATGCTGGCTGTGATGGTAAAGGCTATGTGACAACCTGGCTGGGCCATGATTCTTAGTGGTTTGGCAGTTATATAACGATGTAGTTTGGCAGTTATGTAATGGTATAATTTAGGAGCTATGTAATTATGCGGAGCCCTGGTGGCGCAGTGGTTAAAAGCTTGGCTGCTAACCAAAAGGTCAGCAGTTCGAATCCACCACCTATGGGGTCACTATGAGTCAGAATCGACTCGACAGCAACAGGTTTGCTCTTGGTTGGTAATGATGTGGTTATCCTCCATTTTCACATAATGTCAATTTTCGCATAAGGACCTAGTCTTTTTAAGCCAACCATCTGGATAAGTGAGGAGTGGGTGTAATAAAAAGGATATAATTAAAGTGTTGGTGAGGGTGTGGAGAAATTGGAACACTTATATGTTGTAAACGGGAATGTAAAATGCTGCAGCTGCTTTGGAAAACATTTTGACAGTTCCTCAAAAAGTTAAACATAGAATTATCATATGACCCAGCAATTCTACTCCTAGGTATACAACCAAAACCAAACCCGTTGCCATTGAGTTGATTCCAACTCATGGCAACCCTACAGGACAGAGCAGAACTGCCCCAAAGGGTTTCTAAGGCTATAATCTTTACAGATGCAGACTACCACATCTTTCTCCCTCGGTGCAGATGGTAGTTCAAACCACGAACCTTTCAGTTAGCAGCCAAGTGCTTAACCACTGCACCACCAGGACTCCTTCGTAGGCATATAGCCAAGAAAAATGAAAACATACATCCACACAAAACTTGTACATGAATTTCATAGCAATGTTATTCTCAGTAGTCAAAAACGGGTGACTGCATCAGCAAAATGTGGTATATTCATACAACGTAATTATTATTCAACAATAAAAAGGAATGAAATACTGATACATGCTATAACATGGATGAACCTTGAAATCATATGCTAAAAGAGAATGAATCGTTAAGTGAGAGAAACCAGTCACAAAAGACCACATATTGTATGATTCCATTTAAGTGAAATGTTCAGAACAGGCAGATCTATAGAGACAGAAAGATCAGTCGTTGCCCAATGACTCCTAGCTAATGAATATGGGCTTCTTCTGGGGTGATGAAAATGTTCTAGAACTGACTGTGGTGACAGCTGCACAACTCTGTGAATATACTAAAAACCATTTAAATGTACTTTTTAAATAGGTAAACTGTATCACATGTAACATATCTTAATGAAACTTTTTTTAAAAATGAGGAAAAAATTTACACACAAAAATGCAAATAACAGCTTGTAGAGTTACAGTGAACGCTCATATTCTTATCTTGATGTAACTCACTTAACAAAATGTAATCTAGCTAATAAAAGTCCTATTAAAAAGGTAAAATCGTTTCATCTCCATTTGACAAAAGAGGAAATAAAGTCTGAAAGAGATTTAACTTGTCAAGAGACACAGGGCTGAGGCCTGAACCTAGGTTTTCTCTTTCTTCTGTTCCACCAGGCCCCCCTCTCTCGTTAGGTAACGTTCTGAAACCTAGCCCCTAAGAAATAAAATGTTGAGAGGTGGGGGCGGAGGCAAATGATACTTGTGGTTTTCCACAGGAAAGTTTTGGGAAAATTCATACGATCGGAAAATTCATATGATCATTTAGTCAGCCCTCACGCGGCAGCACTTATAATTTCTCATCATTTTCCCACTGCTTAACCGACTTTCTTCAACTCTCCAGAGTGAAGGGAACCTATTCCCCCGGGGAGCCCCAACACTGAAGGAAAAGGATTCCAAGAAATAACTTTTCCAGACCCTCTGGGTAAGCAAATACATTAAGCTGAATGTTTCTTCCTCCTAGCGAAACTGTTCACAACCAACGAAATTAAAGGATTTCAATGTTTCAAGTTCCGAATGAGGCACACCCAACCCGGCTGCCGCTTATACTTGGTGCCGAGACCCAAGGGGAAATGACACAAAATGGCACAGAAAAGCCGGGGCCCAAGAACGAGTTAGAGAGCGCGGGGGCTGCGGAGCGTGGGGCAGACGGTCTGGTACCGGCCTCTGTCCGAGGAAGGTTAAGGAGTGTGAGCGTCAGGCACGGTGCAGGGGACCGAGGCCGCTAGCGGTTGCCCGCAGGAGCGGTGGGGGCCAACAACGAGGGGAAGGGTCGCGGCCACACTGAAGGCGAAGCCGGGCCGCACTCACAAAACGCTGGTAGAAGCGGACCAGCCGCGGCTTCCCGTGGTTGTTGAAAACCAGAATGGCATGAATCATCTTCCAGGTGCACCTTTCTCTCAGCACAAGCAGCTCGCAGAAAGCAGCTTCTTCCGCCTCAAGACACCACTTCCGGTCGGTGCGCGGCGGAGAGCGGCACCGGGAAACCCCGCCCCAGCACGCAGGGTCTTGAGCGCCCAAGAGTGCGGCCTCTCTGCGGTCCTGAGGCGGCGCACCCCAGAAAGGCAGGTGCAGATAGAGCCAGGCCTGGACCCGAGCCCGCCTCCGTGCCTCTCGCCCAGACCGACCTCTTGCCCTAGAATCCCGAGCCCGGCAGGAAGCCGGGCACGGCGGAAAAGCAGATCCGGAGGCAGAAACTCCGAAGAGGCGACGAAAGCTTGCCTTTCTAACCGTCCGCGCTTAACCATACAGTCCCCTAGTAGTCGCAGAGCGTTCCGCGGCGTGGAGATACAAGTTAATTTAGCCATTCTCTGGTTGCTGAACATGTGGTTGTTTTTATTTTTCAGTATTACAGACAATGCTGCAGTGAATTATATAGATGTCTCCTCGAGCAAACGGGATTATGTTTCTCCATGGTAAACAGCGAACGGTGGAATTAAGGGATCTTAATGGAATTTTATTTAAAAGGTCCCAACGATCCCAAACTGGTGAAGTTTTTGTTTTTTTCTTTTAATGTCCTAGTGTGGGTGAGGGGTAGGGAAATAAACATGTCTGTACCCTGCGGACAGAACTGCAAATTGGAATAATCTATTCAGAGTACGGTTTGGCAATATGTATCAAAAGCCTTTAATATGTATATATATAGACCCAGACTTTCCAGTACTAGAATGTATGATAAAATGATTGTGGATGTGAGAAAAGATTTAGCCCCAAGAACGTACATCTCAGCAGTGTTTTTACAGGGGGAAGCAAGCTATTTGCAAAATGAGAAATTAGTTCAAAGCATTGTTCCACATGCATAGAAGCAATAGTAATTATTCAAAAATCATGTGAAAGATTTATGATATAGAGAAATGTTCACGACACATCTGAGTGAAAAGATTATACAAAGTATGGACAGGAATATCCCACTTTGTAAATATATTTATATATATATAAAGATTGGAAGGAGATAATCAAAATATGAATAATTATATTTGATGGAATGGCAGCCCAGGCCTCTGGAACCACATTGCCTGGTTCTGTTGGCTGCCTGTGGACCTTGGGCAAGTTTCTTCATCTATAAAAGAGGCACAATACCTGTTTCCTTAACTGTAAAACCTTTCCATGAGATGCTCCTGCAAAAAAAAAGGGGGGGGGTGTTCTATGGTCAAATAAAAGAACCTCAGGTGGCACCAATGGTTAAATGCTCAGCTACTTAGGAAGAAAGGCCTGGTGATCTACTTCTGAAGGATCACAGCCATTGAAAACCCCATGGAGCAAAGTTCTATTCACGGGGGTCGCCAGGAGCTGGAATAGACTCCACAGCACCTGGTTTGGTTTATGGTCAAATAAATACGGGAAATATGCAATCATATGCTGTCTTGATGAGTTACAATGAATATTTGCATCTTAAAAGCTCTGAGAAATCCTACAGAAAAGAAACCTGTCTGATTTTATTTAATCTAATGTTGTACAACGAATTGCTCACCCCACCACCATCACTACCCTTCTGTTTTGAGCATCTACTGTCAACCTGCAGAAGATCCATCAGACTGCTCTGGAATGAGGCACAGAGCTCATCAACAGGAGGCCAGCAGAGAAAGAAGGGTGGGTTGTGGTAGGTGATGAGCTCTGTGAGTTGCGTTAAGAAGCCTGAACTTTTCATCTGGGGAGTAACGGGATCCAGTCTGGATTTCAGGAAGCTGACCCTGGCTGCCATGTGGGGGACCCTGCGTGTCTTAGTTATCTAGTGCTGCAGAAATACCACAAATGGATAGCTTTAACAAACGGAAATTCACTTTCTCATAGTTTAGGAGGATAGAAGTCAGAATTCAGGGTGCCGGCTCTAGGGGAAGGCTTTCTCTGGAGGAAGGTCCTTGTCTCTTTGAGCTTCCGCTCTTGGGAGATCTTCGTGTAGCTTGGCATCTCTCTTCCCCCATCTCTGCTTCCTAGCTTGCCTGTTTAATGTCTTTTATATCTCAAAGGAGACCGACTAAAGACTCATACCCTATGCTAATCCTGTTTCATTAACCTAACAAAGACAACCCATTCCCAAATGGGATTATAACCATACGCATAGAGGTTAGGATTTACAACACATATTTTGGGGGGACACAATTCAGTCCCTAACACTGGGGAACCCTGGAACAGGGTTTCAGCCCCTGCTTCAGTTCCCTACCAAAAACCAAAACCAAACCCACTGCTGTCAAGTCAATTCTGACTCATAGTGACCCTAAAGGACAGGGTAGAACTGCCTCATAGGGTTTCCAAGGAACGGCTGGTGGATTCGAACTGCCGACCTCTTGGTTAGCAGCCGAATATTTAAACCACTGCACCACCAAGGTGCCACCAGTTCCCCACAGCTGTTAGCTAATGATGTTCCATCCATGGGCTAGGACTGCCGGATACCTGAGTCAGTTCTGACCAGGGCAGGAGGTACAGCTAAATCGGAGGCCTTGGCCTCACCATCTTCTGGGGAGCTTGAGAACTGAGTTTTGCTATCATCAGGTCTTCTCTCCACGGTGCCAGAATGAGCCCTCAGCGCCCACACAACCTGAGCCATAGCAGCTTTCCATGCTCTCCCTTCCTAGTCCTAGGGAATAGGGCTCTGCCTCAGTTTCCCTACCTGCTAAACCTGGAACCCTGTTCTTGCCCCCAAGTCACTTGGTTTTCCCTTCCCCAGGGGGCTGGATTCAGCTCCCTACACTTCCTAGCCACTGGCTGGACTCCTGCTAAATGAACAGGTCACCAGGAACTGTAGCATCACTGCTTACCCCCACAGCACCTGCATTCATCCAGAATCTGGGCATCATTCTTGGCCCCCAAGTCCTGTTGATTCTGCCCCTGAATGCCCCTCAAATCATTTCTTTCCATCTCCACTGCCACAGCTATAGATCAAACCACTATAAGCTCTAACTTGGATAACTGCAAGTTTCCTAATTGGGTTCATTACCGCCAGTTTCTCTGTAGTCATGTGATCTTTGAAACATACAAATTAGATCTTGTCACCCTCCATGGGATCATTGGCTTACATCCAAAATCCTTAACATGCCTTAAGATGGTCTGCCCCATCTCCAGCTTCATCTCAAACACGTCCACCTCTACCCATTCTCTGACCTCCTGCCACAGTGGCCTTTCCTTCTTACCGCTTCTCTAAGACACCAAGCCCTTTTTGTTGCCTCAGGACTTCCTCCATTGACATACTGGGCCTTTTTGTTTGGAATGGTGGCCTGCCCATAAGAGCCTGCCATATTCTCTGGCCACAGTGCCCTGGGCAACAAGATGCCCCTACTGGGTGCCTCTGTTCCAGTCAGTGTCCTCAGCCGTCCTCTTGTTCAACCACCTCTCTGACCACTGCCATGACTGAGGTCCCAGCATGGTGTCAGATACAGGACACCAGTGAGGTGGCTACTATAATGTTTGAGGTGAGAGATTGTGAGGATAGAGATTATGAAAAAGGCAACGAGAGGAGAAGCTTGTTTTTCAGTGACCTGTGACTTCAAGTGGCCCAACTGAAGTGTGAATGTTGAGCCTCACAGCCATAGAGTTAAACCCATTTCACAAATATGCCAGAGGGTAAACAAATATTTGAAGTATGATAATGAACACCGGATGTACAATATTAATTATTCAACTGTTGATAGCAATAGAGCTGGTTCCAGTCTGGAAAGATCAGCAGTCAAGGGTCTGAACAAGTCCCCTGGAGTCTGGGAATATCACCCTGCTTCACAGAGCCAGGGCTCCCTCTGGCCCCTGTGTCCAAGACCCTTCTGTAGGCCAAGGAAGCAGAAGGCAGTGGAAGGAGCTTAAGCTTTGCCTCACACAGCTCTGGATCTGAATCCTGGCTCTGTTACTTAGTAGCTGTGTGACTCTAGGCAATTTGCTTAACCTCTCTGAGGCTCTTTCCTCCTCTGTAATATGTATGTGGAATCAGAATAAAACTAAAAAAAAAAAAAAAGCAAACCCAAACTTGTTGCCGTAGAGTTGATTCTGACTCATAGCAACCCTATAGGACAGAGTAGAAATGCCCCATAGGGTTTCCAAAGAATGGTTGGTGGATTCCAACTGCTGACCTTTTGGCTAGGAGCCAAATGCTTAACCACTGCGCCACCAGAGTATTCCAATAATTAATACGGGCACTTAAATCTGATGGCCTGGATTTAAATTCTTCTCTTTACATACTAGCTATGAAGCCTCTGAGCTCCAGTCTCATATGAAAAAAGGGGATAATAATCACATGTACTTCATGGGATTGCTGTGAAGATTAAATAAGATAATGCAAGTGCTTAGCACAGTACTAGCATACAGGAAGCACTCATAGTTGGTGGCTATAGCTATTATCACAGAAAGCATCTAGCACAGTGTTTGACACATTACCAGTTTACCAGTTGCCATCCAGTTGATTCTGACTCATGGCAACCTCATGTGTGTTAGAGCAGAATTGTGCTCCATAAGGTTTGCAATGACCAATTTCTCAGAAGTAGATCGCCAGGCCTGTCTTCCAAGGAGCGTCTGGGTGGACTCGAACTTCCAGCCTTCCAGTTAGCAGCCAAGCGTGTTAACTGTTTGCACCACCCAGGGACTCCTTGACACATTAGGGGGACTCAATAATTGTTAGTTCACCATCACCCCCCTCCTTTCCCCAAGTCAAGCCGGATCCATCCACAGCCACTAAGTCCTTACCCATTCTTAGGACATGTACATTTCAACTCCAGATCTCTTTACAGACCTGGGTTTGGGCACACTAGCTAGCAAGGCAAAGTTCATGACCAAAGAGAAATGGCGTCCTTCCAATAGGGACATTGCTCAGCTGGGAGACGGTTTATGCCTGACAATAACCCAGTCAATGTGCAAGAATTCTTTTCTGAAAATTTACTCATTCAGAAAAAGTTCTCAAGGTACCAAACAACAACACAAAAGGTGTTATCAAAAATGCAGCATGGTAGAGTAAGTCTGAGAGGTGAGGACCAGGCAGCCATACCAGCAAATACTGTCGGCCTCCCTGAGAACAGCACCCAACAGGAACCAGTCAGGGAGGGCAGAAGACAGGAAACTCTATGGTGGCATGCAATCAGTGGAGGAAGCAAGAGGTATAGGGAACAAGGAAGCTGAAAGCAGGAGCATACAGGCTGCAACACAGGGTGTGGGGGCTGGGAGAGACTGGGAGTGTGGAAGGAAAGCAGGAAGCGTAACATGCACATTGGAAGGTGCCCATGCCTTCCCTCCTGGCCACTCTGCATTCAGATGAGGGATGTTCCCCACCTCTGCACCAAGACCAAGCCAGTTCATCTCAGACTGTCCTGGGGGACTCGTCCACTGCCTGCCTCTAAAAACAAGGCTGCCACCAGGGCAAGGGCCATTGTGAAAATAAGAAGGCTAGACTCACAACCAGGGAGGGCCCCTCCATGAGCCACAGCACAGGGCCCCAACGTTAATGTCTTGGTCTTGGATTTGATTTTAGCAGAGCTTGTCCAAAGGGTGTTCCAAGATGGCAGTAGGAAGAATCAGGTAAGGCTTGGTGAACTGCTCTCTGCCTTGAGCTCCAGAGTGGAAGTCGATGGAAGAAACTCTCAACAGTAACATAGAAGGTGCTGGTGGGCCCTGGTGGCACTCCATCTCCCACTTACTCAGTCATCCTGGAGAAATCCAAGAGGGTAACGAGACATAAACAGAGAACATTTAGTAAAAGGCTTACATAAATCATCGGGCAAAGGTTTGCTTGCGTGGTACTGGTGAGGCCCTCGATCACCGGCTTTGGCTTCCCCTCATTACGGTTGGCCCCAGGAGCCGGCCCAGCAGCTCTCAACTGTTTTTCAGTCCAAGACCTACTTTACTAAGACAAAAGGGAATCCAGACCCTCTATTCTATCTGCCCCTGCTTTCTCTTGCAAAAAAATCATCATCTTTCTCACCTAGATAAATAGCCTATTTTTCTGCCAGGAAAGATCTTTGTTTTAAATGCTCAACTGGGGCCTTTGATATGGATTCAAATCTTCGGGTGAAATACACTTCAGGAAAACAAATCAACTGTGAGTAGGCTGCAGCCTGGTGATAAACTAGGAGGCTGCCCGGGGGAGAAGGGGGACTAGTAAGAACCAAGTCAGTCATTTTCCAGCCACTTTGGACAGGAGCCCAGACCAAAGGAGAAAACAAATACTCATCCAACCACTCTACTGTTCAACATGGCTAATGTATTCCCTTGAAGTGGAAATGTTTTGAGAGACTTAATGACCATCATTCGTTCTCCTCTGAACCCCTTTCTTCCTATCCCCTCGCTCTGATAAATCTTCGGGGCTTTCACGGAGATAGACACAGTTCAGACCCACCAACAAGAAAGGTCCCAGGTTGTTATGGGTTAAATTGTAACCCCCCACCCTCTACCAACACATGTATTGAAATTCCACCACCTGTATCTGTGGATGTGACCTTGTTTTTCCTTTTGCTATGTTAATGAGACCATACCAGTGTAGGGTGGATCCTAAACCTAATCACTTCTAAGTTACAAAAAGACCAGAACAGACACAGAGACATACACCAGGGGAAGATAGATGCCAAGGAACACCAAGAAATGCTGGTGGACGCTGGAAACAAATAGAGACTCACAGAAGGAATCCACAAGCTGAGACCCTGATTTGGGCTTACAGCCTCCAGAACTGTGAGAACATAAATTTCTGTTCTTTAAAGCCATCCACTTATGGTATTTATGTTACGGTAGCACTAGGTAACTGAGACACAGGTTGTCACCCTTCACACCTTGCAAGAATTTTCCTCACAACTAACATACTCTCAGGAGTTCCAAAGATGAGCCCACCACCAAAGATTTATCCTGCTGTCTTCTCCTCATCCTACACCCAGCTACAACCAACACATATAAAACTGCCAAAAGATAGAACCATGCCAATCCCAGGTCCACAGCCATCTCCCTGACCTACCCATTCCTCGTCCTCTGCCCCGTCTCCCTGCTCTCGGGTCTCCGCTGCAGCCCCTTCTGAAGACTTCTGGGCCATGATATTGTCTGTCCAGGATGCACCTGTCTTTCCATCACCAGCAAAATTACACTTGGTCACTGTTCCAGCCTCAAGTTTGGCTAATGAATCTGAAAGAAGGGTAGAAGTTGAATGGCCTCGCTCCTTGTGGTGGAAACGTAGCGGGGGCTAGTTCCATTCTGGTCCCCCAGGACTGGGTTAAGCCACTGTTCAATCCAGGTCAGGGTGTAGTCAGTGATACCCTAAGTGGAATCCCCAGAGGGACTAGGTTGTAGGGTCACTCACAGGAACTATGGGATTGGGCAACACTCTAGGATCCAGTGTCCAGGCTAAGGACTCCAGGGCACTTCTCCAGGGACTTAGGAATAAATCTCAAGAGGTTATGTCCCTATAGAGACCAGACCAACCTGCTCCCATGAGCTCTACGCTGAAGAGGTGGGGAAGCCTCAGAAGAGAGACCAGGAGCCCTCACATGCCACATAGGAAATTATGCCAGAGTGGGGACCACGCTGCTCACCCAGGAAGGGGCCATCGCCCCGAGTTTTCAGCCGTACCCCGGCCCCTAATTCAAGCTCTATCGCCTCCATCTCTGTCTGAGGCATCCAGAATCCCACGGTCTGGTCTGGAGTGAGGGTCTCTGTTAGTGCAAGCAGCTCTGGCTTATTGACCAGCCTCTTCAGCGCTTCAGTAGTAAGTCTGTCAGTGTCCCCCTTGGCTTCCACCTCTGCAGACACACAGCATGAGAGGGTTATTATTGATTTAATAGCAAGCACTTACAGAGGGCCTTTTTTTCTTCTTTTTTAAAAAAATTTATTTTATTTTCTATTGTTGTTGAGAATAAACACAGAACATATACCAGTTCAACAATTCTACGTGGACAATTCAGTGACACTGATTACATTCTTCAAGTTGTACAGCCATTCTCACCCTCCTTTTCTGAATTGTTCCTCCCCCATTAACAAACTCACTGTCCCCATATCTTTTGAGTTGCTATTGTCAATTTGATCCCATACAGATAGATCTTAAAAGAGCATAATGCTCAGGCAGACATTTTTTACTAGTTAAGCTAAATGATTGTTTGGTTTTAAGAAGACTTCAGGGGATATTTTTGGTTTAAAGTTTAAAGATTATCTCAGGACAATGGTTTCAAGGATTCATCCAGCTTCCATGGCTCCAGAAAGTCTGGAGTCCATGAGAATTTGAAATTCTGTTCTGCATTTTCCCCGTTTAGATCAAGATTCTTCTATAGACTCTTTGATCAAAACCTTCAGTAATGGTAGCCCGGCACCATCCAGTTCTTCTGGTCTCTTGGCAAAGGAGGCAGTTGTTCATGGAGGCAATTAGCCACACATTCCATATCCTCCCCCTATTCCTGACAGTCCTTTTTACTCTGTTACTCCAATAGAAGGCTTTTTGTGAGTAGGCGAGGGCTGAGTGTTCTATGTGCATTGCCCCATTTAACCTTCACAGCCACTATAAGGTAGGCCTATGAGCATCCGTTGTCGGTACTCAATAAACTCCACAGCAGAGGAGTTACAGCATGGCTGCCTGGTGTGAATCTGTCCATCTCCTCAACCAGACTAAGAGCATCTTGAGTACAGGTAACGGGCCTTGTTCATCCCTGTACCCCTAACCTGAAGCACAGGCCTGGCACACAGTAGATGCTCATTAAGTGTTCAGAGAATTAATGAGCAAATAAGAGCATGAATGAATAAAATGATAGATGGACAGATAGATTCCCACTTCAACCTCAAAACCTTCTCGTACAGCCAAGATCGGGAAAAGAAACCAGATGGCAGAGGGCCCAGCAACCAGACAGAGGTTACTGGGGGCCTGGCCTGGGCTCTGCACAAAGGCAGTTTGTCATGGATTGAATTGTGTCCCCCCAAAATATGTATCAACTTGGCTAGGCCATGATTCCCAGTGTTGTGTAGTTGCCCTCATTTGTGATCTGATGGAATTGTCCTCCATTTTGTGGTCTTGGGTAATTACCCTCCATTTTATGTGCTGTAAATCCTAAACCTCTATACGTTAATGAGCCAGGATTAGTGTGGGGTGTATCTTGAGTCACCACCTTACTCAAGTCATGGCCTTACTCAAGTCACATCCTCGCTTGAGTCACACCTTTTATCTTACAAGAGATAAAAGGAGAGAGAAGTAGTAGAGAGGGGAGGGACTTCACTACCATCAAGAAAGAAGAGCTGGGAGCAGAGCATGTCCTTTGGACCCAGGGTCCCTGCACTGAGAAATTCCTAGGCCCAGGGGAAGATTGATGCCAAGATACATGGAGCTCTGCTGGGCCCACAGATGTTGAAAGGAAACAATGACCTCCTCCCAGAATCGACAGAGAGAAAAAGCCTTCCCGTAGAGCTGGTGCCCTGAATTCAGACTTCTAGCCTCCTAAACTTTGAGAGAATAAATGTATCTTTGTTAAAGCCATCTACTTGTGTGATTTTTGTTATAGCAGCACTAGATAACTAAGACAGCTGGGTTCTCTAAAGTATCAAAACCAGTGAAGCATATATATATATATATATATATATATATATATATATATATATATATATATATATATATACATAAAGAGAGATTTATTTCAAGGAAATGGCTCACACAGTTGTGGAGGCTGGCAAGTCTCAAATCTATGTGTCTGGTGTCAGGATGGAGGCTTCTCCTGACTCACTTGGTTGTAGGGGCTGACGAACCCAAAATCTGCAGATCAGGCAGCAGGCTGCTGGCTCATGTCCCAAGAAACAGAGGTCAGAGGATGACGAGTCAGATGCAGGATCCAGAGAGGGTGAGCTTTGCCAGAAAATCTATATACACTGGGTGTAGACCACACCCCCCAAGGAAATCCCCCTTTCAACTGACTGGCTGCTCCCATCTGATCACAAAATGGAGGATGATTACATATTTGCCAAACCACTGAGAATCATGGCCTAGCCAAGCTGACACACAACCTTAACCATCTCACAGTTAGAGCCTAGAACCAGGTCGTGGACGATTCTATCAGACTGCGGGAGACGGTGGGAGATGGAACACCAGCCAGGCATCCAGAGGGCCGGAAGGAGTCTAGCCCAGACAGGAGGGCCCTTAGGGTCTGACTTCAAGGCTGACCATGCTAGGAAGACACTTTCTAGGGGCTGAAAGGCTCAGGGGTCAAGGAAGGCCACACTGGTGGGAGAGCCCTGAAGGAGGAGGGATGGAGGATACCTACTATAGGATGACATGAGGAAGCCTGTGTTCACCTTCCTGGTAGCACTGAAGTTGGGCTCAATTTCATTTCCCTTGGGGTCGAATTTGCGGCGATGGATGCGACTGGGCTGGATATACAACACGTAGTAGCGCTCCTGTGGCCAGGCAGAGGGAGAGTGAGGGGGCTGCCTTCACTGCCCCCAACCACAACACACAACTCCCCCAGGCTCTGGCTGCAACCCTCCTCAGCCTCACCTTGACCCCCATATCCCACCTCAGCTCCAAAAGATATTGAAGCTGGGCAGATGTCCCCATTCACATATTCATTCACTCATTCATTCATTTGTGTGTTCAATAGAACATTTGCCACATAATGAGCCATGATAGAAGTCCATGGCAGGTCGGGCACATGGCCTCCACCCAGCCAGGGATGGAAAGTATGTATAGAAAACCATGAGCCAAGCACAAAGCACTATGGACCTCAAGTACCATAAAGCAGGAGTGGATACAGCCAAGGTATCATGGAAAGGGTACTGGAAAGGAGCCCCAGGCTAGTGCAGCCACTAAACTCTTCAACAGATGTGTGACCTGGGTCAAAGCACATCTGCAAATCACATTTTCAGAATGGCCAAGGTAGGAGCCCAACATTTGCTTATTTGGCTGTGAGAGGGAGGGAGGCTGAAGCTTGGCTGGGAGGGCTAAAGCACTATCATCAGAAACAAGGAACTCAGAGAAAGCAAGTTTGGAGAGGGGTTGGGGAGAGCGCCAGCCTGGCAGGAAGAGTTCTGCCTCAGTGTGGGGATACCGCTGGGCACCCCGGGCAGGCTGGCTGGAGACCCTGGATTGGTGTGCCTACCCTGCTGACGTGTGTGCTAAGGAGGGGAGGGTGTAGCAAAGCATCTCTTGGCGTAAAAATGACTGGTAAGCTGGGAGCTGAGGCTGTTCCTGCGGGGTGTAGGAGAGAAAAACAGGCTCCATGTCACATCTCCAGGCACCTCGACAGGGTGTTTGGATAAGCTCAGTTTTAGATATCAGGGAGTTAAGGCTGTCAACACATCTGGGTGGTGCTATTTGAAAGGGGGGTGAAAATTCAGAACTAGTGCTCAGGAAAGAGATGCAGGCTAGTAAGAGATGGTGAGCGCCAGGCGTGTCCTTGGACACTGGAGATGGTGGGGGGGTGATAAAGGGTATGACCCCAGGAGGCTGAGAGGGCAAAGGTAGAAGGGGCTTCAACGCGGGAATAAAGCCACTGACAGGGTCAGCAATGTAGACCTCACATTCAGGCTGGGAGTAAAGGCCCAGCAAACAGCAACCCTCTCCCACTCCTCCTGCTGTACACATGTGGAGGTCGACGTCCACACAGGGGACCTGCTTTGTAAAAATCCAACGTTCCAAAATGCCCAGCCACAAACAGTGGTATTAAAATGTGAGGGATCCCATGCCAAGAGCTTCACTACTTTACAAAGGCTCTGAACAATAAACTCCAAAGTACATTTACAATAATTCAATTCCCAAAAATTAAACGTGCACATGGTTTCCTGGAAACAGAGCTGGTACCCAGGAAGGGGAAGGTCACTGCTGACCCCACACCCAAACAGGCCGTTAACCTGCTCTGACCTCGTCTTCCACCTCAGGGCAGTGGGAACCACCAGGCCAGAGGACAGGGGTCTGCACCCTAGCCTCTCAGAACGAACAGCCACCCATCCTGGCCCTCTAGCAAGGGTCCTAATTCTGTTCCATGAGAAGGGGACAAGGCCTCCTCAGAGCATCCACAGACTTAGTCCTGAACCACCCACCTCAGCCCTTCCTGCTCTCACACTCCCAATCCCAGCCCAAACACACTGTTTGGGTTTAGGGCCTGGTCTGTCTTCTCAGCTATGACCCAGGCCCCTCTGGTGTGAAGCCAGTGCCTGGAGGTGCCACCCAGGATGCATCCTCACCTTCCTGCCATGGGCATCCAAGATGCTGTGCCGAGATACATCCACCAGTTCTCCCTCCAGCAGGATGCCGTTTCCCCTGGGGCAAGAGGAAAAGAAAGGATGAGTCAGTTCTGTCAGTACTCAGGGAAGAGCCACAGCCCAAGCTTGATGGCCCAGGTCATCTGCATGGAGACAGAAGTAAGTCCCATACACATCTCCTACTCACCTGGCCTTACTTAGCAGCCCTTTCTCTGTGCTTCCCATGTTGGGACCTCCATTTTCCAAGGGTGGGGATGTCGGCACTACCCAGGGAGCAGGAGAAACCTTAGAAGGCTGCTCTAAGACCAAGCTTTGGTCCCTCCTTCAGGGCCGCTGGGGGTTATTGTAATGACAGCCTCAGTCTTCTTATCTACAAAATGGGGAGAGCAGCAGCCACCTCATTCGGCTCCTTTGATGATGACATAAGATCACGCATGTGAGCGAGTTTTGTAAACTATTAAATGCTTAGTATATACAAAGGGTTTTGCTTGTTATTTAACCAAACTGGGAAGGGCGGGGTCTAAATTGCTATGAATTATCTTCCCTTTTCACCTGTTCCAAAGCACTTTCACATATTCCTGTTCTCATTCATATCCACTACAACGTAATGAGGAAATCGTTATTCCCATTTTAGAGGTGGAGAAACCGAGACTCGGAGTTCTGTTTCTAGCTCAAGATGGCAAGGTTGCTCACTGAGAGGAACTGGACCTCCCGGCTTCCTGATTCGATTTTTCATAAAAGCAGAACCTGGGCGCTTGGGAGAGTGGTGGGGGCAGCCGAGGATGACGGGGGAGGGGGTGGGGGGACAGAATCGGAAAACTTTCTCTGCCTTACTTGCCCCAGCCCATCCCCCCAACCTCCCACACAAAAATTCTCTAAACCCAAAAACCAAACCTACTGCCATGGCGTCGATTCCTACTCACAGCAACGCTGTAGTAGGACAGAGTAGAACTGCCCCACAGTTTCCAAGGCTGTAATCTTTACGGAAGCAGACTGCCACGTCTTTCTCCCGCAGAGCAGCTGGTGGGTTCAAACCTACCACCTTTCGGTTAGCAACTAAGCGCTTTAACCACTGCGCCACCAGAGTTCCTTGAAAATTATCCATGGTTCATTCGTTCTTACAACCTCGGTGATGGCAGGGCCTAGCCCTCCGGATCCTCAAAACCCAGCTCCAGGCGGGCCCTGCCCCGCCCAGCCAACTGCCACCTGCTATTCCGGTCACTGCACCGACCTGTCTTGTCAGGAGAAGGGGACAGCTTGTGCAAAAGCCGGGAGGCAAGGCAGCAGAACAAGTGGCTGGAGTTTATAGTCATGGGGGTAGGGTAGGGAAAGAGGTCGGCCCAGGGGCACCGGGGGCAAGCGGGGCGTTGCAAGCCGATTTTCGTCTCAGAGGGCGCGCTCAACTCCAGGGAGGAGCGGATTGGGGGCCCGAGAGTTGACGTTGGTCACCCCAGCCTCTCCTCCCTCCATCCCACCCTTCAATCCCGGAGCCCAGGTTCAAAGTAGAGAGGGGAGGGCGACGGAGCTAGAGGCCGTGGGCAGAGATGGGAGCCCCCGCCCGCGGGGGACGCGGCAGAGCCTACCCCTGGTGGGCGGCTGGGTCCCAAGCCCCGGGCAGCCGCGCGCTCTGCACTGCCTTGTTCCGGAGGGCGCTGTCGTGGTAGATGCGGCTCATTATCTGCACCGCCGGCGCGCCGGCACGTGGGGTAGGGGGCACCGCGAAGTGAAGCGCCAGGAGGGGAGCAGACAACCGCAGTTTCCAGGCTGCGGATCCCGGAACGGCGCGGCCCGACTCAGGGCGTTCCCGGCGGGATTTAAAGGGGCCGAGCCCCATTCCTGGGCAGGCCGCGCGCGGTGGGAGGCGGCTTCCGGGAGGACGTGCGGCGAGGGGCTTAGGACACACGCGCACTGTGGGGGAGGACTAACACGTCTTTCTGGTTTTTCTCTTTCCTTCCTTGTTACTGGAGGGAGACCCTGCCCCAACACACGCACAAAGGGGAAAATAAGGCTCAGAGATTCTGTAAGATCCTCTTAGGATCAGCTCTGGGAGGGTACGTTACGGGGGAGCAGGAATGGAGAGGGGGGAACAGCCCTCAGGAACGACCAGGTGACTGCTCCTTGTGCCCCGCCCGTGGTCCCACAGTGGCTGAGGGAGGTGTTCCAGAGATCTGGGAAGAAGTCTGGGTTTGGGAGTCAGATCAACAACACACCAACGTTTGAATCCCCGCTGTGTGAGGTTGGGCAAATTCCTCAACCTCTCTGAGCCTGCGCTCCCCCCTCTGTAAAAGGGGATTGAAGTATCAGAGGGATTGTAAAGATCAATGAATTTATGGTCTCTAGAGCTTAGCATTGACCGCCGCCTCTCTCTCCTTGCACACTTCCCGGACCCCTCCCCCCCCGCGCCAGTGTGCCCCTTCGCCCCCCCCCCCCCCTTTGCCCAGGTATGTCCCAGTCTGCACGTGCATTTTCCAAGCCTGCCGCGCGGGGCGGGTGGGTTCATTCAGGGAGGCCAGGTGTGCCCTCTAAAGGGATCGTTCAGAAAACGGTGACCAGGATGAGCTGTCAGTGGTGGTAGATGGCCCTGTGCCCCCTCCCCCCACCACATCATGACTTTCTTAGGCCTCTTCCTTTTTGAAAATAAAAATAACATGTGTATGTATAAATCTACATATATGTATGCATATAACATATAAATATGTTTTTAAACTTATGTTTTATGGCTATGTTGGCATAAAAACGAGTATGTTAATATATATTAAAACATTTTCTTTGACCTAAAAGTTCATTTTTCTTTCTTCTGATTTTAAAAGAAATTAAAACATTTTCATGGGCTTCTAAAAATGTTGTGAGCTCTAATTGTTATTGTCAGATGTTGTTGAGTTGGCTCCAACTGATAGCGATCCTAAGTATAACAGAAACGTTGCCTAGTCCTGTGCCATCCTCACAAATGTAGGTATGTTTGAACCCATTGTTGCAGCCACTGTGTCAATCCATCTCACTGAGGGTCTTTCTCTTTTTCACTGACCCTCTATTTCTGCAGGGATTAGTCCCTCCTGATAACATATCCAAAGTAACTGAGAGAAGTCTCGCCATCTTCCTTTCTAAGGAGCATCCTGGCTGTCCTCTCTAAGACAGATTTGTTCATTCTTCTGTCAGTCCACGGTATATTCTATGTTCTTCACCATCACCAAAATTCAAAGGCGTCAATTCTTCTTGGGTCTTCCTTTCTCATTGTGAGCCCTAGGCGCTGTACCTGATGGATAAGTTAGCCCCGCCTCCTGTCTGCCCTACCTGGCTGCCCAGTGGATCTCAGAGAAGGAAGGACATTGACTACTAGGAACACCCCAGGGCAGAACCGTCCCTTCCTTGGCCCTCTTTCCTCATAATTCCTCAGGCTGCTCCCCTGGCTGTTATACACTCCTCCTTTCTTCCCTCATCTGAGTCATCCTCCCCGAAATTGTGGCTCCAAATTTAAATAGCCACTTGTGGCTATTTAAATTAAATTAATTAAACTTAAATAAAATTTCAAATTCAATTCTTCAGTCTCACTGGCCATATTTCAAGCGCTCAATAGCAACATGCAGCTACGGGCTACCATATTGGACAGCACAGATAGAGAACACATCCATCATGGCAGAAAGTTCTATTGGACAGCATTACTCTAAACACTTTCCTAGGAAGAATAATCTCCTGCCTATTAAGCTCTGCAGCTTCACTCCATCAGCTGCTGGATAGGCAGACCAGGCAGCAGCAAGGCAGAGAAAGCTAAAAGAACAAGGAAATATTTTTTTTAAAAAAACAGAATTTTGTTGGACTTTCTTACAACTGCTTTGCAGTTTGTTTATAGGAGCCCTGTGGCACAGTGGTTAAAGCGCTCAGCTGCTAACTGAAAGGTCCATGGTTCGAACTCACCAGCTGCTCTGTGGGAGAAAGATGTGGCAGTCGGCTTCCATAAAGATTACAGCCTTGGAAACCTTATGGGGCAGTTCTACTCTGTCCTACAGGGTCGTGATGAGTTGGAATCAACTCAATGGCAACAGCTTTACGTCTCTATATTAAATTATACGCCATGAGGTGCAACATCTCCACTGGGAAGACAGTATTGAGTCATCTTAGGTTAACACTGTTCAACAATCAAATTATTTGACAACCAACTCCCCTTGCTCCTCAAACTTCCCTTAAATTTTTTTAAAATTATTTTTGGCAGAAGCATATTTTCAGCTAAAGAAGCTGAACCTTTGGGCCCCTCAGTACCATGGCCCCGGGGCTGCGGGAGCGAACAGTGTGTTCACATGGGCGTATGCTTTTGTGAAATTTTCATTGGTAAATAGTTTTGCTGCAGTTAAGACCGCTATCTCTTTTTGCCAAGAGTTCTCCTTTGCCTCATGTTAGGTGATGTTAGAGTGGAATCTGGGTGAGGGGAACTTGACAGAGGACACTTTTAGTTTGGAGTCCCGGGGTTGTGCAAAAGGTTAATGCGCCCGGCTGTAAAAGGTTGGAGGTTTGAATCCATCAGCGGCACCTCAGAAGAAAGGCCTGGCAATCTACTTCCCCAAAATCAGCCACTGAAAGCCCTATGGAGCACAGTTCTACTCTGACACACATGGGGTCGCCTTGAGTCAAAAATCAACTCAGCAGCAACTGGAACAAGAACATTTAGTTTGAGTTTAGTAGACTATACTTGTGTGGTTTGTAGTTGTTTCTACATGTGGTTAAGTCGTTGCCAGCTCTCCTGGTGCAGGAAGGCTTCCGGAAATACCTGACCACTGTGCGTGCTGACTCATCTGATGTTGTGACACAAAGGAACAGAGCCAGAGGTAGACACATGCCCTAGAGTGCCTTCCACTGAGACTGTGTGGGCCGTGGAGAAGGATTAAGTTGTGAGGAGGAAGGAGGTAGAAGCTGGTGTGCAGAAAATTCTTCCAGTCATCAGACATGTGAAATTGTAAGTGGAAGATTTGGTTCTCAATGACCCTGATCAAAATCGAAGTTCTCTCTGTAATGTTTTCACTAAAGCTGTATGTACATATAGTTATAAACACACAAAAAATTTTTTTTCCTGTCTTGATGGGTATTGGGCAAAATAGAATTTATCAGGATTCCTGTGTTTGTAAGGGCACGAATGTGTAGCAGTGAAACAAACAGGGAGTGCACTTGTGTGTGGAGTCTTAGGTTTTATGCATCAGATCACATCTTAGTATATCTGACACATCTTGTCCTGACAAAGTCGATGGTTCCAGAAGAAAGGTCATGCCCAATTGCCACTGGCGTGCACTGAAATAGCCTGAAGAAAACACACATGCATACGTGCACACCACAGAGCAAAAGACACAAAACAAAGGAAGCTCTTACTAGAGAAAACATGACATAAAATCAGATGCCAGAGTGAGGACCAAACCTATCCATCACATGACATCAATAAATGCAAATGGAGTAAGCCTGGTTTTGAAAGAAAAATCTATGCTATTCCTTTGTAGCAGACATCTCTTAATGCCACATCAGAGCCTCTCAGTCTTACATGTCTCCAGGGCCTTTGGCCGCTTATCCTGTCCTAGCCTCTGCTGGAGTGACCAACTGTTCTTGGGCTCCAACCTGGCTTCACACAGAAAGACACCCCACACTCACTTCATGACCACACACTGCTTGCCTCCTAAGACAATTTGTCCCTAGAGTGGTCCTTGAGAGAAGACCCTCAGGATTGTTATTGCTAGCTGTCGTCTGACTCATGGTGATCGCATATACAACTGAACGAAATGCTGCCAAGTCCTGTGCCAACCCCAGGATCAGTTGCGGATCAAACCCATTGTGATACATAGGGTTTTCATTGGCTAGTTTTCAGAAGTAGATTGCCAGTCCTTTCTTCCTAGTCTGTCTTACTCTGGAAGCTCCCTTGAAATCTGATCAGCATCTGTCATGGACTGAATTATGTCCCCCCAAAAATGTGTGTATCAATTTGACTGGACCATGATTCCCAGCATTGTGTGGTAGTCCTTTATTTTGTGATTTTATGTTAAAGAGGATTAAGGTGGGATTGTAACACCCTTACTAAGGTCACATCTCTGAGCCAATGTAAAGGGGGTTTCCCTGGGGTGTAACCTGCACCACCTTTTATCTTACAAAAGATAAAAGGAAAGGGAAGAAAGCAGAGAGCTGGGGACCTCATACCACCAAGAAAGAAGCACCGGGAGCAGAGCGCTTCCTTTGGACCCAAGGGTCCTGCTCAGAAAAGCTCCTAGTCTGGGGGAAGACTGATAACAATGAAGACCTTCCTCCACAGCCGACAGAGAGAGAAAGACTTCCCCTGAAGCTGATGCCCTGAATTTGGACTTCTAGCCTACTGGACTGTGAGAAAATAAGTTTCTCCTTGTTAAAGCCATCGACTTGTGGTATTTCTGTTACAGCAGCACTGGCTGACCGAGACAGCATCACAGCAACAAGAAAACCTCCCCTGACAGATGAGTGGTGGCTGCATATGGGGTCCATTGGCTGGTAAACAAACCCGGGTCTCTCTCATGGAAGGCAAAAATTCTACTAGGATTCTGAAATTGGATTACTTGCTGTTATGATGGCAACAGGAATCCCATTTTTCATGGTAAGTGGGTAATGATAACCCTTGATATGAAGTGGCATCGAAAGGACTAAGGCTTTCACTTGTGGCTAATTGGGGTGAGGTACAGGTAGAAGATGAAATGGAGTTGGGAAAAGGGCTGCCTGTTTCATTTGACTGGTATGGAGGCAATGATAATGATAAGAATTGTAGAATACATCTGCTTTTATTAACAGCAATGGAAATCTTGCAAAAAAAGAAAACGATGGCCTCAGGCAACAAGGGCCAACTTAGATGTAAAAGCCATGAGAGCTTTGTGGCAATTTTTAAGGTGACTTTCATCTCCTGCAGCTTCAGGGAAACTGTGAGAGAAACTGGGCTGAGGGTCTGATCATAAGGTCCACGGAGCTGCCATGGAAGACTGAGTGTGCAGTCTAGTCTTGACAGGTCTTCTGTCAAATTCACGGCCTCCATAGGAAAGAGTAGGACCTTGAGACCTGAGATGGGGACATTTGGGTGGATAAGCCCAGAAGCCTTGAACTCCTAAATTCCCCTGAGCAGCCCTTCTGCTTGCCAGAGAAATTTTTGTTGTAGTTAGTTGCCGTGGAGTTGGCTCCGAGTCATGACCACCTTATATACAACAGAACGAAGCATTGCCTTGTCCTGCGCCATCTTCACAATTTTCGGTATGCTGGAGTCCATTGCTGCGGCCACAGTGTATTTCTAGTGCCTTCCAACCTAGGGGGCTAGTCTTCCAGCCCTATATCAGACAATATTCTGTTGTGATCCACAGGATTTTCATTGACTAATTTTCAGATGTAGATCACCAGGCCTTTCTTCCTAGTCTGTCTTAGTCTGGAAGCTCTGCTGAAACCAGTCCACCATGGGTGAGCCTACTACTGGCACAGCTTCCAGCATCATAGCAACATGCAAGCCATCACAATATGCCAACCTGATAGGCAGGTGGTGGAGAAGGGAAATACCTCCTTTTATCTGGAGATAGTGCAAAGACCTCACAGAAAGCAGATGCCTTGCAAGATGTCTTTTGCTCTCCTTAAGATCTATAACTAGACTCTGAAAGGGGATGCTGGATTCTGGATTGGCAGAGGAGGAAGCTGGACTGGGCAAGCAAAGTCTTCAGATCAATACGTGGGTATTGTTGGCAAAACTCAATCTGTATATATATCCATATAAACAGGCACTCACATACATTGTTGGGGAAAATACGTGTGAATTGATGCAACTTTTTTGAAAGGACACTTGACAATGTCTACTACGACTACAAGTACACATGTCTTTTGATTCAGCAATTCTATTTCTAGGAATAGAGATATTTCTAGGAATATATTTATTCCCATGTGTGTGAAATGGCATATACGTGAGCATTATTTGAAATAGCGAAATGCTAGAAACAGCCTAAATAACGTAAATGACCATCAGCGGAAAACTGGATAAATATATAATATTCATTCAGAGAAATAGTATACAGCCGTAAAAAAGAATGAAGCGAATTGAAATTGTTCTACTCCTCCGAAAAAAAGAATGAAGCATGTGTGGATGTGTTTTCACGGGTACACAGTATTGAACTATTTTACTTATTGTTAAGTTTAAAAAGCAAAGTGTGCCCAGAAGTCACTCATTCAACAGATATTAATCCAGTGTTTCCTTTATGCCAGGAATTGTCCTAGATATTGGAGATACTGAGGTGAACAAAACAGATCAGATCCAAGCTGTCATGAAGCTTACATCCTGGTAGAGGAGAGAAGCAATGAACAAATAAAACGATCCAGAAATGAAATGAGTTCAGATAGTGGTAGATGCTACAAAGGAAATTCAACAAAGAGAAGTGACTGTGAGAGACTGGGCCGGGTGGGCTACTTTATAACAGGTGGTCGGGGAGGCTTCTCTAGAAGGTGCCATTGGAGGTGAAGCAGAGGGAGTAAGAACAAAGTTCCTGAGGCAGGAAAGAGTGTAAAGTGCTGAGGTGCACAAAGATGGCCAGTATGTTTGAAGTCAAGTGAATGATGGGTAGAACAGTACAGACTAGAACTGCTCCATAAGGTTTTCTTAGCTGTAACCTTTACAGAAGCAGTTCGCCAGGCATTATTTCCCTGGAGCCACTGGGTGGGTTCAAACTACCAACCAGTAGGTTAGCAGCTGATTGCAAACCACTTGCATCACCCAGGCAGAGCTCAGGCTGTTAGCATGTAAAAAGGGGGATATCTACGTGCGTAAACATATTTCTGCTTGCTTGTCTGTGAACTCAGTATTTCTGCAAGGAGAAACAGAGAGCTGATGATGGTGGCTGCCTCGAGGGGTCTGGGGCTCCAGGGCGGGAAGGAGACTTATGTTTCATAGTGTACCCTTTTATGCTGTTTGATATTTTTACCGCATACATGAATTACTTTTTCAATTAAAAAATAGTTAATTTTTTTAAAATGTGAAAACAGCTTGATATTCAATCTCAGTTGTAATCAGAGTAATGCAAATGAAAACATCAGGGAAATAAGATTTCTTAGCAAGGATTTAAAAATTCATAATACCATATTTTGACAACAACAAAAACCCTCATAATACCCATAGTTGAGGAGGATATGAGAAACATGGATTCATGTATTGTTTTTATATTTTATTTGTGTGGAAGAGAATTGGTAACTATTTCCTGAGGATCACTTGAGTGTTTTGATATCAAAGGCCTTAATTTTTTTAGAATATCCTTGCCTCCACTATTCCATGTTCATGAAAGAACGGGGGGCTGGTGTAAAGATTAAGCTACAAGGATATTCATCCCAGCATGTGAATAATACGGAAATTATATGAACAATTTAAATTCTAACGGTAGTCATTTATTTAAATAAACTATGTATATCCATATGATGGAATACTATACCTATATTTAAGATGCTGTTAAAGAACATTTAATAGCATGCAAAAAACTTTATCGATTTATTGTTACGTGAAAAACCAAATTATAAAAGCAAATGTTCCATATTCCAACTTTAGCACAAACACGTATATACATGTATATATATATACACACACTTATATACATATATACATACTCACACATATATAGAAAAAAACTGCAAAGCTATTAACAATAGTTAACAAATCATGGGTGATTTATAGTCTCTTATACCCAGATAGATATACCAGTTGACATCCAGTCAATTCCAACTCATGGCAACCGCATTAGTTTTTAACTGAAAAAGTAATTAATGTACATTAAAGGTGTGAGTAGAACTGTGCTCCATAGAATTTTCAATGGGTGATTTTTCAGAACTAGATTGCCAGGGCTTTCTTCTGAAGCACCTCTGCATGGACTTAAACCTCCAACCTTTCAGTTAGCAGCTGATCACGTTAACGTTTGCCCCACTCAGGGTCTATAGTTTCTTATTGTGTATTTTAAGAATAATTTTTATTTTTTTGGACCTCAGGTGCTTGTAATTACTCATAATTCTTAGTTAAGAACACACTCTCATTGCTTGGTCAATGCACAGTTTCTCTCATTCTAGTTACTTTCATTTGTTTATCTATGCATTTGTGTAGGTATTTATTTATTTAATGAACGTCCATGAATCCATCATCCAACTGGAATATTGCCAATAACTGTATATGGGCTCCTTGTACTTCCTGTCCCCCAGACTACCCCAGCTAAGGGTAACCACAATCCTGAATTTTGTGTTTATCATTCTCTTGCTTTTTAACAGTGGTTTTATCACATATATGGGTGTTTAAACAATGTATTGTTTTGCTCTCCTTGTTCCAGAATCTTATGAGAAGGTGATACATTCTGTGTGGTAACATGCTTTTTACTCATCCTCATGCTATGCTGATTCATACCTGTTTTTGCCTGTAGCTATAGTTCTTTCATTTTCACGGCTGTATATTACTCCATTGTGTGAATATGCCAGCATTCATTTTCCTACCAATGGGCATTGGATCAGTTCCAGTCTTTTGCTACTATGCACAGTACCTCTGTGAACACCTTTATACAGGTCTCCTGGTGCATGTGTGTAGTTTTCTTGGCCACCACCTCAGACTTATCAGGCCATAGGGCATGTTGTTGTTGTTAGGTAATGTTGAGTCAGTTCCGACTTATTTACCACAGGGTATAAGAATGCTCAAATGCACAAAATAACGTCAAATTATTTCAAAGTAGTTGAATTAATTTACACACCCACCAGTGATGTTTATAAGATCCCATTGATTCATAGCCTCTCCAACCCTTAGTATAATTAGATTTCTTAATTTTTGTCAATCTAATGAATGTAAACTGATATTGTGGTCTTGATTTTAGTTTCCCTGATTACTATTGAGGTCGAGCATTTTTCCATGTGCCTACTGGCCATGTGTGTTTTCTCTTTTTCAAAATGCCTTTTCCTGTCTTTTTTCTACTTTTCAGTAATGTTGTTCGTAGTTTTCTTAGAAATTTAAAGACATTCTTTATACAATCTTGACAGCAATTCTTTGTTTGGATACATACACTTAAAATACTTTTTCCCTCGTTTTTTACAGTGTCTATTGCTGAATACCACCATTCGTCTGTCAGTTTGTCCTGCTGTGGTTGGCTTGTGTGTTGCCATAATGCTGGAAGTCATGCCACTGATATTTCAAATACTAGCAGAGTCAGCCATAGTGGACAGATTTCACTGGAGTTTCCAGACTAGGAAGAAAGGTCTGGCAATCTACTTCCAAAAATTAGCCAGTGAAAACCCTACAGCTCACAACAGAATATTGTCCAACGTAGTGCTGGAAGATAAGCCCCCTAGGTTGGAAAGCACTAAAAATATACAGTGGCTGCAGCAATGGACCAATGAGCCATACCAATGCTGTTGAAGATGGTGCAGGACAGGGCAATGTTTTGTTCTGTTGTACATGGAGCCACCACGAATCAGAGCCAACTCAATGGCAACTAACAACAACAACACTGACGTGCAACCCACTCGGTCAAGTCTATTCTGACTATGGTGCCCCCAAGTGTTACAGAGTAGAACTGCTCCATAGGATTTTCTTGCCTGTAATCTTTACAGAAGCAGATTGCCAGGTCTTCTGCAGCGCCGTTGGGCGGGTTTGAACTATCAGTCTGTATCTTAGTAGCCGGGAGCAAACCACTTGCATCAGCCAAGGACATTATGATTTGCCCACAGCACTGAAACCCTGCCCTGTTTCTAGAAATGGATTAAAACTACTTTCTCCTTGGACTAGAAGCCTCCATACAGAGCACAGATTTTAGGGTGCCTGAGACTCCGGACATGGTGTTGTGTGGTGTTCGGTTGTGTTGTGTTTCCCCCGGTGCTATTTTAAAGACACTGAGCCTTGGAAAACAAATTTCCTCATATTCAAGGTCATAAATGTTTTCATGTTGACTGTAAGGGAAACCCTTTGGCAGTGCCAAGGTAAGACAGGCCAGAGTGACTTCTGGGAGCATCACTTCGCAGGACTGCCTGCTATTCTTCGTTGCCCTGACCGCTGGACACCGTTCTGCCTGAACAGTCAAGACAGGCTGTCTGCTGGGTGGTGGTGTAGTTAGTTGCCGTCAAGTAGCTCTGACTCACGGTGATCTTATGTATATCAGAACAAGATATTGCCCAGTCCTGCACCATCTTCTTAATCATACATGTAGAGTCCGTTATTACAGGCATTGTGCAGTGCCTTCCAACCTCAGGAGCTCATCTTCCAGCACTATATTGGACAATATTCTGTTGTGATCCATAAGGTTTTCATTGGCTAATTTTTGGAAGTAGATCACCAGGCCTTTCTTCCTAGTCTGTCTTAGTCTGGGAGCTCTGCTGAAACCTGTCCAACATGGGTGACACCCAGGGATGGGTTACCCAATAAGCAAGGTATGAACAGATGTGGTGAAAACCATGTGAAATTGTGCACTACAGACTAGTAAGTAAACACAATTAAACCCGTGCATACCTTGCTTACTGGTTAATCTGCCCCTGGGACCCTGCTGGTATTTGAAATACTGATAGCACAGCTTTCAGCGTCATATTAGCACACAAGCCACCACAGTAGGACAAACTGACAGATGGGTGGTAGGTATCTGGTCTTTTTTTTTTCTTCCCCCTTTTTTTAAGTCCCCATTTTCCTTTCCTCCTAAACCCTGGTAACCACTAACCTACTTTATCTCTATGCGTTTGCCTATTCTAGATATTACATATAAGTGGGATCATACAATATTTGTCCTTTTGTGTCTGGCTTATTTTGCCAGCATAATGTTTCCAAGGTTCATCCATGTCGTAGCACATATCAGAACTTCATTTCTCTCTATAAAGATTCCATTGTATGTATAAACCACATCTTAGTCGTCCAGTGCTGCCACAACAGAAATACCACAAGTGGATGACTTTAACAAAGAGAAGCTTATCCTCTCACAGTCCAGTAAGCTACAAGTCCAAACTCCGGGCATCAGCTCCAGGAGAAGGCCTTCTCTCTCTGTTGGCTCTGAAGGAAGGTCCTTGTGATACATCAGTCTTCTCTTGGTCTGGGAGCATCTCAGTGCAGGAATCTCAGGTCGAAAGGACACGCTCTACTCCCGGCAGTGCTTTCTTGGTGGTGTGAGGTTGTCTCTCTGCTTGCTTCTCTCTTTTATATCTCAGAAGAGATTGGCTTAAGACACTACCTGATCTTGTAGACCTCGTCAGTATAACTGCCACTAATCCATCTTATTACATCATAGTGATAGAGTTTACGATACATAAGGAAATCACATCAGATTACAAAATGGTACATAATCATACAATACTGGGAGACATGACCCAGCCAAGTTGATGCACACATTTTTTGGGGGGACACAATTCAATCCATGGCACCACAATACGTTTTCCATTCATCTGTTGATGGACACTTGGGTTGTTACCACCTTCTGGCTACTGTGAATAGTGCTGCTATGAACATTTGGTGTACAAGTATATGTTTGAACCCTTGCTTTCAAGTCTTTTGGGTATATACCTAGGAGTGGCATATGCCAAGTCATATGGTAATTCTGTGCTTCACTTTTTGAGGCACCACCAAACCGTTTTCCACAATGGCTGTACCATTTTACATTCCTATGTGGTCACATGTTGATCATATTTAAATCTTTACTGGTCTCATGTGCCCATGGAAGAGTAAATTATCTCTGAAGTTAGAATGTTAGAATCAAAGTTTCTCCGTAGAGCTGTCCACATGGGTGTCAGTTTGAATGGAAAATTCCTTACCCTGTGCTCATAAAGAAACCACTGGTGCTAAATGATGATGTTTGGGAATGACCTTCGAGAAACCTTATTCCTATATTTCTGCTTTGAGGGCCAGCATTACAGCTATATGCTGTTGACTTTCCCTTGCACATTGTCACACTTGACCTGGATACTGGAGAGCAGGGAAAAGTCATCATTTCCCACACTGTGTCTCATCCACAGTGATGCAGTCGGGTTATGTCAACTTGAGAAGAGCAAAAACCCATTGCCGTCGAGTCGATTCCAACTCATAGCAACCCTATAGGACAGAGTAGAACTGCTCCATAGGGTTTCCAAGGAGCAGCTGGTAGATTTGAACTACCAAACTTTTGGTTAGCAGCCGAGCTGTTAACCACTGCGCCACCAGCAAGGGGCTCCAGAAATCCATTTGTGACACTTGCTAGATAAGATTTTGGTTTTGTTTATTATTATTGTTTACATTATATTATTTACTTTTTAAAAATTTTTTCCCTTACAAAAATTTACATATACATTGTTATGTGACTGTAATTGCTCTCCCCATACTGTGACAGCACACTCTTCCTTTCCACCCCCGATTCCCCATATCCATTCAACCAGCTCCTAACCCTCTGTGCCTTCCCATCTCACCTCCGGACAGAAGCTGCCCATTTAGTCTCTTGTATCTACTTGAGCTGAGAGGCACACTCCTCACAAGTATCACTTTATGTTCCACAGTCCAGTCCAATCCCTGTCTGAAGAGTTGGCCTTGGAAATCGTTTTCGTTCTGGGCTGATAGAGAATCCGGGGGCCATGCCTTCTGACGTTCCTCCAGACTCAGACCATTAAGTCTGGTCTTCTTACTAGAATTTGAGTTCTGCACCCCACCTTTCTCCTGCTCCATCAGGGACTCTCTGTTGTGTTCCCTGTCAGGGCGGTCACTGGTGGTAGCCGGGCACCATCTAGTTCTTCTGGTCTCAGGCTGATGAAGTCTCTGGTTTATGTGGCCCTTTCTGTCTCTTGGGCTAATACTTTCCTTGTGTCTTTGGTGTTCTTCATTCTCCTTTACTCCAGGTGGTTGGGGCCAACTGATGCATCTTAGATGACTGCTTGCAAGCTTTTAAGACCCCAGACGCCACTCACCGAAGTAGGATGCCGAACATTTTCTTAATAAGCTTTGTTATGCCAATTGACCTAGATGTCCCCTGAAAGCATGGTCCCCAGGCCCCTACCCTTGCTACTCTATCCCTCAAAGTGTTTAATTGTATTCAGGAAACTTCTTAGCTTTGGTTTAGTCCAGTTGTGCTGACTTTCTCTGTAATGAGTGCTGTCCTTTCACCTAAGATAATTCTTATCTACTATCTAGTTAGTAAATAACCCTCACCCTCCCTCCCCACCCTTGTAACCATCAAAGAATATTTTCTTCTGTGTTAAAACCTTTTCTTGAGTTCTTATAACAGTGGTCTTATACAATATTTGTCCTTCTGTGACTGACTAAATTCACTCAGCATAAGGATCTCCAGCTTCCTCCATGTTCTAAGATGTTTCACGGCTTCATCATTGTTCTTTATCGTTGCAAAGTGTTCCATTGTGTGGCTATACCATAATTTGTTCATCCATTTGTCCATTGATGGGCACCTAGGTTGTTTACATCTTTTTGCTATTGTGAACAGTGCTGCAGTGAACATGGGTGTGCATATATCTATTCGTGTGATGGCTCTTATTTCTCTAGGATATATTCCAAGGAGCAGGATAGCTGGATCGTATGGTACATCTATTTCTATCTTTTTAAGGAAGTGCCAGATCGATTTCCAAAGTGGTTGTACCATTTTACTTTCCCACCAACAGTGTATAAGTGTTCTAGTCTCTCCACTACTTCTCCAGCATTTGTCATTTTGTGTTTTTTGGATTAATGCTAGCCTTGTTGGGGTGAGATGATATCTCATTGTAGTTTTGATCTGCATTTCTCTAATGGCTAATGATTGTGAGCATTTCTTCATGTGTCTATTGGCTGCCTGAATATCTTCTTTGGCGAAGTGCCGGTTCATATACTTTGCCCATTTTTTAACTGGATTATTTGTCTTTTTGTTGTTGAGGTTTTGCAGTATCTTGTAGATTTAAGAGATTAGCCGCTGATCGGACTTGTTGTTGCCAAATTTTTTTCCCCAGTCTGTAGATTGTCTTTTTACTCTTTTCGTAAAGTCTTTTGATGAACGTAAGTGTTTGATTTTTAGGAGCTCCCATTTATCTGGTCTCTCTTCTGGTGCTTGGGCATTATTACTTATGGTTCGTATTGTGTTTATGCCATGTATTAAGGCTCCTAGTGTTGTCCCTATTTTTTCTTCCATGATCTTTATTGTTTTCGATCTTATATTTAAGTCTTTGACCCATTTTGAGTTAGTTTTTGTGCATGGTGTGAGGTATGGGTCTTATTTCAGTTTTTTGCAGTTGAATATCCAGTTATGCCAGCACCATTTGTTAAAGAGATTGTCTTTTCCCCAATTAACGGACTTTGGGCCTTTGTCAAATATCGGCTGCTCATAAGTGGATGAATTTATGTCTGGATTCTCAATTCTGTTCCATTGGTCTACGTATCTGTTGTTGTACCAGTACCAGGCTGTTTTGACTACCATGGCAGTATAATAGGTTCTAAAATCAGGTAGTGTGAGGCCTCCCACTTTGTTCTATTTCTTGAGTAATGCTTTACTTATTTGGGGCCTCTTCCCTGTCCATATGGAGTTGGTGATTTGTTTCTCCATCTCATTAAAAAAATACCAGTGGAATTTGGATTGGGATTGCATTGTATCTCTAGATTGCTTTGGGTAGAACTGACATTTTCAGAACGTTGAGTCTCCCTATCCATGAGCAAAGTATGTTTTTCCACTTATGCAGATCTCTTTCGGTTTCTTGCAGTAGTGTCTTGTAGTTTTCATTGTATAGGTCTTTTACATCTCTGGTTAGATTTATCCATAAGTATTTGATCTTCTCGGGGGCTATTGTAAATGGTATTGATTTGGTGATTTCCTCTTTGAGATTCTCTTTGTTGGTGTAAAGGAATCCAACTGATTTTTGTATGTTTCTCTTGTATCCGGATACTTTGCTGAAATCTTCTATTAGTTCCAGTAGTTTTCTTGTGGATTCTTTGGGGGTTTTCTGTGTATAAGATCATATCATCTGCAGATAGAGATACTTTGACTTCTTCCCTACCAATTTGGGCGCCCTTTATTTCTTTTTCTAGCCTAATTGCTCTGGCTACGACATCTAGCATAATGTTGAATAAGAGTGGTGATAAAGGGCATCCTTATCTGGTTCTCATTCTCAAGTGGAATGCTTTCAAAGTCTCTCCATTTAGGATGATGTTGGCTGTTGGCTTTGTATAAATGCCCTTAATTATATTGAGGAATTTCCTTTCTATTCCTGTTTTGTTGAGTTTTTACCATGAATAGGTATTGGACTTTGTCAAATGCCTTTTCTGCATCAATTGATAGGATCATGTGGTATTTACATTTATTTTATTTATATTACTTATTATAATGATATATTATTTGTATCTATTATATTATTTATAATTAATATTTTATTTATTTTTTTATTGTAGTGAAAACATACACACCAAAACATTTGCCAGTTCAACAATTTCTACATGTAAAATTTAGTGACATTATGATTTTGTTTTTTAAATTTACTATTTGTCTTTTCACATCACATGCTCACAGTTGGAAATTTGGAAAATATATAGAAGTATAAAGAATTAAAACTACCCATACTCCTCCACTCAAAATAACGGTTGATAACTTTTTGTTGAATTTCCTCTCGTCTTATTATTTATACATGAGATCCTGTGGTATATACACATTTATATCCTGAAATCCACTTATTGTATAATTAAAATCATTCACAAACATAATTTTAATAACCGTATAAAATTACATTTCATGCATGTGTAATAACTTGTTAAATCATTCTGCTACTGCAGTACATTTAAATTGTTTCCAATCTTTCATTTTTATAAATGTAGAAGCGTCTCAAAATGTAACTCAGCTAATATCCGGGATGTGAAGCAAAAATATGGCCTCTCAAGCCCCATTCACTGGTTAGGGTGTGAGTGTGTATGTGTGAGGGAGAAGGTTACCTTTAAATTTTAGTCCTATCCAATAATCTTTATATGCAACACTCAGTCTCTAAGAAAAATGGTCAGTCCCCCAGCAACTGTCCAAGATGGTCTCTGGGAAGGAGTGGAGATCCCATGTACAGCGGTGGGGCAAGAGACTCCGGGTCTTTGGCGGTGGATTTGCTTAGGCTGAATCCAGGGTGATGTTGCACCACGGTGACCGCCTGCCATCAACTTCACTGCCCACTCTCAGCTACATCAGGATCCCATCCACTGCGTGGGGGCGCTACGGGAGCTCAGGAAACCTGAACTGCAACACTTCCCTCCACCGGCCCACACTGGGTTGTAATGAGGTGCCTGAGCGTAGGGTAGTTACAGGGCTGTGGTTGAGACAGCCTCCTCTGCGACTCCAAGTAGGAAGAGAAGGTTTGCCCCCTCCATCATGGCTGTTACTGATTTATCTAAGTCGGGTCACATTTCTGCCTTATTCTCCTTTCTTCTCCTTCATTGCTTTCACCTTCCCACCCTTCCCAGGGCCTGAAACAGGCGGGCTTCCACCTTGCTGTGCTATGTATCTTCCCTCTAGTGTAGGGCAGCAAGCCTCATGGCCTGCCTTCTAGAACTGGAAGGGTTATCTTCTCCACTTAAGGGAGGACTCCACGGGCTGAGTCCTCTGGGCTTGGTTGTTGATATGCTAAAGGAGGAGAGAGGATGCTAAGATCAAAAGAAAAAATTTAGAGGACATCCTCCAAAGACAGGGAGTCCCTGGGTGGCCCAAATCAAAAGTTGGCAGTGAAACCTACCCAGAGGTGCCTTGAAAGAAAGGTCTGGCAATCTGTTTCCAAAAGGTCACAGCCTTGAAAACCCTATGGAATGTGGTTCTACTCCCCAACACATGCAGTGACCATGAGTGGAAGGAATTGACTGCACTGGCAACTGGTTTTTTGGTTTTTTTCTCTTCAGATAAACATCCATTTTGCGAAGCTAATGTCTTGCTAAATAATTCTATTATGAATGTCAAAAATTGTATATTAATTCCATCTTTCTCCCTTCATTCTTTCTATACTTTTGCATTTCACTAAAACTAATGCCATCAGTTTTGAGATGTATCATTATTTGAGGTACCCCTCAAGAAAGAAAAACTTGCTGCCAATTAAATTATGAACAAAGTTTTGACAGCATTTAGAATTTTGGTTTATACTTCCTGAAAGAGCTCTTGAAAGAGCTCTTTGTACACTTATTTAGACATACATTTTGATTATCATTCTTGAGCATATGTAAAAAGGAAAATATATGTAAAATAAATTAGAAAGCATTGCTAAAACATCTTCACACAGAGACACTGATTTTTCTGAATCCTTTTTCAACTCAGAGGTGTTAATGACCGTGTTTTTCCCACACACTGTTGTCTGTGCCATTAAGAGTGTTAGTGGTACAAGATCTGTAATAGCTCCCGTCGGTTCTGGGGTTTTCTTCCAAACTGTTCACATCTGTTCTGCAATCTTTATGCTGCACCTCCTCAGGCCTTTTTTAAAAAAAACTGTTGTTGTTGTTGTTGTTAGTTGTGGTTTGCTAGTTGTTTGTTAGCTGTCATCGAGTCGACTCTGACACATGGCCCAAGCGTGTAGAGTAGAACTGCACTCCAAGTCTATGATCACTTGGAAGCAGATTGCCAGGCCTGTCTTCCAAGGTGTCTCTGGGTAGGTTTGAACCGCCAACCTCCCGGTTAGTAGTCCAGCGCTTAACCATTTGCGCCACCCAGAGATTCCCAAAAAAATCTTATAGAAGGTATTAATAGAAGATTTTCAGAACAACTTTGCACCCGTGCACACAAGGACAACCACATCATGACTACTGCCTGGCCAACAGTTATTGTGAGCCAGTCTTGATTGTAGGACACATCCTAGTCTCAAGTAGATCATTTTCATGGATTGAATTGTGTCCCCGCTAAAATATGTATCAACTTGGCTAGGCCATGATTCCCAGTATTGTGTGATTTTTCACCATTTTGTGATCTGATGTAATTTTCCTATGTGTTGTAAATATTACCTCTATGATGTTAATGAGGCAGGACTTAATCTGCAAGATTAGGTTGTGTCTTAAGTCAATCTCTTTTGAGATATAAAAGAGAGAAGCAAACAGAGAGACAGGGGGATCTCATACCATCAAGAAAGCAGAGCCAGGAGCACAGCGCATCCTTTGGACCTGGGGTTCCTGTGCTGAGAAGCTCCTAGACCAGAGGAAGATTGATGACAAGGAACTTCCTCCAGAGCCGACAGAGAGAGAAAGCTTTCCCCTGGAGCTGACATCCTGAATTCAGACTTCTAGCCTCCTAGACTGAGAGAGATTAAACTTCTGTTTGATAAAGCCATCCACTTGTGGTATTTCTGTTATAGCAGAACTAGATAACCAAGACAATCAGCTACTTGATTACCCAATAAGCAAGGTTCCTGTGGGCTTACTTGTGCTTATCTACTAATCTGTAGTGTACTGTTTTACCTGTTTTATACCACATCAAAGATGCGGTGAAACCCATGTGAAATTGTACACTACAGAATAGCAAGTAAACACAATTAAGCCTGTGCATACCTTGCTTACTGTAAGCCCGTGTGTACATTGCTTACTGGTTAATCTGCCCCTGAGTAGATTAAGTCTTAGAAATGATGAATCATGATAAACCTTAACATTTCTCCTTCTTACACGTCCTCTTCCACCGCCAGGCAGGTGGATGCTTCAAGCCAAACAGAGAGAAGTCATGTACTTGGAAAGACTCTTTGATATTTTCTGAGATATTATCCTATTACATAAATAAGATTAATATTTCAGAAATAATGCTGGAAAAGAATCTTTGAATACAAATAAAGTTGGCTACAATTCTGTTATTTTTCTAGGTAGATCCCTAGAGACAGTTTGGATAAGTTAAAATAAGGTTGACTATTCTTTTCATGAATGTAAATCATAGTTATTGGATCATATCTGAGGTAGGTACATGTTTGTGTGTGTGCGCACACACACAAACACACACATACTATGGCAGCACTGGAAAACAGAGAGTGCTCTCAGTGTACCAGAAATGATCAGGGACCCCTGAAAGACAGGAGGAAGATGAGGCTAGTCTGAAGGAGGAAAGATAGCATAAACTATACACAAGAGAAGACTGCTACAGAAGCTGAGAACAGCTTAGAGGCTCCAAGCTCAGAGATGGTAGATGTGGGGAACAGAAGGAAGCTCTGGAGCAACTTAAAGGATGGTTGGTTGAGGTATCACAGAAGGAACAGGAGACTTGCTCTCTGCTTTCCTCCCCTGCTTGTGTCAAGTGGGGGACAGCTGAAGCATCTGCATGAAGTCAGGAGTAGTAAGGGAGGCACTTGAGCTCAAAAAGTAGGATAGTACCCTAGAGACCACCAACACCTGGGAATAAAAAAATCTTCCTGGCCAAAAACTTCAGCTACTAGCTCACCCCCCCAGCAGAGTGTCTTGTTCCTCCTCCATGATAATTAGATTCAGGATGCAGCAAAGAGTTACAATACTCACACACCGGCCACATTTGTTGGAATGTTTTCAGTCACAAGTGTAACAAACCTGATTAACAGTGGATCAGATAAAAGGCACATTTAATTAAATCACATTACAAGATGTCTAGAGGTAAGTGGTTTCAGGTTTGGTGTCTCTGACTCAAGAAAACAAATTCTTCCAACTTTTCCACTTTATCATCCTTTGTGTATAGCTACCACATTGTCACAAGATGGCTGCTGCACTCTAGACATCACATCCATGCTAAAGAAAGGAAGAAAGGGAAAGAGTAAGCATTATTTAGCTTCCTGACAAAAGTGTCCTTTTTACAACAAAAGCTTTCCTGAAAACTACTTAATAGGCTTCTAGTTATATCTCATTGGCCAGAACTTTTGTCACAAACCAGCCTTAGCTGCAAGGAGGCTGGGAAGGAGAGGCATTGGGGTTACACTAGTTGCCTTAGAACAATCATGATTGGTCCCTGAACTGGCTGGGCACATGACTGCCCAAACAAAGTCAGGGTTCTGATAGGAAGCGAGAATGGGTAATGCCTATCAATAGCCCATTAACAGAGTCTTCTATGAAAGCTAATGGGAACATTCAAACACAGAAAATCACACATCTGAGAATCAAAATATCTTTGAGGAAAAACAACACTTTGACACAGAGATACCAAACTCAATCAGCAGAAGAACCAACAAGAGTTTGAATCAGAGTATATTGTACTCTCAAGTATGTATGAAAGAATTTTGCATCCAAAAATAATAATAATTAATTTATCTTGGTTATAACCAATTAGATGTTGAAATAATAATAATAAAACTCAAAACAGGATGGACCCAGTTAAATGTAAATCATTGAGCAGAAAGATAAACCAACCAAGAAGGAAGAAAAAATTATCAGTACCTGAAGAGAGTGTGGTAAAATTTCACAATATGAAAGATAATAGAAAAATCCCATCCTTAAGAGAGGAAAAGCAGGCCAACTAAGAAGGAACAAAAGATTAGATTGACCTTAGCCTTTCTTTTGGCAGCACTGGATACAAGAAGATAATGGCGAAGTTCTGGGGGTGAAAAACATTGTGAGCCTCGAATTCTATCTCCATCTACACGCCAGTCAAGTGAAAGGACAAACAAATCCATTACTGTGACCTGCCATGATCCTTGAGGTCTAAGAAATTTTACCACCCAAGAATGATATATGGGGAGAAATGGTGAGTTACTGTTTAATAGGTACAGAATTTCTGTTGGGTTGATGAAAAAGTTCTAGAAATATATAGTGGTGATAGTTGCACAACATTGTGAATGTACTTAATGCCACTGAATTGAACACTTACAAATGGCTAAAATAGTAAATTTTATGTATATTTTACCACATTTTAAAAAAAGATGATTATTAATGAAACATTGTGCAGGAAAAAAAAAGAAATCCAAGTTTACTGCATAGCTCATCTGTAATGTAAACACTGAATATTGGTCTTATCAATATGACAATGTAACAGATGGGGAGGATTGGGAAGGTGTGAGGATGTGTGTGTGTAGTAGTAGTGAAAGAGTTCAATCTTCAACAGGAGGAAGTCAACAGATAATGACTGTGATCGTTAAAGTTGTGTGTCAACTTGGCTGGGCCATGATTCTCAGTGGTTTGGCAGTCATATGATGTTGTGATCACTTCCATGATGAGATTTGATATAATGTGGTGGGATCTGCTGTGAACAGCCAATCAGTTGAAAGGGAGTTTACTTGGGCATGTGGCCTGCATCAAATATAAGTGGACATTCTGGCAAGGCTAGTGGACTTTTGCTCGATCTGGATCCTGCAGCTGGCTCCTATTAGCCTGAACTTTGGTTCTTGGGACCTGAGTTAGCAGCTTACCTGCCAGTCTTGGGGTGCTTTGATCTTCTCAGACTGTGAGCAGGAGCCTTGCTCTCTGACCTGCCGGTCTTGGGTTCAGCAGCCCCTGTGGCGACATGAATCAGGAAAAACCTCCATCCTGACCCATGGACTTGGGACATTCCAGCCTCCACAACTGTGTGAGCCATTTCCTTGATATAAATCTCTGTCTATATATAATTTTACGCTTTGCTGGTTTTGCTCCTCTAGAGAACCCAGCCTAAGACAATGACTAAAACTGAAAAATCAACAAGTAGCAACACATGCATATTATTTAGAGATAAAGAAGTAAATATCAGAAGAATCAGCTAAAAGAGTGAAAGTTGTTTCCACTGGGGAAGAGAAAATGGTGAGTGTGGGGAATGGTGATTGCTAATTTTCGTAACAACACTAATAGAACAATATGACTTTTTACACTACATTGAGAAAAAGTGTAAAATTAAGGACTGTTGCTGTTAGTTGGCGCCCTGGTGGCAGAGTGGTTAAAGAGCTTGACTGCTAACCTAAAGTTCTGAGGTTTAAAACCACCAGGCATTCTGCAGGAGAAAGATGTGTCAATCTGCTTCTGTAAAGATTTACAGCTTTGGAAGTTCTGTAGGGCAGCTGTACTCTGTCCTATAGGGTCGCTGTGAGTCAGAATCGATTTGACAGCAATGGGTTTGGGGTTTTGGTTGTTGTTAGTTGCCATGGAGTCAATTCCAACTCATGGCAACTCCCTGTGTGCAGACTAGAACTGCTCCGTAGAATTTCCAAGGCTGTGATCTTTTGGAAGCAGACAGCCAGGTCAATCTTCTGAGGCACCTCTGGTGGGTTCAAACCACCAACCTTTCGGCTAGTAGGTGAACGCTTAACCAATTGTATCACCCATAAACTCCTAAAATTAAGTGTAAGCACTAGAATAACAGAAATAGGATATACAGCTTGGAAATCATTACTAGAAAAAGAAATAATAAAAACGATTTTTTAAAAATGTGTTAGTATGGAGTTGGCATGAACAAATTACCACAAACTTAGTGGCTTAAAACAACATAAATTTCTTATAATTCTAGAGTTAGAATTCCAAAACGGGTCTCACTGGGCTAAAAATCAAGGTATTGGCAGAGCTGCATTTCTCTCTGGAGGAGCCGGGAGCTAATTCATTTTGTTGCGTTTTCCAGATTCTAGAGGCTGCCCACACTCTTTGGTTTGTGGCCTTTTCTTCTATCTTAAAAGTCAGCAGTAACTAGTCAAGACTTTCTCATATTGCATCGCTTTGGCACTGACTTTTCTACCTCCCTCTTCCGCAGTTAAGGACCCTCATGATTACGTTGAGCTCACCCAGATAATCTCTCTATTTTAAAGTCATCTGATTAGCAACTTTAATTCCATCTGCTTCCTAATCCCGCTTTGCCATGTAACATAACACATTCCCAGGTTCCAGGGATTAGGAGGTGGACAATTTGAGAGGTCATTATTCTGTTTACCACAAAAGTCATAGTGACCCTATAGGACAGAGTAGGACTGCCCCCATAGGGTTTCCAAGCTATAATCTTTTATTTTTAAATTGTACTTTAGATGAAGGTTTACAGAACAAACTAGCTTCTCATTAAACAGTTAGTACATATACTGTTTTATGACATTGGTTAAAAACCCCATGATATGTCAGTGCTCTCCCTTCTCAATACTGGGGTCCCTATTACTAGCTTTCCTGTCCCCTCCTGCCTTCTAGTCCTTGCCCCTGGGCTGGTGTGCCCCTTTAGTCTCTTTTTCTCCTATGGGTCTGTCTAAATCTTTGACTAAAAGGTGAACCTCCAGAGTGACTTCGTTACTCAGCTAAACGGGTGTCTGAGGGCCATGCTCTTGGGGTTTCTCCAGTTTCTGTCAGGCCAGTAAGCCTGGTCTTTTTGTTGAGTTAGAATTTTGTTCTACATTTTTCTCCAGCTCTGTCCAGGGCCCTCTATTATGATCCCTGTCAGAGCAGTCAGTGGTGGTAGCCGGGCACCACCTGCTGGTACTGGACTCAGTCTGGTGGAGGCCGTGGTAGTTGTGGTCTGTTAGTCCTTGGGACTAAACTTTCCCTTGTGTCTTTAGTTTTCTTCATTTTCCCTTGCTCCTGAAGAGGAGAGACCAGTGGAGTATCTTAGATGGCTGCTCACAGGCTTTTAAGACCCCAGATGCTACTCACCATGTAGAATGTATAACATTTTCTTAATAAACCATGTTATGACAATTGAGCTAGATGTTCCCCGACACCATGGTCCCGACAGCCCTCAGCCCAGTAATTCGGTCCCTAGGGGAGTTTGGATTTGTCCATGGAGCTTCCATGACCTTATCCTGAACAAGTTGTGCTGGCTTTCCCAGTATTGTGTGCTGTCTTATCCTTTACCAAAGTTACCACTTATTTACTGTCTATTTAGTGTTTTTCCACCCCACCCCTCCCCTCCCTTGTAACCATTAAAGATTGTTTCTTTTTGTGTGTAAACCTTTTCTTGAGTTTTTATAGTAGTAGTCTCATACAATATTTGTCCTTTTTTGATTGACTGATTTCATTCAGCATAATGCCCTCCAGATTCATCCATGTTGTAAGATGTTTTACAGATTCATCATTGTTTTTTACTGTTGCGTAGTATTCCATTGTGTGTATGTACTATAGTCTGTTTATCCATTCATCTGTTGATGGGCATCTAGGTTGTTTCCATTTTTTTGGTATTATGAACAATGCTGCAATGAACACGGGTGTGCATATGTCTATTCGTGTGATGGCTCTTATTTCTGTAGGATATATTCCTAGGAGTGGGATTGCTGGATCATATGGTATTTCTATTTCTAGCTTTCTAAGGAAGCACCGTTATCACTTTCCAAAATGGTTGTACCATTTTGCATTCCCACCAGCAGTGCATAAGAGTTCCAATCTCCCTGCAGCCTCTCCAACATTTGTTATTTCCTTTTTTTTTTTTTTTTTGATTCATACCAGTAATGCCGGGGTGAGATGGTATCTCATTGTGGTTTTGATTTACATTTCTCTAGTGATCGCTAGAATTTCCTCATGTGTCTGTTAGCCGCTTGAATGTCCTCTTTGTGAAGTGTCGTTCATTTCCTTTGCCCATTTTTTAATTGGATTATTTTGTCTTTTTGTTGTAGAGGTATTGGATTTTCCTGCAGATTTTAGAGACTAGATCTTTGTCGGATTTATAACAGCCAAAAAATTTTTCCTAGTCTGTAGGTTCTCTTTTTACTCTTTTGGTGAAGTTGTTTGATGAGCATGAGTGTTTAATTTTTAGAAGATCCCGGTTATCTAGCTTATCTTCCAGAGTCTGTATGTTGTTAGTTATGTTCGTATCCTGTTAATGTTGTGTATTAGGGTCTCTAACGTTGATCCTATTTTTTCTTCTATGATCTTTATAGTTCTTGGTTTTATATTTAGGTCTTTGGTCCACTTTAAATTAGTTTTTGGGTATGGTGTTAGGTATGGGACCTGTTTCATTTTTTTGGAGATGGACTTCCAATTTTGCCAGCACCGTTTGTTAAAAAGACTGTTTTTTCTCCATTTGATGGACTTTGGGCCCTGTTAAAGATCAGGTGGCCGTAGGTAGATGGATTTACATCTGGGTTCTCAATTCTGTTCCATTGGTCAATGTACCTGTTGTTGTACAAGTACCAGGCTGTTTTGACTACCGTAGCTGTACAGTAGGTTCTGAGGTCAGGCAGTGTGAGTCCTCCTACTTTCTTCTTCTTCTTCAGTAGTGCTTTACTTATCCAGGGCCTCTTCCCTTTCCATATAAAGTTAATAATTGTTTTTTCCATCTCTTTAAAGAATGTTGTTGTTATTTGGATTGGGATTGCATTGTATTTGTAAATTGTTTTGGGTGGAATTGTCATTTTCACAATGATGAGTCTACCTATCCATGAGCATGGTATGTTTTTCCATTTATGTAGATCGCTTTTGGTTTCTTGCAGTAGTGTTTTGTAGTTTTCTTTGTGTAGGTCTTTTACATCCCTGGTTAGACTTATTCCTAAGTATTTTATTTTTTTAGAGGCTATTATAAATGGTATTGTTTTCCTGATTTCATTTTCATCATTCTCTTTACTCGTGTATAGGAATCCAACCGATTTTTGTATGTTTATCTTGTATCCTGCTACTCCGCTGAATCTTTCTATTAGTTCCAGTAGTTTTCTTATGGAGTCTTTTGAGTTTTCTATATATAGTATCATATCATCTGCAAACAGGGACAGTGTAACTTCTTCATTACCAATTTGGATGCCCTTTATTTCTTTTTCTTGCCTTATTGCTGTAGCTAGGACTTCCAGCACAATGTTAAATAGGAGTGGTGATAAAGGACTTCCTTGTCTTGTTCCTGTTCTCAATGGGAATGTTTTCAGCCTCTCTCCATTGTGAATGATGTTGGCTGTTGGTTTTGTATAGATGCCCTTTATTATGTTGAGGAATTTCCCTTCTATACTTATTTTATTTAGAGTTTTTATCAGGAATGGGTGTTGGACTTTGTCCAATGCCTTTTCTGCATCAATTGAGATGATCATATGATTCTTTCTTTTCTTTTATTTATGTGGTGGATTACATTGATTGATTTTCTAACGTTGAACAATCGTTGCATACCTGGTATGAATCCTACCTGGTTGTGGTGTATTATTTTTTTGATATGATGCTGAATTCTATTGGCTAGAATTTTGTTGAGAATTTTTGCATCTATAGTCATGAGAGATATTGGTCTGTAATTTTCTTTTTTTATGTTGTCTTTGCCTGATTTTGGTATCATGGTTATGCTGGCTTCATAGAATGAATTTGGAAGTATCCCTTCCTTTTCTATGTTCTGAAATAATTTGAGGAGTACTGGTGTAAGCTCTTCTCTAAATGATTGGTAGAATTCTCCAGTGAAGCCATCTGGGCCAGGGCTTTTTTTCTGGGAGTTTTTAAAAATTACCTTTTCAATCTCTTCTCTTTTTATGGGTCTGCTCAGATTTTCAACATCACTTTGTTGTAGTTTGGGTAGGTAGTGTGTTTCTAGAAATTTGTCCATTTCCTCTAGATTTTCAAATTTGTTGGAATATAGTTTTTCATAATACTCTGTTATGATCCTTTTTATTTCAGTTGGGTCTGTTGTAATTTCCCCCATTTCATTTCGTATTTGGGTTATTTCCATCCTCTCCTGTTTTTCTTCCATCAATTTGGCTAGTGGTTTGTCGCTTTGTTGATCCTTTCAAAGAACTAACTTTTTGTTTTGTTGATTCTATTGTTTTTCTATTCTGTATTCATTTATTTTTGCTCTGATCTTTATTATTTCCTTTCTTCTGGTGGCTGTAGGCTTCTTTTGCTGTTCTCTTTCTATTGTTCAAGTTATGTAGCTAAAGTTTTGATTTTGCCCCTTTCTTCTTTTTTGATGTGTGCATCTATTGCTAATTGACCTCTGAGTGCTGGTTTTGCTGTGTCCCGAAGGTTTTTGTATGATGTGTTCTCATTCTCATTTTATTCTAGGAATTTTTTTATTCCATCTTTGATTTCTTCTATTACCCAGTGGTTTTTAAGTAGAGTGTTATTCAGTTTCCATGTAATTGATTTTGTCCTTGCTCTTCCTGTTGTTAATTTCTACTTTGATGATCTTGTGATCAGAGAAGATACTTTGTATTATTTGTATGTTTTGGATTTTGTTGAGAGTTGCTTTGTGGCCTGAGATGTGGTCTATTCTGGAGAAAGTTCCATGTGCATTGGAAAAGAATGTATTCTTCGCAGCTATTGGGTAGAGTGTTCTATATATATCTATGAGTTCAAGTAGCCTAATTGTGGCCTTTAGATCTTCTGTATCTTTGTTAAGTTTCTTTCTAGATGTTCTGTCATTTACAGAGAGTGGTGTGTTGAAGTCTTCTACTATTATAGTGGAATTGTCAATTTCTCTTTTCAGTGCTGTTAAAGTTTGTTTTATGTATTTTGGAGCCCAGTCATTGGTTGAGTAGATACTTATTATGGTTATATCTTCATGCTGGATCATCCCTTTAATCATGATATAGGGCCCTTCTTTGTCTTTTATGGTGGATTTTGTTTTAAAGTCTATTTTATCTGAGATTGATATTGCCACTCTTGCTGTTTTTTGGTGGCTGTTTGTTTGATATATTTTTTTCCATCCTTTGATTTTTAATAAATGTATGTCTTTGTAAGGTGTGTCTCTTGTAGACAGCATATTGATGGATCCTGTTTTTTATCCATTCTGTCACTCTTCGTCTCTTTATGGGTGCATTGAGTCCATTTACATTCAGTGTAATTATTGATAGATGTGAGTTTATTGATGTCATTTTGTAGTGCTGTTTTTTGTGGTGCTGACATTTTCTTTGTTCTTACGCTGCTGTGCTGAATTCCTTTTGTTTGTGGATTTTTTTTTCATTTTTTTTTTAATAGGTTTAGTTTTTACTGAGACTTTATGTTATTCATCTTTATTTTGATGAGTATGTTTGTTAACTCTCTTTGTGGTTACCTTGAAATTTTCCCTTATCTTCTTAGGTTTGAACCAGTCGATTATTACTTGGTATCGCCTTGCTTTCCTCTCCATTAGAAAGTTCTATACCTACACCATTTAGTCCCTCTTTTATTGTTCTGACGTTGTTGTCATTTGCAGATTAACCTCTCTGGTTCCCCATTGTAAATCTTTTGGTTTTGAATAGTCCTTAAGAGTTCATTTCCTAGGTTGGTATCTGGCTGGTGTGATCTTGTGTCCTAGATTCAGGTTGTTGTCTGATGTTTGTTCTCAAACCGAAGGACTCCCTTAATAATTTCTGTAAGTTTGGTTTGAGTCTTATATGTTCCCTTAATTTCCATTTATCTGTAAATGTCCTAATTTCACCATCATATTTCAATGAAAGTTGTGCAGAATAGATCATTCTTGGCTGACAATTTTTTTCTTTCAAAGTTTGTATATGTCATCCCATTGTCTTCTTGCCTGCATGGTTTCTGCCAAGTAATCAGAGCTTAGTCTTATTGTTTCCCCTGTGTATGTGACTTTTTGTTTTTCTCAAGCTGATCTCAGGATTCTTTCTTTGTCTTTGGTTTTAGCGAGTGTGATTATGATATGCCTTGGTGATTTTCTTTTGGGGTCTATCCTATATGGGGTTCGTTGAGCTCCTTGGGTGGCCAGCTTTTCATCTTTCATGATATTGGGGAAGTTTTCATCAGCAATTCTTCAATGATCCTCTCTGTGTTTTCCATTTTCTCCCCCTGTTCTGGAACTCCAATCACTCACAAGTTTTTGCTTTTTATTGTAGCCCACATAATTCTCAAGTTTTCTTCATTTTTCTTTGTTATTTTTTCTAATTTTTCCTCAAATTTGTATCCAAGTGTTTGTCTTCAATTTTGCTGATCCTGTCTTCCATTGTTTCAAACCTGTTCCACAACCCTTCTATGACACTGTCCATTTCTGAAATCTTGTTGTTTTTCTTTTGCATTTCTAATTATTGTTTTTGTATGATTTCTAGTTGTGAATTTATTTTGACATTTTGTTCCTGTATTATTTTCCTGAATCTTCAATTTTTTTGTCTGTATTTTCCATGAATTTGTCTGCCTTTTCCATGAATTTGTCTATTTTTTTCCCCCATTTTCATCTGCTTTTTGCTTCAACTCTTGGATATCTCTGAATATTAGAGATTTGAATTCCCTATCAGGTAGTTCTAGTGCCTTTTCTTCTACTGGAATGTCATCTGGTGTTATATTTTGGGTGCCTACTGGAACCATCCTGTCTTTTTTTTTTTTTTTTGTATGTTTTGATATTGTCTGTTGTCTTTGGGACATTCGGTAATTATTTTCTTCATTTATTGATTGTGGATTTGTTTGTTTCATCCTGCTTTTTTGTTTTATTTGGTTATGTCTAAGAAGGTGGGCTGTATATTCTTTGTTTGCTTGTCTGTGGATATTTTTCACCTCCTTGTCCAATGGGCAGGGCCAGTTGCTCAGCTATGGTGCAGCAGGGCAGGTCCAGCTGAAGGGGAAGGGCTGGGATAGGTTGTTTGTGGCACATACTGGGGCCCACAAGCTAAGCTGGGGGTCAGTACAGGGCAGGTTCCAGTAGGCTGTGCCTGTGCTGCTTGGGAGTGCAATGTTCAGCACACAGTGCAGATAGGCAGAAAGGACGGAGGGGGAGGTTGTGATGTGTGAAGCTAGGTTGGGTATGGAAAAGAAGAGAAAGAGGAGAGAGAAACAGGAGAAAAAAAATTGCTGATGGAGTCTGCCATTGGAATGGAAAGACAATAAACCGAGAAATGAAGAAAAACAAAAGAAGGAAAAATATAAAATTAAAATGAATAAATAATTTTTTTTAAAAAAACACCCTCAGGGATCCCACCAGCATGGCTGTGCAGACCATGGAAGTGGCTCCTAAGCCACACAGTACAGCCAAGCTAGAAGGGGTGGAGATGATACACAGTGCCAGGTATTGAGATAGGAAAAGAAGGTCAGTAGAAAGAGATGAGAAACTGAGAAATGAAGAAAAGGAAAAAAAAAAAGAGAAAACAAACCAAGAAAAAAAAAAAAAAAGCCCCCAGGGATCCCACCAGCCTGGTGGCGCAGACCAGTGAAGAAGTTCCTCAGCTGAGTGGCGCTTCACAGCCTGTCAAGAAGAAGCAAAGATGGCACAAGGAGTCAGGTATTCAAGAGAAAGGAGGGGGAGGAGGTGAGAGGCAAGGAAGAAACTGAAAGAGGTCAAGAAAAGCAACACCAGCAGCAAAGAAATGGCAGTGAAGAAGCTGGCCAGTGTGGGTGGTGTGAATCCTTGCGGCACGGAACAGGTGCTTCCCATGCTGTGGCTGTGACCCACTGGGAAGTGGTAGATCAGCCCGCCAGAAAGCCAGGAATTGGCCCACTGAGAATCAGTGAATCGGCCCTCCTGGAAGCTCCGGATTGGCCCGCTGGGTAGCAGCCAAGGCCAAGCAAGGGGAGGCAGAGTAGAGGGCGGGAAAGCGTGTATTGCTGGTTACCGGGTGCTCAGTCTCCTTCTGGGAGCTCCGAATCTGCTTTCCCGTACTCCCTGTCTACCAGTCTCTGACAGGAGTCCAAGATGGTGGATCTGTGCTGCGTTAGCTAATAGGAGACCTCCACTCATAACTCTCCTTGCTCTCTGTTCTCTGTCAGTTTCTGATTCCATTTGGTGCTTGGTTGAATTCTTTATCTCTTCATTTGATGCTTAGGGTTCCAGGATTGAAGTTTGTCTCTGTTTTACTTAGTTTTTCAGGTCTTTGCTGTGGAGGGACAGCGCCATGTTGGCTCCTCCCTCCCAAGCTATAATCTTTATGAAGGCAGATTGTCACATCTTTCTCCCATGGAGCAGCTGGTGGGTTGGGACCACCAACCTTTTGGTTAGTAGCTGAGCACTTAACCACTGTGCCACCGAGGCTCCTTACAAAAAGTATAGCTAATAGAAAACATTGTTAAATTATATATATATATGAATGAAAATCTCAGAAAGAGGAATAATAATGGAGAATAGGAAATATTTGAGGAAATAATGGAGATAAAGTCACCAGAATTGAACTAAGATAACAACTTCAGATTGAAATGAGCCATAAGGGCCAAAGACAAGAAATAAGGAAAACCCATATCTAGAGAAACAATGGTGAAATTTAAGAATATCAAAGACAAAAATAAAAAACATTTTTTGAAAGTTTACAAGAAAAAGAACAGGTTGTGCCAAAGGAACAAAACTCAGATTTACATCAGACTTTTCACAGCAGTACTGGATACAAAAAGACAATAAAGCCTTATTTTCAAACTATAGAAGGAAAATAATTTAGAAGCTTAAAATTTTATATTCAGTCAAACTTTCATTCAAATATGAGAGCATTACAAAAAATACTATCATGAAAGGGGCTGCGTGGAAATTTCACATTTATTGTTTATTGCCAGCTGTATAGGCCTAGCTTCCTGGGTATTGTGGTATTGTTAATGCCTAGCTTTGTATAGTTCACTTCTGCATAATCCTATGATTTTGATTTATTTTCCTCCTATCCTCCCTCTTGCTTTCCCATGATATTTTCTATTTTGTTATTCTTTCTCCCTCTTCCTATTCCAGGAAGATTAACTAAAGTGTCTCCTTGGAGGGTGGCAGAACAGATTGATAACTCTCAAGGACTAGGATTAACTCATCTTCGACATGACAATAATGGTGCCAGATGACCTTCAAGGATTGCCAGTGAGAAGTTAGATCATCTGGCGCGTGCAGAATGTAACCACCAGAAGAGAAACTATAATCCTGTCCATATAAAAACTTTCAGCTAGTCTCCAGTGAGGGAGATAAGTCTTTTAGAGGAGCTCATTCTCCTCTGTCTCCTGTATATATTGTATACAATAAAACACTCTTGCTGCTCACCTCACCCCTGTCTCCTTATTGGCTTCTGTGGCAGGCAGCTCAGACCTGCCATTGCAGTAACAAATTTTGGTGCCCAATGTGGGGCTCTCCAGCCGCTTGAGATGTGGTGGCCCTGGGGCTAGCCTGGGATTGTCTGGCTGTGTCTCTGAACAGTTGGCTACAAGAGGCTCCCTTTGCCTCCGGGGAGCTGCCAACAGCACTGAGGCCTGCCGCAGCACCGCTAGTCCCCAACTGCGCCAGACGGAAGTGAGTAAGAAGGAAGCACGACTGGAGTAAGAGGATCCTGATGTGAGTCCTCTCCCTGTTGCGCTCAGGGCCGGGGCAGATAGGGCAGGCCCAAGGTTTCTGGAACGGGACCTGAGCCCTTGGTTTCTGGGCAGGAGACACCTCAGATGACCTATGCCCATGAGTAGGATCGCAGAAAAGGATTCTTGGTGACTCCGGAGTCTTGGTCTTGTGTGAGTGCTCGTGACTGTGTCTGGGAGGTTGAGACCACTAAGATCACCTCTGTCAGCAGGCTATCTGAGAGGTTGAAGGGGTCGAGAGCACCTCTGGCAGCTTTCTCAATTTATTTGTTTACTGTGGTTCTGTGTTTGTCCTGTCCATTGTCTGTGTGTACCTATTCTTATACCATCTACTTGGGCGCCATCTGCCAGTGATTAGAGCTAACCCTGGCTAAATCTTGTTATCTCTGTAAGGTCTCTTCCACTGAAGAGCTTAACAAGTTGTGGGTAGATTGTTGGGAGTGCCCTGGATCTCTGCTTTACCGATGGGTCTCCAGTCATCTCACCCATCACCCTCTGAAATCTTGCCACCCTCTTGCCGGCCAAACTTATTCTCTTCTATATTCTTCACTTTGTGTCACGGCGTTTGGGCCAAGCTGCCAGGAACAGAATAGGGGCTGTGTCCCCGACCTTCCGGACTTAGCCCTAGAGGGAATTTTAGTGGCCCTAAGCTGGACCTATAGGGAGGCTGAGTACCAGACAGATCAGATCTGGAGAATAACCTCATCATAGCCTGAAACCAGCATGCCCATCCCTCCCTTGGGCCACTCATTACAGGACATAAGAGGTATAAATTGAGGAGGATCTTCCAGCTCCTGTCACTTCAGCACCTGTACTGCCCCCTCCCTATGCCCTGCCTCCACCCAACAGAGCTGCACTGCCAGTGACAGCCCCCACTGTTAAGCCCTCTCAACTTTTTTATCCACCACTCCTGGATCTTCCTGTCCCACCAGGGGGCTCGCCGCCCCCACACACAGAACGGAACAATTTTTGGGCACCCTGATTCGGCTGTTAGGGAAAGTGAAAATACCCCAGGTGAGACCGGTTCTTGAGACAGCCGCAGTATCTTAAGACCATGTTCACGAGTTCACTGATCTGGATCCTGAGAGCCCTGAAAATGCCAGAACAATCAATATAATCTTTACGGGACAAAGTGCTTCCAATATTAAGAGAAAGCTTCAGAAAGAAGGAGGTACAGGGTTAAAAATCCCTTGACTAGTAGAGCTGGCCTGCCAAGTTTACTCTGGCTGAGATAAGGGGAAAGAAGGAAAGAAAGTTGCAGGCCAAAAGCTTCAGGCAGCCTTCCTAGCTGCTGCCTTGCAAACTGAAGGCCATCCCTCAAGAAAACAAGGAAAAGGAGGGATACCAAGGCCACAGGAGTGGAGAAGTCCCCACACCCCTTTGAAAAGAGATCAGAGCAGCTGGTGTAGTAGGGGAAAAAAAGGACATTGAAAGTGAGAGGGTACAAAATACCAAAGGAACAAAAAAGAAAAAAATTAGTTACCTTTTGCCCTTCGAAATGCCTAGGTCAACTTAAACATATGTAAACGTCTTCTATGACTCAAGAGAGTGAGGGTGGGCTAAGATCAGGCCTCCTCTGCCCCATCCTCCAGTCTCCAAGGTCGTGTAGATCCAGGGAAGCTTTTAAAAGACCTTTTCTGACTAGGTAGAGACCCTTTTAAGACAAAGATTAGAAAAATTGCTGCTTTGCTATAGTTATCAGAAATTGGGTGGATCCCCATCGTAAAAGAACTGTAGACAAGTTCTCTCTATTATAGGGGAACTCTAAGAAGTCAAAAGGAATAGAAATCACAATGAGATACACCTAAAATGGCCTGGAAAAATGTTTTCAGCAGTAGCCAGAGGCTTAAAGTTGTATCTATACCAATGAATTGGTCAATTGAACAGAGACTTTGTGATTTCCAAAGCCAGTTGATAAAATCTCTAAGGGCTAAAATTAGACTGAAAAACATGAGAAATAGTAAAAGTTAAATGAAAATTAGAATATATACACAGACTTCCTTCAACAACAGTCATGTTTTATTATTTACAGGCTTAAAATAATTCCCAAGACATTTTATGTAACTTATTGATATTAAATTGAGTTAATAGATATTTGTCATAATTTCAGCTTATATACTTTGGCCTTTTATGCCACAAGAGGAAGAGTATATGTATATACATTTAAGTCTGTTAATGAGTGTGTTCATTTTTGCCATTTTAAAAGAATGCACTATAAGAGATATGCAACAAAGATGTTTATTAAAAAGGAAATTTATTTAATATGGTCAAAAGTTTTATCTGTCTGACTAAAATTTAGTGGTTTAATTTATAATTTGTGAGATTTTTTTAACTTGAATGTTAAATGGCATGTAGGACAGAGAGTTGAGTTTCTTGCTGTTGGAATGGCAGGGTTTTCTTTGATTTCTCGGTGGAGGGGTTAGTTTGTTCTTTGTGTGGTCTGCCTCGACGATAAGGGTTCGGTCTCTCACTGGAGTGAGATTCCTGGGTTGAAAGTTGGGCCACGTGGCTTTAGAGAAAAGAAAAGAAAAAGACTGGGGTTTTTTTTTTTGCCTTTGAGATCTTTGGTTGAATGACTTGGGTGTTGTTTCACAGTGGCTTGTGGTTGGCTCCTGATGGCTCTGGAACTTCATGGAAAGCCACAAGGGATTTTTGTAAGAGTCGGGTGTTGAAAGTGAAGGGGGTTATTTAGTATGTTGTAAATTGTGAGAGGAATGCTGTTGGGGTTGTAGGACATGACTGACTCTCGTTGGGCTGAAATTTGTGTGTTAGTATTTCCTCTTGTGTTTTTGCCTGGTGTTAGACACAAAATATATAATATTATGTCATAATTTTATTATTGTTTCTTTATTGTTAACTTGGTCACAAATTTATTTTTTTGAATCTAGCATTATCAAAGCCAATAGTTTGATTGAAGAATTCATATCATTCATCTATGAAGCCTTTTTTTCACTACTTGGGTATTTAGAGACTTGTATATTCTTGGTATATACTGACTATATGGTATTATGTCTCAAAATTATTCAGTGTTATATCTGAAGTTCTTTAAAAATATGATTAATGGTTATATTTAAAAATATTTTTAATCCAAAGTTTTTTTAACTGATTTTATTTGGCCTTTAAATTGTGCTTGTAATTAACTTCTATCAGGTCTTTCACTGTAAGAGCATTACTTTATAAATTAATCATAACCATATTAAATTTTGTCATCTACAGATAAGTTTTTACTTAACTGATTTGCTGAAAACGTTTGACCAAAATATCTCAACAAAAAGACGGACCATATTGGACTTATGAAAAGGACTGTGACTAGACTCAGTCAAGATTTCCAGAACTGTTATGCAGAAGCTGACGAGTTTACAGGCTGCTGCTGATCCAGAATCACATGGAACAAAAACTGACTACATAAGACTGAGTAAACGAAAAGATACTATGGGTTTTATGTGAGAATATTGCAAATGTTTATCCTACTTTCTGGATATAAGAAACCATTTTCTTTTCTCCTAAATTATCTAACTAATGGGTTTAAACATTATAACTCTTAAATTAGAAGTTCCTGTTGATAAACTTAGCAAAGTTGTAAATATCATAACCAGAAAACTGTCTAAAATTTGAGCTATGATTTTACAAAATAGAATAGTATTAGCCTTCCTGTTAGTCTCTCAAGAAACAGTTTGTGCCTTAATAGATAAACATTGCTTTATTTATATTAATACTCAATCTGAGGTTTTTGCGGAATGCAGTTACTGTTGAGACACATGAAAAACAGTTACCGATACTGTTTATGCATAAACCAACATCTCATGAGAATTGTTTCCTTGATTCAAAAACCTTATAGTCATGGTTTTGTTGGTTATTTCAGACAATTGGCCTAATATTGTTGTTAGTATTTCTGTTTTATTTCCTAGTTTGCTGTATGGTGCTTGAGATCTTAAAGACCAAAAGGTGCCCAATTACCTCTCATTGAACGTTTTTAAAAGATTCTGTAACAAGACCATGATTCAAAAGAAAAAAATGATATTTTTATGCAATAGTGTGTAGCCCCAATATCGACGAAGAGACCAGGAAAGATGCCACGACACGGGTCCATGGCTTACCGTACAATTCTGCAGCTTGATTTGTTTTGTAAGAAAGAAAAGAAATGGGATGAGGTCCCCTATGTCCAAGCTTTCATGTCCATCTACCAGACCTTAAACCCTTCTAACCAAGTTCTTTTTTAGGCAAAACTGAAGACAAAGTTTCTCCCTGAGTCTTCAACAGAGGACTCGCTCTTGAAAAGATTAGTCCTGGTACCTCCTTTGGTCTCCCCTCCCCTGTATGGAGAAGGCGTGGTCGCAGTCAACAGGTAGGGATGGAGAGAGATGGAGCCTGATTCTAGTACGGAGTGGGTAGAGGAGTTTGGCAGAGAGACAGCCAGAAAGTGAGAGTTCGACAGCCTCAGGTATGGTCTGCCCCTCCCACACCCATCAGGGTACTGTTTTTGGTGAGGGCGCTGTCAGGGTTTGGGCAGGGCAATTACTTGAAATTGTTTTTAAAGTCTTCAACAATAGAGATCAGAAGACAGGAAAAAAAGGAAAAAAAATGAATGAAGCAAAAAGCAGCCTTGCGGACAGCTGCCCTAGCCCCTCCAGGTCTGGAGAGAAGAACAAGAGGCCAAGAGCTACACCGCCCAGGATAGGGCTGAAGAATGGGGCTCACCTCACTTCTCATTCTAAATGACTGATAAACTCTAAAAGAAATTATTATTACCCGAGACCCAAGTATATGGTATAGTATCAGATCCACATGAAGAAACTCACTACGAGAGAGATGCCAGCCTCGAGTGAATCCAACAGGTGGCCACCGGGCCAAATTTCCTAAAAAACATCTGGGATGTTACAAAGAGGTGTCACCTATGTGCAAGACACAACCCAGAGACTGAGCCCCACCCAAAGGAACCGGAAGTCCAACACTGAGAAACAAACGTGGGAGAAGACTGACAAGAGGATTTCATAGTAATGCCCCGGGCACCCGGGAGCTTAAGGTACCTGTTAGTCTTCATGGACACCTACTCAGGGTGGGTAGAGGCTTTCCCTTGTCACACTGAACAAGCCCGAGATGTCACCAAGGCATTACTCAAGAAAATCATACCTTGAAGAAGACCTTGGCAAAATTTGCCAGGAAACAAACTCGACTTAGATACAACTTTTGCCCATTGCCCTGCTCAGAATCTGGGTAGCCCCTTGAAATGGACTTAAATTAAGCCTTTATAAATTAATATATGGGAGACCATTTCTGAAGAAGTCGACTTTCCCCACCTTAGTAATGACCGAGGTGGAGAAAAGAGACTGGTTCCATTCTCTCAGAACCGTTATAAACACTGTTAATCAATATCCTTTTTCCCTTTTGTCTTTCCCTTCTGACACTCCTCTTCATAGGCTCCAACCCATAGATTGGGTCCTGTTGAAAATCTGGAAAAAAAATCAACACCTGGAGGATCAATTGGTCCCTAGGTGGAAAGGACTTTTATTAAAGTTCTCCAGCATTTCTCCTTCCTTGAGATCCTGGTTAACCTCCTTAATAATCTTAAGAGTAGTGATTATTCTAGTTTGTTTTTGTGTTCTCCGTTTTATGATAATATTGACAAGAGAAACTACAAATACTCTTAAGGCTGGAAAAATTTTTACCCTGGTAAGTAGAGATACCCCTTCTTCAGTCTCCGTGGATGCATGGCATCTAATTCACCATGATGCAGCCAACTTCCACTCTAACTTACCTCCACCCCCCTCCCCCCATCTACAGCCCTTAGCCAATACCTGGAGGTTTCTCAACACAACAATGCCCCTGGTCAGCAGGAAGTAGTCAGAGGAGAATGGCGCCCAGTTTCCCAAGATTGAGAAACTTCCAAAAAAGGGGTGGACTGAAAGGGGCTGCATGGAAATTTTGCCTTTATTGTTTATTGCCAGCAGTATAGGCCTAGCTTCCTGGGTATTGTGGTATTGTTAATGCCTAGCTTGTATAGTTCACTTTTGCATAATCCTATGATCTTGATTTATTTTCCTCCTATCCTCCCTCTTGCTTTCCCATGATATTTTCTTTTTTTGTTATTCTTTCTCCCTCCTCCTATTCCAATAAGATTAACTACAGTCTCTCCTTGGAGGGTGGCAGAACAAATTGATAACCCTCAAGGACTAGGATTAACTGATCTGCGACATGACAATAATGGTGCCAGATGACCTTCAAGGATTGCCAGTGAGAAGTTAGATCATCTGGGGCGTGCAGAATGTAACCACCGGAAGAGAAACTATAATCCTGTCCATATAAAAACTGTCAGCCAGTCTCCAGTGAGGGAGACGGGTCTTTTGGAGGAGCTCATTCCCCTCTGTCTCCTGTATATATTGTATACAATAAAACACTCTTGCTGCTCACCTCACTCCTGTCTCAGTATTGGCTTCTGCGGCAGGCAGCTCAGACCCGCCATTGCGGTAACAATCAGACATACCCGGCCTGAGCAGGTTTGCCACATGAAGACCTTCTGAAACTTGTCTTAAAAGAAACAAACAAACAAAAAAAAAAAACCTAAGACCAAAATAAGAGGCAAACATATCCATAAAATCAGTATGATGGAGACTATTGTCTCATCAAAGTTCTCTAGTGATGCAAATGGCTTGTACTTGACTGCTAACCTAAAGGATGGCAGTTTGAACCCACACAGCAATGCGGTGGAAGAAAAGCCCTAGTGATCTGCTTCTGTTAAGATTATAGCCAAGAAAACCCTATGGAGCAGTTCTACTCTGTAGCACATGTGATTGACATGAGTCAGAATCAACTTGGTGGCAATTAACAACAACAACAACAAAAATAACAACATTGTCTCATTAGGAGGGAGATGGGGATACAAGTTTATGGAAAAATAAAAAGAAACAGAAAACGTGGGACAAATAATAAATTAATTTGGTAGCAATTTCCCATTATATCCATAATTAAAATAACTTCACAAAGTCTAAATTCCCCATTTAAAAAATCAAGATAGACATATTGGATTTTTAAAAATCCAGCGACATGCTATTTATATGAAATGTTCACACAAGGATTGAAAATAAAAGGATGAGAAAGAAATATCAGGAAATGATAGAAAGAAATTGAAGTAATCATCTTAATATTAGATAAAGTGACCTTTAAGATAAAGAGCTTTACTTTTTAAACTTGTGTGCACCTAATAAAGTATATGAAGCAAAAATTGATAAAGATACAGAGTGATATGCCTCCTTTGCCATGAGACCAGAAGACCTGGATGGTGCCTGGCTACCTTACTGAACATTTTAAATAAGGATTCTATAGAGGAATCCTGATCAAAAGGGGGAAGATACACAACAGACTTTCAAAACTCATGGACTCCAGACTTTCTGGAGACATGGAGGCTGGAGGAACCCCTTAAACTATTTCCCTGAGATAATTTGTAAACCTTAATCCAAAAATATCCCCTGAAGTCTTCTTAAAACCAAACAACCATTCAGCTTAACTAGCAAAAAATGTCTGCATTAATCATTATGCTCTTTGAAGAACTGTCAATATGGGATCAAACTGACGACAACAACTAGAAAGATTAGACAGGAACCTTAAGTGGCAGTGAGTTCCTTAGGGGGAGGACCAGCTCAGAAAAGGAGGTGAGAATGGTTGCACAACTTGAAGAATATAATCAATGTCACTGAATTGTACATGTAGAAACTGTTGAATTGGTGCATGTTTTGCTGTGTATATTCTCAGCAACAACAACAAAATAAATAAAATTTTTTTTAAAAAATAAGAAAAATATATCATCAAAGTGGGAAAAATCAACACACCTCTCTTGTAGATCAAGCAGAAAAAAAAATCAGCAAAAATATAGACAATCTGAAAAACACAATTAACAAGTTTGACCTACTGAGTGTAGAGAGGGCATTGTATCCAACAGTGAGAAAATACAATTTCTTTTTCTTAGCCATACATGAAACAGTAACAAAAATGATCAAGTATGCCTCCCCACATTTTTCAGTGCATAGTGATATAGGTTAATCTGAGCAAAATTTAATGAAGTTAGAAGTTAACTAAAAAAGATAAATAAAAAATCCCTGTGTGTCTGGAAAATTTAAAACATAAATACTATAAATAACTCATGGATTAAAGAAGTCAACATGGAATTTTAAAATAACTAGGACAGAATAATATGAAAACATTGTCTATCAAAATGTGTGGGGTGCTTCAAGCTGCTTAAATATTTATATGAAATGAACCTAAAATATAAAGACACACAAAGCTTGAAAGTAAAAGGATGGGAAAGAAAAATCTGCTTCTGTAAAGATTATAGTCAAGAAAACCCTATAGGGCTCAGTTTTACTTTGTAAATGCATGGGGCCGCCATGAGTCAGAGTCAACTCGACAACACCAGGTTTGGGTTTTGTTTTTTGCTGTTGTTGTTGTTTTGGTTTTCCAGTAACTCATCACTGAGGGATGCAGCTGTGGGCAGAGACACATAGGCAGCTTCGAGGTGGAGGAAGGCATGTCTCCACAGTTTGGGATTTATGCCTTTAGATATATAAGTCTGAAAGGTGAATGCCAGTGGTCAGGGAGAACTTATTCAGGACAACACCGATAACAATACCTATGAGGATTTGAATAGCGACGTAAGATTGAGCTAAGTCCAGCTTTTTGTTCATTCATTCAGTATCTATTAAGCATCTATTATATGCCATACACTGTTTTAGGTACCGGGGATACAGCAGAGAAAAAAGCATCTATTGTACTGGAGGTTCTAGCTAATTCAATAAGACAAGAATTTTTTTTTTTTTTTAACAGTCAGTACACATATTGTTTTATGATATTGGTTAACAACCCCATGACATGTCAACACTCTCCCTTCTCGACCTTGGAGGATCTTTTTCTTTTTTTTTGGTGAAAATATACACAGCCAAAGTTACACCATTTCAAAAGCTTTTACGTATACAATTCAGTGACATTGATTACATTCTTCAGTTGTGCTGCTATTTTCACTATCATTTTCCACATTATTCTTTCACCATTGTCTTCAACTCACTGCTCCCTAGGCTTCCCATCAAACCTTTTGAGTTGTTTGTAAGAATTTTATTTTAAGTATAAGTATTAGAAAGGAAGAGGTAAAGCTGTCATTATTTGGAGTCACTCCAAGAGAATCAATTTAAACACTCTGTAATAAGCAAATTTAGCAATGTGTCTAGACACAAGATCATATATTAAAAACGAATAGTGTACGTAACAGGAGTAACAACTGATAAAATGTGATGGGGGGAAAAGCAACAAATAACACAAGTTTGGCAATATCACTGGATATGACATCAAGATACAGAAATCACTACTAATTGGAAATAACAAATTGAAAAAGATAATAGAATAAGCATCTTATTTCCAATAGCATCAAACTTTATAGAATAGCCTTCCTCTTCCTGTAAAATTCAGTACTAAAGCTTAGATGGGCAGAGCAAGGTCCACATGGAGAAGCAGCTTGGCTTGGGGTATCAGAACCCAAGTCGTGTATTATGGATTGAATTCTGTTCCCCAAAAATATGTGTTGGAATCATTGTTACGTTAATGAGGCTGTATCAGTGTAGGGCGTGTCTTAAATGTAACCACTTATGAGATATAAAAAGAACAGATTAGGCAGAGAGACAAGCAAGCATGAATGGGGAAAGATAGATGCTACGTGGAAATCTCCAAAGAAAGCCAAGAAGAACACTAGAGAAGCTGAGGCAAGGATTTTCCCTTAGAGTCAACAGACAGCCTTCCCCTAGAGCTGTTGGCTTGAATTTGGCAGATGACACAATCTTGCTTGCTAAAAGTGAAGAGGACTTGAAGCACTTACTGATGAAGATTAGACTACAGCCTTCAGTATGGATTACACCGCAACATAAAGAAAACAAAAATCCTCACAACTGGACCAATAAGCAACATCATGATAAATGGAGAAAAGATAGAAGTTGTCAAGGATTTCATCTTACTTGGATCCACAATCAACAGTCATGGAAGAGGCAGTTAGGAAATCAAACGATGCATTGTATTGGGCAAATCTCCTGCAAAAGGCCTCTTTAAAATGTTAAAAAGCAAACATGTCACCTTGAAGACCAAGGTGCGCCTGACCCAAGGCATGGTGTTTTCAGTTGCCTCTTATGCATGCGAAAGCTGGACAATGAATGAGAAGAACGAAGAATTGACACCTTTGAAATATGGTGTTGCCAAAGAATATTGAATATACCATGGACTGCCAAAAGAACAAACAAATCTGTCTTGGAACAGAATGCTCTTTAGAAGCAAGGATGGTGAGACTATGTCTCACACACTTCGGCCATGTTATCAGGAGGGATCATTCCCTGGAGAAAGACATCATGCTTGGTAAAGTAGAGGGTCAGTGAAAAAGAGGAAGACCCTTAATGAGATGGATTGACGTAGTGGCTGCAACAATGGGCTCAAGCATAAAAAACGATTGTGAGGATGGTGCAGAACTGGGCAGTGTTTTGTTCTGTTGTACACAGGGTCACTATAAGTCGGAACAGACTCAACGACATCTAACAACAACAGTCTCCTGCACTGTAAGAAAATAAATTTCTGTTCTTTAAAACCACCCACTTGCAGTATTTCTGTTATAGCAGCACTAAGAAACTAAGACATGGAGTGGGAAGAGTGCCGAGCAAGGGAGGCAGCCTGGCATGGGGAGTCAGAGCACAGTGGGATAAAGAGAGTTTCCCGGTGGAGCAACAACCTGGCATGGGGGCAGTGAGAAGGGTTTTCATGTGGGGAGGTGGTGCTTCCTGCAGAGGCAGAGCCCAAGAGGGATGGGAAAAGCACCCACCCATGGGTGGAAGGCCTGGTGTGGGGTGAATGCAGAGCCTGATTGGAGTGAGGAGGGCATACACATGGGGGAGGAATGGCAGCAGCAAATAGGAGATTGGTTACATAAACCAAAAAAGCCCCAAACCAGTTGCCGCCAAGTCAATTCCGACTTGTGGAGATCCCATGTGTGTCAGAGTAGAACTGTGCTCCATAGGGTTGCAATGGCTGATTTTTCAAAAGTAGATCACCAGGCTTTTCTTCTGAGGTGCCTCTGGGTGGACTCGAACTGCCAGCCTTTCAGTTAGCAGCCAAGCGCCATTAACTGTTTGTGCCATGCAGAGATGCCTACAGGTTACATAAAAAAGAATGACTAAAAAAATTTAATTTATCAAGGACCATGGGAACCAAGTTTCTCACTGACAGAGAAGGGATTTACAGATGTGGAAAGCGAGGAAGCTACAATGTACCCGGCGAGGCTGGATTGGAATTGGAAGCCTCATGTGAACTCACCACTTTCAATATAGATTGATATAGAAGTATAGATATAAATGAGTGTGTACATATTTCTAAATATATATTCCTTAGCTGTGTTCACTAAGAGGGCCTGACAGAAGGCAATACCCCAAAGCTACACACACACCTAGTGTCCAGCTATGCAAGGGAGGCAAAGAAAAACTATCAGGGTGCTATAAACTGAACAATCCCTTTAGCTCATACAGAACTCTCGGAGATGTTTGGGTTCAAGTTAACAAATGATAAGAGGAAATAGGAAATCTGAATATCCCTGCATCTATTAAAGAAATTGAATTAGTAATAATAATGATAAACCTTCATACACACAGACACTGTTCTTAGAGGAAAATTTATAGTTGTGCAAATATTTCTATTAGAAAAGACAAAATTCTAAAATCAATCTTCCTTGTTCAGTAAGTAGAAAAAGAAAAGCAAATTAAACTCAAAGTAAGTAGACATAAGAAAATAAGAAGATAAGAGTAGAAATCAATAAAATAGAAAATGGACAAATGTTAGAGAAAATCAATGAAGCCAAAATCTGGTTCTCTGAAACGATCAATAAAATTGATAAACTTCTATCTAGACTGATCAAGAGAAAGGGAGAGAAGACACAGAGTATCAACACACTTTAAGTTTGCTTTACTATTATGTTAAAGATTCACATAATTCTAGAGTCAAATCTACAAAATAAGGTGTATTCACAGAAGTATAGCTTATACCTCTGTCCTTTCCACTGTTTCCTTCCTGTCCTATAGATACTCACTTTGTTTATTTTATGGTTTATCCTCCCACTTTTTAAGCATAAGAAAATACGTGTATATTGAATATATTTGTAGCATTGTTTTATAAGGAATGTTGTGTCTCTCAAATGGGTCTCTCATGAAGTGATTTAAGATTCATGTGAATATAGTCTTACAGTTGAATATAATCAATACAGTCATGCATAGCTTAACATCCATGATACAGTCTGTGAAATAGGACGTTATGTGATTTGGATGTCGTGTGAACACCTAGTTTATCTGAGGTTTCAACAAATCCTTTTGCGCCTTTCCAACGACACTTGCTGACTCACCACTCCCACATTATGCAGCGAAAAACATAGTTCAAAGCCCTTGAACCACCCATAGCTAGCACTAGACTCTGTATCGTAGTCTGGTCCGACTTTTTCTTTAAGCATTTTAAACATGGTTTGTGCCTTAGCAGTGATCGTCAACATGCTGAGAAGGATTCGCTTTTGTGTTTGGTTTGCCATCCACGTCTTTAGCATTTTCTCCCTATCTGGTGTAGGTCCCTCTCTCGTTCTCGTTAGCCTTTTAGCTCTCAGTGGAGCCAATCCTTTAACAGTTTGGAGAATTTTTTCTTTGTTTTTAAGGTTACGTCTGCTACGTCCTATTCTCCAATCAGAATTTCTGAGCTCTTTTATAACCTTATGGAACCAGGAACTTGCATCGCTTGAATGTGGCTCGAGTGGACGTCATGCTGTGCATGACTGTATATTTAAAAGCATATTTAGTGTGTTCAAAAACACATGCAAAAACAAAACCTGTTACCATCAAGTTGATTCCAACCCATAGCAATCCTATAGGTCAGAAAAGAACTGCCCCGTAGGGTTTCCAAAGCTGTAATTTTTACGGAAGCAGACTGCCATATCTTTGTCCTGCGGAGCGGCTGGTGGGTTCCAACCGCCAACCTTTTGGTTACTAGCTAATCACTTAACCACTGTGCCACCAGGGCTCCTTCAAACACATGCAAGAGTGTATAAAATAGATCGATGCATATGGTTATAGTCAATAAATATCTGTAGAGAATATCCAAAGGATTTACCCTGATTCTGCGTAGGGAGAGTTCCATCTTTTTGTCAATTGCAGATTGACAAGACATGTGGCCATCTAAACTAGGTTTCTGTGCAAAATATGTCCAATTTATTTTTCAAAATCATATTTTGCATCCCCAAGGTCCTAATGATTCTGAGTGATGATGATGTAGCCAGTAAAGTGTGTGTCCCTGATATACTCAGTGAACAAGAGCATCCCGACTTGGGGGATGGGATCTTTCAAAAGCCTTTTGTTGACTGTCTAAATTGGTTACTCCTTTTCTTTTATAACATGATGAGCCTTAACTATAAATCCTGGTTAAAACTATAATCACTTGTTTTATCCTAAGATAAAATGCAGTATCAACACTGAGAATATGACTAGTGAGTACATAACCAACTTTAATATTATGGTTGTCCTCGGTTGCCATTTGGTGACTATATCCCCCTGGTGATAGAGTTATTTGTAATAATTCCAGATTCTGCTGTGGTTATGTAAACACTATATAACCAAAAAACCAAACCCTTTGCCATCGAGTCAGTTTCTGCTCATAAGCGATCCTATAGGACAGAACAGAACTGCCCCACAGGGTTTCCAAGGAGTGGCTGGTGGATTCAAACTGCCGACCTTTTGGTTAGCAGCCGAGCTCTTAACAACTGTGTCACCAGGGCTCCAAACACTATATAGTTTGATCTAGTTGTTTAAGTTTGTTTTCAAATTGAAGATGATAGTGTCTTAATAACCTACAGTTTATACTTGGTAGATGTTTTCAGCTACGAGTCCTTACTCGGCAGACAGGATTAACTGCTGAAGTGCAAGGAAGTATACTTTAGGAGATGAGTGGAAAACATGAGCCCTCCTGTTCAAAGCTCACATCCAAGAGTTCTGATCACTTGCTCCCTGGTCCAATGCTGGTTATATGACAAAGTTCATACATATGAGCTCTTGTTAGATAATCTCCGTTTGTCTTTACTGCTTATAAGAGTGAACTTTACATTTATCTTTTCCTTCATTCTGAACTATCAGAATGAAGTTTTTTTGTTTTTGTTTTGTCTTAATCCACATATATGTATTACGTGTATATGTATATACACGCATATAACCAAAAATTAAACTTGTTACCGTAAAGTCGGACTCATACACGTGATAGACAGTGTAGAGCTGCCCTGTAAGGTTTCCAAGGCTGTAAATCTTTATAGAAGCAGACTGCCACATCTTTCTCCCATGGAGTGGCTGGTAGATTCAAACCACCGACATTTTGGTTAGCAACTGAGCTCTAAACCACTGTGCCACCAAGGCTCCTTAATCACACATATAACACATAGTATATTAAACTTTGTAAAAGAATGTGGTTTATTACAGAAATTTTTAAATGAATAGTTCAGAAAAGAGGAAAAGATAAATGGCAAGTAAGTTATAGCAAATTATATTAAGTTAAAGCTCTTACTTAGAGCTTTAAAAACCTTAATTTAAGAACATAATTAAACCTTTTATGGGGAAATTATAAAATCAAACCTATAACATATTAATTATTTTGTTAACAACTAATAAAATATTGAGGACAGTGGTGGTTCAGTGGTAGAATTCTCGCCTTGCATGCCGGAGATCCAAGTTCGATTCCTGGCCAATGTTCCTCAAGTGCAGCCACCACCCGTGTGTCAGTGGAGGGTTGGGTGTTGCTATGATGCTGAACAGGTTTCAGTGGAGATTCCAGACTAAGACTGACTAGGAAGAAAGGTCGGGTGATCTACTTCCTAAAATCAGCCAATAAAAACTCTATGGATTACAATGGTCTGATCCGCAACCCATTATGGGAATGGTTCAGGACCGGGCAGCATTTCATTCTGTTGTGCTCGGGGTTGCCATGAGCTGGGGTCAACTCCATGGCAGCTAACAACAATAACATACTGGGCTGGAAAAAGAACACGTTTGTTTTACAATTAGACAAAAACAAAGTTAGAGTTCATGTGGGGATTAGATGATCCTCACTTTAGCATTACTGTAATACAATATCTGTTATTTTAAAAAGAAAAGGAGTCTTAATCTACCCTTAGGGACACATTAGAAAGGATACCTATTTATAGATAGTTTTATATGAGTAATAAAAGTAGGAATATAGATAAATTAACACTTTTGAGGTATAGACAAAATTCTCCTTTTGATTTTTAGATTTTATAGCTATATACAGGCCCAGTTTTTAAAAATTTAACATATATATTTATCCATAACATCATTTATCTTTCACTGCAGGCAGTATTCTGTTGAACTCAAATTATTCTCTTATAATTTTAAAATTCAGTACTGTTTTTTTACAAAATCCCCAAAGTATAAGATTGTCACAAAATAAAATTAAGTGAATATTAAAATACAATATAATTAATATTACTGCCAATAATAATTAAAGAAATACTATACTTTAAAAATCTTACCCAGAAAGTTTAAGTAAAAGATTTCTATAAGTCTCTAAGATTTACAATGTTATTTGTTTTATAGGGACCAATTTATTAAAAATACAATTATAACACAATTTAATTTTAAGCCTATGTTTATTTATGATACACATATGTGTACATATAGGTGTATATTTGTACGTATGTACCTGTTGTACATATGTTAGAAAAAAATTTTAAAATATTAGAAAAATAGAATTGATACATTTTCAAATATTCTATTCTGCTGAAATTGCAAAATAATCTCATTTTTAAAGAATTAATGTTCACAACCAAAAAAAAAAAAAAAAACAAGGCTTTAATTTTCCGATGGATATTCTTTTTTATTTCAATTGTCAGTGTTAAGTAAATTCCTAAAGTATTGCTAAATTTCCCCATTTTATTATACAATTCATTTTACTACCAAATTTGGAATGATGTATCTTTAGAAAAAGGAAAACTCGCATACAGTACTGTTTGTTTGCTTAATGAAGGAAGAAAAAGAGGTGGTGATTCCTCTTTCCTTGGTTTAGAAGCCATGGTTTCTTAGACGAGGATTTAAAGGTCTACTCTCCTCCTCTTCCCTCTTCTTCTTAAAACCTTAGTTCTAGGAGAACTGTGCATGCTACTATATTTTTATCTTAGCATCTTATTACAATATCTTCTTATTTTTCAATATGGTCTCAGTTCTTAATAGCATTGAAGTCAGTAATTTTTTCATATTCTGAATACTTTAAGCTTTTATTAAAGTAATACACTTAAATAGTTCTTTTTGAAGCCCAATAATACCAAAAGGAAAATAGAAAATAGCTGTCCTTTGCCTCGTCACTCCCACCCTACTACTGAGTCCCACTGCCAAAAAACAACCACTTTTAACTTCTTTAATTTTAATTTCTGGTATTTACTTCCTTGTTTCTAAATAGTATGCAAAACAACTATTTCTTGATTTTCAGTTTAAGGCTTATCATCTGACTTCCCACTACAGAAGATTAGGATTAGTTATACATGCCCACAAACCTTACCCACCTACCCCCACCATCGCCACATATATACACCCTTCTCTTTCCTTCTCTCGCTATGCATCAGTGAGTTAATAGAGTTATGTCACAATTTTTCGTTAAATCTTTACTCAATGTTTACATTACTGTGACTAAATAAACATTCACAGCTGAGCCATGAAAGGTTTTGTAATTACATTTTTTTCAAAACAACTTTCTGTTTTCCTGGAATTGATCATTGCTTAGTTTTTTCATTTGCTTAGTTTTCTATGTTCTGGGAGAAAGAGTTGATAATCTGCTCCTGTAAAGATTACAGCCTAATAACAACGTTTTTAAAGAAAATCTTCTGCATCCTACTTTGGTGAGAGGCATCTGGGGTCTTAAAAGCTAGCGAGCAGCCATCAAAGATGCATCATTTCGTCCCAACCACCTGGAATAAAGGAGAATGAAGAACACCATGGACACAAGGAAAGTATTAGCCCAAGAAACAGAAGGGTCCACATAAACCAGAGACTTCATCAGCCTGAGACCAGAAGAACTAGATGGTGCCCGGCTACCACCAATGACTGCCTTGACAGGGAACACAACAGAGAGTCCCTGATAGAGCAGGAGAAAAGAGGAGTGCAGAACTCAAATTCTAGTAAAAAGACCAGACTTAATGGTTTGATTGAGACTGGAGGGACCCTGGAAGGCGTGGCCCCTAGACTCTCTGTTAGCGTAAAACTAAAACCATTCCCAAGGCCAACTCTTCAGACAAAGATTAGACTGGTCTATGGGACATAAAATGATACTTGTGAAGAGTGTGCTTCTTAGCTCAAGTAAATACATGAGACTAAATGAGCAGCTCAAGTCCAGAGGTGAGATGAGAAGGCAAAGAGGGACAGGAGCTGGTTGAACGGATGTGGAAAATCCAAGGTGGAAAGGAAGAGTGTGCTGTCACAGTATAGGGAGAGCAAGTAGGGTCACAAGACAAGGTATGTATACATTTTTATATGAGAGACTAACTTGAATTGTAAACTTACACTTAAAGCACAACAATAAAATAAAGAAAGAAAGAAACCAAAATTTTTTAAAACTTTATTTTAAGATTTAAGTTATACTTCCTAGTATGTATCAAGAAACATAGCATTTCCCCCACTTCATGTTTTAAATTGTCCATTTTTCTATTTAGCTATCAAACAGTTATATAATCAATAATTGTTATACATGTAAGTTTATTATCAATTTTAATTATAGAATAATAAGTGATAAATATAGTTGTAAATTGCTTAAATGTAATATTTCTTAGATCATATGAAAGCTATCAATAAAAATGTTCTGTAACATCTTGAATTACAACATTATTAGTAACTGAGTGGAAGCCTTTTTTAAAATTTTTCTCTTTCATTTCCTTTTAATTACTACTTCATTTTCAAAAAAGTTATTAATATGGGGGGGAGAGTGCTAACAACTGCAGGGATTGCAACCAATGTCACAAAACAATTTGTGTATAAATTTTTGAATGAGAAATTAATTTTCACTATAAACTTTCACCTAAAGCACAATAAAATTTTTTAAACAGTTATTGTTAAGTTCTCAAATACTAATTACCGCAATATTATAGCTAAAGCACCAGAAAATTTGACAAAATCAGAGACTATAAAAACATCGGTAGCAATGAAAACAGCGTGTGCTTATAGCGCGTGCAGACAAAATCACGTGATTTGAAGTGGCACTGTAACTGGATAATAATGACACCTCTGACCAGAGTGCATTAGAAGGTTCAAAAAGTAAATTAGCATAGAGTTTTAGCCTTGTAGAGATATCAATACACCTAAGTTAAACTCACAAAAACATTTTTTGTTGTTATAACTATCTACCGGGATATTTTTGTAAAAAATAATAAATTTATGCTGAAACACTGCACAAAAATTTTATAGGCAGTCATTTTGACGTCACCCCTTCTGACTGTGTCACCCGGTTCAGTCCTCACCCCCTGCACCCATACAGTGACACCACTGGGTGCAAACTACTAATGCACTCAACTGCTAACTGAAAGATTGGTGGTTCAGGTCCACCCAGACGCACTTTGGAAGAAAGGCCTGGTGATCTACTTCTAAAAGATCAGCCACTGAAAACCCTATGGAGCACAGTTCTACTCTGACATTCATGGGCTTGCCATGAGTCAGAATCCACTCAACAGCAACTAGTTTACTGGTACACAAATGAGGATATAATAGCAGTGTGATGGTTAGTTTTACGTGTCAACTTTTCTAGGCCAGTTATTTAGTCAAACACTAACCTAGATGCTGTTGCTAAGGTATTTTGTAGATGTGGTTAACATCTACAATCAGTTGACTTTAAGTAAAGGAGATTATCCTCTATAATGTGGGTAGGCCTCATCCAATCATTTGGAAGGCCTTATGAACAAAAACTGAGGTTTCCCAGAGAAGAAGAAATTCTGCCTCAAGACTGTAGCAGCAGCATCAACTCTTGCCAACCTGCCTACAGATCTTGGCCTATCATGTGAGTCAATTCCTTAAATAAATAAATCCTGTAGATGGAAAAAACTGGAAACAAGTGGTAGTGATGGCTGTACAACATGATGAACACAGTTTGGTGTCGGGAACTGTACATGTGAGGAATGTTGAAATGGTAAATGTATTGTTACATATATATTTACCAAAATAATATATGTATTTATATTACACACACACACACGTATTTGGGAGTCCCTGGCTGGTATAAATGGTTAACACACTTGACGGCAAACCAAAGAGCTGGAGGTTTGAGTCCACACAGAGGCACCTCGGAAGAAAGACCTGGCGATCGACTTTCAAAAAAATCAGCCATTGAAATCCCTGTGGAGCACAGGTCTATTCTGACACACATGGGGTCACCACGAGTCAGAATCAACTTGATGCGTCAACTGTTTTTTTTCAATCTATGTATATGTGCATTTATTTGTGTGTGTAGCCTACTGGTTCTGTTTTTTTTTTTTTTTTTTTTGAGAACTTTCACTGATACAAGCAGGAAGAGAAAAATTGATGATGCAGGATGGAGAGGAGACAATGGTTGGAGAGGAGTCCTTGATTGGTGAGACGGAGTGGGATCCCCTGCTCTATGGGAGCAGAATGGGAGGGAGAGCATGCAGGTAGGTTGGCGGTTGTGGAGGTAGAAGCTTGTGGAAGTTCCTTCCCTGGGGCCTCTTCTACCATCTCCAGGAAATGTGAAGCAAGTTAACAGCTGGGTGTGAGGAGGGAAGGAATGAGGAGCTGTAAAAGAGGCCTCCTGGAAGCTTGCTGAGGAATAGCAGGGATGAAGTCTATGTTTGGTGACAAATTGAAAGCGAGACCATTCTGCATGGTCAAGAGTTTAGTTTTCAGTAGTCAGTTCTTGGGCAGCTGCAGAGTTAGTAGGAAGTTGGATTTAATCTGAGGTAGGGTTTTGCCAAGAGAGTTGAGGGGACAGGGTGGATAGTGGAAGCTAAGTTGGGTGTGGGAGGGGCAGAGAGGAAATGGGTGATAGACGATGAGGAGGTGGTGATTGATGGATTGGAGGATCCGGCAAAGTTGAAGCATTCTCGGAATGGGAATAGTGAGCTAAAAATACAAGAGGAGGTGGTCAGAGAGCGCAGTGCTTAAGAATTGAGCTTTTTGGGGTAAAATGGTTATTGGTGATGACAAGGGTAAGATACAACCACAGGAAACTGGCTGAAGTGGAGGTAGAGGATGAGATCATTGGAAACGAGGCAAGGACTGAGAAGCTGGCATGTTGGATGCTTTTCTACGTGGCTATTGAAATCACCGAGAATTAGCACTGAAGAATGGTTGAGAGAGAGATGGTACTCCAGGCACTAAAACAGTTGATGAAGTGACTTGGAGGTTGGTAGGTGATTACCAAGAGGAGGAGCAGCAAGTAGTTGGTCTGACGTCATGTGTTTCAATGGAGCAGGATTTGGGACAGGGGAGTGGAAAGAACCCTGGTCTAGAGGCAGCGAAGAGGATTAAGGTATCTACCCCATCCTCACACCAGAGGTCCAGGCAGGGCTGCAGGCTGTGGTGCTGCAGGATGCACCCTGCCCTGAAATCCAGTCCACAGTGCCCTCACCATACCTGTGCCCAGGGCTCTGTTACCTAGAGGGGACACCTTTTTCTAATTCACTCCAAGATGCTCTAAGGTCTAGCAGGTAGGTAGCCCAGAGTTTAAGGGGGTAAGAGAAAAAGCAGCGACCACTTGCGAAGGCAGCAGGAGAAACAGTGTCCCCAAAAAGAGCCAGGTTCCTTTTAGAGAAAGAAGGTGAAAGGATCATACAAGAGAAAAGGTTGAAAACATAGGCGAGTTTGCCGGTGAGACCCTGAGTTCCAGAAGTCAAGCTTGGAAGGGTTTGGGGATAAAAGCTATCAGAAGAAAAGCTTTATAACCTTGGGGTGGGCAAAAAAAACCAAAAAAACCAAACCCATTGCTATCGAGTTGATTCCAACTCATGGCAACCCTATGTGCTACAGAATAGAATGGCTCCGTACGTTTTTCTTGGCTGTAATCTTTATAGAAGTAGATTACCAGGTGTTTCTTCCTAGGTGCTGCTGGGTGGGTTCAAACTGCCAATCTTTATGTTAATAGTTGAAGGAAAACCAGGAACCTCTTTGGGGAGGGCAGGATCTCTTAAACAAGATTTTAAGGAAAAAAAAAAAAACAAAACTGCGTAAGGGCAAAAATTAAAAAAAAAAAAAATGGATTTGACCATTTAAAGATTTTAGTTCAATGGAGTATCCTATAGGCAAGATGAGCAGTCTAGTAACAGTTTGGGAGAAATTTGTGCAAAGCCAAGATTCATAGCTAGAATGTTCAAGAACTCCTGCAGATCAGCAAGAAAAAGACAAGAAACGCAATTTTTCAAATCGGCAAAGGTTTGATAGATAATTCACTGAAAGGGAAACACACCTGGCTAGTAAGCATATGAAGTCATGTTCGATCTCACCAGCAATGAGATGCAAATCGAAATAATCGATACCACTTCACAAAAATCAGGACGTCGGATATTACTAAGTTCTGGCAAATATGGCAGGGGGGAAGAATCCTCATGCCCTGCGGATGTGAATGTAAAACGGTGCAGCTGTCTAGAGAGTAGTCTGACAGTGTTGTTGGTTGTCGTCGATTCTTACTCACCACAACCCCATGAGTTACAGAGTAGAACTGTCCCACAAGGTTTTCTTGAAGCAGGTTGCCAGGCCTTTCTTCTGCAGCGGGCACTGCTGGATGAGTTCGAACCACCAACCTTTAGGTTAGCAGACAAGTGCAAACTGTTTGCGCCACCTAGGGACCTGGTCTGACAGTACTTAGTGAAATTAAGAACACACACCCTACGACACAGCAATCCCTCTCATAAGGATACACCTTCCCTCCCCACCTCCCAGTAACCTGCCTTGCAAAGAGTCGTAAGGTTTACAACAACTGCGTGTGTCACAAGAAGCTGGAGGCCAACTAGGTCCACCACCGGCAGAATGGATGAGAAAAACGTGGAATATGCCTTCAATGGAATGTTATGCAGCACTCAAGAAAAATAACCTAGATTCCATGAAGCAACATGGTGAGATCTCAGAAACTTACGTGTTGAGTGAAAAAAAGTTATAAAACAATGTGATTTACAGCACAATATCGATTATGTAAATTTAAAAGCATCCATAGAAAATAAGGCTTCGTATATTTTCAAGAATAGATGTATATACAAATAAACAGAAATGATGGGATTGGAAGGGTATACATTAAATACACTAGAGCGGATACCACAGAGGAGAAAGGAATAGAAGAAAAAACAAAACAGTAAAATAAAATAAAGGAGGGACCTAGTGCAGGAAGAAAATCTCAATTGTGTACACCTAAAATGAAACAAATTAATAAATAGAATGAGGGTGTTCAGTGTGTATAATATTGTCACAGCTATTGCTATGTAACTACCTCAGAACTTAGTGGCTTAAAAAAACAGCATTTATATATCTCATGATTTTGTGGATCAGGTATTCAAGCAAGACTGATTCTTCTGCTTCCACCTGGCGTTGATGAGGTTCATTGGGTGGTATTGAGCTGGCAGATGGGCTGTACTGGGAGGTTTAAGACGGCTCTGTTCTCATGTTAGTGCCTTGAGAATGGCCAATAGATGGTCTCAGTTGGACCCTTCTCCCTCTCCATGTAGTCTCAGGGTCCCTCCACATGGTCTTCCCTGAAGAGCGGCTAGGTTTCTTACATGACAACTCAGGGCTCCAAGAGAGAGTTTCATCCATTGAGACTGGGGAACCCTGAATCTAATGCCCAGAAAAAATCTTTAGACCTTGAACCGAAACTATACCATGAAGTCATCGTTAAACAAATCAATTTAGCCCAATCAGTAAAGAATGTTAGCCTCTAGCATAGTGCGCTTATAAAGAATTATCTATATGATAACCGACAACAGTTAGTATAAAGCACAGGTGAGAACTTGAAGGGGCAGAGAGCCTACATTAATGGTGAGGGAATGATATGGGTAGAGATAGCATGGTGATGCAATGTTACTGAACTGTTTAGGTGGAAATTGTGAACGGACGTATGTTGGGCTGTGTATTGCCTCCAAAGATAAATCAAATATTTTTTTAAAAAGAGAGAGTCTCAAGAGAGCAAGATGCAAGTGGCAAAACTTCTTCTGACCTGCCTTGGAAATCCTGCAGTTTTACTATTTCCACAATCTATCGGCTACAACTAAGTCACGGTGACAGCCCAGAATCCAGGGGAGGTGAAAACAAAAAAGTGTGAGTAGTAGGAGGCATGTTCATTGAGGGATCATCTTTGGAGACTTGCTACCATACATGTGGAATAATCTCCAAGATATATTAAGTGAAAAAAAAAATTAAGATACAGAACATTGTGCACAGCATAACACCTTGGTGCAAAAAGAAGAATAAGTATTAAGTGTGTGTGTGTATGTACACAGTATACCTCTAAAGGGCCTTGCGGGTTCTGGGAAGAATGATTGCTTGTGAGGAAGGAAAACGGGTGTCTGGGAAACCTTGTTAGGAAAAACAGTTAACGTTTCTGTGTTTTCTTTAGTACTTTTGGGATTTTGCACTCTGGGCATATATGTATATGTTTTAAATTTATATAGAAATATATGAACAATTGAAAGTAATATAGATATAAAAGAGGATGGTTAAATAAATCATAGTCATCTATATAATGTGAACTATTATGAAAGCATTAAAAACGAATGTATAAAGTCTGTAAAAATGGCGTGGTGCAACACTGTCAGACCTCTTCATCTGACTTCACAAGGGGAAGGAGAGAATCAAGATAAACATCAGCCCAAGGCTGATTCCTATGAGGTAGAGGTCAAACATACCTCTACCCTCCAACCTTTTTACCAATTCTGACACCAGCTGTCCCTCCCACAGCACTCTACTTCTCTGCTGGGTCAATAATTAGTTGCAACGGCCACACACAGAACTCACAGACAATACTCATGGTTATGGGATTTATTAGGGAAGTAACAGGTTACAATTCAGATTCAGGAATGCTGAGGATACAGTTCTTCGATCAGGACAGCCTCTTCTCAGTGTGCTCACAGGCAGGCCTCTCTCTGGCCCCTCAGCCTCTGCCCTGCTCAGGCAGGTATTACAAAGCTCTTTTAGCTCAGCCAGTAAGTGCTTGGAGACACACCACTCTGGCAGTAAGCCTCAGGGCGAAGGCATTCAATTCTATTGCTCCATGGGTCAGTGAGCCTAGCTCTGACAAGTGCCCGGAGGTACCCTACTCTGCCAGGAAGCCTCCTGCCCAAAGGCACTCAGCTTTCTTGCTCTGTGGGCTGGGAAGCCCATGGCAATGTCTCTTGCCTGTCTCCTGGTTCTGCTGCCTCTGCTGCCACCTTTTCTCTGCTTCTGTTTCTCTCTATCTCCAGGGTTACAGCTCTCTCTCTGTCTCTTGTCTCCTGGATTTAGAAGGTTCTCCGCACAGGGATGCCAGGTCCAAAGGATGCACTCCACTCCTGGCTCTTCTTTCTTGGTGGTGGTGAGATCCTCTCTTTTGCCTCTGGGATGGCTCATTTTAAGCCTAGCAGGATGGCAAAACTGACCAATCCCCTCGTTAGGTTCCATACACCTTATTTGTATGGTCCCACCCCCAAAAGGGTGCCATGCACCTCATTTACATTATTAACAAGCTATCCAATCCCCTTGGTGGGTCACAAGCAACTTATTTGCATAGTCCCACCTAATCATTGTGTGAGAACCACACGATGGCTAGCAGCACCGTGTTAAGTAACTCACTGCACCGCAGACTTCCACTTCTGGCTGTGTCTCCTACTGCACACATTTGGAAAAGCTGAACAACATGTAAAACTATCTGCCTGAAGGCATCAGAGAGCTAACAAGAAAGTGAAGAATTACTGAGCCGGGATCTGGCGAACATAGAGGTTCAGGGAAATTAGGCCAGTCTTTAGAGCCATTTTTCTCCCCATGGTGCTTGCCAGTTCTGAGGCGGCAGCATCTAAGAGCCTGACAGGCTGAGGGACACTTCTGTCAGCATCAGAGATTTAGTAGGACAGGCCCTAGAGTAAATATAAATTCATTAAATTCTCCAATTATAAAAAACAAAGATTTGCAGACTCAAGTGTCCATCGACAGATAAATGGACAAACAAAATATGGTGTAACCATGCAGCAGAATATTACTCAGTCATAAAGAGAAAAAATGTTCTAAACATGCTACCCCATGAATGAACCCTGAAAACTTCATGCTAAGTGGAATAAGTCAGAAACAAAAGGGCAAATGGTATGTGATTCCATGTATATGAAATATCTAGAACAGGCAAATGTACAGAGACTGAAGTTTATTAGTGGTTACTAGGGATGAGGGTGGGGGGAAGGAGAAAGGGGGCGTAATTGCTTAAGGAGTACTGAGTTTGGGGTGATGAAAAACCTTTGGAAATGGATAGTGGTGATAGTTGCACAGCATAATGCATGTAATTAATGTTACTAAATTGTATGTTACAAATAAGATCCATTCCTGAGTGTGTCTTTAAGTCAAATTTGTAGCTAAGTCAGAACAGGTGCTTACGGTTCTTACTTAGCCTTGCTTTAGTGCAAGAAAGGAGCTCTGGTGGTGCAGTGGTTAAGAGCTTGACTGCTAACCAAAAGGTCAACAGTTCAAATCCACCAGCCACTCCTTGGAAACCCTGTGGGGCAGCCCTACTTTGTCCTACAGGGTCGCTGTGAGTTGGGATTGGCTCGATGGTAACGGGTTTGGTGGTGGTGGTGTTGCTAGTGCAAGAAAAGGCTTGAAGCCTTTTCAATTATTTAAAAGCTGCAGATCCAACAAGTGAAGGTGATTGTGATGAAGAATTTGTTGCAAGTAGGGGTTGGGTCAATCGTTTCAAAGTGGGGGCAAATTTACATAACATTAAAGGGTAAGTACAAGTTGTCCCTGTCGGACTTTAGTAACCCAGACACTTACTGTACTTACAAACGGTTGAAATGACAAATTTTTATGTATATATTTTACCACAATAATTTTTTTTAAAGAAACGTTTACTGGTAAGAAAACATGTTCCTAATACACCATGAAGTGAAAAGAGTTTACAAAACTGTTTATATGACACTTACTTTTACTTTATAAGTATGTATTTATACACACTCATATAAATTAAGAAATCTGGGGTGCTACACACCAAGGTAAAAATGGTAGTTATCTCTAGATGCTATCATAAGTGGGTTTTGTTTGTTTTGTGTGTGTGTATGTGCTTTCTGATCTTTCTGTAATAAGCCTTTATTGCTTTTATAATAAGAAACAAAGTCATTTTATATTACTGGCCCAGGAATAAACCAACAGATCGATAGAACAGAATAGAAAACTGAGAAAGAGATTCAGTAGATACAAGAATTTGCTGTAGGATAAACGTAGGTTTTCAGATCAGCGGGGAAAAAACGGATAGTTCACTACATTTCGTTGGTTCAACTGGCTAACAATTTGGTTATAAAGTAGAGCTCTACCTCATACCATACGCTAAATAAACGATCTCATACCATACGCTAAATAAACGATCTCATACCATACGCTAAATAAACGATCTCATACCATACGCTAAATAAACGATCTCATACCATACGCTAAATAAACGATCTCATACCATACGCTAAATAAACGATCTCATACCATACGCTAAATAAACGATCTCATACCATACGCTAAATAAACCACCTCATACCATACGCTAAATAAACGATCTCATACCATACGCTAAATAAACCACCTCATACCATACGCTAAATAAACGATCTCATACCATACGCTAAATAAACCACCTCATACCATACGCTAAATAAACGATCTCATACCATACGCTAAATAAACGATCTCATACCATACGCTAAATAAACGATCTCATACCATACGCTAAATAAACCACCTCATACCATACGCTAAATAAACCACCTCATACCATACGCTAAATAAACGATCTCATACCATACGCTAAATAAACGATCTCATACCATACGCTAAATAAACGATCTCATACCATACGCTAAATAAACGATCTCATACCATACGCTAAATAAACGATCTCATACCATACGCTAAATAAACCACCTCCTGTTGTCCTTAGGTGCCATCGAGTCGGTTCTGACTCACAGGGACCCCATGTACAAAAGAACAAAACGCTGCCCGGTCCTGCACCATCCTCAAAATCATTGTTAAGCTTGAGCCCGTTGTTGCAGCCACATACCATATGCTAAACAAAATCCCCCATTTAAAAAAAAAAGCACAAAACTTCTAACCATACTAAGTAAAAACATAAAAGTTTCAAAAGAAAATATAAGCAAGTAGTTCCACAATCTTAGAGTGAAGAAGGCCTTTCTAAGCCTAGTAACAAAGTTGGGAAGCACAAAAGAAAAAGTTGACAGTTTGACAATATAAAAATACAACATATGCATGAAAAAAGCCACCGTAAGTTCACAATAACAGCTATAAAGTACCTAGGAAACAATTTAACAAGAAATATGGAATACCTATATGACAAAAAACTATAAAACTTTACTGGAACACATAAAAGTAGACCTGGAAAAACATGGAGTGCTCGTTAGGTAGTAGTGGAATTTATTCACTGCAGCTTTGCTTACAATAGAACAAAAAAAAAGAGAGAGAGAGAGACAACCTAAATGTTCATGAATAGATTAAGCCTTATGATTGAGTGTTGTGCAGTGGTTAAAAATAATGTGCTAGTTCTGCATGTACTTTTCTTCCACCTCACAGCCCCTCCCAAGCCTGGGCTAGGAGGAGTTGCTAAGCTTGGATTGGGCCCTGTTTAGCAGGGGATAGGGTCAATGTGTTAAAAGGTCACACCTCATGCTGGGTCTTCCTTTATGCTGCCCCTTCATCCACTGCCCTGGAGTTCTTAGAGGCTCACAAGCTACCTTGGGGCAGGCCTGGCCATGCCTTACCTTCTGACCTTACACAGGGACTTGCTGATGTACTCCAAGTCTCCATACGTGGAGCTCACCAGATGCCCAGAGGCAGCTCAAGCTCTCTGCTCCAGTCCAGCTTCTACTCCAGAGTCCTGAATGAGGCCATGGCAGCCATGACCAGACCTGCAAGTTCAGACCTTGCTAGACCTCCTGACCTAGAAGACAAATGACAATGCATGTTGGCAAGGTTGCAATGTGACTCCAATGAGCAGTGCCTAGTCATTACTTTGTAACCTGTGGATAGTGCAGCGATTTGCATCATGGGGTAGGAAGAAACTGCCCCATGAGCCCAGACGGCCAAAAGCCATTGTAAACTAGCAGGGGAGGTAGAATAGCACCGAGTTAAGAACACAGATTTTTAGAGTGGCTGGCTTCAAATCTAAGTTATACATTTGCTAGCTAGCTGTGTGACCTTTGATAAGTTACTTAACTGCTCTGTGCCTCAGTTTTCTCATCTGTAAAATCCTATTATACTAAAATACTGTTATAGCAGTATCTACCTTCCAGGGCTGTTGTGGGGATTAAATGAGTTAGTATACGTAAAGCGTACATTTAGAACTGTGCCAGTTGGTTATAATTACACAAGGGTTAGCTGTCATCATTATTACAATGGAGTCCAAGAGACCAGAAAATCCTTCCCAGGTAAAGCTCCACCCTGGACAAGCTGGCTGTCCTAGCACTTCTCCTGAGAGGGAACCAGGAAACTGCAAAAGCTGCATTCTACCACCCCCAGCCTGTCATCACCTAGCAATGCCTGCTCAAACCTGCATCCTGAGCTAATTGCAGTCAAATATAACTGGGATAAGACAGAGGCATTAGAACACATATTTTGTGCTGGTTCTCAGATCCATGCCTCTCTGGTATCAGGCATTAGCAAAACCAGTAATTAAATGATGCTTTGACCCTCGTTTGGCTGCTGATTCACGTACACGAGCTCCTTTGAGAACCTGCTGGGTGATTGGCAAGTGAAGTCTTCCAAGGTTCCCAGGGGCAGGGACACAACTCCCGCCTGGCTGTAGTCCCTACAAAAGCCTACCTTCATCCCACTCAGGGCCAACATCAAAAGATGCCCATGGTGTGTTGTTAAGTGAAAAATCCAGATGCAGAACAGTGTGTCTAGTATAAACACTGATTAAAATATAGATGAAAACACCTTTTGAAAGTCTAGGAGGATATATACTAAACTGTTCACGATAGTTACCTCTAGGTTGGGATTTGACCAGGGACACGGGTATGGCAGGTGGACCAGTTGCTGTAGTGTTGACTTCCACTCATGTTACCCCATGGGTGTTAGCGTAAAACTGTGCTCCACAGGGTTTTCAGTGGCTGATTTTTCAGAAGTAGATCACCAGGCCTTTCTTCTGAAACACCTCTGGGTGGACTCCGACCTTTAAACTTCACTACCCGGGGACTCCATGGGAGGTGGGGGGGGGGTACTTCCACTGTTTGCTGTGGTCTCATCGGTATTGTCAGAAGTTTTCATAGCAAGCACATGCTACTTCGGCCATCAAAAAATAATAAAGATTTTTTCAGCAGAGATCTAATCACAGGAAAATATTTACGAGCCACATGGCAGACAAAGTGTTAAAGTGATACATGTAAGTATTTATAAATAGAAAAAAGAGTTGAAGAGAATAGAAGAAAGCAGCAACGGGAGTTAACCTTGGTCGTTGTGTGTTGTCAAGTAGATTCTGACGCATGGAGCCCTGGTAGTGCAATGGTTAAGCTCTAGGCTGCTGACTGAAAGGTTGGGGGTTCAAACCCCCGCTCCATGGTAGAAAGATGTGGCACTGTGCTTCTGTAAAGATTACAGCTTTGGAAGCCCTCTAGGGCAGTTCTATTCTGTCCTATAGGGTCACTATGACTCCGAAGAATTAACCCTAAAGGCTGGTTTAAAAGAATATTTAAATTTTCTTCTTTCCTCTTTTCTGCATTTTCCAGCCACTTAGTGATAAAGATGTTTTACACGTTCCTAGTCAGAAAAATATGATTTTCAAATTAAAGGGAAATACAACAGTAAAAACATAATTAAAAAGAAGATATAAAAGGAAGCCAGAAAGCTTAAAAGGCTTGAAAGAATAGAAGATAAAATAAGACCATTTAAAAAGGAAAAATAACTGGGACTAGTACAAATAAGAATGAGAAAATATACTAAAATCCTACAAAAGAGCGAGGTATGATATGAAAAGTCAATAGCCAGAAAGAAGGTTAAAAAAAAAAAACCTCTAGGAAGCAGGCAAATGGTGAGAGAGACCTTATCCAGGTCCTGCAAGTGAGAGGCCCTGGTGGAGGTCCAGAAGCATCCTTTGGAGAGCAGGGGCTCTTCATGCAGCTCCCTGAGACAGAGACACAGTCCCTTTGGCAACAGTCTGTGGCCACCAGGCAGGCAGGGCCACACCATCCAGGGACCACCACCTTATTTCAGAGTCGTGTGGGCATTTGTCTAGCATCCCCAGGACTGCAAACCCCTTGAGGGACAGGGCAGGGCTGCTACATGCCTAAGTCCCTGCTAGGGCCTTACAGAGGGAAGACCATCCATAACTTCCCCATCTCCTGCCCCTGGACCACACTGAGGCCTTTAGGCTCTATGCCTTGGCATTCTCAGATCAGGCCTACAGTCCAGCCCAGGCGAGTACCCTCACCAATCTCAGCCTCAGCTCGCACCCCACTTTATGGAGCTGTTGTTGCACAGATTAATCAGATGATGTTTGCAAAATGCTTGGCACACAGTAGGTGCTTAACAAATGCCTAGGGAGTAAGTGACTATGCGTGGCATCCCATCCTCCAAGTTGTAGCACAGAAATTCAGAATTCTAGCCTGCCTGGGCTCCAGGTGGACACCTATCTGTCCTCCCACAAAGATAGACAGGCCCTTCATAGCAGCAGCTCCCTTCAGCCTGCAGAAGAAAGAAGGCCCCAATCTGCCCTGTGGAAACCCCGGGCCAGCCAGGGAGACTCGTTGTGCAAGAGAGAACGGGGTTCTGCAGGCACAGAAGGGCACCCTGAGAGTGGCTGTGAGCCCTCGGTGGCTCCCCTCCCCGCCCAGACCCCAGCCTAGGGTCCCCGAGTCTGAGCAGCATCCTGTGAGCCTGTGAGCAGTCCAGAGCCCTCAGCCAGCTCCGTCTGGGCCCTGAGCCGCCTGCTGGCGCTACTCAAACGAGGCACATTTGTGGCCATTGGTTAATTTTTGCTGTTGTTGTTGTTGTTTTCTTTTTAATTTTTTTTCCTTCTTTTTTTTTTGTGTTTGTTTTTCTTCAGGTAATTTTAGGGCAATGCTCCTCCCTAAGTTCCAAATAAGCCCTTAACCCTATACCTCTTGTCAGCCTAGAATTGGAGCTATCGGTGAGAGTAATGGAAGCTGTTGGGGACTAGAGCAAACCCCAACCAAAACCCATTGCCTTCCAATGATGCCGACTCATTGTGACCCTATAGGACAGAGTAGAACTGCCCCACAGGGTTTCCAAGGCTATAAATCTTTACGGAAGCAGACTGCCACATCTTTCTCCCCTAGAGCAGCTGGTGGGTTTGAACTGCCAGCCTCTCGATTAGCAGCCGAGCGCTTAACCACTGCTGTAACGTGCAACAAATCACCTGAGATCTTGTGAAAATGCATATTCTTCTTCTGGAGGCCTGGAATGGGGCCTGAGACTATGCACTTCTAACCAGCTGATGCAGATGCTGTTGGTCCAGAGACCACATTTTGAGTGACAGGCAGTAGACGGTGCCCTCATGTCCATGAAATCATTAAACTGGAAGGGACTCCAGAGACCATGTTGTCCTGCTTCTCCTTGAGAACAGAAATTCTTCTGACAGTATTTCTGATGAACAGTGCCTGGCATGTACTAGGTGCTAACTAGATGTTAGTTGGCCTGGAATGGAATTCTTTCCAGGAACAGAAAGCTCTTTGGGTGGAGGCAGTACTCTCACGGTTAGAAAGCTCCTTCTGTTGAGCCAGCACAGCCTCCCCGAAACTCCCACCCACTGGCCCTGGCACACGCTGTGCTGCTTCACTCACCGTGCACTGTGGCACAGGATGGAGGCCAAGCAGAATGTCTGCAACCTAAAAAACAACCAGCAAACAAAAAGATTGAGTCCAAAAACTAAAAAGGGCACAATTAATAAATGTTGAACTGTCTACAAAGTGTGATATTTGTCAACTAGACAAATGAAATGCAACTCTTACGTAGGTAGATATAAATTATGTGGGCCAGCACTGGTGCCTGTATGTTCCCTCGTTTAATCCTCACAATAGCCCCTCTGTGAGGTGGACACTATCAGTGACATTTTACAGAGGAGAACCAAAAAAAAACTGTTACTATCGAGTAGATTCCAACTCAGAGCGACCCTATGGGACACAGTAGAACTGACCCATGGGGTTTCCAAGGCAGTAATCTCTACAGTTGGAATTGACTCGATGGCAAAGGGTTTGGGATTTTTTTTTTTTTTTGAATCTTCACAGAAGCAGACTGCCACATCTTTCTCCCGTGGAGTGGCTGGTGGGTTCAAACCACCCACTTTTCAGGTAGCAGCTGAATGCTTAACCACTGTGCCACCAGGGCTCCTCTTACAGAGGAGAAGTTGTGGCACTTTGGAGGGGATGAGGGAACCAGAGTGCTCAAAGCAAACATGCATGTAGAGATAATGCAGATCGGAAGGAAGGGAGCAGATCATCAGGACTTGACACAGGCAGAAACGTCTACATGATGCCATGGGCACGGGGAGTCACTACATGATCTTGAGCAGATAAGACTCGAGTGGCATATTCAGCAGGTGAATCCGCACCAGTGTGTGGGAGAGTCCTGGCTGAGCCACTTCACATTGCTCTGCTGTCATTATTATCAGCTGCTGTTAAGTCACCCTTGACTGATGGCAACCCCATCCACAATGGAAAGAAACACCGCCTGGTTCTGTGCCATCCCCATGATCAGTTTCAGTTTGGGCCATTGTGATCTGTAGGGTTCTCACTAGCTGATTTTTCATAGTAGGTCATCAGGCCTTTCTTCCTAGTCTGTCTTAGTCTAGAAGCTCAACTGAAACTTGTTCAGCATCATAGCAGCATGCAAGCCTCCACTGACAGATGGGTGGTGTCTGTACATGAAGCACACCGGCCAGGTATCAAAGCTGGGTCTCCCACATGGAAGGCGAGAATTCTATCAGTGAACCACCAATGACCTAGTGCACTGTTCTACTCAGTGCAAAACATGTGATAAATAGATGTGTAAGCTGGGTGTTGACTAAGACAGAATTTGGCACCAGGAGTAGGGTGCTGCTCTAACAGATATCTAAAATGTGGAAGTGGTTTTGAAACTGAGAGTGGATAGAAGACTCAGAAGGAAATGAGGAGAGCTATTACGCTGGAGATGGTGCAGACAGTGAGAAGCAGCAGCAGAGAAGTGGCAGCAGCAGAACCAGGAGACCAGCATGAGACGGCACTGGAACCTACCCATGGAGCGAGATTGCTGAGTGCCTTTGCACAGGAGGCTTCCTGGTGGAGTGGGGTGCCTCCAGGCACTTACTGGTGGAGCTAGGCTTGCTGACCTATGGAGCAAGAGAGCTGAGTGCTTTCCGGCCAAAGTTTACTGGTGGACTGGGGTGCCTCCAGGCACTTATCAGTGGAGCTAAAGAGCTTTGGGACACTTGCCCCAGCAGGGCAGACACAGGCATTGAGGCCTGAGGGACCAAGAGGCAAAGGAACCAGGAAGCAGAAGCTGAAGAGACAAGGAACACAGGAAGCAGAGTAGCCTCAGTCTCAAAGCATATGGCTACGACTCCTGGGGTCTCAAAGGTGGAGCCATGGCCTCTGGAGTTTCTAAGGGTGGAGTCCCCACTCAGACGGGCTAGGAAAATGGCATGCCTAAAGCCAAGGGAGCAGAGTTGCTGTCCCAGTGGGCCTGGAAGGTGGAGCTGAAGCCCAGGGCCAAGGGCCCTCCACTCAGAATCCAGACAATGTGGCCAATACTAAGAGTCTGAGGGTCAGGGCCATTGTGCAAATGGTCTCAGAGAACAGGGGATTATTTTCAAAGCCTTGAGGGCTAATGTAATGTGTTATGCTGACTTGCTTGGTGCCTGTTATCCCTTCTTTCCCTCTAATTTATTCCATTTGTAATAGAAATATCTAGCTTGTGCCTGTTCCGCCATTGTACTTTGGAAGCAGATAACTTGTATTCTAGGTTGCAGAGATGAGGAAGAATTTTTGGATTTTGGACTTGGAGTTGATTTAAGATTTTTGCTATGATATGATGGGATGAATGTGTTTTACATGTGTGGCAAGGACATGAATTTTGGGGGGCCAAAGTGTGTAAATGTCATGGTTTAAAAGTGTCCCCCAAAAATATGTGTATCAATTTGGCCAGGCCATGATTCCCAGTATTGTGTGATTGTCCACCATTTTGTCATCCGATGTGATTTTCCTATGTGTTGTAAATCCTATCTCTATGATGTTGATGAGATGGGATTAGCAGCAGTTATGTTAATGAAACAGAACTCAATCTATAAGATTGGATTGTCTTGAGCCAGTCTTTTTTGAGATATAAAAGAGAAGCAAGCAGAGAGACATGGGGACCTCATACCACCAAGAAAGCAGTGCCGGGAGCAGAGTGTGTCCTTTGGATCTGGAGTCCTTGTGAGGAGAAGCTCCTAGTCCAGGGGAAGATTGATGACAAGGAACTTCCCCCAGAGCTGACACAGAGAGAAACCTTTCCCCTGGAGCTGGCGCCCTGGGTTTGGACTTCTAGCCTGCTAGACTGTGAGAGAGTAAGCTTCTGTTTGTTGAAACCATCTACTTGTGGTGTTTCTGTTATATCAACACTAGATGACTTAGACAGGGGTCAAAGGAAACAACCTCTGAAGCAGGTGCCCCATTCTCCAGCCACCCCCCACCTTGTCCCAGGCTTCCCCCTCTGAATGACTCACACCCTAGGGCAGCAGGTCCAGTACTGCCCTGTTCTGGCTGAGTTGAACCTAATGAGGCAGGGCATGTTCTCCCGCCTTTAGATGGCTGACTCTGAGCACTGCTTGGGGCACCTCCCTTCACTGTGAGCACCCTCTGCCAGTGGCTCATTCACTGTGAGCACCCTCTGCTGGAGGCTCCAGGCTTGTAACATGTCTGTAATCTCTGGGCTCTGGGTCCAGCCGGTTTTCATTTTTTATTAGCATGATGGGATTTCTTTCACAGCCTCAGTGATATTAATTATAGCCTGTTGTATAACAACCTGACGCTTCACAGAGGACAGGGCTCACTGTTCCAGAGTCCTCTGACCCCCATGGCCCCAAGTTGGATTGATTTCTCGAGGACTCTGGACTCCTTCCTCCTTCCGATGCTCAGCATGAGTCTTCAGCACTCCCCCCACCGCCAACCCCATCCCTCAACAATGCCAATAGGCAGAAACCTGGGGCTTCTGACAGGTTATGCTGGGAGGTGCTCCTGAAGGATAAAGAATTCCAGAAATCAGATCTAGAAGCTGGACACAGATGGTCATGACAGGGCAGTAGACTCCTGCTCCAATAAAGAAAGGACTTTGTATCAAGCATAGACAGTTCACTTTGAAGGTAATGATGTCTACTGTTACAGGATTATTCAAAGAAGGGCCTCAGCCTTGAATCAGGCGCACCTAATGTATTCATGCATTGAGGTGTAGGGTTTTCAAAGTTCACTTAGCAACAAACCCCTTGGAGCCCTGCCCACTAGGCCTTCTTGGCACTGAGGCAACTCTGCAGAGCCCAGGATCCTTGGGGCCACAGCTGTCTCATGTGCCTTCCAACCATGACAGTCCACACCCTGCCATTCTAAGCCAATCAAATATTGTTAAACTAAAGAAGATAAGTTCATTTGAAAATCAGACACTCCCTCGGAGCGTCAAGTGTTCGTTTCTGAATTAATTCTGGCTAGACTCGGGGGCTATTCCCTGGGTGGTGCAAACAGCTAAGCACTTGGCTGTTAACCCGAAGGTTGGAGGTTCAAGTCTACCCAGAGGGGCCTTGGAAGAAAGGCCTGGTGATCTACTTCTGAAAAATCAGCTATTGAAAATTCTGTGGAGAACAATTCTACTCTACTCTGACACACATGGAGTCACCATGAGTCAGAATTGACTAGACAGCAACTGGTATGGTATAGCCTCAGGGGTTCCTGAGTTTCTGATTCATTTCTCCTCTTTTGATAGTAAAAGGCATGGAGACTTAAACACATGCCAGGAATCAGACGCTAAGTGCCTGAAGCTTGTTTCTCTTTTAATCCCCGCAATAACACTGTCATCCTCATGAGTAAAGGGAGATTCAAAGATTCCCTAAGTGACCTGCCCAAGGTCTCTCAGCTGAAAGACAGGATTTAAGTTCACGTCTGTCTGATGCTAAAGTCAGCTCACCTGCCTGCCTTTCCACTACCTCAGCCCCAGCCCATGTAGCAGCCCCACCCCAGCCACCTCCTTCATCAGGGAGCCCAGCCCACACCAAATTCCGTGCTGCATCCCTCCTTGTCCTGTCCATCCTCCAGGGCATGAAACAGGCATACAAAAAATGTGTTTAAAATGTTTGATGTGCATTGGGAAATGGCAGAACTCAACCCATAGAATATTAAGGCCATATGGGTCCATAAGAGGATTCTAGACAGTTTTTAAAAGTGTTTTCACATCTAATTTAATCTCCACGTCCATCCTGTGAAAGAGGTAAGTTTTAATAGCCCCATTTTACAGATAAGACTTGAGGCTCAGTGAAGCTGTGACCCATTCAAGGTCACACAGTTAAGGAAAGCATCTCTGCCAGACCTAAAGGAACGTGAGTTTCCAGTGGCTCAGAGGCTAAAACCCAGCTCTTCTTTCACCTGGGCCAGCACTCCTGCCCTCGCATCCCACGGCTGCAAGACAGCGGCAAACAGTCCAAATATAAAGATGTCAAGACAGTGTCATCCACATAGCTCTTCTTCTGTAACACATGCTGTTTTCTCATTATTCTTCCTCTTTTTTCTTCCTCTTCCTTTTCTCACCATAAATTGCATCCCCTGTCTAAGGAATAAATCAACTCAGTTTAGATAAAGATAACAGCAGCCTTATTCCTGTGCTTACATAATTACGGACCGTCCCTTGCATAACCGGCCGGTAGCCACACCCAAGATGTTCCTTCCATTCACTGAGCTTTTACGACATGCCAGGCAGTGTACGTGCATTAGCTCATTGCAGTCTCACGACAAGAAGTCTCTAAGATAGGTTTTGTTTTGCCCATTTTACAGATGAGGCAACGGAGGCTCAGAAAGTTGACTTGTGGCTTGTTCAGTGCCACATAGCTCACAAATGACTGAGCCAGATTGGAACTTAAGTTTACCTGAAGCTAACACCCGTGTTCTTCACCCCATGGGTCCTGTTTTGGGGTAGTCTAACCGTAGCAAGTCTCTGCCCTCTCCAGCTTTCGAACCCTTCCAGTTAACAGGATTGCCTCCTGCTTTAGTATGCTTGTAGGTTAGGCCAGACTTGGAGCTATCTAATAATAATAATAACTTGTTTGCATATTTTTTACTGTGGTGAAAACATATCCATCAAAGTATTCACCAACACCACAATTTCCACATTTACAGTTCAATGACATTGATTACATTTTTTTTAATTTTGCTTTAAGTGAAAGTTTACAGTTCAAGTTAGTTTCTCATACAGAAATCTATACGCACATTGTTATGTGACCGTAGTTGTTCTCCCTATTATGTGACAGCACACTCCTCCTTTCCACCCCGGATTTCTCGTGTCAATTCAACCAGCTCCTGTCCCTTTTTGCCTTCTCATCTCGCCTCCAGAAAGGAGCTGCCCATTTAGTCTCATGTATCTACCTGAGCTAAAAAGCACTCCCTGCATGAGTATCATTTTGTGTCTTATAGTCAAGTCTAATCTGTGTGTGAAGAATTGGCTTCAGGAATGGTTTCAGTTCTGGGCTAACAGAGAGTTCTTATAATACAGGTCTTGTACAATATTTGTCCTTATGAGACTGACTAATTTCACTCAGTATAATGCTTTCCAGATTCATCCACGTTATGAGATGTTTCTCAGATTCATCATTGTTCTTTACTGTTGTGTAGCATTCCATTGTGTGAATATACCGTAATTTGTTTATCCATTCCTCTGCTGATGGGCACTTAGGTTGTTTCCATCTTTTTGCTAACGTGAATAATGCTGCAATGAATATGGGTGGGCATCTATGTATTTGTGTGACGGCTCTTAATTCTCTAGGATATATTCCAAGGAGTGGCATTGCTGGATCCTATGCTACTTCTATTTCTAGCTTTTTAAGGAAGCGCCAAATCAATTTCCAAAGTGTTTGTATCATTTTACATTCCCACCAGCAGAGTATAAGTGTTCCAGTCTCTCCACAACCTCTCCAATATTTATTGTTTTGTGTTTTTGGATTAATGCTAGCCTTGTTGGGGTGAGATGGTATCTCATTGTAGTTTTGATTTGCATTTCTCTAACGGATGATGATGGTGAGCATTTCCTCATGTGTCTGTTAGTCACCTGAATGTCTTCTTCGGTAAAGTGCCTGTTAATATCCTTTGCCCATTTTTTAATTGGGTTGTTTGTCTTTTTGTTGTTGAGGTTTTGCAGTATCTTGTAGATTTTAGAGATTAGACGCTGATCAGATTTGTTGTAGCCAAAAATTTTGGCCCAGTCTGTAGGTTGTCTTTTCACTCTTTTGGTGAAGTTTTTGATGAGCGTAAGTGTTTGATTTTTAGGAGCTCCCAGTTAATCTAGTTTCTCTTCTGGTTTTTGTGCATTGTTACTTATGGTTTGTATCCTGTTTATGCCACGTATTAGGGCTCCTAGCATTGTCCCTATCTTTTCTTCCATGATCTTTATCATTTTAGATTTTATATTTAGGTCTTTGATCCATTTTAAGTTAGTTTTTGTGCATGGTGTGAGGTATGGGTCTTGTTTCAGTTTTTTGCAGATGGATATCCAGTTATGCCAGCACCATTTGTTAAAGAGACTGTCTTTTCCTCAATCAACAGACTTTGGGCCTTTGTCAAATATCAGATGCTCATAGATGGATGAATTTACGTCTGGTTTCTCCATTCTGTTCCATTGGTCTGTGTGTTTGTTGTACCAGTACCAGGCTGTTTTGACTACTGTGGTGGTATAATAGGTTCTAAAACCAGGTAGTGTGAGGCCTCCCACTTTGTTCTTCTCCTTCAGCAATGCTTTACTTATCTGGGGCCTCTTCCCTTTCCATATAAAGTTGGTGGTTTATTTCTCCATCTCCTTAAAAAATGCCGTTGGAATTTGGATCAAGATTGCATTTATCTGTAGATCGCTTTGGGTAGAATTGACATTTTCACAATGTTGAGTCTTCCTATCCATGAGCAAGGTATGCTTTTCCACCTATGTAGTTTTCTTTTGGTTTTTTGCAATAATGTCTTAGAGTTTTCTTTGTATAGGTCTTTTACATCTCTGGTTAGATTTATTCCTAAGTATTTTATCTTCTCTGGGGCTATTGTAAATGGTATTGATTTGAGAGATTTCTTCTTTGAAGTTGTTGGTGTAGAGGAATCCAACTGATTTTTGTACGTTTAGCTTGTATCCTGATACTTTGCTGAAATCTTCTACTAGTTCCAGTAGTTTTCTTGTGGATTCTTTGGGGGTTTTCTGTGTATAAGATCATATCATCTGCAAATAGAGATACTTTTACTTCTTCCTTACCAGTTTGGATGCTCTTTCTTTTTCTAGCCTAGTTGCTATTGCTAGGACCTCCAGCACAATGTTGAATAAGAGTGGTGATAAAGGGCATCCTTGTCTGGTTCCTGTTCTCAAGGGGAATGCTTTCAGACCCTCTCCATTTAGGGTGATGTTGGCTGTTGGCTTTGTATAAATGCCCTGAATTATGTTGAGGAATTTCTCTTCTATTCCTATTTTGCTGAGAGTTTTTATCATGAACGGGTGTTGGGCTTTGTCAAAGGCCTTTTGTGCATCAATTGATAAGACCATGTGGTTCTTACCTTTTGTTTTATTTATGTGGTGGATTGCATTGATTGTTTTTCTAGTGTTGAACCATCCCTGAGTAGCCGGTATGAATCCCACTTGGTCATGGTGAATTATTTTTTTGATATGTTGTTGAATTCTACTGGATAGAATTTTGTTGAGGACTTTTGCATCTATGTTCATGAGGGATATTGGTCTGTAATTTTCTTTTTTTGTGATGTCTTTACCCAGTTTTGGTATCAGGGTTATGGTGGCTTCATAGAATGAGTTTGGGAGTATTCCATCCTTTTCTATGCTCTGAAATACCTAGTAGTGGTGTTAACTCTTCTCTGAAAGTTTGGTAGAATTCTCTAGTGAAAATGTAAGGGCCAGGACTTTTTTTTTTGTTGGAAGTGTTTTAAATTATCTTTTTAATCTCTTCTTTTATTGTAGGTTTATTTAGTTGTTCTACCTCTGTTCGTGTTAGTTTAGGTAGTGTCTTAGTTATCCAGTGCTGCTACAACAGAAATGTGAAAAGTGAATGGCTTTAACAAAGTAAAGTAGGCGAAAAGTCCAAATTCAGGGCGTCAGCTCCAGGGGAAGGCTTTCTCTCTCTGTAAGTCTTCTCGTCAATCTTCACCCAGACTAGGAGCTTCTCAGCACAGGGACCCCAGGTCCAAAGGACGTGCTCTGCTCTGGGCGCTGCTTTCTTGGTGGTATGAGGTCCCCCTTTTTGCTGTCTTCCCTTTCCTTCTATCTCTTGTAAGATAAAAGCTGGAGTAGGCCATACCCTAAGGAAACTCCCTTTACATTGGATCAGGGATGTGACCTTAGTAAGGGTGTTACAATCCCACCCTAATCCTCTTTAACATTAAATCACAAAATGTAGGAAAATCACACAATACTGGGAATCATGGCCCAGCCAAATTGATACACACATTTTTGGGGGGACATAATTCAATCCATGACAAGTAGGCAGTGTGTTTCTAGAAATTTGTCCATTTCCTCTAGGTTTTCAAATTTGTTAGAGTACAGTTTTCCATAGTAGTTTGTTATGATATTTTTAATTTCAGTTGGGTCTGTCGTGTTATCTCTCATCTCATTTCTTATTCGGGTTATTTGCTTCTTCTCCTGTTTTTCTTTTGTCAGTTTGGCCAACAGTTTGTCTATTTTGTTGATCTTTTCAAAGATCTAGCTTTTGGTCTTGTTAACTCTTTAAATTGTTTTTCTATGTCATTTAATTCCGCTGTAATTTTTATTATTTGCTTTCTTCTGGTGCCCAAAAGCTTCTTTTGCTGCTCTCTTTCTATTAGTTCGAGTTGCAGAGTTAATGTTTTGATTTTGGCCCTTTCTTCTCTTTGGATGTGTGCATTTATTGCTATAAATTGACCTCTGAGCACTGCTTTTGCTGTGTCCCAAATGTTCTGGTAGGATGTGTTTTCTTTCTCATTTGATTTTGTGAATTTCTTTACTCCATCCTTAATTTCTTCTATAAGCCAGTGGTTTTTGGGCAAGGTGTTGTTCAGTTTCCATGTGTTTGATTTTTTTTCCTTGCTTTTTCTGTTATTGATTTCTACTTTTATGGCTTTATGGTCAGAAAAGATGCTTTGTAATATTTTGTTGCTTAGGATTCTGTTAAGGCTTGCTTCATGGCCTAATATGTGGTCTGTTCTGGAGAATGTTCCATGTGTGTTGGAAAAGGAAGTATACTTGGCTGCTGTTGGGTGGAGTGTTCTGTGTATGTCTATGAGATCAAGTTGGTTGATTGTGTAGCATTTAGATCTTCCATGTCTTTATTCAGCTTCTTTCTGGATGTTCTGGCCTTCACTGAAAGTGGTGTGTTGAAGTCTCCTACTTATTATTGTGGACCTGTCTATCTCTCTTTTCAATTCTGCTAGAGTTTGTTTTATGTATTTTGGAGCCCTGTCGTTGGATGCATAAATATTTATTATAGTTATGTCCTCCTGGTGTATTGACCCTTTAATCATTATATAGTGTCCTTCCTTATCCTTTGTGGTGGATTTTACTTTGAAGTCTATTTTGTCAGAGATTAATATTGCCACTCCTACTCTTTTTTGATTGCTGTTGGCTTGATACATTTTTTTCCATCCTTTGAGTTTTAGTTTGTTGTGTCTTTAAGTCTAAGGCACATCTCTTGTAGGCAGCGTATAGAAGGATCATGTTTTTTTTATCCATTCTGCCACTTTCTTTCTATTGGTGCATTTAGCCCATTTACATTCAGCATAACTATTGATCGGTATGAGTTTCGTGCTGTCATTTTGGTGTCTTTTATTTGTGTTGTTGACAGTTTCTTTGTTCCACTTAATTTTCTGTGCTAAGTCATTTTTCTTTATGTATTATCTTTTCATCTTTTTCGTTGTTGTTGATTTTGTGTTTGCTGAGTCTTTATGTTTTTTATTTTGATGTGTAGGATTGTTAGTTTCCTTTGTGGTTACCTTAATATTTCCCCCTATTTTTCTAAGTTTATACCACTCTTTTACTTCTTTATATCGCCTTGACTTCCTCTCCATATGAAAAATCTATGTCAACGTTTTTTAAGTCCTGTTTTTTGTTCTAATGTTGTCATCTTTTACATATTGACATCTGTTTCCCTATTTTCAGTGTTTCAGCTTTGATTTACTTTTGCGACTTCCCTATCTGGGTTGATATTTGGTTGCTCTGTCCTGTGTTCTAGTCTTGGGTTGTTATCTGATGTTACTGATTTTCTAACCAGAGGACTCCCTTTAATATTTCTTGTAATTTTGGTTTGGCTTTTTGCAAATTCCCTAAACTTATGTTTATCTGGAAATGCCCTAATTTTGCCATCACTATTTGAGAGACAGTTTTGCTGGATATATAATTCTTGGCTGGCAATTTTTTTCCTTCAAGGCTTTATATATGTCATCCCATTGCCTTCTTGCCTCAATGGTTTCTGCTGAGTAGTCTGAGCTTATTCTTATTGACTCTCCTTTGCAGCTGACTTTTCATTTATCTCTAGCTGCTCTTAAAATTTTCTCTTTATCTTTGGTTTTGGCAAGTTTGATTATAATATGTCTTGGTGACTTTCTTTTGGGATCTACCTTGTGTGGGTTTCGATGAGCATCTTAGGTAGATATTTTCTCATCTTACATGTTATCAGGGAAGTTTTCTGCCAACAAATCTTCAACAATTCTCTCTGGTTTTTCTGTTACCCCCCCATTGCCCCGTTCTGGTACTCCAGTCACTCATAGATTATTCCTCTTGATAGAGACCCACATAATTCTTAGGGTTTCTTCATTTTTTAAATTCTTTTATCTGATTTTTCCTCAAATAAGTTGGTGTCAAGTGCTTGATCTTCAATCTCACTAATTCTGACTTCCATTGCCTCAATTCTGCTCCTATGATTTTCTGTTGAGTTGCCTAATTCTGAAATTTTATAGTTAATCTTCTGGATTTCTGTTTGCTGTCTCTCTGTGGATTCTTGCAGCCTGTTAAATTTGTCCTTATGCTCTTCTCTAATCTTCTTAAGTTCCTCTATTGTTTTCTCAGTGTGTTCCTTGGCTTGTTCTGAGTTTTGCTTGATCTCCTTCCTGATCTCTTGAAGAGTTCTGTATATTAATCTTTTGTATTCTACCTCCAGTAATTCCAAGAAGTTCTCTTCTTCTGGAAAATTTCTTGATTCTTTGTTTTGGGAGCTTGCTGAAGCCATCATGGTCTGCCTCTTTATGTGATTTGATATCGACTGTTGTCTCCCAGCCATCAATAAGTTATTAAATTCATGTATTTTATGTTTGCTTATTGTATCCTTGCTCTTATTTTGTTTTGTTTTGATATGCTCAGATAGGCAGCTCATGTGAGCTAGTTTGATTATTGACACCTTTGAAGCTCTAATGTCCTGTCACCAGGTGGTTAGATCTGTTACTAGGAATGTGAGCCCAGGAGTCCATTTACTTTTCTTGTATGGATTCAGCTCAGGTGTCCAGGTAGTCGGCCACCAAGTTTGTAGTGCAGGCTCATCTACAGTCCTAGACGGGCAGGAGTGATTGGTGTAGGCACAGTAGGGGGTCATGCATTGAGCCAGGCAGGAGGCTGACAGCTGCTCCTGAGTGTCTGAAAGGAAAGGGTGTCCCTGTTCCCCAGAGTGCATAGGTGGGTGGGTTTCACAGCCGGACTATGGGCACACAATGTTGTTGGCTGTAAGGACTGGGAGACACCACTTATTCTTGGACCCCTGTCACAGGTGGCTAGATGGCATGGGTAGACCTACCAGTCCTCAGGTCCCTGATGTGGGTAGGTGAGGACTCTGCTTAATGGACAGAGTGGTGTCAAGTATCATGAAACCACCACTCCACCATATAGCCGATACAGTTGAAGTTAGGCTTCAGGTATATGCCCTGTTGTATTGTGCTAATGAAGGCCTATGCTGTTGAAATTGGCCAACACAGGTCTATGCAGGGGTGAAAGACATTCAAAGTCTTTGGACCCCTTATGCTTGTGCCTAGGCAAAGGAGCTGTGCCTGCCCTGAGTTCCTGGCTTAGGGGAGCTTGCAGATTATTTTTTCCCTGTTTATTAATATGTTCTCTCTCCAAGGCCAAGATAATGGCTCAGGGCATGTGACAGGTCCTACTTCCAGCCCAGGGGACATGGCAATTACTGAAGCAAGCCCAGGACCCAGTGCAGAGTGAGGAGGAGGGAGGTAAATGGGAGAGAGTTTCTTCCCAAACAGGGTATTTTTTGATCCTCTTGGTGGGTTAGATGCATGTACTTATCTTTTGCCAATTCAGTGCTGCTTTTCATTGGTTCTGGAGGCTTGAGCAGACTCTGCTGCTTGGTCTGTCCCAATGTGGAAAACACATCCCGAGCACCACTGCTTGCCTCACCATGCATGCAAGCTGATTCGTCCTGCAGAGTGCCAGTTCTCACCGGGTCACGTTTGACAACTCCTCACTGCTTCTTAACTATCTTTCCTTCCCCCTTCCACTCAGTCTGATTTCTCAACTTTGCCTTTGATGTTCAAGGCTCCTAGATTGTCACATATAATCGATTCACTTGTTTTTTTTTTTTTTTTGGGTCTTTGTTGTAAGAGGGACCACAGGAAGTGTCTGACTACTCCACCATCTTGGCTCCACCTCTGATAACATTTTTTATGTTGTACCACCATTATTGATAACCTTTTCCAAAATATTTCACCACCATTAACAAACTCAATGCCCCCAAACAAAAACTCCTTCTTTCCCCCTCCTCCCTACCCCTGGTAATCATCAATAAGCTTTGGTTTCTGCTATTTGCTTATTTCATGTAAGTAAGATCGTATAGTATTTGTCGTTTTGTGACTGACTTATTTTGCTCAGCATAATGTTTTCAAGGTTCATCCATGTTGTGGCATGCATCAGAACTTCATTTCTCTTTACGGCTGCAATAATTACTATTATCATTATGCTTTGGGTACTTACTTCAATACACAGTATACACTATGTCCTTCAGTCCCCACAAATGCTCTGAAAGGTAGATACTGCTATCCTCATTCTACAGATGAGATAACTTAGGCCTGGGGGCTCAGTAACTTGCCATGGTTACACAGCTTTGTGTGTGGTTGCATGAAGATTTGGATCCAGGTCTGTCTGACACTTGAGCCCTTTCCTTTAACCACCTCACTCCCTCACCTTACCTGCCAGGTTTGCTGTTCTTCCAAATATGACATGAACTCTCTGCTTTCAGAGACAGGCTGGCAGGAGTGGCTCTGGTCAGTTTGGCCAACATATCAGGAAACTCAGAACACTGAATTCCCTGTCACCTTGGTTTCACCTGAGGCTGGCTGCCTTTCTCTGAAGGAGGACTGCTCTGGCTTTCAGGATGGATGCCAGATGACAGCTAGAGTGTCTGCTGGAACCCTGGGAACATATGTGACTCGCCTATTTGGAGGTACAAAGGATACTGAAGCTCAGACTGTTTAAAAACAGTTACTTTTCTTTCAGTGAGATGTATGTGTAGTGCTCATCCTCCAAACAGTAGAAGAGTGAGGTATTTAGATCAACCATGGTGGGGGTGGGGCATGAGTCTGCCATGGAGCTTATTAATGCAGAAGTAGATGGATGTTAGGTGGAGAGAGAGAGAACCAGTGAGGGCTCTCTTGGTTGCAAGTGACAGGAAACCCAACTCAGACTGGTTTAAGCAAAAAGTGGATTTATTGGCTCATACAGCTGAACAGCCCAGCAGTAGAGCTTAAGGTACAGCTTGATCAGGGGGTCAAAGGATGACTCCAGGACCCAGCTTCTCAGCTCTACTCTCCTCCGCATTGGCTTCAGTCTCCTGTCACTGCAAGATGGCAACCACGTCTCCAAACCTTATACCGTCTCAGGAAAAAGGAAAAGGTAAGTCCAACAAGTCAAACAACAAATGTCAACAGTAAGCTTCATCGACTCTAACTGGCCTGACTTGGGGTCTGACGAAAGACTGACACAGGGAAATGAGATGCTTTAATAGACAGGGCTGGGGCACATACCACCTTTGGAGCTGGTGTCAATATCACTCATCTGCTTGGACTTAGAGTGAAGGAGAGTGTTATAGATTAAATTGTGTACCCCAAAATATATGTTGGAATCCTAACCCTTACACTTGTTTTCTTTGCTATGTTAATGAGGCCATATCAGTGTAGCGTGTGTCCTAAACTTAATCACTTCTGAGTTATAAAAAGAGCAAATTAGACACAAAGGCAGGCACAAATTAGGGAAGATAGATGCCATGTGAGAATCACCAAGGACTGCTCATAGCTACCGACAAGGAAGGAATCAGCACAACCAAGACCCTAATTTGGACTTACAGCATCCAGAACTATGAGGAAACAAATCTCTGTTCTCTAAAGTCATCCACTTGTGGTTTTCTGTTACAGCAGCACTAGGAAACGAAGATAGAGGGGTAGTGCCCTCAAAGCAATATTGGGATGCTATTATTGGTTTGAGTCCAGACAGAGGCACCTAGAAAGAAAGCCTTGGTGATCTACTTCTGAAAAAAATCAGCCATTGAAAACCCTACGGATAAAAATAATACTAACAGTAGTTCTGTAGCTGGAAGGGAAACAACACTAGAAAGTAATTCAAAGCTATACATATAAAGAAAGATCCTTAATAAAGGGAAATGCTAGGACAAGTATAAGGGCTAGTAATAAGGTATTCATGCTTGATAATTCTAAATGTTTTGTCCTTCATGTTTTTAAATAACAAATATATAAAATCAAGAATAAAATTATGTTATAGGGCACATGAAATATAAAGATGTAATTAGTGATAATAACAACAAAAGGGGGAGGAGAGGAATGGTATAGGTATAGAATTTCTTGTGTGTCACTGAAGTTGGTACCAGCTTACCCTAGAATGTTATAAATATAAGCTCTTAAATATAATATTAATGGTAACCACTAAGAAAATATTTTTTAAAAATACACAAAAGGAGAGGAGAAGGGAATCAAAAAGGCTCACTACAATAAGCCAATGAAACGCAAAAGCAAGCAGTAGTAAAGGACGAAGACAAAAAAGGCTTAAGACACAAAAAAAATAAATAATAAAATGGCAGAAGTAAGTCACTTCTTATCAGTAATTACAGTGAATGTAAATAGACTAAATGCTCCAATCAAAAGGCAGAGAGTGGCAGAAAAAATAAAATAAAAAAATTTTTAAAAAATGATCCAACTATATGCTGTTTACAAGAGACACACCTTAAACCCAAGGACACAAATAGTTTGAAAGTGAACGGATGGGAAAAAAATATTCCATGCAAATAATAACCAAAAGAGAGCTGGGGTGGAAATCCTAATATCAGAGAAAGTAGACTTTAAGACAAAATCTGTCACAAAATGGGCAAAATGAACAGAAACTTCACCAAAGAGGACATCCAAACAGCCAACAAATATATGAAAAGATGTTTACGATTATTAGCAGTTAGAGAGATGCAAATCAAAACTACAATGAGATACCATCTTACTCCGGCTAAAATGGCACTGATTAAAAAAAAATAGAAAACAACAAATGTTGGTAAGGATGCGGGGAGATTGGAACGCTTATCCATTGCTGGTGGGACTGTAAAATGGTACAACCACAATGGAAAATGGTATGGTGCTTTCTCAAAAAACTAGAAATAGAACTACCCTATGATCCAGCAATTCCACTTCTAGGTATATACCTTAGAGACATAAAAATAATGACATGAACAGACATATGCACACCTATGTTCATTGTGACCTTATTCACAATACAAATAAATGGAAACAACTGAAGTGCCTGTCAGCAGATGAATGGATAAGCAAATTGTGGGACATATAGACCACGGACTACATTGCAACCATAATGAACAATAATGAGTTCATAAAACATATTATAACATGGAAGGAACTGGAGGGCATAATGCTAGGTAAAATAAGTCTAGCATATAAGGAAAAATATTGTATGATCCTCTTTTATAAGAAGACAAGAACTGATAAATATAGAGAGACCAATGTTCATTGGTAGTTACCAGGGACAGGACAGGGGTGGGGAAATTACACTTTATACCATACAGACTAGTTACTTTTGTAATGGGAAACATGGCACCGAATGTCAATGAAGTAAGCATAGCAAAACCAAAGTAAAAATGAGTGTTTGAGCACATATGATGGGTATAGGAAAATTGGTACATGGGTAGTTACAAGTGTGTACATAGGTGAGAACAGATAGTAGTATCCATAGGTATGTGTAAATACAAATATGTGGGGGCAAACACATATATTCATTGAAGACACAGATATGGATACTCCTCAGACATAACCAAACACCTTTCAACATTGGTTTTCTGGGTTTGAAGCCTTAGGACCATAGTCTCAAAGGACAACTCAGTCAATTGGCGTAACATAGTTCACAAAAATCATGATCTACATCCTAGTGACGTGAATAGCGTCTAAGGTCTTAAAAGCTTGGGAGTGACCATCTAAGACACAACTACTGGTCTCTCTTCACCGGGAGAAAAACAGTAAGAAAGTAGCTGTGATGGTTAAGATTGTGTGTCAGCTTGGCTGGGCCATGATTCTCAGTGTTTATATGTGATCACTCCCATGATTGAATTATGCTGGGAGTAGCCAATCAGATGAAAGATAGTTTCCTTACGGGTGTGGCCTGCATCTGAATATAAGCAGATGTTCTGGCTTTTTGCTCACTCGGGATCCTGCAGCTGCCTCTTGTCATCTCACCTTTGGCTCTTGGGACTTGAGCTGTCAGCTTATCTGCTGAACTTGGGATTCGTTAATCTTCACAGCCTGTGAGTGGAGCCCTGCTCTCTGACCTGCAGATCTTGGGCTCGCCAGCTTCTGTGTCTGCGTGAATTGGGAAAGGCCTCTACCCTGATCCATGGACTTGGGACATTCTAGCCTCTACAGTCCCATGAGCTTTTTCCTTGATATAAATCTCTTTATAAATACATTTATACACTTCATTGGCTTTGCTTCTCTAGAGAACCCAGCCTAAGACAGTAACCAAAAGCACAGAGAAGAAACAAGTCTGTACCAGCAACAACCTCGTCTACACTGAGACCAGAAGAACTAGGTAGTTCCCAGTTACCATCACTGACCATTCTGACCCGGGTCACAATAGTTGGTCCTGGATAGAATGGGAGAGAAATATGGGGAAGCACTCAAATTCTTATAAAAAACAAAACAAACAGACAAATGGGAACAGTAGACAACAGAGGACTCCCTAACACTATCACCCTGAGACACTTTTTAAAACCTAGAATACAGCCTATCCCTTGAAATCACCTTTTAGCGAAATAGTAGAGTGCACACAAAATAAAGGATACTACCTGTAAGATTGGTGCCCTAATTAAAAACCATCAGTATGAGACCAAAAGGTCAATGATCATTCAGAAGCAAAGATGAGAAGATAAGGGAGCAGGGAAACTAGAGTACTGAAAAGGGAACAAACACAATTGAAGAGAATGTTGACACACTGTGATAAATGTAACTAATGTCACTGAACAATTTGTGTGGAAATTGTCAAATGAGACCCTAACTTGCTGGGTAAACTTTCACCAAAAACTCAATAAAATGTTATTTGAAAAATATAAAATTTGTTAGAAGAGATAAAGATGGACATTATATAGTGATAAAAGGGTCAATTAATCAAGAAGATTTAACAATCATACATATATCCAACATCAGAACACTTAAATATATAAAGCAAACACTTATTGAATTGAAAGGAGAAATTAATAGTACTACAGTAATAGAAACTTCAATACATCGTTTTCAATATTGGACCAAACCTGTTGCCATCGAGTCAATTCTGACTCACAGGGACTCTATAGGACAGAGTAGTACTGCCCCATATTGTTTCCAAGAAGTGGTTGGTGGATTCAAACTGCTGACCTTTTGTTTAGCAGCCAAGCTCTAATCACTCTGCCACCAGAGCTCCTTCAATATTGGACAGAACATCTAAAAAAAAGATCAACAAGGAAACAGAGGACATGAATGACACTATAAACCAATCAGACTTAACGGACATATATAGAACGCTCTACCCCAAAACAGCACAACATACATTCTACTTCAGTGCCTATGGATCATTCTTCAGAATAGACCACATGTTAGGTCACAAAGGAAGTCTAGATAAATTTTAGAAGATCGAAACTATACAAAGTATTTTCTCTGACCACAGTGGAGTAAAGTTAGAAACCAATAACAGAAAAAAAAAACTAGAAAATACACAAACATATGAAAATTAAACAACAACTATTAAACTACCAACGGGTCAAAAAAGAAAAGAGAAATGACAATTTTCTTATCGTCAAATGAAAATGAAAGCAAATTATACCAAAACTTGTGGGATGCAGTGAAGGCAGTACTCAGAGGGAAACTTATAGTAATAACTGCCTACATAAAAAAAGAAGAAAGACCTCAAATTAACAGCTTAACTCAACAACTACAGGAACTAGAAAGAGAAGAGAAAACTAAGCCTAAACCTACTGGAAGAAAGGAAATAACAAAGATCAGAGCAGAAATAAATAAAATCAAAAACATAAAAACAATAGAGAGAATCAACAAATCACAAGTTCATTCTTTAAAAAGATCAATAAAATTGACAAACGTTTAGCTAGACTGACAAAGAAAAAGAGAGAAAAGATGCAAATAACCAAAATAAGAAATGAAAGAGGGGACATTACAACTGACCCAATAGAAATAAAGAGAATTATGACAGAATATTGTGAACAACTGTATGGCAACAAACTGGATAACCTAGATGAAATGGACAAATCCTTAGAAGTACAAAACCTATGCATGCTAACTCAAGAGGAAATAGAAAGTCTCAGTAGATCCATAACAAGTGAAGAGATCAAATCAGTGATCAAAAACCTCCTAACAAAACAAAGGCCTAGACCAGATAGCTTCACTGGGGACTTCTATCAAACATTTAGAGAAGTATTGACACCAAGGCTGTTTAACCTCTTCCAAAAGACAGAGAAGGAAGAAATACTCCCTAATTCATTCTATGAAGCAAACATAACCCTGACACCAAAACCAGACAAAGACACCACAAGAAAAGAAAACTACAGGCCAATATCTCTTATGAATGTAAGTGCAAAAATCCTCAACAAAATACTAGCGAACAGAATCCAACAGCATACTAAAAGAGCCATACACCATGACCAAGTGAGATTTATTCTGGGAGTGCAGGGATGGTTCAACATTAAAAAAATCAATCAACGTAGTACGCCACATTGATAGAACAAAGGAAAAGAACCACATGATCATCACTATGGATGCAGAAAAAGCATTTGATAAAATCGAACACCCTTTCTTGATGAAAACCCTAAAGAAGATTGGAATAGAAGGGAAATTCCTGAATATGATTCAGGGTGTATATGAAAAGCCAACAGCCAATATTATACTTAATTTGGAAAGACTGAGAGCTTTCCCCTCGAAATCAGGAACAAGATGAGGGTGCCCGCTCTCACGACTTCTATTAAGTATTGTATTAAAAGTCCTAACCAGAGCAATAAGACAAGAAAAAGAAATAAAAAGTAGCCAGATTGGAAAAGAAGTAAAATTATCTCTATTCAAGGATGATATGATCCTATGTATAGAAAATCCCAAAGAGTCCACAAGAAAACTTCTGGAGCTAATAGAGGAATTTAGAAAAGTAGTAGGGTACAAGGTCAACAAATAAAAATTAGTTGGGTTTCTATACACCAGCAATGAGAAATCTGAAAGGGAAGTTAGAGAAACAATTCCATTTACAATAGCATCTAAGAGAATAAAATACCTAGAAAAAAATCTATCCGGGGACGTGAAGAACTTATACAATGAAAACTATAAAACACTGCTGAAAGGGATTAAAGAAGACTTAAATAAATGGAAATATATTCCATGTTTATGGATTAGAAGACTTAATATTGTTAAGATGCCAATACTATCCAAAGCAATCTATAGATTCAACGCAATCCCAATCAAAATCCCAACATCTTCTTTACAGAAATAGAAAAACAAACCCTCAACTTTACATGCAATGACAAGAGGCCTCAAATAGCGAAAACAATGTTGAAAGAGAAGAAGAAAGTAGAAGTACTCACACTTCCTGATTTTAAAACATATTATACAGCTACATAATCAAAACAGCCTGGTACTGGTGTAACAGTAGATATATAGACCAATGGAATAGAATAAACCCAAATATCTATGGTCATCTCATTTTTAACAAGGGTGCTAAGTTCATTCGATGGGGAAAGAAGAGTCTCTTCAATAAATGGTGCTGGGAAAATTGGATTTCCACATACAGAAAAATGAAACAGGATCCATACTTCACACCATTCACAAAAACAAATTCAAAATGGGTTAAGGACCTAAACATGCCAACTAAAACCATAAAATTCTTAAAAGAAAAAACAGGGGCAACACTGTCAGGCCTAGCTTTTAACAATGAATTATCTAATATAATAACAAAAGCACAGACAACAAAAGGCAAAATAAATAAATGGGACCATTTAAAAATTAAAAACTTGTGTTCATCAAAAGACTTTACCAAAAAAGTGAAAAGGACAAGCTACCAACAGGGAGGATATCTTCAGAAACCTTATATCTGATAAGAATCTAATAACCAAAAAGTATATAAAACTTTGACAGCAACAAAAAGACAAATAACCCTATCATAAAATGGGCAAAAGATTTGAAGAGACATTTCACCAAAAAGGACATTCAAATGGCCACCAAATACATGAAAAGATGCTCAGCATCATTAGCCATCAGAGAGATACAAATCAAACCCACAATGAGATACCATTTCACTCCCACTAGGATGGCTAATATTAAAAAAAAAAAAAAACAGAAAATAACAAATGTTGGTGAGGATGTGGGAAAATTGGAACCTTGCCGTTGCTGGTAGGAATGCAAAATGGTACAGTCAATCTGAAAAACAGTGCGGTGGTTCCTCTAAAAGCTAAAAATAGAACTACCATATGACCCAGCAATTCCACTCCTAGGTATATACTCAAAAGACTTGAAAGCAGAGACTCAGAGACTTGTACACCAATGTGCATTGCAGCACTATGCACAATAGTCAGAAGGTGGAAACAATTTAAATGCCCATCAACAGATACATGGATATAAACAAAAAGTGGTGCATATATACAATGGAATACTACTCAGTCAGTAGAAGAAATGAAATCTTGATACATGCTACAATATGGATGGAGCTGTAAGACATTATGCTGAGTGAAATAAATCAATCACAAAAGAATAAATTGTGTATGACTTCACTTATATAGAAACACAAGAAAAGGCAAATGTATACAGATCGAAGTTTATTAGTGGTTACCAGGTTAGAAGGGAGGGGGGAAAGGAGGTGTTAATGGATGGAAATATCATGTTGATTAAGGGTAGGGTTACACAGTTGATTATTACAGCTGTTGTCAATAAGTTGTACACCTGTAAAAAGTTGAATTGGCAAAAGTTGTGTGATAGATATATTTACAACAACAACAATAAAAAGAAGAGTAGCGGCTGAGGCTGCTTATGTATAACCAAAAACTTCATGGAATTTGGTTTATTGGTTTGGAAGTATCTTAGTCATCTAGTGCTGCTATAACAGAAATACCACAAGTGGATGGCTTTAACAAACAGAAATTTATTTTCTCACAGTCTAGTAGGTTAGAAGTCCAAATTCATGGTGTCAGCTTCAGGGGAAGGCTTTCTCTCTGTGTTAGCTCTGGAGGAAGGTCCTTCTAGTCAATCTTCCCCCGGACTAGGAGCTTCTCTGCACAGGAACTCTGGGTCCAAAGGATGAGTTCTGCTCCCAGTGCTTCTTTCTTGGTGGTATGATGTCCCCATCTCTCTGCTTGCTCCCCTTTCATTTTATCTCTTGTAAAGTAAAAGGTAGTACAGGCCACATCCCAGGGAAACTCCCTTTACATTGGATCAGGGATGTGACCTGAGCAAGGGTGTTACATCCCACCCTAATCCTCTTTAACCACAGGCAGATATTATGATTTATAACACATAGGAAATCACAAAAATGAAGGACAACCACACAATACTGGGAATCATGGCCTAACCAAGTTGACACATATTTTGGGGGGACACAATTCAATCCATGACAGGAAGTTTATGGTCATGGTTTCATGAGACATCCCAGTTAATTTGCCTAATAGCATTAGTACTTCTGTTCTACCTCCTAGTTCACTCCGTAGTGCCTGGGGTCTTAAAAGCTTGCAAAGCTTGCAAGTGGCCATCCAAGGTACAACAATTTGTCTCTATTCACCTGTAGCAACAGTGGAAGAAGGAGAGTCAGAAATAGGAGGGGGATACAGAATGTGTGGGTAATTGCCTCCATGGACAACTGCCTCCTTTGTCATGAGACCAGAACAACTGGATGGTAGCTGGCTACCATTACTGAACATTTTGACCAAAGATTCTATAGAAGAATCCTGATCAAAAGGGGGAAAATGTAGAACAGACTTTCAAGTTCTCATGGACGCCAGACTTCCTGGAGCCATGAAGGTTGGATGAACCACTAAGACTATTGCCCTGGGATAATCTTTAAACCTTAAACAAAAAAATCCCTGAAATCTTAAAACCAAAAACAGTTTAGGTTAACTAGTAAAAAATGCCTGCCTTGAGCATTATGTTCTTTTAAGAACTATCTATATGGGTTCAAACTGATAACAGCAACTCGAAAGATTAGATAGAAGTCTTAGAGGGCAGTGAATTTATGTTAATGGGGGAGGAACAACTCAGAAAAGGAGGATGAGAATGGTTGCACAATTCGAAGGGTGGAATCAATGTCACTAAATGGTACGTATAGAAACTGTGGAATTGGTGTATGTTTTGCTGTGCATATCCACCAACAACAAAATAAATAAAATTTTAAAAAAAAGAAAAGAAAACCATATGGAGCACAGGTCTACTCTGATACACAGGTGGTTGCCATGAGTTGGAATCACCTTGACAGAAACTCTGTGCGTATATGTGCGCACACGTGCATGTTTCTTTGTAAGAAGCAGGATGTTCAGTGTCAAAAAACAAATAACCAAAAACTAAAAAAACACAAAAATCTACTTGGGGTAGACAAATTCACATACAGATACACAATTGCAAGTTTAGAGAGCTATGCCCGGTAACTTACAGCAAGATCACGCTTCAACATTTCATTTAGAAGTCGGTTTAAAACTCAGCACATTCTTACCCATGCGAGGAAGGGGTGATTTTTAGTTATAAAGTTCCCAGGCTAGCCCAAAAAAAAGTACTTAACACATAATAAAGTGGAAATCCTGGATTTCTGCAGTGAAAGACAGCAACACCTGCAAGCACAAATGATAAATCGGTTCGAAAGAAAAGAAAACTTTGGATCGGAAACCTTCTCTTTATTTATCACGAATGCTGGTGCTTGAGAAAAAGCAAGTTTAATTAATGAGAATGAGCTGGCAGATGGAGTCTCCAGTGGGGCTCTGAAGGGGGCTTCTGAGCATTTCCAAGAGCTCAGGAGGTTGATGGCAGGGCTCTCTGTGAGATTTAATTTCCCTTCACATGTTATGGTTTTCCTTTTTCTTGATATAGGTGTATCAGGAAGAATATTCTTCTTATATTTTCCTTTTACAGGTGTACAAAGAAGACACGGAGTCCGTAAGTGGCGCAAATCGTTAAGCACTCAACTACTAGCCAAAATGTTGGTAGTTCTAACCCACTCAGAGGCACCTCAGAAGACAGGCCTGGTGATCTGCTTCTGAAAGGTCACAGCCTTGAAAACTCTATGGAGCAGTTCTGCTCTGCAACTAACATCAACAACACAAAAAAGACATGGGTTTTGCAATTGCAACCCGACCACGATTCAGGTCATTTTTGGCTCACAAAGGGACTTCAAGGGAGGGAGAGGAGAGTGGGAGATTGTCCCACAACACCCGGGGCAAGAGGTGCTAAGAGGAGGGCAGGAGAGGGGCTGAGCTCAAGGCTGCATCAAGTGAATGTGAAAGGCTGGGCCTGGAGGAATTACCTGAGCCTGCTGGAGGGAGTAGAGAGCAAGCTGCAAGATTCTCCTGCCTTATTTATCACCTCCACAAGATGCATTCAAACCCTCCTTTCTCCAATATGCAGCAGCATTTCCTCTCTCAGACTCTGGAAATCTTGGGACAGCAACCAAGCTATGCTTAGGCCTAGGCGCTCCCTGTTGGCCAGTGTGGGCAATTCTCTGACATACAAGTGCTGTTTCTGTTCCCTGAAGCCAAAAAAAAAAAAACAGTTGCCATGAGTAGATTCCAACTCATGGCAACCCCATGTGTTACTCAGTAGAACTGCTCCATAGGGTTTTCTTGGCTGTAATCTTTACAGCCTGGAAACAATCACCAGGCCTATCTTCCACAGCATTGTAGGGTGGGTTGAAACCTCCAACCTTTAGGTTAGTAGTTGAGTGCAAACCACTTGCACCACCCAGGGACCTTGGTCTCCCACATGGAAGGTGAGAATTCTGGTACTGAACCACAAACGACTTCCAAAAGTGGCTTTAGTCTATATCAGATTAGGTTTAGAATGGATGGAGGAAACAAAGTGAAACAGGTCCTTTACTGCAAGATTTCTTAGAGCCCTTAATTTCTCATTTTACGCTGGGTTTCTCAAGAATGGGTACTGTATGGAGGATTTCTTAAAATTATTTGACCAAAGAACGAGGGTTCTATGGAATATACTTGGAGAAATGCTGCTGTAGGTATTGGGGTACCCTGAAGATTTTGAAGGAGTCAAAGTGATGTGATCAGGTTTGTGTTTTGGGCAAAGAAATTTTATGACCCCATTGGGGATGGGAGGAGAGACACAGGGGAAAAGGAGAGGAGGACATATACACAATCTACTTGCTAGATGGTAACGGGTATATGGGAGACCCGAGTTCAATTCCCAGCCAATGCACCTCATGTGCAGCTGCCACCCATCTGTCAGTGGAGGCTTGTGTGTTGCTATGATGCTGAACAGGTTTCAGTGGAGCTTCCAGACTAAGACTAGAAAGAAAGGTCTGGCGCTCTACTTCCAAAAATCAGCCAATTAAAACCCTATGGATCACAACAGTCTGATCTACAACCACTTATGGGGGTGAAAGCAGGCAGGCAGGGTTTCATGCCTTTGTGCCTTGGGTTGTCATGAGTCGGGGGCTAACTCAGCTGCAGCTAATAACAACAATAAAGCCCTTCTTATGTATCACCATTTAACAGACACACTTTGAGAACCACTCGCCTACAAGATGCAACTCAGATTCCTTAACATAACGATCAAGAAAGACCCTTCCATTCTGGCCGAGACCTGCCTTTCCAACCTCGCCTTCTAGAATTCCTCCACAGTTGGGTCCTAGGTTCCTGCCATACAGAGCACACACAAATGCAATTTCAACTCTCTGTACTTTTGTTCATACTATTCCTCCTTCCTTCCCTTCTCTAGTGAGCGCCACTCAAATTATTATTATTTTATTAGTATTAATGGCCAACATTAACTGAGAACTTACTGCGTGTCAAGCACTCTCCATTCAGCTTTCTCCACTCAGACCCAGAACTTGAGCAAGACGCCAGCAGTGAATCCATAGCCTGCCGTGCTTTGATATGCCCTTTCCACCTGGTCCCTATAGTCCCATCTCCCCACGTGGTTACCCCAGACCTCCTCCACCTGGCTTGGGTCTCTATTCAAATCCCCCATCAGGAGCTCCTTCATTCTTAGAAAACAACTTTACAGCCTCTATTTAACAGGGGTGATTGAAGCCCCCAGATTCATTCATTCACTCATTTATTCAACAAATATTGACTGAGAACTGTATCCATGTGCCCTCCCAGATGCCTATTGGGCACTTGGACTCAGAGGTTTTAAGGCAGACGTGGTCCCCACCTTCACAGAGCCACAGGCCAGGGGTGGGGAGAGAGACAGGAGATACAGTGTTATGACCAATTAACTAGTTGCTAGCGCACAAAGTGCTGCCAGGAAGAAGTGTGGGGGCTCTGGAAGGGGCTTACCAGGGACTTAACCTAGCCTGGGGATTCAGAAAGGGCTTCCTAGAGGAGAAAAAAGCCCACAGGACAGATCAGAGTCTGTTTAGACAGAGAGAGACAACCTTTTGAAGGATAGAGATGGAAGGACTGAGGCGCATCTTAGGGGCTACAAGTCTGGTGTGCAGTGAGCAGGCAGGCAAGGGTAGCTTTGGAAGAGGCTGGTGAGTAACAGACCCTGGGAGTTTCCTTGAAGACTCAGCTCAGTGACTGGAGTCAACAGGCTTGGGTATAAATCCTGACTCGGCCATTTACCTGCTGTGGGACTGTGGGCGAGTTTCTTAACCTATCTTTTTCCGTATCTGCAAAATGGGGAGTCTTCTCCAACTCCCAGAAAAATGTAATAAGCACTTACTATGTGTCAGGTATTTTTCTAAGCACTTTACATGATATAACTAATTTAATCCTATAATAACCCTATGAAAGAAGATATCTTCTCCACTTAGCAGATGATGGTACTGAGTAAGCTGAAACTAACTTGTTGAAGGTAATCTAGCAAGCTGGAAGTGATAGGATCTATCTAATTAGGGCTGTGAGGGTTGAATGAGATAAAGTATGTAAAGCACTTAACACAGTGCCTGGCACACAGTAGTTGTTCAGTAACTTTTGCTATTATTTTTATTTATCCAAAAGGCAATGAGAAGATTTAAAAGGCTTTAAGCCATTGTTGTTGTTATTATTGTTAGCTGCCTTAGAGTTACCCCGACTTATGGTAACCCCATGCACAATGGACCACTATACAGGGTTTTTGTTGTCTGATTTTTGGAAGCAGATAGCCAGGCCTTTCTTCCTAGTCCATTTTAGTCTAGAAGCGCCACTGAAACATGTTCATCATCACAGCAACACACAAGCCTCCACTGACAGATGGGTGGTGACTGTGCTTGGGGTGCATTGGCCAGGAATCGATTCCGGGTCTCCTGCATGAAGGCGAGAATTCTACCACTGGACCTCCACTGCCCCCTTTAAGCCATTAAGAGGATATTTTTTGAAGAATGGATCTGAGGGGTCCAGAGTGGATGTAGAGAGAGTAGTTAGAAGGTGATTACAGGGGAAGGAGTTATTGGCTGCTGGGCGAGGCCCATGAGAGTGGAGAGGAGGATAAATACCTGAGAAATACTTTGGTGGTGAAATCACAAGCCTTGGGGATTCATGGTGTGGGACGGGGGTGAAGGAGAGGGAGTGCTAAGTTTCCGGCTGGCCCTGGTTGGAGAGTGGTGTCACTGACTGGAGCCCAGGGCGGGGGCAGGTTTGGTACGGTGACCCTGAAGGAGCTCTGTTTTGGACAAGTGGCGTGTGAGGAGCCTGGGAACGTGCTGGTGGAGGTGGCCAGCAGCGTCGAGACACACAGATTCCATTGACTGGCTCATGCTGATGAAAGGTCAGGCCGATGGAGAATGATAATATCAGCTGCCATTTGCTAGCGAGCCCTTTACTGGCGCCTGACTCGTGCCGTGTGCATAACTCTACCATTTAACCCCTCCCCACAGGCCCTGGGGAGTCCCTGGGTGATGCAAATGGTTAATGCTCAGCTACTAATGGAAGGGTTAGAGGTTGAAGTCCACCCAGAAGTGCCTTGGAAGAAAAGCCTAGCAATCTTCTGGAAAATCGGTCACTGAAAAACCTACGGAGCGCAGTTCTACTCTGCACATATGGAATAGCCATCAGTTGAAGTCAACTCGAAGGCAACTGGGACTGGTATAGTCCGTGGAGGGGAGCATTGCTCATGTCCTCACATTGTTACTGTTAGGTGCCCTCAAGTCAGTTCCGACTCATAGCGACCCTACGCACAGCAGAACAAAACGTTGCCGGGTTCTGCGCCATCCTCACAATCGTCGCTGTATTTGAGCCCACTGCTGCAGCCACTGTGTCAGTCCACCTCACTGAGGGTCTTCCTCTTTTTCGATGACCCTCCACTTTGCCAAGCATGATGCCCTTCTCCGGGAACTGGTCCCTGCTGATAACATGTCCAAAGTACATGAGACAGAGTCTCGCCATCCTCATTTCTAAGGAGCATTCTGGCTGTACTTCTTCCAAGGCAGTTTTGTTCATTCTTCTGGCAGTTCATGGTATGTTCAATATTCTTTGCCAACACCATAATTCAAAGGCAGCGATTCTTCTTCAGTTTTCCTTATTCACTGTCCAGCTTTTGCATGCATACGAAGCAAATGAAAATATCGTGGCTTTGGTCAGGTGTACCTTAGTCCTCAAAATGACATCTTTGCTTTTTAATACTTTTGAAGAGGTCTTTCACAGCAGATTTGCCGGATGCAATACATCGTTTGATTTCTTGACTGCTGCTTGCATGGATGTTAATTGTGGATCCAAGCAAAATGAAATCCCTGACAACTTCAATATTTTCTCCATTTATTATGATGTTGCTTATTGGTCCAGTTGTGAGGATTTTTGTTTTCTTTATGTTGAGGTATAATCCATACTGAAGGCTGTAGTCTTCGATCTTTGTCAGTAAGTGCTTCAAGTCCTCCTCACTTTCAGCAAACAAAAAAAAACGCATTGCTGTTGAGTCGATTCCAACTCAGCAACCCTAACAGGCAGAGTAGAACTGTCCCATATGGTTTCTAAGGAGCACCTGGTGGATTAACCAAGGTTGTGTCATTTGCACATCGCAGGTTGTTAATGAGTCTTCCTCCAATCTTGATGCCCCATTCTTCCTCATACAGTCCAGCTTCTTGGATTATTTGCTCAGCATACAGATTGAATAAATATGGTGAAAGGATACAGCCCTGACACACACCTTTTCTCATTTTAAACCATGCAGTATCCCCTTTGTTCTGTTCGAACGACTGCCTCTTGGTCTATGTACAGGTTCCTCATAAGCACAATTAAATGTTCTGGAATTCCCATTCTTCGCAATGTTATCCATCATTTGTTATGATCCACACAGTCGAATACCTTTGCATGGTCAATAAAACACAGGTAAACATCTTTCTGTTATTCTCTGCTTTCAGCCAAGATTCACCTGACATCAGCAATGATATCCCTCATTCCAAGTCCTCTTCTGAATCAGGCTTGAATTTCTGGTAGATCCCTGTCAATGTACTGCTGCAACTGTTTTTGAATTATCTTCGGCAAAATTTTACTTGTGTGTGATATTAATGATATTGTTCAATAATTTCCACATTCCACTGGATCACCTTTCTTTGCAATGGGCACAAATACGGATTTCTTGGCCAGGTAGCTGTCCTCCAAATTTTCTGGCATAGTTGAGTGAGTGCTTACAACGTTGCATCCCTTTGTTGAAGTGTCTCAGATGGTATTCTGTCAATTCCTGGAGCCTTGTTTTTTTGACAATGCCTTCAGTGCAGCTTGGACTTCTTCCTTCAGTACCATTGGTTCTTGATCGTATGTTACCTCCTGAATTGGTTGAATGTTGACCAATTCTTTTTAGTACAGTGACATTGTGTAATTCTTCCATCTTCTTTTGATGCTTCCTGCGTCGTTTAAGGAAACCCTGGTGGCATAGTGGTTAAGAGCTATGGCTGCTAACCAAAAGGTTGGCAGTTTGAATCCACCAGGTGCTCCTTGGAAACCCTATGGGGCAGTTCTACTCTGTCCTATAGGGTCCCTATGAGTCAGAATCCACTCAACTGCAATGGGTTTTTTACAGCATCATTTAATAATTTGCCCATTAGAATCCTTCAATATTGCAACACGAGGCTTGAATTTTTCCTTCAGTTCTTTCATCTTGAGAAATGCTGAGCATGTTCTTCCCTTTTGGTTTTCTAACTCCAAGTCTTCACACATTTCATTATAATACTTTACTTTGTCTTCTTGAGCTGCCCTTTGACATCTTCTGTTCAGCTCTTTTACTTCATCATTTTTTCCATTAGCTTTAGCTACTCTACATTTAAGAGCAAGTTTCAGCGTCTCTTTTGACATCCATTTTGGTCTTTTCTTTCCTTCCTGTCTTTTAAATGACCTTTTGCTTTCTTCATGTACGATATTATTGATGTCTTCCCACAACTCTTTTGGTCTTCAGTCATTAGTGTTCAATGCGTCAAATCTATTCTTGAGAAGATCTCTAAATTCAGGTGAGACGTAGTCAAGGTTGTACTTTGGCTCTTGTGGACTTGTGTTAATTTTCTTCAGCTTCAACTTGAACTTGCATATGAGCAATCGATAGTCTGCGCTGCAGTCAGCCCCTGGCCTTGTTCTGACTGCTATTATTGAGCTTCTCTATCCATCTGTTTACACAGATGTAGTCAATTCGATTCCTGTGTACTCCATCCAGCAAGGTCCATGTGTATAGTCTTTGTTTATGCTGTTGAAAAAAGATATTTCCAATGAATAAGTCACTGGTTTTGCAAAATTCTATCATGTGATCTCTGGCATGATTTCTGTCACCAAGGCCATATTTTCCAGCGACTGATCCTTGTTTTCAACTTTTGCATTCCAATCACCAGTAATTATCAATGCATCTTGATTGCATATTTGATCAATTTCAGACTGCAGAAGTTGGTAAACATCTTCAATTTCTTCATCTTTGGCTTTAGTGATTGGTGCGTAAATTAAAATAATGTCCTATGAACTGGTCTTCCTTGTAGGTGTGTGGATAGTATCTTATCACCAATAGCATTGTACTTCACGATTAGAAAACTGAAAACTGAATTCAGAGAGGTTGAATTCCTTTCCTGTGTCAAACAGATATTAGGTGGAGTGATCCAAGGGTTATCTGAATCCAGGAACCCAGAACTGAGCCATCTGCTGTCATCAAGCCCCTCCTCTGTGCAGGGCCCTGTGTAAACATCACTGGGGGATCTAACAGCAAATGGGAAAGTCCCTGTTCCCAAAGGGTGTCCACTCTCCTAAGAGCCCGTTAAAAGCCTTTTGTCTTCATCAGCCCTGCCTATCTCTTCCCATCATTGCTCCGGGCTCAAGGAAGCCCTGAAGTCAAACTGCTCTAGTTCACGGTTTCCAGAAAGGACTCCTGTGTGGGGGTGCTAGACAAAATACCCCCATTTTGTGTGCCAGCCGGTCAGGTTACCCAAGCCTGACATCCCCCCAGCTCTCTGCAGGGGTCTTCCTTCCTTCACTTAACCCCTGTTCCAGAAAGGGCAGGGGGTAAGGAAGGACAGGACTACCTTTCCCCAAATGGAAGGAATGGGCAACCAGCCCTGGCAAAATCTCCACCGAGGACGATTTCGACAGAGGCCCTCGAGGCTCCCTTTCTGCCACAGTCCCCTCTCTTCTCTCCTCTGCTGAGGGTGTCCCCCAAGTTCCCGATTTCCCAAGTTGGGCCTAGTCCTGGGACCTAGAAGGGAAGTTGGAAGGAGAGAAGAAAACAAAGCAATGCAGCCGTTTCTTAATCCTCATTGCTGGCTTTACCTCAGCTGTATTTAAATGATTAGTGAGTATGAACATTTTCTCGTAGTCTTGTGGGCTCGTATTCTCTCGAGAGACCTAATGCATGGTGTCCTTTGATCACTTACCTATTGGGATTTTACTGGTTAAATAATCATTTGAGCTCTTTATACAATAAAGAAATGACTTTTGAAATATTTAAGGCAATCTGCCTTTTTTATTTTGTTGTCACTTTTTCCTTTTCAACTTACACAAGTAATATGTGAGTACATTCTTGTAAAAAATAAAAATTCAAATACAAATAAATTAAATGTCCCCTTTGCCCACCCTCTTCTCCAATCCACTCCCCAACCCAAATGCTGCCATCAGGTCCCTCCTAATCACTTTCTACATACATAACATAGTCACACCAACATATATAGTTTTGGTTTGTGTACATTTCTCTTCTTTACATGAACAGTAGACTAGTTTGCAACTTGATCTCTTCACTTAACACACATATCTTAGAGATTATTTTTGTTTTCTTAGCATGGTTTGACTTATTTGTGTAATAATACTCTAGTCCCTTGATGACTTTGTCCATTTTTTCTAAGCTTAGAAAGTTATTCCCTCCTCCAGGTATTTGAAAAGTCTTCAATTTCTTTTTGTTACATCTTTTTTATGCTTTGATATTTATTATCATTACTCAATCTGGATAGAATTTATTTTTTGTATTATGTGAAGTGAGAGTAGAAAAAGATTTCCCCCATATTGCCAGTCAGTCCAAAGTAATTTTTTTAGTTTCAATATTTTATCTATATCCATATCAAAATTTAAAGAAGCCCTCATGGCGCAGTGGTTAAGAGCTTGGCTACTTACCACAAGGTCAGCTGTTCGAATCTACCAGCCACTCCTTGGAAACCCTATGGGGCAGTTCTACTCTGTCCTATGGGGCTGCTATGTTGGAATGACTCGACAGCAACCGGTATATCAGAATTTATTACAATTTTTACTTTACTGGTCTTAAAGAGAGCTAACTTATCTATAATATTTTAAAAATAGACCTTTTAGCTTATTTCGTTTTCAAGTGAGAGTATTGAGTATTGCCATTTTTGACATTTTCTCATGACCCAGTGATTTTTTTTCTTATTGTGTTAAAAATATATATAACACAACATTTGCCCTTTCAATGCTTTTTACATACATAATCCAGTGACTCAGTTCCATTCATATTTTGTACAACCATCAACACTATCCATTTTCAAATTTTTCCATCACACTTGACAGAAACTCAGTGTCCCCTAAGCAATGACTCCCTCTTTCCCTTTCCTCTTAGGAGGGTGTATACCCTTTGGGAACAGGAACTTTCCCATTTGCTGTCTAGGTTCCCCAGTGTTTGTTTACACAGGGCCCAACACAGAGGAGGGGCCTCATGACAGCAGATGGTTTAGCTCTGATATCCTGGATTCAGGAAAAAAAAAAATTGTAGTTTTCTTCACATATAAAATGCTACATGCTGGATTAATTTATATACCAAGGAGTTACCATGCCTTAAAACTTTAAAAAACCCCACCCCTGGTAATCACTAATGCATGTTGGTCTCTATACATTTGTCTACTCTAGACATTTCATGTAAGTGAGATCATACTATATATGTCCTTTTGTAACTGACTTACTTCACTCAGCCTAATGTTTTCAAGGTACATTCTTGTTGTAGCAAGTATCAGAACTTCATTTCTCTTTGTGGCTGATTAATATTCCATTGTATGTATCATGTTTTGTTTATCCATTCCCAAAGCAATTTTTAAGATAGCCCTTCTCTTTGCTTGTGATGGTTACTTTATTACATATTAAAATAGTATGTGTGTCATTCCCTCATTTTGAGCTACCCATTTTAATCTACTAAAACAACTATGTATTTTTGCCTTAATATCATACTATTTTAAATATCATAACTTTCTAATGTGTTTTATATCTAGAAGATCTGTTCCCTCCATCCTGATTCTTATTTTACAAAATTTTCTTTGAAGTTCTATCTCTTTTTTCTGCTAAATGAATTTTATAATCTTTTACTAAAGCTTTGAAAAAAATTCAGATTTGGATTTGTACTATGCCTGTAAATTAACTTATTCTTTCTATATTTACATTATTTAGCCTTTGAACCAAGGCATGGAGTATTCTCTTATATCAGGTCTTCTCTTATATCCCTCAGGAAAAAAAAATGTGCAGACTATACCATGCTATATTCTGGATTAATTTATATAACATGGGGTTACCATGCCTTAAAACTTTAAAAGACGACCCCTCTTCTTCCCAGTAAAACCATCTGGACTCAGAGATTTTGGGGAACAATGCTCTTGATAACTTTCTTAAATTTTCCCTCAATTCATTTAATGATTAAACTAGTATTTGTTGAAAGTACCTATTATGTGTCAGGCCCAATTCCAGGCAATAGGGATACAGCAGTGAACAAAACAACGTTCTCTTACAATTGTCTTAAAATAAAACATTCAATTTTTTAAAAACTACAATTATCTCAAAATAAAAACTTTGAATTAAAAAAAAAAAGCAAAGTCTTGTCAATTCTCAGGAGGCTCATTTTCTAGTGGGGAGGGAAGAAGGGAAACAAGTAAACAATTAAGCATAAGTTACGTCAGATGCTGGGAAGTGCTGCAGAGAAATACGAAACAGAGCAGGGGGTAGAGAAGCAGTGCTTTAGAAGCTGGTCAGGGCAGCCTCTGTCCACAGTGCTTTTGAGCAGACACTAAAGCAGGTGGTTTCAATTTTCTACTTCCGACTCTGTCAAACATAGAAACTTCTTCATTTTTTAATTTTTTTTCAGAAAATTATCTTTTGCGTTGATATTTCAAAGTTGTCAGCAATTTCACATGATATCCTTCCCTCCTTTCCTGTTTTTTAAGCCTCTCTATTTCTGTCATCATATCAACCATTTCGCTGTAAACTGTGTGCGCTTCTTGTTGGTTTTCTTCATTAAATTTGTCTGTCGGATTATTCCAACCTTGTTTTTATAAAAAGAACCAGTTCAGGAATCTATGTATTAATTCCACTGTTCTTCTTTTTTATATTCTTTCCTGCTTTTTCCCTTATTTCTTTCTTCCTCGTCTTTATTTGGGGTTTTGTGTTTCAATATTTCTAAATTGTCTAATAAATCATTATTTTATTTAACTTTTTCTAGGTTTAATGATAAAACCATTTTAAAATCTAAATAAATTTTTTATTTAAAAATTGTTTTATCGTGATAAAAATATAGATAACAAAACATTTGCCATTTTAACATTTTTACACGTACAATTCATCGCTAAATAAAATTTTGAGTAAAGCTTGCATATATACCATCGGTTTTCACAAGTGCAGTTCTTATTTGTATTATTTTCTAAATTAGCACTTTATTCTTGATTTCCCCCTTCATCCAAAAGCTATTTTGGAATATTTCAGATATTTGATTTCTAACATTAATTTCTAGCTTAATATATTGTGAACAGAATGGTGGCCCATATGACGGCTGTATTTTCAAAACTATTGAGATTTTCTTCGTGGTGGAAAATACCATCAGCTTTTAAAATTATTTTGCAGATCTTTGAAAATGGGCTGGGTAACTTAAGGACTCAAGCCAACAGTCAAGATATCTACAGAAACTGGGGAAAAGAGCAAAATGTGAACGGGAAATGAGCTTTAAAGAAGAACTGATTTTGATACAGAAGGGACAAACAACTAGCTTTTTACCTGCTACAGGCCAGGCACTGTACTTTGCATATATTATCTTATTCAGTGGTAAGGTAGGATTCTTCAGAGTGGGGAACCAAGGCTCCAGGAGGTTAAATGATTTGTTTCCAAAGTCTCACAGCTGCTCTCCCTGCTAAATGCCCTGTGCTCCTTCCTTTGCTGAGCAAGTTCCCACTTTTCTTTCAAAACTCATTCTAAACATGACCTTCTCCAGGAAGGCTTCCTACGGAGAAGAACAGGTACAGTCCTCTCTTCTCGTATAGTCATCACTTGTCTTATATCTGTGACCCTTCGTTGCCTGGGAGACCCTTGACGGCAGCCGGCCATTGAGGGTGCTCTATAAATGTTTGAAGGAATAAAAGAATGGCAGGCAAAGGGAAGGGTCCAAGAAGAGAATCCAAAATCTGAGGATTCAACATAGCAAAGCCCTCACCCCATGGTACCCTCCCCAGCAGGTGATGGCTGAGGGTTTACAGGGAATATTACTAATACTAATAGTTCATTCCATTGGCAGAGTGCTTTACCGTCTACACATCATTATCCTACATGCATTATCTTATTTGATCTTCTCAACAACCATAGGTCACTGTTATGGATTGAACTGTGTCCCCCAAAAATTGTGTGTCAACTTGGCTAGTCCACGATTCCCAGTATTGCATGATTGTGCACTATGTTGTCATCTGATGGGATTTTCCCAGGTGTTGTAAATCCTACCTCTATGATGTTAATGAGGTGGGATTAGTGGCAGTTATGTTAATGAGGTAGGACTCAATCTACAAGATTAGGTTGTGTTTTAAATCAATATCTTTCGAGATATAAAAGAGAAGTGAGTGGAGAGACGGGGGACCTCATACCACCAAGAAACAATAGTCAGGAGAAGAGCGCATCCTTTGGACCCGGGGTCCCTGCTCTGAGAATCCCCTCGACTGGGGATGATTAATGACAAAGACCTTCCCCCAGAGCCAACAAACGGAAAAGGCCTTCCCCTGGAGCTGGCACCCTGAATTTGGACTTGTAGCCTACTAGACTGTGGGAGAATAAACTTCTCTCTGTTAAAGCCATCCACTTGTGGTATTTCTGTTATAGCAGCACTAGATAAGTAAGATAGAATTTGGTACCAGAAGGGTGAGGTGCTGCTCTAACAGATACCTAAAATGTGGAAGCGGTTTTGAAACTGTGAATAGGTAGAGGCTGGAAGAGTTTCAAGATTGCCTTGAAGAGACTGTTGGTGGAATTATGGATGTCAAACACAATTCTGGTGAGGAGTCAGAAGGAAGTGAGGAGAGCTGTTACACTAGAGACAGTGCAGACGGCGAGAAGCAGCAGCAGAGAAATGGCAGCAGCAGAACCAGGAGACCAGCACAAGACAGCACGGGAGCCGACCCACGGAGGAGAGAGCTGAGTGCCTTTGGGCAGGAGGCTCCCTGGCGGAGTGGGGTGCCTCCAGGCACTTATCAGTGGACCTACAGAGCTTTGGAACACTTGCCCCAGCAGGGCAGACACGGGCTGTGAGACCCAAGGGGCCAAGAGACCAAGGAACCAGGAAACAGAAACTGAAGAGACAAGGAACTCGGGAAGCAGAGCCGCCTCAGTCTCAAAAGGTGGAGTTGCCACTCAGAGGAATTAGAAGAATGCGGCTGCCCAAAGCCAAGGGAGTAGAGTTGCCTTTCCAGGGCACCTGGAAGGAGGAGCTGAAGCCCAGGGACGAGGAGCCTCCACTCAGAATCCAGAGAGTGTGGCCAATACCTAGAGTCTGGAGGGCAGGGCCATTGTGTAAATGGGCTCAGAGAACAGAGGATTATTTTCAAGGCCTTGAGGGCTAATGTAATGTGTTCTGCTGACTTGCTTGGTGCCTGTTATCCCTTCTTTACCTCTAATTTCTCCCATTTGTAATGAAAATGTCTAGCTTGTGCCTGTTCCACCATTGTACTTTGGAAGCAGATAATTTGTATTCTAGATTTCACAGATGAAGAGGAATTTTTTTGATTTTGGACTTGGAGCTGATTTAAGACTTTTGCTATGATATGATGGGGTGAATGTGTTTTATATGTGGCAAGGACATGAATTTTGGGGGGTCAATGGGTAGAATGTTATGGATTGAAATGTGCCCCCCAAAAAATTGTGTGTCAACTTGGCTAGTCCATGATTCCCAGTATTGCATGATTGTGTACCATTTTGTCATCTGCTGTGATTTTCCCAGGTGTTATAAATCTTACCTCTATGATGTTAATGAGGTGGGATTAGTGGCAGTTATGTTAATGAGGTAGGACTCAATCTACAAGATTAGGTTGTATTTTAAGTCAATCTCTTTCAAGATATAAAAGAAAGAAGTAAGCAGAGAGACAAGAGGACCTCATACCACAAAGCAAGAAGAGCCAGGAGAATAGTGCTTCCTTTGCACCCACGGTCCCTCAGCTGAGAAGCTCCTTGACTGGGGAAAATTGATGACAAGAACCTTCTCCCAGAGCCGATAGAGATAGAAAGCTTTCCCCTAGAGCTGGCACCCTGAATTTGGACTTCTAGCCTCCTAGAAGGAGCCCTCATGGTGCAGCGGTTAAGCACTCGGCTGCTAACCGAAGGGTCGGTGGTTCAAATCCACCACCCTCTCCATGGTTGAAAGATGTAGCAGTCTGCTTCCGTAAAGACTACAGCCTTGGAAACCCTATGGGACAGTTCTACCTTTATAGGGTCCCTATGCATCGGAATCGACTCAACACCAACAGGTTTGGAGACTCCTAGACTGTGAGAGAGTAAGTTTCTCTTTGTTAAAGCCATCCAGCCATCCACTTGTGGTATTTCTGTTACAGCAGCACTAGTCACCCTATGCCCATTTTACCACCACCTGTCTGTCAATGTGTCGTACTGTGGTCGCTTGTGTGTAGCTCTGATGCTGGAAGCTATGCCACCAGTATTTCAAATCCCAGCAGGGTCACCCATGGTGGATGGGTTTCAGCAGAACCTCCAGACTAAGACAGACTAGGAAGCAAGCCTAGCAATCTACTTCTGAAAATTAGCCAGAGAAAACCCTATGCCAGGTTAGAATGGGAGAAAAATGCAGAACTAAACTCAAATTCTTAAAAAAAAGCCAGACTAACTAGACCACCTGAGACCAGGGGACTCCCTGAGACTATCGCTTTAGACTCTCTTTAAACCTTAAACCAAAACTATCCTCTGAGATCACCTTTTAGCAGAAAAGCAGAGTGCCATACAAATTAAAGGGAATTACCCATTAGTTCGGTGCTCTACTAAAAAACCATCTATATGAGTCCAAAAGGAGCCCTGGTGGTATAGTGGTTAAGCACTTGACTGCTAACCGAAAGGTTGGGCAGTTCAAACCTACCAGCCACAGTCATGGAAACCCTATGGGGCAGTTCTACTCTGTCCTACAGGGTTGCTGTTAGTTGGAATCGACTAGACAGCAGTGTGTTTGGTTTTATGACTCCAAAAGGTCAACATTTAATCCAAAGCAAAGATGAGAAGATAAGGAGTCAGGGAAACTAGAGTACTGAAAATGGAACAACTAGAACACAATTAAAGAGAATGTTGACACAATGTGGAAAAAAATCTTACGGATCACAACAGAACACTGTCCGATATAATGCTGGAAGATGAGCCCTCTAGGTTGGGAGGCGGTATACACTGGCCACAACAAGGGACTCAAACATAACAACATTATGAAGATGGCGCAGGACTGGGCAAGGTTTCGTTATGTTGTACATATGGTTGCCATGAGTGGAGCCAACTCGAAGACAACTAACAACAACAATAACAAGCCCATTTTATAAGTAGTGAAACGTTCAGAGACTGTGTCTAGCCAGGATCACACAGTTGGGAAGTTAGCACAGCCAAGAGCTGGTCAGACTCCATTGCCACACTGAACCTCGAACTCAGGTCTCTCCTAAGGTTAAAGCACATGAGCCCCCCCCCCCCCCCCCCCGCGCCACATGCACACCTTGCGGCCTTGGTAAGACTATAAATTCTCTCCTGTCTTACTCATCATCACAGCTTCAAAATGGAATTTCTTTTTCAGACTCCCTAATCACTGCTTTAAAGGTAATTCATGAGAGTGATCCCTGATGTTACACACTCATTCATTCATCTATTTGTATGGACAATAACCATTTACCAAGCCCTTGTTATGAACGGGGTGCCAAGTACTCGGCTGGGCCCTGGATACCTCAACCAGGTGCAGGCTGGAGAGGACACCTCGGAAGTGCCCCGCCTTGGAGGGCAGCCCCGCCCTCAGTCTGCTTACCCGATGGATGCTTCCAGGATGTCCCTCCCAGATCTGCCCTAGCCCCGCTTCCTCCTCCCCCATCCTCCCCAGTTGGTGCCCCACACTCTTTCATTTCCCTTCACAAAAAGCCCTATTCTCTTTTTGCACAATACACTTTCACAATAGATATTCAATCCGGAGCCCCAGTCATCAGCAACCAAAACGCTGGTTCCTCTTTCCTCTAGTTCTACAAATATTTCCAAAGGGAGGAGGGATACATGCATTTCACAGCGTAACTTCCCGTTTGCTTGGCTCTTTCTCTTACAGACTGGAAGCTCCCTGAAGGTCTGGCTTGGGTCTTTTCACCATTAACTGTGGATGAATGAGAAGCCTAGACCTTGTTTTTCCTTAATCTGTATTATTATTTAAAAAGAATATAACCATAGAAATTTGGTAAATACACTAAGGAACAAGGACGAAAATAAAAATCACCTATAATCTCAACAAATAGTAATGACTTTTTCACTTGTATTTCCTTCCAGATGTTTTACATGTATTTTTGTGGATAAATGCATATGTATATACAAGGAGCCCCGGTGGTGCAGTGGTTAAGCGCTGGGTTACTAACTGAAAGGTTGCTGGTTCAAACCCACCAGCCTCTTAGCAGGAGCTAGCTGCGACAGTTCACTTTCAGAAAGATTACAGGCTTGGAAACCCTATGGGGCAGTTCTACTCTGTCCTATAGTGTCATATGAGTCAGAAGCAACTCGAGGGCAATGAGTTTATATGTATATGCAAAATTTTACAAAAATAGAATTCTGATGCCTATACAATGTAGGTTGCTCAGTATATTATAAACATTTTCCAAGTCATTAAGTATTACTCAAAAGCATGGTTTTTAGTAGCTGCATATTACATGCATGCCACAACTTTTTTAAACACTTCCCTCTTGTTGGATATTTAGGTTATTTCCTTCCTTCCTTTCTTGTTTTTATTTTTTGCTACTATAAATAATACTTTGATAAACATCCTTAACACGTCTTTGATCTGTGATCACACTGTTGGTAACTTCTCTCAAATAGATTTTTAGAACTAAAGTTACTAACTCAAAGGGTATAAACTTTTAAACTTCTCTTGATCTATACTATCAAGTTATTATCCAGGCTTTGTACCAATTTGCCTTTCCACAGCAGTGAATAAATAAAACCAAACCCATTGTCATGGAGTTGATTGCAACTCACGGTGGCCCCATGTCTGTCAGAGTACAGCTGCACTCCATAGGGCTTTCAACAGCTCTAATCTCTTAGGAAAGTAGATTGCCAGGTCTTTCTTCTGTGGCACCGCTGAGTAGATTTGAACCACAAACATTTCAGTTAGTAGCTAAGCACAAACCATTTGTGCCACCCACGGATCTACATCAGTGAATAAAAGTGCCTATTTTACAACATTGTCACCAGCAATGAGTAGCATCAATGTGGCTTTTATTTATTTTTAACTGTTTGGTGAAACTGGTAATTGCTTGTGCATGGGTGTTTTTTTTTTTTGCTGTATTTTTATTCTTATATATATTCAAATAAGTGGCCTAATGGCACAGTTGTTAAGAGCTTAGCTGATAACCAAAAGGTCAGCAGTTTGAATCCACTAGCCGCTTCTTGGAAACACTATGCGGCAGTTCTACCCTGTCCTATAAGATCCCTATGAGTCGGAATGGACTCAATGGCAAAGGGTTTGGGTTTTTTAAAAATTTTTCTGGTGTATTCAAATAAAGCCAGTTAATTTATTGGTAATGTTACTGTTGTTGTTGTTGGGTGCTGTAGAGTCAATTCCGACTCATAGTGACCCCATGTACAAGAGAACAAAACACTGCCCGATCCTACACCATCCTCATAATTACTATGTTTGAGCCCATTGTTGCAGCCACTGTGTCAATCCATCTTGTCAAGGGTCTTCCTCTTCTTCTTTTTTTTTTCTTATTGTTGTAATTAAATGAAGTTTACATTTCAAGTTAGTCTCTCATACAGAATTTTTTTTTTCATACATTGTTATAAAACCCCAACCGCTCACCCCATTCTGTGACAGCACACTCCTCCCCTCCACCCCTGATTCCCCATGGATATTCAACCAACTCCTAACTCTCTCTGCCTTCCCATCTCACTTCTGGACAGAAGCTGCCCCTTTGGTCTCTTGTATCTACTTGAATAAGAGGCACATTCTTCATGAGTATCACTTTATGTCCCACAGTCCAGTCCAATCCCCGTCTGAAGAGTTGGCCTCGGAAATTATTTTAGTTCTCGGGTGATAGAGAGTCCAGGGGCCATGCTTTCTGGGGCGCCTCCAGTTTCAGTCAGACCATTAAGTCTTATCTTCTTACTAGCATTTGAGTTCTGCATCCCATCGTTCTACTGCTCCATCAGGGACCCTCTGTTGTGTTCCCTGTCAGGACGTTCATTGGTGGTAGCCAGGCACCATCTAGTTCTTCTGGTCTCAGGCTGATGAAGTCTCTGGTTTATGTGGCCCATTCTGTCTCTTGGGCCAATACTTTCCTTGTGTCTTTGGTGTTCTTAATTCTTCTTTAATCCAAGTGGTTGGGACAAATTGATGCATCTTAGATGGCTCCTTGCAAGCTTTTAGGGTCTTCCTCTTTTTCGATGACCCTCTACCTTACCAAGCATGATGTGCTTCTCCAGGGACTGGTCCCTCCTGAAAACATGTCCAAAGTACACGAGACAAACTCTCACCACCCTCGCTTCCAAGGAGCACTCTGGCTATATGTCTTCCAAGACAGACTTGTTCCTTCTTCTGGCAATCTGTGGTATATTCAATATTCTTTGCCAACGCCGTAATTCAAAGGCATCAATTCTTCTTCAGTCTTCCTTATTCATTGTCCAGCTTTTGCATGCATATGAGGCAATTGAAAATATCATGATTTGGGTCGGGCACACCTTAGTCCTCAAACTGACATCTTTGCTTTTCAACACTTTAGAGAGTTCTTTTGCAGCAGATTTGCCCAGTGCAACGCATCCTTTGATTTCTTGACTGCTGCTTCCATGGGCGTTGATTGTGGATCCAATTGTGGTAAGAATAAAGTCATGCAAATATGCACCCTTGGTCACAAGGAAGGTCAGAGGGGGTGGAGTACTTAATGCACTCTGTCATTGCTGTTGCATGTCTTTGAGTCAATTCCAATTCATAGCAACCATACAGGACAGAGCAGAACTGCTGTGTAGGGCTTCCTAGGCTGTATTCTTTACGGGAGCTGATTGCTAGGTCTTTTCACCCATGAAGTCACTGGTGGGTTTGAACCACCAACCTTTCAGTTAACAGTCAAGTGCTTAACCACTGCACCACTAGGGCTCCTGACCCTACCATTACTCCTAAAAATATTAGTTCACAAACATCAGATGTTCATGCTATCTACCCACGCAGACTTTTGCTTTCTTTTGCCATCCCTGCAAACCCTGAGTATTTCTAAATTGTTACTATACTTCTGAGGATTTAGAATTGCTGCTTAACACATCTTCCATGGGACTGTGGTCATTAATTTAGTTCCCAGTGACTTTCTACCAATTTTGCCGGTGCCATCTCCAACGAGCCCATCCTCTCAGGAGCCTTAGGTCCACTATGCTTTCTGCAGCCCCTATCTATTGAACCCTGGGATCCTCCACCTTTCATAATATTTTTTAAATATCAATTTTTGTATGGTTCTGCTAATGAAAGAAGCAGGTTTAAATAATCACCTGCTAAGCAGAGGCCTCTTGGCACAGTGGTTAAGAGCTCAGCTGCTAACCAAAAGGTTGGCAGTTCGAATCCACCAGCCACTCCTTGGAAACTTTATGGGGCAGTTCTACTCTGTCCTATAGGGTTGACTATGGGTTTTTTGTTTGTTTGTTTTTAATCTCCCAGCGGAGTTACTCTGGTGAACATGTCAATGGAAATGTTGAAGAGCAGTGTTTCATCCCTTTCCTCAGCTTGTAAGATGCCTCAGATTTTCAGAGATGGAAATGAATGTTCTGGAAGGTCTGCAGCATGAATTCATTCTCCCTCAGGGAAATCAAGAGTTTTAATAAATCTTGTAATAACAAACTTACTTTCCCATTTCAGCTCTGGCAGGGCAACTGAGGGGGCTTCTGGAATGCACGGCGGGAGGCCTCCCTTTACTTCTGTAACAAAACAGCTGATTTCTTTCTCTCAGTGAATCTAGGGAGTTCATGGGTGGCACAGACGGTTACATGCTCAGCTACTAACCAAAAGGTTGGAGGTTTCAGTCCACCCAGAGGCATCTCGGAAGGAAGCCTGGCGATCTATTTCCAAAAAGTCAGCCACTGAAAACCCTATGGAGCACAGTTCCACTCTGACATCCATGGGATTGCTATGAGTCAGAATTGATAGCAACTGTTTTTTTGGTTTTTTTGGTAGTGTGAATCTGGAGGATTTCCTTGTGGATTTGGACACGTCGGGGAATTTGGCTGAATGGTGATGTCTGACTGTGAACTTAGGCCCTTGCTGGCACCTGTTAACATTCACACACTCTTTACAATTTATAAAATGCATTATCATATATCAATATATTATATATAAGTATATTATCATATATTACTTGCATACGTCATCTGCTTTCATCCCTCCCAACAACCCCGGGAGGTTGGCATTATTGACATTAAAAAGATGTCAGAGAAGGAAGTGGGTCACAGACCAGTTCTCATAGGGAGGCAATTTGTAAGAGAAAGATAATGGGAAGGAATGGGGAGTGAACAATCACCACTAAAGAAAAGGGGTAAAAAAGAGATGCTGAAAGCAAACTCCCAGCTGGAAATCCTGGGTGCAAATCCTGGCTCAGTCACTTAATAGCTGCGACCTTGGGAAGATTTTAACTTCTCTGTGCTTAAATCTCCTCATCTATAAAATGAGGATGATCACTGACACCTACCTTATTTAAAGTGCTCAGCACAGCCTGGCACAAAGATGAGTGTACAACTATGCCAACCAAAACAGCAAGTTCACAGAAAGGAAAAACTGGAAAAATCCCACAAGTCCAATAACTTGGTTAAAAAAATCAAGACACATGCATAGCATGGAATAATATTATCAAGACTGATAATGTGGATGTTTATAGACAGAAAAGGCTATTTGTGACATATGTTACTTGTCTTCCAGGGTAAACCCAAACCCACTGCCATCGAGTTGATTCCGATTCATAGCAACCATATGAGTCATAAATATCCTTTTCTGTCTATAAATAACCTCATTATCATTCTTAATAATATTATTCCGTGTTACAGGGTAAAAGTGGTTACAAGTCAGCAAGTATAGTGTTATGCCATTTTTGTTAGTTTTGTAATAAAAATATTTATATGTATCATTCAACAATATTTACTTTGTATAGTTTTATTTTTATATGTATTTACATGTAGATATATGGATATAAAATATCTAAGAATATACACCAAAACATAGTATCTCTAAATGGGATTTTCATTTTTTGCTAAGTTGATTTTCAAATTCTTATGCAATGAACTTGTATTATAAAGAAACCATGGAAGTGTAAAATGTTTACAATGCAGTAACTTGAATGTTGATGTCTGCCTGGGTCCAGGGGACATTTTGCCGGTGCCAAGTTCATCTGCAGGTTGCCTGGAGAACTGGAAACCCAAGCAAAGGACTAAGCAGTTTTGAGAGATTTAATTCAGTTTCTGGAGGAGTCAATAGTTTCTGTCCTTTCCCCCCTCCAGCCCCCCAAAGTGTGAACTTCTGGTGTCCTCTTCTCTCTCCTGGGCAAACATAGCAAGTGGAGGGCTCCTTAGGCCCTCCCTCTTTGGATTCCTATTTGTTCTCCAGGCCACCTACAATTCCACTCATCAGCTGGGCCTTCACAAACACAGCCATCACATTCCGGTCATGTCCCCGGAGATGACACCCTGGCCATCTGATCAGACTTGGGTGTTCCCAGTCCCAGCCACCCATTGTGACCCAGGGCATCTTTGAAGGCATGCTTCCGTCACAGCGGTACATCGTGTTCCTAGTGTTGTGAGTCATGATGGTTGCAACCCAGAACATAATCTCATTTCCAGATTGTGAGGGCACCTCCCTGTCACTCCCTATATTATAATAATAATAAATAAAAGCTACCATTTAATACAGTGCTTATGTACCAGAGCTAGGCATTGGTTCATGTAAGTTTCATAACAACCATGTGAGGTAGGTTTTTTTTATACCCATTTTACAGATGAGAACATCTGGAGAGGTTGACTTGGCTAGGGCTACATAGCAACTAAGCCTGGACTCTTAAATATAAGATACTGTCTCCATAGCCTACAGGTTTTCTTACCCCATTTTATAAACTGAGTCTAAATTCTTCATAGAGGCTAAGCTATGCATCCAAGTTCACAGTTAGCCAAGTGGGCAAGGCTAAGATCAGAACATGTCCCTGACAGGAGCTCACTCCTCTCTCCCCCACACATGCCCTGACACGCTCCCCTCTCCCACTTGGACTCTGCTACTCTCCTCATCCCTCCTCTCCCACATGTACCTTAACACCCTCTCACTCCCACTCACCCACATGGGCTCTAACGCCCTCCTCACTCCCTCCGCTTGTACTCCAAACTGTAGCAAATACTTGTGGCAGTCCCAAGATCTGTAAGAATGTGCTTGCTGTCTTGCCCTGAGGCCTTTGGACAGGCTGTTCCCGTCCATACATTTGTCTGGCACAGGCCTACTCATTTAGATGTAACCTCCTCCAGGAAGCCATCTCTGACCACCCCAGTCCAAGCACCCTCTTAGATGCTTCCTTAGTTCACCCTTGCACATATCACCTGGCATTGTGGTTGCCTGTCTTCTTGCCCCTTACTCCACCGGTCTGCAAAGTGAGAACTGTCTCGTTTGTTAATGGTTAGGTCCTTAGTACCCAGTAGCTAGTGGAGGGTAGGAGCTCAGTAAGCATTTGCTCAATGAATGCATGATTAGGAGCTGCACTTTGCTTTGTTTGGGGGATTCAGCTTGGGCATGCTAAGCAGGAGGGGGCAGGTAATGACAGAAATGTGGTTTCTTGTATGCCCTATTAAGAAGGTTGCTTACTGGGCGAATGCTCTGGGGTCAACTAGGTCTCAGTGCACTGATGTTAAAACCATGGTATCCTTGTTGCTGAACCAAACTCTCAGCCTTCTGTTTTCTCACTCTCAATCAGAAACAAATCATGTTCTGAGCGACTGGAGTCATTGCTCACAGCTCCAGGGAGGAGGTTTAGGGTGGGGCAAGGGACAGTGGCCTTGGGGCTTCAGTCCCTAAAGGCCCGGGCTGGGAGGAGGGGGAGGAGTGGCAGGTCCTGTCCTCCTGAAGCTGCAGTCAATGGGGGAGAGACAATGGGGCTCAGCATCTGTTCCTCGCTGGGAGAAGGGACCCTCCAGTGAAAAGCCAGGGAGAGCAGGGAAGAGTGGGAGGAATTGATGAGGAGAAGGGGTGGAGCCAAGGAGACGCAGCCGGGAGGAAGGAAGGGAAGGGGAAGGAAGGGAAGAGGGAGGGGAGACGATCCTGGCTTTCCTTCCTCTCCGTGACCTGGTCCTGAGCAGCAGCCTCCCTTCGCATTGTTCCGCACTGAAGCTGGGGTGGAGGGGAGGGGAGGCAATGGGGGGCACCAAGACCTCATGTTTCTCCCCAACTGCTGGCAGCAGCCCCAGACTACAGGTCAGGTATCCAGCAGGTGCTCAATACTTACTTGGGAAAATAAGAAACGTGGCCAACTTTGCTCTGGGAACTTTTCCCCAGTCTTCTCTCCACTGCTTCGGAGAAGCTGAGGGCAGTGCAGGTCTTGGGAGCACGCCCAGGCGACTCATGAATAATTGACCCTTCGTGGCGGCTCTGCCCGTCTCTGCTCTAGGACTCCGGTTGGGCCCAACGTCAGAGTCGAGAAAAGGGCTCCAAGTAGCACGGTGGAGGGTATTCTGGAGATTGGAGGCTGGGGGTTCGGCCTGCCCCAGCGTTAGAAGGAGGCATGGCTGCACCAAGCCCGCCAGCTCCCTGCCGGGCCTGACCCCGCGATAGGAGCGGCCACGCCTCGACGCCCTCAGCAGTGCGCCCCGGGGCCGAGGCGCAAGCCCTGGGCTCTAAGAGCCCACGAAGGGCCGATCCCAGCTTCTCCTGTAAGCCCCTTCCCCGCCTGGGCCCTGCCGCTCGGAACCCGCGCTGCTCCCTCGAGTCTGGCCGTCCAGGGCTCTGCAAACAGCTGTTTAAAGGCTCTTTTACAGTTGAGTGCTCTGCGGGGATGTTTGTTTCAAGCCCATCTGCCTACTTTTAAAATATATAAGAATACACCCAGCCTTCCACCTCTGGCTGTGGTGGGGGTGGCTTCCGCGTACCCCCAGCCCGCACTTCGGAAGAACCTGGCACCCAGGAGCCGCACTGGCGCCCCCCACCCCCAATGACTCTCCTTTCAGGAGGACGCCCCAGGCTTCCCATGGTGGGTGGAGCCCCCGGGCCCCCTTTGTGCCGGCAGGGGCCGGGCCCCCATTTCCATGCGAGGTTCTGTTGCTCCCTGTCTCCCCCGCTTCAGTTAATCTTTGTTCCCCTTTTCTGCTGAGAGGAGAAAAAAAAAGAGAGAGAGAAAGAAAAGAAGGAAAAAAGGCGTGACTTGATTTTCAAACGAAACTCCCACAGCAAACAAAACCCTTTTAGAGAAATAAGAAAGGAGGAAGAAGGAAGGGGGAAGAAAAAAGAGAGAGGAAAAAAAAAACCTTCCAGGCTTTCAATTCGAGTGGGAGAGTTGAACCGAAAGAAAGAGAAAGAAAGGAAGAAAAATCCTCTCTGTGGTAGAAAGAGAAAAGAAAACTTGGGCTGACAAGAGGGGGGTGTTGGGGGGTGGAAGGAAGTGAGAAAACAAAAGAGAGATAAAAGGGCTGCTTTTCTGTCTCTCTCTTCCTCTGCGAGCTGGGTTAGGAGGAGCTGTTTTGCATCCCTTCACGTCAGCCCTGCCTCATTCCCTTCTTCCAGGGAGGGTGAGAGAGCGAGCGAGAGAGAAGAGACGAGCAAGAGAGAGGAGCGGGAGAGAGAGAGAGGAAGAGAGAGAGAAAAAGAGGAGCCGGAGGGAGGGCGACGGGAGCAGCGGCGGGCGCGCGTGGAGGCGGGCGCGCAGCAGCAGCCCGGGCGGTGGGCAGCCAGGAGCCCCCGGCCCCGGCCCGGTCCGGCCCGCCGAGGGCCCCAGCGCAGGAACCGCGCCCGGACCCAGGGTGAGTGTCCCGCGCGGCCCCGGGCCCCGGAACCCGCAGCCCCGGGCGGCGCGCCGGCGGGGGCGCGGGGGGCGCGGGGGTGGGTCGCTGCGGCCGCGGCCGACCCGCCCCCCGCCTCTCCCCGGGGACGGCCGCGCGCAGGCCCGCGCCGCGCTGCAAACATGTCGTCTTTTCCTTTCACTTCCACATTCCCTCATGCCGAAGAGCTGGAGGGAGAGAGGGAGAGCTGGGGAGAGAGCAAGAGATGGCGTCTGGGGGAGGAGGGAGAGGGGGAAGGGAAAGAGGGAGGGAGCGAGCGAAAGAGGGCGAGAGCGAGGAGAGCGCGCGAATGAGAGAGAAGAGAGCAAAAATGAAAGCGCCGCGGTGGCGGCGGAGGAGCTGGAGGCCGGGGAGGCGGTAGCGGTGGCGGATCTCGGGTCCGCACGTGGGTGTCCCGGCGCCGGGCGCGCTCCCCCCGCACCCTGCCCAGGACTCAAAGTTTCACCCCCTCGCCGCCCCGCCCCTCCGGCTGCCCACAAACTTTATTCTCTGAGCGGGTGGGGTGGCTGCGCGTCCCCGCCGGCCGGGGGTGGGGGAGGGCTGAGCGCGCCGCTGTGGGTACTGGGGGCGCCCCCGCTGGACCCCCGGCCCGCCGGCGTCGGGGCGCTCTGGGCCGGGGACCTGTTGAAGGCGCTCGGCGGCTACGGGGCGGCGGGCGGGGTCCCCACGGCCTACCCTTAGCCTCCCAGGTTTCAGCTCCCCTTCCTCGTCGCCCACTTTCCGTCTCATCGCGGTCATTTTCCTAATTGGACGGAGCTGTGGAGTGTGATCGCCGGCGTGAAATCGGGGCCCCCAGGCTGCCATGTGGGCGCGGGGGTGCGGTGACCGACCCGGCAGCCCCTGCCTCCCCACCGCAGACGCTCAGATTCCACAGATCCAGCCCTTGCGCCACCGCCCCCCAAATCGCGGACTTGCTAACTAGTGCGTGTCGGTTTTTTTCCAACTTGCCTTTTAAGATGACTTTTATGGTTGCTGCAACTGCTTCCCTCCAGTCTGAGCTGTAGTTGGGAAGATTTAAGAGGCCAGGGAGGTGCTTGTGTGGGTTTTAACTAACCCGAAATGGTCATTAATGTCTGTCTAAGCCTTGCAATGATTCGGGCGGGACATAACCGAGGACACTCCAAGGTGTTGGTCCTTCTCAGTGTGAGCTGCGACTGCCGGGAATCCAAGGAGGGGCCATCCCCGTGGCCCACCCTTGAGCAGAGGGCACCCCAAGCGCCTTCATTTCTGTGTAAAATGGAAACTACCAGCAGGTGTCGACCTGGAGGGACATAACCAGTCCCTGTGGGCACCTGGGAAACTCACAAATTCCCCCACAGGTGTGCAGAGGAGGACTTTGTGCCCTTGGGGGTCACCCAGCCAGTTTTAGAGCTGCTCTCTCAATCCTGCCTTTGTACACAAGTGAGTAAAAACAGTCAAAGTTCACTTGTACCAAGCAGAAGGGCCAGCGCCTGCATCCCTATTGAGTCTGCAGCAGGGGCCCTGAAAGAACCTCCAGGGCCAGGTGGGGGAAGGGAAGGCAGCCGTCCCTAACTGTCATTAGACATTAGAAAAATGTATTCCTGATGTGTGTGATCAAAGCTGCTGGGCCTGTCTGGTTTAGATTTCTGAGATCTAGTATAACTCTCACTTTCTCATTTGTTTTAAAGCCAATGTTATTTTCCAGAGCTTTCCTCTGGTTTTCTCAGCTGACCCTTGGACCACCTGTAACCCTGTGCCAGGCACTTGCCAGTCACCTAGTCCTCCAGCCTCACTGGAGCTCCAGGAGTCTGCAGGACCCAACTTGGGTAAGAGGAGTTGGACGCTCAGGTCACATTTTCTTTCCTCCAGGCTCACCTGGTTTTCTGTGTGCCCATGGAATGAGCTCCGGTGTGAGTTTTGAAGTGAGGACAGAGGCTCAGTCTCCTAGAACCTTTTGCTCTTCCTCTCAGAGTGGATTCCAGGATGAGTCCTCCTCCCGTGGTGTGTGACCAGGAGGCCATTTGTTCTGTGCTTGGCCACTTCCATTCTAGAGGCATTTCCTACCAGGACTTATTTTAGGCCTGCTGTCAGAATCGACTCGATGACAGTGGGTTATTTTCTGTTTTTGGTCTAGAGACAAGGAAACAGACAAGGTCTGGAATGGTTTTTGAGTGGAAGGAGGGAGGCAAATGGGACTACCGGAGATTTGGCACAACTCCTATTTTAGGTTTACTTTGGGACCTGGAGATATTTCTAGCAGAGCTGTGCTTGGAACACTCAAGTTTGAAGTTAGAAGGGAGTAATTAAATGAGAGAAGGAGTCTGGCACATTTTGGAGGAGACAGGTGAAGGCTCATCAGCCTCACCAATGCTTGACTTGTTCATCTGGATCCCTTGTGGCTAGCCAGGGCCTGGTGCGGGGGAGGTGCTCGTTTTGTTGAGTTAATGAATCTGTATATCTGCCTGGTCTCATATTGTTGTTACTTGCCATCAAGTCGATTCTGACTCATGGCAACCCCATGTGTTACAGAGTAGAACTGCTCCATAGGGTTTTCTTGGCTGTAATCTTATGGAAGCAGATCACCAGGCCTTTTCTTCTGCAGGACTGCTGGATGGGTTCGAACCACCAAACTTTAGGTTAGCAGTTGAGTGCAAACTGTTTGCATCACCTAGGAACCTGGTCTCGTGTTAATGGTGATTAATCCCAGCCCTTCAACTTCAGAGCTGAAAGGGGACTTTAGAGATTGTCTAAAAGAAACTGAGGCACAGGAGAGGCTCCATGCCCAGAATCACACAGTAAGTGGCAGGGCCAGCACTCAAACCTAAGCTTTCAGACCCTGTTTCCGGTGCTCCATCCACATGGACTCTACTATTGCCGGGGATCCTGAATCAAGCTGAGTCCACAGACGGAGGCTATGAGAACTTGAAAGCATGGGTTCATGCCTACACACATAAGACGGGCAAATGGAGCACCTTATTTCCTAGGTGTGTTACACACGCCGTTTTGGTGGGTTTGCTGCGCCAGTGTGATTACTAGTGAGCAGTGGGTACTTCTGGCTGTTTGAACACTGACTTTTTCAAAGTCCAGCAGTCCAGTGGGGCAGTATTTAGTCATCAGGATGCTACCAATGTGCATTTCTCATTGATCTGGGATGCTTTCTTCATACTTCGTACTTGTAGGTAATTTATTTAGGATTGGTTAGAGGAGAAGAAAGGGGGCGTCAGAAAGGGCCAGAGACCTGGACTGATACCCTACTAGCTCCATGGGGGTAGAGGTCTTTGCTTGTTTACTTCTGAGCCCAGTGACTAGGACAGAGCTGGCATGTAGTGGTCACTTGATAAATACTTGTTGAGTGAATGTGCTAGAGGTTAGGGAAAGGTTTTTCTGCCAGAAGGAACCCATGAATGACACACAGAGGCAGGGATGGCAGGTGGTGGGAGCAGCAGAGTTGTGCTGTGAGTTACTGCTTTAAACAAGCTCCAGACAGGTAAGGCAGGAGGGGGCTGGAAAGAGGAGATCGTGAGTGGGGTGGAGCCGTTAGAGACTTGTGCAAAACAATAGGGAGATTTTGAACTGGACTTAGGTCTGGGGAGAATACTAATACAGTCGTCCCCTCGGTATCCATGGGGGATCGGTTCCAGAACCTCTGCGGATACCAAAACCGGAAGATGCGCAAGTCCCTTATGTAAAATGGTGTAGTATTTGCATATAACCTACACACATGTCCTGTATACTTTAAATCATCTCTAGATTGCTTATAATGCCTAATGCAATGTAAATGCTATGTAAGTAGTTGCAACACAGTGCCAGTATTGATTACAGAATAATGACAAGACACGAGGTAAACAATGCTGTAACAACTGCTGGAGGGAGACTGAGGATCTGTAAAATAAATGGTGGAAAGCTACAGCAGGGTATGCCTACACATCATTGCATTCGTGTGGATTCAGCGTAGTGCTTGGTGCGCGGCAAATTCAAATTTTGTTTTTTGGAACTCTCTACCCACCCTCCCCTCCTGCTAGTACTTTTGATCCACGGTTGAATCCGCGGATGCAGAACCCGAGGATACAGAGGGCTGACTGTAATCATGTATCTAGGACCAAGATCATTGTAAGTGCTGTGTATATATTGTCTCCCTTAGTTCTCACAGGTGCTAGCTACTGCATTCTTAGTCCCATTTGGCAGATTGGGAAGCAGAAGCACAGAGGAGTAACCCGTCCAGGGTCACAGAGCTAGTTAGTGACAGGGCTGAGATCTGAATGCAGGCCGACTGACTTTAAAGTTTGCCTCCTAGAATGATGATGTGGTCAGACATCTCTACCCATGCCAAGGAGCTGAGCATTCAGAGCTTTGCAGTTCTTCCAAAGGATAGCAAAAGAAAAACTGGAAGAAGAAATTGTCAATCTGCAGTAGTGTGAGGCTAGTCAGGGAGTGTGCCCACTGCTTCCTTTGCCAGGGTCCTCACAGTGTCCAAAGATGGTTCACCCAATGAGGACTATAAGGGAATGCTTATGTTTGGGGGCCTATCTACTCCCCAAGCAGTATGGCAAGTACCAAGTCAGGGCTGCTTTGCAGTTGATAAAGATTCTTTGTTGTTGTTGTTGTTAGATGCCATCTAGTCAGCCCCCAACTCATGGTGACCCCATGCATAATGCACCATTGTGACCATAGGGTTTCCATTGGCTGACTTTTGGAAGTAGATGACCAGGCCTTTCTTCCTAGTTTGTCTTAGTCTGGAAGCTCTGCTGAAACCTGTTCAGCATCATAGCAACATGCAAGCCTCCAATAATGGATGGGTGGTGGCTACATATGAGGTGCATTGGCTGGGAATTGAACCCAGGTCTCCTGCATGGAAGGTGAGAATTCTACCTTTGAACACGTATGCCCCAGATAAAGATTTAGGAAACCTTTTTTGGAAAGGCTTGTTTTTCAACTTAAATTTTGGTTGGCATATATTTGAAACCAGTAGGAATTTTAAAGCTTGAAATGTCACTGTTGGCCTTGAGGCTCCAGAAGATGTTTCCCACGCATGTAAACCTTGCCTCCCTAGTCCAGGATGCAAGTCTGTGATTTACTAGACACTCTGCTGGTCCCCGTCCTTGTGGTGTTTGCAGTCACCCTGGGAGACAGACATTAAACTAATAATTACACAAACAATCTTTAATTACAGTTGTTATAAATGCTTCAAAGGGCCATGAGAGCGAATAATCAGGTCTGGAAGGAGAGGAGAAGAAAGGCTTCCCAGAGAAGGACATCTAAACAGCCAGGATGGTATTGCTAGTTAACCTTGATGGTGTTGTTAGTAGTCGTCGAATCAGCTCCAACTCATGGTGACCCCGTGTTTAATAGAAGAAAACTTTGCCCGCTCCTGCACCATCTTTATGAACGTTGGTATGTCTGAGTCCATTGTTTTGGCTATTGTATCAGTACATCGCATTGAAGGTTACCCTCGTTTTTGCTGACCCTCTACTTTACCAGCCCTGATACCCTTTTCTAGTGATTGATTTTTCCTGACGACAGTTCCACAGTAAGTGAGCTGAAGCCTCTCCATCCAGCTAATCTGTATGTGGTCTGAAGACCATCAGCATCAGTATCACTTGGGAGCTGGTTAGAAATGCAGACCCGAGGTCCCTCAGCAGACCTGCTAAATCTGCATTTTAACAGTATTCACATACATGGTAATTTGAGTGATTCGCACACTTAGTAAAGTCTGAGAAACACTAATGGAGACAAAGTACTAAACTGGGAAGCTCTAGTTCCCAGCTTTGTCCTGAATGAGTTGGGTGAGGTCGGGAAAGTCACTTAACTTCTCTAGGTAACAGGGGAATTAGATAATCTTACACATTCCTTCTGCCTTCTCTGATCTTTGGCTTTTTCTGGTTTGTGTTGTCTCTAAGCTTGTTGAAGGCAAGGACCTGGGCTTATGCCTTTGGTTGGGGCCCAGCAGGCACTAGTCCATGCTCGGTTCTGACTCCAGTAGGTGGTGAAGATAGTCTGGACCATCAGGGCTTCTGAGAAGATGAGAATAATTCCCAAGAAGGATGCAGAGCTTTGCTGCACACAGAGGGACTGTCTTAAGGTGACCCGGGAAGGATTTGGCCTGGAGCAAGAGAAAAAATAGCAGGGGTCAAAAGGGCTTTGGGGGAAAAATGGTGTAGTGTAACATTTCTGCCAAAAGTGGAACCTAAAACGAGGGGAGGGAGGAGCCTGCTCAGCAGTTCCGTGTGTGTGAGCATAATACTTTAAGAATTGCCACAGAGTTTTTATCCCTGAGATCTCCACATCACTTCTCCAAAAAAACAAACAAAAAAATCCACTGCCTCCCAGTTGATTATGACTCATAGCAACCCTATAGAACAGAGTGGAACTGCCACATAGGGTTTCCAAGGCTGTAAATCTTTACGGAAGTAAACTGCGGCATCTTTTTCCCATGGAGCAGCTGGTGGATTTGAACCACTGACCTTTCGTTTTGCAGCTGAGCGCTTAACCACTGCACCACCAGGGCTTCTGTCGTAGAAAGGGCCGAGGGCTTAAATCAGGAGTGTCATTGGCATGCACCTGAGACTATGTGCAGAGAGTTATGTGTGTGCCCACTTTTCTGCGGAGATGGATGACCCATAGCTTTAACCAGCTTCAAAGGAGTCTGTGGCCCCCAAGAACCAGGGTTGAGTATCTTTCTTGACTAATCTCATCCAACTCTTCTTTTTTTTAATTGTACTTCAGGTGAAGGCTTACAGAACAAATAGTTTCTCATAAAACAGTAGTACACATGTTGTTTTATGACATTGGTTAAAAACCCCACAACATATTAACCGTCTAAATTCTCAACCTTTTTTTTTTTTTTTTTTTTTTTTTTTGGTGAAAATACACATAGCCAAAGATACACTGTTTCAGAAATTTCTACATACACAGTTCAATGACATTGACTACGCTCTTTCAGTTGTGCTGTTATTCTCACTTAAGATGAAGGCTTACAGAACAAAATAGTTTCTAATTTAACAGTTACTGCAGATGTTGCCCTATGACAATGGTTAACAATCTCACAACACATCAACAATATCCTTACTCAACCTTGGGTTCCCTATCACCAGCTTCCTTGTCCCCTTCTGCCTTCTGGCCCTTGTCACTGGACTCCTGTACCTCGTTAGTCTCATTTGGTTTTACAGGGCTGTCTACTCCCAGGGTGAACAGTGAACCTCATAGGTAACTTCACCACTAAGCTAAAAGGGTGCCTGGGGGCCATACTCTCGAGGTTTCTCCAGTCTCCTTTAGGCCAGTAAATCTGGTCCTTTTTTTGTGAGTTAGAATTATGCTCTACATCCTTCTCCAGCTCTGTACAGAACCCTCTGTTGTGAGCCTGGTCAGAGCAGTCAGTGGTGGTAGCCAGGCACCATCTAGCTGTACTGGACTCAGTCCGGTGGAGGCCTTGGTAACTGTGGACAGTTAGTCCTTCGGACTAATCTTTTCCTTGTATCCTGTTCTCTTCATTCTCCCTTGCTCCCAAAGGGATGAGACCAGTGTAGTATCTTAGATGGCCGCTCACAGGCTTTTAAGACCCTAGACACTACTCACCAAGGTGGAATGTAGAGCATTGTCTTTATAAGCTGTGTCATGCCAGTTGAGCTAGATGTTCCCCGAGACCGTGGTCCCCAGAGCCCTCCGCCCAGCAATTCAGTCCCCCAGGGAGTTTGGATGTGTCTATGGGGCTTCCATGACCTTTCCTTGTACAGGTTGTGCTAGTTTCTTCTGTATTGTGTACTGTCTCACCCTTCACCCAAGATACCACTTATCTATTGCCTGTTTAGTATTTCCCCCCCATCCCTCCCATCCCTGGTAACCAACAAAGATTGTTACATTTTGTGTGTGAACTTTTTCATGGGTTTTTACAAGAGAGGTCTCATACAATATTTGTCCTTTTGTGATTGACTTATTTCACTCAGCATAATGTCCTCCAGTTTCATCCATGTTATCAGATGGTTCACAGATTCATTGTTGTTCTTTCTCGTTGCATAGTACTCCATTGTGTGTATGTACCATAGTTTGTTTATCCATTCATCTCTTGATGGGCATCTAGGTGGTTTCCATCGTTTTGCTATTGTGAACAGCGCTGCCATGAACATAGGTGTGCATATGTCTATTCGAGTGACGACTCTTATTTCTCTAGGATATATTCCTAGGAGTGGGATTGCTGGATCGAATGGTATGTCTATTTCTAGCTTTCTGAGGAAGCGCCATATCATTTTCCAAAATGGTTGTATCATTTTGCATTCCCACCAGCAGTGCATAAGAGTTCCCATCTCCCCACAGCCCCTCCAAGATTTGTTATTTCCAGTGTTTTTGATTCGTGCCAGTAATGCTGGGGTGAGATGGTATCTCATTGTGGTTTTAATTTGCATTTCTCTAATGTCTAGTGATCATGAGCATTTCCTCATGTGTCTGTTGGCCATTTGAATGTCTTCTTTGGTGAAGTGTCTGTTCATTTCCTTTGCCCATTTTTTAATAGGATTATTTGTCTTTTTCTTGTACAGGTGTTGGATTTTCTTGTAGATTATGGAGATTAGACCTTTGTCTGACTTGTACTGTCCAAAAATTTTTTCCCAGTCTGTAGGTTCTCTTTTGACTCTTTTGGTGAAGTCTTTTGAAGAGCATAGGTGTTTGATTTTTAGAAGATCCCAGTTATCTAGCTTATCTGTTGGGGCTTGTGCGTTGATGGTTATGGTTTGTATCCTGTTAATGCCATGTATTAAGGCCTGAAGTGTTGGTCCTGTTTTTTCTTCTATGAACTTTATAGTTTTAGGCTTTATATTCAGGTCTTTGATCCATTTTGAAGTAGCTTTTGTATACGGTGTGAGGTATGGGTCCTGTTTCATTTTTTTGCAAATGGATATCCAGTTTTGCCAGCACCATTTGTTAAAAAGACTGTCTTTTCCCCATGTGATGGAGTTTGGGCCCTGGTCAAAGATGAGGTGACCGTAGGTGGATGGATTTACATCTGGCTTCTCAATTCTGTTCCATTGGTCAATGTGTCTGTCATTGTGCCAGTACCAGGCTGTTATGACTACTGTAGCTGTATAGTAGGTTCTGAAGTCAGGTAGTGTGAGTCCTCCAACTTTGTTCTTCTTCTTCAGTAGTGCTTTACTTATTCAAGGCTTCTTCCCTTTCCATATAAAGTTAATGATTAGTTTTTCCATCTCTTTGAAGAATTTTGTTGGTATTTGGATCGGGATTGCATTGTATTTGTAAATTGCTTTGGGTAGAATTGACATTTTCACAATGTTGAGTCTGCCTATCCATGAGCATGGTATGTTTTTCCATTTATGTAGATCCCTTTGGGTTTCATGCACTACTGTTCTATAGTTTTCTTTGTATAGGTCTTTTACATCCCTGGTCAGATTTATTCCTAAGTATTTTATCTTTTTAGGGGCTATTGAAAATGGTATCGATTTCCTGATTTCCTTTTCATTGTTCTCCTTACTGGTGTATAGGAATCCAACTGATTTTTGAATGTTTATCTTGTATCCTGCTACTCTGCTGAATCTTTCTATTAGTTCCAGTAGATTTCTCGTGGAGTCTTTAGGATTTTCTATGTATAGTATCATATCATCTGCAAACAGGGACAGTTTAACTTCTTCATTACCAATTTGGATGCCCTTTATTTCTTTTTCTTGCCTTATTGCTCTAGCTAGGACTTCCAGCACAATGTTAAGTAGGAGTGGTGATAAAGGACTTCCTTGTCTTGTTCCTGTTCTCAAGGGGAATGTTTTCAGCCTCTCTCCATTAAGAATGATGTTGGCCGTTGGTTTTGCATAGATGCCTTTTATTATGTTGAGAAATTTCCCTTCTATACCTATTTGATTGAGAGTTTTTATCAGGAATGGGTGTTGGACTTTGTCTAATGCCTTTTCTGCGTCAATTGAGATGATCACGTGATTCTTTTCTTTCCTTTTATTTATGTGGTGGATTACGTTGATCATTTTTCTAATGTTGAACCATCCTTGCATACCTGGTATGAATCCTACTTGGTCGTGGTGTATTCTTTTTTTGATAATGATGCTGAATTCAATTGGCTAGAATTTTGTTCAGAATTGTTGCATCTGTATTCATGAGAGATACTGGTCTGTAATTTTCTTTTTTTGTGACGTCTTTTCCTGGTTTTGGTGTCAGTGTTATGCTGACTTCATAGCATGAATTTGGAAGTGTTGCTTCCTCTTCTATGCTCTGAAATAGCTTGAGTAGAACTGGTACTAGCTCTTCTATAAATGTTTTGTAGAATTCTCCAGTGAAGCCATCTGGGCCAGGGCTTTTTTTGGTTGGGAGTTTTTTTATTAGCTTTTCAATCTCTTCTCTTGTTATGGGTCTGTTCAGATTTTCAACATCACTTTGTTGTAGTTTGGGTAGGCCGTGAATTTCTAGAAATTTATCCATTTCCTCTAGGTTTTCAAATTTGTTGGAGTATAGTTTTTCATAATATTCTGTTATAATCCTTTTTATTTCAGTTGGGTCTGTTGTAACGTCCCCCATTTCATTTCTTATTTGGGTTATTTGTGTCCTCTCCTGTTTTTCTTTTGTCAGTCTGGCCAGTGGTTTGTCGATTTTGTTGATTCTTTCAAAGAACCAACTTTTGGTTTTGTTGGTTCTTTCTATTGTTTTTCTGTTCTCTATTTCATTTATTTCTGCTCTGATCTTTACTATCTCCTTTCTTCCGGTGGTTGTAGGCTTTTTTTGCTGTTCTCTTTCTATTTGTTTGAGTTCTGTAGTTAATGTTTTGATTTTGTCCCTTTCTTCTTTTTTGATATGTGCATCTATTGCTATAAATTGTCCTCTGAGGACTGCCTTTGCTGTGTCCCAAAGGTTTTGGTATGATGTGTTTTCATTCTCATTTGATTCTAGGAATTTTTTGAGTCCATCTCTGATTTTTTCTATTACCCAGTGATATGTAAGCAGGGTATTATTCAGTTTCCATGTAGTTGATTTTTTTTCCTTGTTCTTTCTATTGTTAATTTCTACTTTGATGGCATTGTGGTCAGAGAAGATACTTTGAATTATCTCAACGTTTTGGATCTTGTTGAGGATTGCTCTGTGGCCTAAGATGTGGTCTATTCTGGACCGTTCCATGTGCATTGGAAAAGAATGTGTACTTTGCAGCGGTTGGATGGAGTGTTCTATATATGTCTATGAGGTCAAGTTGGCTGATAGTGCCCTTTAGGTCTTCTGTATCGTTGCTGAGTTTCTTCTTAGTTGCTCTGTCCTTTACGGAGAGTGGTGTGTTGAAGTCTCCTACTATTATTGTGGAACTGTCAATTTCTCTTTTCAGTGTTGTTAGAGTTTGTTTTATGTATTTTGGAGCCCTGTCATTGGGTGTGTAGATGTTTCTTATGGTTATGTCTTCATGATGGATCGTCCCCTTAATCATTATATAGTGTCCTTCTTTGTCTTTTATGGTAGATTTTGTTTTAAAGTCTATTTTATCTGAGATTAGAATTGCCACTCCTGCTCTTTTTTGGTAGTTGTTAGCTTGACATATTTTTTTCCAACCTTTGACTTTTAATTAATTCACATCTTTGTTTCTAAGGTGTGTCTCTTGTAGGCAGCATATTGATGGATCCTGTTTTCTTAGCCATTCTGTCACTCTCCGTCTCTTTATGGGTGCATTGAGTCCATTTACATTCAGTATAATTATTGATAGATGTGAGTTTGTTGCTGTCATTTTGTAGTGCTTTTTTTTGTGGTGCTGAAGTTTTGTTTGTTCTTCTTACTCTCTTGTGCTGAGTTACTTTTGTTTGTGGATTTTTTTTTCGTTTCTTTTGTTTTTGTAGGTTTCGTTTTTGCCGAGACTGTATGTTTTTCGTCTTTATTTTTGTGAGTTGGTTTGTTAACTTTCTTTGTGGTTACTATGAATTTTACCCTTATCTTTCTAAGTTTGAAGCAGTCTACCATTACTTGGTATCGCCTTACCTTCCTCTCCAATAGAAGGTTCTATACCTATGCCATTTATTCCCTCTTTTATTGTTTTGATGTTGTTGTCATTTATAGATTAACTGCTCTGATTCCCTGTTGTATTTCTTTTGGTTTTTGATAGTCCTTGACAGTTTGTTTCCTAGATTGGTATCTGGCTCGTACGATCCTGCGTCCTAGGTTCTGCCTGTGAGCTGAAGCTGTTTGTCCTCAGATCAAAGAACTCCCTTTAGTAATTCTTGTAAGTTTAGTTTGACTTTTACATATTCCCTTAATTTCTGTTTATCTGGAAATGACCTAATTTCACCATCAAATTTGAACGAGAGTTTTGCAGGATATATTATTCTTGGCTGACAATTTTTTTCTTTCAAGCTTTTATATATGTCATCCCATTGCCTTCTTGCCTGCATGGTTTCTGCTGAATAATCTGAGCTTAGCCTTATTGTTTTTCCTCTGTATGTGACTTCTTGTTTTTCACGAGCTGCTCTCAGGAATTTTTGTTTGTCTTTGGTTTTGGCGAGTGTGATTATGATATGCCTTGATGATTTTCTTTTGGGGTCTCTTCTATATGGAGTTCGTTGAGCTTCTTGGATGGCCAGCTGTTCATCTTTCATGATATTGGGGAAGTGTTCTGTCAGCAATTCCTCAATGATCCTCTCTGTGTTTACTGTTTTCTCCCCCTGTTCTGGAATGCCAATCACTCTTAAATTTTTGCTTTTAATTGTGTCCCACATAACTCTCAGGGTCTCTTCTTTTTTCTTTGTTCTTTTTTCTGAGTTTTCCTGAAACAGAGTTGTATCCAGGTGTTTGTCTTCAGTTCCACTGATTCTGTCTTCCACTGTTTCATATCTGCTTCTCAGCCCTTCTGTGACATCATCCATTTCTGAAATCTTGTTGTTTATCTTTTGGATTTCTAATTGTTGTTTTTGTATAATTTCTAGTTGTGAATTTATTTTGGCATTTTGTTCCCGCATCATCTTCCTGAATTCTTCCCATTTTTTGTGTGTATTTTCTGTGAAGTTTTCTATTTTTTCCTCATGTTTGTCAGCTTTTTGCCTCAGTTCTTGGAAAATTCCGCGTATTAGAGATCTGAATTCCCTATCAGGTACTTCTAGTGCATTTTATTCCACAGGAGAGTCATCTGGTGTTTTAATTTGGACTCCTACTGGAACCATCCTGTCCTGTTTTTGTAAATGTTTTGATATTGTCTGCTTTTTTCAGGACATTCAGTAGTTATTTCTCTCGTTTATTGATTGTAGATTTGTGTCTTTCGTCCCTTTTTTAAAAAAAATTTTTTGACTATGTCTGAGCAGGCGGACTGCGTGCTCTTTGTTGTTTGCTCGTCTGTGCGCTCAATACTTTTCGCCTCCTTCTCCAACTGGCAGGTTCAGTCACTCAGATATGGTATAGCAGGGCAGGTCTAGCTGAAGAGGAGCCACTGGGACAGGTTGTTTGTGGCACTCACTACAGCCACCAGGGTGGGTCGGTAATCAGTGCTGGGCAGGTTCCAGTAGGCCGTGCCTGTGCTGCTTGGTGGTGTGATGTCAAGCGCACGGTGTAGGTAGGCAGGATGCAGCGGGGAGATGGTTATGTGTGGAGCAGCTGTTTTGTCTCCCGCTGGACGCTCCGTGAGGCTGCTTTCTCGTACCTCCGTTTGCTGGTCTCCGATAGGAGTCCAAGATGGTGGATCCGTGCTGCATTAGCTGGTAGGGGACCTCTGCATGAATCTCTCCTCGCTCTCCGTTCTCTGTCAGTTTTCTTGCTCCATTTGGTACTTGGCTGAGTTCTTTATCTCTTCATTTGATGTTTTAGGGTTTCAGGATTGTTGTATTCTCTGTTTGGCTTATTTTTTCGGATCTTTGCTGTGGAGGGACGGCGTGGTGCTTCTGTCTAGAGCACCATTTTGCTGGAACTCCCCAACTCTTTTATTATACAGTACTTAGTATGGAGTCCCTGGGTGGCTCAAATGGTCAAGTGCTTGGCTACTGTCTTGGTCATCTAGTGCTGCTACAACACAAATACCACAAGTAGATGGCTTTAACAAAGAGAAATTTATTTCCTCACAGTTAAAGTAGGCTGAAAGTCCAGATGCAGGGCATCAGCTCCAGCGGAAGGCTTTTTCTCTCTGTCGGCCTTCTTCTCTTCAGTGTTCCCCCAGACTAGGAGATCCTCTGCGCAGGGACCCCTGTCCGAAGGATGCGCTTTGCTCCCGGCACTGCTTTCTTGATGGTATGATGTCCCCCATTCTCTGCTTGCTTCCCTTTCCTTTTTTCTTTTGAGAGATAAAAGGTGGTGCAGGCCACAACCCAGGGAAACTCCCTTTACATTGAATCAGGGATGTGACCTGGGTAAAGGTGGTGTTACAATCCCACCCTAATCCTCTTTAACATAACATTACAATCATAAAATGGAGGCCAACCACACAATTCTGGGAATCATGGCCCAGTCAAATTGATACACACATTTTTTGGGGGGACATAATTCAAACCATGACAGCTACTAACTGCAAGGTTGGCAGTTTTAGTCCATCTAGGGGCACCTCAGAAGAACAGCCTGGTGATCTTGCTATAAATCAGCCATTGAAAACTCTATGGAGCAGAGTTTTACTCTGACACACATGAGGTCACCATGAGTTGGAATTGACTCAAAGGCACCTGGTAGTATGGGCCAGGCACTATCCTGAGCACTTTACACATATTAGCTCTTTTAGGTCGAACAACTTTCCCGAGGTCACACACCTAGTATCAGGAATTCAAACCCAGGCAGTTGGGTCCTAGAGTCCCTACTTGCAAATTCTAACCTCAGTAACAGGGCGGGCAGGATTAAGGATGAGCTCTTTTTGGTAGCATAGAGTTGAGGTTACAGAGGCCCCCACTTTACAAGTAAGCATCTCCCACTTGTTCATGTGTAAAACAAAACATTTTCCCAAGGAAACGTGTTATAAGCAGTGTCAAGGTTGCTAGGCTAGCCCATGAAAACAGATAAAACAAACAAGTTGCTGTGTAGTTGGTTCTGACTCACAGCGACCCCATCTTTTGCAGAATAGTACTGTGCTCCGTAAGGTTTTCAAGGCTGTGAACTTTCAGAAGCAAATTATCAGGCCTTTCTTACGAGCCATCTATGGGTGGGTTTGAACCACCAACCTTTTAGTTAGTAGTCAAATGCTTACCCACATGTGCTATCCAGGGACTCCTAGCCCATGAAAGCCTATATCATAGTTGGGCCCAACTCATGCTAGTTTGCAAAGAAAAGAATTAGAAAACAAGACTACTGCAGCACTAAAAGCTAAATTACAAATTGTAGAATTGGAAGGAAGGTTCTTGAAGAATTGCACTGTTAAATAAGGGTGGCGAGGTGATAGCAGGAAATTAGGGTAGGTTCTGAAAGGGAGGATTAAAGGATATTAGAGGCAAAAGCAAGGAGACCCTGTTAAGCACTTGGCTGATAACTGAAAGGTCAGCAGTTTGAACCCACCAGCGGCTCCACGAGAGAAAAGACCTGGCGATCTGCGCCCATAAAGATTACAGCCTAGAAAACCCCATGGGGCAGTTCTGCTCTGTCATATAGGGTTGCTATGAGTCAGGATCAACTCAGCATAACACGACAACAACAACAAAGGGCCAAATGATGTATGTTGAGTCAGCAGCTTCAAAGGTAAAATAACTGGTTTTTATTACCTACTGATGAATGTGTGTAACTCACAGACTCAACCCTTCCACTATCCCCAGTGCCCTAGCCCAGGTACAGAGGACTTTTGTCTTATGTTTTATCCATTTCTGTGTCATTTGAATTTTTATCACTATGCATTATCTTTATAATATATATATTTATAAATGGAGTAAGAGGACTACTAGAAGTGGGTTGGCCTCTAAGGAGGTCTGTGGGTGGCACAAATAGTTTGTGCTCGACTACCGACAGGCTCGAGGTTCGAATCCACCCAGTGATGCCACAGGAGGAAGGCCTGGTGATCTATTTCCAAAGGGTCACAGCCATGAAAACCCTATGGAATGCAGTGCTACTCTGACACATGTCGGGTCACCATGAGTCAGAATTGACTCGACAGCAATGGGTTTGGTTTTTTGGGAGGGCCTGTAAGGAAGTTTTGGTTCTGCTTTCCACAACTGTTAACTATAATAGAATTTCTGATATTAAATGTGTATGATCTGTTGTGTGTATATTTCTGGGAGTACTGAGACAACTGTTGGAAATGAGAGAATTTTCATTGCAGTCGGAAGCTGAGAATAAGGGATTACATTGTGGCCAGAATATCCTCCCTTTCTTCTCTTTTACCCTCCCAGTTCGTAAAATACATAGTCCCTGACTTAAAACAGGGTTCCGTTCGAACAACTCCGTTGTAAGTTGGTTCTGACATAAATCGAATATCTCTTTTTTTTGTTTTCATTGTTAGTGCCCTTTATTATCAGTATCTTTATGAATCCGATCTGTATTTGTCTTTGGGGGTTGAAAACATTACATATAAACTTATAGATATATTTTAATGCATACATACATTAAAAAAATTACACAAATCATAAAAATTTACTCCAACAATGAAGAAGAGTTGGACAATGTTGGCATTTTGTCAGTTGTGGTAATAACTCCACTTGTGGAAGGTTCTGGATCATCTGGCTTATCCTTGGGAATAGGGTTAATGTTTCTAGTCAGAAAATTAGTGAGAGTTGTCTGTATGGTCCTTTTCTTTTCGTCTTCATATATTTCACGGTAACATCTCACTGCTTTCGGAATCTCTGTATCAACTTTAGCAAAGCAATCAGCATTTGGCTCCGTGTTTTCAAGCAACTGAAGCTCCTGATTTAGTTTAGGAAAAACTCCAGCCAATCCTTTCACTGTAAAATTTTTTGACAACTTCTCTCCTTCCTCTTCCTCATTATTTCTTTCTTCTTCAGCATTTCTTTCTTCAAAATCTGTTAAGTTCTGATCTGTCTATTCCCCTTTCTGATCTATGAGCTGTTCCACATCAGTGATAATTGAGTTCTAAATTCGGCATTCTTGCCATATGGACGATTTTTCCACCAATCTTTTCCATCATATTATCCCGATCAAATGTTTGGAGTGTGTTCACATAACTCAGCAATTTTTTCCATATCCCCTGCATGCCTTTCACGTAACTTCCTCCTAGGAAGATGTACTAATGATATGATGTAAAAAACAAAAATGGACATTCGTAAGCACAGTTTCTTGTAACTTGAATATGTTGTAAGTTGAGAACTACCTGAATATATACTGAACCAAAATAAGGTCAGAGTGATCACTACAGAAAGCAGAAATGTGCATCCCCCAGATTTAAATGGGAAACTAACTTTTGTGATGTCTATTGGTTATCTGTGGTTTGTCTAGGTGGTGACTGAGTACGATCATGCCATTTCATTCCCCGGGGATGGGGGGCAGCAACAGAGTAAGGTTCCAAATGGGAAGGCTGTCCTGTATATCTTTGGTAATAAATAATAGCCAAACTTCAGTGGTGGTTTTATGTACCGCCATATTCTCCTTACACAGAGCATGTCCAAGCCAGCCTCTCAACAAGCGCCATGTACCCTTTGGAGGCTGGTGGTGCTGGTTGGTGAACCCCACTCTGTTACATCTGATTTTGAGGCCCATCAGCCTTACAAGCCCCTTACCTCCCATCAGGACTCCATTTACAACCTACAGACCACAAGACCACCTGTGGACTTTCCATTACCCAGAATTGAGTCACCTCTGAAATTCTGAACTCCTCCTGTCCTCTCACCATGTAGCCCTCCTTGAAGCAGCCCTGTCCACTTTGCTGGGCAACCTATGCCTGCCTTCCCGAGCCGCTGTCCACATGCCCGTCATCAACCCGTCCCTTGTTCCCTGTCCTCCCTAGAACTGGGCACCCTACATCCTCCTGTGCCCCATCTCCCCATCCACAGCTACAGGCTCACTTCCCCAAGCTCCCTCCTACATCACTTCTCTTCACCCCAGGACTTTCCAAAGAAGATTCCAGCGTCTCTGGCCCACTTCCTCCCTCCTACTCTCCTTTGCAGCTCCACAACAGTAGAAAGACCAACTGGTTCTCCCAGAGGTCCCTGACCACCTCTTAATCATACCCAGAGGCCATTTTGTGGCCTCTACTTACCTGACTTTTATGCAGCAGTTAACTGTCATGAAGACAGTCCCTCTTCCTGTAAAATCTCCCCCCTCCTTGGCTTCTGACTCATCGCTGTGACTGGGTCCTCCTCCTGTTGTTGCTGTGTGCCTTTGAGTTAATTCCGACTCATAGCGACCCTATAGGACAGAGTAAAACTGCCCCATAGGGTTTCCTAGGCTGTAATCTTTACAGGAAGGAGCCCTGGTGGCTCAGTGGTTAAGCACTCAGCAGCTAACCAAAAGGTCGATGGTTTGAACACCAGCCACTCCACAGGAGAAAGATGCGGCAGTCTGCTTCTGTCAAGATTACAGTCTTGGAAACCCTATGGGACAGTTCTACTCTGTCCTATAGGGTCACTATGAGTTGGAATTGGCAATGGTTTGTGTTTTTTTGTTGTTGTTGTTAATCTTTACAGGAGCAGATCACCAGGTCTTTTCTCCCGCGAAGCCACTGGTGGGTTTGAACTGCTAACCTTTCAGTTAGCAACCAAGTGCTTTATCAGTTGCATCACCAGGGTTCCTGGTCCTCCTACCTATCATTTTGTTTTTTCTGACACTCTCTCATCTCCTTGCTATGCTTTGGTGCCTTGGCCATTGATTCTCTGCTACTTGCTTCCCTTCCATGCCTGTGGTTTCAGCTTGCATGGCAACAGCTCTTGGTCTGTGTCTCTGTCCTCATGCCTCCTGAAAACAACCTGGAGTTGGATTTCCTTTTGTTTTTAACCCAGTCTGACATCTATGCTGTTTAACTGGAAAGTTCAGACTGTTTACATTTGTTGTAGTTTTGGATATATATGAACGTCTTTCTACCATCTAATTATGTGCTTTCTGGTTTTTTTTGATTCATTTTACTCAGTTTATTCTTTCATTTGAATTGATTGCAAAGCTTTTTTCCTTCCTCTCTCTCCATTTTTCCCCTTTCTGACTTGCAACATACACACTCTATTTCTGTTCTTTCAATGGGTGCAGACCATGTAAGGTTTAAAGTTAGTTGATATTTGTATCTCTTTTCAAAAAACTCAAGGACCCTGGAATACTTTTTATAAAATCACCACCCTCCCTGCCCACGTTTAGTTGTCCTACAAAGTTTTAGTTGCCTCTTGTTTCTCTTTTTAACCCCACAAATTGGGCATTAATGTTCTATACAGTCAACATTTGCTTTACCCACATATTTACCATTTTGTTTACTCATATTTCTTACATACTTGGCCATACTTCTGGGATTAGAACACAATATGGTTAGGAGAATTTAGTGATAAACTTGTTTCATCTCATCCCTATTCTTGAAAGATCATTTTTTTACTGGGTATAAAACATTACCTTGACAGCTATTTTCTCTTACTAATTAGTATCACACTGTCTTCTTGCCTCCATTGTTGCCGTGAGAAGCTGGTAACCTGATTATTGTTCTTAGGTCATCTCTTTTCTCTGCTTCTTGCTGTGTGTGTGTGTGTGTGTGTGTGTGTGCGCGTGTGTGTGTGTTGTGTTTTTCAGTTTAATAATCGTCTGAGAGTGGATTTTATTTTATTTTTGCTAAAGATTTATTGGGCTTCCTGAAACCAAGGATTGAGACTTTCAATAATTCTAGAAAATTTTCAGCCATTCTCTTTGAATATTATCTCTCTATCATTATCTCTTTCTAGTCTCTTTTTGGAACTCCAATTAGATGTATGTTAGATCTTATTCCATCCTCTGTGTCTCTTAGCTTTTTCATATTTTCATTACTTTTGTTTCTTTGTGCTGTTTTCTAGGTGATTTCTTTTCTGTCTTCCAGTTCACTAATTCTTTCTTTAGTTGTCTCCAATCTTCTGTTTAACCCTTCCATTGAGATATTTTTAGTATCACTATTAACTTGCATATTTTGATACATTTGATGTGTTTTAACCATTGCATTACTCTTTTTGATGCTCATCTATTAAGTTTTTAATCTGGATAATTGTATTTTTTATTTCTGTTTCCATTTTATTCTTTTTCAAATATGCATGCTTTTTTTTTTTCAATCTCTTACTCCTTGCTCATACTTTTAATTCCCGTTTTAGTTCCTTTATCATATTAAACATACTTATTTTGTATTCCGTAGCTGCTAATTCCAGTATGTGAAGTATTTGCAGGTATGGTTCTGTTGTTTGCTGCTTCTGCTGACTTCCCCTCATGCGGGCTTGTTTCCTTGTGTTTTGATTTTTGATTGTGAGCTTATATTAATTAGAATTCTCTCTGTGGGAATTCTTTGAAGTATAGATGGTCATTCTTCCAGGGAGGATATGTGTTTCCTTCTACCTGACACCTGTAGGTCCTACAAATGGGTCCGTTTTATTTATAATTCTTGGCTTGCAGTTTTGGGAACCAGGGCCCAAACCCACATCAGGGCCAGCCAATGGCCATAGATTCTCAGAGGAACCTTTTTTTTTTTTTAAATCTTCCCAGAGCCAGTACTAACCCAGATTACTTCCTTGCTGACCGTATACCACTGGACACCCTGCTTTGTCCCATTGTTCCCTTATTGTCAAGTGCCCTTCTCTCCATCTTTGGACAAAGTCCTAGTTGTGTCAAGCTTGATTGAAAACTTCATCTTCTGAGTCTTCCCAAAGTCCTCCCTTGCAGAATTCACCAGCCCCTCCACATTCATAGGCCACTGTCACCTTACCTTTTGTTCTATGTTCAGATCCCACACTGGACTCTGAGCTTCTTGAAAGCTCAGAGCTTTGTCATTTATTTCTGGAGCCCCAGTGCCTAGCTTACTGTGGGGCAGAATAGTTGCTTAATAGATATTTATTGATTGAATAGAATTTTTTTATTGTGTTTTAAATGAAAGTTTACAGTTCAAGTTAGTTTCTTGTACAAAAATTTAGACACACACTGCTATATGACCCTAGTTGCTCTTCCCATACTGTGACAGCACATTCCTCCTTTCCACCCCGGATTTCTCATGTCCATTCAACTAGCTACTGCACCTTTCTGCCTTCTCATGTTGCCTCTGGGCAGGAGCTGCCCATTTAGACTCTGTATCTACTTGAGCCAAGAAGCACACTCTTCACAAGTAATCATTTTATGTCTTCTAGTCCAGTCTAAGCTTTGTCTGAAGAGTTGGCTTTGGGAATGGTTTTAGTTTTGGTCTAACAGAGAGTCTGGGGGCCATGTCTTCTGGGGTCCCTCCAGTCTCAGTCAGATCATTAAGTCTGGTCTTTTTATGAGAATTTGAGTTCTGCACCCTACTTTTCTCCTGCTTCATCAGGGACTGTCTGTTGTATTCCCTGTCAGAGCGGTCATTGTTGGTAGCCGGGCACCATCTAGTTCTTCTGGTCTCAGGCTGATGGAGCCTCTGGTTTATGTGGCCCTTTCTGTTTCTTGGGCTAATATTTTCCTTGAGTCTTTGGTGTTCTTTCATTCTCCTTTATTCCAGGTGGGTTGGGACCAATTGATGCATCTTGGATGGCCAGTCTCTAGCTTTTAAGATCCTAGGTGGCACTCACCAAAGTGGGATGCAGCTAAGATCGTGAGCATTTCCTCATGTTTCTGTTAGCCACCTGAATGTCTTCTTTGGTGAAGAGCCTGTTCATATCCCATTTTTTAATTGGGTTATTTGTCTTTTTGTTGTTGAGCTTTTGCAGTATCTTGTAGATTTTAGAGATTAGACCCTGATCAGATTTGTCATAGCCAAAAATTTTTTCCCAGTCTGTAGGCTGTCTTTTTACTCTTTTGGTGAAGTCTTTTGATGAGCATAAGTGTTTGATTTTTAGGAGCTCCCAGTTATCTAGTTTTTCTTCTGGTGTTTGTGCATTGTTACTTATGGTTTGTATTCTGTTTATGCCATGTATTAGGGCTCCTAACGTTGTCCCTATTTTTTCTACCATGATCTTTATCATTTTAGATTTTATATTTAAGTCTTTGATCCATTTTGAGTTAGTTTTTGTGCACGGTGTGAGGTATCGGTCTTGTTTCAGTTTTTTGCAGATGGATATTCAGTTATGCCAGCACCATTTGTTAAAGAGACCGTCTTTTCCCCAGTCAACGGACTTTGGGCCTTTGTCAAATATCAGTGGCTCATAGGTGGAGGAATTTATGTCTAGATTCTCAATTCTGTTCTGTTGGTCTATGTATGTGCTGTTGTACCAGTACCAGCCTGTTTTGACTACCGTGGCGGTATAATAGGTTCTGAAATCAGGTAGTGTGAGGCCTCCTACTTTGTTCTTCTTTTTCAGTAATGGCTTTATTTATCTGGGACCTCTTCCCTTTCCGTAAGAAGTTGGTGATTTGTTTCTCTATCTCCTTAAAAAATGCTGTTGGAATTTGGATCTGGATTGCATTGTATCTCATTTGATCCTATGAATTTTTTTATTCCATCCTTAATTTCTTCTTTAACCTGGTAGTTTTTGAGCAAGGTGTTGTTCAGTTTCTGTGTGTTTTATTATTTTTTCCTTGCTTTTTCTGTTACTGATTTCTACTTTTATGGCTTTGTGGTCAGAAAAGATGCTTTGTAATATTTCAGTGCTTTGGATTCTCTTAAGGCTTGCTTTATGGCCTAATATGTGGTCTATTCTGGAGAATGTTCCATGTGTGTTGGAAAAGAAAGTATACTTGGCTGCTGTTGGGTGGAGTGTTCTGTGCATGTCTATGACATCAAGTTGGTTGACTGTGGCATTTAGATCTTCTGTATCATTACTGAGCTTCCTTCTGGATGTTCTGTCCTTCACTGAAAGTGGTGTGTTGAAGTCTCCTACTATTATTGTGGAGCTGTCTTATCTCTCTTTTCAGTGCTGTTAGAGTTTGTTTTATGTATTTTGGAGACCTGTCATTGGGTGCATAAATATTTATTATGGTTACGTCTTCCTGGTGTATTGACCCTTTAATCATTATATAGTGTCCTTCCTTATCCTTTGTGGTGGATTTTACTTTCAAGTCTATTTTGTCAGAAATTAATATTGCCACTCCTGTGCTTTTTTGATTGTTGTTTGCTTGATATATTTTTTTTCCATCCTTTGAGTTTTAGTATATTTGTGTTTTTAAGTCTAAGGTGTGTCTCTTGTAGGCAGCATATAGACAGATCATGTTTTTTTACCCATTCTGACACTCTCTGTCTCTTATTGGTGCATTTAGTCCATTTATAGTCAGGGTAATTATTGATAGGTATGAGTTTAGTGCTGTCATTCTGATATCTTTTTTTGTGTGTTGTTGACAGTTTCTTTGTTCCACTTAATTTTCCGTGCTGAGTCGTTTTTCTTTATGTATTATCTTTTCATCTTTTTCATTGTTGTTGATTTTGTATTTGCTGAGTCTTCACGTTTTTCTTATTTTTTATTTTGATGTGTAGGATTGTTAGTTTCCTTTGTGGTTACCTTAATATTGACCCCTATTTTTCTAAGTTTAAGCCAGTCTTTTATTTCTTTACATCACCTTGTCTTCCTCTCCATATGAAAGATCTATGTCAACATTTTTTAGTCCCTCTTTGTTTTAAGGTTGTCGTCTTTTACATAGTGATGTCTCTGTTTCCCTATTTTCAGTGTTTCAGCTTTGATTTGTTTTTGTGTCTTCCCTATCTGGGTTGATATCTGGTTGCTCTGTCCTGTGTTCTAGTCTTGGCTTGTTATCTGATGTTACTGATTTTCTAACCAGAGGACTCCCTTTAGTATTTCTTGTAAATTTGGTTTGGTTTTTGCAAATTCCCTGAACTTCTGTTTATCTGGAAATGCCCTAATTTCACCATCATATTTGAGAGAGAGTTTTGCTGGATATATAATTCTTGGCTGGCAATTTTTTTCCTTCAAGGCTTTATATATGTCATCCCATTGCTTTCTTATCTGCACGGTTTCTGCTGAGTAGTCTCAGCTTAGTCTTGTTGACTCTCCTTTGTAGATGACTTTTCGTTTATCCCTAGCCACTCTTAAAATTCTGTCTTTATCTTCGGTTTTAGCAAGTTTGATTATAATATATCTTGGTGTCTTTGTTTTGGTATCTACTTTGTGTGGGGTTCTATGAGAATCTTGAATAGATGTCTTCTCATCTTTCACAATATCGGGGAAGTTTTCTGCCAACAAATCTTCAACAATTTTCTCTGTATTTTCTGTTTTTCCCCCCGTTCTGGTACTCCAGTCATTCGTAGATTATTCCCCTTGATAGAGTCCCACATAATTCTTAGGGTTTCTTCCTTTTTTAAAATTCTTTCATCTGATTTTTCCTCACATAAGTTGGTGTCAAGTGCTTTATCTTCAGTCTCACTAATTCTGACTTCTGTTGCCTCAGTTCTGCTCCTGTGACTTTCTATTGAGTTGTCTAATTCTGAAATTTTATTGGTAATCTTCTGGATTTCTGATTGCTGTCTCTCTATGGATTCTTGGCAGTGCCTGTTAAATTTGTTATTATGCTCTTCTCTAATCTTCTTAACTTCCTCTGTTGCTTTGTCTGTGTATTACTTGGCTTGTTCTGCAGTTTGCATGATCTCCTTCCTGATCTCTTGAAGAGTTCTGTGTATTAATCTTTTGTTCTTTACCTCCGGTAATTCCAAGAAGTTCTCTTCCTCTGGAAAATTTCCTGATTCTTTGTTTTGGAAGCTTGCTGAAGCCATCAATAAGTTATTATATTCATTTAGTTTATGTTTGCTACCTGTGTCCTAGCTTCTTGTTTTGTTTTGATATGCCCAGGTAGGCTGCTCATGTGAGCTAGGTTGATTATTGGTGCCTTTGAAGCTCTAACGTCCTGTCACCAGGTGGTTAGATCTATTACTAGGTGTATGAGCGCAGGAGTCAGTTTACTTTTCTTGTATGGATTCAGCTCAGGTGTCCAGGTAGTCAGTCACCAAGTGTGTGGTGCAGGCTGTCACCTACAGTCCTAGACAGGCAAGAGTGATTGGTGTAGGCACAGGTATCTGGCTGCAGTAGGGAGGGGTCACATGTTGAGCAAGGCAGGGGGATGATGGCTGCCCCTGAGTGTCTGGGAGGAAAGTGTGTTCCTGTTCCCTAGAGTGCGTAGGTGGGTGGGTTTTGCAGCCAGACTGCGGGCACCCATTGCTGTTGGCTGTGAGGACTGGGAGGCACCACTTATTCTCGGACCCCTGTCGCGAGTGGCTAGGTGGCGTAGGTGGAGCCACCAGTCCTTAGGCCCCTGAGGTGGGTAGGTGGGGGCCCTGTTTAATGGGCAGAATGGTGTCACATGTCAGGAACCTGCCACTTCACCATATAGCTGATACAGTTGAAGTTAGGCTTCAATATATACCCTGTTCTACTGTGCTAAAGAGGGCCTATGCTGTTGAAATTGGCCCACACAGGACTGTGCAGGAGTGAAAGGCATTCAAAGTCCATGGACCCCTCTGCCTGTGTCTAGACAAAGGAGCTGCACCTACCCTGAATTCCCGGTTTAGGGGAGCTGGGAGATTATTTATTCCTGTTTGTTAATTTGTTCCCTCTCCAACGCCAGGAGAATGGCTCCGGACATGTGATCGGTCCTTACTTCCGGTCCAGCGGATGTGGCAATGGCTGAAGTTGGCCCAAGACCTGGTACGGAGCAGGGAGGGGGCAGGTAAATGGGAGAGAGGTTTTTCCCAAAGCAGGTGTTTTCTGATCCGAGCAGTAGGTTAGACACATGTACTTATCTTTTGCTGATTGAGTGCCGCTTTTCACTGCTTCTGAAGGCTTGAGTAGACTCTCCGCCTCTCGGTCTCTCTTGATGTGGAAAGCACGTCCTGAGTGCTACTGCTTGCCTCATGGCATGTGCTGGCTGCAGGGTGCCAGTTCCCACCAGGTCAGATCTGGCAACTCTTCGCTTCTGAACCGTCTCTCCCTCCCTCTGCCACTCAGTCCAATTCCTGAACTTTGCCTTTGATGTTCAGGGCTCCTAGATTGTCATATATAATTGATTCACTTGTTTTTTTGGGTCTTTGTTGTAAGAGGGACCACAGAAAGCATCTGACTACTCTGTCATCTTGGCCCCGCTTCTCTGATTGAATAGAATTGATAGCAAAATCAATACTTCTCTTCTTCTTGAATAATAATAATAATAAAAAAATCAGAGGCACTAACCTGCTCTGTGATCCTGGACAAGTGCAGTTCAACTCTTTGGATCTCAGTGTCCTTACCTATAAAATGAAGGGACACTTTTGAGGCCTCTACTTGCTTTAAGATACTGAGATTCAACAGAACTTATATGGCTGTCAGTTATGATACCATGAAGCAGTTTCTGGCTCACAAATGGAATGAAGGAGTGAGAGGGGCATGGAGAGAAGGCATAATTCTGAGGTAATTAGGCATGAGTTGGAAGAGAGGAAGGAGAAGGGACTCAAAGATAAAGTAACATGAAATAAAGATGGCATTTTAGATTTTATGACCTTGAGACAACTAAGTAGCTATCTAAAAAAAAAAGGAACACCTTATAGCAAAATAAATTTCCGATGGATTAGAAATGTCAAATATTCTTAATTTAACTCAGGAATGTACTTTCTAAATATGACCCAAAACCCAGAAGCCATAAAAGATTAATAGATTTGATCCTACAAAAGTAAGAAATTTCTGCATGGCACAGTCATCATCAACAAAGGCAACAGAGAGCTTCCCAGTTATCAAAACTGGAAAAACATTTTTGCAACATGTATCACAGATAGAGTTAATTTCCTTAATATCTAAAGAGCTCCTGCAGATCAATAAGAAAAAGACCATCAATCCAATTTTTAAAATGGGCTAAGAACATGAAAAGTTCACTGAAAAGGAAATACAGATGATTCCTAATCATATGAAAAAGTGTCAAGCCCATAATAATAAGAGAAATGCAAGTTAATTCTACTGTGGAGAGGTGGTAGTGGGGAACAAGCATACACATAATTGTAGACATAGTTGTGTAAATCGTGTGACAATTATTGACATAGTTGTATAAATTGTTACCACCTTTATAGATAGAATTTTGACAATATTTATTAAAATTAAAAGTGCACACACAATTCTGTTTCTGGGAACTTATCCTAAAGATATGTGTATACATGTAAAATAGTATATTTTTCAGGGTAGTTCAGTGTATCATTGCTTGTAAAAGAAAAACAAAAAGAAAAGAAAAAATGGAAGTAACTTAAATGTGCATCAGTAGAGAACTGGTAAATTATCCTACAGTTCAGTATTGTGCAGCTGTAACAGAGAATGTGGAAGCTCTCTGTGTGTCTATGTGGAAGGGTCATTAAGATATTTTCTTAAGTGAGAAAGTAAGGGCACAATGCCTGGCCATGCGGTGGCTCTGCAAGGATACCTAGGGAACCAGTAACAGTGGTTTCCTACAGCAGGGGGGAGGTTTGAATTTGTGCCTTGTGCACATATGACCTAATAAAAAATATTTTAAAGAAGGACAGAAGGGAGTTGGGGTAGAAGGAAGGAAGAAAGGGAGGGAGAAAGGGAGGAAGCGAAGGAGGAGGAGAGAAAGATCTGCTCACCTCAGTACATTCTCACATACGCTATTTCAGTTCCTCCCCCAGCAACCTTGTACCAGGTTCCCATTTTTAATAAAGCAAGAAACTGAGGCTCAGAATTCTAAAATAACTTGTCCAAGTTCATGGAGAGAGTTAGCCTTGAAACCTGGCTTTGAACCCAGTTCTGAATGAAGAGCAATTGGACTCATCTCTGTAGGTCTGTTTTCATTTTTAAACCAACATCTCCATCAGTCAAGGACAGTTACCTGCCAGTTGGTCACTTCCATAGACCATAGCCTAGGCCCACCCCTCCCAAGAGAGTAAGTGTAGAGTTCTACTGCCGCCTGCTCCAAGCTGGCTTGCAGGCTCAGGAGTGCCTATGGGGCAAAGCTCAGGCAGTAGGTAGTGGAGAGGAGCCCAGAGTCCAGCTGCCACATCAGACACGATGAGGATTAGGGATGGGCTTTACAGTCCTACCTTTGAAGTTCCCAGCTTTTATCAGCATGTCTGAACCTTAACATTATTTAGAGGGAGCTTTTATTACTGTCTGTGAGGTGGCCTCAGGTAGGTACCAGCTGCTGCTGGGTGCCAAGGGGGCTCTTCCTGGTACCCTAAGCTGGCCCCTTCACTTTGTTTTGTGGCAGGGAAATCTTCAGGGCTGAAGGCACTTTGTACTTGGAATATTCTGGAAGAATAAGTTTGTTTGTTTTCTATCCAGAGGTACAGTTGGATGCTGGCATCTCTTTAATTAAAGGGAGGGGTGCATTTTTTTTTTAAATTTATTTTTATATTTGTCTCACAGACACACCTGTGTTATTTCTCAAAGTGGAGTATCGACTGCTTTCTCTTGAGAGAAATGCTGTATGGAGAACAAAGCTAACGGGGCTAGCCATATATAATACGAGGTTGTAATTTATAGGGTATGGATTCACCTGGGGGAAGAATTTGGTGTCTTTAAGAGATACAGAATCATCCAGCACCACCTGTCCTCATGTGCAGCGTCAAAGTTATTTTCTAAGTCGGCGTCATCATTTCTTAAGAAAGAGGCAGCAGGGTCTTTTTGGTCTGAGGAATGCTCAGGGGGAAGGAAGTTTTCAGGATCTATGGGTCTGAGCTGGAGTCCCTGGTACAAAGGTTAATGCACTCAGCAGCTAATTGAAAGGTTGGCGGTTTGAGTCTACCCAGAGGTACCTTGGAAGTAAGGCCTGGCAATCTACTTCTGAAAAATCAGCCATTGAAAATCTTATGGAGCATAGCTCTACTCTGACATATATATGGTTGCCGTAAGTGTGAGTCAACTCAATGGCAGCTGGTTGGTTGATTGGTTAAGCCTGAGCAGGCTCATCCATACCCTGACACTATGCCACTATGTCACTTTAAGAGGGACGAATCCTAATGGCCCACACTATCCATTTTTGTTTGTCTGGTGGAAGTGGAAGTGCCTTGAACATCACAATGCTGTGCCCACATAAAATGTGTGCCCATCAGTGCCCAGCTATTTGCTAATTGCATGATTGGATAGGAGACACTGCATAAACATTTCCCAAAAGAATGAATTTTGGAATGTAAGATAGACTTTATAAAGCGTTCAGGTTTTGATCGTGAAGAAGACTGGAGAAATTTAGACGTCTCCTATTGCTCCTCAGGTTTTCCTGACACTTGAATAATTAAATCCATGCCCTGTGGAATGTTTCCTTCCTTGGACTATCGGGCATCTCTCTTACGCAAAGGCCTACTTCTTTAAATGGTACCCTTAACGCCCTCCCCTAGCGTTCCACTCTATTATCTTCTTGTGTTTGACGTTATTATCCAGAAAAACTTCCGTGTAGTATCAGCTGAGTTCTTTTGCTTCAGTTAAAGAGCTTGTCACAATTTCTCTTCCAAAACCAAAAAACCAAACCCACTGCTGTTGAGGGGGTTCCAACTCATAGCAACTCTGTAGGACAGAGAACTGCCCCATAGGGTTTCCAAGGAGCGGCTGGTGGATTAGAACTGCAGACCTTTTGATTAGCAGCCGGTTAATAGCCAAGCTCTTAACCACTGTGCCACCAGGGCTCCAAACCCCTATTTTAGGGCTTTTGTGCCTTGGTTGTGGGAATCCCTAGGTGGCACAATTGGGTAAGCGCTTATGACTACTAACCAAAAGATTAGCAGTTCTAAACCCACCCAGAGGCACCTCCAAATAAAGGCCTAGTGGATCTACTTCCGAAAGGTCACAGACTTACAAACCCTGTGGAGTACAGTTCTACCTTGCTCACATGGGGTTGCTGTGAGTTGGAATCTACTCAAGGGGAACTGGTTTGGGGTTCTTTTTTGATTGTAAAAATTCATTCCCTATTGCAGCCTAGATTAACGGATCTCAGCTCAGGGACTGGCCGGTCTCTTTTCTCCCCTTTGAATTCGCTGTCTAAAGAAATGGCCATTGTATTCTCCTTAAACAAGGACAAAGGTGAAGTGGCAGTTTGCTTTGCCTCTTAGCCCCTCTGCTTGCTTTCATCACCCTCCTCCCGCAACAGTTGCTCAAAGGACCTGTACAGAAAAGTTGGATCCTGAGTACTCAATGGAAATTTCTAGCGGGTTTGGCTCCCTGCTGGTAGCTTCCACCTTTCCCGCCCTCACTTGGTCTTCCTGGGGAATTTTAATTCCTCTTTTCTAGAAACCACTTCTTAGTCTTTGAAATTATTCTTGGGTGGTTTTAAGGTGTCTCTGTCCAGTTTTTTTTAAAGAATTCAGTTCAGATTTGAATGTCCAAGGAATGAATAATGAATACTTTTTTGTTTTTTAAGAAAATAGCTTTTATTGATTTTTTTTTCTTGTTACAAAGTGATTCATGATTACTGCAGAAAATTTAGGAAATATAAATAGGCAAAAAGAAGAAAATGAAAACCACCTACAATTTAATATTTTAGTATATTATATGATCTTCCAGCATGTATCTATTAATTTTTAAAAATGAGCTCATACTATACCCTGGGAAGCCCCCCCCCCACCCCCCGAAAAAAAAGTAATAAAACATTGTTTTACTAAACAGTATGTTTATTGAAATTTCTGTTGGGTTAAATATTCTTCTCTAACTCGTTTTAAAGGGTTGCATGGTATTCTTTTGAACAAATGAATCATAGCTTATTTAAGCATTTTCCTACATTTCTGTTGTTACCTCTTTTTCTCTCTTATAAAGAACCACTGTGGTAGTGTCCACCAGCCTGAGCACAAGAAGAACTAGACGGTGCCCGATTACCACCACCGACGACTCAGGAAGGGATCATGATAGAGGGTCCTGGACACAGTGGGAGAAAAATGTAGAACAAAATTTAAATTCATGAAAAAAGACCAGATTTACTGGTCTGACAGAGACTAGAGAAGCCCCCACGACTATGGCCTCCAGATAATCTGCTAACTCAGAACTGAAACCACTTCCAAAGCCAAATGTTTGTCAGACAAAGATTAGACAGGTTTATAAAACAAACAATAACACACGTGAGGAACGTGCTTCTTAGTTCAATCAAATGTGTGAGACCAAATGGCCAACTCCTGCCCTAAAATAAGACGAGAAGGCAGGAAGGGACAGGAAAACTGGACAAATGGACACGGGGAACCAGGGATGGAACCAGGTGTATAAATTTTTGAATGAGAAACTAACTTGAGCTGTAAACTTTCACCTAAAGCACAAAAAAAAAAAACCACTGTGGTGAACATCAAGGAGCCCTTGTGGCACAGTGGTTAAGCTCTCAGCTGCCAACCAAAAGGTTAGGAGTTCGAACTCACCAGCCACTCCACGTAAGAAAGATGTGTTAGTCGGCTTCCATAAAGATTATAGCTTTGGAAACCATATACGGCAGTTCTGCTTTGTCTTGGGGTCACTATGAGTCAGTATTGACTGGACGACAGTGGGTTTGAGTTTTGGTTTGGTGGTGAACATCCTTTGATATTTTTGCCCACAGCCTTGATTATTTCCTTAGGATACATTTGTAGAAGAGAATCACTGGGCCAAGGATGCATTCTAAGGGATCTTGATTTAGATGGTTAAATTTACCTTTAGAAACACTGTACAGTATTTTGGTTCCTTTTAGGTGAAAATTAAGATCTTACTCTTTTAAAATGCTGTTGTGAGTTTTTGAGACACCGCTTTCCAAAGGTTTTACATATCTTGGTTGAAACATTTGGTCAATGGCTTTAGGGGACACTGAACTTCTGTTGAGGGTGATAGAAAAAATTGGGAATGGTGATGGTTGAACAACATGATGAACATATTTAATGTCACTGAATCTATATATGTGAAGGTTATTGAAATGGGCTGTACATGGGAAGGTTGTTGATATGGCAAATGTTTTATTACATAGATATTTATCACCAAAAAAAAAAAAAAGTTAATGACCAGGAAAAGGCCTGAGAGACCTAGGTCACAAGCTGGCTTGTGAAAGTAGTCTCCTATCCTTGCTCCTTTGTTTGCGATGGGAGCTGGTGGCCTTGTCTTCTAACCCTTCTGACTCTGGGCAGCTGGGAAGGTGTGTGGCTCCCCAGGGAAACCATCTTAAGGTGCCCATCCTTGGGGGTTCCTGGGGCAAAGCTGGCTTTGAGGATTCCAGAGTCTGTCAGGGAACTGGTCTTTCTTCCAAGAGGATTCGCACAAAACAAACATCCTGCCCTAATGCCAGAGACCACTGCTAGCAAATGAACAAATGCCAAGCTGGTCCTCCCTGGCTGGGTTGGTGTTTGTGGGAGTGGGAGGACAGAAGACTTCCTGTGGAGACCTCTGACCCCGCATCAGACTGTCAACCCCTCGCAGCCCAATTCCTCAGTCATCTCCTAGGGTGGGGGAGGGGGATGAGGTTTGATGGACTTATTGAGGAAGTAGCATTTGCTTCGGCTAAATTGGGCCTTCCTGTTCCTGCTCCTCACTGGCTCTTCCTGCTTTCCGCTTTCTTCCTCCTCCTGGAGTCACGGATTAACTCCCTCTTAGCACTCATTCTTTATGGTAGTTCATGGGGCCTCTGGGGACCTTCCATTCTCCTTAGGTTTTCTTTTTCCTTAATGGCTCCTGCCGACACCTAGGTCAGTGCCCACGGTCTGGACCGGGCACGTCCAACCACATCACCGCTCTTTCCCTCTTCAGTTTGCTGTCTGCCTTCCTCCTCCCTCCTCCTGTCCCAGCAGTGCTGGCCCAGCTGAGGCCCAGTCAAAGCCGGCCGTCCTTTCTCAGGCCTGGCAGGAAGGCCATAGGGGCCGTGGAGGCCCGAGCTGCCTCCTACCCAAGAGACACAGCATGCCAGCTGCTGCCCATATGGGTTACAGAAAACAAAAACACAAAACCCCAGCCCCTTGAGACGAGGGACGTCTCAGTTTATATGAACCTGACGGTTTATGTGCTGGAAATGAGAGGAGCAGGTTGGGAGAGGGAGGCTGGATGTTTCCCCTGGGGTGGGCTTTGTTTAAAATCTAATATGCTCTTCCTTTCTCTCACAGCGCCAGCAACAGCTTCAAGCTCCTTTGTCATTTTAGCCCCGTTATCTGCCTAGTGGATGAGATCTCTTATCTTCCCGGTCCTCCCTCTCTTCCCTGAATGGTCAATCCCATCCCACACTCTGCCCCCCCATGTGTGACACAGTGTCACAGATCTCACTCTGCAACCCTAGATTCAGATGACACTTGTCACTTTGCTTCTTAGCCAATGAAGGTTTTAGGAAAACGTGGGCCCACTTTTAATGGTGTTGTACCTGCTAAGGGCACAAGTAGTGGGCAACTTTGGTGTCCTGTGAGGCAGGGTGTGACACCCCAGTCCTTAGCAGTGTGGGAGTGTTGGGTCTGAGGGTGAGGATCTTGGCTCTGTGGCCTGACAGAGTCGAATGTCTGCTCCAGTGTGTGTTCCAACTTCTGACCTAGCACCTTCTTAGTCTTGGGGAGCTCTGGCCCCCATATTTTTTATGGAATGGAAACCACATAAAACACACAGCTGCTTTTTTTCCCCTGGGTAGGAACAGATCTAAAAGAACCCTCTCTACTTAACTGGGCTCAGAGGAGAGGAGTGAACCTCAATTCAAGCCCCAGGACTCAGGATCAGGCGAGCTGTGGCTTTCTGTCTTAGCTCACTATCTCCTGGCTCCAATGAGCCACACACTCCCTGAGCCTTGGTTTGACAACCTGTAAAATGGTGCTGTGAACCTACTTCTAAAGCTGTGCTGTCTGCATGTGTCATACATGACTATCATTGCACCTGTGGATCACAGGGCTGGGAAGTTGGGAGAGAGGCCTGTGCAGTCCTGAATTCTTTTCTCTTAAAAATCTCCCTTTGTCATCTCTTTATTCATTCAGTCAACAGATACTTGCCAAGCACCTACCATGTGCCAGATTCTGTGATATAAAGGCAAGTGGCATGGTCCCTGCCCCCAGGGAGCCCGCCAGTCCCAGAGGTGGTATGAGATATGTAAACAAGAGCACAGGAAGGGAACCTAACTCTTGACATGTGATGGAGAGTTGGGGTAGTGATGGTGCAGGGCAGACTGTCTGGAGGAGGCAGTGTTTAGCTGAGTCTCTGCAGAAGGAGAACAGGGGCATTCCATCAGGGGGACTAGAACGTGCCAAGGCAGAGAGAACAAGAATGCGTTAGGAGTCAGAGGTGGTTTAGTGTGGACGGGGTGGTGGGGATGGGAGAAGGTGGAGCTGGATGAGTCAGTAGAGGCCGATCTGGGGTATGTCAAAAGGCGTGGGCTTCACCATGAGGCCTGGGGGAGCCAGCAGTGGGTTCTGAGTGAAGAACAACACAATCACATCACTGGGGATTTAGGACTTGTGGTTTTGCTCAGTTCATGTAGAGAGATCCCCCTGGAAATGTTGACCAGAAAGTTGAGAAATCCCTTAGAGAAATAATAAAACTTTTGCTTGAATTCTTTCTCATTTTACCTAAAATTTCTGCTTCACATCTGCTGTTTACAGGTAATTTATGAAAGTACTTCTTCTGTGCTTGATTGTATTTCTTAAAACTTACCAGGAAATAATCCCAAGTAAAATTTTTCCATTAGGTTGTGTTCTTTTGGGGGAGAGGTGTGTTCTTAATATGTATTTATAATGACTGAAGCGACTTGGAAATGTAGGAAGCTCTTCAGAAATATTACATGAGTGCGTGACATCTTCAGGCTAGATTTCCCCTAATCCCAGCAAAGGCAAGAGATTGAGAACTAATGTTTGTTGAGCACCCGCTACAGGCCAGATCCTGGGCTTTGTTGTTGTTAGCTGCCATCGAGCTGACTCCAACTCATGGCGAACCCACGTACAACAGAACGAAACGTTGCCTAGTCCTGTGCCATCTTCACAGTCATTGGTATGCTCAAGTCCATTGTTGCAGCCACTGTGTATTTTGAGTGCCTTCCAACCTAGGAGGCTCATCTTCCATCACTATATTGGACAATATTCTGTTATGATCTATAGGGTTGTCACTGGCTAAATTTTGGAAGTAGATCACCAGGCCTTTTTTCCTAGTCTGTCTTAATCTAGAAGCTTTGCTGCTGAAACCTGTCCACCACAGTACAACAATTTGACAGATGGGTGGTGGGATACTGGGCTAGACTCTTAATTCAATGATCTTGTGAGAAACAGCATTCTGTCCCTATTTTAAAGACGAGACACAAGTTCATGAACATGATCGCCTTCCCAAGACCTCACACCTATAAGGAATGGTAGTGGGATTCGAACCCAGGTGTGTCTAAGTCCAAAGTTCACATTCCATCCACACCTGCAACCCAACTCCTAGGACACAGTAGAAAAGTAAAGTAGGAGATGTAGAGGGGGTCAGATGAGCTACTAGAGAGACTTAAAAAAAAAAAGAAAAAATACAACTGAAAGACCTGCTCTCTCCTGTTCTCTTTCAGCAAGTTCCTCCTCTGCTGGCTATGAGCACCCCTTCTCTGGAGAGCATTCTTCCAAAGAACAGGGCTGGTGGCTGCAAGCCGTGTGGCTGCATTTTGATTTGGGTGGGTCAACCCACTGTATAGACACAGAGGGCAGGAAGTTGGCAGCTCTAGGTGGCATCAGGTTTGAACAGAAACATGCTTGAAGATCACTGTGCAGAACACCCAGGGCAGAGGACAGGAAGGAGGAGGGTGGACAGAGCTATGGAGAAAGCATTCGGAAGCTCTTTGCCCTGGCAACATCATGAGAACCTCCTGCGAGCCGCTTACCCAAGCCATACCCAGGCAATGAGCCTTCCCATGAAATAGGGCACTCTGCTGTGGAGCTGGGTACCCACCAGCATCTCTTTGCCCAGCGCTGCACTTCTTTTTGGCTTTTGTTATGTTTGCTTGGCCACCTTAATACATTTCCTATAGAAAAGACCACCTTGGTCAGTATTCTCTTTTGCCAACTTTCTAAGAGCGTTTTCTTCCCTCTGACTCAGTGGACCAGGACCCCACCCCCAGGCTGTGCTGGGGCTCATAGGAAGCCAGCTGAGACATCTGGTGGCCCACCTTTGCCCTCTTCCTCTTGGGCATGCTTCTCTCTTTCCTCCTTACTGCTTTCTTCTAGTACAGAGGGTTCAGGTCAGTGAGGTTGGAGGGGGGAGAAACAGGAGGAGGACCTCCATGCAGGATGACTCCCAGTGATGGTAATAAATGCAAGAGGGGAAGTTAACCCAGGTGGCTACTGCCGCTGCAGTGCCTGTGCAGTGCCCTCACTCGTGCTGATGAAATGATGGGCCTGCCAGGAACGACCACCTCCCCTCTCCCCTTAGTGCTTTCTGGCACACCCACCTCCTCTCTCATCCTTTCTCTTCCCTACTGCCTCTCCCTCAGCTTCTGTCCCTGATTTTTTCTCAGGGTGGGCAGTCGCCAAGCAGGTTTCTAGATCTTTCTGGAGTTTTCAGTCATACACGCTGACCCGGCAGCTTTGTGGTAATATGGCCTCCCCCTCTCCAGAGCTGGTGGAATTGGGGTGGGCAGCAGGAGCTGGTAGAACATCTACCACCTTTACTGTTTCCAAGGACCAGAGCTGGGTTTGGCCAGAGTTCTTCTGAATTCAAATGGTCTCTGGCAGTTGACCTTGGATTGAAAATGCAGTGTTTTTGAGTGACTCTAGAGATCATGCTGAAATTGAGAAAGAAAGGAAAGAAAAGCCTGCATGGGTCAGTTGCAGTCATTGGATTTCACTGGCTGTTTTTCACGTACCTACCCTTTCCCCATTGATGGAGAACAACCGTCACAGTAATGGAGGAATGCTCAGTTGAGGGTGAGGAGCAGGGAGGGACAAAAGTGGCTCTCCTGGGCACCCCCCAGGAATGAATTTTCTCCTCCAGAGGGACCTCCAGAGCCAGACAGTGAATATGCGTCCCTCACAGGGTCCCTGTGTGAAGGTGGCTCATTATATCATCTTCAGATGCCAACGCGTTTTTAGGTCCAAATCCAATTATTCCTCAAGGTTCCTCAAGTCTTTTGTGATGGCTTTCTTAACTCTCTGGCCTGGGGCAACTTCGCAGAAACACTGTTTGACCAGCCAAACATTTCTGTGACCAAACCTTAGGCAAAGATTTAAAGAAATCTTACTACTAAAGTAGGAAATCTTATATAGAAAATTTGATAAATACAGAAAAAGATAAAGTAAAAATTGCCATACTCTCAGTAACAAGAATAATACCTTTGTGTATTTCCTCAGTCTTTGTCTATGCATATAGATGCATATACTATATATATACATTTTCATATACTGTATTTTAAAGATGGTTGCAAGCACACTGGACTTTATAGCTTTCTTTTTTTTTTTTCATTTGATATAACATTATGGCATGCAAAAACTTTTAAAAGGTACTTGGGCTTTGCGAGTGAGCATATGCTTTGCAGACATTTCTGTCAGCCACCAGTAACCAACTACAAGAACTGGTGTTCTACCCAAAACAGAAATTGTGCCAGTTGGCACGTGCTTTGATCACCGTGCTGTAAACCTAGCCAATAATACTGTAAATTTAAACAAAATAAAATTAAAACCCAACCACTTGGGAAAAAAAATAAAAAACTTAAAACATTCTCTTAAATTGCTGTTGGGTCAAGGAAGAAATAAAGAATAAAGTGACAAATATTTAGAAAGCATTGAAAACCAGAATGCCACATAACCAAACCTATGGGTGGCAGCTGGCACTGTTCTCATAACCTTAAATGCTTTTATTATTAAAGAGGGAGAAAGAGAAAAAGAAAGTAAACCAAGCATTCAGCCTGAGATCTTAGAAAAAAAGAATAAAAAACAGCCCCTAAGGAAAATGAGAGGAAAAAAATAGTAAAGATAAAAGCAGAAATAAATGAATTAGAAAACAGAAAGACAGTGAAATTAGCAAATATATCCAAGAGCTGATTCTATTTTTAAACAAAGAATAAACTAGACTAATCTCTGGGAAATATACTCGAGAAAAGGGAGAAAAGAAAGAAAAAAATAATGGAATGAGAAAGGAGACATTGCAGTAGATACAGAGGAGATTTAAAAATAATAGAAAATTTATGCACAACAGTAGGCTTAAATTTAAAAATCTCAATTAAATGGATGCCTTTCTGAAAATGTATATGTTGCTAATTGAGGAAAAAAATTGAGATCATTATCAAAGCACTGCTCCCTCTACCCAAAGAAGACAGTGGTCCCAAGTGTTTTTGCTAGTTAATTACTTCAAATTTGATAATACTGATAACGTTGAGCTATTCCATGGCTTAGCAAAAGATGGAGAGCACTCCAATTCCTTCTATAAAGCAAAATAAGCCTGCTATTAACATGGCAAAGAGACCATAATAAAGAAAGAAAATGCTAGGTAGGAAATAGAATTTAATAATATATTAAACAAGTCATCCACCAAAACCCAATGGGGCAAGGAGGTAAGAATAGTCAATATTAGGAAAGCTTAATATAGTAACTACGTCATGCTAATGGGTTAAAGAAATAAAACCGTATTGATTCCGATATATGCAAGGGAAAAAATTGATTAAATTGAGCAACCATTTCTACTGAATCAATACACCAGAAAAAGGATAGAAGGATGTATTTGTAGGGTGATTAACAATGTTTATTTCAAACCAATAGTCAATGTTATAATTAACTGTGAAATATTAGAAGCATTCATGTTGAAACCAGAAACAAAATCAGGAGTCCTGCCATCATCATCACCATATAACATTGCTTTAAAAAATTCTAGTCTGCACAATAACATGGAAACAGAAATATATAACTGTTGTAAAGAAGGAGACAAATGGTCACTATTTGCATATGGTACTGTATACACAGAATATCCTAAAGAATTGACTAATAAATGAATAGAATTAGTAAGAGTTCAGAAAAGAGGAATTTATAAGGACTTGAATATTCCCTTTCCATAAAGGAAAAATGAATTATTGTAAAGATGTCAGCTCCTCCAAATCAATCTGTAGATTTAATATTCTTCCATTCAAAATTCTAAAGTTTGTTGTTGTTGTTTTTAACTTGATAAAAATCATTGTGAAGTTTTCCTGAAGAACAAATAAGGAAAGAATGTCCAAGAAAAAATCTGAACAGGAAGGAGTATTAATTAGTCCCTTGAAATCAAAACATTTCAATAATTAAAGTTATGTGATACCAGTACAATACTGGAGAAAAAGAGAAGCCAGAACCATAGAAAAGATGGCTCAGAAACAATAGACTTTAACCAATATGATTAACTTATGATAAAGAAGACATTACAAATTAATGAGGAAGGAAAAGATTCAATACATGGTTACCAGTTTGGGGAAGGGAAGTTCCAATATGCACTATGTATCACAGGAAATTCTAGGTGGATTTAAAAGTTAAATATAAACATGTATGTGTAAAATATATAATAATATAAATATGTATAACTGTTATGAATTGAATTGTGTCCTCCCAAAATATGCATTGTAAATCCCAACCTCTGTGCCTGTGGTTATAATCCCGTTTGGGATTGGGTTATCTTCGTTATGTTTATGAGGCAGGATTGTTGTTAGGTGCCTAGTTGCTTCTGACTCATAGCGACCCCATGTACAACAGAACAAAACACTGCCCAGTCCTGTGCCATCCTTACAATCGTTGCTATGTTTGAGCCCATTGTTGCAGCCACTGTGTCAATCCATCTCAGGGAGGGCTTTCTTTTTTGCTGACCCTCCACTTTACCAAGCATGACGTCCTTCTCCAGGGACTGGTCCCTCCTGATAACATGACCAAAGTACATGAGACAGCATCTCCCCATTTCTTCAGAGGAGCACTCTGGCTGTCGTTCTTCCAAGACAAATTTGTTCTATCTTCTGACAGTCCATGGGGTAGTCACTATTCTTTGCCAACACCATAATTCAAAGTCGTCAATTCTTCTTAGATCTTCCTTATTCATTCTCCAGCTTTCTCATGCGTATGAGGCAATTGAGAATACCATGAGTTGGGTCAGGCACACCTTCATCAAAATGACATCTTTGCTTTTTAACACTTTAAAAAGGTCTTTTGCAGCAGATTTCCCCAATCATTTGATTTCTTGACTGCTCCTTCCATGGGCATTGACTGTGGATCCAAGTAAAATGAAATCCTTGACAACTTCAGTATTTTCTCTGTTTATCATGATGTTGCTTATTGGTCCAGTTGTGAGGATTTTTGTTTTCTTTATGTTGAGGTGTAATCCATACTGAAGGCTGTAGTCTTTGATCTTGATCAGTAAGTGCTTCAGGTCCTCTTCACTTTCAGCAAGCAAGGTTGTGTCATCTGCATATCGCAGGTTGTTAATGAGTCTTCCTCCAATCCTGATGCCGCATTCTTCTTCATGTAAGTGTAGGGTGTGTCTTGAGACTAAACCAGCAAGAGAAAGAAGCAGAGATGGGGGAAGAGAGATCCAAAGCCACATGAAGATCACCCAGGAGCAGAAGCTCAAAAGAGACAGGGACCTTCCTCCAGAGCCCACAGAGAGAGAAATCCTTCCCCTAGAGTCAGCACCCTGAATTCAGACTTCTAGCCTCCTAAACTGTGAGAAAATAAGTTTCTGTCTGTTAAAGCCACCCACTTGTGGTATTTCTGTTATAGCAGCACTAGGTAACTAAGATAATAACTAGAAGTAAATACAATTTATACTAAATCATAGTCTAGGTTTAGAATCAATAGAACAAGTCATCAAAACACTCAGCAGACTTGACTACATTCAAATGTTATAACTTCTGTATGTTTTCTACAGAGCCTGGGGGAAAAGAAAATAATCTATTATAGATAAGACACACAAAGAGTTAATATTTTAATTCTACAACGATCCTATATACAGTGGTTTAAAATAAATTAAGATCTAAATTTGAAGAGAGTGTTCACAGATAATAATTAGCAAATAAACACCAGACCCAAAGAAATGTTGAATGGTAAGCTCCATGAGGTCAGGGACCAGATCAATTCACTGCATGACAGATACTGTATTTAACTAATATTTGTTGATTAAATAAATGAATACAATGCAAATTTTTTAAATGATGGTACCATTTTTCCCTTTTTAAATTAGCAAGGTTTTTTCAAGGTCTTATTACAAAAATTTCAAATGTACATAAAGTTGAAAGAATAATACCCATACAAATACCCATACACCCATGACCATGATCTAGATATAACAGATGCTAAGATGCCATATTTGCCTCATCTATACATATATTTTTTTTCCTGAACCATTTTGAAGTAAGTTGCAGAACACGTATCACTTCTCCCCTGAAGACTTCATCCTGCAAATCCTAAATCACCCAGAATTTAACAGCTTGTGCAGAGAGTATGGGAAGCTACTGCACCACGCTCTGTGTCTATGCAAACTGTCTTAGTCTTTGAGAAGGCCTTTAAGAGCCACGATCGTGACCTGATGTGAAAAAAAGGAAAGCACATATTTATTATGTCGCAGGCTCTACCCTGGATGTTTTACCGATTGTCTCTCATTTAATCCTCTCCTCAACTCTATGAGGGAGGATTTATGCCCATTTTATGGGAAATTGAGATTCAGAGAGGTTAAGTAACTTGCCCACATTCACACAGTGGCATTATTCAACCCAAGCCTGTCTGACACCATCGAATTATACATTTGCCTCTTTCCTTTAGCTTCTCAGTGCATGAATGCATGATGTTGTTTTTGTGGGGCAGTGTGGACAAATTAGAGGCAACCTGGATATCCTCCTGTGTGAGAATGGGTAGGCAAATGGTGTTCTGTGCACTCATGTGCATATTCTGTGATTATGAACATGGATGATTGATTATGAGCATGCAACATGGAAAATTACTGTGGCATCCAGTTAAGGGAAAACAAACAGTACACCAGATTACATACACCATGATCAAAACCATGTGAAAACCACAAGCATGAAGAGGACCAGGAAGCAATACACAAAAAGTGGTTGTGTTTGAATGAAAAGGATTATTAATTTTTTTCTTTTCCATCTTTTCTAAACTCATTGTAATATGTCATCTTATTACTTTTTATAATGAAAAAGTTTTAATTAGAAAAGGCAGTTTATACCCACTTTACAGCTTTGTAAGCTCGTGCAGGAGAAGGCTCTGTTTGCTGCTGCTGTTTTATTTCCAGTGCCAAGCCCCAGGCCGGGCATATATGGATGTAATAAACGCATGCTGGATGAGTGCCTACTGGGAAACCTCTCAGAGGGCCTTGGCCCATGAACATGTTTGCAGAGAGCTTCCGCCAGCTGGCCTCCTTGAGAGCTAACACAGGCCAGGTTTGTGTGTTGTGGGGTGGGGTATTTGCAGGGTGGTAAGCTCTCCTGAAGGAGCCCTGGTGGTGCAGTGGTTAAAGTGCTCAACTACTAACTGGAAGGTCGGCAGTTCGAACCCACCAGCTGCTCTACAGGAGGAAGATGTGGCAGTCTGCTTCCGTAAAGATTACAGCCTTGAAAACCCCATGGGGCAGTTCTGTTCTGTCCTGTAGGATCACTGTGAGTCAAAATCAACTCGATGGCAATGAGTTCAGCTCTCCTGGTCTAACCAGCAAGACCCTGTCAGAGGACAGGCACCACTCTGGCTGTTCAGTATCACCAAGGCTGTTACTGTTAGCTGCGATTGAGTCATTCCTCAACTCATGGCAGCCCCATGCACAACAGAATGAAATGCCACCTGGTCCTGCACCATCCCCTCCCCATCATAGGTTGCAGATGGGACCGTTTTGATCCATAGGGTTTTCATTGGCTGATTTTTAGAAGTAGATCGCCAAGCCTTTCTTCCTGGTCTGTCTTAGTCTGGAAGCTCTGCTGAAACCAGTTCAGTATCGTATTAACGTGCAAACCTCCACTGACAGACAGGTGGTGGCTCCCGTAAGGTACACCGGCCAGGAATCAAACCCTGGTCTCCACCATGGAAAGCAAGAATTCTACCACTGAACCACTACTGTCCCACATTGCCAGGGCAGTTAGTGCAAATGTGAACCATGTGGAATAAACAAACACCAGTTCAGATGTGAACAGATTTTATGTCATTCTCAGACTCTCCAATTTGATAAAAACGATCACATGAACAGTTGCTATTTATTGAATGCTTACTAAAGACCCAGGTAGTGTGCTAAGTGCATTTACAAACATAAGAAGTAGCAACTATATCCTCTGCATTTTATAGATGAGGAAACTGAGGCACAGAGGAAAGAGGCAAGGGTTCCAGAGCAAGGGTTGAGTTTGCCAAGAGCTTGACTTGCAGTAAATCACAAGCCTCTGGGATTTAATTTCCTCATCAATGAACACCACCAGCGGATGTTAGTTGTTTCCTATGTGTCAGGCTCTGGCCACTCACTCTAAACGCATCCTCCCAGAGGGTGGTGTGGCGCCCAGTTAACCAGGGGGGGAGCCAATCAAGCCTAGCTGAGCAGAGAATGCGAGGCCACCTTCCCAATTGGACAGAGCCTGCCCGCTGGCCTCCCATCCCACACATCCCGCAGGAAAGGGGCATATTTCACAAGTACAAAGTGCTACGAAAAGGGTTATTTCAGATTTTTCAAAATTGCTTAATGGATTATTTGGTAACAAATGGATACCAACAAAAAGAGAATGGCTTTTTCTATTTTTAAATAAGCATTTAAATAGGCGGTTTAGGCTTGTCTCATGAGGTTGTGGACCTGACAGCTGGTAGAGGTGGATTTGTTCATAAATGAGAATGATGGTTACGAATGTAATCCAACACATTGGTTGAACTGAATGAAAAAGAACACAGAAGCCGTGCGCGTATAGCAGCTGATGATAGACTCTGGGGATTGAAGTGCACCCTGGAGAGAATCAGGATGCGACATCACCTGGGAGCTTGTTAGAACCACAGTATCTCTTGTGCCCCCCCATCACCACCCGACCTGCTGAACCAGAATCTGCATTTTAACAAGATCCCCAGGTGATTTCTCAGAGCATTTGAGAAGGTTCATCCTATCTCCTCTGAGGAAATCCGAAGCCCAGAGAGGTTAAGTGACTCGCCTAAGGACCCACAGAAAGTTCTAGACAGCTAGAGCACTGGTCTCTCAACACCAGGGCTTCCCACAGCAGTTGCTCCAGAGAATTAAGCCCAATTGTGCCCGAGAGAATTAAGCCCAATTGGTTTGGTTTATTTGTTTGGACTTGTTTTGCTATGCCAAGACCAAACTTTTTTTTTTTTTTAATTTTATTTATCTTTTATTGTACTTACAGAACAAATAGTTTCTCATTAAACAGTTAGTACACATATTGTTTTATGACAGTGGTTAACAACCCCATGGCATGTCAACACTGTCCTTCTCAACCTTGGGTTCCCTATTACCAGCTTTCCTGTCCCCTCCTGCCTTCTAGTCCTTGTCCCTGGACTGTTGTGCCCCATTACTCTTGTTTTGTTTTATGCAGCTGTCTAATCTTTGGCTGAAGGGTGAACCTCGGGAGTGCCTTCATTACTGAGCTAAATGGATGTCCAGGGGCTATACTCTCAGAGTTTCTCCAGTCTCTTGTCAGGCCAGTAAGTCTGGTCTTTTTTTGTGAGTTAGAATTTTGTTATGCATTTTTCTCCAGCTCTGTCCGGGACCCTCTGTTGTGATCCTGAAGACCAAACTTTTTGAGCCACTGATCACAGCCCATCGTACCTGGTTCTTATGCAATGGGAACACCTTCAGAGGCCACACCATTTATTATTCCCTGCTAGAGAGTTTGTTGAGGAGCCCTGGTGGCACAGTAGTTAAGAGCTATGGCTGCTAACCAGAAGGTCAGTAGTTTGAATCCACCAGCCACACCCTGGAAACCCAATGGGGCAGTTCTACTCTTTCCTCTAGGGCTCTCACTATGAGTCACAATCAACTCAATGGCAACAGGTTTGGTTTAGTTTAGGGAGCTTGTTAAAATGCAGATGGCTGGGCCCAGCCTTAAACCCTGAGTCTGCATCTTAAAACACCCTCAGGTGGTTCCTAGGAGACCCTTGGGTGCCAGTCTTGCTAGTGGCCAAATGGGGCCAACCATGAACTGTTACAGTGGCCTTTTTCTTCTGAAATTAAACCTGCAAATAGGGGCACTGGTATAAACCAAAGCTGATTTTCATTTGGAGGAACCCAGCGGGCTGTGAACTAGGTTAACAATTGAAAACTTTGTACTGTGTACTAAGCATTTGTGAATTTCTCATTTGACAGAACATTCCCTTCAAACCTCAGCTCCATGGAGTTCAGCAGGCCACAAGCAGTTGAATGTAAATTCCAAGAACACTTTTAAGAAACTTAACTGTATTTTCTGTTTTTGGGAGAGAGGAGAGGCAAGTGAGATGACCTTGCAAAAGTAAATGCCCCCAAACCGTGACAATTAAGGATGCACATTTGAAATATTAAAAAAGGACGAATTTGGGGGTCTTTTACCAAAGACCAGAATTTTCATTTAAGAGGAAATATATAAATCTGCATTTTAAATTCTTTAATTTAAAATAGAGACTAGAAGAACAACTGAAAGAGTTAACAAAACCAAAAGCTAGTTCTTTGAATAGATCAACAAAATTGATAAACCACTGGCCAAACTGACAGAAGAAAAACAGGAGAGGAAGCAGATAACCCGTATAAGAAATGAGATGGGTGATATCACAACAGACCCAACTGAAATTAAAAGCATCATAACAGAATACTATGAAAAATTGTACTCTAACAAATATGAAACCTAGAGGAAATGAACAAATTTCTAGAAACTCACCACCTACCTAAACTAATGCAAACAGAGGTAGAACAACTAAATAAACCCATAACAAAAGAAGAGATTGAAAACGTAATTTAAAAACTCCCAACAAAAAAAAGCCCTGGCCCAGATGACTTCGCTGGAGAATTCTACCGGACTTTCAGAGAACAGTTAACAGCACTACTACTAAAGGTATTTCAGACCATAGAAAAGGATGGAATACTCCAAAACTCATTTTATGAAGCCAGCATAACCCTGATACCAAAACCAGGTAAAGACACCCCCAAAAAAGAAAATTACAGACCAGTATCCCTCATGAACATTGATGCAAAAATCCTCAACAAAATTCTAGCCAATAGAATTCAGCAACATATAAAAAAAAACATTCACCATGATCAAGTGGGATTTATACCAGGTATGCAGGGATGGTTCAACATTAGAAAAACAATCAATGTAATCCATCACATAAATAAAACAAAAGACAAGAACCACATTATCTTATCAATCGATGCAGAAAAGGCATTTCACAAAGTCCAACACTCATTCATGATAAAAACTGTCAGCAAAATAGGAATAGAAGAGAAATTCCTCAGTATAACTAAGGGCATTTATACAAAGCCAACAGCCAACATCATCCTAAGTGGAGACACTCTGAAAGTATTCCCCTTGAGAATGGGAACCAGACAAGGATGCCCTTTATCACCACTCTTATTCAACATTGTGCTGGAGGTCCTAGCCAAAGCAATTAGGCTAGAAAAAGAAATAAAGGCATCCAAATTGGTAGGGAAGAAGTCAAAGTATCTCTATTTTCAGATGATATGATCTTATACACAGAACACCCCGAAGAATCCACAAGGAAACTACTGGAACTAATAGAAGATTTCAGCAAAGTATCAGGATACAAGCTAAACATACAAAAATCAGTTGGATTCCTTTACACCAACAAAGAGAACCTCGAAGAGGAAATCACCAAATCAATACCATTTACAATAGCCCCCAAGAAGATAAAATACTTAGGAATAAATCTAACCAGAGGTGTAAAAGATCTATACAATGAAAACTACGAGACACTACTGCAGGAAACCAAGAGACCTGCATAAGTGGAAAAACATACCTTGCTCATGCAGAGGTAGACTCAACATTGTGAAAATGTCAGTTCTACCCAAAGCAATCTAGAGATACAATGCAATCCCAATCCAAATTTCACCAGCATTTTTTAATGAAATGGAGAAACAAATCACCAACTTCATATGGAAAGGGAAGAGGCCCCAAATAAGTAAATCATTACTCAAGAAGAAGAACAAAGTGGGAGGCCTCACACTACCTGATTTTAGAACCTATTATACTGCTACGGTAGTCAGAACAGCCTGGTACTGGTACAGCAACAGATACATAGACCAATGGAACAGAATTGAGAATCCAGACATAAATTCATCCATCTATGAGCAGCCGATATTTGACAAAGGCCCAAAGTCTGTTAATTGGGGAAAAGACAGTCTCTTTAACAAATGGTGCTGGCATAACTGGATATCCATTTGCAAAAAACTGACACAAGACCCATACCTCACACCATGCACAAAAACTAACTCAAAATGGATCAAAGACCTAAATATAAAGTAGAAAACGATAAAGATCATGGAAGAAAAAATAGGGACAACACTAGGAGCCCTAATACACGGCATAAACAGAATACAAACCATAAGACAAGCACCAGAAAAGAGACTAGATAACTGGGAGCTCCTAAAAATCAAACACTTATGCTCATCAAAAGACTTCACCAAAAGAATAAAAAGACAGCCTACGGACTGGGAAAAAGTTTTTGGCTACGACAAACCCTATCAGGCCTAATCACTAAAATCTACAAGATATTGCAAAACCTCAACAACAAAAAGACAAATAATCCAATTAAAAAATGGGCAAAGGCTATGAACAGGCACTTCACCAAAGAGGACATTCAGGCAGCTAACAGACACATGAGCAAATGCTCACGATCATTAGCCATTAGAGAAATGCAAATGAAAACTACAATGAGACACTATCTCACCCCAGCAAGGCTAGCATTAATCCAAAGAACACAAAACAATAAATGTTGGAGAGACGGAAACACTTATACACTGTTGGTGGGAATGTAAAATTGTACAACGACTTTGGAAATCGATTTGGCACTTCCATAAAAAGCTAGAAATAGAAGTTCCATACAATCCAGCAATCTCACTCCTCAGAATATATCCTAGAGAAATAAGATCCATGAGACGAATAGATATATGCACACCTGTGTTCGCTGCAGCACTGTTCACAATAGCAAAAAGTTGGAAACAACCTAGATGCCTATCAGCGGACAAATGGGTAAACAAATTATGGTATGTCCACACAATGGAATACTACGCAACGATAAAGAACAACAATGAAGCCGTGAAACATAGCATGGAGGAAGCTGGAGGTCATTATGCTGAGAGAATTTAGTCAGTTACAGAAGAACAAATATTGTATAAGACCACTATTATAAGAACTCAAGAAAAGGTTTAAACACAGAAGAAAACATACTTTGATGCTTACGAGAGTGGGGAGGGAGGGTGAGGGTTATTTACTAACTAGACAGTAGATAAGAATTATCTTAGGTGAAGGAAAGGACAGCACACACTACAGGGGAAGTCAGCACAACTGGACTAAACCAAAGCTAAGAAGTTTTCTGAATACAATCAAACACTTTGAGGGACAGAGTAGCAGGGGTAGGGGTCTGGGGACCATGCTTTCAGGGAACATCTAGGTCAATTGGCATAACAAAGCTTATTAAGAAAATGTTCTGCATCCTAGTTTGGTGAGTGGCACCTGGGGTCTTAAAAGCTTGCAAGCGGCCATCTTAGATGCATCAATTGGTCCCAATCACCTAGAGTAAAGGAGAGTGAAGACCACCAAAGACACAAGGAAAGTATTAGCCCAAGAGACAGAAAGGGCCACATAAACCAGAGATTTATCAGCCTGAGACCAGAACTAGATGGTGCCCGGCTACCACCAATGACCGCCCTGACAGGGAACACAACAGAGAGTCCCGATGGAGCAGGAGAAAGGTGGGGTGCAGAACTCAAATTCTAGTAAGAAGACCAGACTTAATGTCTGACTGAGTCTGGAGGAACCCCGGAAAGCACGGCCCCTGGATTCTTTATCAGCCCAGAACTAAAACAGTTTCCGAAGCCAACTGCTCAGATGGGGTTTGGACTGGACTGTGGGAGATAAAGTGATACTTGTGAGGAGTGTGCCTCTTAGCTCAAGTAGACACAAGAGAGTAAATGGGCAGCTTCTGTCCAGGGGTGATATGGGAAGGCAGAGAGGGTTGGGAGCTGGTTGAACGGACATGGGGAATCAGGTGGAAAAGAGGAGTGTGTTGTCACAGTATAGGGAGAGCAAGTAGAGTCACATAACAATGTATGTATAAATTTTTGTATGGGGAAAAAAATAAAATTCTTTATAAGCCCTATTATACATCCTTGGGGTTTCCTAAGTGGCACAAATGGCTAAGAACTCAAACTGCTAACCAAAAGGTTGGTGGTTTGAGTCCACCCAGGGCCATTTTGGAAGAAAATACTGGTGATCTACTTCCAAAATGTGAGCCACTGACAAACCTATGGATCAACAACAATAAAGTAAATAAAATTTAAAAAGAAAGAAAGAAAACCCTATGGAACCCAGTTCTGCTTTGACACACATGGGGTCACCATGAGTCAGAATCAACTTGACGACTAGTTTGGTTTTTGGTGTTTTTTATTATGCATTCTTAGGCCAGTGCCACTCAAAGTATGGGCCATGGACCTGTGCTGTTCTGCAAAGTGTTACTCAGCCAAAAGGAAATAAGTACAGATAGTCCCCGACTTAACGACAGGGTTCCATTCCGATGACTCCTTTGTAAATCGAATACCTCAATTTTTTTTTTCATTTTCATTATGATTGCCTTTTATTACCGATATCTTTATAAATCCAATTGTTATTTGCCTTTGGAGGTTGGAAACATTCCATATAAACTTACAGATATATTTTAATACATACATACATAGATACAAAAATACACAAATATAAAAATTTACTCCAACAATGAAGAGTTGGACTACGTTGGACTGTATTGGCATTTTATCAGTTGTGGTAATAATTCCACTTGTGGAAACTCCCGGATCATCTGGGTTATCCCTGGGAGTGGGTATAGCGTTTCTAGTCAGAAAATTAGTGAGCGTTGTCTGTATGGTCCTTTTCTTTTTTTCTTCATGTATTTCGCGGTAACATCTCACTGCTTCCTGAAATCTGCCTGTCGACTTTAGCAAAGCAAAGCGATCAGCGTTTGGGTCCCTGTTTTTAAGCAACTGAAGCCCCTGATTTAGTTTAGAAGAAACTCAGCTAATCCTTTCACTAAAATTTTTTGACAACTTCTCTCCTTCCTGTTCCTCATTATTTCTTTCTTCTTCAGCATGTCTTTCCTCTTCAAAATCCATTAAGTCCTGATCTGTCAATTCCCCTTCTTCGGGATCTGTGAGCTGTTCCATATTGGCAATATCAAGTTAAATTCAGCATTCTTGCCATATGAACAATTTTTCCACCGATCTCTTCCATCATAGTATCCTGATCAAATGCTTGGAGTGCGTTCGCATAACTCAGCAATTTTTTCCATATCCCCTGCATGCATTTTCCCGTAACTTCTTCCCAGGAGGATGTACTAACGATAACACGTACCAAAAAAAAAAAAAAAAAAGACAGTCATAAGTGCAGTTAGTCATTACTCGAATATGTCGTAAATTGGGAATTACCTGTATAGAAACTGAGCATCGTGTTTAGAAACTTTTTTAGTTTGACATTGATTTGACACCCAAGGGCATGACTGGTGGCTGTATCTTGAACAGAGCGGGGTATCTGGTATCTGTGGGTATCATTCACCTCTCCTGGCAGGTCACAGTAGCCAGGAGCTTCCTGTCGGTGTTAAGACTGCCAGGGGTTAAAAAAAAAAACAAAACATCATTCCCCACAGAAAATTTGAGAAGCACTGAGTATATTAAATATGGTGAAAGTTTGCAGTGGGAGGTGTGCCTTTAAGATTTAGAAGTTGAAAGGGAGTAGAAATGGGAGAGAGGTGGAAGCCTTCTCACCCGCTACCCTACCCTCCAAGTCACCAGGCCTGAAGTTCCAACAGGCCAGCTATATAGACCAGCTATATACCAATGGGCCATTCTATTTTAAGCCTTTCTGCCTTGTCCCACAGAATTGTTTTGAGCCCTTGTCACAGAGCCTGGAGAGAGATTCTTTGGTCCAAGCGGAGTGAAGTGGTTTATGAGCGGGTCTTTGGAGCTCAGCACCACTGGGTTTGACAGCTTGGGCATACACCAGCTGTGTGACCTTGGCCCACTGACTTTCCCTCTCTGAGCCTCAGCTCCTCCACAGAGGGTTCTTGTGCATGACTTAAATGAGCTCCCACTTGGAAGGGGCTCCGCACTTGCTCTGCATTCAGGAAAGGGAGGCTTCTTTGTGTTGTTTTGCTTACATTATTTGAAAAAGTAGATCACATTGTGGGTCCCCAGGAAGTTGCCAGCTGCCCTGCCTGTTTCCGAATTCCTGTGTGTGTGTTCTGTGCCCGTGCTAGGGGGGAGGGGGTCTTCAGGAAACAGCCATCAGTTTCCTGCTGATTAATTCAGTTCCTGGAGGGCCCTCCCAGCAGCGAGGGCTGGGCCTCCTGTCTGGTTTTCCCCCTTGCTGGTTTGCTCTCCTCACCTCAACTAAGAGGCCCATCTCCCCTCCTGCTACCCTAGGGCCCAGGACACCCTGACAGGCCTTCTGAGCCTGGCTTTGTTCTGGCTGTGGGTGGGGCGCCCAGGTTCCAGCTGCCTCGGGTTTTGCCTGCAGGTGCGTTTCCTTTGCACACCTGGCACCTGCTGGGGACTTAGGCCTCTTCTGTGTTGCTCCCCAGGCTGGGCCTAAGAGAGGTTGATCCTTTGAATTGCAGACCTTTGGAAATGAACTTGTTGGGGCCCTCTGCCTGCTCAGAGAGGGGGCCTGACGGCAAGGACCCCAGGAAGGAGCCCAGACCTGGGTAGCAGGCCCCTGGATTTCCCCTTTGGTGGAAAGGGCACTGGAGAGCCTCTGCCTTTGGTCTTCAGGGAAAGAGGCCCATGAGTTACTGGGAATTGGGGGCCCCTGGCCTGTGCCTGAGGAGCCCTAGTGGTGCAGTGGTTAAAGTGCTCAACTGTTAACCAGAAGATCGGTGGTTTGAACCCACCAGCTGCTCCACAGGAGAAAGATATGGCAATCTGCTTCTGTAAAGATTCCAGCCTTGGAGTCCTATGGGGCAGTTCTACTCTGTCCTGTAGGGTCGCTATGAGTGGGTTTGGTTTGGTTTGGCCTGCACCTTGGCTCTTGAGTCAAGGCCTGGCAGAGGTGGAGGGGACACTGTTGGAGGAGGAGGTTGGGCTGGCCGCAGGCCATGGCCCTGGTGCTTGACAGACTCCCCCTGCAGGCGGCCCCATGGGTGGTGTGGTCCTGGTCCCAATCATCCTGGCCCTCCAGCTGCAGGTGCCATTGATCAGCTGTAGCTGCCTGCTCTGACCCAGTCTTGGCTCCCACAGACATGACAGCTCTACTCTGAACAGATAAGCCATCAGTTCGGGGAGGTGGGCAGACTCACCCAGTTGCTCCTGCCATCACCACTTGTGGGAGGAGAGTGGGATTGGGCTGGCTTTGGTGCTCAGCACCACCTTTGCTTCTCAAGTGCAGGGACAGGGTCAGGGCTGTTGTGCCTAGTGTGTGGCTGACCCTCACAGCTTCTTGACTGATTACATTTTACAGCATCCCCCAGCCCATCATACATTTCCCCTATGCCAGGTCCAGCTGTGGCTGGGTGGGAAGCCTGTACTTGCTCATAGCTGGTGGCTGAGTCAACAGCGCTGGGACGTGTGTTTGGTTAGCAAACATGGAGCAGGCACACTGCCTTCCGTCCTTCTAGCAAAAATGTCCTCTGCAAAGGTCAGCCAGGACCAGCTACATAATTTGCAGGGCCCAGTGCAAAATGAAAATGCAGGACCCCTTGTCTGAAAATGACTTAAGAATTTCAGGACGGCAATAGTGCAGCACGACACTGTGCGCAGGGCCCGTGTGACTGCCCAGGTCATACACCCATGAAGCCAGCCCCAAGTCAGCAGTTCCCAGGTTTGCAAAGCTCAAATGCTTCTGAGGATGGCAAAATCGGGCTTTTCTCAGATAGAACAGGAACTTTCCATGCAAACCAGGGGCATGTTCTGAGCCATGCTCTCCCCACCCTATCCCACAGCCAGCTTTTCTCAAGGGTTGGAGTGCCTTCCACTCTGAAGTGAAAAGAACTTCAACTACTCCTTTTTGTTCTTCTCTATCCTGTTCCCCCCTTTCTTTGTAAACGCAGAAAGCTTTGAGACTGTCCCTCCCTCATTCCTTTCTTCTTTCTTTATCTCTCTCCTTTTCCCCCTCCACCCTTCCTGCCATTCTGCCTCCCTCCCTTTCTCTACCTGTATTTCTCTCTTCCTCTTTTTGTTGTATTTATCTCTGGGGGGAAAACCCTTCACGTGTTTGCTGTAGGACATTTCTCACGCATTCATTTGGATTTTAAATGTTCCTTTCAGTCATGGTGGGCACAGGGTCCTTGAGTTTGAGAAGCCTCTCTCTGAAGTGGGTCGGACAAGGGTCTTCTCCACAGAGAAATGCCCCTTCAGTGGCCTCTGGCTCTACCCGGATGGTCTCTGCCCACTGGGAGCCTGGAATAAGTTCTCCTTGTTAGCCTGTGGCACTCTCACCTCCTCCCCACATCCAGCTGTCAGCCCGACTGGCCACAGTGGAAAGAAAGCCTGCTCCATTCTGCCTGGTGACTGATGGCCCTGCCACCACACAAGCACTAGTGACAGATCTGGCTGTCTTCCCCAAAGACAGCAGCTTCACAGCAGGTCTAGACTGGGGAGTGGAGGTGGGGTGACAAAGGGTTAGGTGGATAAACCCAGTGGGACACTGCTGGCCTCCCTCATCCTCTCCACAGTCACCAGAAGAATCTTCAAAACAGATTGGGCCATGTTACTTCCTTGCCTGAAACTCCCTCTGGCTTCCTGAGAATGGCATCGAGACCATCCACGAGGCCTTCAAGGCCCTTCCTGCCTCGATGACCACCGTCTGTAGCCACTGTCCCCAGTTCTACACATCACGAATTCTCCTGCTCTGGAGGGAAGGCCCAAGGGTTGCTGAGGAGGCATTTGAATCACACCTGAAGAATGCAAGAGGTTTGGGAAGGTGGAGAGGAGAGAGAGGAACATCCCAGGGAAGGGATACTCAAGGGACAGGCTGAAGGTTGAAAGTCAGGCTGGGTCTCGGGAGTGGCTGGGGAGGGGGGGAAGGGGAACTGGTTAAAAGCCTGGTCCCTTGAGGCTGTGGTTCTCAACCTGGTGCACTTCAAACCAGCTGAGGGGCTTTTTAAAAATAGCCAAGTCTCTGGGGTGGGCCCAGCCTTGGTGTTTGCGTTTGCTACTCAGGACTGTAATATACAGCAGCGTTGAGAGTCAGGGTCCCAGGGTTACTAGGGCGCGCACTCCCTGAGTGCTTTAGGAAGGTGGCAGGACCCGCCTGCCCTGTCGTTGTTCCAAAATGATAGAACCGCAGCAGGAGTGCACCAGGACTGTCTGTTGATGGGACGCAACTCCCAGGGCAGAATGAAGTAAACCAGTTGCCTTCGAGTCAGTACCAATTCATGATGACCCCATGTGTGAATGAATAAAGTAAGTGAGCACTGAACAGTGAGTAAGTACCACAGGTGGGTTGTGGGACTTTTGCCTCCACCATCTCTCTGGCTAGGACGAAATGATGGCTGAGCTAGAACGTTACCGTTGCAGTGATGTCTGATGTGTGGACTGTGGTTCTGACTATGGAAACATCTTCAGGATCCTTTTGTCCTTCATCTGTGGGGGTGCTAACAATTAGCAGCTCTTAAGCTCCTGTGATGGGTCAAGGTGTGTGCTTGAAATGAGGGAGGCAGGGTGTCTGCTCTCAAAGAACAGGATCTAGTGCAGATGATAGGCCTTCGCATAAGCATTAAAATATGGACTTTCCGGAGAAGTAAGAGGCTTCAGGGAGAAGAGAGTAATTCCCCCAGGGGAAGCTTGATGAGGAAGTGAAGAAGCAGGTGAGCCTCTAGGGGTATGGTATCTACCCCCTAACCAAACAGACCTGGCTCTCTCTTTTTTTTTTTTCTTTTTTGTGCTTTAGGTGAAAGTTTACAGCTCAAGTTAATTTCTCATACAAAAATTTATACACATATTGTTATGTGACGCTAGTTGCAATCCCTACAATGTGTCAGCACACTCCTTTCCACCCCGGGTTTCCCGTGTCCATCCAACAGCTCCTGTCCCTTCCTGCCTTCTCATCCTGCCTCCAGACAGAAGGCGCCTGTTTGGTCTCATATATCTGCTTGAACTAAGAAGCATACTCTTCACAAGTATTATTTTATGTTTTATAGTCCAGTCTAATCTTTTGTCTGAAGAGTGTGGGCTACGGAAATGGTTTTAGTTCTGGGTTAGCAGAGCATCCATGGCCATGGCTTCGAGGATTCCTTAGTCTCAGTAAGACCATTAAGTCTTGTCTTTTTATGTGAATTGGAGTTCTGCACCACGCTTTTCTCCTGCTCCATCAAGGACTGTCTGTTGTGTTTCCTGTCAGGGCGGTCCTTGGTGGTAGCCAGGCACCATCTGGTTCTTCTGGTCTCAGGCTGATGGAGTCTGTGGTTTATGTAGACTTTTTGTCTCTTGGGCTAATATTTTCCTTGTAGGATCTGGCTCTCTAGATAGTGTGCTGAACCGAACGCTCCAGCCACTGAGATGTGGCCAGGTATTGATTTCCCTTCGGCCCTCAGGCAGCTGGGTTAAGTGGGGTCTGGGGCAGCTGGTGCCCAAGGCTGGCTTTCAACAGCTTGCTTGTATACCCCAGCGTACAGTTCATACATTATTTTCTATGTGAGCCATGAAGATTAGGAAGCATATCACAAGCACATCATTTTCTGTGTCGGGCAGGTTGGGTAACTAACACAAAAGCTGGCCCAGCAGATCCAAACAACAAGTCACAACGCGCCTGCATGATTTGTTTCCACATAACTTTTTATTTTGAAAATTTCAGACCTACAGAAAAATTAAGAACTTTCATCCAGATTCACCAACTGATAATATCTTACTACGTTTGCTTTATCTCACTCTCTTTCAGATGGTTTTGCTGAATCATTTGAAAGTGAGTTGCAGGCTCCATGCTACTTCATCTCTAAATACTTCTGCAGGTGTCTCTCAGGAGCAAACTTTCCCCTGCATAACCACAATACCATCATCACATCCCCCAAAAATTGCCATCACTTGATAATATCAAATATACAGCCCTTGCAGATTTCCCCATTTGTCCCCCTAAAATGTCTTTTATAACTTTTTTCCTGATTCAGGCAAGGCTCATATATAACATCCGGTTCCTCTGTTTCTTCAGCTTCTTTTGGTCCAGAGCAGTTCCCCTGGGGGTGGGGGTGGGGGTGGGGTAGGATATGTGTGTGTGTGTGTGTGATTAACTTGGAAGAATCCAGGCAGGCCAGCTGTCTTGCAGAATGTCCCACATCCTGGATTTCTCTGATTATGTTCAAGTTATTGTTTTGAAACTCACCTGATTCTTGCTTCATTGTGTCCAAGGAAGTTCTAAGGCAGAAGATACAGTTGGGGCATCTGCTTTGTCCCCTACTCCTATGTAAGTTAAGGAGTGTCCTGTCCATCCCACCCAGAAAAAGAGGTGGCATTAGTAGCATTGGAGTCCCTGGGTGGTGCAAATGGTTAATGTTCTCAACTGCTAACCAAAATGTTGGAGGTTTGAGTCCATAGCGGTGCCTCAAAAGAAAGGTCTGGCAATCTACTTCTGAAAAATCAGCCATTGAAAACCCTGTGGAGCACAGTTCTACTCTGACACACAGGAGGTCATCATGAATTGGGTCACCTTAGCGGCAGCTGGTTATTTTTTAGTAACGTTATGTTACTTTGGAGCTCTGGTGGCACAGTGGTTAAGAGCTTGGCTGCTAACCAAAAGGTCGGCGGCTCGAATCCATCAGCTGCTCCTTGGAAACCCTATGGAGCAGTTCTTCTGTGTCCTGCAGGGTCACTATAGGTTGGAATCACCTTGACTGCAACAGGTTTTTTGGTTTTGTTTAACATTAGTTTATAATTTAATTGACTATAAAGATTATGTCACTTGATCCACAACAAGCCTGACCCGGCATTCTCTTTATTTTGTGGTTGGGATTCTGAGAGGTTGAGGCTGTGCCTGGTTCCACGAGGTTAGGCAGAACCAGACCAGAGCCTGGCCCTTCTGACCCACTGCGGAGCTGTCTGCACCACTGTGTGCTGCAGTGGCAGCTGGGAAATTGGGCAGAGTTGAAGCCTTTGCTACTGTTGCCCCATTGCAAGTTACAAGCTAGTCTCACCATACCTTAGCCATGGACCCAGCACATGCTTTCCTGAGTCCTGGACTGAGAATATTGAATAAAATCTTATATAATCTGAGCTATGTTGATGCCAAGTCATGGTTTCGAGCTTTAGTTATTGAACTGAGATATTGAAGCGTTGGAGCTGCTTGCTGTGGCCTGAATGGCCCCAGGCTGCCATTTTGTCATTTTTCAGCCTGACGCCCTGCCTGTCAACTATCCCTGCCTCCAGCAGCTGCACCCCTTCCATCTCCCTGCTCCTCCTAATTTGCAACTTGCATCTGCCACGGTCTGGGAAACCAGATAACCGAGCTTTTTAGAATGGAGTCACATGGCATCTAGCAAGGACCTCTCTCCCAGGAAGGGAAAAGTCATTGCAACATCAAAGGCGCCTCTTTAGGTATCATTGTTCTGAGCAACCCACATCAGATTGAATTCTAGGCTTTTGTGAGCTTTTTTTGTATATGCTGCAGCTTTCCACTCTTTTGGGGTATTTGAGGTTGCCAGAGAAAAGACCCCTGGACAAGTAGGGTGTTACTGCTCTGTGTTTCAAGTTTAAAAGGCATAGAAAAGACCATCACATAAAGCAGAAGTGGTTAATGAGAAGACAGGCAGCTGTGCGCATGCATGTGCCAGAGTGCAAGGGCACTTTGGGTGCAGGGGGCCCCAAGACTGGGTGGCTGTGCAAGGTCCAGGCTTGGTAAAGGGACCCAAATTTCAGGGCTGTACGCTGTGTAGATTGCTCTGCCTTCCCCGAAGTCAGTTGTATTAAAACTCACTCCCTGGCATTCCTTGCAGTCCCTGGACAGTGCAAATGGTTAACATCCTCAGCTGCTAACCAAATGGTTGGCAGTTGGAGTCCACCCAGAGGTACCTCAGAAGAAAGGCCTGGCAATCTGCTTCTGCAAAATCAGCCATTCAAAACCCTATGCAGCACAGTTCCACTCTGACACTCATGGGGTCGCCATGTGTCAGAATCGACTCAGTAGCAACTGGTTTTCCCTGGCATACCTAAGGATCTGGGCCTCATGCGTGAGGGTTCCAGACCCTTGGTCTCTGTCTCTCTGGGTGTCCTGGGGAGGCGTCCCTAGCACTTCGAGTCTTGTTAAAGCCACATGATTCTGCCGAGTTTTCTCCCCCAACGTACTGTTCTTCCATTCTGTCCCACCTAATTGTGGTACCCTGGGCAAGAGCTTACTAAATTCTGTTCTTTCTCGAGGAAAGTTCTAGTATCATAAGTTTGTAAGCATGGTGCCTCTTTTATTTCTCTGCCGGATAGACTGAAGGAGTTCCGAGTAATCTCGGTTTGACTTAACAACAACTCCTATACCAAGCTTTTTGTTTGTGAGTTTATTTGTAGTTTTGTTGTCTTTTTATCCAAGTAATACATATACATCGTTTTTAAAAGTCAAATAAGTACAAAAGACTTATGATAATAAGTAGGCCCTCCCCCCTCACTCCACCCCACTCCGACCCTCCAGGCTAGTTACCTGTCTTCAACTCTTTTAGTTCCTCCTTCTGTTATTTACCTCCATATTTTGAAATAATATGTTTATCTGCTACTTTTTTTTTTTTTTTTCCTTTTCCTTGTTCCTGTCCCTTTCTGCCTTCTCATCCTGCCTCTGGACAGAAACCACCCATTTGGTCTCATGTATCTGATTGAACTAAGAAGCACACTCCTTACGGGTGTTATTTTTTGTTTTAGAGTCCTGTCTAATCTTTGTCTGAAGGGTTGGCTTCGGGAATGGTTTCAGTTCTGGGTTAACAGAGCGTACGGGGGCCATAGTTTCCGGGGTTCCTCCAGTCTCTGTCAGACCATTAAGTCTGGTCTTTTTACATGAATTTGAATTCTTTGCTACTTGTTGATTTACCAGTTTTGAACATTATCTATTGCCTCCACATTGTTGTAGGTGAGGATTTATTTTGCCACCACTCTGTCCCTTCCCCTCTCCTACTAATATTATTATAGCACAGTTTTGGTTAAATCCACAGTATAAATACTCTTCACTGCTGAGCCTAGCAGTGAACTATGATTTCTTCTTAAAAAAAAGAAAGTTAATCGTTGCATCTTTTTTTCTCAGCAGGTAACTTTTTTTGTGCCTATCTCAGTTTATTTCCAAAACATCTATCAGATGTTTTATCTATTGTTTCAATCTCTTTTTTCTTTTCTTTCTAGACACTAGGGTACCTCTAAAGCTTTTTCAAGACAAATGAAAATTTAATTCATTTTAATATATTAAAATAACTCCAAGGCACCTCCTTTGAAAAGCCTTTCCTGTTCTACTCCCTACCCAAGGGTACCCCCACAGTTCCCTGTTTTCCTTCTTAGCATAGCCCTTAACACACTAAATGGTAATTGCCTGTTTTCTTGCCTGCCGTAGGTATTATACCGGAAGTTCTTGAGGGCAGGGTTGGGTCTTGTTCACTGTGCCCAGGAATACACAGGAGCCGGCACATTGTTGTTGTTAGGTGCCATCCAGTCGATGCCGACTCATAGGGACCCCTTGTGACGGAGTAGAACTGTCCCATAGGGTTTCCTAGGCTGTAATCTTTACTGGAGCAGATCACCAGGTCATTTCTCCCACAGAGCCGCTGGTGGGTTGGAACCGCCAACCTTTTGGTTAGCAGCCGAGTGCTTAACCATTGTGTCACCAGGGCTCCTTTGGCATATAGTAGGTGCTCAGTGTGTGTTGAAACTTGAATTTATTGAACTGAAATGCAGTAGTGGTTGTGTGCTCCTGGTAGCTCAGTTAAATTCCTGACCCTGAGCTCTTTTTGTGTTTTTCCGGTGCCTCTTCTCTCTAGCTTCCTTGTTGGGTTTGGAGGCCTCCTGGGCCTGTTCTAATAACCAGCCTTTGCCGGGTGGAGATAACAACGGCAGGGTTTTCTTTCCCAGATCTGCTATGCCTCTCCCCCCTGCTCCCCCCGATTAGCCTCAAGCATCTCAAGGCCTTGGGTTGGTCCAAGTCACAAGTCACCTTACAGTCCCAGCCCACACCACTGAGCTCACAACACATGAGTGCTCAGTAGAGGAGTGAGGTTGAGAGTGACTCAATCAACAAACCAGTCGGTCTTCCTCCATCAGCCTCTCTGCTGCCAGGAGTTTCTCACTACCCAGCGTTTGAATGATCAAAAGGAAAAAGAAACCTCTGCATGCAGGTGACCCCGGTTCAGATTTCCCCATGACTCACTGGGCACTGAAAGAAAGGAAGAGAAGGAAGATAAACAAAGGGGACCAGGGAAGTCCACCTCTGGCCTCAGAGGGCCATCTGGTCACTAGTCTGGGTGCTGTGTGTGGGCAGGGACACCCAACTGTCTTGTGCACTGGGCTCTCCCAGAGCTCAGCACAAGCCCGGCCCATGGTGGATATCCAGTGTATGGCTGATGCCCAACTGCAGGAAGGAGGGAAGGGAGGAAGTCCAAATCCAGGCCTTTCCGGAAGAGGGACTTCAGATTCCCTGGGGCACCTTCCAAGTAGCTGAGGATCTCTCAGATGTATTTCTTGAAGTCTTTGGGACCTCTCCCTCATAAGAAGGGACACAGATCGGGCAGTTAGCCTCCAGTGAAAAGGACTAACTCCCCGACACCTTCTGGGAATGAGGGCCTGGCCTCAGAGCAGTCCCCCCAGTAGACACGTGTCCCAGGGCCCACTCAGAATGTCACTCATTCCACACATTTGTTATGTGCTAACGGCCTCCTATGTGTGCCACATAGCAGGAGAACTTGATGACACGGCCTAGGCTTGGTGAGCCACCCAGGCCTCCACCTCCAGCCAGACAGCTTCTGCCTCACTCAGGTCCCTCCTCCTTTGCCCTCCTCCCTGGTAACCTACCTGCTCTCAGAACAGAGCAGGAGAACACCGGATACCCAGAGGGCAGAGCCACCCTGGAGACCAACTCTCCCTTACAGCTTCACAGTCTGGGGCTTCCCTCACCCAGGACTGTACTGGGGAGGCCGTAGCCAGGCACCCTGGGCCAGGCAGGAGACGGCCTGACCCAGGAATAAAGCTGATGGCCACCAGGCCTGCGCCCCTCGGAGGGAGCACATCTCTTGTGGGTGTAGTGAGTTTCAAGGGGAGCCTTTAAAGCAGCTGTTTGATGTTTCTCCAGTGGCACCGATTTTTTGTACTTTTAGGAATTAACTTCCGGTTCTCAGCCTCTCCCTCCCTCCCTCTCTCGCCAGAAAGGAGAGAAGGAGAAAAGAAGGGTTTGCATTGTCACTGTGATTGGCACCTTCTGTGAACGAGGGGTCACTGCCTCGGCTGCTCCTTTTCAAGCACTCTTTTCTCTGCTGCACGCTGTATTCACGCTGGAACATTCTCTCTTTCAAAGCCTCTGTCTTTCTCTCCCCCTTCCCCTTGGCATCTCTGCTCTCCTTCCCCTCACTTTTGCCTTTCATTCTAAGCTCTCGCCATCTCCCTCGGGGATCACGCTCTTCTCGCTCGCTTTTTCCCCCTTTTCTTCTTCTATTCAGTTCTCTTTTTTTGCCTCGTTTTTCCTTTTTCTTTTTGAATAGCGCCTCTGTTTTCAGGGGAAGGGATGGATAGAGAAGTCGGTTCATTTGAGGAAGGGAGAATGTGAGTGTTTCCATTTTTCTCCATTGCTCTCAATGGGGAAGAAAACCACTGTGCAGGAAACTGTTTCCCTTTGGGCTCCAGCTTTGGAGGGGAGGGTGTTTGGAAAGGAGCTCCCCTGGACAGCCGGGACCTGGTACCCACAGGTCAGGTCGTTCTCGCTGAGAAATCCAGAACCAGTCACTAGGGATTATTGACAAGTGGCCTAGCACTGCAGCATGCAGGGCTCAGACATGGCCCTGGGGACTGTCTCCTCCTCTGCCTCACCCTAGGGGGACTTGAAGTGAGGGTGAGGATCAGAGGTCAATACCCATGCCCAGCCAGAGCTCCCTCCCACTGGCAGGAACCTGGTATCTGGTGTCTGCTTTCCTGGCCAAGAGAAGGCTTAGTAGGAGCCATGAGAACATAGTGCAGGGGCTGAGCGTGAGGAAGAAGTGGGGGGCTCATACATGGCAGGACAGTCCCCGAGCGTGGCCCCTGCACAGCGCGTCCCAGGCTTGGGAGCTCGGTTGATGGGCCCCACATTGGCTGGACCCGTAGTCCTGTAAAAGAGGTCCTCACCTACCTGAGGCAGGCTGGACAGTGGCCAAGCTAGAGGACCCCCCCAGGTAAAGTACCTGCCTCTGGATTGGCAGGTTGTGTTGACACATCCTGTGTGACAGAGATGTAAATGTCCCACGCATTGGTCAGAGGGATCTTAAAATGTCACCTTGGAGCTACCCAAAACATTCATTCAGGCTTTCCTAGATTATTAAAGCAAAACAGTTTGACTCTTTCTTTGCTGGCCTCTTTGTTTTTAAATGTGTAGAAATGAGCCTGACACCCATCCTCTGGGAGCTGACATAAGCTTGTCAGTCATACATTTGCCTGGTTATCACATTGATTGTTGTCTGCCGAGCAGGAGCTCCTCTCCTGTGAGCACAGATCAAGGGATAGGACCACAGTCAGGACCACCACTTGGCACAACTCTGGGGCCACTACTCCTTGTGATCTATGTGACGGTAGTTGTACATGTTGGTCCTCACTTCTCTCAAGATGTATTTATGCCTGTGTGGGCTGCAGTTCAAATACTGGTGCTACCTCATGCCTCCACACCTTTGCAGTCACTGTTCCCTCCCCCTAGAATGTTCTTCCCTTGTTAGTCTACCTGCTGAACTCCTACACATCCTAGAGAGCCCCCCTCAGGTGCCACCTCATCTTTTGACTCCCTCACATAGAGTTAACCACTCCTTCCTTTACATAACCCCGAGACTTACATGTTGTAGCTACCAACTCACTAAAGTAATTATTTACTTAGACTGTGGCCCCTTGAGGGTAGGGACTGTGCTGCCTTCATCTCTCTGAATCCGTAGGAGAATGGGTATGCAGTCCACATGTCTGATGAGAAAAGCATTGCTGAACCTCATCCACTCAAAAGTGGCCTTTGGAGTTTTGAGCCTAGGAAACGAACAGAAACGAGAACGCTGGGAATGGTGGGTGGCTTCAAGGATGCAAGTAATGTGGAGATTAGACAGGCTAAGATTGATAAGATTGGTGGTTCAGTGGTAGAATTCTCAAGTTCCAGGGTGGAGACCCAGGTTCGATTCCTAGCCAGTGTACCTCCTGCACAGTCACTACCCATCTGTCAGTGGAGGCTTGTGTGTTGCTGAATAAGGTTCAGTGGAGTGTCCAGATGATGACAGAGTAGGAAGAAAACCTGGCAATCTACTTCTGAAAACCAGCCAGTGAAAACCCCATGGATCACAATGGTCTGATCCTCAACCAATCATGGGTATGGCGCAGGACCAGGCAGTGTTTTGTGCCGTTGTGCATGGGATCGTTGTGCGTGAGTTGGGGGCCGACTCAATGGTAGCTAATAACAAGAAGATTGATAGAAGGTTTGACATCTAGGAAACATTGAGGAGCCTGGAGTAGAGGTGTAAGTCTGGTGACATCAGCACAGAGGTGAGCGGCGAAGCCACTAGAATATGGTTTCTCTGAGGGAGTCCATGTAGGATGAGAAAGCAGAGACTAGGCCTGAGCACTGGGGCCACTGGGGTGAAGAAGATGAAAGAGTGGATAGAGGAGGGAGGGTCTGAGCCCAGGGAGCGGGGACAGGGCTGCTGCCAGGTCAGGGATAAGGCCTGGAAAAAAGCCTTTGTGTTTGGCAAAGGGTTTGTCTGTGACCTTCGAGATGATCATTTGGCTTCGGTGGAGAGGACACATATCAGAGAGCAGGGGCCAAGGACATGGGGCCAGAGCCCCTGTTTAGGGGGCTGTGAGGGCAGGGAAGTCTGAGTGTGTGTAAGGGCTGCAAGCAGGCCACGAGGGAAGGGCTATGGCCCTGAGGAGAGCGTAGGGAGCTGAGGGCCTCGGGCTGCAAGTCTGGAAGGCCCTTCACATCTCCTCACAGCACAGGGAAAGAGCCAGGTCGCCGGGCTGGAGGTCTGTTTCCAGCAGCCATGATTCCTGGGCTGCAGGTAGAATGTTTAGGGGGATACAGGGATCTCTGTAGGAAAAGCCGCCTGGGTGGGTAGGGGGCAGGAGCCCTGATCGGTGGGACTGGGTGATGCGGAGCAAGGAGTGAGGGTGCCAGGCCTGGAGGTCTGGGTCGGTGGGAGCCTCCCAGAGGGCAGGCAAGTCTGTGTGTGTCTCTTTCCTCCTCAGGCATCCAGCACAGTCCTGGCCCAGAGTAGGTACTCCGTAAATGTTTGTTCAAGTGGGAATTGGTTTTGTTAATTGATGGGGAATGAATACAGCATAGCAAAGTGGAGACTCATGGCGACCCCATGTGTGTCAGAGTAGAACTGTCCTCCGAAGGGTTTTCAGGGGCTGATTTCTTCAGTGTGCCTCTAGGTGGACTGGAAACTTCAGCCTTTCGGTTAGCAGCCAAGCATAAGTGTTTGCACCACCTAAGGACTCCGTAAACTGTACAGCCGCACACAAATGTGAGGGCTCCATGCCCTGCTCCTCAGGATACACAGGTCATCCATGGGGGTACTATATCATGTCCAAGGAAAACTGGGCCAGGATCCAAGCCATGTCTGTGGGGGAAGGTGGGAGCAGGAAGGAGCAGTGATGAAGCCAGACCCCAAGACAGCCAGGGGACATGAGTAGTGGGGTCTGGGGTAACTGCAGCAAACTGCATCAAGGGGCCTGGCAGTCCCCAACTTAAAGGCCACTGGAATGAATCTAGGGGGAGGTGCTGAGGGGATATTGAAATGAGGGAGGTGGATCTGAATCCCCTGAGGATGGTTTATTCAGGAGATGTGTGCTGGGCACCTTCTGTGTGCAGGTGTGGTGGCTGCATGGATGACAGCAGAGGACAAGGGCCTGGGGCTCAGAACAGTTGAAAGGAAGGCTGTGTGATAGAGACAAGGTGGGCTGAGGTTAAAGATAGCAAGAAGTAGTGTTCTCTGGGACGTTCGGGATTTATACTCCAGGGAAGGGATGGAGGTGATTGAGGAGCAGGAACTACACCCTTGGAGTGACTCCCTCAGAGGAAGTCTGAGTCTGGGGCCACAAGGCCATGGGCCGAGCGGGGAGGGGCCCCTCTGCTCGTCTCAGGATACTGCACGGCTTGTCCAGAAGCCACTTGCAAACCCTGAAGGAGCCTGCCAGGGTGGCTGGCTAGCTGTCAGGTTTTTCCGGTTTGGGCAACAACATCTTACACCCCATTAAGGTGCACCTGTAGCTGCCTGGCCTGGAGATGAGAGGGGAGCAGCTGGCTGAGGCTAGGGTGCCTCATTCCAAGTGTGAAGGCCACAGATAGGGGGACAGGGTCTGGATCTGTACACAGGCTTTAGAGGCAGGCATGTGTCTTGGGCCCCAGTTTCTGGGACGGCAAGGGGGCTAGTGGGGCAAGGGGCCCAGTGGTCATTCAACAGAATTGGCATCTAGAAGTCTGAGACTGATACCAGCTCCTCCAGTAACTAGCTGTGTGGCCCCAGGTGAGTTACTGATACTGGTAACAGTACAGACACAGGCTTGCCAGGTTTTGCTCTCAGCACTTTACATATTTTAATGTGCTTAATCCTCTGGTAAAGCAGGAGCCCTCAGTACCACCCCAGTTTAATAAGAGGAGACAGTCACACCATCGGGAAGTAGTAGAGGCGGGATTTGAACAAAGGCTTCAGACTCCAGAGTCTGGGCTCTGAACCAGCGCTTCTCAAACAATGTGTTTTTTAATTATTATTTCTAATCCTCGCAGACCAATCCTTTGTCAAGCTTGATGAATTGTGAAATTTCAAAAAGGAGACAATATTTGTAACGAGGGTTCCTGTAGGCCCCCTTTCCACTCTGCGTCCTGGGGCCCAAGGAATGCTCACGACCTCACAGGCACTGGGGTCACATGAGCACCCATCCCCTGACAGTCCAGGGGCTCCCATGTGGGACAAAAACTTGAGCTAGAACCTTCTGGGAGACCAGATTCATTTCCAGCATCTCTACCCTTCTACCAGATTTGGTTACTTCTCCACCCCACCCCACCCCAAAAATAGCAGCTGCTTTTTCCAAATCTTCAACCTTTCAACACTCCTACATGGTATTTACTACAGCTATTTTTAGGGATGATAAGAATATGCCAAGTATTTTGTGGCCCCAGGTGATTCATATTGTGTATGTACATAAATTGTTGTCTATGGTAGAGGCAAGAAATTACCATTTATCAAACGCCAGCCCCCATGCCGGGTACTTTCATTCAAATTATCTTATTTGATCTCTCCCACCATCCCGTTATCCCCATTTTACAGTTGTGGAGACTGAGGCTCTGAGAAATGAAGCAACTTGCCCAAGGCTACACAGCCAGAAAGTGGCCAAGCTGATCCAGAGCCTCCTGCTGGCGAGTCCCACCCTTTGCTCCCTGGCCTGCCCTGAGGGGCTCAGACACAGGCAGTCCTCACAGTGGGGAGAGCCCTGTGGAAACCGGACCCTAGTGAAGGCCAGGCATTAAAGCCATCGTAGTCCTTGGGTCACAACAACGTTTGAATTTCAGCCTCATCTTTCCCCCAAGTGGCCGTGCCTCCCAGTCCCTAGGTCTCTGCCTTTCCTACTGTTTTTCCCAGTCTGAGAACCTCAGCCATCTCTCCTTCCTGCCCCTCCCACCCACTTGCTCTGTTTTCCTGTCTCTGCCTTCCAGTCCTCCTCCAGCCACCCCTCCAGGCTGCAGCCAAGAGGCCCCCTTTGCCTCCTAATCTGTTAACTCCTGGTCATGTACAGATCCCAGCCAGTGCGTGGCCCCAACATCCTCCTCATGTGGCTCCAACACCCTTATCATGGGGCTCTGACATCCCCCTCATGTGGTTCCGACACCCCCATCCTGGGTCACTGCCCCCTAGACGCACTGTGCTCTCCCTTGAGCCTCTCATCACAACTGCACTGTGTCTTTTCCTTTGCGAGCATTTCTCCCCAGCCAGACTGTGAGGTCCTCGAGCGTGCATCCCCAGGCTCCCAACCTTCGCGTGGGTCCTACCCCGAGCTCACTCTATGAAAGAATTGTTTGTGGGGTGACTAAGAATGGATTTGCTCGCTGCTCCCACTTGCTGCTGATTATAGCCTGTGTGGCCGGCTGCTTGTGTGGATGTCGGCGTGTGTACACGATCAGCCTGAATGTTCGCCAGCTGTCCCTCCTCCCAGGAGATAGATGGAGGCATTACGTGAATGAGAGGAGCATTCTTGACTCTTCTTCTGGCATCAATCCGTACTCACGTTGGGTGTGTGGGTGACTGCAAAATAAATGTTGATTACAGCATCAGCTTCGGGATGTGGCCACTGCCAGGGGCTGGGCTGGGATGGAGGCTGGGGATGATTCACACTGGCTGCTGTGAGGACGGAGGAGAGTGAGCAAGCTCTGGGTCCAGGCCACTCGCCTCGTATGTGGCACCTTCTGTGGCCTGCTTCCCTCTCTGTCCCCTTCACTTCTCTCCTCTAGCGCAGGCCTCCAGCCTGGGATGGGTGCTCATCAACTCCAGCTGGGTCTTGTTGGAGGAGGGGGTCCTAACCAGCTTCTCTCCTCTGAGGACTCCCTAGACCCCTCTGCCCAACCTTTGTGTGCTGAACACCACGTATTGTTCTCATTGGGCTAATGGTCTCAGTTAAACCTCCTAACAACTCTTGGGAGTAGGAACCATTGTCCCCCTGTTTCAGATGGGGAGACTGAGGCACACAAGCGACGAGTGAGTGACGGGGCCAGTGTAGACTCAGCAGCCTGACTGCGCAGCCCCTGCTCTGAATCGATGAGTCACGGTGCTCTATTGCTCCCAAAGCACCAGTGGACATGGGAGAATGCTCCTGAAGTGTAAAAAAGAAAGCTATTTTGTCCTTTTGTGGTACTACACACAGGTTGTGTTTAATTCCCGTCCTTTTTTTTTTGCACTACTGTTTCATGGTTCCTGATCTTGCCTCTCCAACCCTTCCTGAGAGTATGGATCTTCATGACCCACCAGCAGCCAGCACCAGCTGGGCCCATGGAGTAGATGAGGGTGGGGCAGCAATAGCGGTGTTGTTGTTAGCTGCCTTCGAGTCAGCCCCCAACTCATGGCGACCCCTCGCACAATGGAACGTAATGCTGTCCAGTCCTGCGCCATCCCCATCATCGGTTATAGATTGGACCATTGTGTTCCATAGGGTTTTCATTGGCTGATTTTTGGAAGTAGATTGCCAGGCCTTTCTTTCTAGTCTGGAAGCTCTGCTGAAACCTGTTCACCATCATTGAGTCCTCACCATGCACCAGCCTTATTACCGAACACATTATCTAATCTCCTTTATCTAAACTAAATATGCAGACATTTCATTGAGACCCAAGAAGAAATGAAACTCAAACTCCACTTATTCTCTTTTGCATCTGGTGGCACTGGGCAAGTCACTCAACTCCTCTGTGCCTTGGTTTCCTCATCTGGCGAATGGGTTTTGTTATTGAGATTATATGCTTTATATACGTGATTTCATCAGGTACAATGCCTGGCATAAAGGAAGGGATCAATATGTGGTCGAACCTTTTCCTATCACTGTTCCCATTTTACAGACAAGGAGACTGAGTCCCGGAGAGATTGGGGTGGGGGTGGGAAACACCTGGGACCACACCTGGTGGGCTGAGAGCCTGGGTTCCTCTCCCTTCAATTCATGCTGCAGTGAATGGCTGGCCCTCCTGGTTTCCTTTCTGTCGATACTGTTCTCTGTCCCTTCCTCCTAGGCCCTGCCCCTGGGCCCACAAGGTGCTGAGCCAGCCTTTCATGGAAGAAGCAGAGCTGCACTGTCATTGGCACCTCTGTAGGCTCGGGGTTCTTGCCCTGGGACTTGCCGCCTCCTGGGGGCAGGTCCTTGCCACCTGCACCCAACAAGGTAGACCTGGCAGCCACTCCAGTGGGACCTTTGGACCCCAGGACTGAGGGGGGGCCACTGACGCCATGGCCTCCTTCTGGCCTGGCAAAGTTTCATGGCTACAGACAGATGCTCGGAGGGCAGGCCACTCAGGGAAGCTGCCCAGCTCACAGGCCTGGCTGATGGGGTGGAAGAGGTAGAGAGTGAATGGGCTGTGTGCAAACAGCAGGATCATGGAAGACACAGGTGGCAGCAAGCAGAGGAGTCCCGGGCGGTTCTCAGATCACAAGTGTCTGGAAAGAGTGGATCGCAGCACCCATGTCTCCTTGCAAAGTGACCAAGGTCCTACCTGGAACCTGGTGCAGCTTTGCCCTGACAAAGGAGGCTTGGCCAGAGGAGACCATCCTCAGCTTCTGCAGCCCAGGGGGCCAGACTTTGCCTCACTCTCTGCCCCTTCCCCAGCCCAGGGTAAGCCGTCTCAGCGGTCCCGGACCCCAGCTGCACCTCCCTCTCCGGTGGGAGGGGAGAGCCATCTGTCAGCCTTGCTTCTGCCTGTGGCCCTGGGATGCACACAGGCTGTGGGGCTCCCCAAGATCCAAGACCCCTTTCTTCTCCTCCATGTGACTTTCTCAGGGACTTGATACCATTTTGCACAAGCCCATCTATTCTCCCTGTCACTTTGAGACTCTGGGGCCACAGCCATAATTGGCTTACTTTATTTTCTGTGCTAAGTGTCTGTTCCCGGGCCTTTGTTTTTCCTGTCGTTTCTGATCACTGCAGATTAAACACAGCAGTGTAGAAACCAGGGGTTGAGGAGGCTGGGCCAGAGCTAACATGACCTTCCCCTCCTGGGAATATAGGAAGAAGGGAGTAAATGGGGGAAGGACATGATTATAAGCTGACCCAATCCCCCGCCTTAGTGACTGGCTTGGCTTCTCTAAGCCTCAGTTTGCTCATCTGTAAAATGAAAATAAAAATGCTCATCTCCCTGGTATAGCTTGTAGCATGTGCCTGGTCCATAATATGAGCTCAGTAAATGGCGGTGGATGTTATTAGTTGCCATCAAATTGGCTCCGATTCATGGCGACCCCACATGTGACAGAACGAAATGTTGTCCGATCCTGTTCCATCTTCATGATCGTTGGTATGGTTGAGTCCTTTAACTGTTGTCAAGCTATCTCACTTAGGGATTTTCTCGTTTTCACTGACCCTCTACCAAACGTCTTTTTCTAGCAATTGGTCTTTCTTAATGATGTGTCCAAAGTAAGCAAGCCAAAGTTTTGCCATCCTCACTTCTAGGGAGCATTCGAGTAGCTGAAAAGAAACTGGAAAGAGCTGATGCACTCAGTTCTGCCTGAAACTCTGGAGGCTAAGGTGACATGGTGGGAGAACCTGGGAGGGGGTGTTTCCTTCTCTCAGAGGCAATTCAGGGTGACGGCAAAGAGTGAATTTGAAGAATTGATGAATCTCTCCATTGTGTTTGGAGTGAGGGGAGCTGTGTACATTGGGCATCCACTACACGGCCAGGCCTTTGGTTCCATTCGCCCAAGGCAGGGTAGGGTGGAAGAGGCAACATGGGGCAGGGTAAAGACTAGGGTTTCCTAGACAGCAGCGAATTCTTGCCTTGGTGGATCGTGTGGGATTTCTGGGCCTGGCTTACCCCACGCGCTAGGTCCCTGCCATTGCTCCATCATCCTGAGGGGCCTCCTGCTTCTCCCTTACCCAGGCTTGAGAAACACAGCCAAGTTCCCTAGGGCACCTCCCCGCAGGAAGCTCTCACTCCCCTGGACCCTTCCCACCTGTGCCTTTTCTTCCTTCTTCCCACAGGTGAGGTGTAACTAGAGAAGGTTCATTGTGAAGGTGGGGAGTCGGTTCTGGAATCTGCCCCTTTCCTCCTGGCCCAAGAGAAAGAGGCTAAGACTGGCCTGGGGAAGCCAGGGCTCTTGAAATGGGGTTTCTTTTCCCTCTTTTCTTGTTGTTGTTGTTGTGTTTTTTTTTTTAAAGAGATAAATAAATGTCACCCTGAGATGACAAGAGAACATTGACAGAGATAAAAGGAGAGTAAAAGGGAGTGAGAGACTAAAAGCAAAGGACGGGGCAGGGGGAGGATTTGGACTCTACACTGCAATGAGGGGAGAGATGAAAGAGAAAAGAAAGAGATGAGATGGGAGCGCGGGACCGAGTTGCAGAGCGGAGGAAGGGGTTGCCAGGGAAACGGAAGGAGGGGAGAAATGAAGGGAGAGGAAGATGGGATGGAGAAGGCTGGCGGAGGACGCACGTGGGAGGGGCCTGAAACTGGAGGCTGGGGAGGAGGAAGGGAAGCCACAAGGGGTGTCAGTCTGAATCAGACCCCAGTGTGGGGAAACTGAGGCTGGCAGAGGAGGAACACCTGGCCCAGAAAGTCCATCCCCACCAAGGGCTGATGGGGTGGAAAGAGCTGGGAGGTGGCCCCGGGCAGATCCAGATAGAGTGCAGCCTCTCTCCAAGCTCAATTTCCACATCCTAGATAGGAATGGTATACTCCTTACCCCAGAGGGCCTCCCAGAGGTAGCACATGCTCATCGCAGGGTCTGAGACAGTTCAAGGCCAATAAATGCTCGTGTTCGTTCACTTGAGATTCTTCTCTCTGTCCCTTGAACTTGTGAGCTGAAGTTTTTTTCCCCGTTACATTAAGCTGGTGATCTTTGGGCCCAGCATAGTATAGTTGTTTGGAGGACAGATGTGCCTGTTTCTGGAATTGAAGGAAAGATGTGGAGACTTCCAGAAACATGGGGCCTCTGGGAAGAGGAACTTGTCCTGAAGCTCAGAGAAAGGAAGTCCAGACTCAGGAGTTTCCACCTAGCTGCTTTCCAAAGGCTGGGCTCAGCAAGGGGCCTTTTTTTTCTTTGCACTTGAACATGGGTATTTTCAAAAGGGCAATGGTTCCTTCTATATGTACTCTGCTAGGGATGCAATGGTGAGCAAACAGACAAGGTCTCTGCCCTTGCAGAGTCTGTAATCTAATCAGGATGCCAGATAATTGTACAAAAAGTCAAGTAATTGTACAAATAAATATATCATTAAGCATTGCCATAAGGACCCAGCAGGAAAAGTATAAAACTTCAAACTGCTTAGAACTCAGGGGACCTGACCTGGTTGGGAGGATCAGGGAAGGCTTCCTGAGAAGGTGATGCCCAAGTGGAAAGCAGAAGGATAAGGAACAAGGAAGAGCATTTGGGCATAGGGAACAGCATATGAAAAGGCCACGTGCAGAAAAGGAGTATTAAAGGAAATGACAGAAAGCCCATGTGGCTGGAGGGTGATGAGTGAAGGGACAAGCACTTGTGCTGTGAAGTTGAAAGATGGCAGGGACCAGCCAAGCAATTTTTTTTATAGGTCTTTGGTGCAGTGTTTGGACTTGATTGCAAGAGCAGTGGGAAGCGACTGTGGGATTGTGAGCAGGGTAGGATGTCATGACCAATGGGTATGTGTGGGCACAAGGCTTGTTCTGGTTCTCTCTCCCTCTTGGCCTTGACTCTTTAGCATTGGAGTGTAAGGGGCACCCATGAGGCAGAACTCTTGAGAGCTCAAAATACTTCCTGCCGGTAGGTTGAATACTCCCTAGGTGGTGCAAACAGTTAAGTGCTCAGCTTCTACCTGAAATGTTGGAGGTTGGAGTTCACCTAGAGACTCTTTGGAAGAAAGGCCTGGTGATCTACTTGCAGAAAATCAGCCATTGAAAACCCTATGGCGCACAGTTCTACTCTAACACACATAGGGTCGTCACGAGTCAAAGTAGACTTGATGGCAGCTGGACTGGAGGTGAGTTGGACGGTGGAAATCCTTGGCTCCCTCATCCCACCGCAATTCTCCACAGCCTCCAAATGGTTGACAAGGCCAACCCCCCGGTGGGGGAGCCTGAGTGTGTGGGGGTGGCCGCCATGTTTGGCATGGATGGATGAAAACATCACTGGGACTCAAGCTCTCAGGTTAGTCCACGTAGTGGCATGGGGACACTCGGGCCCGTTTCCACATCTGTAAAATAAGAGTGTTGCGCAGGAGGCTCCCCAAAGTTCCTTACAGCTCTGATGCAAGATTGCAAGACCAGCCTAGAAGGTGCACAGCCAAAGTGGCCAAGGGGAAGGGCCCGCCGGGAGGCCACTGTCCTTCGTGAAGACAGCCAAGCTCTCCTCCCTCTCAGAACAAGAAAGACACATACGCTTAGTAGGCGTGTGAGTGGCCAGGCAGGAGGACCCACGGACCGTGGCTTCTGGGGCCTGATGACCTGAGATCAGAAACACCACATCCTCCTGCATTTAGCATCAAGGGGAAGCTGCCGAACACTTCTTAAGCAGCTCTGAGGGCAATTTGTGCAGCAGACACCCCATTAAACAGACTTATTTCGACAAGAATCAGATACCCACCCAACTTGCCTCAGGACCAAGGGGGCTTGGTTGTCAGTAAGAGTCCCCAGGCTAGGAGCAGGAACCAGTCAAATCCCGGTAGCCCCAGGGCCCCTCAGGCTTTCCCGACGACGTTGTCTCGGTCTGTCTCCTGCTAGGGCTTTGCTTCTCTGGACTGCAGGGTCCCTCCTCCTCAAAGGGTCAGCCTCCCAGCTTGCTCAGAGTCCCTGTCCCTTCATGTTGTGGCCCAGGTCCAGCTCATGGCCCACCTTTGCGTTTCTTTGGGCATCTGCTCCTGCGGTTGATGGCGTGAGGCTTAGATGTATACCTCATTTCTAACATAGGAACCTGTTTGCCTAAGTTCACTGCAGCGTAGGGGAGGAGCAGGACATAGGCCCAGGGTCCCCTCCTGTGTGAACTGCCCTTGATAAGGCACCTGGGGTGGGGGCAAGTGTGTTACACGCGGCTGCCCAGGGGCTGAGTGTCGGCAGTAACCCTGGGAGGAAAGCGAGGAAGGAGCACACCTGGGTGGGCTGTCACAGTTCACGTTAAACATGCTCATCAGCTATTGCTAATTAACTTAGAGAACTGGAACCATCTGAGGAGCTTCGAGAGCATACAGATGCCCAGGCCTGTAGTAGTTTCCTAGGATGGCTATAACAAAGCACCACCAAGTGGGTGGCTTAAAACAACAGGAAGTTATTCTCTCACGGTTCTGGAGGCCAGAGTTTGAAATCAAGGTGTTGGCAGGACCACGCTCCCTCTGAAGGCTCTAGGTGAGGATGCGTCCTTGCCTCTGTTACCTTCTGGTGGTCCCAGATGTTGCTTGGCTTGTGGCGGCATCGCTTCAATCTCTGCCTCCATCTTCACACGGCCCTGTCTCTCTGTGTCCATCTCTGTGCCTCTTCTTTTTGTAAGGACACCAGTCACTTTGGATTAGATCTCACCCTGCTCCAGTATGACCTCCTATTAACTGATCATGTCTGCAAAGATGCTATCTCCCAGTAAGGTCACCGTCACTGTACGGGGGGGGGAATTAGGAACTCGGCATATCTTTTTGAGGGTACAAATCAACCCATAATGAGGTCCCATACCCAGAGATTCTGATTTAACTGGTCTGGGGTGAGGCCCGAGCATTGGTACTCGAATGATGCCAGTTCTCGAACCATGTGGAACCAGGGTCTCTGTCCTCCTGGAGGGGGGTGGACTTTCAGAACAGGCCTCGCTGTCACAGGTTTGTGGGAGGGACTGTCCTGCCTGTGAGGGTGAGGCTGCAGCTCTCCCAGGGGAAGGAGCCTAGAGCTAGCCTCCTAGGCCTAAGCCCCTGGGGACTGGCCCAGAGCAAGGCCTTTCTCTGTACAGCCTAGAGGCCACCCCTGGGGTGGAGGCAGGACTGTCCTGGGGATGAGGAGAGCAAAGCATTTGTAGAACTCTCAGGTGAGGGCTTTCCCTCTAGGCCCTATTCATTCATTCATTCTAGGTCTCTTGGTGAGAGTGTCAGCTTCCTTCCCATCCTCATCCCCACAGGCCCTGACTTAGCAGGACCCCTTTGTGGTATCTTTCTTTCAGGCTGCTCCCCTGCTGGGCTCTGTTTCCCTGCACTCAGTGTCCCCAAGGGGCTGACTGTCTGGTGCAGGAAGGCACCCATAAACAGACATAATTGTGAACCAGCATCATGTTCTCAGGTGAGGAAGAGGGCTCTGTCCCTGCCCCACAAGCTGAGGAAGACTTCCAGGGAGGCAGGGCCTGCGCTGAACCCTAAAGGATGAAGAGAAGTTCCCCCAGTGGGAAGGAAGGGTGGTCCTGGCAGCAGGGTGAGCCCATGTAAAGGTGCTGCATTGGGAACCCGCGGTGTGTGCAGAGAACTGAGTGGACAAGCGACACGATACAGAGGGGCAGGAAGGCATGATGGAGGGTCAGATAGGGACTGGCTGGGGACAGCCTTGGGCAACAAGCTAAGGCATGGGAACTTCATCCTATAGAGGCTGAGGGTGGGATTCTGGGCCAGAAACCTGCATTCTAGTCCGTCCTTCCTACCATCTTGCTGTGTGACCTTGGATCAGCCCCTTCCCCTCTCTGGGCCTCAGTTGCCTATCTATAAAAAGGAATGGGATACAGTGAGCATTTTATGTGGTTTGCAGGTTGGTGGCCCTGTGTTGGTGGCTCAGCCACTCTGACCTCTAAAGTCAGGGCTCAGCCAGTCTGTCTACAGAGAAAAGGGGAAGCTGAGGCAGAGGGAGTCCTATAAGGAAGAGAAGCACACGCTTCCCCCTTAGCCACCCTCCCCCCTCCAGCCCCAGGAGGCAGCCGTACCTGCTGGGCCCCCCAGCTGCTGAGTTGAGCCTTGTGGCCTGGGCAGAAGTAAGACTGTGGCAAGGAGCCCAAGGTTTGCACAAGCCTGCCAGCTTCCTCTTCCTCCTCCTTTCTGGAGATGTGAACAGAGTTTACCTTCAGCCTACTGTGAGGAGGATGACCCAGGAAACAAAGGGGGTGGTTTCGCTATTGAGTTCCATGAATGTTTTTACAGCCTGGGACTTCCTTCTCCCTCCGCAGGACCAGCTCCCTGTCCTGCCACGCCCCAGGTTCAGCCTCTCTGGGGTGTGGCCTAGGCTCCTGCCCTGCCCCTGCCCCCCGGGGCAGGGGCAGGGCAAAGGGCCTAGAGCCACTGCCCCTAACTGTACATCCGGCGGTGACACGGTGATGGGCTAGAAAGGGAAGCTGGAGCCAGCTCTTCGAGGGCTTGAATGCCAGACCCAGGAGAGACCCTCCTCTGTTGCTCTGATGGGCCTCCTTAGGCAGGCCTGTTAGCCCCCCCGGGACTCCTGTCTCACTAGCCCCAAGCCAGACCAGGCCTTGGATGCCTTCTACCTGTGCTGCGCCCCACCATCTGTGTCCCAGGGGACACCAGCCACCCTGAGCCTCCCCGTTGCAGCCTTATGCTCACCACTGTCACCCGGACCCTCCCTTGCTCTTAGAGGATTAACCAGCCTTCAAGTTTCCAAGAGGCTCTTGTGCCCATTTTACAGATAAGGAAGCAGAGACCCTGAGGGGTCAGGTGACGTGTCCAGGGTCCCACACCAAGTCATTCATTGATTCTTTCACAAGGTTGTTTACAGGAGCCTAGTAGAATGGAGAAACTGGTGAGGCAATGCGTGCAGCAGTAGTGGGAGGCCTGGGTCCTTGTGTGGGTGGGCAGAGCCTCCTACTGGGCCTTGGAGGAGGACACTGACTGCCATCCCCAGAGGTAGCCTAGCCCTCAGGCCTGGGTGTGGGAGAGGTGATGTTGAGCTGGGAAACAGGGCCTGTCTTAGGCTTCTAGTGTCATTGGCCAAGTCCCCTCCCTTCCCTTTCTCTTCACTCCACTCCTTCCCTCCCCCTCCCCTCCCCCGCCTTTGTTTCTTGGCCTCCACAGCCTCTTTCCCTCCCTCCCTCCCCCTTCCTTCCCTGTCTGTTCATTCCTCCTCTCTCTCTCTGCCTCTCTGCTGTGGCTTCCCTTCCCCCACTCCCAGTGCAAGTCTTTAAACTACGGTCAGGCAGCTACTCCGTTTCCTCTATTTCCTTGCCTCTTACATTTACTTTCTCTCCACTCTGGGCACCAAGGGGCCCTGGTGGGAGGGAAGCTGCACCCCCTACTGATGGACACCCTTATCACATTGGCCGCCAGGTGGGGGAGCCCAGGGCATCAGAAGCCTGAGTTGCCTGTTCTCTTGAACACTGGAGAGCTTTTGTTCTGCGCCCTCGGCACAGCCACTGGGGAGAGGCCCTGCCCCGAGGAGGTGCCGCCTGCGGCCAATGACAAGAGGGGCGTGAGGGGCATGGGGTTGGGCAGCCCTGGCACAGGTGGTACACACCTGGCAGGTCCTTCTCCTGCTCTGGGCAGCCCCAGGGTTGTAGCCTGTGAGAATGAAGGTGGGGGTGGGGGTGGGGTGGACCAGAAAGATGGCTCAGGAGGAGGAGGAATAACAATACCAGGTTACAGAGCCCCCAGCTTCCCACTACTCACACATGCATGGGAAATGCAGGTAAATTAGATTCCCACGGGTTGTTGTCTTTCTGTCTGCCTCTGTCTCAACATACACACACACAGCCCACCAGGCTGCCCCAGAAGCACATTCTGCAGTGAACAGGGCAAATGGACAGATGGATACAAGGACCAGCCCAGGCCTTATAAGTCCTATTAAACGTGCACTTACCGGGCCGTGTGTGTTGTGGTTGGGCAAGTATCCATCCAGTAGGAAGGAAAACAGGGGTCTTACAGGCCAGGCAGGTCAGTGAAGGCTTCCAGGAAGAGGTCTGAGTGGACGCCTGCAGCCCTGACCAGCCAGCCAGGAGCCGCCCTGAAGCTTCACACTAGAGTTGCCCAGGGTTTGCTCATGTGTTCCCACTGGCTCCCTGTAACCTCGAGGCCAGCAGGGCAGCCCCTGGGAGCTGAGGTGTAACACAGCTTCCAGGTTGCATAGCCCGAAGGAACAGAGATGGAGATATGGAGCTCAGACAGGGCTGACTATGGGGCTAGACAGACCTGAGCCAGCCAGAACCCAGTTCTGCCCCTGATTAACTGGGCAATCTTGAACACATTCCTCGGCCCTGAAATCACCCCACCCCCACCCCACAGGTTTGTCTTTAGGATTACATAAATGGCTCACGTGGGCCCTGCTGAGCGCGCTCACTAATCAGACGCTTCACTGTTCCACTTGTTTGTGCTGCATTGTCAGCACTTCGTGCCCCCTCCTTGGGCACAAACTCCTTAAGGGTGAGGACTCTGGGTCATCCCCTTTTACACCAGCACAGGCCCCTGTCACTGAAGCACCTTCTGCGTTCCTCAGCCCCAAAGCCAAACCACCCAGTGCTACAGGAAGGTGCCTTTCTGGCTGCTTTGCCAGACGTAGGGGGATAGACCAGGGGTCTGGAGCAATCATTAGGAGTGGCCGCTTTTACTCCTGGAGGGTCCGGTTTGGACAATAAATTACATGGTTACCCTCCCTGCAGGGAACCATACCGGACCTGCTCTCCAGTTCACATGGGCGTGTGCTGACTTTTCCGCCATCTCATCTCCCTCTAGAGCAGGTTTAACTGTTTTGTGCTCCTGGAATTGGGGCTGAGGAGGAGAAGGGGCAGGGGTGGGAGGTCACATTCACCCTGCGTTCATGATGTGCAGGCCCCAACATCCTTGCCACATCTTATCAACACTCTGTGAGTCAGGCATCGCTCCCCTGTCTGTAGAGATGAGGAGACTGAAGCTCGGGACATGTGGGACTTTCCCAAGGTCACACAGCTGGGAAATAGCAAAGTCTGGATTTGCACTCAGAATCCAGCACCAGGACCTTGCACGGGATTTGCTAGTGATGATCACTTCCTCCTCCTTGCTGGCCCTGCTTTGGTGGAAGTCTAGAAAATGCTGAGCACAGTGTTTGCTCAAACCCACAGCAAACACGTGGGCTGCTGCCAGGTGCTGCGTCAGAGGCAGGCCGCCATGACTGGAGGCAGTGACTTCCGCAAGGGGTGACTGGGCTTACTCAGAAAATCAAGCAGTGGCTGGTGGACGCAGGGTAGGGGTGGCTGTGGTGGGCCCCGTGAGAGCAGGGACCTTGTCTCATTCACCTTGCTATCCCCAAGCACAGGGCCTGACCCATCACAGGCACTTATTAACAAATATTTGCTGCATGAATGAATGAATGAGTTCTTAGTCCCTAGTGATTGTTCTCAGTCATTGAAGCTTTTGGAGAATCTGGGACCCCAGAGTGCAGAAATCTCTCAGCTCTGTAGCTTTCATCAGAAAAGGCTTCCTCCAAAGATCTAGGCAGACCAGTAACAGTGATTCTTTATATTTGGTTAGGGCTATGAAAGTGACAAAGCCCCTTCACCTGTGTTATGGCCTCTAGGCTCTCAACAACTGTTCTGTGGGTAGTTGTTTTCGTCTCCATTTTATAGATGGGGAAACTGAGGCTCAGAAGTGTCTTTGAAGCGACTTTGCTTAGTCACACAGCTAGTAAGTGACAGAACCGGGATTTGAAGCCAGGCTGCCGAGTTCTTAGTTAAGCTGCAGATTCTGAAGCAGATTTAGACCCTCTGGTCTGTTCCAGATGGACCCTGAACCCCATGTCAAAGGTTTCCTTCGAGAGCCCCACTTTAAAGTTAGTAGTATAATCTTTAGTGTCTGTTTCAAGGAAGCTAATTCCTGTCTGGGGTATTTTTAGCTGGCCTTAGGAAGGGGGAGCTGCCCTGGGCTGTTGGGGAGGAGGGCACCAGGCAGAGGGAGTGGGTTTCCTGAGGAAGGCCACGAAGCCTTGCTCCCAGAGGCTGCCCTGACCCAGGAGAGAAGCCGTGGCAGCACAGGAGGCGTCACCCCAGGAGTAATGCCTTTCCCCACTTTGTGGAGTGCCTCTATGCCAGGCGCAGAGCCGGGGGTGGGTCTGGTCATGACTATCTGAGGCCCAGGCTGGTCACACTGCTTGGTGGGAGGAAGTCTCTAGTCGTGGGGAAGCCGGGAGACAAGTGACGACAGGCTGGGGGCTAGAAAGCCCTGCAGACAGGTAGACTTGAGGGAGGCCTAGGAGGCTGGCAGGAGGAACAGGGGGAGGTTGGGGAGAGGGTGCCCCAGGTGGAGGAACCCATGTACATAAAGGCTCGGGCGCACAGAGTGCTCAGGAGAGTGGTGCGTGTATTCACGCAGCTGGAGCCCATAGCCCGGGAAATGCCACTGTGCCTGGGGGTTTGGACCTGGACGAGTGTTTTTAGAAGAGGTTCCAGTCTACCCAGAGGTCCCTTGGAAGAAAGGCCTGGCAATCTACTTCCAAAAAATCAGACATGGCAAACCTTATGGAACACAGTTCTACTCTGACACACCTGGGGTCGCCATTAGTTGGAGTGGACTGAACAGCAACAGGTTTTGGTTTGGTTAAATCAGAGGCCGTGGAGGTGAAGCTGGGAGTCGGTTTTAGCACTCCTTCGGACAGTTGTCTCAAATAGTTTAGCAGTCACAAACGCCCTTCCTTCAAATCAGATCTTACGTGGAACTCCAATGTATAAATTAATAAAAGCTGTATTTTTTAATTCATGGGTGTAAATTTAGATATTTAAATGGATAATCAAGAAGCACAATAACCTGTTGTGATAGACACAGATATTTCGCTTCAGGGCTGATGCGTGGTAGCCGCCGTTTGAGGATCAGCCTCAGCACCTAATTTATTTTTTTATGTTGCCTTGTTTTTATTCCCCAGTATATATATAAAAAAAAAAGCATTCGTAGAGCCAAGGCTTGGAAGTGGTGACAGTTGTTCAACACCTCGCTGTACAGTCTCAAGGCCTGTGCAAAATGAATTACCTTGGCAGCAAAGGTGGGGGGCTATCCAGTGTATTGGGATGTGGTATATATTTGGGTAGGTCAGTTTTTTATATAGTAGAATATGTTTTGCAATTTTGAATCAAATTTGTGAGGAACCCCAGAAGGGCCCAAGGAGCACAGTTTGAGAACCACTGAAGAAGTCCACTCCTGTTTTCCATATGAGGGGACTGAAGCTGGCAAGGGGCAGGGCTTACCCAGGATCCCAGAGGGAGAGGGGAGAGATGGTCAGATACACAGAAGGTATCATTGCTCCTTGTAATTACAAGTGTGGCCTGTTCCCAAGGCAGGAGTAGGAAGACGTCAGGCCCAGGCCCACCCAGAATCAACTGAGCCCTCGTCCATGCTGCGTGTGTGTCTGTCTGTGGTCTGTCTGTCTGTGCAGCATTGAGCCGGCAGTATTAACGTCACCTTTTCCTCCCGCAGTAATGCCCTCCTAGCCAGCCGCCGCGGGATGGAGGGCTTCATGGACTCAGGGACACAGACAGACGCCGTGGTGGTGCTGTCCTTGGCTCAGGCCGCTGTGCTGGGCCTGGTTTCAGAAAATGAGCTCTTTGGAGCCACCATAAGCGCTGAGGCCTTCTACCCGGACCTGGGGCCCGAGCTATCCGGGGCGGCCATGGGGGAGCCTAGGCCGCCAGACCCCGATGTCTACCAGCTGGCCTGCAATGGGCGGGCCCTGGAGGAGCCAGTGGAGGAGGAGGTGCTGGAGGTGGAGGCGGCCTTTGAGAAGCACACCCGGCGGAAGACACGGCCCCCCGTGCGGCTTGTACCCAAGGTGAAGTTTGAGAAAGTGGAGGAGGAGGAGGAGCAGGAGGTATATGAGGTATCCGTGCCTGGCGATGATAAGGAGGCAGACCCAGCAGAGGCCCCCGCCCAGGTGGCCAGTGGTGTCTGCGAGGGCCTGGTGCAGAGCAGTGCTGTCAAGATGATCGACCTCAGCGCCTTCAGCCGCAAGCCCCGGACGCTCCGGCACCTACCCCGAACCCCACGGCCAGAGCTGGACGTGGCCCCCTATGACCCTAACTTCCCCGACCCAGCACGGGATGGCTACACCGAGCCCAGCATGGCACTACCTGGGGCCGAGGCTGTGCCCACCAAGTGTGGTTTTGAGCCACCCCACCTGGCCCCCCAGAGTGACCCTGAGGCCCCCACCATGGAGTCCCCAGAGCCAGTGAAGCCAGAGCAGGGCTTCGTGTGGCAGGAGGCAGGCGAGTTCGAGACAGACGCAGCGGGCTCGACAGTGGAGCGCCACAAGAAGGCCCAGCTGGATCGCCTGGACATCAACGTGCAGATTGATGACTCCTACCTGGTGGAGGCGGGTGACCGCCAGAAGCGTTGGCAGTGCCGCATGTGCGAGAAGTCCTACACGTCCAAGTACAATCTGGTGACGCACATCCTGGGCCACAACGGCATCAAGCCACACTCGTGCCCGCACTGCAGCAAGCTCTTCAAGCAGCCTAGCCACCTGCAGACACACCTGCTGACGCATCAGGGCACACGACCCCACAAGTGCCAGGTGTGCCACAAGGCCTTCACACAGACCAGCCACCTCAAGCGCCACATGCTGCTGCACTCGGAGGTCAAGCCCTACAGCTGCCACTTCTGCAGCCGTGGCTTCGCCTACCCCAGCGAGCTCAAGGCCCATGAAGTGAAGCACGAGAGCGGCCGCTGCCACGTCTGCGTCGAGTGTGGCCTGGACTTCTCCACCCTGACCCAGCTCAAGCGCCACCTCGCCTCCCACCAGGGCCCCACCCTCTACCAGTGCCTTGAGTGTGACAAGTCCTTCCACTACCGCAGCCAGCTGCAGAACCACATGCTCAAGCACCAGAACGTGCGGCCCTTCGTGTGCACAGAGTGTGGCATGGAGTTCAGCCAGATCCACCACCTCAAGCAACACTCGCTCACCCACAAGGTAAGGCTGCCTGCCCTACACTGTTGCCCGCCCCCCAGGCCTTTGCTCAGTCCCCTCGCCTCCTGCTTTGTCTCATCCTGCGCTTCCCAAAGGGTGGTCCCTGGGGTAATGTAGGTGGTACACAAAGGAACACTTCCTATTTTTACTGATTTGGATGAGTATTAGAAAAAATATGTAATTGAAATTACCTTTTAAGATAGTAAAACCTTATTTATTTAACCATGTTTTTAATAAAGTGTTTGGGAGCCCCTCTAGGAACAAAGTTTGAGAATCACTGAATTAGCCTAACCTCCCTGTTTTATAGGCAGGAAGACTGAGGCCAGAGAGAGGCCAGGATGCCACAGGGAGGTGAACGAGAAGTCAGAGGTATAGAGGGCTCCCTTTGCTCCTCATAATTACAAAAGTATATTGAAACCTGGGACTTCACAGATATTACCCTTTAGGAAAAGGGTAAATACATTTAATTTTTGAAGGGGAGTAGATGTAAGGAAAATTATTTGTTATGGAAAGGCACAAGTGGTTCTAGAATATAGCTAAACTAGACAAAGGGGTTTGTGAAGACGGAAGATTGAGCACCACTGTTCTGATCCACTATGTTCCTGAACCCAACCATGACCCCTAGACCCGTTCTCCCCTGCCTGTCTCTCCCTCCCTTCAGGCCATTAGCCACCCTGCCTTCCAGCCAGCATCACCTCCTCAAGAGGCCCCTGCATCCAGGCAGGTGGACTGAGGCCTCTTGGGCCTCACAGATCTACTCTGGCACTTGGCTGCCCTATGGTTTCCACTCCAAATCCAGGGCTTCGAACCGGTTCCAGTCAGAATCTACAGTTTAACAAGATTGCCAGTTGATTCTTATGTATAATAATTTTTGAGACCCACTGCTGTGCTAGTGGTTTTCAGAATTGGTCCCTAATCAGCAGCATTAGCATCACCTGGGAACTTGTTAGATGTGCACATGCTCAGCAGGGTTTCGAACCAGAAGGAACTGGTTCAAAGCCTTGCCCAAATCCAACCAAGTTAATTCTTCAAAGCTGAATGTGTATCTTCGTCTCTTAGCGATGCTCATTGGGGACCTTAGTGATGCTCCAGGTCACACTTGAGTCCTCTCTCGCAGTGGACACTACAGAGAGTAGGGAAGCAACAGCCTGCCAGGCCAAGAATCCAGCTTTCCCCACCCCTGGAAGTTTTCTGCTAGAGCAGGGGTGATTTGTAGGTTTCATTGCCTCCTCCAGTAGATTAGTAGAAGCTGCCTAGAGTGTAATGTTAAGAAAGATTCTGAAGCTGAATCTGGGCTCTGCAGTAAAACTTTATAATCGATTATTAATGTCTGCAGAGGGTCAGAGTGCTGAGTGATAGCACATATGCTACATATTTGCCATTTTTCTCCTCTACTAGTTCACAGAGTGTTTAAAGATAAATAATACTGTAACGAAAAGCTGAAAGCAAAAATCAAAGGCTAATAAAATTGAAAAAATCCCTATCATCAGCCTAAGTTTGTACAATGTGCAAGCTCCCAAAGGCAGAGCCCCCTGGTGGTCACTCACATATATGGTGTGTCAAGTGGGCATACAAGACACAAGGCATAGCCGCTGACCTGCAGGAGTCCCAATCCAATAAGAGAAAAAGACATGGGAACCATTAAATTATAATACAAAACTTTGTACCAAACAAGCAGTTGGGACAGCAGCTGTGACCACAGATACATGTCTGCCCCTCTGGGTTTCTGCTAAATTACCTACTCAGTGAAGAGAGAACAGTTCCCCATTTTCGACCTAACTTTCATCTACAATCAATCATTCAGACCCACTGTGTGCACAGCACCCTATCCTGCTGGGGGTGGGAAGTGTCATCTCCAAGCCAAGGAAAAGCATGTTGACAGTCCAAACCAGAGGGTTTTCACCTGGAGTCTGTGTCACCTGGGGCTGAGTTTCCCAAACTACATCAATGATAAGACCCACCTGGGAACCCGTTAAGAAAAATTTGAGACCCACAGGTGATCCTTAGCACCAGGGAAGCTTAGGAAATGGAGGGTGAGTGGATGGGCTGTCCGGGCCTTGGAAACTCTTAGAATTCTACATAGACCTGAATGTTTGTCATTTTACCTGGGGTGGAGAGGAGGGTCCGTAGCTTTAATTATGTTCTCCAAGGGGTCTGTGAACCAAAAAGACCCCAAGAGTCAGCACAGAGGAGAACATGCAAACATCCTTGATCCAGTGAAACCATCCACAGCCACCAGGCTAAGGCTGGGTTTTCTTGACCACAAGCCCCTGGTAAATGGTCACTGAATGAATGAATGAACAAACTCACATTTGTCTTGGCACTAGTGTGAACCTCCATACACACCTGTCCTGATAGGCAGGAGACAGCACATGTGGGGGGAGGAGCAATGAGACACAGCCTATTTTCTGCCTGTTACTGGAAGGCTTCCTGGAGTAAGTAGCCCTGCTGCCCCAGCATTCTCCCAGTGTTTTGTTTTGTCTTTAAACGAATTTGCCTTTGTTTTTTTTTTTAATGTATTTTTTAGAGCAGGAGTCCCTGTGAGGCACAAATAGTTAAGTGCTCAGCTACTAACGGAAAGGTTGGCAGTTTGAACCCACCTGGAGATGCCTCAGAAGAAAGGCCTGGCGATCTGCTTCTGAAAGCCCTTGAAAACCCCATGGAACTGTTCTACTCTGCACACATGAGGTCACTATGAGTCAGAATTGACAGCAACTAGTATTTTTTAGAGCAGTTTTAGGTTTACAAAAAATTGTATAGAAGTACAGTTTCCACATATTCCCTCTCCTTCCTGCACACAAACCAAACCATTGTCATCACGTCAATTCCGACTCATAGCGACCCGGTAGGGCAGAGTCGAGCTGCCCCATAGGGTTTCTAGGGAGTGGCTGGTAGATTCGAACTGCCAACCTTTTGGTTAGCAGCCAAGTACTTAACCATTGCACCACCAGGGCTCCCCCTGCACACAGTGGCCCCTATTATTAACATCTTGAGTGAGTGTGGTACATTTGTTACAGTTGATGAACCAATATGGATACATTATTATTAACTAAAATCTATAGTTTAGATTAGGGTTCACTCTGTGTTATACAGTCCTACTGACCCTGACAAATGCATAATGTCACGTGTCCATCATGACAGAATCATACCCTGTGCCCCAGCTGTTCTCCCAGCAGCTTTAAACCAGTGGTAGTGGTTCAGAATGCCCCAGTGACCCAGAAGGGTCATATCCCAGGAGCTGTGCCCAACACTGTAGCCCTGACACAACCCCTAGAAGGGTCACTTCCTGAGGCTGAGTGTACTCCGTGGCCCTGACCGCTGTCTCCCACCTCTGCAGGGCGTGAAGGAGTTCAAGTGTGAGGTGTGTGGCCGGGAGTTCACCCTGCAGGCGAACATGAAGCGGCACATGCTGATCCATACCAGCGTCCGGCCCTACCAGTGCCACATCTGCTTCAAGACCTTCGTGCAGAAGCAGACTCTCAAGACCCACATGATTGTACACTCACCCGTCAAGCCATTCAAATGCAAGGTACCAGGCGGTCGGGCCCTGGGACTAGGAACCTCCCCATGAGCGGCCAGGACTCAGCATAATGGCAGCAGCCATGGTCCCCCTCAAGCTGGCCTGGCCAGTGGGAGCAAGGGGAGCCCTGGTTAGGTGAAACTTTCTTGGGCCTTGGGGGCTGGGAATGGGTAAGGTCAAGGTTTAAATCCTAGCAGCTGCCAAAGTTGTGCTTCCTGAAAGCTGGGGAGGGGGTGCCATCACGGTACAGCTACGGCGAAAGTGCCCAGGCCTTGGGCTCGGTGTAGTCAGATATCCGAGCCCCAGATTTCTGATAACTCTGGCTCAAGAAGGGCAGGGCAGGCCCACAGAAACAGTGACAAGGAATGGCTTGTTTCTCTGCCTCTTGGGTCACATAGGAAAGGACAAAGCTAGTATTCTCCACAGCAAATGGAATTGCAGCCCAGCCATGGAAGTGGGAGTGGGCTGGGCATCCGGGGACGGCGGGCTCCCCGAGGGCTGATGACACCTGGTCGGTGTGTTCCAGGTGTGTGGGAAGTCCTTCAACCGCATGTACAACCTGCTGGGCCACATGCACCTGCATGCGGGCAGCAAGCCCTTCAAGTGCCCCTACTGCTCTAGCAAGTTTAACCTCAAGGGCAACCTGAGCCGGCACATGAAGGTCAAGCATGGCGTCATGGACATCGGCCTGGACAGCCAAGGTGGGTGGGCCACACATGGCAGACGGGGCAGGAGCTGTCTTCTCATGGTGCACTCAGGAGCCTCCTGTCCAGCTGGGGAAGTGGGGAGGCTTGCCAAGGCTGAGGCACAGGTCTGGAGAAGGGGAACCCTGGAGGGCAATCATGCTGTTAATGATGGGATATTTACGTATTCTTCAAAAGACTTAAGTGGGCTCACATAAACAACAATAATAAAAATAATAACTAATATTTATTGAGTGCTAACTGTGTGCCAGGCCTTTATTAACTCATCTGATCCTCACCATGAGGTTGGTTTTGTTGTTATCCCCATTTTACAGATGCAGAAACTAAAGGACAGAGAACTTAGGTAACTCATGCAAGATCACAACACACAGGAAGTAGTAGACACTTCATCTCTTTACCGTGAGATAGCATTTAAAATACGTGGATGGGAAAGAAAGTAACAAAAGGGAAAATGGTAGCTGGAAAGGTAAGGAGAGTCTGGTGAGGTCACAACCCCAAGTACACTGTGGGAGGTCCTGTGGATGTAGAGGTGAGCCCTGAGCTTCCCGGCAGCCAAGGCAAAGAGTGTAAAGCCATCAGTCACACTGTTCACAGTTCCTATCACAGAGAATGTAACTCACATGTACTTAAGAGAGAGCCAGGCAGTCGCGCCATTAAGGTCTTAGAAATTTCCAGAAAGGACCCTACACCTGAGCAGTTGGTAGGTGAAGTCATGAGGCTGTTTGTTATAACATCCCTAAGTATTAGGGATAGCCTGTTCCCTCAGTACTGGTCAGTAGTAAAAGCACCTCTATCGGGCTCCAGCAGAGGTAACTGCTAGTCTCTCTGGCCTTATAGGGGGAGGAGGTACTTTAGAGAATCCGTAGGGAAAGGGGCACTGACTGCATTTCAGGAAGGTTCCTTGTACAGTCTGGAGCCCTTTGATCTTCTGGTACCCCTTCTGAGACAAACTAGCTGGGAACATGCCCTATAATCAAGTAAGTTGACATAACATATGGGATTATTCACTGGAAGCCAATCAGATGTTGGGGGACATCTGCAGTAACCCTGACTTTGCTTTTGGAGCAGCTGGCCAGTGAATGGCCTAGGTTTTCTAGCAGAAGTAGGTGTCCTCAGTTGTCTTTTTTTTTCCCCCAGTTGTCTATTAAAGATGATCCTGGTCTGTGAGGATAAAACCCTGCTGGCTGCATATAAACGCTCCCTATAGCTTCTTGCTACTCAAAATGTAGTGCGAGGATCAGCAACGTTGGCATCACCTGGGATCTTGCTAGAAATGCAGAATCTCAGCCCCACCCTAGACCTACTGAACCAGACTCTGCATTCATTCAAAAAAGACCCCTTGGTGATTTATGTGCATAGTAAAGTTTGGGAAGCGTTGAACTAGAGCGGTGGTTCTCCAACTTTAGCGTGCACCAGAATTACCTGGGGGACTTGTTTTAAAAAAGGCTGCTGGGCCCCAACCCCCTAGTTTCTGATATCATAGGTCCAGAGTGGTGCCCTAGAATTTGCATTTGTGGCAAGTTTCCAGGTGATTTTGATGCTGCTGGCTTAGCAACCTCACTTTGAGAACTGTTGATCTAGACTGCAGGACTGGTTCTCAAACCTGGCTGCACATTAGCATCACCTGGGCATTTTTCAAATGCTGGTATCTGAGTCCCACTCCCAGAAATTGTAATGTAATTGATCTGGGGTATGGCCTGGGATCAGGATTTTTTTTTTTTTAACTCCTTAAAAAAAAAAAAAAAAAAAAAACAGTTGCCGTCAATTCCAACTCATGGCGACCCCGTGTGTGTCAGAGGAGAACTGTGTTCTGTAGGGTTTTCAGCAGCTGATTATTCGGAAGTAGATCACCAGGCCTTTCTACCAAGGTCCCTCTGGGTGGACTCGAACCACCAATCTTTAGGATGGGGGCAAATGCTTAACCTTTGGCATCACCCAGGGACTCCTTAAGTTCCTTAGGTGATTCTAATGCAAAGCAGAGTTTGAGAGCCATCACTCCAATGGACCTGCCATGTATCTAACCTACCAGGAGGGACGAGTAGAACTTGTCCTTTTGGAAATCACAAGCCATCAGGGTGTAAGCTCTTTCCATATGGGGTCAATAAGCCCCCGTACCTTCATTAACCTATCTTGGGTTTTTATTTATTCTCAGAGAACGAGTCCCAAGGATACCACTGGCTGGAACTGGTTTAAAGCCCCAATCCTGGCAGGAAGGCAGAGGAGAAATCTCTCCCTCTATTGATTTCAGGCAGAACAGCCCTGTGGATCCATATGAGCACTTTCTCCCTGATGGTACCAGGTGATGGAGAGAGAGTAAGACAGATCGGCACTGGAACGGGTCTGGCTCACGCCTGCCTGCCTGCCTCTCATGTAGCCTGGGTCTGAGAAGCTCAGGCTTGGTACAGACTATTCCCTGGGGTCAACTGGATGGGACCAATAGAGTTAATCAAGATAAATAAATTGGGGGGAGACCAGATCCAGAGGTGGAAATTTTCCCTGGGTGCTTTCTATAGCTTATTTTTATAATTAGCTGTATAATATGAGGGTGTGGCACTAGGATTTGAGGAGGAAGCCTGGGCTCTGTAAGGTTTGCAACAACTGGCAATGCTTTCTAAAGCCAGGAAGACTCATGAAGGTGTCAGAAGGCTTTGGGCACAAGTAACAGACACCCCATTCATACTGGATTAAACAATAAGGAAATAGATTAAGAAATGACTTGACGTCCAGGCCATCTTCACAGTTGGCTGACTCAGTCCCTCGGTGGCATCAGGGCTAGACACTCTCTGCCTGTCCACAGCTTAGGCTGTGGTTTTCTTCATGGTCACGAGATGGCTGCCAGTGGCCAGCAGGGCAATGTGCTTCTTTGTTCCCACGCAGTTGTGGGGAGAGAGCCCACTCTCCTTTGCTCTCTGAAACTAGGCCTTATGATTCATTGGCCAGAATTGGGTCACATACCTATTCCTGAACCACTCACTGGCAAGAGGTGGGATTCCCTTAGACCAGTGGTTTCAATGGGTGATTTTGCCCCACCCCCACCCCAGGGGACAATTAGCCATGTCTGGAGAGATTTTTTGTTGGCCCCAACTGGGAGTAGGGGTGCTGTCTAGTGGGTAGAGACCAGGGATGCTGCTAAATATGCTGCAGTACACAGGACAGTCCTCAAAACAATCATCCAGCCCAGAATGTCAGTAGTGCTGAGGTTTTAAAACCTTGCCTTAGACTTATCAGGGGCAGCCCCCTGTGCTGCGGTCTGCTTCCTCCCAAAACACATCACATCTCCTCAGTGGATAGCAGCCGAATGCACATTACAGCCTGGCTCCCAGGACTCCCAGATCAGGCTCTGGGCATCCCTCCCTCCTTAACTCATTGGAAGACAGCCCCAGGCCTCCTTTGTGGAGTTACTCATTCTGGTTTTTGTTACAATGCTCCCCCCCCCAAAAAAGAAAACCACTTCCATCAAGTTGATTCTGACTCATGGTGACCCCATGTGTTATAAAATAAAACTGCCTCATAAGGTTTTCTTGGCTGTAATCTTTGCAGAAGCAGGTCACCAGACCAGTCTTCCATGGAGCCGCTGGGTGCGTTCGAACTGCCAACCTTTAGGTTGGTAGTCAAGCTCAAACTATTTGAGCCACCCAGCAGTAAGAGCTTTACAGTAAGATTTCAATTTGATAAAGAGGGTTCTTAGAGTTTTTGCCTCATGTACAGGGACATGTACAATAGACAAGGTAAACACACTGCTTACCTTGCTTACCAGACCATCTATAGTGAACAAGTTCACATTTTTTCACCACATCAAAGATTCTGCTTCTAGGAGTAGACAGCATCTGCCTCTCTCGCAACCCACAGCGCCTCCCTACAGAATCAAAGCCTCTTTTCAAGTTTATAGTCCCTATCAGGGGCAGATGACCCAGTAAGCAAGGTACACATGGGCTTACTTGTGCTTACTTATTGATGTGTAGTGAACAGTTTCACTACAGATGATTTGGTAAGCACCATGCTTACCTTGCCTATTGGCTAGTCCACCTCTACCATGTTCCTTTGTTAACCTATCTTGGGTTTTTGTTTGTTCTCCGAGAGTGAGGCCCAAGGATACCACTGGGTGGAGCTGGTTTAAAGCCCCAATCCTGGCAGGAAGTCAGGAGAAACCTCTTCCTCAGGTGATTTGAGGCAGAGTAGCACAGTGATTAAAAGCAGCAGCTCTGGAAGCCAGAGACCTTGGTCCATATGCGAGAGAGACAGATGCCAGCTACTCCTAGAAGAGGAATCTTTGCTGGGCGACCTTTGGCAAGTTGATTAACCTCTCTGAACCTCAGCCTTTTGATCTGCTAAATGAGGTTGCTGTGAGACCCGAGATGATGCATGTAGTGCCTGGCGTGCAACAGGTGCTAAAGGAGTAGTGAGAGAGGTAGCATGGTGCCGCAGGCTCTCACAGGCAAGGGTGCCTGACGAGTAACTGCAGAGAATGAATAACTAGGGCTTAGTGACTTAGGGGCATTTCCTGGCTGGCACCAACGGTTAAGCACTCAACTACTCGCCAAAAGGTGGCTGTTCGAACCCACTCAGAGATGCCTCAGAAGACGGGGCTGGCAATCTGCTTCAGAAAGTTTACAGCCTTGAAAACCCTATGGAGCAGTTCTACTCTGCACACGTGGGGTCGCCATGAGGTGGAATCGACTCAACGGCAGCTAACAACAACAGTGACTTGGTGGGGGCAGTGGTGCTTCAGTGGTAGAATTCTCACTTTCCGTGCTGGAGACCTGGGTTCAATTCCCAGCTAGTGTACTTCATGCAGTTACCATTCATCTGTCAGTGGAGGCTTGTGTGTCGCTATGATGTTGAACAAGTTTCAGGGGTGCTTTCGGACTAAGACGGACTAGGAAGAAAGGCCTGGCGATCTACTTTCAAACATCAGCCAATGAAACTAATGGATCACAACGGTCCCATCCACAACTGATCATGGGGATGGTGCAGGGCCAGGCAGCATTTAATCTGTTGTGCACGGGGTTGCCATGAGTCAGGGGCTGCTAACAGCAGCTAACAAGTGACTTAGCAGGGCAAAGGCATAACCCAAAGAGGACTTTAAGGCCAGGCTTGCTGGGCTCCACTGTAATGCCCCCCACCCACATACACACAGCTTTAGGGCTGGCCTCCAGCGACTCATCTGAGATGGGGCCTCCCCAGTTGGGAAACCTGAAAGGCTGCCGAGAATCCTCTGGAAGCCATGACTGGGAAGTCTTTTCTTCAGAAACATCACCAGCTTCCTGAGCAGGGGTGACCAGCTCCCCCAGTTTTGAGGTGTCCAAGCCTAATTGTAGCCCCTCTCTTCACAGACCCCATGATGGAGCTGACGGGCACTGACCCTTCGGAGCTCGACGGCCAGCAGGAGATGGAGGACTTCGAGGAGAACACCTATGCCTACACAGGCGTGGATAGCAGCACCGAGGCCAGTGTCCTCAGCGAACAGGCCATGAAAGAGATGGCCTACTACAACGTGCTATAGCGCGAGCCCCGCCACCCCTCTCGGGAGAGGAGGGCATGGGTGTGGGGGTGAGACCCAAGTGCTGCAGGCCACACCTCCTGCAGCTGAGAAACAAGCTACTGCCCCACAGCCCTGCGCCCTTCCCTCCCACCGAGTCTTTTGTACCACTAGGGACTTTGAGACCAATGGAGACTGTACTACTGGCCTCAGCTGTGAACCAGGCACAGGCCCCAGGCATTCCGGTGAAGGAACAATGCATAACACAGGAGCCCCAGGGCTGGGTCTCCTTGGCCTGCTGCTGAGGTGGGTGGGGGGTGAGGGAGTGGGGGGATGCCGATGGGGCCACCTTGGGATGGGGTCACAAGGACACAGACTCGTGGGATCTCCCCCTCAGGCCCAGCAGCCAGTGATGGTTCTTTGGGGGTCCTGGGCCCCCTGACACTGGAGGAAGAGATCGCTTGAGCCATGCCTTGTTCCTGCCTCTAGGGATGTTTGGCCTCCTGTGCTGGCCAGCACTGACCCCCACACACGCCCCCTTCAGCCCCTGTGCTGTGAAAGGCCCAGGCCTGAGAGCCCCTTCCCCACCCTGACGATGCCAGCCAGGCAGGGCACTCTGCCTTCTACCTCCAGTGCCCCCCGGTCTCCTCAGCCAGGTGTGCATGCAGCCTAGCCCTGGCCTGCAGGAAAGTGGGGTGTGGCCCAGCCCCCAGACAACACCCTCTCCAGGCAGCCCCCAGAAGCCCTGTTTGGAAGTGCTTCTCCACACAGTGTCCCTAAAGTAGATTTCAGCAAATGTCACCCAGGTCTCAGTGCTGAGCTAGGGCACCACACCAGGGCCACCAAGGTGAAGACACATGGAGGCCCCTGAAGTGAGGGGCAGGGCAAGAGAGGGGCTGTCCTAGGGGGGAAGCCAAGGACCACCTGTAGGGGGAGGGGGGCTGAAGTATTTTCTTATTAACAAGTATCCATTTTGAGGATGGAGACAGGCAAGAGTCAGCAGTCTCCTAGAAGAGCATATAAAAAAAAATTTTTTTTTTAGCAAATGGGGGTATTTTTAAGTTAATTTATTTTTTTTCTTTCCAATTATATGTTGCCTACTATCATTTTTGATGGAGATGCATTTTCTCTTCCCAAACATAATCTTGTGTGCTGTGCGTGCTTTGTGCCTCCCCCACCTAGAGCAGCCTGGCCGGGCAGGACCGTGCCCTGGCCTTGGAGGTGCAGCTGCTGACAGGAAGCCTCAGGAGGCCGGGGTGAGAGGCAGGCAAGCCAGTGAGAGCCGGGCAGGCCCTCCACCCCCTGCCCAGCCTCTCAGGCACTGCCCTCAGCCGTAGCCTGGCTGCTAGATTCTGCTCAGCCAGTAGCTCACTCCCTCACTCCCCGGCTCTCATGCCTTCTGCCCCTACACCAGCTCCTGCCCCTGGAACTGAAGGCTGCGGGAATAGGGCAGGGAAATAGCACATTCAGGAACTCTAGGGCACCAGGACTCCCACCCACATGCCTCCTGAGGCTTCCACAGGGAGGGGCAGGCAGGGCCTTCCCCAAAGGCACAGAGGAGGAGAAGCCACCAGGTTCGGCCCAGAAACCAGGACAGGGGAGATAGCCGGGGGAACCCATTTGAAATGCAGCTATCCCCAGGCTATACCCTTAAGTGAAGGAGCAAGCCAGGCCTCAGGTGGCTGTAATTGGAACTGAGGGATGGACAGGTGGCCTTGGGATCAGGCAGCCAGGTGCCCCTTCCTTCTCTGCTAAAGCACAGCTAAGCAGCAAGTGAAAGGGCTGGGGGCTCAGTGGGAGCTTCTCCCCAAATGTGGCTCCCCAGACCCCGAGGCCACGCGGCCTTCCAGGTGCCCGCATGATGATCCTCAGGTGGCAGTGACCCTCCGTCACTGTAGAAGTCATTTTTCTCCTGCTGAGCAGAAGGCATCATCCCCTGCAAACTACCTCTTCCCACAACGTCTTTATCCCCTGGTACCAAAAAGAACCCTGTACCTCCTCCTCCTCCTCTTTCCTGCCAGCACAGTGGCCTTGGTCTTGGAAGCTAAAGGGAGAAGTTCTGGCCTCTAGGGTGGGGGCTCTGCTTTCCTCCCCCAGCCCTGCCATCAACCCTGGCCCTCTGCGAGGTTCTATACTTGAACGCCCCCCTGCCCTGTGCCTTGGACCTGGGCAAAGCGAAGAGAAGGAAACAGCACAACTCACAGTTTGAGGTGGGGGGTAGTCTTGGTAAGGCTCCCGTCCTCACCCCTCCCCAACCTTTTCCAAAGAGGCGCGTGTGGCCTCTCGGGTGACTTGGGAAACTCCTGGACGAATTCCACTCTAACTTATTTTCACATGTATACGAACCAACTGTTTAGAAATTCCACTTGTGCAAAGCCCTACTGTGTTTTTATGTTCCTGTTTAAAAGAGAAGTTTACTTAGCAATAATTATAAATAAATGAATATTCTTTAGTGAGGTGACTGCCAGTGCTTCTTTCCGCAGCCTTTGGGGACCTGGCCCTCATCCGTTCCGGAAGGAACTCCCAGCCCTACACAGTGAAGCATCACTCTCCAGGGGCTGGCGAGGACCCAGGCCCTCCTCTGCTCTGGAACAGCCACCTACAGGGCCAGGGCCTATAGCTCATTGCTCCAAGCCTGAGAGATAGGGGCATAGGCCAGGCCCCCGGATTCCCACCACTCACACTGAGAAAAGCTGCTTCCTCTCCCTACCCACCCATACGCCCTGGGACAGAAGCCAGCTCACAATGCCAGGCTGGGTTTCGGAGGCTGAATTCTGGAGTGCTGCCAGCCCATTGCTGCCGATGGGCTGAAAGAAGCAGGAAGCCATCAGCCCCCTCCCAGAAGTGAGACCAACCAGAGCCAGACCACTAGCTTTTCCTCCTCAAACCCTGGGAGTTTAATGGGATTAATCACCAACAGGAAGGGGGCAGCCAGTGTGCATGGGGGGGGGGGGGGGGGCTGCTGCCCATCCTAAAGCTACCCAGGAGTCTTCAGCAGTGGTTCCCAACTCTTGGATTTCATGAGCAGTGGAAGACACCCCCAAAATTTGGGAAATGGACGTTGGGTTGCCAAATATTTATCAAGTAAACCTAAACAATTCTTTCCCAGGACATTATAACACCAAAACGTAGAAATACAATTCCTACATAAAGGACAGTCCTTTAAATGGAATACATATTTGACTTTATAGCAGCTTTACAACTTATTTTTCTAGTTTTGCCTCAGAATGGTGAAAACGAACCCAAGTTTGGAAACCGTGGGTCTGGACTACAGGAAGACCTCCATCCACATTCACACACACACACACACACACCACAACCCAGGCAGCTGTGGAGATGAGAAGCGCAAAGCCAGTGCTGGGTGGAAACTTTTTAGTACAGAGAAAAGGACAAATAAAGGGGTCGGGAGAGGTGTAGAAGGTTAAAACCAACAAAGAAAAAAATAAATAACCAGAACCTATCAGGAGGTGATACAGTCCCAAAATGGAGAAGACAGAAGAACTGGATCGTGCTAGGAAATTCTGGGAAGCCCACAGGCCTGTGCCTGAAGAGTCCCAGCAGCTCCTCAGGCCACTTCCTGTAGGACACTGGAGGGTCTTACTGCTGCCTGGTCTCCTCTACCCCATAGGGTCCCCCTTAGCTGGAGGAGAGCCTAGGATCAGGCTGCTGTGGCCTGAGGCATGCTAGTCTGTCCCTCATGGGATCTGCCAGCTCCAAGAGAGCCGTTGCCTCTCGGCCCCAGCTGCCTCCTTCCCCTCAGGGACACACAACAGACAGTTTTGTGAAGAGCTTTTTAGTAGCTAAATATGGCACCATGTGTTCCAAGGGCAATATAAATTACAGTACGCAAGACATACTGACTGGCTGAGGTAAAACATGGCGTTCCTGCCTCACGTCCCATGAGGGGAAACACAAATATGCTTTTAAAAATATCTCGCTTATAAAAAACATCCCCTAAAAGGGCCTCATGGGGAGGCTTCCTGGAGAGGAGCTGAGAGGCTCACCCTCCACTGTGTCGGGAGGACCTGTGGCTGCCACCCGCTTGGCTCCATCCTGTCCACCGCAGTGGCTGGGGCACCACTTCCCCCTACTGCTTGCCCATAGCTTTGTCCAGGTTGCTCTTGATAGTGTCCAGGAAGTCTGTGGTGTTCAGGAAGTGCTCATTCAGCTTCACACTGTGGAAAGAACACCATTCACATCAGTGTGGGATCAGCTGGGCCCTTCCAGAGCAGACCCTGAGCTTGGGCATCTGAACAGCAGCCTCCTGCCCCCGTGGGAAGGGGCATGCCCAGCTATAGGTCAAAGACTACCTACAGCCCACTGCCAACGGGCCACAGAGTACTCAGCAGGAACCTGGGAGCTAAAATCCAGTTGTGGTCGAGTCAACTCTGACTCATGGCAACCGATGTGTTGAGTAGAACTGCACTGCATAAGGATTTCAATGGCTGATTTTTTGGAAGTAGATCGCCAGGCCTTTCTTCCGAGGTACCTCTGGGTGGATTTGAACCTCCAACTTTTCTGTTAGTAGCCAAGTGTGGTAACCATTTGCACCACCCAGGGACTCCAGGAACCTTGTAGGGTCTGTCTTTTCTTTCCCAGGTGATTGGACTACTGGGTACAAGCTCTCCTGGGAGAAGCTAGGGGGTGGGTAGAGAAGGGGATAGAAAAGGCTGGGAGCAGCCACTGTCAGGAATGGGGACAAACTCACAGGCCCTGGTCTGGGGATGTGTGGCCTGAGCCCTCCTCACAGCTGTGTACCTGTCCAGGCCCAGGCCCCGGCACTAAGCTAACTCAGCAGGGAGCCTCAAAGAGGGTTCTCCTGGCCTCTTCCTGCCCTGCCTGAGGTCCTGAAAGACCAGCCCTGCCCTCAGACCCGGGCCACGCACTTGCTGAGGCCATGGATGCAGCCCGCCAGGTCCTTAGTCATGGCTCCACTCTCCACAGTCTGAACGCACACCTTCTCCAGGGTCTGGGCAAACCTGCAAGGGACGGGGCAGAGTGAGGCTCCAGCTGTGCAGAGCCAGGGCCCAGAACAGCCCTGGGCCTGCTCAGCCCCTTGCTCTGTGCTCACCTGATGAGGTCCTGGTTCACATCCAGCTTCCCTCGGTGCTCCAGGCCACGTGTCCAGGCAAAGATGCTGGCGATGGGGTTGGTACTGGTAGGCCGGCCCTGGTAACAGGGGTTACAGGGGATCAAGAGCCCCTCAAGAGTCCAGCTAGCAAGAGGGCGGCCAGATGCAGCCGCCCACCCCTAGACTGACGGGCCCAGACCCCTCCTCCCAGCCTTCAGGACCAATGGGCTTTGGGCCCCTGGGGTGGGTGGCCAGTGTGCGGCTGCGCTCCCCATTCACCTTCTGGTGCTCCCGGTAGTGGCGGGTGACGGTCCCATGAGCAGCCTCTGCCTCAATAGTCTTCCCATCCGGGCAGACCAGCACGGAGGTCATCAGACCAAGGGAGCCAAAGCCTGCCGGGCAGAAAGACCTCCCTCAGTGCCGGCACCTCGCCTCAGACCACCAGGTGGAGCCCTCCCAGCCCTCCTGGCCAGGTGCTGTAGCTGCTTCTCACCCCACCTCACACGCTGTAACTGGGAAGACCGGGACAGTTTCAGGCTTCTCCACCCTTGTTATAGGTCCCCAGAGGCCAGCACAGGGCAGGGGGGCACTTGGGCACATTGACACACATGTGTGTCCCCACCTCCAGGCACCCCAGAGCCTGTACCTTCCAGGGCCTGACACCCCCCTAACCCTTGAGTTCTCCAACCTTCCGAGTCTGCCCACCCAGCCTGGCCCATGACCAGGAGAAGCAGAAAGAATAAAGCCACCATCAGCTAGTTCACAGCGATCACTCTATCTGGTGCTCTTTTGGCCACTTTAAAGTAATGGCTTGCTGATTTACTTCCAAATTTCCCCAAATTTAGATGTCACTTTTTTCCCTTAAAAAAAGTGGGGGTGGGGGTGTGCAACTCAAGTGGCTTTTTCTGTTGTCAAGGACTCTTGGGCTTCAAAACACCCCATGGCACCAAAATAAGGACATGAAAGCCCCCAAAAGAAAAAGTGGGTGACTTCTATAGAAAAATTATTTGTCCAAGAATTTGTGCTGCCGGGGGGTGGGGAGTAGAAGAAGTCCCTTCTCCACTTTTCCCTGGACCTTCCACTCACCAATTCCTTACATACTTAAGGTTACTTTTCACGCCTCTCTCTCTCCTCTGCTATGGCTTCTCCTCCTTACATCCTAGGTGGGAATCATTCTGGCGAGGGCATCACCACTGAACTCTTGAAAATGAAGCCAAAGCCTCTTTATAAAGTATCAAGATCTTCTCTCTGCCTTTTCAACTCAGCCTGTCATTGACTTCACTGTTCTCGCACAGGAAGCTGTGCCTCACCCCACCTCATGTAACTTTGTTTCTCCATCTCTCTCTAGACCTTCCACGTTGCCTTTCTCCCACCATTTTTCCTGCTCTTGTTCCCAACACAACTGGGCTATCTCTTGGTGGTGTTCTTTAATGCCCTCACCCACGCTTTCTGCTGCAATCCAGTTGGTCTTTCAGGACACTCTGGGGCTTCAGGGTTTGCCATCTTCCCCAATATTCTCCTATACCCATAAGGTTTACTGTGCAAAAGAAATCCTCTGTAATTTCAAGAGGTACCCAGTCCACTAAAGCCCATCTTCCTACCAAGTCCTTCCCATGGCTGTGGATCTAAACCTGGAGCCAAAACCACAGTTCTTGGTCCCTTCATGGCCAAGAACAACCTCAAGACTGACGCACCTACCCCTTCAGGACTTGAATTCCTGTGTTTCTCCACAATGGCAGCCTTAGTGATACACCAGTCCAAACCTAGTTTGTGGCCCTCCCTCACTCATATGCCAGGGAGCTCCCGCCCCCTGCTGTCCACAAGGAACCCTGTAATGAGCAAGCAAACCCCAGTCCTGCTAATATACTAGAGAAGTTTGCTACTAAAAGGGTCTCAAAATCCCCCAGCCAGAGAAGCCCAACAGTCCACCCCCACAGGAAGCAGGGTCCTTCCAGCATACCCTGGGCCAGGATGTCTGACTGCACGTCTCCGTCATAGTTCTTGCAGGCCCACACAAAGCCACCTGCCGACTTGAGGACCTGAGCCACCATGTCATCAATGAGCCGGTGCTCGTACCAGATCTTATTCTTGTCAAAGTCAGTCTTATAGTGCCTGGGAGAAAAGGGGCCTATTGTGGGGCGGGGGCAGGTTGGGGATCCCTCCCCATGCCTCTGAGCTGAGTCAAATGGGACAGGGTCCTCCCCCGGTAGGATAGGAGCTAGGGGGCAGGGAAGAAGGGCGGCTGTGGAGTCCTTGAGAAGGTAGCAAAGGGGAAGGCTGTTACTTCTCAAAGATCTCCTGGAAGATGTCCTTGAAGCGTCCATCATAGGCTTTCAGGATGGTGTTCTTGGTGCTCATGTACAGCGGCCACTTCTTCTGGATGGCATACTGGAAGCAGCTGTGTGCAAAGCCTGAGATGGACTGCAGGGAGAGAGTGTCCCTGGCATCGTCCCCCAGCCTGGGGACTGCCAGCTCTCCCCGAGCCCAGGGCCAGGCCCAGTCCCCCAGGAATGGCATCCCACCCTCCACACAACCCTCTCAGGCAATCCGCATTAACCTCAGCCGCCGCCGTGTGTGCATCTGTTGTTGCACGCTCTCCCGACTTCTGGGAGCAGTCCCTCGGCTTTGCTCTTGAAAGCTACCTTCCCCTCTCCATTCTTAGCTAATCCCCCAGCCCCACCCGCCTGCCATTAGTGTTGACATGTGACCCTGGCTTATCTAATCACAGCCCCTCCTTCCCTGGTCCTCAGTGATTGGCTCAGAGATGGTCATCTGACCCTAGCCCAGGATCTTTGCTAGAACTATGAGTGGAGAGGAGCTCTGGTGGTGCAGTGGTTAAGAGCTCGACTGCTAACCATAATGGTTGGCAGTTCGAATCCACCAGCCACTCCCTGGAAACCCTATGGAGCAGTTCTACTCTGTCCTATAGGGTTGCCATGAGTCAGAATCGACTCCATGGCAACAAGGAAGGTAATGAGGGAAGAGAAGGTGGTGGTGGTTCAGTGGTAGAATTCTTGCCCTCCATGTGGGAGACTCGGGTTCAATTCTGGCCAAAGCACCTCATGCACAGCCACCACCTGTCCATCACTGGAGGCTTGCATGTTGCTATGATGCTGACCAAGTTTCAGCGGAGCTTCCAGACTAAGACAGACTAGGAAGAAAGGCCTGGAGATCTAGTTCTGAAAACCAGCCACTGAAAATCCGGTGGATCACAACAGTCCAACTCACAACCCACCATGGGGATGGCGTAGGACTGGGCAGCAACACATTCTGTTGTATATGGGGTCACCATGATTTGGAGATTAACTCCACAGCAGCTAACAACAACAAGCGATTGGCTAGCCAAGCGGGCAGAGGATAAGCCTGGACCTACTGGTGGCCATTTCTGCCACTCCACGGCCTAAAAATGAAGCTAACACAGAGGAAAGGAAAGCCAAGAGATGGCGGACGGGGAGGGGGAGAAATGCTTAACAGTTTGCTTAAACCAAGAGTCCTGACAAACACACACCGAGGCCCCAAATGTGCATCTGAGAATGCACACGGGAACTCCGTGCATCTGGCTGTGTGGGAGTCTGCCAGCCCCACATCACATGGGCTTTCTGCAGGCCCCTCAGACACATCCAAGATGCGTTTGCTCACAGTCCTTAAACCTTCTTCAGGCCACTGAGGGAGGAACAGGTGGGACCTCCAACCCGGCCCTGCCCAGAGATAAGAGACGGGCCAGGGGAGGCAGGAACTCAGGCCGCACAAGCTCGGGCTCTCACCTCGTCGGTGTTGTACATGCCCATGCCCACGCCGCCAGCAGGGAAGTTATACACCTCCCACTCCTTGGCACCACTGCCATCCTTCGGGGTGAAGACCACCTTAAACGTGCCTGCCCGGTCCACCACAAAGTCTGTGGCCTTGTACTGCAGAGACAAGAGGACAGCTCAGGCCAGGGGCTCCAGGCAGGGGTCCCAGGCCAGTGGACCGAGCCTCCCGCAGAGGCCTACTTGGTCGCCATGGGCATGCCGGCCAATGGTGATGGGCTTGGTCCAACCGGGCACAAGGCGTGGGATGTTTTTGCAGATGATGGGCTCCCGGAAGACGGTTCCCCCAAGGATGTTCCGGATGGTCCCATTGGGACTCTTCCACATCTTCTTCAGCTTGAACTCTGCAGGGACAGAGGTGAGAAGTGGGCCTGCTGCAGCACCCCCCACCCCCGACACTTCCAGCCAGAACTCGAACCCCAGGCAAGAGAACAACCAGACAGGCATCTTAAAAAATCATCCAGCAAAGTGGAAAGCAGAAGTGTGTGGGCTGTGGAGTCAGATTTCCTGGGTTCAAGTCCAGCTCCGCTACTTCTAACTTACACAAGTGGCTTAATCTCAACTGTAAAATGAAATGACCGACAAAATGTCTAGCTTATTGGTTGTTGTGAGGATTAAATGAGCTAACAAGTGAAATAGAGTTCCTGAATGGTACAAGCCGTTAATGAGCTCAGCAGCTAACGAAAAGGTTGTAGGTTCGAGTCCACCCAGAGACACCTCAGAAGAAAGGCCTGGCAATTTACTTCCAAGAAATCAGCCATTGAGAACCCTGTGGAGCACAGTTCTACTCTGACACACATGGCGTCTCCGTGTGTTGGAATGAACTCAATGGCAATGGTAATAACATGTAAAATGTTCAGAACGGTGTCTAGCATGTGGTGAGTGCTCTGTCAGCTATTATTCATCCCGCCGTCATATCTGGAGGCAGCTCAGCCCGAGGGAAAGCGCTTGTCTGAGAAACTGACAGCCTCACTCCAGATGCTCTGGGTGGAGTGGGAGATGTGGCAGTAGAGGACACGGGGCCTGCCACCAAGGCGCTCAGAGGTTCCAGCCCCAGTACCACCACTAACAAGCTGGGTCCAGCCCAAGTTTCTAAGACTGTGACCCTCTGCCTCCTTGTCCATAAAATGGGAATACATTAATTCCAGGGTTCCGGAGGAATAAAAGGAAACACACGAAGAGAGGTAGGTGGGCACTAGAAGGACTCCGATACACTAAGGTTGGGTATAACCTGGACAGACGGAGGAGGACAGGGGAGTTTGGAAATGTGCCTTGAAGGCTCCCTTCTAGCTCCCTCATACAACAGCTGGTGGGCCAGGAAGTAGGGAGAGAGAGCTCTGAAAACTCTGAAAGCATTCTTTTTTGAATTACCCAAACCTGGCCCCAGTGACGTGCTTCATCCACACACTGATACCGTTTGATAGGCCCTTGAAAGCAGCCCCCAGAATGGAGGACTAGCAGCCAGTCCAAACCTGGTGGGGCCACCTCTCTGAGACCCCTGCATGGCCACAGGGGCAGGGTTGGGGACAGGCCCGCAATTCCAGGACAGGGTCATGAGGGCTCTAGTGATGTTTCCAGGGCCACGAGGCTCTGAAGGTACAGGCCTGGCACACAGCATTCTTCTGCACAGAGATGGCCCCAAGTCTCTCTGTAAACCTGCCTGGGAAACAGACTGGGAGGCCAGAGGGGTGGGCAGCCCAAAGAAGCCATTTTTACTGTGACAACATCAGCATTATCTTCCTCCGCATCACTGTTACCAATGACATCTACCACTGATCAGAGGCACGGAACAGCAGAAGCACCACTGGCCTGGGAGCCAGGACACGTGGATTCTTGTCTCGGCTTGGCTACGACCTAACTATAGAACCTTAGGCCTCATCTAGTCTGGTCTCTAAAGTCACTCTGGAGTGCCTGGATGGTGTAAATGGTTAACATGCTTGGCTGCTAAATGAAAGGTTGGAGGTTTAAGTCTACTCAGAGGTGTCTCGGAAGAAAGGCCTGGCGATCTACTTCTGAAAAATCAGCCATTGAAAACCCTATGGAGCACAGTTCTACTCTGACATACACGGGGTCACCATGAGTCACAGTGGACTCAGTAGCAACTGGTTAAGATCACTCTACCAGTCTAGAGCATTCTTGGGGACACTGGGGTCTGTCACAGTCCCCACCCACCCCCACTCCAGCCCAAAGTGAAGCTTGACTCACGAAAGCAGCTTTTGCCCAGCTGCAGTGGCTCCCACCCCTCCTCCCAGTCCCAGGATGAGCAACATGGCCAGATGCTGCTAGCACAGTTCTGGAGAGGCCAGTGGATAGAACCCATGGCCCTCCCTAGCCCCAGCCCATCCCGCCCTCGCACCTTCCACACGGGCCTCATCAGGAGTGATGGTGGCACACTTGACAGCCACACTGTACTTCTGGGTGGCCAGTGCAGAGTCGATGGTGACCTGGTCATTGGTCTGGTCACGGTTTGGGAGCCCAAGGTCGAAATACTTGAGCTGGACGTCCACGTGGGGCAGGATGAGCTAGGGACAGGCAGACGTCCAGGGAAAGGCATCAGCCACATGACTGTGACTCAGGGGCAGGACACCGAGGGGTATGGGAAGAAGCCCGTGGACTGTGACAAGGGGCGACCAAGCAAGGGCTGGGACCAGGGAGGGGCAGCAGAGGGGACAGCACAGCAGAGGGCTGGGGTCAGCCATTCCTCAGAGGAACCAGGCCAAAGCTGGCCAGAGGCTGGTGCTCTGGACAGAAATCAGCAGGCTGTATCCCCTCAGAGGGCTCTTCCCCAGCATGGGCCTTCCTCCCTCCCCCACGCCTGCCATGGCCTATCAACTCAGCAAACCCCAACTCCAAATACATCTACATTTCTCTACACAATGGGTTCCCTCTTCTCCCCCAAGTGCTTTGAGGCTTTGACAAGCAGAGGTGGCAGTTCCCAGCCTTCCTCCCACAGATGTATATGTGATGTGGGACCTTCGTGTGGACAACACGCTCTCCAGGGCACTCCCAGACCACAATCTTGGAGAAACCAGGCAGCCACCCTCGGAACCATCAGCTATGTCACTGCACGGACCACAGGCTATGTCACTGCTCTGCGTACCGCCCTGTTCCCTTTCAGTCCCACTCAAGGAAGCACACTGGAATGTAGGGAATGGAGAAGGATGTGATTACGGATGAGCCCTGAATCTGCTCAAATTTTTTTAAATGTGTAGGCTTTGGCACTGTGACCAGCACAGGCCACAGACTGCCTTGCGTCATTAAGAACTGTTAGTGGCGAGGACATGGAAGAAGTGGGGACGGAAGGAGAGAAACAGAACTGCTGCTGTCCACGGGGTGATGGCTGGATCCTGGGGCCCGAGATCTGTACTGGCACAGAACACTGAGCCTGCCTACCCGCGCAGACACACCCACCTGAGGAGGGGGCACTACCTTCTCCTTGATGAACTGCCAGAGAATACGGGTCATCTCATCGCCGTCCATCTCCACCACTGGCTTGGCCACCCGGATCCTCTTGTCAGCATCTAGAACCCAGCGGACAAGTGCCTCACACTCCTGAGGAGGCTGATGGCCCTGGTCACACCCACCCTCCACCAAGAAGGAAGCAGTGGACACCTACCATTCCTGCTGCCCAGTATCCACCTCCCTTTATCACGAGCAGCTCCACAACTGCTTGGAGACTCGCATCCCCCATTGAGTACGACCGGGCAGGACTAGCCAAGAAGATGCCCGCCCAGCCTCTGGTTGAGGAGGCAGGGTGCAAATCTGGCCAGTCAAATGCTGTCCGCCTGGAATCTGCAGGCAGGGGACCGACCCAGAGAGTATCAGCTGGGGCGCACTTGTCCAGCAGTAGGTCAGGGAGAGGCTGCCCAGGAGCTCATCATCGAGGGCAACCCAGATTCCCATCTTGTCCAAGACTCAGTTCTTTAGTTTTCCCTGTAATTCTATGACCTATCTCATGTTCTTCCAATAAGTTCCTCACAAAGTTAGCCAGTCACTAACTTTGTCTGTTGCTTTCAACCTGAGAGCCTGACTAGCCTGAACTGAGGAAGGAAATGGTATAGATACATATTAAATAAGTACCTACTAGAATCCCTGAGTGGCTCAAAGGTCAAGTGCTCCACTACCAACTGAAAGGTTGGTGGTTCAAACCCACCCAAAGGCCTCTTAGAAGAAATGCCTGGCAATCTGCTTCTGAAAGGTCACAGCCATGAAAACCCTATGGAGCACAGTTCTACTCTGACACACATGGGGTCACCATGCGTTGGACTCGACTCCAAGGCAACTGGGTATGTGCCTGATACTGTACCACACCCTTTACATATGCAATTCCATTTAATCCTCAAAACAACCCTCTAAGGGAAGTATCATCTCCATTTTAAATGTGGGGAAACGAGGCTCAGAGACACTATGGACTAAATGTCCAAAGCTACACAGCTGGAAAACAGCAGAGCCAGGGGGTTTCAGACTTCACTCAGTGGTAAGGATAGGCTTATGGCATCCGACTGGAACTCAGAATCCCTCATGTAAGCCGGCTCAGGTCTGGCCGGTCCCCACCCACCCAAGAAGCATCAAAGGAATCAAAGAAGCATCAAAGGAGTCAATGAGTGGCCAATCAGTGGCCCAGGGAGATGGTGGAGGGGGAAACAGGAGCAGAGGGAGGCTCTTCAAGGAAAGACTGACTGCCAAGAAAAACCAACAGTTTGGGAAGTGAATTCCAAAGAAAACAGCCCATCCAGTTAATCAGTGCAGGGTCCTTGGGTGGTGCAAATGGTTAACGTATTCGGCTACTCACTGAAAAGTTGGAGGTTTGAGTCCACCCAGAGGCACCTTGGAAGAAAGACCTGGCAATCTACTCCTGAAAAAATCACACATGGGGTCACTATGAGTCAGAGTCAACTCGACAGCAACTGGTTGGTTAATTAATCAGTGCAGGCTGCCTTGGATGAGGCTTGTTGAACATTGGCCTCCACAGACAGGGCCACCCTAGTACTTGCACATGACTCTGCCCACAGCCTGGGAAGGAGCAGCGACTACAGGGTAAGACAGCAAGATCTATGGAAAACCCTAACCCGACTGGGCCTCAGTCATTGGAAAATCTTAGCCAATACTGAAATTCAGGCAGGCTGACGCCTGTGCCTTTCCCCAGAGGCACAGTCCTTAGCCCTCACTTAAGCCCACTTACTCTTATGTTACACTTAGTCCTTACAGATGTAGTTAAATGTCTTCCAACCTCACCGTAGAGTGTTGTTGTGGTTGTTAGCTGCTGTCAAGACAGCCCCGACTCATGGCAACCCCGTGCACAACACAACGAAATGGTGCCCAGTCCTGCGCCATACCCAAGATAGCTTATGGATCGGACTATTGGCTGATTTTCAAAAGTAGATCACCAGGCCTTTCTTCCTAGCCTGTCTTAGTCCAGAAGCTCCACCAAAACATGTTCAGCATCATAGCAACACTCAAGCCTCCACTGACAGATGGGTGGTAGCTGTACATGAAATGCATTGGCCAGGACTCGAACCCAGGTATGCATTAGGGAAGGCAAGAAGTCTACCACAGAACCACCACCACAGATTAGACACTGCAAATCAGAAGAAGGGAAGAAGATGTTTAGCTGAAAACACCAACTGCTGGAAGAAGCGACAGACATCTGCTAGGTCAACAGCAAGGGCAGCAAGGAGACAGAAGCCTGTGAAAAGCAGGCCCAGGAACCAAAAAAGCAAGGCTAGTTGAAACAGCAAATTTTTTGGGATATATACTTTACCACAATTTAAAAAAAAATGAGGTAGACCCATAGTTACTGCCATGGGAAGATTTCCAAAATAAATGAAAAAAAAAAACCATGGCCAGCTAGACACATTTAAAACAAAGATGACCAAAGCCCAGCAGACTCCAACCAAACATATCACTGTCCTACACACCACACCCCCAGATCACTAAGAAAAAGTTTCAATTATGGGCAGCAAAACAGTTCACTTGCCAAAGATGTAGGAACAGATTTTTTTTATTGTTGTTACTTAATCTGAAAAGAATCTTAGAGATTGTTTAGGATGAAAAACGAGACCCAGGGAGTGTGGCTTTTGTCAGAGGCAGGACAGAACCCAGGAGCCTCTGGAAGTCCTTGTGGGTTTAAGACGTGGAGAAGTTAAAAGCAAACACAGACTCGAAATATTTCCTTCCCTAGAGAAAAATGTGGATGCTGACGGCACTACCATACTGCCCTCCCCAAGATGAGATGGGGATCTGGGACTCAAGTTACAAAACTCCTTCACCTTTTCTAGTCTGAAGCCTGAGTTGGAAAGGACTTTAGAACCTGCAGGAAGTCTGCAAGGCTGTTGCAGAGCTAGCTTAATTTTTTAAACAGTATTTTATTGTGTTTTGGGTAAAAGTTTACACAGTAAATTAGGTTCCCGTTTAACAGTTTCTACACAAATTGCTCAGTGACATTGGTTAACATTTTCCACAATGTGTCAACATTCTCATTAATTCCATTCTGGTTGTTTCGTTTCCAGTAATCTAGTTTCCCTGCCCCCTTACCTTCTCATCTTTGCTTGAGAGGAACTGCTAACCATTTGGTTTCATACAGATTTTTTAAAGGTGCACAGTACTCATGGGTGATATTCTTTATTTTATGAGTCCATCTGTTACTTAGCTAAAGGATAACCTCAGGGGATAGTTTCTGTTCAGGGTTTAAAGAGTAACACGGCAATAGTCTCAGGGAGTCCTCTAGTCTTAACTGGTCCAGTAAGTCTGGACTTTTTAAGAATTTGACTTCTGTTGCACATTTTTCTCCCATTCTATCAGGATCCATCTATTGTGGCCCTGATCAGAATGGTCGGTATTGGTAGCTGGGCACCATCTAGTTCTGGTCTCAGGGTAGACAAGGCCATGGTTCATGTAAACTGTTGGTCCTATAGATTAGTTTCTTCTTTGAGTCTTTGGTTTCCTTCTTTCTCTTTTGTTCTGGACAAGTAGAAACCAATAGTTGTATTTTAGATGTCCTCCCACAAGCCTTTAAGATCCCAGCACTACTCACCAAACTAGGATGTAGAACATAAACTTTATGAACTGTATTATGCCAGTTGACCAAGTTGTCCCACAAGACTATAGTCCTAAGGCTTCAAAACCAGAAAACCAATCCTGTGAGGTGTTTGGTTATGTCTAGGAAGTATCCATAACTGTATCTCCGATATGACTTATTTTATATATTAATATATATGCACGCATACACATACATGCATATACACATACATATAATACATCTATTTGTACACATACATGCATAGATATGTAACCATACACACATTTTTTGGTGTTGGTGTTGGTGCAAAATTGTATTTGTCATATCCTTTACCAAAAATGTCTTTTTCTCTTGTGCACTTCTTAGTGACATCATAACATCACTTACCCCGATCAAGCTGTGTGCACTTCTGCCATATCTGGTGCTACCTTTCCCATCACCAAAAATAACAAATGTCTCTTATCTAGATAAGAAGCCCTGGTGGCACACTAGTTAAACACTCGGCTGCCAACCAAAAAAGGTCAGCAATTTAAACCCACCAGCCGCTCTGTGGGAGAAACATGTGGCAGTCTGCTTCTGTAAAGATTACAGCCTTGAAAACCCTACGGGGGCAGTTCTACTCTGTACTATAGGGTCACTATGAGTCCGAATCATATTATCTAGAGAGCAATTCCCCCTCTTCCCCACCCCCCATCCCTGGTAACCACCAATGAATGTTGGTCTTTGTATATATGCCTATTTTTGTCTTCTTATGAAAGTGAGATCATACAATATTTGTCCTTTGTGATTGACTTACTTCACTCAGCGTAATGTATTCCAGGTTCACCCATGTTATAATGTTTTGAGAACTCATCATTATTCTTTATGGCTGTGTAGTATTCCACTGAGTGTACGTACCACATTTTCTTTATCTATTCATCCACTGATGGGCACTTGGATTGTTTCCATCTTTTTGCTATTGTGAATAGTGCTCAAATGAACAAAAGAGTGCATATGTCTGTTCTTATCTCTTCTATTAGATCTCTAGGGTTTATACTTAGAGAAGTGGGATTGCTGGATCATAAGGTAGTTCTACTTCTAGTTTTTTGAGGAAGGATCATACAGTTTTCCACAGTGGTACCATTTTACAATCCCACCAGCAGTGTATAAGGGCTAGCTTAATTTTTATAAGCATTTCTTATGAGTTAAGCTGATGACAGCTTATCAAACTATAAAAATAATAAATGTGTGTGTGTGTGTGTGTGTGTGTGTGTGGAGCCCTGGTGGCAGAGTGGTTAAGCACTCGGCTACTAATCAAAAGGACGGCAGTTCAAATCCACCAGCAGCTCCTTGGACACCCTATGGGGCAGTTCTACTCTGTCCTATATGGTCACTATGAGTCAGAATTGACTTGACAACAATGGGTTATTGAGGTTTATATACATACATATATATTTTTTAACCAACCACAGTCAGAACTCCTGGAGCACCTGGGTGGTACAAACAGTTAACACACTCAGCTGCTAACCAAAAAGGTTGGAGGCTCAAGCCCACCTAGAGGCACCTCGGAAGAAAGGCCTGGCAATCTACTTCCAAAAAATCAGCCATTGAAAACCCTATGGAACAGTTCTACTCTGACACACATGGGTTGCCATGAGTTGGGGTCAACTAGATGGCAACTGGACCTGGACACAGGACCCCTAAGGAAAGAATAATTTAGGGGCCAGTCCTAGGTTTCAGCCTCAGCCTTGGCTCTACTAGGTTTAGTCTCCAGGCAGACACAACAGGCTATGTAGGCTGTGGCCACCATGCATCCTCCAAGGGGAAGTTCAACATCAAGATCACAGCTGACAGCCCTTCCTGGTGCAGGTGTCAAACCCTCAGAGACCACAGGGCCTATTTACGTATTCAACAACCAGATGCCTCCTGCGTGGAGACACAAAAAGGCCTGAAACTCAACAGTGTTTGCCCTCAGGGAGTGAGGGTGAAAGGAAAAACCTACAGGTAACCGAGAGGGAGCAAGCAGAACTGTTTATCAAGGTCAGAAATGCAAACTTCCTCTCCTAGCACCTGGGGTAGGTGATCCAAGCCTGCAGAAACTTGTTTCATCTGGACCAGATAGTGGTTTTTTTGTTTGTTTGTTTGTTTTAAAGTTAATTGGTGGCCAAGGTTTAAAAATCAGGGGATTTTACATACAAATCTAGATATTCAGCCTCTCTTGAAGAATCAATTACTCCGGGCACATTGAGCTGATGCTCACTCAAGGCAAGGCTGGGCTGAGGATGGCTCCTCCCTTCCGTCCAGGCCTGCTTAGGCACCCTCTAAGGGGCCCAGAAGGAACCCTGGTGGCACAGTTCAAACCCACCAGCAGCTCCTGGAGAGAAAAATGTGACAGTCTGCTTCCATAAAGATTACAGCCTCGGAAACCCTGTGGGGCAGTTCCATTCTGTCTTGTAGGGTCACTAGGAGTTGGAATCAACTTGACAGCAATGAGTTTGGTTTGGTGGCGCAGTGGTTAAGAGCTCAGGCTGCTAACCAAAAGATCAGCAGTTGGAATCCCCCAGCCGTTCCCTGGAAGCCCTATGGGGCAGTTCTACTCTGTTCTACAGAGTCACTATGAGTCGGGGGTCGGAACTGACTCGATGGCAACAGGTTTAGTTGTGTGTTTTGGGTTTGGTTCAGACAGGGATCTCAAATTCTCATGCCCTGAGCCCCCTAAAACCAAACAAAACTCATTGCCGTCAAGTTGTTCATAGCCCTGGTGGCACAGCAGTTAAGCGCTTGGCTGCTAACCAAAAAAAGGTCAGCAGTTTGAATCCACCAGCTACTCCTTGGAAACCTTATGGGGTAGTTCTACTCCGACCTATAGAGTCACTATGCATCGTAAGCGACTTGATGGCAACGGGTTTTTTAACAGGTCTGTTGTTCAGTAGTCGCTGGGCGGTACACTCGACTACGTACAGAAAGGTTAGAGGTTCAAACCCACCCAAAGGCACCTCAGAAGAAAAGCTTGGCAATCTGCTTCTGAAAGGTCCCAGTGTTTGAAAATTCTATGGAACGCAGTTCTCCTCTGCACACATGGTATCGCCATTAGTCGGAATTGACTCAACAGCAACTGGTTTGGTTTTGGTTTTTGGTCTGTTGCTCAGCCTGTATGGAGACACCTCATACCCTGCACCTCTCAAATGGTGACAAAATCAAAAAACCCACGGCCGTCAACTTGATTCCAACTCACTGTGACCCTGTAGGACAGAGGCGAACTGCCCCATAGGGTTTCCAAGGAGTGGGTGGTGGATTCAAACTGCCAGACTTTTGGTTAGCAGCCAAATGCTTAACCACCATGCCACCACGGCCCCCAAGTGGTGAGAAGCAACCTGAAATTCAAGGAGCAGGCACCGGGCTCTCTGAAAGCCTCCGGAGTAACAGCCACCATGAATCTCCAGATGACCTGTTGCACAAACACTGTCCTCTCTTGGCAAGACAGCGGGATGGAATTACACTAGCCACAGGAGAGTCATTAGGCCATCTCCCCTCCCCCTGCCTGGGGCTCCTAGCACCCAACACCAAGTAAGGATTTCAAAACCCGTCCCCAGCTTCTGGATCTACTCGCTGCTCCCAACTGAAGGCTGGAGATCCTTCCCACACAGCTGCCCCCAAGCATAACCGTTTTGCCACCACACTGCTCTCAGCAGAGAGGCTGCTCAGCCAGCATGTGCCAGCGGAGGAGGAGAAAGTGGGGTGAAGCCCCAAATTCCCAGAGGCTCAAAAAGGCAGGGCAGCAATTCTGGACGATACTCTAGTACTTTCCACGGCATTGTCCTTCACTGCCCTTCCTCCCACACCCGCACCCAAACCATCAGAAAATCCTACTGGTTCTTCCTTCAAAATACACTCAGCAATCACTTTTCACTACCCCCAGTGCTACTACCCAGGTCCAAGCCACCAACAGCTCTTGCCAGGTGTTATGGACTGAATTGTGTTCCCCCCCAAAATGTGTGTCCACTTGGCTAGTCCATGATTCCCGGTACTGTGTGGTGGTCTGATGTAATCTTTTGTAATCTGATGTAATTATCCTATGTGTTAATCCTAACCTCTGTGATGTTAATGAGGCAGGATTAGAGGCAATTATATTAATGAAGGGCCCTGGTGGCAAAATGGGTAAGTGTTTGGCTGTTAATCAAAAGGTCAGCAGTTTGAATCAACCAGCTACTCCTTGGAAACCCTACGGAGCAGTTCTACTCTGTCCTATAGGGTTACTATGGGTCAGAATCGACTCCAGGGCAACAGGTTTGGTTCTGGTTTGGTATGTTAATGAGACAGGTCACAATCTGCAGGATTAGGTTGTATCTTGAGTCAATCTCTCGCTCTCTTTTTTTTTTAATGTGGTGAAAAAACTTATATTTAGAATTAGCCAGCTGGACTCAGTTTAGATGATCCCAATTTTGTTGGCAACATCCAAAGCATCATAGTCAGGAGCCAGTCGAACATATGCCTTCTTCTCTCCATCAGGTCTGATCAAGGTGTTGACCTTGGCCACAGCTATGTCACAGAGCTTCTTCCCAGCCTGTTGGATCTGGTGCTTGTTGGCCTTGACATCCACAGTGAACACAAGTGTGTTGTCATCCTCGATCTTCTTCATGGCTGACTCACTGCTCAGGGGGATCTTGATGACGGCAGAGTAGTCATGCTTATTTCTCCTGGGGGCACTCTTCCGAGGATATTTGGGCTGCCTTCAGAGCCTCAGTGTCTTGAGCCACTGGAAGGTGGGTGACATGCAGATCTTTTTTGTGTGGCTGTGGATGCCCTTCAGAACTGCCTCCTTGGCCTTCAGTGCCTTTGCTTTGGCTTTAGTTTTAGGAGGGACAGGGGCTTCCTTCTTCACTTTCAGCTCCATCTTCATAAAAAGCTTGTGTCAATCTCTTCTGAGACATAAAAGAGAGAAGCGAGCAGAGAAACAACGGGCTCTCATACCTCCAAGAAAGAAGAGCCAGGAGAAGAGCAGATAGCTCCTTTGGACCCAGGGTCTCTGCACTGAGAAACTCCTAGACCCAAGGGAAGATTGATGACAAGGACATTCTCCCAGAGCCAACAGAGAGAGAAAGTCGTCCCCGGAGCTAGCGCCCTAAATTTGGACTTCTAGCCTCCTAGACTGTGAGAGTAAGTTTCTGTTTGTTAAAGCCACCCACTTGTGGTATTTCTGCTATAGCAGCACTAGACGACTAAGACACCAGGTTATTGCAATAGCCTCCACCAGGTCTCTGCAGCAAGTGCTCTTGTTAAAATGTAAAGCAGGGCAGGACACTCCTCTCAAAGCCCTGCAAGTCTCCACATTCACTCAGTAAGGGCCAAAGTCCTTGAACGCGGCCCACAAGCCCTCCACAGCCCCTGACCGCCTCTCCTACCACTTCACCTCTGTGCACTCTGAGCCAGTCACATGCCTCGCCCTGCTCCTGGAACGTGCCAAGGTGCACTCTCCTCACGGCCTTGGCACCTGCAGCTGTTTCTGCCAATGCTCTTCCCCCAAGCAACGAATGGCTTGCTTCCTCACCTCCCTCAGTGCTTTACTCATCTTCTTTTCTCCTTTTCTAGCTACCCTATCCAGTAGTATACACACACACACTCACCCCTACCTTCCTTGCTTATTTGTTCTCCTGTTACCATGTACAGGGAAACCTGTGAGAGCCGGAACTCCATAGGACTGCCTTGTTTTTCTGGGTCTCAAAAGTTCTCCACCTTTGCTTCTGTCTGGAGGTGAGATGGGAAGGCAGAGAGAGTTAGGAGCTGGTTGAATGCTCATGGGGAATCAGGGGTGGAAAGGAGAAGTGTGCTGTCGCAGAATGGGGTGAGCAATTAGGGTCTCATAACAATGTATGTAAAAAAAAAAAAAAATTTTGTATGGGAGACTAACTCAAAATGTAAACTTCATTTAATTACAACAGTAATAAATAAATAAATAAACAAATAAAAATAAAAAGTTTTCCACCTTTGACAGGGTACAATCTTACCACTTTCCTATCACTTGTTTTACTGGAAAATATTTGAGTTTTCCTTCTCTAACAGGTTTCCACCTTACACAGGTTCCAGCTGTCTCAGGTTTCACTGTATCACACTATATACCATGTATACCATTAACACACTATTAAAAAAAAAAAAGTTGCTGTCAAACTGATTCCTACTCATGGTGACCCCATGTGTTTCAGAGTAGAACTGCATTCCATAGGGTTTTCAATGACTGATTTTTCAGAAGAAGATTGCCAGGCCTTTCTTCTGAGGTGCCTCTGGGTGGATCTGAACAGCCAGCCTTTCAGTTAGTAGCAAGTGCTTATAGTCAACTTCTATCTTGTTTATCGTCGATCCCCTCCAGCATTAGAATTTAAGCTCCATAAGGGCCGAAATCCTTGCCAGCCTTATTCCTGACTCTATCCCCAGCATCTAGAACATGCCTAGCACATAGGAGTGCAATAAATACTTGTTGAAGGCATGAATGAATGGCAATTGCGGTCATTTCTGTCTGTCATAAAGGTTGTCCAGCCCTCACCCCCTGTTTCAATGACCATGCTGTCTCCCCTCCTGGGATCCATTGCCACACCGAGGCCCCTCGTTCTGGCTTCAGACTGTACCAGATTTGCTTAGACCATCACAAATGTATGCAGGTGGCATCTGTTCCAGGCAGTGGGCTCCCTGCCCTGGAGCTCACAACCTAGAACATATTAATATTTGACAATCTGCCGGCATTTTTAACATAGAGCTGCTGAAGTGTAAACCCTGGGGCAGAGAACAGTTTCCAGCCCCTCATACCCTGGATGGAATCAGCCCCAGAGGTCGTGACCTCACACAGGGCATTTGGGGGCAGGCCCCAGGCTTTTCAGAAAGACTTTTCTCAAAACCTGCTGGACCTAAACATAACCACCCAGAACAGCTCTGGAGGGGCAGCTGAGGTCTTTATTTGGTACAGAGAAGGCGCGCTCAGTGGAGACTAAATAAGAACTCTACAGATGGGTCCGCAAAACCTTGAACAGTCATTAAATAATCTGCCCTGGAGTCTAAGAGTGCAGGCAAGCCACCAAAAAGATCTGAAAAATTAAGAGGCAGGCTGAGATAATTAGTCTCCCGGCTAGGAGTGGAATAAAGGAGCGCTAAAAAAGTGATTCTCCCAGGAGCTGGCCCGCCCTTCATTTATCAGAACCACCAGCAGCAGTCACTGGAGGCCTATGGTGTTGGCAAAAATTGAGACACGTGTGGGAACCACTCAGCAGCAGACACAGGGCAATTTTAGCCAAAAACAGATTCTTTCCCGCCCTTCATTTATCAGAACCACCACCAGCAGTCGCTGGAGGCCTATGGTGTTGCAAAACTAGAGACACGTGTGGGAACCACTCAGCAGCAAAGACACAGGACTATTTTAGCCAAAAACAGATTCTCTTCCTGTCATCACGGGGAATGCCAAGTATTCTGTTTCCAGCAGTGTTGCCAGGTAACAAGCTAGTAGAGCTCGCAGTTATATGGTCAAACGTCCAATTCAACCACCAGGCATTTTCCCCATTAATAACCAACGCACTTGGGGACTTTTGGAAAGACCTGCCATTGACTGCTCTTTTATGTGTATCAAAATCCAGGCTCCAAAAAGGGGTGTGTGTGTGTGTGTGTGTGTGTGTGTGTGTGTGTGTGTGTGTGTGTTGTGCATTTGTTTTTTTACCATCAGTGCAAAAAAAACGATTATTGGAGAATGTATCTAACTTCCACCCTATTTTGCTGAAGGTCGTGCCATATGGGAATCTTTGTTTGGGACCTGGGGCACTTGGCACCTTCAAGTCGCAGGGCTGATCCCTTAGAGACAGATCCCAGAAGTACAAAATCACAAATGTCCCTTTTTCCTTGGCACATGGGGACTGGGACCCAAGGCCCCCCTCTCTTCTCCCCCCCCCCCCCAGCTCTGGTCAGCTGCTCCCACATTCGGTTAAAGATTACCTCCTCTTCCTCATTCTCCTGCCTCACTCCAAGTGGCTCCTGGCCAGGTCACGATAGGGTTTCCATGGCAACATGCATCAGGGCCAAAGGACCTACATTGCTCCCTGCCTTTTGAAGCTGGCCTTGAGGAGTCAAGATGAAAGGAGGACGGTGCTCACATGCCAGGCAGGGCAACCTGCGTTGGTAATGATGGCCCGGGCTCACTTCTGCTTACTGTGATCCGACTACTGTCTTCTCTCCTAAGCAGGGAGCTAAGAGTATCCCAGAAGCTTTGGGAACATTCAGGAAAGTGACATTTTGCGCGGGCTGCCAGGTCTCTAAGCGGCGGGGAACCCAGCAGGGCCAGCGGCCGGCTGGGAAGAAAAGACAGGTCCAGCCAGAGAGAGGGCCCAGATGGAGCCTCAAGTGCGGCGAAGGAGAAGGGGGACCGCCCAACAATAGGGGAAAATAAAAAGGATGCTCCTCCAGTTGTCGTGTAAAAGGCTCCAAAAATAGCTGACGTGGACCTGACAGCGAAGAGGGATTAGCGCGCGCCTGGCTGAAAAGGAAAGGGAAGTGAATGCCTCCTCCTCCCCGCCTTTGTCTGAGCAGAAACCGCGCTGCGACCCGGGGAGCAGGCGGGGTGCTCCAGCCCCGCTCAGTTGTCGGCCTCCCTCCCGGGGTGCAGGGCGGCCAGGATACCCTCCGAGCCCAGGGCACCCCCAGACCCCTCCCGGGACAACTGGGGGGAGCAGAGCAGACCGGAGCCCCCGCCCGCGTACAGCCGCAGAGCCGGGCCCAGCGTCGCCAGGGCCACCAGTTGCCACCGTCCTTCAAGTCCGCAACTCTGCGCCTGGCATAGAAGCTTGGGGCGGGGAGCGCGGAGAGAGGCGGTCCTCCAGCCCTTTGTGTGCCGGACCCCACCACCCCTGGTTCGCGGATGTCCCCTGCTCAGCATGTCCCCGGCCCGCGCTTCCCCACTCCGGCCCTGGAGGCCGCCACGTCGCAGCGCCGGGCACGCGCCCCGCCCGGACCCTCGCGCGGCACTCACAGTGGCGGCGCGGTTGCTCTTGCAAGTTCGGGGCTGTCAGGGCCGCCGGCGTCCACGCCGGCCCAGAGCCAGGGGCCCTGCAGAGCCGGCGTACGACTCGGAGGTAGCTGGCCATGGGGAGCAGGCGAGCGAACAGCGGATGAGCAAAGATCAGAACACCGGGCCGCTGCTGCCGGCTGCTCGGCCGCGGGCTGCCGCAGGGCCTGGCTCGCGGGGGCTGACCCGGCAGGACTCGGGAGGGGCTGCCCGGGCCGCCACCTCATTGGGCCTCGCCAGGGAGAAGGCGGTGCCAGGGCCAGCCCGCCGCCTGACACCGCCGGAGCAGGGGTGGGGCCGAGCGCAAGCCAGAGCTTCCGTGGGCTCCTAGGGGAGCCCAGCTGGGCCCGAGCGGGAGGCGACTGAGACCTTCTGTGACCCGCGCGCAGGCTCGCAGGTGGAAGATTGGGGAGCCACCCGCGAGGCTAAACTCCTCTCTTTGTGATGCCTCGTTTAAACCAGGGTGTCAGTTGCTAACACATTAGCTTAAACGCGAAGGCAAATCTGTGCAGAACCGCTGCTTCCATCCTTCCTGTTTGCTGGGCTGAACGCTAAGGCACATTAACTTAAGAGCGGGTTCCGCGTTCTTGGACTAAGACCACCGGCACCTCCGTTTTCCTCACCTTCGTCCCTAGATCCACCTACCCTCTCCGTGGGGTTGTGAAGACTGACCAGAGTCAAGAGAGATGGAATCCCTCCTCTCTCAGTCCCCAGAAGGTCAAGCTTCGAGTCTTGAAGTCACTCAGCATATCCAGACTCGGTTTTCTCCTGCGAAATCGGGATTATAAAAATAACAGGGCTGCCAGGACACTTGGGTGAAATAATACACGTAAAAGGCTCGGAGCACACTCAGTGTACAATAATAGCAACCACTAATGTTTATAACATTCCAGATTCCTAGTCACGCAGTGCGTGCATGAATAAGTTCAACAATTAAGGAGGCAAACAGTTCCGGTTTTGCCCATTTTCTTTCAAAAGATGATACTGATTGATTCTACAAATAACCAGTCTCTCTCTCCAACCAGTTTACAGAAATGAGACACTAGCTGGGGGAGTAGGTTTTATTTAGAGAAATCTGACAGCCCCTCTCTCCCCCACCACACCGCCATTCCCAGTCACGCTGACTGACTCCAAACCCAGCTTTTTCTCTATGTGCTGTGTTCCCAGCCTTCCTCTCCCTCCTTCACTGCCTGGAAGTCAACAATGCCAAGTGGAGCTGGGCCAGGAAACTCACCTTGAACTACTGACTTCAAAGTGTCTCCTGCCTGCTGGAGGCAGTCACAGCCAGGCAGAGCTACTTCTTTGGCCTGGGAATCTACAATCAACTGGGCCCAAAGGGGTGACTGCTTTTGGACCCCTGATATCTGAGGTCTTGAGCTAGCATGTCCCAGAAGCCCATATCCTCCCTTTCACCGTGTTACCAATTCTCTTGCTCAAAACACAAGTGGAAGCCGTGGAAGCCTCTGGCATTTGGTTTCCATGCCAACCTGGTATTATCCGGCATCTTGGCCTCAGTGTCCATACCTACAAACTGGGAGAATGGATCATCTGAGGATCCTTCTGACCCAAACAATTAGATTCAGTTATTTATGTCAGCTACCCATACTGCCACTTCCAAAATAGCAGTTCCAGCTCCATGCCAGCCTTCTTCATACAATGCCTACTTAGTAAGGTGGCTAGTGTTCGCATCACTGGTTCCAAAAAGTTAGGTCACTTGTTCAAAGTCATACAGCTGGGAAGTAGCAAAACTCCCATTCAGGATACCTGGCTCCTAGTCCAGGGCGCTTTCAAGCAGAAAGAGGAGGAAACCATAGCCCCTGCATATTGCTCTCATTTGGAATTCCCGATGGTGGTAAGCATAGCCTGAAAGATGCTGCAGAGAAAGATGGTGTTTAAAGGAAAAGGGCTTAGATACTCCAGTCTGGTGTCAGTGGCATTGGAAACTTTCATCCTTTCGCATTTTTCATTAAATCCCAATTAGCTATTGCCTATGGAGCACAGAGCAGCAGTTCTACTCTGACACACATATGGTCGCCATAACTTGGAATCCATGGTTGGTTTAATTAGTTATTGAGTTCCAGTCACACGCAAGTCCACTGTAGAGCCAAAAAATGCATATTGTAAGGGCAAATACAAATTAAAAATGAGACTCCTCCTTTACTTTCAGCACTTACTTTAGAAAACTTATAGCCTAAGTTCTTTCTCTGTTTCCTTGAAAAGTATGTAAATTGAGTATGTTTCCTCTAAAACCTGGGAACCCCAACTTCCCAGTTTCCTGGAAGGTGATTAGCATAGCTTCACCACACTGAAGATTCTAGAAAATTAGCAATTTTATCTTGAAAGAGCTAATGTAAGGGGTTGTATCCACTTAGCTATTTAAGAGTAAGATTTCTTTCTGTTTTCGCAGGCTCTCACAGACTGCCTGTCACGCATCACGTTGTCGTTTAATGTTTACTCAATAATAAAACTGTTTTCTTTCTCTTCTATTTTTGTGCAGAGGTTTTCTGTGTTGGGAGTAGATGTTGTTTTTAATTCTATTTCCCCAACAATTTCACTCAGTCCCCACCCTTTCGGAGCCAGACACATATCTACGCAGTCACTGCAGCCCCATGCGCAAGAGGAAAAATGTCCCAAGAGGACTTTGGATGAAGTGTGAGGCATCCAGCAAAAAGGAGATCATTCCTGATGGAGGAAATCCTGGGGAGCTTAGTGGAGAAGCTGCCATCACGCTGGCTCTGCAAGGATAGCTAAGATCTGGAGGAGGCTGGGCAGGTGGAGGACTTGCATTCTATCCAGCCTGCCCTCCAGGGTCGTTAGTTGTCGGCAAACACCAGACTGGAGGATCCAAGCCCCTTTCCTTTAAACACCATCTTTCAGGCTTCGGTTACCACCACCAGGAATTCCAAATAAGGGGTTACATCTGGCACTAGAGGTGAGGGGAGACTGGGGGACAGGGGATCAGACCTGGGGAAAGGAGACCAGGGTCTATGAGCCAGGGGCAAGCCTGACAGAGGGTCCCAGCAGGGCCTCAAAAGGAGTGAGACTCCAGACATGGTGTGGAGGGGATGGGATGGGATGGCATGGGCAGAAATTGAAGCTGGCTGGGCATGGGGCATGGCAGGGGAGGAGTCAGAGCGACTGGGGCTTTCACCCCTGGACTGGAAGAACAGCGATGCCATTATTAGAAATCAGGAAGTACCGAGGTGCAGAGGGCTGGGGGGAGGTGTGGACAGCAGAGCTATTTATGGTAGTCTCTAAACTGATTTCCCTGCCAACAATCTGCCCTACTCACTGCTTCCAGCACTGTCTTTCAGAAGCACAGCCCTATGCAGTTTCTCAACAGCTCAAAAACCTGCAGTCACGCCTCACTGCCTAATACAATCAAATCTCAATAGTTCGTAAGATTCCATGATCTTCACCTCCCTTACCACCCTTCTCTCTACTCTTTCCCCTACCCAAGAACCCTAAATTTAGCCATTCCCCCAGTAGTCCCTGCCTCAGACCTGTTGCACTGTGCCTTCCTTCCTTCCACCTACTGGGCACTCACCACCGCTAGACCCTACTGCTGCTTGGTAGCCAACTCCATGCACTGTGGGCAGGTGGCCAAGGACACAGCATTCTTGTACACCTGAACCACCATGCAAGGTTAACACCCACCTCTCAGCCCCCACCTCAAAATACCACAAAATAAGACTACTCTGATTTTAACTTTGTAAAACAGATCTATGAACAATAATGGGGTTCAGAAGGAAATTTGGAAGATTGAGAAATAATGTTTAGTTTCACGAAATTTTCTTTCAGTTTGCTGAAATTGATCTTAAAATTCCTAATAAAACCGGAGATCCAGAGTTAGGACTAAGGGAATTCATTGAAAGGCATTAAAATTAACCAATACCATGTTGGCAGCAGATTCCCCGGAGCATAAAGTTTTCTCCCTGTTGGTTGAAGACATTTGCATGATTGTCACGTTGCCTTGGGCAAGTTACTTCACCTCTCTGAGACTCAGTTTTCTCACCTGCAAAATGGGATAATAACAGCACCTACTCTACTCCTAGGAACCATTCAGGGTGTCGCACAAACAATGGCTTGGCTGCCAATCGACAGGCTAAAGGTTCGAATCCACCCAGAGGTGCTTTGGAAGAAAGGCCTACCGATGTACTTCCAAAAAAGCCAACCATTGAAAACCCTGTGGAGCACAGTTCTACTCTGACATACATGGGGTCATCGTGAGCCTGAATTGACTTGGCAGAAATTGATATACTCCTAGAGTAGGTGTGAGGATTAAATAAACTCAAGCAGATAAAAATGCTTAGAATAGTGCCTGGCACACATAGGAGAAACCTGGTGGTGGTGGTGGTGGTGATGTTAATTTTATCCATTCATTCACATCCACTCCACACCAATTTACTGAGCTTCTATGACATGCCAGACATGACTCAGTGATGGATAAGAGGGAACAGCCCCTTCCTGAGAGGACCTCAGTTCACTGGGACTGGGGAGGAGGGAAGGTGTAAACAGGTTGTTTCACAATACAGTGGACCGACACAGTTGGAGGGAGTGTTGGTTAGTATAATCCCTTTGGAGGGCAATTCGGTAGTATCCATTCTATTACAAAATGCATATAGCCTTCGATCCAGGAATTCCACTTTTAGGAACTGACACTATAGAAGTACTCACCAAAATGTTCAGAGCCGTAATTACAAGGATGGGCACTGCAGCATTGTCTGTAATAGGGAAAAACTAGGAACAGACTAAATGTCCATTATCAGTTGTGTTAAGAACAAGGTTGATAGGAGAAACAACCTGTAGGGGAGAGGGAGTAAATAAGAACTGTCTGTACATTCCGCACATTTTTTCTATAAACAAAACTTGTGAACAAGCAAGTCTGTAAAAAATGTTATTTTTGTTGTTTTTAGGTCCCTTCATGTCATTTCCAACTCATAGCGACTCTATGTACAAAAGAAGGAAACACCGCCCAGTCCTGCGCCATCCTCATAATCATTGTTATGTTTGAGCCCATTGTTGCAGCCACTGTGTCATCCATCTCGCTGAGGTTCTTCCTCTTTTCCACTGACCCTCTACTGAGTTCTGCATCTGCCCTTTACATCAAGGTTGACAACTGTGTTCTTCAAACCTATATTCTTATAACTTTTTATGAGCTAGATCTCTTAGTTTCTGAGAGAGGTGTTAAGATCTCCCAGTGTACTACCTCCTTTGCCATAAGACCAGAAGAACTGGATGGTACTCAGCTACCATTACTGATTCTATAGAAGATTCTATAGAAGATTCTATAGAAGAATCCTGATCAAAAGGGAGTAAATGCAGAAAAGAATTTCAAATTCTCATGAACTCTAGACATTCTGTAGCCATGGAGGGTGGAAGAACCCCTGAAACTATTGCCCTGAGATAAGCTTTACACTTTAAACCAAAAATATCACCTGAAGTTGTCTTAAACCAAACCATAGTTTAGCTTAACTAGTGAAAAAAGTCTGCCCTGAGCATTATGCTCTTTTAAGAACTATCTATATGGGATCAAATTGACAATAATAACTTGAAAGATTAGATAGGAACCTTAGAGGGCAGTGAGTTTATGTTAATGAGAGAGGAAAAACATAGAAAAGGAGGGTGGGAATGGTTGCACAACTCGAAGAATGTAATAAATGTTACTGAATTGTACATGTAGAAACTGTTGAATTGGTGTATGTTTTGCTGTGTAAATTCTTAACAACAACAACAAAATAAACAAAATTTAGAAGAAAAAAACAGAGAAAATGCAATTAACTTAAAAATAAAAAAAAAACAAAAAAGATCTCCCAACGTGATTGTGGATGTGCTCGTGTCTTTTTTTTTTTTTTTAATTTTATTGTGCTTTAGGTGAAAGTTTATGGTGCAAATTAGTTTCTCATTCAAAATTTATACAGAAATTGTTTTGTGACCTTGGTTGTAATCCCCGCAATATATCAGCGCTTCCTCCCTTTCCACCCTGGGTTCCCTGTGTCCATTCATGTAGTTTTCCTGTTCCTTCCTGCCTTTTTGGCTTTGCTTTTGGGCAGCTGTTGCCCATTTGGTCTAAGAAGCATATTCCTCACTGTGTTATTGTTTGTTTTGGCTGAAAGGTGTACTTTGGGAGTGGTTTCAATTCTTAGTTAGCAGGGTGTCCAGGGGCCATAGTCTCGGGGATTCTTCCAGTCTCTGTCAGACCAGTAAGTCTGGTCTTCGTGTATGTGTGGATATTTGAATTTTGTTCTACATTTTTCTCCCACTCTGTCCAGGACTCTCTGTTATGATCCCTGTCAGAGCAATGGACGGTGGTAGCCAGGTACCATCTAGTTCTGGGCTTAGGCTGGTGGAGGCTGTGGTTCACGTGGTCCATTAGTCCTTTGGACTAATATTTTCCTTGTATCTTTGGTTTTCTTTGTTTTCCTTTGCTCCGGGCAGGGTGGGACCAGTAAATGTATCTTAGATGGCCACTCACATGCTTTTAAGACCCCAGATGCTACTCACCAAAGTAAGATGTCGAACATTTTCTTCTTGTACTGTTATGCCTGTTGACTTAGATGTCCTCCAAGACCACGGTCCCCAGCCCTCAGCCCCAGTGACTCCATCCCTCAAGGTGTTTGGATGTGTCTAGAAAGCTTGTATGAATTTGCATTAGTCAAGTTGTGCTGACTTACCCTGTGTGTTGTCTTTCCCTTCCCCAGAATTAACACTTCTCTTCTATCTAGTTAGTAATTTCCCCTCCCAACCCTCCCCTCTCTGGTAACTATCAAAGGTTGATTTTTTTTCTGTGTGTTAACCTTTCCTTGAGGTTTTTATAATAGTGGTCTCGTACAATATTTGTCCTTTTGTGATTGATTTCTTTCACTCAGCATAATGCCCTCCAGATTCATTCATGTTGTGAGATGTTTTGCAGATTCACCATTGTTCTTCATCGTTGTGTAGTATTTCTTACCCATCCATCTGTTGATGGGACATAGGTTGTTTGTTCATTTCTTTTTGTAATTCCATCCGTTTGTGCTACGTATATTTTGAAGCTATGTTTGTTATTTAGTGTTAGGCTCATGACTGTTATATTTTTCTAGTGAATTATTCTTTTTATCATAACTAATAATCCTCTTTATCCCTAATATTAATTTTTTGCCTTAAGGTTTATATTATATTATACAACAACAACATACTTGTTGGAAGATATGCCACTGGTATTTCAGATACCAGCAGGGTCAGCCACGGTGGACAGGTTTCAGTGAAGTTTACAGACTAAGACAAACTAGGAAGAAGGACCTGGCACTCTACTTCTTAAAAAATTAGCCAATGAAAACCTTATAAATAGCAGTAAAACATTGTCTGATATAGAGCAGAAGATGATCCCCTCAGGTTGAAAGGCACTCAAAATACGACTGGGGAACAACTGCCTTCTCAAAGTAGAGTCGACCTTAATAACGTGGATGGAGTCAAGCTTTTGGGACCTTCATCTGCTGATGTGGCATAACTCAAAATGAGAAGAAACAGCTGCAAACATCCATTAATAACAGGAACGTGGAATGTATGACGTATGACTCTAGGAAAATTGAAAGTCATCAAAAATGACAAGGAACACGTGAAAATCAATATCCTAGGCAATAGTGAGCTGAAATGGACTGGTACTGGCCATTTTGAATCAGACAATCATATGGTCTGCTATGCCAGGAATGACAAATTGAAGAGGAATGGCATTTCATTCACGGCCAAAAAGAACATTTCAATATCTATCCTGAAGTACAACACTGTCAGTGATAGGATAATATCCGTATTCCTACAAGGAAGACCAATTAATACGACTATCACTCAAATTTTACACACCAGCCATTAATGCCAAAGATGAAGAAATTGAAGATTTTTATCAGCTTCTGCAATCTGAAATTAATCAATCATGCAATCAAGATGCATTGATAATTATTGGTGATTGGGATGCGAAAGTTGGAAACAAAGAAGGATCGGCAGTTGGAAAATATGGCCTTGGTGATAGAAACGACACCGGAGATCCCATGATAAAATTCTGCAAGACCAGTGATTTATTCATTGCAAACACCTTTTTTCAACAACATCAACGGTGACTACACATGTGGACCTTGCAGATGGAATACACAGGAATCAATGACTACATCTGTGGAAAAGAACAATGGAGAAGCTCAATACCATCAGCTTCAATATAATATTGTAACAATATAATATAGTATAATATAATATGTTGCTGCTGTTAGGTGTCATCAAGTCCGTTCTGACTCATATCAATCCACCCTTTGTACATCAGAACAAAACACTGCCCAGTCCTGCGCCATCCTGTGTTGCCAAAGAACACAGACTATACCATGGACTGCCAGAAGAATGAACTAATCTGTTTTGGAAGAAGTTCAGCCGAATGCTCCTTAGAAGCAAGTAGGGTGAGATTTCATCTCCTGTATTTTGGACATATTATCAGGAGAGATCAGTCCCTGGAGAAGGACATCATGCTTGGTAAATTAGAGGGTCAGCGAAAAAGAGAAAAACCCTCAATTAGATGGATTGGCACAGTGGCTGCAACAATAGGCTCAAACATAGCAATGATTGTGAGAATGGCGCAGAATGGGGCAGTGATTCATTCTGCTGTACATAGGATCGTCATGAGTCGGAACCAACTCGATGGCACCTAACAACAACAGCGTATTACACTATACTATGTATACTATACTGTACTATTCTGTACTGTACTGTACTGTACTATACTATAGTATGCTATACTATATTACATTGTTAACCCAGCTTTCTTTTGGTTGGTATTTGCCTGCCATACCTTTTTTCATGTTCTTTCCTTTCAACTTTTCTACCTTGCCATGTTCTGGGTATATTATTTGTATACAGCATTTAACCTGATTTTGGGTTTTGTTTCATACTTTGAAAGTCCTTTCCTTTAATTTAAAAAAAAATTTTTTTATTGTACTTTAGATGAAGGTTTACAGAACAAACTAGCTTCTCATTCAACAGTTAGTACACATATTGTTTTATGACATTGGTTAACAACCCAGAACATGTCAACACTCTCCCTTCTTGACCTTGGATTCCCTATTACCAGCTTTCCTGTCCCCTCCAGCTTTCTAGTTCTTGCCCCTGGGCTGGTGTGCCCCATTAATCTTGTTTTGTTTTATGGGCCTGTCTAATCTTTGGATGAAGGGTGAATCTCAGTAGTGACTTCGTTTCTGAGCTAAAAGGGTGTCCGGGGGCCATGCTCTTGGGGTTTCTCCAGTCTCTGTCAAGCCAGTAAGTCTGGTCTTTTTTTGTGACTTAAAATTTTGTTCTACGTTTTTCTCCAGCTCTGTCCAGGATCCTTTACTATGTTCCCTGTCAGAGGAGTCAGTGATGGTAGCCAGGCACCATCTAGTTGTACTGGACTCAGTCTGATGGAGGCCCTGGTAGTTGTCGTCCATTAGTCCTTTGGACTAATCTTTCCCTTGTAACTTATTTTTCTTCTTTCTCCCTTACTCCCAAAAGGGTGAGACAAATGGAGTATCTTAGATGGCTTTAAAATTTTTCTGATAATTTATTTTAATTTTTTTGTCGAGTTGGAATTAACTCACAGCAATTGGTTAGTCTAATGGGTGCCGTAACTATAGGATGACTTCTAAGACGGATGGTTCCAATGGTTAAATTTACTTTAATTTTCCAACTACTTTTGTCCTTGACTCCCTGCAAGGTAAAGGAGGAGGTGCTTAAATTTAGACAGGTGTCCTGGGAGAAGTGTAATCTGGACCCCAGTGTGCAGGAGGCAATAAATGTTGGGAATTTGTTGGAAGACAGTCCTGGTGATCTGCTTTCAAAAGGTCACAGCCTTGAAAACTCTATGGAACAGTTCTGCTCTGCCCACATGGGGTCTCCATGAGTTGGAATCAACTCGATGGCAACTAACAGAAGTTTACCACCAATGTTCTGTAGGGACGATTGTTCCCTCATGGCAGCAGAAGATCAAGGGACTGGCCAAAGTCCTATGGTAGGAGTTGTGGGGGCTGCCATTATAGTAGGTGATGAAAGGGGGCCAACTCTTCTTACTGGGCTGGAGCCTGAGCATTCTACCATGTGGGATACGTGGGGCAGTTAAGGAGTTTAAGATCTCCTGCAATTGTTGGGTAGAGCTCCATGAAATAAAATCACTGGGAACATCCATATTTCTCAGTTGCCAGTATAAAGATTTTGTATATCCCTGGGTTGGGAGGTAGGCTGCGGAGGCTGTGCATTATTGCTGTAGGGTGACGGTCTCTTAAGAGGGGGTTCTGGAAGACCTCAAGAGAACTTATTTCCTCTACTCCTCTTCATAGTTAACTTTTGTGTTTTTAGATGTCCCTCATTCTCAAGTGGGGCTAGTAACTTGATGCCATCTAAGGCTTCCTCAATGCTATGGGAGGCAGCAATCAAGGGCAACAACGTGACCAGATTATGGCTGAGAGAACCTTGTAAGAAAAATTCTTTAGCTTCAAGTTCGAAAGGGGCAGCCTCCAAGTAGTAACTGCTTCCTCCCTGTCTTAGTTATCTAGTGATGCTTTAACAGAAATACCACAAGTGGTGGTTTTAACAAACAGAAATTTATTTTCTTACAGTTTAGGAGACTAGAAGTCCAAACTCAGGGTGCAGACTCTAGGGGAAGGCTTTCTATCTCTGTCAGCTCTGCGGGGAAAGTCCTTGTCTCTTCAGCTTCTAATCTTTGGTTCTGTGGTGATCTTCATGTGGTGTGGCATCTATCTTCCCCCATCTCTGCTTTTCTCATTTACTAGTTGAATCTCTTTTTTTTCCTCTCTCTCTCTCTCTCTTTTTATTGCTGTGATCTGAGTGAAAGTTTACAATTCAAGTTAGTCTTTCATACAAAAGTTTACACATACAGCTAGTTTAATGTCTTTTGTATCACAAAAGAGATTGACTTAAAACACATGCTACACAAATCCTGTCTTATTAACATAACAAAGAAAACTCATTCCCAAATGGGATTGTAACCACAGGCATAGAGGTTAGGATTTACAAAACATATTTTTGGGGACACAATTCAATCCATAACGCTCCATCCTTTGGCCCCCAAAAATTCATGCCCTTGCCACATGCAAAATACATTCACCCCTTCACATCAACCCAAAACTCTTAAATCAACTCCAAGTCTAAAATCTTATCTTCTGAATCATTTAAATCAAATATGGGTGAGACTTTAGGTATATTCCAACCTGGGGCAAAATTCCTCTTCATCTGTGAACCTGGGAAATCTACAGTACAAGTTTTCTGCTTCCAAAGTGCAATGGTAGAACAGGCAGAAGGTAGACATTTCTATTACAAATGGGAGAAATTGGAGGGAGAGAACGGATAATGGACAACAAATAAACCCAAAACCCAACAGAACAATTTACATTAGCTTTCAAGGCTTGAAAATAATCCTCTGTTCTTTGGGACCATCTGGGCAACAGCCCTGCCCTCCAGAATCTGGGTGTTGGCCATGCTGTCTGGATTCTGGGTAGAGGCCCCTTGGTCCTGGGCTTCAGCTCCACCTTCCAGGCCCACTGGAATGGCAACTCTGCTCCCTTGGCTTTGGGTGGCCCCATTCTCCTAATCCATCTGAATGATGACCCCACCCTCTTGGCCCCAGCAGTCCCCTTTCTTCTTCCCCTTGGACATAGAAGCCTTGCCGCCTCAGCTTTAGTATGTGGCCCCATCCCCCTGGCACACCTTTACAGCAGCCCCACACTCTGGAACTGAGTTGGCAAAGATATGACTCCTTGAAGCCTAGGGGGCTTGGCCCCACTCTTTGAGATCCAGGAGACCATGGTCCCACGCTTTGAAACTAAGAAGGCCCTGTTTTCCATGCTCCTTCCAACAGTTCTGCTGATCTCCGAGCTGCTCCAGGGATGGTCCTTTTCTTTTCTTGGAGGACAACAGATGTAGCTCCTTTGGTCTGTTTCCTGCCTGTAGAATTCCAAGAGGCAGACAGCATTCTTTCCTTTTGCTCTTTCTCTGTCCCCTTCCGCCTAAGCTAATGGGTTTTCCGCTGCGGTAGTTGGTTAGATCCATCAGTCACAGGCTTAATCTGTTTAACAAAAGATTGTGTAGCCACTTCCTTGGTGAATATTCTAGGACAACAGAATTTTCCAAATCTTTAAGTTCTGTTTCTGTTTTTCAGTTCATTTTTAAGTCCATCTCTTTCCTCTCATACATTACTACAAGTGGAAAAGAGAAACTGCGTGGCCTCTTTAAGATCTTGCTTAGCAATCTCATCAGACAGATATCCAAGTTCATCATTTACAAGTTCTACCTTCTGCCAAACATTTGAACATAATTCGTATAAATTCTTTGCCATTGCATGAAAAATATCACTCTTCTTGAATTTTCCAATCTCATGTTCATTCTTTTTTCTTTTAAAGCCTCATCAGAAGCACATTTAACATCCACATTTCCAGCAATATTCTGTTTCTGGTACCATATGTATTCTCAAAGACAGTAGAAAGTTTCTCTATAACTCTCCTCACTTCCTTTTGAGCCCTCACCAGAAGTGTCTTTGACTTCCATAATTCTACCAACAGTCTCTTCAAGGCAATCTAGGCTTTTACTATTAGGCACCTTAAAACAATGCCAGCCTCAAAACTGGATATCCATTTGTAGAAAAATGAAACAGGACCCATACCTCACACCATATACAAAAACTACTTCAAAATGGATCAAAGACCTGAATATAAAGCCTCAAACTATAAAATTCATAGAAGAAAAAATAGGACCAACACTTCAGGCCTTAATACATGGCATTAACAGGATACAAACCATAAACATCAACACAAAAAACCCAACAGATAAACTAGATAATTGGGATCTTCTAAAAATCAAACATCTATGCTCTTCAAAAGATTTCACCAAAAGAGTTAAAAGAGAACCTACAGACTGGGAAAAAATTTTTGGACAGTACAAGTCAGACAAAGGTCTAATCTCCATAATCTACAAGAAAATCCAACACCTCTACAACAAAAAGACAACCAATCCTATCAAAAAATGGGCAAAGGAAATGAACAGACACTTCACCAAGGAAGACATTCAAATGGCCAACAGACACATGAGGAAATGCTCGCGATCACTAGCCATTAGAGAAATGCAAATTAAAACCACAATGAGATACCATCTCACCCCGGCATTACTGGCACGAATCAAAAACACTGGAAATAACAAATGTTGGAGGGGCTGCGGGGAGACGGGAACTCTTATACACTGCTGGTGGGAATGCAAAATGATACAGCCATTTTGGAAAATGATATGGCGTTTCCTCAGAAAGCTAGAAATAGACGTACCATTCGATCCAGCAATCCCACTCCTAGGAATATATCCTAGAGAAATAAGAGTCATCACTCGAATAGACATATGCACACCTATGTTCATGGCAGCATTATTCACAATAGCAAAACGATGGAAACAACCTCGATGTCCATCAACAGACGAATGGATACACAAACTATGGTACATACACACAATGGAGTACTATGCAACGAGAAAGAACAATGAATCGGTGAACCATCTCATAACATGGATGAAACTGGAGGACATCATGCTGAGTGAAATAAGTCAATCACAAAAGGACAAATATTGTATGAGACCTCTATTGTAAAAACCCATGAAAAAATTCACATGCAAAATGTAACAATCCTTGTTGGTTACCAGGGATGGGAGGGGGGTGGGGAATACTAATTAGGTAATAGGTAAGTGGTAACTTGGGTGAGAGATGAGATAGTACATAGTACAGGGGAAACTAACACAACCTGCACAAGGAAAGGTCATGGAGGCCCTATAGACACATCCAAACCCCCCGAGGGACTGAGTTGTTGGACGGAGGGCTCTGGGGACCATGATCTCGGGGAACATCTAGCTCAATTGGCATGACACTACTTATAAAGATAATGCTCTACATTCTACCTTGGTGAGTAGTGTCTGGGGTCTTAAAAGCCTATGAGCGGCCATCTAAGATACTCCACTGATCTCATCCCTTCGGGAACAAGGGAGAACGAAGAGAACAGGATACAAGGAAAAGATTAGTCCGAAGGACTAATGGTCCACAGCTACCAAGGCCTCCACGGGACTGAGCCCAGTACAGCTGGATGGTGCCCGGCTACCACCAATGACTCCTCTGACCAGGATCACAACAGAGGGTTCTGGGCAGAGCTGGAGTAGGATGTAGAGTATAATTTTAACTCCCAAAAAAAAAAAAAAAAAAAAGAAGACCAGATATACTGGCCTAAAGAATACTAGAGAAACCTCGAGAGTGTGGCCCCCAGACACCCTTTCAGCTCAGAGGGGAAGTTACCTTCAAGGTTCGATGTTAAGCCTGGGAATGGACACCCCAGTAAAACTAAATGGGACTAACGAGGTACAGGAGTCCGGTGACAAGGGCCAGAAGGCAGAGGGAGAGTAGGAAACTGATGATAAGGAACACAAATTGAATAAGGACACTGTCGATGTATTGTGAGATTGTTGACCACTGCTATAGGGCAACATTTGTAGTAACTATTAAATGGGAGGCTGTTTTGTCCTGTAAGCCTTCATCTTGGGCGAGAATGGCAGCACAATTGGAAGAGCATAGTCAATATCACTTAAATGTGTAAGTAAAAAGTTTTGAAATGGTGTTTAAATAAAATAAGAATAAATAAATAAATAAATAAATAAATAAACAAATGAGACTAAAGAGGTACAATAGTTCACTGACAAGGTCCAGAAGACAGAAGGGGACAAGGAAGCCCCCTGGTGATAGGGAACACAAGGTGGAGTAAGGATATTCTTGATGTGCTGTGAGATTGTTAACCATTGTCATAGGGCAACATGTGTAGTAACTGTTAAATGAATAACTATTTTTTCTGTAAGCCTTCATCTTAAGTGAGAATAACAGCACAGTTGGAAGAGCGTAGTCAATGTCACTGAACTGTGAATGTAGAAATTTTTGAAACGGTGTATCTTTGGCCATCTGTAATTTTCATCAAAAAAAAAGGGTTGAGAATTTAGAGGCTTAATACGTTGTGGGGTTGTTAACCAATGTCAAAAAACAACATGTGTACTACTATTTCATGAGAAACTATTTGCTCTGTAAGCTTTCACCTGAAGTACAATAAAATATATATTAAAAAAAAAAAAAAAAAAAAAAAACAATGCCAGCCTCTACCCATTACCCAATTCTAAAACTACTTCCACATTGCAGATATTTGTCAGAGCAGCACCCCACTTCTCGGTACCAAATTCTTAGTTATCTAGTGCTGCTATAACAGAAATACCACAAGTGGATGGCTTTAACGAACAAATTTATTTTCTCACAGTTTAGGAGACTAGAAGTCCAAATTCAGAGCACAGGCTCTAGGAGAAGGCTTTCTATCTCTGTCAGCTCTAGGGGAAGGTCTTTGTCTCTTCAGCTTCTATTCTTTGGTTCCGTGGTGATCTTCATGTGGTGTGGCATCTATCTTCCCCCATCTTTGCTTCTCTCACTTCCTTGTTTAATCTCTTTATATCTCAAAAGACATACCCTACATGAATCCTGTCTTACAAACGTAACAGAGAAAACCCATTCCCAGGTGGGATCATAACAACAGACATAGAGATTAGGATTTACAACACATATTTTTAGGAGACACAATTCAATCCATAACATTACCCCAGAGGATGCTCAGCAAAATGATATACCCATTGCACCATGGCTGCTTTATGTAGCAGGGCTTCTTCAAGCGTCTCCCAGGGGGCTTGTGCTTTAGCAGCTATGACTGCAATGGAAAGGTGGGCAGACTTCCAGGCTGTAAAGACAATGATGTAATACAGGCAGAACATCCAAGGAGCTTGCTGCTTCTTCTATTTCGCTTTCCTCTTGCTTCTTCATGCTGGCAAGGTCTCTCTGGGGTCTCTCACGTTAGTGGGCCACTTAGGCCCTCAACATGTTTGGTCCCGCAAGAGATTATACATTTCTGGGTTTCTGACCCACCCAGACAATTGTCTCATCTCAGTAGTGGTCACCACAAATTCAGAGCCCTTGGTAAAGGGGCACAATAGCCAATCAGCCCCTTTTTTCACCATCTTTCTGACAGAAATCTTTTAATATACTTTGAACCTTTAAATTAGTAAAATTTCAGGTTCCAGCAAAATGGCGCTCTAGGCAGAAGCACCACGCCGTCCCTCCACAGCAAAGATCCGAAAAACTAAGCCAAACAGAGAATACAACAATCCTGAAACCCTAAAACATCAAATGAAGAGATAAAGAACTCAGCCAAGCACAAATGGAGTGAGAAAACTGACAGAGAACGGAGAGCGAGGAGAGATTCATGCAGAGGTCCCCTACCAGCTGACGCAGCACAGATCCACCATCTTGGACTCCTATCAGAGACCAGCAAACAGGGGTACGAAAAAGCAGCCTCACGGAGCATCCAGCGGGAGACAAAACAACTGGTAATTTGCGGTGTGCGCTTTCCCACCCCCCACCCCTCTTCGCCCTGGCTCAGCCTCCTCTGCTTCCCGCAGCCACGGTCTCTTGACCGGGAAGCTCCGGCTGCTTGGATTCCACACACCCAAGCGAGCGGCTCTCTGGGTGCCATTTGTTGGCTGCTAGTGTTGCTTTTTTTTTTTTTTTTTCTGCTTCTTTTGATTTCTCACTTGCCTCTCGCCATCTCCTCCTCCTTTCACTCAAGTGCCTGGCTCCGTGAGCCATCTTTGCTTCTTCCTGAGGGGCTGCAGATGGCCGGCAATTTATGATATACGCTTTCCCACTCTCTACCCTTCTTCACCCACACTCGGCCTCCTCTGCTTCCCGCGGACACAGTCTCTTGTCCAGAAACACCAGCCCGCACTAGCTCGCTCTCTGAGTGCCATTTGTTGGATGCTGGTGTTGCTTTTTTTTTTTTTTTTTTTTCTGCTTCTTTTGATTTCTTGCTTGCCTCTCGCCTCCTCCTCCTCCTTTCACTCGAGTGCCTGGCTCCGTGCGCCATCTTTGCTACTTCCTGAGGGGCTGTGGAGCTCCATTCAAGTGTGTAGTTGCTTCCAGGTCTGGGCTTCCGTGCTGGTGGGATCCCGGGGCTTTTGTTCATTTGTTCATTTTCAATTGTTTGTTTGTTTTCTTTTCCTTTCATTGAGTTGGGAGCCCTTTCTGGCCAGGCGGAGCTGCATGGCAAGGAACTCCCCTTCAGCTTCCACAGACGTGCAGAGGGATCCCTGAGGACTTTTATTTTTTTGTTGGTTTTTTTTTTTTCCTGTTTTTTTGGGGGGCCTTTCTTGTTATTTTTTTTTTTTAATTTGTTTCATTTTCTTTTCCCTCTTCTTCCTTTTTTGTCTTTCTTCATTACTCAGTTTCTCATCTCTCTATATCTTCCTTCTCTTTCTGATCCCTGAATAGCAGGAGTTGTATACCTCTACACCTTCTAGCCAGGCTGTACTGCAACAACTGACAGTGACTTCCCCAGACCTCATAGCTGCATCGGTGGGATCCCTGGGAATTTTGAGGTTCTTTAACGTTTCTGATTTTTATTTATTCATTCTTTTCTTTCTTCCTCTTCCCCTTTCTGTTTTTCTCCATTTCATAGGTCTCATCTCTCCATTCGAACGGCAAGCTCCCCTAGCATTCGTTTTTGTTTGTTTGTATGTTTTTGGCTCCTGTTCCTCTCTCCTCTCTCCCATATCCGTCTTAGCTCCACACATAACAATCTTCCTGTTGCATCCTGCCTACCTGCACTGTGCGCTTGACATCACACCACCAAGCAGCACAGGCACGGCCTACTGGAACCTGCCCTGCACTGATTACCAACCCACCCTGGTGGCTGTAGTAAGTGCCACAAACAACCCATCCCAGTAACTCCTTTTCAGCTAGACCTGTCATGCTGTACCATATCTGAGTGACTGACCCTGCCAGCTGGAGAAGGAGGTGAAAAGTATTGAGTGCACAGACGAGCAAACAACAAAGAACACACAGTCCGTCTGCTCAGACATAGTCAATTTTTTTTTTAAAAAAGGGACGAAACAAACAAATCTACAATCAATAAATGAGAAAAATAACTACTGAATACCCAGAAGACAGCAGACAATATCAAAACACTTACAAAAACAGGACAGGATGGTTCCAGTAGGTGCCCAAAATAAAACACCAGATGATTTTCCAGTAGAAGAAAAGGCACTAGAACTACCTGATAGGGAATTCAAATCTCTAATACTCAGAATTCTACAAGAACTGAGGCAAAAAGCTGACAAACATGAGGAAAAAATAGACAAATTCATGGAAAATATGGACAAAAAATTGGAAGAATTCAGGAAGATGATGCAGGAACAAAATGCCAAAATAAATTCACAACTAGAAATTATACAAAAACAACAATTAGAAATCCAAAAGATAAACAACAAGATTTCAGAAATGGATGATGTCATAGAAGGGTTGAGAAGCAGATTTGAAACGGTGGAAGACAGGATCAGTAGAATTGAAGACAAACACTTGGATACAACTGTGTTTCAGAAAAACTCAAAAAAAAAAAAAAAAAAGAACAAAGAAAAATGAAGAGACCCTGAGAGTTATGTGGGACACAATTAAAAGCAAAAATTTACGAGTGATTAGAATTCCAGAACGGGGGGAGAAAACAGAAAACACAGAGAGGATCATTGAGGAACTGCTAACAGAAAACTTCCCCAATATCATGAAAGATGAACAGCTGGCCATCCAAGAAGCTCAACGAACTCCATACAGAAGAGACCCCAAAAGAAAATCACCAAGGCATATCATATTCGCACTCGCCAAAACAAAAGACAAACAAAGAATCCTGAGAGCAGCTCGTGAAAAACAAGAAGTCACATACAGAGGAGAAACAATAAGACTAAGCTCAGATTATTCGGCAGAAACCATGCAGGCAAGAAGGCAATGGGATGACATATATAAAAGCTTGAAAGAAAAAAATTGTCAGCCAAGAATAATATATCCTGCAAAACTCTCATTCAAATTTGATGGTGAAATTAGGTCATTTCCAGATAAACAGAAATTAAGGGAATATGTAAAAGTCAAACTAAACTTACAAGAATTACTAAAGGGAGTTCTTCGATCTGAGGACAAACAGCTTCAGCTCACAGGCAGAACCTAGGATGCAGGATTGTACGAGCCAGATACCAATCTAGGAAATGAACTCTCAAGGACTATCCAAAACCAAAATAAATACAACAGGGAATCAGAGCAGTTAATCAATAAATGACAACCACATCAAAACAATAAAAGAGGGAATAAACGGCATAGGTATAGAACCTTCTAATGGAGAGGCAGGCAAGACGATACCAAGTAATGGTAGACTGCTTCAAACTTAGAAAGATAAGGGTAAAATTCATGGTAACCACAAAGAAAGTTAACAAACCAACTCATAAAAATAAAGACGAAAAACATACAGTCTCGGCAAAAACGAAACCTACAAAAAAAAAGAAACAAAAAAAAAAAATCCACAAACAAAAGTAACTCAGCACAAGAGAGTAAGAAGAACAAACAAAACTTCAGCACCACAAAAAAAAGCACTGCAAAATGACAGCAACAAACTCGCATCTATCAATAATTACACTGAATTTAAATGGACTCAATGCACCCATAAAGAGACGGAGAGTGACAGAATGGACAAGAAAACAGGATCCATCAATATGCTGTCTACAAGAGACACACCTTAGAATAGAAGATGTGAATTTATTAGAAGTCAAAGGTTGGAAAAAAATATATCAAGCTAACAACTACCAAAAAAGAGCAGGAGTGGCAATTCTAATCTCAGATAAAATAGACTTTAAAACAAAATCTACCATAAAAGACAAAGAAGGACACTATATAATGATTAAGGGGATGATCCATCATGAAGACATAACCATACTAAACATCTACGCACCCAATGACAGGGCTCCAAAATACATAAAACAAACTCTAACAACACTGAAAAGAGAAACTGACAGTTCCACAATAATAGTAGGAGACTTCAACACACCACTCTCAGTAAGGGACAGAACAACTAAGAAGAAACTCAGCAAAGATACAGAAGACCTAAAGGGCACAATCAGCCAACTTGACCTCATAGACATATATAGAACACTCCATCCAAACGCTGCAAAGTACACATTCTTTTCCAATGCACATGGAACGTTCTCCAGAATAGACCACATCTTAGGCCACAGAGCTATCCTCAACAGGATCCAAAACGTTGAGATAATTCAAAGTATCTTCTCTGACCACAATGCCATCAAGGTAGAAATTAACAATAGAAAGAGCAAGGAAAAAAATCAACTACATGGAAACTGAATAATACCCTGCTTACACATCAGTGGGTAATAGAAGAGATCAGAGATGGAATCAAAAAATTCCTAGAATCAAATGAGAATGAAAACACATCATACCAAAACCTTTGGGACACAGCAAAAGCAGTCCTCAGAGAACAATTGATAGCAATAGATGCACATATCAAAAAAGAAGAAAGGGACAGAATCAAAACATTAACTACAGAACTCAAACAAATAGAAAGAGAACAGCAAAAAAAGCCTACAACCACCGGAAGAAAGGCAATGGTAAAGATCAGAGCAGAAATAAATGAGATAGAGAACAGAAAAACAATAGAAAGAATCAACAAAACCAAAAGTTGGTTCTTTGAAAGAATCAACAAGATCGACAAACCACTGGCCAGACTGACAAAAGAAAAAACAGGAGAGGACACAAATAACCCAAATAAGAAATGAAATGGGGGACACTACAACAGACCCAACTAAAATAAGAAGGATTATAACAGAATATTATAAAAAACTATACTCCAACAAATTTGAAAACCTAGAGGAAAAGGATAAATTTCTAGAAACACACGGCCTACCCAAACTACAACAAAGTGATGTGGAAAATCTGAATAGACCCATAATAAGAGAAGAGATTGAAAAGCTAATAAAAAAAACTCCCAACCAAAAAAACCCCTGGCCCAGATGGCTTCACTGGAGAATTCTACAAAACATTTATAGAAGAGCTTGTACCAGTTCTACTCAAGCTATTTCAGAGCATAGAAGAGGAAGCAACACTTCCAAATTCATTCTATGAAGCCAGCATAACGCTGATACCAAAACCAGGCAAAGATGTCACGAAAAAAGAAAATTACAGACCAGTATCTCTCATGAATACAGATGCAACAATTCTGAACAAAATTCTAGCCAATAGAATTCAGCATCATATCAAAAAAATAATACACCACGACCAAGTAGGATTCATACCAGGTATGCAAGGATGGTTCAACATTAGAAAATCGATCAACATAATCCACCACATAAATAAAAGGAAAGAAAAGAATCACGTGATCATCTCAATTGACGCAGAAAAGGCATTAGACAAAGTCCAACACCCATTCCTGATAAAAACTCTCAATCAAATAGGTATAGAAGGGAAATTTCTCAACATAATAAAGGGCATCTATGCAAAACCAACAGCCAACATCATTCTTAATGGAGAGAGGCTGAAAACATTCCCCTTGAGAACAGGAACAAGACAAGGATACCCTTTATCACCACTCCCATTTAACATTGTGCTGGAAGTTCTAGCTAGAGCAATAAGGCAAGAAAAAGAAATAAAGGGCATCCAAATTGGTAATGAAGAAGTTAAACTGTCCCTGTTTGCAGATGATATGAAACTATACATAGAAAACCCTAAAGACTCCACGAGATATCTACTGGAACTAATAGAAAGATTCAGCAGAGTAGCAGGATACAAGATAAACATTCAAAAATCAGTTGGATTCCTATACACCAGTAAAGAGAACAATGAAAAGGAAATCAGGAAAACAATACCATTTTCAATAGCCCCTAAAAAGATAAAATACTTAGGAATAAATCTGACCAGGGATGTAAAAGACCTATACAAAGAAAACTATAGAACAGTAGTGCATGAAACCCAAAGGGATCTACATAAATGGAAAAATATATCATGCTCATGGATAGGCAGACTCAACATTGTGAAAATGTCAATTCTACCCAAAGCAATTTACAAATACAATGCAATCCCGATCCAAATACCAACAAAATTCTTCAAAGAGATGGAAAAACTAATCATTAACTTTATATGGAAAGGAAAGAAGCCCCGAATAAGTAAAGCACTACTGAAGAAGAAGAATAAAGTTGGAGGACTCACACTACCTGACTTCAGAACCTACTATATAGCTACAGGAGTCAGAACAGCCTGGTACTGGTACAACGACAGAGACATTGACCAATGGAACAGAATTGAGAACCCAGATGTAAATCCATCCACCTATGGTCACCTGATCTTCGACAAGGGCCCAAAGTCCATCACATGGGGAAAAGACCGTCTTTTTAACAAATGCTGCTGGCAAAACTGGATATCCATCTGCAAAAAAATGAAACAGGACCCATACCTCACTCCGTATACAAAAACTATTTCAAAATGGATCCAAGACCTGAATATAAAGCCTAAAACTATAATGTTCATAGAAGAAAAAATAGGACCAACACTTCAGTCCTTAATACACGGCTTTAACAGGGTACAAACCATAACCATCAATGCACAAGCCCCAACAGATAAGCTAGATAACTGGGATCTTCTAAAAATCAAACACCTATGCTCTTCAAAAGACTTCACCAAAAGAGTCAAAAGAGAACCTACAGACTGGGAAAAAAATGTTTGGACAGTACAAGTCAGACAAAGGTCTAATCTCCATAATCTACAAGAAAATCCAATACCTCTACAACAAAAAGACAAATAATCCTATTAAAAAATGGGCAAAGGAAATGAACAGACACCTCACCAAAGAAGACATTCAAATGGCCAACAGACACATGAGGAATGCTCGCGATCACTAGCCATTAGAGGAATGCAAATTAAAACCACAATGAGATACCATCTCACCCCGGCATTACTGGCACGAATCAAAAACACTGGAAATAACAAATGTTGGAGGGGCTGCGGGGAGATGGGAACTCTTGTGCGCTGCTGGTGGGAATGCAAAATGATACAACCATTTTGGAAAATGATATGGCGCTTCCTCAGAAAGCTAGAAATAGACGTACCATTCGATCCAGCAATCCCACTCCTAGGAATATATCCTAGAGAAATAAGAGTCGTCACTCAAATAGACATACGCACACCTATGTTCATGGCAGCATTGTTCACAATAGCAAAACGATGGAAACTACCTAGATGCCCATCAACAGATGAAAGGATAAACAAACTATGGTACATACACACAATGGAGTACTATGCAACGAGAAAGAACAACAATGAATCTGTGAACGATCTGATAACATGGATGAAACTGGAGGACATTATGCTGAGTGAAATAAGTCAATCACAAAAGGACAAATATTGTAAGAGACCTCTCTTGTAAAAACCCATGAAAAAGTTCACACACAAAATGTAACAATCTTTGCTGGTTACCAGGGATGGGAGGGGTGGGGGGGAAATACTAAATAGGCAATAGATAAGTGGTATCTTGGGTGAAGTGTGAGACAGTACACAATACAACCTGTACAAGGAAAGGTCATGGAAGCCCCATAAACACATCCAAACTCCCTGAGGGACTGAATTGCTGGGCGGAGGGCTGTGGGGACCATGGTCTTGGGGAACATCTAGCTCAATTGGCATGACACAGCTTATAAAGACAATGCGCTACATTCTACCTTGGTGAGTAGTGTCTGGGGTCTTAAAAGCCTGTGAGCGGCCATCTAAGATACTCCACTGGTCTCATCCCTTTGGGAGCAAGGGAGAATGAAGAGAACAGGATACAAGGAAAAGATTAGTCCGAAGGACTAACTGTCCACAGCTACCAAGGCCTCCACCGGACTGAGTCCAGTACAGCTAGATGGTGCCCGGCTACCACCACTGACTGCTCTCACCAGGATCACAACAGAGGGTTCTGCACAGAGCTAGAGAAGGATGTAGAGCATAATTCTAACTCACAAAAAAAAAGACCAGATTTACTGGCCTAAAGGAGACTGGAGAAACCCCCAGAGTATGGCCCCCAGACACCCTTTGAGCTCAGTGGTGAAGTTACCTCCGAGGTTCACTGTTCACCCTGGGAGTAGACGGCCCTGTAAAACCAAATGAGACTAACGAGGTACAGGAGTCCAGTGACAAGAGCTAGAAGGCAGAAGGGGACTAGGAAGCTGGTGATAGGGAACCCAAGTTGAGTAAGGATATTGTTGATGTGTTGTGAGATTGTTAATCATTCTCCTAGGGCAACATTTGTAGTAACTGTTAAATGAGAAACTATTTTGTTCTGTAAGCCTTCATCTTAAGTGAGAATAACAGCACAATTGGAAGAGCGTAGTCAATGTCATTGAACTGTGTATGTAGAAATTTTTGAAACAGTGTATCTTTGGCTATGTGTATTTTCACCAAAAAAAAAATGGTTGAGAAGTTAGAGGGTTAATATGTTGTGGGGTTGTTAACCAACGTCATAAAACAACATGTGTACTTCTGTTTCATGAGAAACTATTTGTTCTGTAAGCCTTCACCTGAAGTACAATAAAATATTAAAAAAAAAATTAATAAAATTTCAACTTTCCTATTCAATCTCAAATTGATCCCTCCTAATCCAGTTTTTCTGGGTGGTGACTGGAAAAATCCCAGAAGGGCCCAGGTGGCCACTGTCATAGGCAGCCACTTCCCTCTCCACAGCTTCCCAGCCAACCTCCCACGGGTGGGAATTTGCACCTAACAAGGCTATGTGGCCTCTCCTTGTGAGAGGGTTTCAGAGCTTTCTTCCGCAAAATGAGGCTTTGGGTGTGCTGGTATGCAGTGGCACTCAGCAGGACCCAAATGCACTGGCTGGAAGTTTTGCATTGTTCTAACTGTTGTAAAACCTCCACAGGGATCTAAGCATTAATACTAGGTATTCCCGCCCCTTGCATAGTTCCAGTAGCATCTGCACCACCGAGAGCCATAGGTGCGATTCACCATAACCCTGGGGGTCTGTCTGAGGAGCGAAATTGCTGGCAACAGCCGCAAGGAAAGCAGAGGTGGCACGAGACCTTATGCCAGGGAGCCATTATCTTCCACCTGGGGAGTCACTCCTCCATCCCTCTTGGTACAAAGCTGCCCGAGACACAGGAGTAAACCGTATGGCCAACACCAGGACACATGGAATGCCCAGACCTAGGGGACATGGCGCAAGCTTACGTTGCCTAAAGGTGTGCTCACACCTGGGCCCTTCGGTCCTCGGAAATTAACCAATTAAATTGTTTCCATCCTATTATTATCATGGAGTTTCTGGCTCCAAATAATTTAGGTAAGGTCAAGATAAGGCCTGCACCAGCAAACACACCAGCAAGCACATCCAGGGAAGGCGCCAGCACACCAACAGGTGAAGATCCGATTCGTACCCAGTGAGTAAGCCAAGAGCAGTCCCCCAGACAGGCTACCCAGGAGTTGGGAGGTCATGGCCTAGTCATCCTGCTCACAGTGCCAATTGGTTTAAATGTTTTCCTTTAGTAAGTCCTTTGATGGCAGGACACAGTACATGGACACCCTGGATAGCAGAAGCATTATGAGTGTACTCACGGTTGAGAGCGAAGGGCTGCCACGCAGGGCCACACAGGGGGCTCACCTGGGGAGCAGGGCTACAGAACGGCTTTCGGTAGAGACCAGGGGCTTTTATCACCGGGCTATTATGATGGTATGAAGGATAGGGAACAGGCTGTGGACTGGGGAGTTTAAACTATATCGACAGTTCAGTAGGGGAACTTTGGATTAGGCCCTGCCCACAGAGGCTTGAGTTTGGGGCATTTGCAGGTGCTGTGGTGATGTGGAGAGGACCCCTGGTGGCACAGTGGTTAAGTGCTCACCTGTGAACCAAAAGATTGGCAGTTGGAACCCACTAGCTGTTCGGGGACCGAAAGATGTGGCAGTCTGCTTCCATTACAGCCTTAGAAACCTCATAGGGCAGTTCTACCCTGTCCTATATGGTCACTATGAGTTGGAATCAAGCTGATGGCAACAGAAGAGTGGCGATATGGGGAGTGGGTTGTGGGTTTGTTTGGTTTTTTTTTTGGCAAGTTGCTTTGGCTTGTTAACAGCATGTAGCAGGGTGTGGGTTTGCTAGGAATTGGTTGAGGATGTAAACTGGTTTTCAGGATGAGGAACCGTATATATATTTATATAAACCTATTGCCTTTGAGTCAATTCTGACTCATAGTGACACTATAGGACAGGGTAGAACTGTCCCACATGGTTTCCAGGGTTGTGATCTTTACAGAAGCAGACTGCCACATCTTTCTCCCACACAGCAGCTGGTGTGTTCAAACCACCAACCAGTTAACAGCCCGGCATTTAACATTTATTTATTTATATATATTTATATCTTCAAGATTTGGACTCAAGATGAGTCAAAAACCCAAACCCATTGCCTTTGAGTCGATTCCAACTCATAGTGACCATATAAGATGGAGTAGAACAGCTCCACAGTGTTTCCAAGACTCTAATCTTTATGGAAGCAGACTGCCACATCTTTCTCCCGCACAGTGGCTGGTGGGTTAGAATCGCTGACCTTTCGGTTTGCAGCCGAGCGCTTATCCACTGCACCACCAAACAAAAAAAAAAACAAATCCACTGCCATAGAGTCAATTCCAACTCATAGTGACCTTACAGAACAGACTAAAACTGCCCCATAGGGTTTCCAAGGCTGTAAATCTTTACAGGAACAGACTGCCACATCTGTCTCCCTAGAAGCAGCTGTGGGTTCGAACTGCTGACCTTTCGGTTAGCAGTCAAGTGCTTATCTACTGCACCACCAGGGCTCCTAAAAGATGAGTCAAGGCATCACTGAATGGTCATATATGTTACAGTCATCAAGCAACTCTTTCAGCAAGGGTCTATGAGTATGTAATTAATTTTCTCTGTCTCAGATTGTTTTATTTTACCCTCCCTCTTTTTTTTTTTTAACTTTTTGCTGATGTATAATATATACATATACACAAACCATTAGTGTACAACTTATGAATGTTTGCCCCAATCACTACCTAGATTAGGAAATATAAGCCCTCTCCCAGGCACCACCCTCACAACTTCCCCAAAGGTAACTGACACCCTAACTTCTACCAGAGTGGATTGGTTTTGCCTGAGTTTGTTTTTATGTAACCAGAATCACAGAGTATGTACTGCTGTGTCTGGCATCTTTCGCGCAATATTGCCTTTTGGAGATTCATCCGTGTTGTTGCATGTAGCTGCAATTTATTAATTCTGTTGCTGGATAAAATTCTATTTTATGAATATGCCACAATTTACTTATCCATTCTACTGTTGATAGACATTTGGGTTGTTTCCATTTTTTGACTATTACTTATGATACTTCTATGAACATTCTTGCACTTGTCTTTTGCTACACATATGTGCAAAACTCTGTTGGGTGAATACTCAAGAGTGAATCACTGACCCAAGGTACATGTGTACATGTTCAGCTTTAACAGAAACTGCCAAACAATTTTTCAAAGTGTTTGTCTAATTTCTTCTCTACCAGCAATGTATGAGTGTTTCAGTTTCTCTACACCCTCACCAGCCCTTGGCATTGCCATTTGTATGAATTTTCTAGGGCTGCTGTAACAAAGAACCACAAACTGGGTGGCTTAAAACATGAGAAATTTATTGTCTCACAGTTCTGGAGGCCAGCAATCCAAATTTAGGGTGTCAGCAAGGTCATGCTCTCTCCCAAGGCTCCAGGGGAAGATCCTCTTCTGTCTCTTCCAGCTTCTGATAGCCCCGGGTGTTCTTTGGTTTGTAGATGCGTCTTTACTAGCGGTACTTTCTCTTTGTCTCTGTGTCCCTTCTCTTTTATGAGATGCTACTCAGATTGGGAGCCCTGGTGGCACAGTGGTTAAGAGCTACAACTGCTAACCAAAAGGTCGGCAGTTTGAATCCACCAGCTGCTCCTTGGAAACTCTACAGGGCAGTTCTACTCTGTCCTATAGGGCCATATGAGTTGGAATCAACTCGAGGGAGGTAACTCCAGTCTTAATTTAACTGATAACATCACAAAGGCCCTACTTCCAAACAAGGTCACATTCATAGGTACAGAAGTTAGGACTTCAACATATCTTTACAATCAACACCATTCAATTCAATCCATTCAATCCACAATTCAATTCATAACACCATTCTTTTTAATGCTAGCCTTTCTGATGGGTATATAGTGGCAGCTTATTATGGTTTTAAATTTCATTTCCCTGAAGACTAATGGGATTAAGCTCCTTTTCATATGCTTATTGGCCATTTGGACACACTCTTCTGTGAAGTGTCCAAATCTTTTGCCTATTTTTCCATTGGATTATCTGCCTGTTTGTTCCTGGTTTGTAAGAGTTTATTACGCATTCTGCTGAGTCCCCTTTTTGGATATATGTATTGTAAATATCTTCTCCATCTCTGTAGCTTGCATTTTCATTCTGTTAGCATGTCTTTTGATGCACAAAAGCTTTTAACTTTAATGTAGTCCAATTGATTGACCTTTTATGGTTAGTGTTTTTTGTGTTCCGTTTAACAAATCTTTTCCTACCCCAAGATCATGAAGGTATTTCCATCTTTTAGAAGCTTTGTTGTTTTACCTTTCACATTGCCTGTTTTTTTGGTAGGACAGCTAAGGTTTACTTAAAGGACAAGAGTTGAGACTCTTGTTATTGTTGTTGTGTGCCATTGACAATTCAGACTCATAGCAACCCTATAGGACAGGGCAGAACCGCAAAGGGTTGCCTATGCTGTAATCTTTACGGGAGCAGATCACCAGGTCTTTCTCCTACGGAGCAGCTGGTGGGTTTGAACTGCCAACCTTTCAGTTAGCATCCAAGCTCTTAACCTTTGCTCTGCCAGGGCTCCTTAGGGTTGAGATTAGTGGTGAGATAGTGATGTATTGGGAAGGGGGTGGGGGCAGGGTTTCCACCCGTCTGGTAGCTCCTTGCCTAAAGGTCACAGGATGTGAAAGTTCCTCTGATCCTTGTTTATGGCATTCCAGATAATGAAACCCAGCTTGGATTTAAAATTCTTCCAGGAAGTGTCAAAGTTGAAGAGCCCAGGAGACCTCTGAGACTTCTGATAATTGCCTTGGGAGCTCCCAAAGAGGCGACTGCCCTCTTGGCTTACTTTCCTGACTCCAGAGTTGCTGAGGCCTTCCTGTTACTGCAATAACGCAGATTGCAGCCGCCTGCCACAATAGCCATTTCTGAGACAGGGATGAGGTGAGCAGCAAGATGTTTATTATACATCGATATATAAGAGACAGAGGCGAATAGATTCCTCCAAAAAACCCGTCTCCCCCACTGGAGATCGGCTGGAGTCTTTTATAGGGACAGGGTTATGGATCTTCTGTGGTAGTTAGGATGTCTTAGATGAGTTAACCTTCCACTGGTATTCTTAGAGATTATCTGGTGACATCTTTGGGGATTATCTGGCGACATCCTGCTTTTTCTTGTCACAGGATCGGTGCTTTGTTTGGTTTTTCATCCTTAGATCATTATCACTTGTTTTCTACCCTCCAGGGAGGAACCTCGGTTAATCTTAAACATTTTTGTAGAGACTGGAGAAAAAAAGATCAAGAGACAATGTGGCGGTTAGCAATGGGGGAGTAAACAATAGTGAGCCGGGCCTGTTCAGGCTCTTCCATTCCTGTCCTCTGAATCCCTAACCCCGAAATCTTCCAGACACGCAGACTTTGTTCCCGGGGTTGTCGCACTCGGGTTTATTTCCACCACCACTTCCACTGCTGCTGCTTGAGGAAGAGCTGGTGTTGGATCCTGGGAGCCTAAGTAGCTGCCTCCATCAAAATTTCTACTACTGTCTAGGGTCAGTCCCAGCTGGCCCCTGAGTTGCTGCTGCCCCTGTTGCCAGCACTGCTGCTCCACTGTGAGCTAGTACTTCCCCCAAGCCAGAGGGTGAGGGGTTGATGCACTTAACATTCTGGTTGCCGATGCTGCCTCTCTCACTCAGTCATCACTAGCCCAGGCCATAGGTTCCAAAGTTGAATGACCCTCCCTTGCCTCCTTGACCCCAGGAGCCTCCCTGAGAGTTGATTCCAAAGCCGCCACTGAGCTGCTGGAGTGTCCATGGCCCAGGGAGTCCCTGGATCTCCAGGATTGCCCTGGCTATGGCCTCTGAGGCTGCCCTGAGAGCCAGAGATGCCAGGAGCTCCAGATGGAGGCTGTCACTGCTGCCGGGCACACCTGCCAGTAGCCGTGGGCAGCATCTATTCCATGTCAGATGATATCCTCAGCCTATCTGCCAACCTCACTCCCACTGTTTTCAAGAACATAGGCTGCTTCCCTGACCCTGAGGCTGATGGCCTCCCTGACCTTGTGGCTAGTGGCATCTCCCATCCCAGGGCTCATAGCCTCCCTGACTCCAGAGCTGGCCACCTCTCTGACCCCTCAGCCAATGGCCTCCCCAACTCCATGGCTAATGGCATCTCCCATCCCGTGTCCAATAATCTCCCCAGCGTTTGCTCCAGCACTCTCCCCACCTCTCACCAGTACGCCAGCCTCCTTGTTGCCCAGGCACAGGGCCAGCAGGAGGCCGGCCAGGGACCCCAGTAACTTCATTTCTGCCTTGTTCCTTCTCACTCTCCTGAGTGTCTCCCCCTTCTTCCCACCTAAGTTTACTTCTTTCTGCCCTTTCTTCTCCTCTGCCTCTGTGTGCCCGCCTCCATTCTCTTCTTCCTTCTAACCTCTTGTTCCTCCCTCTCTCTGGGTCTGCAACCCTCTCCCTCCTTTCCCAGACTCCTCTGGCTTCCCTCACATTGTTTTTTTTTTTTTTAATTATTTACAAATTTAAAAATTTCACTGTTACTTTCCATAAGGGATACATCAGCTTATACTTCATAAATAATATGTACATGTCCACTTAGCTATATCCTTAATAATATTGTATTTTTGAGAATTTTTAAAGGTCTAGTTGGATTTCACTCTGGGAAGAATAGAGAAGGATGTCTTTTAATTTGCAATCAAATCTGGGATAGGTTTATGATACAGAACAAAAATAGAGATTTTCCTTCTATGTAACCAGTTGCTACTGAGTCAATTCTGATTCATGGTGACCCCATCCATGTATGTCAGAGTAGAATCTCTCACATTGATTTTTTTCTTTTTTCTTTTTTCTTTTTTCTAGCACTTCTTAGTGGTATCATTTACTTTGGTCAGGCTGTGCTCATTACCTTACATTCGATGCTACTTTTTCCCATCACCCATCCATGGTTTCCACCAATGAACATTGGTTTGTGTACATATATACATATACAGATATATACATATACATTCTTATCTTTGTATAAAAGTGGAATCACACAATATTTGTCCTTATGTGATTGACTTATTTCACTCAGCATTATGTCCTCCAGGACCGTCCATGTTATAATGCGTCACTGACTCATCATTGTTCTTTATGGTTTCATAGTATTCCATTGTATGTATGTACCTCATTTTGCTTATTCTTTCATCCCTTGATGGACACTTACTTAGGTTGTTTCTTTTTTTTTTTTTTGGCTATTGTGAATAAAACTGCAATGACATAGGTATGCATGCCGTCCATGTTAAGAGATCTCTAGGGTATATATCTAGGAGTGTGATTGCTTGATCATAAAGTATTTCTATTTCTAGTTTTTTGAGAAAGCGCCATACTGTTTTCCATAGTGGTTATACCATTTTACAGTCCACAGGCAATGAATAAGGGTTCCAATCTCCCCACATCCTCGCCAACATTTCTTGTTATCTTTTTTGGTTTTTTTTATCAGTACCATTTTAGCTGGGGGTAAGATGGTATCTGATTGAAATTTTGATTTGCATCTCTCTGATGGCTAGCAATTGTGAACATCTTTTCATATGTTTGTTGGTTGCTTCGATGTCCTCTTCGGTGAAGTCTCAGTTCCCTCACATTGATTCTTTGATGCACCCTGATTTCAGGTGTGTTAAAATGTGAAAAACAATGTGTATCCAAGAATTGATAAAATAACATTACTTTGTAAACTTCATTTTTTAACTTATAAATTTGTGGACATTTTTCTCTGCTGTTAAATATTATTCTACAAGACGTTTTTCAATCACAGTCTATCCCCTAAAGCAGGAGCTGTAGAATCAGACTAGCCTGGTTAATGTCCTGGCTTTATCTCTCACAAGCTGTGTCACCTTCAGCAAGTTATGTAAACTCTCTGGGTCGTGGCTCCCATTAAAATGGGAAGGGCCTTGATCTTGAACTGAGCTGGGTACATAGTTGAATCTCAATTCAAAATTAATAATTGATTTAGAAGCTTTACATCAACTGAAACAGTGGATTGTTAACTCTAGAACAATCTTATTTATACGTTAAAAATCTCCTAAAGACCTAGGATAAGGCACATTTTGTGAGTTCATGGTCTTATTGTATGTGACTAAGAACAATAAATTACATCAAAATGAATGCCCTGTGGTAGCTGAAAACTAAAGTCAGGGTTGGCAATTGAACCACTTAATCAAATCCTCATATCAGATTACCAGATTATTCTTTATCAGTAAGTAAAGCTAGTGGTTAAGAAAGGACTCTAACTTTATCCTAGGTGGTTACTTTGAGAAGAGAGTTGCTTAACTTCTCTGTGCCTTACCTTATCATCTGTAAAATGGGTAGAGTAATAATTTAGTACCAACCTGATGGTGATGTCCTGAAGGTTAAATGAGTACTTATTGGAGTAAGGACAAAGCAAGTGATAAGTGATCAATAATGGCCACCTGCGGTGCAGCAAATTACTTAACATGATCTTTCTAGCCATAGTCTTTGTGACTCCCACACAATGATTTGGTGGAACTATGCAAATAAGATGTATAGAACCTGTGATGGTTAAGGTTATGTGTCAAGTTGACTGAGCCATGATTTTCAGTTATTTGACAGTTACGATGTAATTTGGCAGTTATGTAATGATGTAGTCATCCTCCGTTTTGTGATCTGATGTAATTAGTCTCCATTTTGTGATGTGTTATAAATCCTAGCCTCTATGCCTGTGGTTGTGGTCTCATTTGGGAGTGAGTTTTCCGTTATGTTAATGAGGCAGGATTAGAGTAAGATATGTCTTGAGTCACCACCTTACTAGAGGGTGTGAATCAAGTCACCACCCTTACTCCAGTCGCCACAGTTACCACCCTTATTCAAGTCATGCCTTACTTGAGTCACACCTTTTATCTTACAAGTGATAAAAGGAGAGAGAATCGAGCAGATAGAGGGGACCCACTACCACCAAGAAGAAGAGCTAGGGGCAGAGACCGCCCTTTGGACCCAGGATCTCTGTACTGAGAACCTCCTAGACCCAGGAGACACACAGCTGTAATGCTGGAGACAGTGCAAAATGGCAAGAAGTGGCAGCAAGTGTGGCAGAAAACCAGCAGTAGCAAAACCAGGAGATGGGTGCAAGACGGCACAGTGGGTTTCGTGGCCCATGGAGCGAGGCAGCTACAGTGGGTGTGCTGACCCATGGAGCGAGAAAGCTGAGCACCTGTGGGCCGAGGCTTACTAGTGGAGTGGGGTGCCCCCAGGCACTTATTAGAGGAGCTAAAGAGATTTGTAACACTTGCCAGAGCAGCGCAGAGGCTGAGCCAAGGCATCAAGGGCTGGAGAGAGAGGCCTACCTGTGGGCACAGCTGAGAAGAGGCTGTTATGTTCGAAGAATCGTATCTTGAATCGTTTCTGATCCAGAATTGTAACCTGCTACTTCCCTAATAAACCCCATAATCAAGAGAACTGTGAGTTCTGTGTTTCCACTGCAACAAATTATTGAACCCAGCAGAGAAGTAGAGAGTGCTGTGGGAGGGATGGTTGATGTCAGGATTGGTAAAAAAGTTGGAGACAGGAGGCATATCTGACCTCCCCCTCCTAGGAATCAGCCTTGGACTGTTGATGCTGATAATGATTCTCTCTCCCCTCCTGAAGTTAAAGGAGATCAGATGCGGCCTCCGTGCCATTTTTACACTACCATTATCCTCACCCTTGGTGGGATGCAGGACCGGTAAGATTTGGACTTGTGTGAGGCAGCTCTCTTGGCTACTGCTGTGGTGAGACCAAAAGGCGGAGGTGGAACTTGGGCCTTGTTCAAGTGGGGTAGGTGAAGGATACTGAAAATCCAGCAAAATGGCTAAAGACAGACTTCCTGAAATCAGTTTGTCCAGTGAGGTGCTGGTAAGCGTTTAACAAACAGCTCTGTGGGGAAAGGGGTTGATTTGTAGCATTTGCTGATTTCACTGGTGTAAATACTTCCAGCATGGCCAATTTCAAGCTACCGTCATGGCATCATTGAATAGAGTTGTATAGTATTTCCACTACATAGTATTTTCCACCATACAGATCCAATAGACATAAATACGCTCAGGAGCATAGATACTAATAAAATGTAGTAAAATAATTAGGAACTGATGAGTCTTGAGGCTTTTAATATAATTTTATATGCAATATAATTTATTTATGTATTATAGGAGCCCTGGTGGCTCTGTGCTTAAGTGCTAGGCTGCTAACTTAAAGGTCAGCGGTTCGAACCCATCAGGTGCTCCTCAGGAGAAAGATGTGGTAGTCTGCTTCCATAAAGATTTACAGTCTTGAAAACCCTATGGAACAGTTCTATTCTGTCCAATAGGTTCACTATGAATCAGAATCAACTCAGTGGCAATGGGTTTTTTAGTATAAATTATAATATAGTTTATTATGATATAATTATATATTTTATAATTTTAATATAATTTATTTAACATTTATATTTATTTAATATAATATAATTTATATAAATTTTATTTATGTAAGTCAAATTTAATATTATTTATTTAATATAATTCATTTAATTGTAAGTTTATATAACTTAATTTTTAATAATGGCTGTGTTTAACAACCAGCTTGCAAAATTCCTGAAAATTTAATAATTGGCTTTCATGAGCCTATATAAGCTGGCTCTGACTACCACTGAACTAGTTCATGAGTTCTGTTTTGGAGCCTTAATCATGGGCAAATAGTATCCATTTTTTAGTTCAGGACCCAACAACTGGGCAAGGACTAAGGGCAGGTTCAGTGCACTTCTCAAGGACCAAGGGTCATTTGCCTGGTAACTGTGTCCCTTCCCCCAGCACACAGTCCCAGAAGGTGACCTTTTCCTTCCCCAGCTCCAAGTTGTTTAACATTGCAATTCACCAGCACCTCCTCCACTTAAGGACAGACTATCTTGGGAACGCCCTGGGACCTGCACGCAGGGCACCCTGGCCAGCCATTCACTGAATACACCCAGTCAGGTGCTCCCAAGGTCGTCCACATGGCTGGAAGGAGAGCAGCAGCCTTGAGAAGGGACTGCCCACTGACTCTCAGCCCCATGACAGCTGCATTATTGGATTAGAAACGCCTTTGACGAATCCACCCACCAGTCCATTTCCCTCAGGCGTTTAAAAATCTAGATCCAAACTACCATTTCTCAGTTTAACCCCATTTCTCTCTATTGCTTTTCTATCTCTGCTAATAATAACAGAAATAGTAATAATGTTAACACTACATGTATTGTGTGCTTTCTCCAGAATTATCCCACTTACTCGTCATAACAACTCAATGAAGTAACTACTATTCTTATCCCAGTTCTGTAGATGAGATCCAGGACTTCGGAGGTGTGCTAACTTGCCCACAGTCGTATGGGAAGGATCCAGAATTCAGCCCTAGGTTTGTCTGTGGAAACCAAGCACTTCATCTGTAATTTTTCTTCCTCCTTTCACTGGCTTCCTTCACATGGTACCTTCAGTTCATACACCATTATTTTGCATTCTTTAACATGTTGCATACTACAAAATGCTCCCAGCATAGAGACAATAGTGGAAGCCACGGGTCTGAAGAAATTGCCCAAAGCGAGAGTGTGCTGTGAGGAGAGAGGAAGGGAGAGGGGAAGGGAGATCACTGACAAGACCCTGGGGGGCACCAACACCTAGGGATCCCTGAGGAAGAGGAGACCCAGAAGATGCTGTCACAGAAAGCACGAGATGTGCAAGGAGAGAGGCTTCCAGGGGATGCTTCACAGTGAGAAAGACAAAGTGGACAAGTAAATGGGTACTGAAGGAGTCCCTCTGGATTTAGCAATCAAGATGCCATCAGGAGTGACCTTGGCTGGAGTTGGGAGGCTGGGGCACAGAAAGCAGGAGCCAGAGAGCAGTGGATTGAGGAAAGGCTGCGAGTGACAAAGTGGAGTGACCCCGTGTTGACTTCTCTTCCAAGAAGAAAAAGCTGGAGGGAGATGCTAGATGGAAGGAGGACTTTTGGGGTTTGGGTTTTAGTTATTTTAAGCTGGAGGCGTCCTTAGCAAATTTATATGCCAAGGAAAAGGAGCTGACAGAGGCGAGGTGGAAAATACTAGTGAGAGAGGACTGTGATGCAAGAGGAGGCTGAGACCACAGGATAAGGGGATGGAAGCTCCAGACCAGAGAACGCTCACCTCTTCTCTGGGAAGAGGTGAGAAGGGCAGGGAGGGAGCTGTGATGGCCCCTGCCTGGTGACCTATTCCTGATAAGCAGGGGGCAGCAAGTGAAGGGGATGAATAGTTGGGGGACTTACTTAGGAGAGTGGTGGAGGTTTGTAACAACCAGTTTTGAAGAACAACAGAAGCAGATTGCTAAGAGAAGCAGGGTTCCAGGTAAAGAAGGAGATAATACATTTGTAGTGGGACAACCCTGTAAGTGTGATTGTCCCTGAAGCCATATATTTAGACTTCCTCATGGGTGCCAGTTAGGTCTACGGCCTCTAAGCTCTCTCATTGTGTCTCGTTTTTTCCTCCTTTTGCCACTAGGGGGTGACACTCTAGGTCCTAGGGACAGCTTACCATGGCACCCCATAAGCACCACATGAGGCATCCCTGGGTTTCTGTCTTTCCTTACTTATGAGTAGTGCCTTATCATTCTCACTTGCCTAACATCTTTTCAAGGACCCCAGTAACTCAATATGCAGAATCAAGAAGTGAGTCCTTTTGCCCAGAACAGAGCAGAACTTCCAGTTCCAGGGCAGTGATCTTTCCATGGTGCTACAGGAAATGCAAAGGTCTCCTGGCACTTCCCCTTACTTGATCAAATAGAAAATACATCCTTGCAACCAGCCTCCCTGTACTCAGCCTAGATGTGGGAATCCATTGCAAGCATTGGCCCTTTCCCTTGAACTAGGTTTACTTCTTCAATAATTTAGACCAGAGTCTCATTGGGAGGCAAATAGGTTTCCTCTCTGATCTATTCATAGTGGTTATATGGGAGCCCACCTAGAGAGAGATCTGTGATCAATTAGCCGGGTCTGCAAAGGGCAAGGCGGTGGAGGAGTTCGGACCAGTGTGCTGAATATTTGCCCAGGCTGGTAAGAAGTGAGATAGATGACAGACATTATGATTAGCTTTGCAGAAGAACCTAGAAAGGGAAGAGATGAATGATTCTAGAAGTCTTGGAGTTTTTCAGTCTCTTTCCCTTTAGAGTGGTATGGCTGCTGGATGAGAATGTTTGTGTTTATTTGGAGAAGTCAAGGTAGGGGGTACGCAGAAGGAAGAAGCTCAAAGAGCAGCTCTTAGAGTTTGGACATCACTGCCCCCCTCTCCCCCATGACCCTGTCCCAAATCCAGGGCACAATGAACCAGACGGTTACCTAGATTCCAGGACAAAGCTGCCCCTTGGCACCCAGACCTACAGAAATGGTGAGGCCAAGAGCCTGTCGAAATGGCCTGGCAGGCAGAATGCTGTTTGTCTTCCAGCCAGAAGCAGGCACAGGGCGTACCAAATGCAGCCTGGTCTTTTGCTCTAGGTACAAATGGATTTATAGTCTGTGGGGCCTAAAGTTTACATAACTAGGTTGGGGAATCCTTTTTAAGAAAAGAATATGAAATTAGGTACTGATCCTTGGAAGAGGCCTATGCAAGTGAGGGACCCTAGAGCTTCAGCTTCAGAAAGAAATATATGCAGAGAAGAAAATAAAATAGGATAATAGGATACAGCACAAAAGAAAGGGTAAGGGATCTAGACTCGGAGGTCATAAAAGGCCTTATCACCTAACATTTGAGCTGAGAATCAAATGGAAAGAAGGAGCCAGCCATGGAGAGATGTGTGGGACGAGCATTCTGAGCAGAAGGAACAGCAAGTGCAAAGATCCTGAGGCAGAATGCACTAAACAAGGGGCATGGTGGGCAAGCCCCACCTTCATTGCTAACTTCATGGTAAGGATCAGCATGACTCCAATTCCCAAAGTGTGAAAATGGATCAAGTTTTCACCTTCCCACTTCTCCATCCTCATCACCAGCTGTTCAGGCAGCATGCTCTGTCTCTCAGCCCTAGCCACCCAGAGCTGGGTCAGAGCTCACAAGTTAGATGGATACCGTCTTTCAACCCTAGCTACCCAGAGCTAGATCAGAGCTCACACATTAGAAGGACTCCTTCTTTCAGACTGCCAGACAGCAGACAGCAGCCCCTCCTGGCTCTCATAGCCCCTGTGGGTTTGTTAATTCACTGGAACAACTCACAGAATTCACAGAGAGCACACCACACTTATGGCTACAGTTTTATTACCATCAAAAAGGATACAAATGAAGAGACACATAGGGTGAAGTCTGGGAGGGGTCACAGTACAAAGCTTCCATATCCCAAAGAGAGACAGTACCCTCTCTTGTGCATAGTCACCAACCAGGAAGCTCATCTGAGCCTCAGTGCTCAGAGCTCTTATTGGCGTCCCCATGCGGCCATGAAAGATTGCATCATGCTTCATGAAGCTTAGCATTGGGCCCCCAGGTCTTCCCTCTTGGTCTGGTCAGCCCCCATTCACTAGCCTCAGGTGTTTGTCTGACTCAAAAGAACTGAGAACAAAAGCCAAATTTTTTTCCGCAAGGTGATTCCGTAACCGCACAGAAACAGGCATGGAATGCTAGAACCCAGAGAAAACCAATGTCCCTGGAGTGTGGTGAGCTCGGGGGGAGGGGTAGGCAGTGAGATCAGAGTAAGGGCAGGAGCCAGACCATACTGGGCCTTGAAGACTGTGGTATGGATGGTCTTATTTCAGGATCCATGGGAAGCCATTGAAGGCTTTTAAGTGAGGCCGAGACATAAGCTAAGTGTGAAAAGCAAATTATGGCTATGTGCAGAGAATGGGTTGTATGCAATTCCAAAAAGAGAGTCCCAAGTGGAGGGTGGAGGTTGTGTTACCAGGACCTGGTCCTTCTAGGTCTGATAGGAGGACAGAGTTCCAGTGACACAGAAGGGTTTCCAACATTTCCCATTTCTGCCATTTCCCACAGAGGCTCCCTCTGATAAGCCTCCCTCCATTACTCATATTTACCCCACAAAGGACTTTGGGAATAAAGGGGCTAATCCATATTTACACTGCTGGACTTCATGACTCCAGAAAGCTTCGGAGGTCCAGGGTCAAAACACATGGGAGAGAGACAACATCAAGATGCCCTTAGCAACCCCCAAGGACCCCAGGAGTGAGCAGCCTTGTTTCCAGAATATCTTGACAGCCACGTTTGGGATGTAAAGTGAGGTGAGACTTCTGAGCACGCTGCTGGGGTCTAACCAGGGTAGCACTGGCCAGATGACTTGTTTGCTCTCGGGCTTCAGAATGCTTGGCCTCCTAAAGACAGATCTCCTTGGGAACCTCTGAGGCAGCCCATACTCCAGCAGAAAGCATGTGACACAGGGGAAGAGAAAGGAGGAACTGTATTGCTGGAGCCACATAGTGAGTAGGTCTCTATGGAGAAGAGCTTTCTGGAAAGAGAACAAGGAGTGCTAAAGAAATTCTCTAAGCCAGGGAAGATGGAGCTTTTGTGGTTCAGTGGTAGAATTCTCACCTTCCATGCGGGAAACCCAGGTTCAATACCTGGCCAATGTACCTCCTGCACATCTATCACCCATCTGTCAGTGGAGGCTATGATGCTACCAGACTAAGGTTTCAGTGGAGCTACCAGACTAAAATGGACTAGGAAAAAAGGCCTGGCAATCCCCTCCCAAAAATCAGCCATTGAAAACCAATGGACTGACCCGCAGCCAATCACGGGGATGGCACAGGACTGGGCCATGTTTGGTTCTGTTGTGCATGGTGGGGCCACCATGAGTCAGGGGGCAACTCGACTCAAGGGCTGCTAACAACATAACAAGCAAGGGAAGATGCAGGTGGGGTGGGGACAAGTGGTGGCTTCCTATACAGCTTGGGTACGGCCAGCATGGTCAAAGGGCTGTGACTTTCTGCTGTCTTGGATGGAATGTGTGTCCACCATGTTTGCAGCACACTGGAGTCGAAGGCAAGAAACCAGTTAACGTAATAGCCCAAACCAGCCTCTGAGTTAACTCTCCAAGGGCCTTGGGAATGGGAAGGGCTGGGGCTCCTGGTGGGGACTGCACATGGAGGGGATTTGCGTTTCAGGTCGGAGTTTGAGATACCAAAGCAGAGGGCTCTTGGCCAGGCCAGACTGATTCTCTGGGGCCAGGCAGGAAAGTATTTGCCCACGGTCCAGGTAACCTGAGAGAGAGCAAGCCAGTTAAACTGTAGTAGAAAGGGAGGGAGAAAAACACCTTGATAAATCCGAGAAACTGGTTATGGGAATCTCAGCAAGCCTGATTAAGAGGGAGAACAGTAGAGATGAGGTGCCCCAGGATTCCCGGTAAAAGAAATACAGTGGAATGACCGGAAATAGTGGTTGTGGCCTCGGATATGTTTACACTGGTGATAATAGCACTGGGTCCAGGTGAGGCCCCATACCCAGCCAGATGAACATTAAGGCGAATAAAGATGTCTTTGGGGAGTTATAATAGTGACAGTCATGGCAAACTGTCTGTGGGAGGAGACAAAAAGATGGTTGGTAAAAAGGTTGGGACCACAAAGCCTCTCATACAGGTGACCTGGGTAGGACCCCAGGAAGATAGGAGTGTAAGCAGGTAACTGTAAACGGAAAGCTCATAAAAATCTATCGTTGCTTCATCAGGAGAAAGCCTGTCTTTGTGGGGGAGGGGACAGTGAGTCGACAAAGAGCCAGAAGGTGGCAGTGTGTACCCAGGGTGGAACAGTGGGCAGGCCCTGGGATGGGAGTTGGAGACACTTCCCCCCTCACCCCGCCAGCCAGAGCCCCAGGTGTGCAGCCCACCCCGCCCCTGCGGTGACTCAGTCCTGCCAGGCCTCACCCTCTGGCCTGGCCATTGCCTTGGTCTGCCCATGAGGTGAGGGACAAACTGTCCAAGCAAGACAACTGCCCAGGCAGTGACCCCTGGGCCGGCTGGGGTCACCTTGGCCTTGGAGACTGAAATAAGATCTCCTCCAACCCCCATCTCACCATGGGAGCCCCACATCCTCCTCACTGTTTCCAGGGTTCCCAGGGTTCCCAGGACTTGTTCCCTACACTGCTGATCGCCCCAGCCCCTACCGCTCATGACCCTGTCCTGTCTCTCCCCTCTGCTCTGTGTCCACCTACACTTGGGCTCAGTGCCTTCTCCAGGATTTCTCCTTACATGAGACAGAGATTTTGCTGAAGGCTTAGGGCAATAAAGAGGAGTGCACAGCAGGAACACAAACAATTTAAAGTGGAATAGGACCAATCCTGTCCTTAAAATTTCCCCTGCCACTGGGGATTTCTCATGGACACACACCTCTGCGGGCTCTGGTCCCTGCCATTTTGCTCTGCCCCCTTCATTTCTCTGGTCTTCTCTCCTATCTCCTCCTCCTCTCTTACGCAGGTCCCTCACCCCAAGTTCCTGTTGGCATTCTCTGTAAAGCTGATGAGCTCCTCATTTGTTCAGTCATCTCCCTTCAGACCATATCCTTGGCACCTCCCCTTCCTCAACCAAAGAGGCTGATCAAGATATTTTCCTAAACAAAAACTGTCCTCACCCTGCTAATTGCCTTGAAAGCTTGCCATCTGGTTTATCATTGGTCTCCCGAGAACTTGATTGCTCCAGGTCCACAGCTGAGACAGGGATCTCCTCTCCACCAGCTGCCAGGCTGAGGGGAGACAAGCCAGGGTGGATTTGTCTGGGTGAAGGCAGCCTTGGGCAGTCTCTCAGCCACCTACCCTCAGCCCCTTCGGGCAGCGTCCCATGTCCCTGAGCATCACAGACCAAACCTCAGAAAGGCAGGGCCTGAGTAGAAACTCTGAGAGTGATCACCAAGGTGGGGTGAGAGGGACTCAGTGTGGAACACAGCGGGGGTGGGGAGGGATGGAGGACTGTGGACATCTACACAAAAACCCCAGGACTGTGGGGGTGTCCTTGGGGGGGGGTCTTGGGGTAGGGGAGATAAAACATGAGTGAACATGATAATCCAGGTGGGGAAACAGACAGTGCCTCCCAGGCATAGCTCTCCAAAGCAGAGGCCAGAGAGGAAAATGGGAAGAAGTCTTCGGCATAAAAACTGCCATTAGATAAGCATTTACCATGTGCCAGGCACTGATAATGGCTGACAGTTACTCAGACTTGCTACGTGACATGCCCAGCGTTGTTCTAAGCCAGTGATATCCAATAAAAACAATGTGAGCCATCTATGCAATTTTAAATTTTCTAGTAGCTACGTATAAAAAGATTTTTAAAAAAGCAAAAGTAATGGTAATAATACACTCTATTTAACCCAGCAGATGCAAAATATTATCATTTTCAAAGTAGAAGCAATATAAGAAATGATTAGTAAGATATTATACTTTTTTTTGCTAGTAAGTCTTAAAATCCATATATTTGGAGGAGCCCATTTCAAGCGTTCAGTAGCTACATGTGACTTGTGACTACCTTACTACAGCCTAGCCCGAACCACTCTAGATATATTAATGCGTTCAATCCTCACAGATGTATTTTTGTTACCCCCATTTTATAAATGAGAAAGTTGAAACACAGAGAGCTGAAGCACCTTGCCCGAGGTCACTCAGAAAGGGTTTGCCTGAGCTGGGTTCAGGACTTTATAAAAGGCTACTTGCTGGTATGAGTCCCTGGTTGGGTCAAGCAGTTAAGTGCTTGACTACTAACCACAAAGTTGGTGGCTTGAACCCACCCAGAGGTGTCTTGGAAGAGAGGTCTGGGTGGCCTACTTCTAAAAGGTCACAGCGTTGAAAACCCTATGGAGCAGTTCTACCCTGCACGCATGGGGTCGCCATGAGTTGGAATGATTCCACAGTAACTGTTTTTTCATTTGCTATTATTATCTCTGTTTCAACACAGGAGGAACGAGAATCAGAGGTTAAAGGATCTTGTGCCTCACAGGCAGCCCAGCTGGGATTTGAACCTATGCAGAATGAAAACTTGGGAGACAGCAACCGAGTCATTGCGTATGTTCTATAAGTGCCAGGGAAGGAGAGGCTGGGCATGGCCACCTGTATTCCAGACTTAAGGATAACTTCGAAAAGTTCAAAGAAAAAAATGACTTCACATCTTGAGACTGTGGGAGGGAAGAAGGATAAAGGTGGGGGCGCGCGCCTCTCCACACGGTATTTGCACCGTCGTTTTCCATATCCTCATATTAGATTGCTGCCAGTGATGGGTTGAATTGTGTCCCCCTAAAACAAGTCCTAACCTATGGGACTGTGAATGTGACCTTATTTGGAAACAGCATCTTGGCAGGTATAATCAGTTAACATAAGGTCCTACTGGATTCGTTGGGCTCTAATCCAGTATGAGTGGTGTCCTTATGAAAAGAGGACAAAAGACACACAGAGAGGAGGACGCCACGTGAAGACAGACAAAGAAGGAAGACAGCCATGTGAAGACGGAGGCAGAGGTTCAAACAATGCTGCCACAAGCCAAGGAATACCTGGAACCGTCAGAAGCTAGAAGAGGCAAGGAAGGATCCCCCGCTAGAGCCTGGAGAGACAGCCCGGCCCTGTTGACACCTTGATTTCAGACGTTTCGCCTCCAGAACTGTGAAAATAAATTCCTGTTGTCTTAAACCACCTAGTTTGTGGTGTTTTTGCTACGACAGTCCTGGGAAATGGATACAACTGCCTCATAGTCTTTCAAACAGCACACCGTAATCTACGTAAGCAGTCTCCCACTTGGGAGTGATTTTTTTCACTAATATAAATAGCCCTGCAATGAACATTCTTGTAGATTTTTTCCCCCATAATCCAATGTACAGGAAGAAGTTTTTATTCTCCACTGTTTAACTGTCTGGTATTCAAAGAATAGAAGAATGTGTCCCAGGTACTCCCCAAGCCTGACATACCACGGCCACCTAGAAGCGTCCCTGACCTTGGCTGCCTAAAAACCCCGGTGCTTGCTTGTACATGTTCACAATTCCACTTTCTTATCCTATAGGCTAGTTCCATCTGCGTTGTGAACACTGAATTCCACTGATCCTGCTTTTCTCTGGTGAGCCTGAATTTAAGAGGAAACATTTCTGGGGACGCAGGGTCTGCTGGGGCTTCCCGTCATACTGGCACGTGCGTTATGCAAACAAGATGCATCTCCAGGCCCGTGCAGCCTCTGCTCACAGGAAGGTGGTAGTCAGCAGCCAGCTGGAGCCTCCTTCCTTCCGGCTTTCTCTCTTACTCCACGGGAAGCCTTTGCACCAGCAGGAGCCCCGACTGAAACAATTCCATAATTGCCTTTTCATGTTATTTGCTAGAGCCAAGGTTTTGACTTCTTGTTGTCGTTGTTGTTGTGTGCCCTCAAGTCGACTTCAACTTATAGCAACCCTCTAGGACAGAGTAGAGCTGCTCCACAGAGTTTCCAAAGTTATAACTTTTAGGGAAGCAGACTGCCACATGTTTCTCCCACAGAGAGGCTGGTGGGTTTGAACTGCCAACATTTCGGTTAGCAGCCAAACACTTAACCACTGCACCACCAGGGCTCCTTGGTTAGGGTGCAGGAATGTTTCCAGAGCAGAGGGAGGACATAAGCCCCCTGAACTAAACCGTTTTTGTAAAGTCTTTCTGGAGGAGTTTTCTTATTTTCATTTGATTTCCAAGGGGTCTTGGGGCCCGCGTAAGGGTCGGAACCATCCTGGAGCCACAGAGGTGTAACTAAGGGAAAGCAGGTAGGGCGCGTGCCCCGGGCGCTGCTTGAGCCAATGAGCAGTTCCTCTTAGCCATCACAGTTTCCGTCACCAGCTGGGAGGGATCATTCAGCAGTTTAAAACTAATTGCCATAGGCGCTATTTTCCGCAGATAGGCCCCTTCTGGAGTATACAGGAGGACTGGTGACCACAAAAATGGAATGTTCCACTGTTTGTCCTTTTGCAAACTTCTCTGGCCAAGAACCACTACTTCACTGACTCCCTTTCTCTTCACCTTCACCACATCAGCACATGAGCAGTAAGTTTCCATTCCAGGCCATTCACCACAGAGACTTGCTTTTAGTGCTTTGTGAGCCTTAGCATACATGCAGGTGGAAGGTGGAGTCCCTGAGTGGTGCAAATGGCTGCTAACCCAAAGGCTGGAGGTTGGAGTCCACCCAGAAGCACCTGGAAAGAAAGGCCTGGCAGTCTACTTCTGAAAAATCAGCCAGTGAAAACACTATGGAGCACAGTTCTACTCTGACACACATGGGGTCACCATGAGTTGGAATCAACTCGACGACAATTGGTATTTTAAGTGGAGGTTGGTGGCAGTTTGTAATAGAGATACTCCCAGCTCTGCTGGCTCTGCCCTTGTTCCCTACACCTCGCACTGAGGCTCAGATTTCAGCCTCAAAAGAAGTTACAAACTCCTGCAAGAACTCCTGGGTTTCCCACGACCAGCAAAAACCTTCAGGGCTAAAACTTAAAATGCCAGGGACTCCTTGTATCCTTAGATTGTCGCTTGCCCTCTGCCTCTGTTTTAAATTCCATGTGTTGCGTTTTGTGAAATTGCAAAAGCACCATATGCGCTCCATAGAAAATTTGGAAACTTCAGAAATGATAAAACTAAAGTAAAAATCTTTGCAAAAATAAACATTATTTTTCTTGTGTGTGCTTTTTTTTTATTTTGTTTTGTTTTTATTATTTTTGTGTTTTTTCCTTTAAGTTTGTGTATATGTATGTGTTTGAATGTATAATGTAAAAAGTGAAAGTACACCCCTCTGTCTTCAATTCCACTCTCTCCTCCCCAAAGAACAATTCTGTAAGAATGACGGGTATGCCCTCTCAGACTTTTCCGTGCTTAAACAAGCTGCTTGTCCTTGCACTTGAACATGTTCCTGCTGGTGTTGGTGGAAAACAGTCTCCCCTTGTGGTGGGAGTTCTGGTGGATTAAATCTTTGTGCACATTCGCAATTATTCTGCAGAAGCGGAATTGTTCTGTTGAAGGGTATACAAAAATAATAATGATGAGAGTTCAGTTTTAAAATAAAATTGAAAAAAATAAGGCAATTAGAGAAAAGCAAACCTGTTAAAATAGCCTCCACAAGAAAACGAAAGGTTAACTGCCTGAGTTTTGGTAATTAAGCAATAAGTTGTTTTTCCTTACTTCATCATCGTACTCAGCTGGGTTTTCTATATTTTCTTTAATGAGTTTATATTACTTTTTGTAATGGGGGAAAAGCTGTTAGGTGCTGTCGAGTCTGTCCTGACTCAGTGACCCTATGCACAACAGAACAAAACACTCCCCAGTCCTGTGCAATCCTCACAACTGTTGCTATATTTGAGCCCATTGTTGTAGACTCTGTGTCAGTCCATCTCATTGAGGGTCTTTCTGTTTTTTGCTGACTCTCTACCAAGCATGATGTCCTTCTCAGGAACTGGTCCCTCCTAATAACATGTCCAAAGTATATGAGATAAAGTCTCGCCATCCTTGCTTCCAAGGAGCATTCTGGCTGAACTTCTTCTAAGTTATATTTGTTTGCTCTTCTAGCAGTCCATGGTATATTTAATATTCTTCACCAACACCACAATTTAAATGCATCAATTCTTCTTCAGTCTTCCTTATTCATTGTCCAGCTTTCACATGCATATGAGGTAATTGAGAATACCGTGGCTTGGGTCAGGCACATCTTATACCTCAAAGGGACATCTTTGCTTTTTTAACACTTTAACGAGGTCTTTTGCAGGAGATTTCCCCCAACACAATGCATCCTTTGATTTCTTGACTGCTGCTCCCATGCTTGTTGATTGTGGATCCAAGTAAAATAAAATCCTCTACAACTTCAATCTTTTCTCTGTTTATCCTGATGTTGCTTATGGGTCCAGTTGTGAGGGTTTTTGTTTTCTTTATGTTGAGGTGTAACCCATACCTAAGGCTGTCGTCTTCGATCTTCATCAGTAAGTGCTTCAAACCCTCTTCACTTTCAGCAAGCAAGGTTGTGTCATCTGCATAACACAGGTTGTTAATGAGTTTTCCTCCAATCTTGATGCCCCGTTCATCTTCATACAGTCCCACTTCTGGGATTATTTGCTCAGCATACAGATTGAATAAGTATGGTGAAAGGCTGCAACTCTGATGCCCACCTTTCCTGACTTTAAACCACGCAGTATCCCCTTGCTCTGTTTGAATGGCTGCCTCTTGGTCTATGTCAGGCTCCTCATGAGCACAATTAAGTGTTCTGGAACTCCCATTCTTCACAATGTTATCCATAATTTATTATGATCCACACAGTTGAATGCCTTTGCATAGTCAACAAAACACAGGTAAACATCTTTCTGGTATTCTCTGCTTTCAGCCAGGATCCATCTGACATCAGCAATGATATTCCTCTTTCCACGTCCTCTTCTAAACCCGGCTTGAATTTCTGGCAGTTTCCTGTCGATATATTTCTGCAGCCGCTTTTGAATGATCTTCAGCAAAATTTTACTTGTGTGTGATATTAACGATATTGTTTGATAATTTCCACATTCTGTTGGCTCACCTGTCTTTGGAATGGGCACAAATATGGACCTCTTCCTGTTGGTTGGTCAGTTGACTGTCTTCCAGATTTCTTGGCATAAACAAGTGAGCGCTTCCAGCATTGCAACCATTTGTTGCAGGGACAGATTATTCAATAGACAAGGTAAGCCTGGTGCTTACCTTGCTTACCAGATCATCTGCAGTGAACAATTTCACATTTTTTCATATTAAAGATTCTGCTTCTAGGTATAGCTGGCATCTATCTCTGTCCCAACCCCACATCAGGTTCCTACAGAATCTGAGCCTGTTTTCAAATTTACAATCCCTGACGGGGCAATGACCCAGTAAGCAAGGTAAGCAAGAGTTTACTTACTAATCTGCAGTGAACAATTTCCCATGGATTTCACCACATCAAAAATGATCTTGTAAGCAAGGTAAGCACCATGCTTACCTTGCCTATTGGATAATCTGCCTCTGGTTTGTTGAAACGTCTCAATTCCTGGAGCCTTGTTTTAAGCCAATGCTTTCAGCGCAGCTTGGACTTCTTCCTTCAGTACCATCGGTTCTTAATCATATGCTACCAATAAAATGGTTGGACGTCGACTAATTCTTTTTGGTACAGTGACTGTGTGTTCCTTTCATCTTCTTTTGATGCTTCCTGTGTCGTTCAATATTTTGCCCACAGAATCCTTCAATATTGCAACTCGAGGCTTGAATTTTTTCTTCAGTTCTTTCATCTTGAGAAATGCCGAGCATGTTTTTCCCTTTTGGTTTCATAACTCCAGGTCTTTGCACAATTTTATTATAATACTTTACTATGTCTTCTCAAGCTGTCCTTTGAAATCTTCTGTTCAGCTATTTTACTTCATCATTTCTTCCATTCACTTTAGCTACTCTGCATTCCGGAGCAAGTTTCAGAGTCTCTTCTGACATCCATTTTTGTCTTTTCTTTCCTGTCTTTTTAATGACCTTTTGCTTTCTTCATGTATGATGACCATGATGTTATCCCACAACTCTTCTTGTCTTCGGTCATTAGTGTTCAATACGTCAAATCTATTCTACAGATGATCTCTAAATTCAGATGGGATATATTCAAGGTTGTGTTTTGTTTTAATTTTCTTCGGCTTCAACTTGAACTTGCATATGAGCAATTGATAAGTCTGTTCCACAGTCAGCCCCTGGCCTTGTTCTGACTGATGATATTGAGCTTCTCCATTGTCTCTTTCATATATGTAGTCAATTTGATTTCTGTGTATTCCATCTGGTAAGGTCTACATGTGCAATTGCTGTTTATATTGTTGAAAAAAAGTATTTCCAGTGAATAAGTCATTGGTCTTGCAAAATTCTATCATGCAATCTCTAGTGTCGTTTCTATCACCAAAGCCATATTCTTCAATGACTGATCCTTCTTCTTTGTTTCCAACTTTCCCATTCCAATCACCAGTAATTATCAATGCATCCTGATTGCATGTTTAATCTATTTCAGACCACAGAAGTTGGTAAAAATCTTCAATTTCTTCACCTTAGTGGTTGGTGCATAAACTTGAATAGTAGTCATATTAACTGGTCTTCCTTATAGGCTTATGGATATTATCCTATCACTGACAGCGTTGTACTTCAGGATAGATCTTGAAATGTTCTTTTTGACCATGAATGTAACGCCCTTCCTCTTCAATTTTTCATTCCTGGCATAGTAAACCATATGATTGTCCAATTCAAAATGGCCAATACCAGTCTATTTCAGCTCACTAATGCTTAGGATACCTTCAAGCATTCCATTTCATTTTTGACAAATTCCCATTTTCCTAGACTCATACTTCATATATTCCATGTTCCAATTATTAATGGATGTTTGCAGCTGTTTCTTCTCTTTTTGAGTCAGTGCCACATCAGCAAATGAAAGTCCCGAATGCTCGACTCCATTCACGTCATTAAGGTCAACTCTACTCTGAGGTGGCAGATATCTTCCCCAGTCATATTTTGAGTGCCTCCCAACCTGGGGTGCTCATCTTCCGGCACTATATCAGACATTGTTCTGCTGCTATTCATATGGTTTTCACTGGCCAATTTTTTTAGCAGTAGATCACCAGGTCCTTCTTCCTAGTCTGTCTTAGTCTGGAAGCTTCACTGAAACCTGTCCACCATGGGTGACCCTGCTTGTATTTGAAATACCAGTGGCATAGCTTCCAGCATCATAGCAACACGCAGGCCACCACAGTATGACAAACTGACAGACAAGTGGTGGAAATAAACCAATGGAGGAAATAAATAACCATAATATAGTCCTGCCAGGGAGGACAATTAAAAGGAACTTTTTGTTCTGTTCAGAGCAAGACAAAGAAAGAAGACACCTGGCCTGCCTGCGGGAGGCTCTGAGGGAGGAATGCAGGGAAGGAATGCCTGGTGGAAGGTGGGGCAGACAGGGAGAGAGTGGTGTGGGTGAGCATTACCAGGGAGGAACTAGCTCCTAGCTAGTTCAAGATGGGTTGAAGAGTTCGTAAACAAGTGCCTGGCTCCTGGAAATAAGCTTAGGTACTTTGGCCTGGACTAATTATACCCTAGGCTACTGAGAAATGGGACTCTGAGCCACTGCCAAGAGCCTCTGAAAAATTACAAGGAAGATGAGAGTGGAGCTGGGAGATTGGAGAGGGTTAAAAGGTCATTTCCATTTTTGAAAGGGAAGAAGATGGAAATTTAAACCTCGGGCCAGAGGGCTGAGAGAAATTAAAGGGGTGATTTTGGAACCCCCGAGAAAAGAAAGCAATGATTTCTGGGAGCCCAAGGGGGTGAATCAGCCACAGGTCCTGACCAACCTCAGCTCCCTCTAAGACAGGGTTGCTAGGATCAGAGGGTGTAGTGATAGGCACAGAGACTCTGGGTTCAGCAAGTCATCTAACAGACTTCTTGGTATATTCTTATACCTTGGTATATCCTTGGTATGTTGTTGTTGTTAGGTGCTGCTGAGTTGGTTCCAACTCATAGTGATCCTAGGTACAACAGAACGAAACACTGCCTGGTCCTGTGCCATCCTCACAATCGTTGCTGTTTGAACCCCTTGTTGCAGTCACTGTGTCAGTCCATCTTGTTGAGGGTCTTCCTCTTTTTTGCTGATCCTCTACTTCACCAAGCATGATGTCCTTCTCCAGGGACCGGTCCCTCCTGATAACATGTTCAAAGTACGTGAGACCAAGTCTCACCATCCTAGCTTCTAAGGAACATTCTGGCTGTACTTCTTCCAAGACAGATTTGTTCATTGTGTCTTGGTATATCCTTAACTAAAGACGGAAAAATATGAAGTAAATGCTAGTACTATTAGGTCAGACAGGAGCAGATTGAATTATTAGAGCCCAAGAATCTGTGGGTTGATGTCAAGGTTAAGGGATGTCTCTAGGTCTGTGTAGAAAGGCTCTCTCCTATTCAACATTTTAATCAATTGTTAGGGATTAGAGATGCAACATTGTATTGGTTTCCTAGGGCTGCCACAATAAATTACCACAAATTTGGTGGCTTAAAACAGCAGAAATTTATACTCTCATAGTTTTGGAGGCCAGATATCTGAAACTAAGGTGTTGACAGGTGGGGGTTTTTTGGAGATACTGAGGGAGAATCTGTCCCATGACTCTCTCCTAGCTTCTGGTGATTGCTGGCAACCCTTATCATTCCTTGGCTTATAGCTGCATCACTCCTACCCATGCCTCTGCTGTCACACGGCCTTCTTCCTTGAGTGCCTGTGTCTCTGATCTCTTCCTCCTTTCTCTTACAAGGACACCAGTCATTAGATTTAGGGATTTCAGATCCAGAATGATTTCATCTCAAGATCCTTAACTTAGTCACCTCCACAAAGACACTCTTTCCAAATAAGATCACATTCACAGGTACAAGGGGCTAAGACTTGGACATATCTTTTTGAGTGACACAATTCAACTCACTACAAGTAGAAAACAAGAAAGATATACCCTGCCCTCAAGAAGTTCATAAATAGGATGATCTAGCACTCGGCTGCAAACTGAGAGGTTGGTGGTTTGAACCCACCCAGCTGCTTCACAGAAGAAAAGCCTGGCGATTTGCTCCCGTAAAGATTACAGCCTATAAAGCCCATGGGGCAGTTCTACTCTGTCACATGAGGTCACAATGAGTCAAAACTGACTCAACGGCATCCAACAATAAAAACAACATTCATTTATCAGAGGAAATTGTATATTTGTGCTTGTATGTGTGTGTGAATTTTAAGGAAATTTAACTGTTTCCTTTACCTCATCAAGTGAGGTATAGATAACCTGTCAATTAAATGGTTGAAATGACTATGTTGCTTCACAGGTGGAATATGCTGCAAACCTCTGCACACAGGTAGAGCCCAGCAATGACCCAGAGCAGGGTGATTGGGTAATTGTTACATGCAGTTGAGGGGAGGGTAACTCCCCACCTCCCCTGCCCCCGCCAAAACTAGGGCTGAGGATGCTCACTCACTGCAGTAGACACTGCTGACTGCCACCCAGCAGCCATTCCTTGCTTCTTTCTTCCTAAAAGCACTAGGATCCCCCTCACCTGCCCCCAGTTTCCATCTGTCTTCCTTGCATCCATGTGCCTCAGAGAAAGTTGACCTGGACTTACCCTGACTGGCCTAAGGATAAGCCTATTCCCCTTAAGAGTGATTGGTTCAGGAAAGAGCGTGTGACCCAATCTAACCAATGAGCTGGGGAGAAGTCCAGGGATGGGGGAAGGGTTACTTCTGGGAAAAGTTTTCTTGCTTTCTAAAAGAAAGCCACAGTGTATCAGTTAGGAATGTTTTTATCAGCAAGTAACAGAACCCTCACCACCACCACCACCACTACCACCACTACCACCCTGGCTAACAGTGGTTTAAAAATGAAGATAATTGATGATCTCAGAATACAAAAGTCTGGAGGTAGGTGGTACCTGGCATTTGGTTCAGTGGCTCAAATAATATTAGGATCAACATCTCTGTGAGTCTCTGAGTCTTCCTTTCATTGTCTCAAGAAGGCTGCCAAGAAGGCTGCCACTCCAGCCATTTTGTCCACCTTAAGGCAGGAAAAAAGGGGCTATGCCAGTGACAACTTGTCCCTTTTCTAACAAAAGCTTTCCCAGAAATCCCCAGTACTGTTTCACCTACATGCCATTGGTCAGGATCATGTCACATGGCCACTCCTAGCTGCAAAGCAGGCTGGGAAAGTGAGTTTTTTAGCTCTTCTTGCCTATAGACAAGATGGGAAAAGGAGAAGGGGGTTAGGAACAGGGGACCAGGTTAGCTACACATGGACATTCTCTCTAATTCCAGATATCTCAACGTCTGCTGCTGCTGCCATCTTGGTTTTAGCCTGAGGTTGGCACAAACACTGAGAAGGCCAGCACAGAAGGAAAGAAGGAAACTGCACCAAAGACTGGCAGCCCAAATAAAAGTGGGCAAAGTATATGAAGACAAAATCTACAGAAAAGGAAAAACAAGTGGCCCTTAAACATATGAAAAGATGCTCAATCTCACTCATAATAAGAAAAATTAAAATTGAAATAACACTATGATACCACTTTTCACCTATCAGATTGGCAAAAACCAAATGTTTGCCAACACTTTCTGTTGGTAAGGCTGTGGGGAAATAAGTACTCTCATATATGAAGGGCAAAATGGCACATCCCCCTAGGGAGGGCAAAGAATGAACATGTGAACAAATGAACTGGGATTTTTGTGTCCTCACTGAGATGCCATATCAACTGGACATGTGAACATATGGATGGAAATCCCACCCTCCCAAAGAACTTCATATTAAATAAGCATCCTCACTGATTAAATCATTTTGAGTAGGGTAGGTAGTGCAAATGGTTAACACACTTGGTTGCGAACTGAAAGGTTGGTGGTTCAAGTCTACCCAGAGCACATTGGAAGAAAGGCCATTGAAAACCCTATGGAGTTCAGTTCTACTCTGACACATATGGGGTCTCTATGAGTCACAGTCTACTTGGAGGCAACTATTTTTTGTTTTTCTGTTACCTAGAACCAAAAGTATACCAATGATGCCCCTGCCCTCCCACCATGAGCCCAGGAGCAAAGTCTTTCTGTCCAGAAGCCAGATCACCCTGTCTAAGTGGGTCATCCAGCAACCAGCCAAGTCCAAACAGGTACAGGTCAAAAGCTGAGATCATCACTGACAGCAGAATCCCTCCCAGAGAATGGGCCGTGAGCCATTTCTAAAGCAGTGAGTAGGTAGATGCCTTGGGGTATATTTAATCCTTGTGGTCATGGAGGGGGCTGCCTCTGGAGTAGTTAAAGGTCTTGATGTGCTTCTTGGCTCAAGTAGATACATGAGACTAAATGGGTAGCTCCTGTCCAGAGGAGAGATGAGAAGGCAGAGAGGATCAGGAGCTGGTTGAATGGACAAGGGAAATCAGGGGTGGAAAGGAAGAGTGTGCTGTCACAGTGTAGGGAGAGCAATTAGGGTTAATAACAATGTATGTATAAATTTTTGTATGAGAGACTAACTTGAATTGTAAACTTTCACTTAACATACAACAATTAAAAGAAAAAAAGGCATGGTGTAATCCAAATGTATTGGAATGACTTGGAATGTAGGGTGGCAAGATGTCTGCTTCAGGCTTTCTTGAGCTGATGTCCTTAGCTATTTGGTCCATCTGATTTTCTTTAGTTCAGTTTCTTATTCACTGAGCCGCTTTCTAGTTCCCGCATATTTCCAAACTGGGTAATAATTGCCTATCCCATTATTAATTAATAAATTGGCATTCTGTTTGTCTTTTGAAAAATTAGTAGTGAATATTAAACATGCTCAGTGGTATCCCCCAACCCCTGCACCCAACATTCCTTACTTGTGACTTTCCCGGTCTGCAGTGTGGTTAAAAACAATTGGCTCCTGCCCTCAAGTTACACTGCTTCATGTACTGCATTTCACAATCCATGCCCTCCATACTGAACCTAATCACCAGGGCAATCATCCATGCCAAACACTGTCAGAGGGGACGGCTGCCACGTGTAGTATACTTCAGCCCTGTCTATGTGTAGGGCCTGCACCAACCCTGCCCACATGTTCTCCGCAGTGAGAGTAAGAACTCTGGGGTTGGGAGTCCCTGTGGCTCTGGGTATCCAAAGGACTTGGTTAAGTCCCTTCTAAGATGGAGGCAGGATAAAAGCATAGCCAGCAGGACCTCCCTGAGGGGTAGGGGTACTCTGACATCCCCAGGCAGCCTTAGGTCTACTAGAGCCAAGAAGAGTTGTACAAGTAGGCCAGGTATCCTTGGTGGTAGTTCATGTATGAGCCTGTGTGGCAGCCAAATGGTGGTAGCAGGAAGGTGGGGAGGAGTTTGAGGTCTTTGGCAAGGGCAGAAGAGCAAAGGGGGTTCCGGGTTGGCCACGGTGCCTTGGGGCATAAATAGTTGCATCTCCAAAAGATGTGTAGATGCTGTCCCCCTCCTAAACATCTCTCCAGCCCCCAGAAGGCCTCAGTCTGTGGGCCTGGCACTCTTCCAGACCCCTGTCAAGTCGTATTTCCAGGGAGGTAGGTTCCTGCCATCGGCCTCCCTCCCACTCAGATTACTGCTCTCAGCACGTGTATGTTTAGTTTCTACTCTGTTAGTTTGTCATTGTCTAAAGATCGTGCCGTATGTGTACGCCGTGTCTAAGGTGGCTAGAAGCCCCTGAGATCAGGATCTGTCTTCCAGTGTTTTGAATCACCACCCTCCTCCTCCACAACCACCACCACCAACCACAGCCAGCACCTAATACAGGGCATTACGTCACACAGGCAAGAAGGCTTGCTGATGAGTTGACGTCACAGACGCTCAGAGGTTTGCCCTCACTATAAACAAACCCCACAGAGGTGAAAAACCAAGTTTTCAAAGCTGAGGAATGCGTAGAGAGGTGCTCTTTAGCTTTTCAGTCCATTTAACCATAGGTGGCGCAAATGGTTTGTGCTCAACTACTAACCGAAAGGTTGGCAGTTTCAACCCACCCAGCAACACCATGGAAGAAAGGTCTGGTGACCAGCTTCCATAAAAATTACAACCAAGAAAACCCTATGGAGCTCAGTTCTACTTTGTAACCCATGGGGCTGGCATGAGTCGGGAATCCATTCAATGGCAACAGGTTTGGTTCCGTTTTTTGTTATCTGTCTGCCCTGATAGGGCTGTTAGAGTTACAAAAGAAGTGGAAGGCATGGTCCTTATCCTCAAGCAACATGTTTAACTAGAAAGACTCTCCACAGAACTGGCAAACAACTACAACAACAATTCTCTCAGACTTCACATCCTACTGACCTAGCAGATACATGTTAAAATAAATTGGAGTCAGAAAAGTGCTGCTTTGACTTCGGAAAATCTAAAAAGTCTTTTCCAAAAGTCTTTACCAAGAGATTCCTTGAGATAGCAGCTTCCTCTCGTATAGCTTGAATGATTCATTTGTGTTTTCAGCTTTTCAAAAATATATTTTCTTATTGTTGTAGTCTAGATGAAGTTTACATTACAAGTTAGTCTCCCATACGTATATTGTTATGTGACCCTAATTGCTCACCCCATTCTACGACAGCACACTCCTCCTTTCCACCCCTGATTTCCTGTGTGCAGTCAACCAGCTCCTAACCCTCTCTGCCTTCCCATCTCACCTCTGGACAAAAGCTGCCCCTTTGGTCTCTTGTATCTACTGGAGCTAAGAGGCACACTCTTCACAAGTATCACTTTATGTCCCACAGTCCAGTCCAATCCCTGTCTGAAGAGTTGGCCTCAGAAATTGTTTTCGTTCTGGGCTGATAGAGAATCCAGGGGCCATGCTTTCCGGGGTGCCTCCAGTCTCAGACCATTAAGTCTGGTCTTCTTACTAGAATTTGAGTTCTGCACCTCACCTTTCTCCTGCTCCATCGGGGACTCTCTGTTGTGTTCCCTGTCAGGGCGGCCATTGGTGGTAGCCGGGCACCACCTAGTTCTGGTCTCAGGCTGATGAAGTCTCTGGTTTATGTGGCCCTTTCTGTCTCTTGGGCTAATACTTTCCTTGTGTTTTTGGTGTTATTCATTCTCCTTTACTCTAGATGGTTGGGACAAATTGATGCATCTTAGATGGCCGCTTGCAAGCTTTTAAGACCCCAGACGCCACTCACCAAAGTAGGATGCAGAACATTTTCTTAATGTCCCCAGACCCCTACCCCTGCTACTCTGTCTCTCACAGTATTTGATTGTATTTAGGAAACTTCTTAGCTTTGGTTTAGTCCAGTTGTGCTGACTTCCCCTGTATTGTGTTCTGTCCTTCCCTTCGCCTAAGATGATTCTTATCTACTATCTAGTTAGTAAATAACCCTCACCCTCCCTCCCCACCCTTGTAACCATCAAAGAATGTTTTCTTCTGTGTTTAAACCTTTTCTTGAGTTCTTATAATAGTGGTCTTATACAATATTTGTCCTTCTGTGACTGACCAGATTCACTCAGCATAATAAGTTCCAGCTTCCACCATGTTATACGATGTTTCATGGCTTCATCCTTGTTCTTTATCGCTTTTTTTTTTTTTTTTTTTTAAATAAAAAGGAAAGGTGCAAATTCTTGGTCTCCCATAAGGCCAAGGTGCTAGGTAGCCCCTGGCCACGAGGGGGCATGGTCTCCCTGGTCCTGGGCTATGATGGTATGGTGACTTCAGCCGAGCCCAGCCTTGGTGTAGTGGGAGACTTCAACCTCCTTCCTGTAGCCCAGGTCCAGGGGTTCTTATAGACTCCAGACCTCTTCTATTCTGGCAGCTCCTGTAGGGGGTATACATCCAGGGTTCAAAAGGCCATGAGCAGTCAGGCTGGGGAGTAGGTCATGTTTAAATTACACACTGGGCAGGAGTGCTGTGCTGGCAGCTTCCCCCAGGAGCCAGGAGGGCGGGTGGCGTCTGGAGCATGACCTTGGTTGGCTGTTGTGCTGGTTAGGGTGCTGCATGGAGCCTGGCTGGCAAGGCTGAGAGAGTGTAGGCGTGGCAACCACAACAGAGATGGGGCCACATGGGCCTGTGGGATCCACTTTGCCCAGTCAGTTCCTCCCAGCCCTGCCAGGATTGAGACTTCATAGAGCAGCACAGACAAAGTCCACACTTGTCAGCAAGGTCCACTGCGGTCAAATGCCAATCTCCCTTCCTTCTCCTCTTGACTTCTCTAAAAGTAGCTCGTCTGCAGCCCAGCTGAATGACAAGCTCACTCCCAAGATAACTTGTACTTTTCTTCATTCTTTCACTAGTCGTAGGTGCAGTAAACATTTACTGAGAAGCGAGGATGGAGCGACTTCATCTTGCTTACTTTGGACACATCATCAGGGGGGACCAATTGCTGGAGAAGGACTTCATGCTTTGTTCAATAGTTGTTGCTGTCATTGGGTGCAGTCGGGTCATTTCCAACTCACAGCAACTCCATGTGACAGAGTAGAACTGCCCCATGGGGTTTTCTAGGCGATCACCCAGTCTTTCTCCCACAGAGCAACTGGGTGAGTTCAAACCACTAAACTTTCAGTTAGCGGCCAAATGTTCTAGCTGTTGCACCACCAGGGCTCCTTAATTAAGTAGAAGGTCAGAGAAAAGAAGGTAGACCCCCATTGAGATGATTGACACAGTAGCTGCAACAATGGGCTCAAACATAACAACGATTGTGAGAGTGACACAGGACTGAACAATGTCTCATTCTGTTATAATAAGGTCACTATGAGTCCGAGCCGACTCAAGGGCATTTAACAACACCCAGAGCCAGGCATTATGGTAGGTACTGGAGATACAAGGCTTTGCCTGCGCCTTCATGGACACTAGTCTTATGCCTCCACGTTCAATTCATGCTCTTCCTTTTGTGGAAAGCTCTCTCTACCCCTCTCTGCCTGGCCAGATTTTACCTGCCCTTCAGTGACCTCTTGAAGCCTCACCAGCTCTAGGAAGTTCCCCCTGATTACTCCTAAGTGAAGAAAGGGATCGTGACTTTCTCGTTCATCGTTTTATCCTAAGTTGCCTGATACTGTGCCTAGCACATGTTGGGGACTTAATAAAGATTTGTTGACTGAATGAATGATCTCCTCTGTGTCTGACTTCACAGCCTGGCTGGTCTAAAACTTTCACTTGGCAAAGCATCAGGTCCTGCCTATGACATCTCTCCTACTGAGCTGTTGCATTTATTACTACTCAATGCTTGGTGGTTAGGTTAGACAGGCTCTTGAGTTTCAAGGGACAGAAAGGATTTTATTGGCTCATTTAACCACACCACAGGAAGGGCAGGAGGGGTTGAGCTTGTCTTAAGGACATCAGGAACATGGGAGTATAATGCTGTCAGGACACTGCCTCTCATACTGGCTTCTCGCTTTAACGTCTTCATCTCCTTCTACTGCAAACAGGCTTTCTCCTCCCAGAAAATGGCTGTCAGCTGGTGTGGATTCAGATCCTTCCAGTTCAGCAATCCAAGAATAGGATTTTCTCCTCCAACTTCAATTTAACAGTTCTGGTAAAATCTCTGATGTTATTGTTGTTAGCTGCCGCCCAGTCAGCCAACTTTTAGTGACCCCATATACCATGGGATCAGACCTTTGTGATCCACAGAGTTTTCATTGACTAATTTTCAGAAGTAGATTGCCAGGACTTTCTTCCTGTCCATCTTAGTCTGGAAGCTCCACTGAAACCTGTTCAGCATCATAGTAACCCGCAGACCTCCATTGACAGACAAGTGGTGCCTGCACTTTTGAGGTGCATTGACTGGGAATCAAACCTGGGTCTCCCATATGGAAGCTGAGAATTCTACCTCTGAACCACCACTTCCCTCTAAAAGCTCTGATAGGCCTGGTTTTTTCTGGGTCATGTGCCCTTCTCTTGGACCAGCCACTGTGGCCAAAGGCAGCAATGTAGGATAGTTGGCAGCCCCTACTTGAATCAGAGAGTTGGACTAGAGAAGGAGAAGTTGATTCTCAAAAAGGTGGATGAGAGAAATAGACATGGCCATCAGGGAAGAGCTGCGAGTGGGGCCACCGCCCTGATGTATATCTGTAACAGTGGTGGCATTTGTTCTCACGTTTTTGGGGGCAGGGACCATATGTGCACATTGTGCCTTTGCTGATAACAAGAACTTGATAAATGTTGGCTAATTTAAAGAAAAAAGGGCTTTTTTTGAGCTGAAATCACAGGTGGATCTTCTCTAGAATTTACATGAGCCTATGGAGTCCCTGGGTGGTGCAAATGGTTAACCACAAGGCTGGAGGTTCAAGTCCACCCAGAGGCACCTCGGAAGAAAGGCATGGTGATTTACTTCCAGAAAACCAGCCATTGAAAAGGAGCACAGTTCTACTCTGACACACATGGGGTCGCCATGAGTCGGAGTTGATAGCAACTGTTTTGGTTTTCTTTTTTTTTTTTCAGGTTTATGACTGTCCATCTTGTTGCCACTGCTATGCGTGGGGCCATTTGTCTTGTCTCCAGGTGTGGAACTAGGGAGAATACTGCAGCCCTGCTGACTTGAGCTGTCTCTTCTGTTTCCTTCCTGAGGAAATCTTCTGAGCTCCGCAGTGTGAGTAATGCTGGCTTTTTGTCTCAAATGGGGAATAGCTTTAAGACTGGTCTTTCTATTTGCATTTCTTTGTTTATTTTGGCAGAAAGCAAAGAGGGCATTTCTGTCCAGTGGCATCTTCCTTGGATATTCTTGGGAGTGAGGTCATTTCAAAAAAAGAGGCACTTCTCTTAAAAGAGCTTCAGGCTTTCCAGAGTTCTGTTAAGTAATATTATTGTACCTGTTTACTTCATGAGGAAACTGAGGCTCAGAGACTAGGGCTCAGAGCTATGGGAAGTGTGGATTGGGATCCGTGTGCCAGAGGCTTTGTATACATTAAATCACTTAATCTGCACAGCAGCCCTTTGCACAGCGGTCAGATGACAGGCTTGCTGAAATTTAAATGCCTTGCCCAAGGTCACAGAGGCAGGCAGGACTGGGATTGTTGTTTCCAAAGCCCATGTTATTTTTACTTCCTTCCACCATGTGAGGTCCCTGGGTGGTACAAATTGTTTGCACTTCACAACTGTTAAAAATAATTACAACTCACTGAAACGTGAAGGTAAGGTTTATTCTGAGCAGTCATTCTATATGCATATATGCATTTGAGCAAATCGCACAAAGAAGCTAGGTACAAGGAAGCTTAGAAGAGAAGAGGAGGGAGAAATACAGAAGATTAACCACGGACTAATCTTAATATGATTGATTGAACCCTGCCTTCCCCCTTTACTGAGATCCACTGAGAGCTTACTTCTGGCCTGGCTGCTAAAAATGTGGCCCACCATCTACCTGCAGCCATGAGGCTTTTTGAGACTTAAATTAAGAGGTAATGGTTTGACAACTATCCTTTTCTAGCAGGATAAGACAAATTTATATTGCTATAGAGCAGTTTTTGGCAGACTTTTGCAGTTTGGGTCAGGCTTTTTATGGTTAATATTTGGTTTCCTGGATAAGAAAAACCTTAAAATCAAAGCAAGATGTCCGTTGTTAATTTTCCTATTCAACGCTGCTAACCTAAAGGTTGACTGTTCGAACCTATCCAGTAGCACCACAGAAGAAAGTCCTGGTGATCTGATTCTCTAAAGATTACAGCCAAGAAAATCCTATGGAGCAGTTCTACTTTGTAACCTATGGGGTCACCATGACGGCAATGGGTTTTTTGTTTGTTTTGTTTTCTACCATGTGACCTAGGACAGGTTACTTTATGTCTCTGTGCCTCAGTTTCCTAATCTGTATAATGAGGAAAGTAATCATACATACCTCCTGGGTTTGTTGTGAGGGTTAAATGAAACGACACCTGGCAGGTAGTAAGAGCTCCATAAGTGGACGCTGTTGTTGTTGTTTTTGTTATTATACTATGAGATCTCCCTCAGGGTCATGAGTTGGGCCACTCCCTGTTGTAGGAGAACCAGATCCCGTGGGAGCCCCTTCCTGGCCCAGGTGCTTGTGAGGCCCAGCCGCAGGTGGCTGGGAAAGTTTGCAACAGGTATAAAGGGAACAAAGGCTCCAGGTCCCCAGTTGAAGCTTTGCCTGGCTGAAGGCCCATTTCCTGCTGATCAAGTTGCTCTTGGCTGGTTGGGCTCATGGAGCTGAGCCCTCCTCTCTGCCCCTGCCAGCTGAAGGCTGAGGACTGTGGCCTTAGCCTGGTGACGCAGTTCAAGGCCCAGCCTGGGAAACACACTTCCTTTCTGGAGCCCAGTCCTAGGGGCTCTGACTGAAGCAAGAAGCCCTGGCCACTGGGAAGAACAATTCTGGGCCATCCTCCCAGTCTGTGGCTTCAGGGAGCCTCCTCCTACACTCCTCTGGGAAGGGGTGGTCATGGGGGTAGAGGCTGGGGCTCAGGGTCCCAAATGGGAGACCTGGGCTTGAATGCCAATCCCAGCACAGAGCGGTGGATGACTATCTCTCTGAGCCTCTGTTTTCCTAGTCTGTAGGTTCAGGAGGTTAGGCTGGTTCATGGATAAAGCTCTGGCAAGTCTAAAAATGCCTGGGACCCCCAATATGACCCAATATGACAGGAGATGAAACTTTGAACTCATTGGAGGGTGATCTGTGTACAACACAAACTAGATCATGTCTCTCTCCTCCTTACAACCCACCACAAGCCCTGGCCCACCTTTCTGCCCGCCCTCTCCTGCCACAGCTCCAAGTCGCCAGCCTTCTTTCTTTAAGTTCCTTGAACAGGCATTGGTTCCTGCCTCGGGGCCTTTGCACTCGCTGTCCCCATGTCCTGGAACACTTGGGACTCCAGGTATTCATGTGTCATTGTTCTTTGTCCTTCATGTCTTCGTGCTCACATGTGGCATCTCCAGTCACCCTGAACTAGTCCCTGCCTCGTCCTGCTCTGCCAACATGTTTCATTTAATTCAGATCACTTACCTCTCTCCAAAATGACCTCCTTTTATTTGTTTACCCTTTTATTGTCTGCCAGAATCTAAGCTCCATAAGACAGGGACCTCCTCTGTCTTTCTTCCCAGCTTCCAGAACTATGCCTGGCAGAGCAGGCCTCAGGGCTTCTCTATATGTCTCCCACCTACTAAGACCCATCTTTGAACCAGGGACTTGCCCACCTATCCCATCATGCCTCTTTGCACTGGGGCAAGGACTCGAGCTGCAGTGAAGTGGCTTTGTGGGTGTGAAACTCTTTAGATTTCCAAAACACTTGCATATGTGGTGCCTCATTTGCACCTCACAATAACCCTGTGAGACAGGCAGGGAAGGATCATCCAAACCAAAACGAAACCCATTGCCATCGAGTCTATTCTGACTCATAGCGACCCTGAAAGGACAGAATAGAACTGCCCCATAGGGTTTCCAAGGCTATGGATCCTCAAGGAAGCAGACTGCCACATCTTTCTCCCACGGAGCGGCTGTTGCATTTTGTTGTAGGGTAGAAACATCACAAAGTTGAGTAAAGCAAAAAGAAAGTTTTATTCGGCATATATTCAAAAAGGCAAAAGTGGGAAATGGACACCCATGCTGCCAGAGCCATGTCTGCCTGAGTCCAAGGAAATACCACAGAACAGACAACAGTGGGAAAACGGACAAGCATGCTGCCAGAGCCATGTCTCTCCGAGTCCAAGGAAATATCACAGAACAGACAAGAGTGGGAAAACGGACAAGTATGCTGCCACAGCCGTGTCTGCCCGAGTCCAAAGACCATTACAGAATAGACAAAACTGGGAAAACGGACACGCATGCTGCCACAGCCATGTCCAAAGAATAGTTACAGAGCCATCAGTGTATATTAACATTACAAATGGGCAAAACCATTGAAAGCTTAGCCTTTTCAGATTGGCTAGAAACTGTGATCCTACATTTTGAATTGTCTTTCTTAACAATCATTGGTACAGGTTTCAGTAATGACAGTCAGGAGGGTCTTCATTGGTCCAACAAATTTCTATTCACTAAATGCTGATAGAAAAAGGTAAGAGTGGAAAGTCTTTTGTGTTCTGTTTGATTGTCTTTATGTGAAAGTTTCCCTAAAAGATATTTTCCAAGATTATCTTAGCTATTGTCTTTATCCCTCAGGGCCCAGTTGATGTGTCCTTTTGAGTCCTTGTGAGCCCCTCTCCAGCTGGGTCACATTCTCTGTGCTCAAGGACAGGGAATAATGACTCTGATATTATTTCCTAAATCAGTTTGAACCACTGTTCTTTTGGTTAGCAGCCAAGAACTTTAACCACTGTGCCACCAGTGTTCCTTGAGCAGGATCATAAGCCTTGTTTTATAGACAGCAAAACTGAGGTACCCAGAGGTTTAAAAAGCTTGCCTAACAAGCAGCCATCCAAGGCATAACAAATGGTCTCTATTCACCTGGAGCAACAGAGGAAAAAGGAGAGTCAGGAATAAGAGGAAATGGAATATGTGTGACTAATTGCCTCCATGAATAACTGAGTTCTTTGCCATGAGATCAGAAGAACTGGATGGTGCCTGGCTACCATTACTGAACATTTTGATCAAAGATTCTATAGAAGAATCGTAATCAAAAGGGGAGAAATGTAGAACAGAATTTAAAATTTTCATGGACTCCAGACTTCCTGCAGCCATGGAAGCTGGGTGGACGTCTGAAACTATTGCTCTGAGATAAACTTTAAACCTTAAACCAAAAATATCCCTTGAAGTCATCTTAAAACCAAACAATAGTTTAGCTTAACTAGTAAAAAATGTCTGCCTTGAGCATTATGCTCTTTTAAGAACTATCTATATGGAATCAAGTTGACAACAGCAACTCAAAAGATTAGATAGGAACCTTAGGAAGTAGTAAGTTTGTGTTAATGGAGGAGGAACAACTCAGAAGAGGAGGGAGAGAATGGGTGCACAACTCAAAGAATTTAGTCAATGTCACTGAACTGTACATGTAAAAATGGTTGAGTTCGTGAATGTTTTGCTATGTATATTCTCAACAGCAACAACCACAAAATAAAAAGAAAAGAAACGAAGCTTGCCTAAGGGCATAGGTGTGATTTAGGAAATAATATCGGAGTCATTATTCCCTGTCCTTGAGCACAGAGAATGTGACCCAGCTGGAGACGGGCTCACAAGGACTCAAAAGGACACATCAACTGGGCCCTGAGGGATAAAGACAATAGCTGAGATAATCTTGGAAAATATCTTTTAGGGAAACTTTCACATAAAGACAATCAAACAGAACACAAAAGACTTTCCACTCTTACCTTTTTCTATTAGCATTTAGTGAACAGAAATTTGTTGGACCAATGAAGACCCTCCTGACTGTCATTACTGAAACCTGTACCAATGATTGTTAAGAAAGACAATCCAAAATGTAGGATCACAGTTTCTAGCCAATCTGAAAAGGCTAAGCTTTCGATGGTTTTGCCCATTTGTAATGTTAATATACACTGATGGCTCTGTAACTATTCTTTGGACATGGCTGTGGCAGCATGCCTGTCCGTTTTCCCAGTTTTGTCTATTCTGTAATGGTCTTTGGACTCGGGCAGACACGGCTGTGGCAGCATACTTGTCTGTTTTCCCACTCTTGTCTGTTCTGTGATATTTCCTTGGACTCGGAGAGACATGGCTCTGGCAGCATGCTTGTCTGTTTTCCCACTTTTGCCCCTTTGAATACATGCCGAATAAAACTTTCTTTTTGCTTTACCAAACTTTATCATGTTTTTGCCCTACAGCAGGCATCATAAGGTGAAGAACCAGAACTGGAACACAAGTGTTAGAAAGTACTTTCCAGGACCCCAAGGCAGACACAGGAATGTCTTAAAACAGAAAATCCATGTATCAGGCCCATTTTCCCATTAGGTCATCTTATAGACTTGCAGATATTCAGAAGTACTGCTTGGGTCACTGCCAACCAATTAACATTTCAAATCTTGCTGTGATTTACTCAAGGCACTAAAACTTATTAAAAGGGCAGGCGGGAGGAGGGGGAGTCACTGGGTGGTACAAACAATGAAGCACTTGGCTGCTAATGAAAATGTTGGTGGTTCGAATCCACCCAGAGGCACCTCAGGAGAAAGGCCTGATGATCTACTTCTGAAAAATCAGCCATCGAAAACCCTGTGGAGCACAGTTCTACTGTAACACACATGGGGCTACAGAGTCGGAGTAGACTTGATGGTAACTGGTTTTGTGGGGAAAGTAGAGTGGTGGCACTCTGATTGTTGAGGTTCTTTTTCCCTCTAAATTTTTCTAAGGCTCTATGATATACGTGTTTCTTTTAAGTCTCATCCAGGGAAATTCTAAATTTCTTCCCCTCTTCTGAGGACTAAGAAGTACCAGTTTCTTCCCCATTCTTCTGCCATGGGCCAGGGTTACAGCTGTGCCTCTCAATGGCACACTACTTCACACCTAATTTTCATGTACGTGAGACTCAGAGAGATGAAGGGACTTGCCCACACAGCAAAGTGGCAAAAGCAGGCCTAGAACTCAGCTGGTCTGAATCCAAGCAGGATGTTCTTCCCACTATGCTCATCTGGATTTGAATTCACTTCCAGCGGTGTGGAAGACGGAGTTCTTCATGGCAAAAATTGTTAAAATCATAACGCTGTCCTTAGATCCCTTTAATAAGCTCTTTAAGGGTTTATTAAAACCTGCTAGATATTCCAGCTGGAGAGAGAGAAGCTACTGACTGCACCCATATGATGGAATAAGGGCAGCTCCTTCAAATGAGGGCATATATCTTTACTTATTGGGATCTTTGTAAATATGTGCCTATGTATGTGTGCAGACATACATAGAGAAAGTCTGGAAGAATACGCTCCAACATGCCTATAGCAGCATCTCTGAGGATGGCACTGGGGGTGATTTTCACTCTCTTCTTTATACTTTTTGGTATCGTGAGTTTTTTTGGTGTTTTTTTTTTTTTTTTTTTTAGTTTTTTTGGTTTTACAATGAACAAGCATTTCCTTTATAATCAGAAAAAAAGTAGCAAAGCCATTTTTATTTTGAAATGGAATTGAAAAAAGCCACTGAATAGAAATAAGAGAGTGATTGTTGTTTTTAGCTGCCGTTGAGTTGGCTCCCAACTCATGGTGACCCCACGCACAACAGAACAAAATGCTGCCCATTCCTGCAGATTTAACTACTGTGATCCATAGAGTTTTCAGTGGTTGACTTTCAGAAGTAAATCACCAGTCCTTTCTTCTTACTCCAGAAACTGCTCTAAAACCTGTTCAGCATCATAGCAACACACAAGCCTCTACTGACAGAGGGCCAGGAATTGAACCCAGGTCTCCCACATAGAAGGTGAGAATTCTGCCACCGAACCGCCACTGCCTCCTCTCTCAAGGAAGTGGAAAGTTGTCCTGATACATGTATGTTACCAATGTTTTCAGCCAAATTGCTCTTGGGCTGTTATGCAGGTAGAATCTGTGTTAGCTACTAAAGACCCTCTACTTGGGGGGCACTCACAATACCAAGGTAATGGAGGACTCATGAGACATCCTCCAATGAATGAAGCCAAAAATTATAATCCTCTTGGCACCCTCTTGGAAGAACTCTAATCTTTCTCAGGATCCTCATGATTAATGTTACAAGCCCTTCCCAAAGATTGTGTGGCAGTGCTGGGAGAAAAACCTAGAAGTGAAAGGACTTGTTTAAGGATGATCGCCAGTGAGTCAGAGCTAATTCAGAACTCTGGAGTTTCCAGCCTGTTTAACTTTATCTGACTGAACCTATGAGTCAGGGGCCATCCAGCCTGGGGTTGTGCGTACGTGCTTCCCTGCCCTGCTCTTCCGGCCCACTCCCAGCCTTCACGCGTGCACCCGGAGACACGCACAAGCCTCCTCATTCGTGTATCCTGGGAAGGGTGCAAGTATGCTTGGCTTATTCATTCATCCACAGGGAGGTGTGCACAGCCCTTATGAGCGTTAAGACTAGGCTGTGAACTGCCAGATATGAACCAAAAAAAGAAAAATAAATATCGATGCTTCTTTCTCATAAATGCTTCAACAGTCTAGCTATAGCTTAAAGCATGCATTTTGTAAATAATCAGAAACCACCTAAAACCTGTTGCCATCAAGTCAATTCAGACTCATGTTGTTGTTAGGGCCATCAAGGTAGTTCCGACTCATAGCATCCCTATGTACAACAGAAGGAAACACTGCCTGGTCCTGTGTCATCCTCACAATGGTTGCTGTGCTTGAGCCCATTGTTGCAGCCACTGTGTCAATCCATCTCGTGGAGAGTATTCCTATAAAACAACCTACAGGACTATTAATAGTGGTCCGCTGTAATACGTTATGGTATATCCAGAGAATGGAATACTATGCCACTATTTAAAAAATAAAGCAGATCTATATAAAGTGACATGGAAAACTGTCAGTTTTAAGACTAAGAGGGAAGTTCCATAGTAGGTGTATATATTGCGGAATCCCTGGGTGGTGCAAACAGTTAATGTGCTCAGCTGCTAACCAAAATGTTGGAGGTTCAAGTCCACCCAGAGGTGCCTCAGGAGAAAGGCCTGGCCATCTACAGGCAGTCCCTGGGTTATGAGTGTCCAACTTACACACAACCATAGTTACAAACCAACCCCTGTTGTAAAAATGGCTTGGTGAAGGCATCTGACCACCTCATCTAACTTCACAAGAGAAGAATCATTATCAGCATCAACAGCCCAAGGCTGATTCCTATGAGGCAGAGGTCAGACATACCTCCTCACTCCAAACTTTTTACCAATTCTGACACCAGCCATCCCTCCCACAACACTCTACTTCTCTGCTGGGTTCAAAAATTTGTTGCAATGGCCACACAGATCATACTCTTATGGGGCTTGTTAAGGAAGTAACAGGTTACAATTCAGGTTCCGGAATGCTCAGGATACAGTTCTTCAATCAGGACAGTCTCTTCTCAGCTGTGCCTCAGGCACACCTCTCCTTGGCCCTCAGCCCTTCGGCCTCTTGGGCTGGGCCCTGCCCTGCTTGGGCAAGTGTCACAAAGCTCTTTTAGCTCTGCCGGTAAGTGCCACAGAGGCCAGTAAGCCCCTGCCCAAAGGTGCTCAGCTCTCTTGCTCCCTAGGCTGGTAAGTCTAGCTCTACTGCCAAGTGCCTAGAAACACCTCACTCTGCCAAGAAGGTGCTCAGCTTTCTCAAACAGTCTCCTTCAGTCTCCAGGTTCTGCTGCCTCTGCTGCTGCCATTTCTCTGCTGCTGCTTCTCATTGTCTGTCACCATCTCAGGAGTTACTGCTCTCTCTCTCTGTCTCCTGCGTCTAGGAGGTTCTCAGCACAGGGATCCCACGTCCAAAGGACATAGGTGCACCACTCCTAGCTCTTCTTTCTTGGTTGTCATGAGGTCCCCTCTTTCTGCCTCTGGAATGGCTCGTTTTAAGCCTAGTGGGATGGCAAAGCTAACCAATCCCTTCATTAGGATTCCATACACCTTATTTGCATGACCTCATCCCCAGAAGGGTGCCGTGCACCTTATCTGTACTATTAGCAAGCCTTCTAATCTCCTTGTTGGGCCACAAGCACCTTATTTGCATAACCCCACCCAATTGTTTGGTGGGAGTTACAAGACCATGGAGGGAAAGGCCGCATAAAAGCAATCCATTGCACAGCACCATAAAGCCTATCAGGAAAAAACTGACTCAGTGTTTGGCCCCCAGGCTCCCCCAGGGGCTGTACTCTCCCATGTGCGCAGGTGCTGCAGTGGGCCCTCGGATGGCTGCTGGAGGTGGCTGGCGGGCTCCTGCTACTTGGTGCTTAGAGCCAGGGCCCGCAGCAGCCAGCGGAGAGACCACACGCACCCGCTTCCCTTGGAGCTAGAAAAGGGCCATCCCCACCATCCACATGTCCCAAAGCACCGCTGCTCCGCTCCATGAGGTGGGCCTGCAGGTGGCGGCAGCTGGCAGCCAGGACGTAGGCACCGTGCTGTACGTGTTCTCAGAGTCCAACCGGTCAGTGCACCAGATGGGCACACAGCCAGACCTCCACAGTGCCCCCTTACCCAGCTCCACCCCTCCCCATGCTGCCAGGCCCTCTGTGCTTTGCAGCCTGGGACCATCCCAGCACCTCTGTGGGCCTCTGTTTTCCCTACCTTACACATATGGGATTTCACTATTGCAGCAATTCTCGGCCTTTTGGTGGCTGGAAGGGATGGGGGCAGTCTCAAATTCCTGACCTCTATATGTCTATATGGTTTCCTGGGATCCATGGGGAACTTCTGACTCGGGTTTCCCTAAGTGTCCTCTTCCCAACTCTTGGTCCCTAGGCTTGCCCTTAGCACATCCTGAGGGGCACTTTCTCCCTTGCACCCAGAGGCAGGGGCCTCATAATTGGCGGGGGGTTGACAAGTTTAGTGAGGAAGTGATGGGAGAATGAGTCATGCCCCTAAGTCCCAACCCTCCCTGCCTCTTCTGAGGAGGGTTCAAAACCCAGCAGAAATGCGCCCAGTGCTACAATGGGGATTTTTTAGTTAGGAGTCTACAAAAAGGATCTAATTGATCTCAAACATTTTACAGGACGGAATCTTGTATTTTGGGTAATGTTTGCCCCGTAGGTATCTCTCCAACTGTGGAGAAGATAGTTACAATGGTTCATAATAACAAATGGGTGCTACTTCGTGACACGGATCAAAACATTATTATTATTATTACTCTATTATTATGTTAAAGATGTTTTAGTGTATCTGGAAGTGTTTCTTTAATGTTTTTTTTAAATGCGTAGAAAGGTACACTATATACTATACACCAAGGCAAACATTTGACTGACATTGGATGGAAACCGTACCTAACTGTTCCAACTTCCGTACGACTTTATTTCAAAGACAGACTCAGGAACAGAGCTTGTTCACAATACGGAGATTGCCTGCACTTCTGAAAAATCAGTCATTGAAAACCCTATGGAGCACAGTTCTACTCTGACACACATGAGGTCTCCATGAGTTGAAATTGTCTCAGTGGAAACTACTTTGCTTTGGTATATATTATGCTCTCATTTGTTTGACTGTGTATTATTACTTTTATTTTTTTATTATAAATGGATATATTCTCACCATAAAAAGGTTAGAAACACAGAAAAATTTAGAATAAGGTATGAAGCTCCCCATCACTGTCTTCATCAGTCAGAACAAGCTAGGTTATGCTGTGGTGACAAGCATACCTAAAAATCTCAGTGGCTTAAAACAACAAGTATTTATTTCTTGCTCTGCTTCATTTACATGGCTCAGCAGGGGCTCAGCTCATCGTACTCACCCAGGGTAATAGAAGCACTACCATCTAATGATGCTGCCATCAAAACATGAGGATTTGGAGTTTACCACTGCAGGAGAAGAAGGCATGAGAACTGCACACTGGCTCGCAAATGCTTCCGCCAGAGGGACACATGTCACTTCTCACATTACATTGGCCAAAGCAAGTCACACATGGCTACACCTACCTTCAATAGAGTTTGGAAGTACAACAGTGGCACCACTGGGGTGGGGGTGGGGTGCAGAGTGCATCCCCTGACACTGTCAGAGGGGGTGACACCAAAATAACCCGAGTTGTCAGTAAGTTGGTGTCACCCATCACCCAGTGCAGTAAGTCTTCACCACCCCCTGTCACTATCAGTCAGGGTGTGGCAGCCAGGCCACAGCGCCCACCATTTGGCAGAGAGAGGGGTCTCTGCCTTGGCCAATGGGAGAGGGGAAGGAGCTGTGTGGTAGGGGAAACAGGGCTGGGAGGGGTAGTGACATGCAGCACAGCACTCTGCCCTGTGGGGGGAGGGTGGGCTGATCCACCACGGGGAAGGGGTTCTCTGGCCAGCCCCACCCCCTTGTGGGGGAAAGGGGTGATACCATGAGTTACTGCACTGGGTGACACCAACCCTAGTGATGCCACTGAAGTATAAACCTCCCACATGCACGAAAACAGAACAGAGCTGAAAATATTGGTGAGTTCCCTCAGTGTCAACCACCCCACCGAAACCACCCTACACCCTAGAGGGCAGTTCACAATTTTGGGGATCTTTCCAGACCTTTTTGTTTACACTGATATTCATAATAATTTTACAATTATTTTTTAATATAACACAGGCTTTGGGGTCAGGTCTGGATTTGAATCCCAAAGACGTGATTTACCAGCCATGTCACCTTACACAAGTTGCTTTATCTCCTTAAGACTCAGTTTCTCATCTGTAAAATGTGGATAATACTAGTACCCACTTCTCAATGGTGAGAATTAAATGAGATGGTTTACGTTAACTACTCAATAAATAGTAGCTTACACAAGTAGTAATGTCTAACTAGGAAATAAAGACTGCTTGAGGGTAGCTGTTTAGAGGGCTGAAGGTGGGGTGTACAAAGTAATAAATGGAAAAAAATGCGCCTCTCCGTCTATCAGAGTCTTCTAGGGAGATTTCTGGTCCAGTTTCTTTTGCCTGTAATACTGCGGGGAAGAAAGGGACATGTTAATGGCCAAACAAAGCTAACTGGTGAGACTGAGCAGTGGTGGATCAAGCACAACAGCACCCATTCAGCAGGTCTGGACCCTCCTCCTTCCTACCCCTTGTCTCCCGCAGCTGAGTGTCCTATTGAAGAAGAGAGCCTTCCAGGTAAAGAAGGACCAGTCATCATATATAAATACTGTAAAACCTGAGAAAGCTGGGACCTGTGTAAGGCCTAAACCTGTCAGAGAAGGGAAACTCAAATATTTTCCACGAATAGAGAGCAATAGAAAAGTGGTAAGACTGCTCTCACTGTGTGATGTTTTAAGAAATAATAATTGTCAAAACATTTCTAGAGAACAATTTTCTATATATGTATGTGTATATATATATATATTTTTTACAAAGAACATCATGATTAACTGAGTAATAAAAGACAAAACCCAAAAAAACCAAACCCCTTGCTGTTGAGTCGATTCCGACTCATAGCGACCCTATAGGACAGAGAATTACTGCTCCATAGGGTTTCAAAGGAGACCTTTTGGTTAGCAGCCGAGCTCTTAACCACTGCGCCACAAAAGGGCTCCATAAAAGACAAAGTTTGTTTAAACGTGTACTTTTTATTATCTATCAATGTTCAAGGTCATCTGCTGGTAGGGGGCGCTGGGCACGGAACTAGGAGTCAGGAAGCCTTGGTTTATGCTCTGTGTGACCTTGGGCAAGCCACCTGGGGTGGGAGGTATTTGCACTCACTTTTTACAAGAGGGCACAGAAGTTCAGAAAGGACCCATAACATGCCCAAGATCCCATAGCTCAGGGGGCCAGAGCTGGGTTTTGAAGCCAGGTTTCCTGATTCTGGGTCCTGAGTCTGGGTCTACACTCCACCAGAGCACCTCCTCTCTGAGCTTCATCTCTAAAATGACGGGATTGTATGACAGTCCACAGGAAGCACCCCTGCTTCGTGTGTCCACTACTGGTGCATCCTCAGGCTTCAAGCATTTGCGGGGCGTGCCCTGTTTGTCGGATGCCAGCCTTCCCCCAGGCTGCTGGAACTCTAGGCTGGGGTTCCGAGAACTCTGAGGGCTTCAAGGCCTCAAGAGGGTGACGGTGGGCGTGCTCTCTGGCCAGTTGCCTGCAGAACCAGGCAAGAACTGCCCACGAGGGCTGGCTGGATGCCAGGAACTAGTTGTCTTTCCCTTTAAACAGACACAGGCTGTCTGTTGAGATTCTGGAAACTTCTGACCTTTTGCTGAGCATCTCAAGTGTTGTTAGGGAGGGCCTGAGGAGGTCCCTCCCTTTCAGTAAATGGTCTAACCCCTTCCACAGGCAGCTTAACACAGAGAGGATCAGTTTCCAGGGAACTAAAATGATTCCTTTGGCCTGTTTTAACTTGCCGGTTGGCTATAAAAGTATATCTTGCCTCGGGGTGGGGAAGAGACATTTAGTGCAGAGACCGCCTCGGTAGTTTTCTCATTTCCCAGATCCTCAGTTTCTAGGGCTGGAGGCCCTGGGCAGCCTGTTGAGGGCCCAGAGGGAGGGGAGGGGCTGAAAGGAGAACAAAGAAGGCAGCTCCCAACTCTGAGCAGAGGCCTTACTGGAGGACTGGGTAGGCCCTGCAAGACAGGGACTGCACCTTTGACTGAGAAAACCAAAAAGCCAAACACATTGCCTTTTAGTCAATTCCAACTCATAGAACTGCCCCACAGGGTTTCCAAGGAGCAGCTGGTTGATTTAAACCGCCAACCTTTTGGTTAGCAGCCAAGCTCTTAACCACTGTGCTACCAAGGCTCCCCTTTGACTGCTAAAATAATCTATGCCTTCATTCATCTAACAAAAGTTTATAGGGCACCTAAAGAAGGTCCCGAAGGAGCCCTAGAGGAGCAGTGTTTAAGTGTTCATTCACTAACTGAAAGGTCAGAGGTTCAAACCCAGTTCCAACACACACTCCAAGGGAGAAAGATGTGGCAGTCTGCTTGTAAAGATTACACAGTCTTGGAAACCCTATGAGGCAGTTCTACCCTGTCCTACAGAGTCGCTATGAATTGAAATTGACTTGACGGCAAGGAGTTTTTTTGGACAGAAGTTCCCTAGATTAGAGCCAAGAAAACATAAACGGAGCTCAGTTCTACTTTGTAACACATCGGGTCGCCGTGAGTTGGAATCAAGTTGATGGGTTTGGTTTTTGGTTTACTATGTGTCAGCTGGAGCCCTGGTTGCGCACTGGCTGCTAACCAAAAGGTCAGCAGTTTGAATCCACCAGCCGCTCCTTGGAAACCCTATGGGACAGTTCTACTCTGTCCTATACAGTCCCTATGAGCCAGAATCTACTAGATGGCAACGGGTTTTGGGTATATGTCAGCCAGGAGCCCTAGTGGTGCAGTGGTTAAATCAAAATGCCGTTCGATGGAACCCACAAGCTGCTGTGTGGGAGAAAGATGTGGTAGTCTGCTTCCATAAAGATTACAGTGTTGGCCATCTAAGATACATCAATTGGCCCCAACCCACGTGGAGCAAATGAGAATGAAGAACACCAAAGACACAAGGAAAATACCAGCCCCCCCTCCCCCCAAAAAAAGGACCACATAAACCAGAGACTCCGTCAGCCTGAGACCAGAAGAACCAGATGGTGCCCGGCTACCACCAATGACCACCCTGGCAGGGAACACAACAGAGAGTCCCTGATGGAGCGGGAGAAAAGTGGGGCACGGAACTCAAATTCTAGAAAAAAGACCAGACTTAATGGTCTGACTGAGACTGGAGGAATGCCGGAAGACATGGCTCCTGGACTCTCTGTTAACCCAGAACTAAAACCATTCCCGAAGTCAACTCTTCAGACAAAGATTGGGCTGGACTATAAGACTTAAATGATACTCGTGAAGAGTGTGCTTCTTAGTTCAAGTAGATACAGGAGACTAAATGGGCAGCTCCTGTCCGGAGAATGATAGGAGAAGGCAGAGAGAGTCAGGAGCTGGTTGAATGGACACGGGAAATCTGGAGTGGAAAGGAAGAGTGTGCTGTCACATTACAGGGAGAGCAGCTAGGGTCACATAACAATGTGTGTATAAATTTTTGTATGAGAAACTAACTTGATCTGTAAACTTTCACTTAAAGCATAATAAAAAATAAAAATAAAAAAGATTTCAGCCCTGGAAACCCTATGGGACAGTTCTACCTTGCCCTATAGTGTCACTATATTTGGAATCAACTCCACAGCAATGGGATGTGTCAGACACGTGCTAGGTATTGGAGACACAAACGATGAACGAAACCAGGTGGACATGCCCCAGACCATCATCGAGCGCTCGTTTTTGGGGGAAGCTGACCGTGATCAAAGAATCACAAGAGGATTGAGTGCTATGAAGGAGACATGAGCAGTGCTGAGACTGAAAGCCGGATTGTTGTTGTTAGCTGCTGTCCAGTTGGCCCCCGACTCACGGCAACCCCATGCAGAACAGAACAAAGTGTGCCCAGTGCTGGGCCAGCCTCAGGATCACTTGCAGATTGGACCATTGTGGAAGAGGCTGTGTAGGCCCGGCTCGCTATTATTTACTCCCCATTGCTAACTGCCACATTGTCTCATGATCTTGTCTTTCCCTCCAGTTCCAGTCTCTATAAAAGGCTTAAGATTAAACGATGTTCCTCCTTGGAGAGTGGAAAACAAGCGCTAATGATCTAGGGATGAAAAACTGAACAAAGCACCCATCTTGTGATGAGAAAAACCAGGATGTCGCCAGATAATCCCCAAGAATGTCTCCAAATAACCCTCCAGAATACCAGTAGAAGATTAACTCATCCGTGACATGACCACCTCAAGGGGGAACTAACACTAACTTCTAAGACCCATAATCCTGTCCCTATAAAAACCTTCAGCGGATCCCCAGTGGGGGAGACAGGTTTTTTGGAGGAATCTATTCCCCTCCGTCTCCTATATATCGATATATAATAAACTCTTGCTGTTCACTTCACCCTCACTCCAAACCACATTATTGCGGTAACAATTGTGATCCATAAGATTTTCATTGGCTGACTTTCAGAAGATTGCCAGGCCTTTCTTCTTAGTTTGTCATTGTCTGGAAGCTCCTCTGAAAGGTGTTCAGCGTCATAGCAACATGAAAGCCTCTATTGACAGATGGGTGGTGGCTGTACATGAGGTGCATGGGTAAGAAATCGAGCCCAGGTCTCCCACATGGAAGGTGAAAATTCTACCACTGAGCCACCAATGTCCCCCTGAGAGGGCCCAATGGGGGGTTTAAATCAGGAAGGTCAGAGGAGGCTTTCCTAAGGAAATATTTGAGCTGCGTTCTAAAACTTGGCTACTTGAAGACTGAGTGCAACATCTGAATCACATGAAGCTCATTAGAATCCAAGGGCACACACAGCACAAACCAAAGTGTCCTGACTCCTAGTCTCATGCCCACAGGAGTCCCTGGGTATAGCAAACAGTTGAGTACTCAACTACTAGCCTAAAAGTTGATAGTTCAAAGCCATCCGGAAGTGCCTCAGAAGGAAGGCCTGGCAATCTGCTTCCAGAACCAACTTGATGCAACTGAAAAAAAAGTCTCGTGCCTTTTATAAGTAGACGACCTTGAGCATTGATAGATAATAAAAAGTAGCAGAAGGTACATTTAAACAACTTTTGTCTTTTAGAGAGCCCTGGTGGTGCAGTGGTTAAGTGTTTGGCTGTTAACCAAAAGGTTGGCAGTTCGAATTCACCAGCTGCTCCTTGAAAACCCTATGGGGGAGTTCTACTCTGTCTTATAGGACCGCTGTAAGTTGGAATTGACTTGACAGCATTTTTTTTTCCTTTTATAACTCGATTAATCATGTTCTTCTTTTAAAAAAAAAGTTTTTAAATTCTGGTAAACACACAGAAAAAAAATCATATTCCAATCCCCCAGAGTTAATAAAACAAAACAACAACAAAAACCAAACCCACTGCTGTGGAGTTGATTTGGACTTATAGAGACCCCATAGGGTTTCCAAGGCTGTGTATCTTTAGAGAAGCAAACTACCACATCTTTCTCCCTCAGAGCCGCCAGTGATTTCAAACTGCTGACCTTTTGGTTAGCATCTGAGTGCTTAACCACTGCGCCACCAGGCCTTCTTTCCCAGAGTTAATAGTAGCTAATATTCTGATATCTATCCTTTCATATTTTCGAAGTGTGTATAAAGTATATATTTATATACTTTTTCCACAATGAGATTATAGGATATGTATGATTTTATAACCATATTGCTCTTATCTTTTCTATTTAAAATTTGAATGGACAATTTGCATTCTTTTGTGTCTAGATATAGTTAGATAAGGAGTCCTGGTGGCTCAGTGGTTCAGTGCTGGTCTGCTAACCAAAAGGTCGGCGGTTGGAACTCACCAGCCGCTCCACTGAAGAAAGATGTGGCAGAGTCTGCTTCTGTGAAGATTACAGCCTTGGAAACCCTATGGGGCAGTTCTACTCTGTCCTATAGGGTCACTGTAAGTCAGAACTGACTGATGGCAACACGTTTCGTTTTTTTTGTTTTATAGTTAGATAGATAAATAAATAAAGTATTATATAGTTTCACGACCCCAGCCCTATTGTACCTAAATCTGCATTTTAACAAGGTCCTTCAGGTGAGCCATACACACAGTGAAGTTTGAGAAACTGTGCTAAGAGTCTTAACTGGAGGACAAATTCCAGGCAAGAGCCCTCGGGGTAGGAAGGAGCTTGGAGCGGGATGGGAAGTCAAGAGATGTTTGTGTGTGAACTTTTTTTTTTTTTTTGGAATGGGATAGACTTGAGCAAGTTTGAAAGCTTTTAAGGACAAACAAGTTGAGAGGGAAGGAGTGGCAGACATAGCAAGGGTGGAGGGATGGACGTGAGGAAGGGCAGTTTCCAGAGTGCAGGCTTCTCAGCCTCACCGCACACTGTGATCACCTTGGTCCCATTCCCGGAGACGCTGATTTAAATGATCTGTGTGCTTCCGATACGCAGTCAGGGTGGAGGGCGGCTACTTTGGTGGAAAGGAGGATCGCAGCGGAAGGGTAGATTTCTGCAAGTAGGTGGGGCTTGTCACAGGCCAGGGATCACCATCCGGGGTGGGGGTCGAATTCAGGAAGGGCCAAGCATTGATCTGTCGCATCTAAACATTTAAAATGGAGTTTCTGGGGGGTACTATGAGTCGGAATCCACTCAGTGGCAATGGGTTTGGTTTTTGGTGGTGGTGGAGGGGGGGCTGCAAACAGTTAACAAGCTCAGCTGCTGTTAGAGTCCACCCAGAGGTGCCTTATTATATTCCGAAAAAACAGCCATTGAAAACTCTATGGAGCACAGTTCTACTCTGACACACATGGGGTTGCCATGAGTCAGAGTTGACTGATGGCAACTGGTTTTTTGGTTAAACGTGTAAAATAACTGCATTCTGGTTTTGGCACTATAGCTATGTACCGAGACTACCACCTTTTCCATAAAAGTAGTCTGGGTCTCCCTTGATACAGGTAGGAAAAGTATAAAGAAGATCTCATCTGATGGTATCTATTTTGTATGTGAAGTTGAAGGGACAGCCCATTTGGAGCTTGGGGAGGAGTAAGGTTTAAGAGAATTGTTACAGAGAGTGATAGAGAAGTGACCAGAGAAATGAGTAAGACAGACAGGAAGTGTTGAGGGTCCATCTGAGACAAGTGCCCTGGATTTGCAGTGGAACCATTGCCCTGAGCCAGCCTCCTCCCCACTGCTCAGGAGTAGGTACGAGAAGGTGGGTCACAGAGCTCATCCACAGCTTTTGCCATACAGTGGAAATGCAGTGGCAAGGGAGTCCAGGAATTGAGGCAAGAAAGATGTTGAAATGAATTATGGAATCTAAGTTGGGTAAGGAGAGAATGAAGAAAGGGAAAGGCTAATTGATCAGGAGAAGGCAGAGTGGTCGGTGATATGGAGATGCTGATGAGGTTCAAGGAGGGCCAGAGGGAGCCTGTTGAAGGAGAGGGGTGGAAGGAGAGGAGATGGTGGCCAGGGCAGAGGGATGTCTGAATTAGGGGTCTTGATGATGGAGCCTTTAGAAGAATAAAAACCAATCTAGTTGCCACAGAGTCAATTTTGACTCATGATGACCCCATGTGTACAGAGTAAAACTGCTCCATAGGGTTTTCAATGACTGATTTTTCAGAAGTAGATCATCAGCCCTTTCTTCAGAGGCATCTCTGGGTGAGTTCGAACCGCTAACCTTTTAGTTAGTAGTCAGTGCTTAACTGTTTGTGACACCCAGGGACTCCTGATGGAGTCCTTACTGGTGGTAAAGTGGGGCGTGTGGGGCTGAGGTGGGGTGGGGGCAGTCATTGAAGATCTGAGAAGCCAGATGCCGGACATGTCTTCTATGTGGATGCTGAAGTCATCCAGGACAATGACAGGGCTTTAGGTGGAGAGGACTGGGAGCCCCATGCCAAAGTCCCAGTGAGTACAGGCAAGTACCAGGAAGTAGGTGGACAACCTCAGGGTTTTTAAAGATGATGGAAGAGTGATAATTCCAGAGAAGCACTGGGGATGTGATCATAAATAATGTATGGACAGAGCCCCAGGTCCAAGGAGACCAGGGGAAGGAAGGGGAAGGTTGTAGGATGGGGGAGAAGCAAGGAAATACATGGGATTATGGGGATGCCAGTGGGATGGGGTAGAGGAAAAAAAAAATTGAGGTTAAAGGTTTTTAATATATGGCAGTCCTTCTCAAAGTGTGGTCTCCTAACCAGTGGCAATGGCCTCACCTGGGAATTTATTAGAAATGCAGATTCTTGGCACCCATTCCAGATTAACTGAATCAGAAACTCTGGGGCTGGCAATCTGTGCTTTAACAAGCCTTCCTGGTGATTCTGATACAGGCTCAAGGATTGGAAAAAATGTTGAAGTATTGGAAAAAGTGTTGACTTTATGGAAAAATGTGAAACTGAATGCCTACCTTGTTTATCATCACATGAAAAGGTGACTCCATATGGATTAAAGACCCAAACGTGTCCAGAAAACTAATTTAATAATATAAAATGTTGAAGAATATCTTTGTGATGGGATGGACTTCTTAAACAAAATTTCAAAAGCACAAACTATATGGCAAAAAAAATATTGATCAGTTTGATTAATCAGAATTAAAGATTTCTGCCCAAGGATGGATACATTGACAAAGTTAACAGAGAGGTGACAAGATTAGGAGAATATATTTGCCACATTTAAAGCCAACTAAAGAAGAATTGATGCCTTTGAATTATGGTGTTGGCAAAGAATATTAAATATTCCATGGACTGCCAGAAAAATGAATAAATCTATCTTGGAAGAAGTACAGCCAGAATGCTCCCTAGAAGCAAGGATGGAGAGACTTCATCTCACATGCTTTGGACATGGTATCAGGAGGGACTAGTCCCTGGAAAAGGACATCATGCTTGGGTCAAGTGGAGGGTCAAAAAAAGGAGGCAGACCCTCAATGAGATGGATTGGACAGAGTGGCTGCAACAACGGGCTCAAGCATAGCAATGATTGTGAGGATGGCGCAGGACTGGGCAGTGTTTTGTTCAGTTATATACAGGGTCGTTACGAGTCGGAATCAACTGGACGACACTTAACAACAACGAAGTGAACAAGGGACTAATATCTAGATTAGGAATATACCAGGAACTTCTATAAAACAATGAGAAAAAGATTAGATCCAAATGGGAAAAAACAGACAAAGAATATAAATAGGTAATTTACACAGGGGAAAATTTTAATGCTAATAAACATATGAAGAGATGTTAATATGAAAATTAAAACACAGTAACCCCAAACTGGAAACAATCCAAATGTCCATCAATAGGTGAAACAAATTGATATTCATACAACAAATACTACTCAAAAATAAAAAGGAATGAACTACTGATACACACAGCTGCCAAAACATTATGCTCAGTGAAAGAAGCCGGACACAAAAGAGTATATAAGCCAGACACAAAAGATTCTATTTATATGAAATTCTAGAACAGGCAAAACTAATCTATAGTAATAGAAATCAGTCAGTTGTTGGAGGGGTAGGGATTGACTGCAAAGGATACAAGCGGAACTTTTTGGGGTGATGGAAATGTTTTATATCTTGATTGGAGTTGTGTTTACAGGTATATACATTTGTTAAAACTCATCAAAATGTGCACTTCAAATGTGTTAATATTATTGTAGGGAAATTATACCTTGATAAAGTTAATAAGAAGCAACAATTTGTTATATCTATTAGATTGGAAAAACTAAGAAACAGAATGAGTTGTATAAATTAAAAATACAAAACGAGCAATACAGTCAGAAAATGGGCCAAAGACATGAACAAACATTTCACTAAAGAGGAGATAAGGACAGCAAATAAGTACATGAAAAGATTTTCAACATCATTAGCCATCAGGGAAATGCAAATTAAAACCACAATGAGGTATCACTAAACACCTAATGGAATGACTAAAATAAAGAACATCAATAACACCAAATGCCAGTGAGGATGTGGAAAACAGAATCTCTTACACATTGCTGGTGGGAATATAATATGGCACAGTCAATCCGGAAAATAGTGTGGTAGTCTCTTATAAAATTAAACATGTACTTATCATAAGACCCAGCAGTCACTCTTAGGGCATATAACCCAAAGAAATGAAAACTTACGTTCACACAAAAACTTGTACATGAATGTTCACAGCAGCTTTATTTGTAAAAGCCAAAAATGAAAACAATCCAAATAGTCAAGGCATGAATAGTTAAATTCTGGTACATCCATGCCATGGAATACTACTCATCAATAAAAAGGAAAGAACTATTGATGTATGCAACAACCTGGATGTATCTCAACGACATTATGCTGAGTGAACAAAGCCATTGTCAAAGGGTAACACTGTATGATTGCATTTATACAACATTACTGAAATGACTCAACTATAGAGAGGGAGAAGAAATTAGTGGTTGCCAGGGGACAGGGACAGGAGTGGGTAGGAGTGTGACTCTAAAGGGATAGCACGAGGGAGTTCCTCTGTGATGATGGTTGGAACACTTCTGTATCTTGATTGTGATGGTGGTTACAAGAATCTATTATAGGGATCAACTTGTATGGAACTACACACACACACACACACACACATACACACCTGTGCATGTAAAAATTGGTGAAAACTGAATAAGTTCTGTAGCTATTTTGGAGTCCCTGGGTGGCACAAATAGTTAAGTCCTCTTTAAAAGCCAACACTCCTAAGTTCCCACCAGACAAGAGCATCAAAGGGTTGGTGGTTCGAATCCACCCAGAAGCGCCTCAGAAGAAATACCTGGCAACTGACTTCTGAAAGATCGTAGTCATTGAAAACCCTGTGGAGCACAGATCTACACTGAAAACACATGGGGTCTCCATGAGTCAGAATCAACTCAACAGGTGGCTGGTTTGGTTTTGGTTTAGTAGCCTATTTAACAGTATTGTGCTGTCTTAGTCATCTAGTGCTGCTATTACAGAAATACCACAAGCAGACGGCTTTAACAAAGAGAAATTTATTCTCTCACAGTCTAGTAGGCTACAAGTCCAAATTCAGGGTGTCAGCTCCAGGGGAAGCCTTTCTTTCTCTGTTGGCTCTGGAGGAAGATACTTCTCATCAGTCTTCCCTTGGTCTGGGAGCATCTCAGTGCAGGAACTTCAGGTCCAAAGGATGCACTCTGCTTCCAGTGCTGCTTTCTTGGTGGCATGAGGTCCCCGCTCTCTGCTTGATTCCCTTTCCTTTTACTGCTTGTAAGATAAAAGGTGGTGCAGGCCACACCCCAGGGAAACTCTCTTTACATTGGATCAGGGATGTGACCTTAGTACAGGTGTTACAATCCCACCTAATCCTCTTTAACACAAAATTACAATCATAAAATGGAGGACAACCACACAATACTGGGAATCATGGCCTAACCAAGTTGACACATATTTTTGGGGGACATAATTCAATCCATGACATGTGCCAATGTAAACTTCTTGATTTTGATACAGTACTGAAAGTTATACAATATTACCATGGGGGAAAGCTGGGTGAAGGATCCACAGATACTATGTACTACTTTTGCAACTTCCTGGTAGTCTATAATTATTTCAAAATAAAAAAGTTCATAAATACACATACACTATTCTGCAATACACATTTTACAAGAACGCATACTAACAAAAGCATGTATATTAAACACCCTAGAGTGGTAGCCTATGGGGGGAGGGGAGGGGAGGAGGAACGGGGACAAAAGGAAATAAACAGCTACATTAATCAAGGGACCCTATGCAGACCAATGATGATAATGTGCTGTGAACTGAAAAGGATTAACTCAAATCTCTCTGCACCTGAGGTCCCCTAGAGAGGAAAGGGTATGTGTTGGCGGGGAAGGGGGGTGGGGATCAATAAATTCAAGATATGGCCTTATTTATTTATTTTACTTTTTGTTGTTGTTGTTGAGAATATATACAGAACATGCACCAAGCCAACAACTTCGACATGTACGATTCAGTGACATTGATTATATTCTTCAAATTGTGCAACCATTCTCACCTTCCTTTTGAGAATTGTTCCTCCCCCATGAACATACACTCACTGCCTCCTAAGTTTCCTATCTAAGGATCTGGCATTTTTTCAATGTCATTAAAGATTTTTCCCTTTTTTCGATAGAAAGCTGGAAGGCTGGAGGAGGAGAAGGAGGGGCAGTTAAAGGGGGAGGGACAAGGGAGAGAAAGGGAGGAGGGAGAAGAAGGATGGACAGTGAGAAGGGGAGGGGAGGTTGTGGAGGGCATTCTTCTGAGGGCTCTGGGCTGGTCAAGGGACCCAATGGGTCACAGTTGCCAGCCCTCTGAAGTCCCATGGGGGAGGACTAGATTCCAGCTGCTCCTCAGAGCAGTCCCTGCTCGGCAGGACACAAAGTGCTCTTGTGTGGTGGGAACTTGGAAGTGCTGACTTTTAGCATTGCCTCCCCCTCTGTGCCCTCTCCTCCTTCAGGACTGGGTGACCTTAGGCGAGACCCTAACTTAGTTGTATCTTCCACATCATTGTCTGGAAAGCAGAGTTAATAAAAGGATTAAAGGATTTTTAAAGTCATTTGCACGAGTACCCTGTGAGGTGGAAAGAAGAATACAAGAACAAAAGGAAATAATTGAGGAAGCATATAAAGGTTTATTGACAAGCATGCTCATCTCGCTATTACTCATGATAATGAACTATTGGAAACAAATGTTCAATAGCAGAGACTTGGTTAAAAATGTGTGTTACATTCATACGAGAAAATACATTAAAAATAAAGGTATGCGAGACTTAAATATTATGGAAAATGTGATAGGAAAAAGCTACAAGAGAGTATGTACTGAGTGATCCTACTTTTTGTGAAATACATAAATGTACAACTATGCATAGAAAAGAGACAGCAGGATATTCATCAAAATATAACACTGGCTGACCTTAGATTTGTGCACTTTGTTGTTGTTGCTGTGAAATCAATTCCGACTCATGGTGACCTCATATGTGCACAGCAGAACTGCACTCCATACGGTTTTCAAGGCTGTGACCTTTTGGAAGCAGATCACCAGGAAAGATTGCCAGGTCTGTCTTTCTAGGCACCTGTGTGGGTTTTAACCACACTACCCAGGGACTTCTTGGGCACTTTACTACATGTAAATTATATCTTAATTCTAAAAGAAATTTTAAAATATTAACACTGGAGGTCTCTGAGGAGAGTGAAATTACAAGTGTTATTTTTCTTTTTTTTTTTCTGTGTTTTCCAACTTTTCTGTAATAAATGTGTTACTTTTGTAGGCAGATAACAAAATAACTTTTTTTTTGGTGGAAAGCACTGTCTGGAGAAGTCTGGAAGTTCTTGCTCAGCTCTAGCTACAAAGGAGGCAGAGGAAGGAGTGAGCACTGAGGCCTAGCCCAAATGGCGATGACGCTGGGCACCTGGCCTCGTTTCTCCAGCCCCTTGACCAGTGAGCCTTGGCCAGCTCAGCTATTTACACACCCATAACAACTGGTTGTTTCAGGAACCACCCTGAAATCTGCTGTTCCTTTCCTGGAAGATAGGAGAGCCACGACGCTAGCAAAGGCTGGAGGGACGGACCAAGGTCACTTGATAAATGGGAGATATTTGTAACTATATCTCTTTCCTCCCTCAACTCTCTCCAGTTTCTATTCACTGTCACAGCGTCACCTCTTTTAGGTTAAGGGATGGGTGAGCAGCATTTACCGTGGAGATGTGAGTGGTTTCGTGGAGGGTGGCTCCGTGCTCCACTCTCTGACTCACCTCTAGCCTCCTACTATAAACAATACTATCATATTACAGAGAACTGACCATGTGCCAGGTGTGTGCCTACATCATTGCACTTCTCACCACAACCCTGTGAGGTCCTTACTGTTCTGATGACCATTTTGCAGATGAAGAACTTGAGGCCCAGAGAGGTTAAGGAACTCACCCTAGGTAACACAGTCAGGTGGTAGTAGATCTAGGATTCCAGCCCTGGCCGGCTGGACTCCGGCTTTTGGGATCACCCCCTATGCTGCCCAGGTCAAATGAGGCCGAGCCTCTCAAGGTCAGGGAGGGCGCAGCCCCTACGGACCCTGCGGCCTACTTGGGCCGCAGAGTCTTACTGCAGAGCAGCTCCAGACACTGAGGTGGGGTGGGGCGTCAGCGAGTCCAGAGTGGCCTAAGCGCCCGGGGCGGGGAGGGGTGGGGGGAGGGGAGAGGGGATGTGGGCAGAGGAGAGAACAGCCGGGCAGCAGCGAGGCCGGAGGGCGCTCGGGACAAATCCCAAAACCAAGGGCGGCATGAGGCGGGGCTTGGACGCGGCTCTGCACTTCCGGGGACGCGACTCAGGCCGAGGGTGTTCGCGGGAACACTTTGGGTCTCCAGGGAGGGCGCTGGGCCGGCCTCGCAGGATACGCCGGGAATAGGAGCCGCGCCGGAGCGCAAAGGTGGCCCGGTCGTGGGCGGTGGCCGCGCGCCGGCCGTGACTCACTCTAGGTAGGCGTGGGGCAGGGCGGGCGGGAGCCGCGGCCCCGGGAGGAGGCGGAGGAGGCCGCGGCCCCCACCTCCCGCCTGGCCCCACTCGGGAGAGAGCGCCACCTGCACGCTCGGACGGGCACCGGCGCCGCCACTGGGGGAGCCTGTCGCCATGGCAGCGCAGGAGGCCGGACCCACGTTGCCATGGCAACAGGGGGCCTCCGCGCGGAATCCTTTCACTCTTAATACTCCCAAACCTGGAACAGGGAGGCAGAATCTTGGCCCAGGAAGGAAGTCATTTTGGAATTTGGGAAAGGCCAGGCCACTCCTCAGAATGGTCGTGGGTATGAAGTTTGAGTTAGGTCCTTTGTCACGGCTTCTTTATTCTCTCTGAGTGACAATGCGGATGTAGGGTCTAGGAGGATAGGAAGTTGAGGGCCCTGGGAATGAGGATGCTGCTTGATGTGTGGTGGGAGGAGATTGCTATGGGGCCTCTGTGGAGCTATTGTGGGCTGGCAAAAAGACTCGGGAGCCCTGGGTCACCTTGAGAAGGTCATTAACCTCTGCTCACATTTCCTCACCTGTAATGTGAGTATGCCATTTGACATGAGAATCACAGGATTCTTGGACAGATCGAATCAGATAAAGACTGGGGTGTGTACAGCTAAAAAATTTTTTTTCTCCCATGAATGCTTTAGAACTGGAAGAAATGTAGAAATCACTTGGTCCCCACCACCTCGTTTTCACAGATGAGGAAACAACCCGACCCAAACCAAACCAGTTGCCATCAAATCCATTCCAACTCATAGCGACACTATAAGACAGTAGAACTGCCCTATAGGGTTTCCAAAGCTGTAATATTTACAGAAGCAGACTGGAGCCGGCTGGTGGGTTCGAACAGCTGACCTTTTGGTTAGCAGCTCAGCACTTAAACCACTGCACCACCAGGGCTCCTCCTGGAAACCAGAGAGGTTAAATTACTTCCCAGGATGGCACAGTAAATTAGTGGGAAGGTCAGGATTTGAACCCAGTCTGCTGACTCCCAGGCTATGGCTGTTCCCTTTGATTACTATTCTTACTGAAGCTTAGGGAATCTGGGGTATATCTCCTTGCATTGGGGCTCAAGCTGTTGGTGACAGGTGATCTAAAGATGGGGGGTGGAAGCTGGACCTTGGGGAGAGCTGAAAGAACCTCTCTTCCTGATGGTCCTGTGCCTTGGGGCTCTTGCTTTAATGGCGTTTTTGACAGGATTGCCCTAAAGAAATCCCCAGGAGCCAAATGTTCAGCAGCTTCCCAAAGTACGGGCTCTTCGGATGGCAACAAAACTGCTGAGACTGGAGCTGTGCAAGCAGGAAACCCTTGTCCTGAAGCCAGGAAATGGGGTTCCAGTCCTCCCCTCATCAGTGAGGTGCCCTTTGCTTTGAAAAGGATAAGAGGAAGGGGGTGCAGTTGGGAAAAAAGATCCAGGAAGGAACATTCCAATGAATCATTTGGCAATGATTTGTAACAGTCAGCTAGAGCAGAAAACTCTTTGATTCATTTAGTAAACATTTACCTGGTCTCTGCTATTTCCAGCTCTGTGTGGTGAGGGGAAGGGGCTGGAGATTCCAAACCTGAGTTCAGCAGGCCTGATCTCTGCACTCAGGGAGCTTTAGAAGACTGGGGAGAAAGGGACTCTGCATGTAAATGAGTATTTGACTACAGCATAATGAGTGCCTTAATGGAAACCTGAGCAGAGCCCAGAGGAGCCACTCCGGAAATCAGTTGAAAGCAGCATGATTCTAGCCTGGGTAGCCTGCGTAGCCTGGGAGCCCTTCTGGAGCTCTGCCAGGTTGGCCCTGGCCACTACCTTTGCTGAACAAAGGAATGAGTGAGTGAAGGTGTCTAAAGAAATGTGGATGAGGATGGGTATTCCCTGGAAGGAAGAGTTCAGGGGATCCTGATGAAGTGTATGTTTGTGAAGGCAGGACCACATCAATTTCCTTCAGCTTCCACGATCCTTAGCAGGTGGCCAGGGCACAAGAAGTATTTGTGGAAGGAGGGAAGGCTGGCAGGCAGGCTGGCAGGCAGGCGGGCAGGCAGGCAGGCAGGCGGGTGGGCGGGCAGGCAGGCGGGCAAGCAGCTTATACTATAAAAAGGAGGATGGCTATAACTTAAGACCCTGGTTGAAATTCTGACTATAGGTAGGGTATCTACCTGAGTTCTGGAGTCAGCAGTTCTGGGCTCTCATTGTAGCCTGACTTACACCTGTGTAACCTTAGCAAGTCCCTGTACCTCTCTGTGCCTTGATTTCTCATCTATGAAGTAAGATTACAGTAACTCCTATCTCACTCTGTTGTGAAAATTAAATAAGTGGTTGAATGTAAAAAGCTCAGCATAGTGCCTCACTTAGAATAAGTACTCAATAAATGTTAGCTGTGTAAATGTCGACTTTGATTTAGGTGGAAAGAACTTGCCGAATGGTTCATGTCAGAGTTACGTAACTACTCCAAAATGAGATGTAATTTATTCTTATCTGATGAAGGCTAATTTTCAAAGTTTCCTGTGTCCACAGACTAAAGAAAGAGTTCTTCACTTTTTTGAGGGTCAGGGATCTTTTTGGAATCAGATGAAAGCTGTGATCCCTGTCTCCAGAAACAGCATATCTTTCTTTGGGTTCATGGTTCCCTGAAATCTATCCTTGGGGTTAAGGGACTTCTTGCTCTGCCCTGCTGCCCACAGGTTGTAGTGAAAGAACTAAGGCAGCATTCATAGAAGAAGAGGCTGGGAGGAGCAAGCACAGTCCCCAGTGGGTCTGCTTCCTTTAAGAGGTTTGTGGGGTCCCTGTGGAGACTGCAAGGGGAGAAAGCTGGAGATAAGTTTATGTGGCTAGGTGGGTCGGGACCCAAGTCCAGACACCTTAGAGCCCCCTCCACTGCTGATGCCAAGTTGGGCATACTCAGAGTCTGGTGGACTCCAGAGCTCCTGGAGTGCCATTCTCTAGCGCAGCCCTCTCTCACAGTGTGCAAATGGTGCCTCCGGGGGATCATGGGGCCTGGGTGGCTGGTGTGAGAGACCCCTGCCCAGGCATAGAGCTTTGGTGCCATCTTCACACTGGTGTTCTGTGACTGTTTTCTCCTGACGCCATTGCTTTCGGGTGGCAAGTGGGCACACCACCATGCATGGTGTATTCCTCTCTCCCCTCTGGCAACGCAGGGTGAGAGTGCAGTCTTTGGGGCCACAGGAAATCAGTAACAACCCATCTGCTCCATCTCCCGCCACTTTAATGGGCACACCTTCCTCAGTCCACTCTCTGGGGGCAGCCCTAGAACCGTGAACAGAGTTCCATCTGGGAGAAAGAGTGGCAGCCACCAGGTGACCTGAGGTGATTGGGAAACTTTGGGGTTCAGAGAGCCCCCCTCCCTGGGATGGGAGAAGTCCAGGGGAGAGCCTTGGGCCTCTGTAAAGGAAGGTGCTTTGCCCTGGGGCAGAGGGAGAGTCCTGCCCCAGACCTTCATCCTTCATGGAGCAATGCACAGGGGTCTGGGGCTGAAGTGGGATTTAAAGCCAACCCGTTGCCATGGAGTCGATTCCGACTCTTAGTAACTCTGTAGAACAGAGTAGAACTGCCCCATAGGGTTTCCAAGGCTGTAATCTTTATGGAAGCAGACTGCCACATCTTTCTCTCGTGGAGTGGCTGGTGAGTTCAAACTGCTGACCTTTAGGTTAGCAATCGAGTGGTTTAACCACTGTCCTACCAGAGCTCCTTCCAAAAACCTGTTGCCATCGAGTCGATTCTGACTCATAGCGACGTTATAGGACAGGGTAGAACCACCTCATAGGGTTTCCAAGGAGGGGCTAGTGGATTCGAACTGCTGACGTTTTGGTTAGTAGCCAGGCTCTTAACCACTCACCAGGGCTCCTTAGAATGGGATTTAAGGGAGAAGAACTGGGTTGCAAATGGAGAGGTAGATTCCTGACTTCTTGGGATCTTGGGCATGGAGGGGGCTCACGTCTGATAAGCCAAACTGGAAGTGGAGACTCTCTCCTAGACCCTTACCCTTCTTGCTTCCCACCCTCACCCAGCCTAGAACACCTGCCTCCTGTCTGTGAGTGGCTGCAATGGTTTCAGAGCAGGAAAGAGAGTCACTGAGTAGTCGTTGGTGTTCTTTCTGGGTGACAGGTGCCAAGCATCACCAGGCCAATTACCCAGGCTCTCTGTGCCCCCGAGGCAAGTGGGTCTACAGACACAGGCAGGCAGGCGCTCCTGAACTTGTGGTGGGGAGCAGGGGAGTGACAGTGGCAACTTCATGTTCTACCATGTCAGGGTAGGGACAGGTTGAGCCCTGCTGGTTGCACTACAGCCCTGTGGGGCGGGGGCATCCCCTCCCAGGGAGTGGCCAGCTCAGGCCCCAACAGGCCCCAGCAGGGGTGGCGCTGGGGTGGGTGGCAGGCTCCTCGCCACAGCGGGCGTACCCGGGGCCTGGGCTGGGCGGTCTGGTTCCTTCTGCCTGTAAGAGTTGCAGCCTCAGCACCAGGTTTGCAGGAGGCAGCTGAACCTGAGGAGAGCGCTTGGAATGGGGCCCTCTGGGGGTGGGCATGCAAGATGGTTTAAAGTGGTTGAGGCTGTGGGGCAGCTTTCAGATAGGGGAGGTGAACCAGTAATAATGTTAAGGGCATGGCGTTACTCACTGAGCATTCTCTACAAGCGAGGAGCTGCCAATGTTTTATGGGCACTATTTCATTTCTCCTAACAGCCCCACAAAGTACTGTTAGTGGGTCCATCCCACAGATGAGGAAGCTGAGGTTCAGAAAGGTTATGTGATTTGCTGAAGGTCCACAGAAGAAATGATGGTGCTGAGATTCTTCTGACAGGAGAACCTGTGTGCTCGACCACTGGTCTCCACCATTTACAGGAGTAAGAGAAAACAGGGACCGGGGAGGGAATGTGATGTGGGAAACAGATGAGGCCATTTATGTTTCTTGCCAGGCCTTGGTTAAAAGCTGCCTGTGAGAATTTCAGGCACTATCAGCACTGACCCTGGGTGAATGTTCTCTGCTGCATGGGGCACTGACCCCAGGAAGCACCCAGCCCCCAGGACCTGACAGCTATTGGCTAATTTAAAAGCATACACTGGGTGTGCCAGCTGGTGTCGCTTCCCCATCAAAATGTATTGATGCTGCAGCTGAACTGCTGCCCAGCCTCCAGGGAGGAGATACCCCAGCAGCTTGCCCAGCCAGGGCAGGGTGGGGAGCTACAGCTGCAGGTTGGCATAAGCCTGAGAGCAGGGCTAGGGGCTATGAGGGGATGGTGGCAGGGGGCCAAGGCCTGGGGCGCTGGGCTGCAGCCAGTGCGTGTCTGTGAGGCCTTGCTGGGCAGCCTGCCAGTCAGACCCAGGGATGGGGAGGAGCTGGAGTCCTGCCCCAGGAGGGGGTGGGTGGGACCTTTGGGTTCAAGCTCCACTGGGCTTGGGGGGTGGGGGGTGGGCAGGAGGCCCCTCCCCCACAGCCAGCAAACAAAGCAACTCCCAGGATGGAATTGTGGGAGCCAGAGAACCAGATCCCCCTAAGTGGGAATTAGAGCAGGCAGGCCTGGCTGAGGGCCACCTGGCAGGGGCCATCCATTCCCAACAACATGGCCTGCTGACACATGGGCAGAGGCTGTACCTATGGATGATTAATGAGTATCGATTGTTTGAGAGACTGAATGTGACTCGGGTCAGTGACTACTACCATGCTTGCCCTGTGTCTGTGTTCCCTGCCTTTCCTTTGTGGTGAGCAGGGAGGAGAGGCAGCAGGCCTACGTGTCCATTTGCTGTATATTTTTAGCTTTGCTTTATTTTCTCATTCCTCTCATTTTTTTCTCTGTTTTCTTCCAGCTGCTCCTACAGGTGTGGGTGTTTTTTGTTTTTCCTTTTGGCCTCTTTTTGTTTTTTTTATGATAACAGGTGTAAGGTATAAATTGACGTACAATGAAATGCCAAAATCTGACGTGTACAGCTGGATAAATTTTAACATTTGTGAGTAATCAACAACCAGATCAAGGTATAGAATTTTCTGTTCCCATCCACCCTTAGAGTTCCCTTATTTGCCTGTGAGGCATGGCCCACTCGTCTGACTTCCATCCTCATGGAGTAGTTTTATTTTGGCCTCTTTGTAACATATTCCTATGCACTTTTTACCTCTCATTCTTTTGTTGTTGTCAATCTTATAATGTGTGTATGTGCATGTGAGAGGGAGGCGGCTCTGGTGGCACAGCGGTTAAGCACTTGGCTGCTAACTGAAAGGTTGGCAGTTTGAACCCACCCAGTGGCTCCGAGGGAAAAAGACCTGGCGATTTCTTCCATAAAGATTACAGCCAAGAAAACTCTACGGGGCAGTTCAACTCTGTCACACAGAGTCAGAAGAATCAACTCAACGGCACCCACCAACATTGTGAGAGAGGGAGAGTCTCAGAGAAGGGAGGAGGGTGATGATGGGTGGAAGGGCAACGCCTCAGAGTGTGGATGGAGAAAGAGGCCAGACTGTATGACGACTTCATATTGTTGGCTGGGGACATGGAAGAAGTGTTGCTTTTCTCTTCATCTCTTTTTATGTACTGTCCAAGCCACCCCCTGGGCTCTTTATAGGCATCAACATTCTGGCTGAGAAAGACTTGCCTAGGTCCAAGAGGGGCAAAGGGAAGCCAGAGACCCTGTTGGCTTGGGAACCACCATTTAGCCCACGGGAAGTTAGCTCAAAGGAGATTTTTCTCTGTCAGTCGTCCTCCTGTTTTTTGTTTTTTTTCCCCCGAGTCTGGGGAGAACAAATTAGCACACTAAAGAAAGACAGTGGGACCCACAGGGCCAAGGTTGCCGTACTGGGCATGGATGGGCATGCTCTTCTCTAGGCTAACAGTTGAGTCCCTCATTTTGTCAGCCCCGTAGAGTCCCTACAGAGTGCCGAGCTAGGCGATGGGGGTTTGGAAGACGGAAAGCCTGTCACTGCTCTCAAAGGGTTTGCCACCTATCTGGCATAACACGTACTTGAAGTATTTGAGCAGCAGTGAGGAGGATATAATTAACCACCAAGTGAGGGTGCCACAATCCCTGCCTTCTTTCCTTAGGGATGTGCACAGCCATCTGAGTCAACTCAGGTGTTGCCAAGCCACTAGGCCAAATCAACCTCGCTGCCTTTGTTAGGAGCTACATGATGGGGAGATCCATGCACTGAACAAATACTAATTGAGCATGTGCCACACATCAGGCACTGTTCTAGGTGAGAGCGTTAAGCAGAAGATAGGAGAAAAATGCTGTAGCTCATATTTTGATTTCAACAAGGTTTATTGAAAATTTTTTTTATAATACTATGGATAATATGGAGAAATGTGGGCTGAATAGTATAGTTAGGAGCACGCGTAGCTAACTGCTCAGCCTATAAAGGGCGTTGATTGGTCTTAGCCCTGAAGGAGGTCTCTAGTGGCATGCCATTGGGCTCTGTTTTTGGCCCTGTTTTATCCAGTAATTATTTTCTCAAATGAAGAACTGAAGGAATAGTACAATACCACTCCTAACTCTTCACCAGTATTAACCAATTATTAAAATTTTGCTACAATGTTGTTCATACCTTCCCTCTCGCTAAAACACACACACATACATATTTTTTACTGAACCATTTGAAAGTTAAGTTGTCAACATCATGACACTTCACTCGTAAAATCTTCATTAGGCATCTCCTAATGACAAGGACATTCTCCTACAACAATAACATTATCACACCTAAGAAAATTAACAATACCATAATATCTTCTAGTATCAGTCTATTTTAAGACTTTCTCAGTCGTTCCATAGCTTTTTTTTGGGGGGGGGAGTGAGGGGGGACAGGATTCGATCAGAGTTCACACATTGCATTTGATTATTGTGTCTTTTTAATCTCCTAGTTTGGAAACCCTTGTGGCGTAGTGGTTAAGAGCTACGGCTGCTAACCAAAAGGTCGGCAGTTCGAATCTACCAGGTGCTTCTTGGAAACTCCATGGGGCAGTTCTCCTCTGTCCTATAGGGTCGCTATGAGTTGGAATCGACTCAACTGCAACAGGTGGTGGTGGAACCCAGAACCGTCCCCGTCTTTTTTGCCTTTTGCCACATTGACTTTTTTGAAGAGTCCAGGCTAGTTGTCTTGTTGAATGCTCCTCATTCTGGATGTGTCTGATTGTGTCCGCATTATTAGACCTGAGTTAAACACTTTTGACAAGAGTGCTTCAGGGGTGATGGTGTTGTGTACTTCTTATTGCATCACATCAGAAGGTAAATGATGTCAGGTTGTCCCATTATTGGTGATGCTCCTTTTGATCACTTGGTTAAGATGGTGGCCACCAGCTCTCTCCCATCTTTAATTAGTAAGTCACCTGTGGAGTGAGACTTTGAGCCCTTGTTAATACCTAGTTTCAACAATCTTCTACCTAATGGTTTTAGCTTCCATTGATGATCCTTGTTTGAATCTATTTATTGCACTGTGGGTTGCAAAAAAGGAGCTCTGGTGGCACAGTATTGTTAAAGTGCTTGACTGCTAACTGAAAGTTTGGCTGTTTGAAACCATCCGCGCAGCTCCACAAAGATTTACAGCCTTGGAAACCCTATGGGGTCGCTATGAGTTCGAATCGACTCCACGGCAGTGGGTTGGGGTTGCAAAATGGTGATTTTCTAATTCTGTCATTTCTATCATTCTATCATTTATTAGCCAGCATATTTCTATAAAGAAAAGCTTCCTCTCCACCCCTTATCTTTCTCTTTTATTTTCACTGTGAACTAATGGATTGTTTTTAATTTGATGCATTATAGTCCATTATTTCATTATTCTTTTGGTGCTCAAATTGTCCCAGTTTGGCCATTAAGCTGGCTCCTATGTCCTTTTGACATGACCCCATTAGTCTTTGATCACTTCCTTGTTTTCTGTTTCAATAAAATGTCTCAGGCTCACCTTGTGCTTTCTCTGCCATGGTTTCTTTTGCTGGAGAGTGGTACATATTTAGAAACCAAGATCTGGGTGCTGGGTCTGCTCACCCAATATTTTTAATCATTATTTGAATAAAGGCATAAGGAATGCATATCAAATTTACAGATAGCTCAGAACTGTGAAGGAGAGCCAAATGTATAATAATAGGATCAATATTCAAAATGATCTCAATGGGAAGAAGTCTGGGCCCAAACTAATAGATTTAAAGAGATAAATCTGAAGTCCTGTGCTTAGATTGAAAAAGTTAAGTGCAGGTTTGGGGGAACTCTTTACTTGACCAAAATTGATATAAAAGAGACTGCGCTCTTGTTAGCTGACATGAGCCTGCAGCGTTCTGTGATTCTTAGGCTTCTTTCATTCACTCATTCATTCAGCCAATACTTATTGAGGGCCAGGCACTGATCTAGAGGCTTGGGATATGTTAGCTAACAAACCAATCAAGCAAAAATCCCTGTCCTCTGGAGTCAACATTTTTGGAGGAGAAAGAGGGCAGACAATAAAGAGAAACCTCAGTGAATAAGAAAATCATATAGGATGTTAGAAGGTGATGAGTGTTTTTGAAAAAAAATCTCAAGGTAAGGAGACTTTTGGGGGAAGTTCAAGGTGACATTTGAGCAAAGATTTGAAGGAAGCGAGGGACTCAATCGTGGATATCTGGGGGAACAGTGTTCCAGGCAGAAGAAATAGCCAGTGCAAAAATCCTAAAGCAACAGAAGTACTTGCTGTGTTCAAGCTATTGCAAGCGTGCTTGGAGTGGAGCAAGTGAAAAGAAGAGTCATGGAGGTTGAAATGGGGAGAGGGGAGTAATATAGAGCCTTGTAGACCACTGTAAGGAGTCCTGGCGGCATAGTGGTTAAGCACTCGACTGCTAACTGAAAGACTGGTGGTTCGAACCCATCAGCCGCTCCTTGGACAATAGCTGTGGCATTTCTGCTTCTGTAAAGATTACAGCCTTAGAAACCCTATGGGGCAATTCTACTCTGTCCTACTGGGTCGCTAGGAGTCAGAATTGACTCAACAGCAATGGGTTTAGGTAGACCATTATAAGGTCTTTTGCTCTTATTCTGAGTGAACCATTAGAGGATTTTGAGCAGAGGAGTGCCCCAACCTGACTTTTGTTTTAAAAGACTGACTGACTGCTGTGTTGAACTTACATTGGTAGGGGAGAAGAGTGGAAGCAGAGACACCACTTAGGAGGCCCTTGCAGTAACCAGGAGAAAGAGGATGGTGACTGAGACCTGGGCAAGTGATAAGTGGTCAGACTGTAGATTTGCTAGTTGATTGGATGTAAGGGGGTGAGAGAAGGAGAGGAGTCAAAGTTTTTAGCTTGAGCAGTTTAAGGATGGAATTAGCACTCAATGAGATATGGGGAAGCACAGTTTTAGGGGATTGAGGGAGATCTGGAGCACTAAATTGATTTCAGGGCCCACTAAAGGGTTCAGTCAGCAGTTTGAAACTCCTGGTTTCAGGAGAGCTGAGCTCCACCGTGGGGACATTAGGAGCCAGGAGGATTGGGGGTGAGTGAACCTCACCCTAAGTGGAATCCTCTGGGGATTCCACTCCAGTCTTGGGGAGTCTTTACCCCTGCCTAGCTACCTGCAGGCCCTGGAGAGAGTCTTGCCTCCTTGGCCGTACATTAAATCAATCCTATTACCCCACGTAGGGGAATCTTGCCCACCCCACCGGTGGTCAGCATCCCGAGGAGAGAGTTCTAAGCGCAGACGTGCGCACAGGGTACCTAGACTAAGTGCTCAGCCCGTAGTGAACGTCCAGCCAAGTCCTGAGGTGGACAGACCCGTGCAGAAATTATACTCAGAAGCAGCTAGCTCTGGCGTCAGCACGAGCTGGGCCGAGTGCATTCAGTGTCAGACAAGTGGGTGCCAGGATCATGGGAGGACATAAAAGGAGAACAAAACCCGATCCTCACGAGGCGCACAGTGGAGAGGCCGACACGCAAACCAGAGAGTCCCAGAGTCGCGGGAAGGAGCCCTGGCTGGGGCGACGGTGGGAGGGTCTAAGGATGCGGCAGAGTGGGGCGGGAGTGAGGGTCTGCTCCCTCCTCCCCCCCACGCGCTCGGGCAGCCTCGGTGGCTACTGATCCCCGGGTTTGACCTCCTCCGGGCACACACCGAGCTGGGTGCACCAGCTGGCGCCCCCTCTTGCTTCCAGCGCCCGGGAAGAGGGAAGGGGCTGTTAGGCAAGCAGCGGGGTTGGGAGAGGCAGGAGTAACCATCCCACTTCCTGCTCCGGCCCCTCCCTCCGCACTGTGCTCGCGGCGAGCTACTGCCAAGCTGGGCAGGCGGACGGCTTCTGCGCTCGGCGAGGGGAGCGTGGTGTCGAGGGCCGAGGGGGCCTGCGGTCGCCGCAGTCCACGAGATCCCGTCTTCCACCCTCCTACCCCCAGGTCCTGAGGCGGGGGCTGGCAGGGCGGCAAGGGGGCCGGACTTCGGCGCGGGGCCGCCGCCCGCCAGTCCAGTTGAGCAACCTGAGCCGGAACCCGGAGGACACCGTCGCTGGCGGCTGCCTGAGTTCGGCGCGCTGCGATGGGCCAGGAGAGCCGGCCGCCCGCCCTGCTGGGCGCGCTGCTGCGCCGGCAGCCACTGTTGCTCCTGCTGCTGCTACCGACGCCTCCGACGCAGGCGCTCACCCCCCGGATCAGCCTGCCGCTGGGTGAGTGACGGGGCGACCCCGCAGGGGGCGCGGGCAGGGGTCGGGGGGAGGGGAGGCGGAGGTTGCCGCAACAAAGGAGAAAGGGGGGCTGGTGTGCGTTAGGCCCCCTCCCCTTTGCAGAGCGCTGCGGGGAGGGAGAGAGGAGAGGGGAGCTGGGGGGCCGCGGGCCCCTTTCTTCTGTTCTCTTTCTAGGCAGGGAGGGGGTCTCTCGCTCGCTGGGCCTCCCCTGGGGAGGACGCCCTTTCGACTGTGGCGGGGCGGTCCGGTCCTGGCCACCCGCGGGTCCGCCTGCTCCTCTGCTTGTCTTTGATGCTGACCAGAGCCGGCCGCGGTGCCGTCCTGGAAGGCGGAGCGAGTTGGAGGGGGCCGTGCCTCCCGTCCCGTAAACACAGGTTCTGGTATTCCCGGCAAGTCGCAGCAGGGCCCGGGAGCAGCGGCGGGTCTGGCACTGGATACTCGCCGCTCTACCTCTGGCCAGCCGACGCAGCCCCTGGCCCAACACTCAGAGACACCCCCCCCAGGCCAGCCCTTAGACTGGAGGTGGGGGCAGCTCCGGGCACTGAGACTCCCAGTCCCTGAGAGCGACCCCTCCTTGGAGTGACCTGGAGTACCAGCCATATTGGCCCGGGCCCTTGCCTGGTACATACATCCGCTTCTGTAGCCCCCCTCCCTTCCTTTCCAGCCCTCCACTCCTATTTCCTTATCCCGCTTTCATCTGATTCTTTCTCCAACTCCTCCCCATCCCCTCACGCTTTGCAATCATAGGGGCATGGATTCCAAGCCCATTTCTACTTCTGGACAAGTTTCTTCTCCCTGCGCCCTAGTCTTCTCATCTGCGAAACAGGCACAATCATAGGTACCTTGCGAGGCTATCTTGGGATTTAATAAAACTCGGAGGATTGTGTAGGCATAACTTGTATAGGTGCCCAGCATATGTTGTTTGTTTCTCCAAGCCCTTCAACTTGTTGATTGTGATACTATACAAATTAGGATAAAGGATGTATGAATTAGAGATTATAGACTGAAACCATACTGACTTCCTTTCCCTTACGATATCCTCACCCTTAAAAACATCTATTTACAAAAGAAGAGTAGCCGAATCAGCACTTAAATTAAGGCAGGGGCCCTAGTGGCTAAGTAACCCTACCTGAAACATTGCAAGATGGTAGTGAGAAGATGGCCTAGGTTCAAATCCTGTCTCTGCCACTTAGCAGCTGTGTGACCTTGAACAAATTACTTAACCTCTCTTGGTCTTGATTTCCTTATCTATAAAATAGGAATAATAATAGCATCTACTTCAAGGTTGTGAGAATTAAATGAGTTCATATTTTAAAAGTCCTTGGGACAGGGCTTGGTACATAGAAACTGCTCAAAAAGTGTTAGCTATGTATTATTGTATGTGTTAAGCCCAGGCTTCTGTTCACCCCTTCACTCCTGCACACCCTGCACAGAGCTGGGGTCTTTCTGCCTGTGTTGGGGCTGGCGTGTTAGTTTGACCACAGCCCTTGGGTGCTCCAGCCTGTGAAGTGAGAACAAACCACAGGTGTATCCAGTCCCAAGCCTGCTGCCTTGCTACTTTCTCTCTTGTGCTCGTGACTCCCTTTGCTTGTAGACCCTCTGGGTTTTGGGAGAAGGGGAAATGGGGTGGGGACGAATACTCTGATGGACCCCACCTATGGCCCTGGGGGAGCCAGGCTACTCACAGGCCATGTCAAGTACAGTGGGTCTTGTGTCCAGCTCTGGAATCAGAGAGGCACTCCTGGGATGGCTAGCAGGCAGAGCTGGGGAGCTGTGAGGAGGACCGGAGAGGACCTGCTCCCTGAGAACGGCTAGAACACTTAGTTGATACCCACACAGATCCCAGTCCTGGCCCACTCCACAAATCCGAGATCTCTTCCCAGGCTGCAGTACAGGTACATGCCAGCACCCCCTGCACAGGTCACCTGGATTCACCTGTCAGGCCTGCTGCAGATGGTGACACGTTACCCACTGCACAAAGTGCCTGGTTAGGGGAGCTGAAATGAACCCCACACTCTGCTCAGCAAGCTGTGCATCCTAGAGAAAAAAGCTCCTTCTGCTGTGTTCTTAAGACTTGTCTGCCTGGAGGAGACCCCTTTTCCCAGTTCCACCAAGGCCCTGGAGTAGGCTAGTAGTACCTTATACCTGGCTTGTGAGCACACATCCATGCTTTACTGAGCTACCCCACACCCTGGGGTGCTCGCCTTCCTGGGCTTCCTCCTGGCTACTGATGCCACCTCCCCATCCCATGCTCGTGCAGGTCCTTCCAGCTGGCTGGGAGCCCCAGAGGGGAATGCCCGCTGAGTGTGGCTTGAGGTGGTTTCCTGCTTTGTCCCTGGGGGCTTGTTAGATGTTCCTGGCAGCGTGCCCATCCTGAGCAGGCCCATAGTGACCAGGCGACGCTGGGCACAGGGACCCAGGGCCCCTCCCATGCAGAACAAGGATAGAGGCATGGAATTGGAGACCACACCTCTCTTTCCTGCCACTTGCCGCCGCTACTGAATTCCCACCCAAGCCTCGCAAGGGCCCAGATGCATAGGGACAGTCAATTATGTCTGTGGTTTAAAACAAAACCCCTTGAGGTGGAGAGTCCAGTTCGCTCTGCATCTGGCATCTTTACATGGAACCTTCATTTCTGTTGATCAGAGGTAGATTCCGAGGGCCATCAGGAGAAGTGCCCCTCTTGTGGTCTTACCCAGTGGCCAGAGTGGGGTGGGAGACTGGGGGACAGTTGCTGGGGCTTCAGGGTAATCTGGATAAGCAGAGGCCTTACCCAGGAAGTCACTTGTTTCTGAAAGGAACGCTTCAAAGAAGTGTTTGGACTTGTGGTTCTGTCGCATTGGAAACCGTGCAGTCTGGAGTTCAGGACCGAAGTCAGCAGTACTCAGGAGCAGCAGTGATGCTGAGTGAAAACAATGACCCCGGGTGTGTGAGCCTCCAGGCCCAGTGCCTCCCAGCTGGGCCATGTGGATGGAAACAAACCTGCTCCCTTGACTCACAAAAGTTTTCTTGGATCCCCTTATTTGGGCAATTAAAGGGTGTTATTAAGTTCCCCCTGTTCCAGAGTGTCTGGCTGGAAAGCTCTGGACACAGTGTTTATGAACCAGATTGGAAATAAGTCTGTAGGCTTGCAAACTGCAGCCAACACAACCCCATTGAGCAGAAAGAACGGGGCATTGGCATGAGCCAGCTACTTGTCCCCTGACCCTCAAGCAGGCCTCCAGGGTCACAGTGATGCTGAGAAGCCCCAGGTGTAGGCCGCTCGTGAGTCTCTTCCTGGCTGGTTCCTGGCCTCCCTCCTTGATGTGGTCTTCACTCCACTTGTACCTTTATCTTCAGCTGTGTCCTCTGGGCTGACATCTTCATGGCCCTTCCAAGCAGAGTGGAGAGAGCACAAACTGTGGGTGCTAATAGCCCTTCTTTGCAGGCCAGCCTTGCCACACTTACTAACTGCGCAACCTGGGCAAGCACCCTGCCTGCTCCCAGCCTGTTTTCACTTTGGCAAGATAGGAATAATAGCAGGACCCATCTCACGGGTTTCTGAGTGGATTACATGAAGTAATATGTGTAAAGTGTTTGGCACCAAGCCTGGCACTTGCTATGTCCCTAGTAAAAAGTAGTGGTGCCTCCTCTGCTATAGTGGGAATTCCCTGCCAGCCTTGCTCTGGGAGGTCATTTGCATCAATTGGGCATCTACAGGCTGAGCTCTGGCTGTGTGCAGGTCTTCTGCCAAGGGTCGCATGCAAAGACCACCAGGCCCAGCTCCTGCCAGGCCTGGGCGGCACCGTGTACAACTCCAGGGGACACCTCTGGGAGGCACTGGAGGTTGTATTCTAATCTGAATGGAGTAATGCGAACCCTACCCTCTGTCCTGGGCAGGAGACCAAGCAAGCCCCCCAAGGGGTTCTGCTTAATTTAGCTCATTTTTCAAGTGCTTCTGGTTCAGCCCTTCAAAGTCCTCCTTTGCCCCAAGAACCTCCTCTGCCCAGGGCTGGACCATAGTACCGCAGCACTTCCTCACCTCTTGCTTGTTCCACTCTGCCCTCATTACCCATGTTCAGCTGGGTGTTGAAATATCTGTGTGCCAGCCCAGGAAAGCTCTAAGCTTACAAAACCCGCCCTTTTGGAACACCTCTGGATACACCTGCACGTTCCTCCAGGTGAGGGAGATGGAGAGGATGGCACAGGGCCTGGAGAAAAAAGGCTGGACTGCTCGTGCTGTCCATCACTCCTTCCTGCATCTCCCTCTTAGGGCTGTGCATTACCCTGCCACGGGTGCTCAGGATGATTGGAGAGGCTGGTGCAGAGCTGGAGAGGCCTCAGATGGGGCCCTCTCCTTGGGAGGAGGAGCTGCAAAGCATGGGCCTCCTATGGTTCAGGGCTCTCTGGCAGATTGGCTTCCTGGGGAGTCTGCTCCCTTGAGATAACTGCTTTTCCCCAGCTAGCCCCCCTACCCCTTGTCTGCAGTCTGACTCCCTGTCCTAGGAGTGCTCCCCTGTGTCCAGGGAAGAGAATGGCTTACAGAGAGGTAGTCATCTTGGGATGGCCTCACCTCGTCCCCTGCCATTCCCAAGGCCCAAACCTTTCCTCTGCTCCTAGCCCTGTGGGGTCTCCGTGGTCACTCTTTAACTACTACTCCTTACCCCCACAGAGCAGGAGCCAGCCCTCCAGCCCGTAGGTGGCACAGCTGGTGCCCCCATGTTTGTGTTCCAGCGTTCAGTGCCCTGATGAAGGGAGAAGGTGAGAGGAACTAACAGATATAGAGCTACTGCGAGCACCAGGCATTTAGTTATCTTGTCGACCACCTACATGATAGGTGGAATTATCCCCAATTTACAGATAAGATAGCTGAGGTTCAAGTGATAAGCTCTACACACCCCTACCCAAGCCTGTGATCTTACTTGTCCTCTATGGGACTTCTCTGTTCTACACTCACGGATCCATCTTGAAGCCCATCTCACAGCCTAGTGGGCTTTAGCGAGGTGGGGGGTCTGCGGCAAGGGGGTGTCAGTGGGCATAGTAGTTAGAAACCCCTCATCTTACCATACTTCCTAAAGAGAGACCAAATTCCTTAACTCATTTCCTCTTTTTTGGCCTCCCCTTGCCCATCTTCTTGGGAGGGGCACTAACAGGAAGAGGGAAGGAAACCATCCATTACCCACAGTTTGCCAGGCACTGGTCTCGGATATGAAGGTGATAGTTGTTCCATTTCATACTGACAATGAAACAGAGGCTCAGAGAAGCTAACTTATAGTCTCAGGGTCACACAGCTGGAAAGGTTTGAAACCAAGATTCGGGCGACAGTTCTCTGACCTGAGAGCCATGTTCTTTCCATTAGAACAGCTGCTTCCTGCTTTACCTGTGTAATGCACGAAAGAAGCAAAATGACCCTGCTCAGCCCTCGAATAACGGAAAGGTTATATATTTCCATTTGGTGAACGCATCTGTTGCAGTCACTCCCTGGACAGGGCAAGAGATCCAACCAGGTTCCTGATGGCACAGCCACGGTTGACAGTAGGGCAGGCCCTTGCGCTTGGCCAGGGATACAACACACTGTCTCAGACTTAAGTTTGCAAACCGGAGGCAGTGGGCCAGATCCAGCCTCGAGATAGATTTTATTCGGCCTCCAAGTGTTTTAGAAAATTTTTAGTTAGTTGCTGATATTTAAAATTCAGGAAATGTAATATAAAAATCCAGGTTTCTGGTTTTTCTGAAGATCTGGCGCAGAGACTGGGCACTATTCCAAGCAGCAGGAAGTGGCTGGAGCTAAGCAGCAGTCACCTCTTCAGATGGGGTCCAGTTTCCGGGTGGTTGCCTCCCGGCACCAGTCCTTGCCCTCTCTTGCCTGCGGGAGTGGGTTTGTGAGTCTGGCTGAGGTGGCCAGGGTACTGGGTGTTTACCCAGGGAAAGCATGTTGCCCCTATTGCATGTGAAAAAGGTCCCAAGCAAGGGTAGGAAGAAGAGAGGCAATGGGAAGGGGGCACAGGTAGGGCCAATCCTGATTGTTGATGACCCTTAACCTGTGTGCTGAACTTGGCACTACCAGATGCTATATTGGTTTGCTCTTCCCAGCACCCCTGCACGAGGGCAGGGGACTTGTCCAGGGTGACACAGCTGGTCAGTGATAGTCAGAATTCACATACAGGTCTGGGACTCCCCATCCAGTACCCTTTCCGGTCTCTCTGGCTTGTCACCTGTCTCCCTACAGCACTGCCCTTCAGCTGTCACATGTCTATCTGGGACCCTGGGATTCCAGACTGAGCATTCAGTGCTTTAGGGAGGGGGCAAGGTGGGGGCATTGTTTCCCAGACACACTCTTGTGGGCATGAAGGTTCCCAGACTCCTAGCCTTCCCCCTTTGAATCTGCCTCCACCCAGACTGCAAGCACCCTAAGTTGGGACTTACAGTCTCATTCATTCATCTAGTCAACAAGTATTGATTGAACAACTCCTTGGAACTCACCTGACCAGGTGATTGATACATATATGGAACACAAATACAAATAAGATGTAGGCTTGATCCTCAAGGCACTCAGCTTGGTGAAAGAGACGGCACAGAAAGCCCATCATCATCAAACAATGTGGTCAGTGTACTGTGAGAGGTGTGAACTGGGACTGTGGGAGCACAGAGAAGGGCCCTTACCCTGCTGGGAATTCAGGAAGGCATCCTGGAGGAGGTGGAACTGTGCTGACTCTCAAAGGATGAGTAGGAGTTAGTCAAGAGGAAAGGTACTCTGGGCAGAGGGGACTGCCTGAGCAAAGACCTAGAGCTGAGAAATAGGACCTCGAATGGTATTTTGGTGACAGTTGGAATTGAGGGAGGATGTGGCAAAGGATGGTGAGTTAGGAGCTTGGACAGTCGGGCACCATGGAGTATTTTATACAGAGTGACAGTTCGCAGAGACCCCTCAGCTACAGTGTAGCACCGGCCTGTAGGTAGGAGGCCAGTTGGGAGGCTGCTGCCGTGATCCAGGTGAGACAGGATGGTGGCCTGGTTCAGGACCATGGTAGCGGGAATAGTGAGGGAAATGGATTTGGAAAATATGGAGGAGGGAAACTTGGCAGAACTTGATTATAGATTGGATGTCTGCAGTTGAGAGAGTGAGGAAGAAAAGGTGATGCCCAGGATTCCAGGCGGGTGAGTGGTGCCACACAGAGACATAAGACCCCAAGCCAAGGAGTAGGTCTGGAAGGGGGTGGTGGTGGGAGTTGTGTTGGACATGAGGCATTGGGAGAGTCCACGGTTGGGGAGGTCTGTGTGGTGTGGCCTGACGTGTTGAGGGAAGGTCTGCGCTTGGATGAAGAGATTTGGGGTCTCCAGCATTTGGGTCATCGCAGCGATGAGCATAGATATGTGAGCAAGAAGAGCAGGGGCCAAGGGCAGACCCCAGGGGACAAGAACGCTCGGAAGACAGAATGGTGGTTAATCACCCAGACTCTGGAACTGGGTAGCCCAGGTTCGAGTCCCATCTCCACACTCTTCCTGGCTGGGTAACCGTGGGCAAGTCACTTCATCTCAGTCAGTACTCAAACAGCTCTTTGAGGGATAGAGGCCCAGAAGGAGTGTGAAGGAGACAGGAAGTAATCCTTGAGACTGTTGTGGCACAGACACCTAGAGGGGACCTCAGCAAGGCAGTAAGATGGACAGAGTTGCGTGCCGCAGAGGACCACACCCCTCGGCACAGGGGGATTTATCCCTGGGACGTTGGCAGGAGCAGGCTCTGCAAGCATGAGGCTCGTTGAGGCCTGAGTGAGTGGGAGGTGAGAAATGGAGATGGCACGGGGCAGCTATTGTCTTCAGGGGTGTGGCTAAAAAGGGGAGGAGGGAGGAGGCTCATTGAAGGAAAACACTCCTTTATGAGAGGCAGCGGTTGATGACACAGGAGTCAGTCTCAGAGGAGATGGAGGAGTGGGGTTTGAAGACATTTATGAGAATGGGAGACATCTGCTGAGGGGAGGAATGTGGCCTCAGGACAGATGGGTTTTTAGGGGCCAGGCAGCCCTTGAGCAGAGGAGCTGACCATGGTACTGGGGGACCGTGGGGCAGGCGGAGGTCTACCTCCTAAGGGGATGGCTGACTCCCCAGGTCCTGGATGGGGCAGCAGGGGTGTCTGAGAGGGGCTGGGGGTCACCTGGGCATTCTGGCTGGGGCTCTTGCCTACTCAGTTGAGGCCATCACAACAGTCAGTGGGAGGTGGCTTTCCTGAGTGTGCCCACCTCAGAGCACAGATGCTCCTGGACTGGCTTCCCGTGCACTTCTTACCTCAGTCTGTGGGGAGGGCTTTTGGCAGACTGTCCCCCCTTCCCTGGTCAGGGACTCTGCCCAGGCACTGGCCTGGTGATGCAGAGTTTGGCCTGCTGCTCCACACTTATACAGTTCAGGGTGTCTGCCCACCACTTCCTGCCCATCAGGCTGCCCTGCCCCAGCAGCTTGGCAGTGAGGGAAAACAAGAGGCGGGCCGTGCCCCAGTAAGCTGCCGACTGCTGCTGAGTCAGCACTCCTGCCCTGGGGGTGGTGCTCCTGCTGGTGGAGTGGGTCCAAGGTTCTGGTGACTTGGCATGATGTCCCTGGGGAAGAAGTGCTCCAACAGAGGCTCTCAAAGGACTTGTCCCAGGCCCAGGTCCCTCTCTGAGGACTTTGTGGTTCAAGCTGAGGGGCAGAAGGGCCAGCCGGCTGCCCTCCCACACTGGGGCACCTTCCCAGCTCTGGCTCCACGGGCTCACCGGTGTTTTCTGGCCTAATCCTGCTGAGGCCTGTGGGGGTGGGATGTTAGGGCCAGGTCAGCGTCTTGTGCTACTCCCGGGAGCCATGGAGTGGAGAGAAAGGTGGGGTGGGGCTCTGAGTCATGGCCCTGCCCAAGCTCGCTAGCTGGCCTCAGGTAGGGACAGTCCAGGGTGGGGACGTTGCTGAGCCCTATTCCCGTCTCACCTCAGGGAGCTCCAGGCTTCCGGCTGAGTCAGGGAGGGGGAGAAACTCTAGGTGAGGCTGGGGGCTGAGTTGTTGCAGCATCACTTCCTGCTGGGAGCCAGGCCCTGGGGGTGGGGGCGGGTGGGGCCCTGCAGGTAGCTCTGACGTGCCCAACCCAGCATGCTCTCTCCCAGGAGGCCTGTGCCAGAAGGCCCAAGCCAGCCCTCACCCTTTCTTCCTGGAGGGCTGGCTGCCCTGTGGGGAGCGCTGGCCCTGGAGAAGCCCCCTGCTCAGGCCGGCCCAGGTGGATAGAGGGGTTTCATCCCATCTGGGAAAACTGGCCACAGCCTCAGGTAGGCCTGCCTTCTCCATTCCGGACTAACCCGTGGAAGGCAGACGTGGATCTCTGAGCAGCACAGGCAGCCCAGGAGACTGGAAAACACTCTGTTTGGCAGCACTCACTGAGAGCAAATGCAGAAATACCCCTCCCAGTCACCTCTGCACAATAACACCCAGGAGTGAACACAAGCATGGACAAGCCTTGCGGCATGGCGTACACACAGACCGATACCAGTGCGCGCGCACACGCACACACACGCACACACACACACACACACACACGGGCAAGCTCAGGCAGGGCCTGGCCCAACATCTGTGCAGTCACCCAGGAGGTGACCCCAGGCACCTGGGTGACAGTACATGCCTGTAACACATCTTTGTTTCTGAGCAGGATCCTCATGTGACCAGGTGCGGGCCTAGGTTAGAATCACCCAGACTGAGTTCTTTAACTGTGAGGGTGAGGGAGGCCCAACCCCTCCAAGCAGCCTGTCCTCTCTGGCAGCCCTAGCTGGGCTGGATTTTCCTGCAGGGCTTTTGGGTTTTGTTTATGATCCACTCATTGACTGTATGCCAGACACCATGCAAATGCTGGGGTAACGTGCACAAAGTTGTTTTCAGTGAAGCTCTTGGTAAATGTGGGTTATTATATGTATTATTATTTACATAATCTTATTTCTCCTTCTAGCAAGGTGAGGTGAGGTGCTGTTATTATCCCGATTTTACAGATAAGGAAAGTGAGGCTCAAAGAAGTCAGATGACTTGTGTTGGTGGCACACAACTAGTAAGTGGCAGAGGTAGGATTTGAACTCAAGTCTCTCGCCCCAGTCTGTGCTCTTGATCTCTGTCTTGTTGAGCCTTCTAGTAGGGAAGTTAGCCATACTGACCAGCCCTGGTGAAGTGCACAGGAGTGCGGGGATTGTGGGGGCCAAGGCCACTTGGACATCGTGGCTTCGTGTCTGAGGCTTAGGGTGGAAGGATGAGGGGAAGCGTGGAGGAGAACCCCTAGGATGGAGGCCTGGTTTAAGGAGCCCCTCACCCACTTCTGAGTCACATTACACTTTTGTCCCTTTGCCGTTTCATTTATGGTACTCCCAACGTGGTAAGGAGGATACACTGCAGTTCTTGAGCAGTTTGTGTGTATAGAGGGCTGAGCTGGACCAGGGACCGCAGCCAGTGCCCAGGCCACCCCTCCAGCCTGGCTATGCTCTGTCTACGGGACCCTTGGCAGGTTGCCACCTGCTCTCACAGGCCTGGGTGGGGCTGAGCTGACACTTGTAACTTCAGGTTTATCTCTGACCTTTGGCATTTCTGCTCTGACAGATTCTGGCCTCCTGCCTAGACTTATAGAACCTGCCTGGGTGGAAATGCCCACTTCTCTGCAGGCCGATAAGCATTGGCGAAGTTTAGCCAGCCCTTGCTTTCTGAGAACTTTGTGGGAGGTGGAAGGGATGCAAGAGATAAGGAGGGACTGTGCTATTTGCTCAGGCCTCTGTGACTCCTTACAAGACTCCTGTGAGTTGTTTTTTCTGTTTTTAATTTACGTATGATGAAACTGGCTTATCGAGATGACGTCAAAACTGCTACAGAAAGGCCTATGACGCGGTGGTTCTCAAAATGTGGTTCTTGGACCTCTGACCTCAGAATCACCAGGGAGCCTTGTAAGAGTGTATGCACATTCTCAGGCCCTATCCCAGACCTGCGGGGGCGTCAGGCCCGGGGTCTGCATTTTAACATCTAGGGGATTTTGCTGCATCCTGTGGTTTGCAGACCGTGGGTTCAGGAGGGAGACTGCCTGGGCAGCTTCCTACCCAGCTCCTTTTTTGCTCTGGGGCTTTACGTAAATTGCTTAATGTCTCTAAGCCTTGATTTCCCCTTCTGTAAACTGGGGATAACAGTACCTACTTCATAGGTTTGTTGTGGTGATACAAAGTAGTTCATATCTGCAAAATGTTTAGCACAGCACCTGGCTCAGTTGCTGCCTTCCAAGAGGAGTGGACCTGTGGTGGCCACAGGGGTAGGGGGTTCCCCAGGGTGGTGGTTCCTCCCAGGAGCAGGTCCAATTGGGCCCCCGCGTGTGGCGAAAAGTTCTGGTGCAGGAGAAGCGGAAGAATAGTGTTGGGAATTCTCCTTGGACCTCCCAGTGCGATAGGAAGCGATGAGGGTTCGGGAATCTAAGGGAGAAAAACCGCAGCCTAGTGTGAACCTGAATTTAGGAGTTAAAAGAGAGCTCTTTACCTCTTCGATCACAGCTGCCCTATATGGTTTCAGTAGCAGTTAGGGCTCTCGATCTTAGGCCAGACTTTCCCCATGAGTTTTCAGGGCAGCTCTGGGTCCAGCTCTGGTTCTAGAGTGTGGCAAGACTCCCAGCTCCAGAGCCACAGACATCCCCCGTAAACTCCTGCACTGGTGTCTGTGTGTCACCACTGTCCCTCACCTGGGGACATCACAAAGAATGGCCTCGATAACCCCATCATCCTGTTTGCTGGAGGGATGCTATCCATCCTGTTTCTTGGCAGCTTTGCTAGGAAGCCCCACTGGAGGGTTTCCTTTAGCGTTAGCAGCCAGGATAAAAGCCTAAGCTTCCCCAGAAGGTTTGGTATGTGTCCCTCCTCTTGGTCAGTGGGGAAAGTAACTTCATTTCCCTTTTCTCTTTGCCTACTGGGAGGCTTAGAGCTAAATGTGTCTGTGTGAGGGAGAAACCTTATGGCCTGCTTGTATGAACCTGCCCTTCCTTTCTGGTTTAGATGTTTTCTCTGCTGCTGATTTTAGTGTTTATATATACTACTTTTTTTTCTACGTGTTTCCTCATCCTTTGTGGAACCAGGCTGGGGGTATGTAAAAACACTAGACAATGTAAACACACATGACGCTATCTTCACAACTGCTTTGTTGGCATGTGGCATTTTTTCCTTCCTCAGCTTCATGAGACTGTATTTGCTTGCATGGCCATAATCCACTGGTCAGTTAGGAAACGTCTGAGGGTGATCAGGGTGGCTGCTTTTTGTTTGTTTGGTTTTTTCCTCATCAGCTGCATAGGCTTTTTAAAAAATATTTTATTGTGTTTTAGGTG